>JAUPFN010000011.1:6489981-7761762 GCA_036924255.1 Apodemia mormo
GCGGTGATCACTTACCATCAGGTACCTCTTGCTCGTTTGCCCCCTCTTCTATAAAAAAAATACCCATTTTTGCTGCAATGGTGTCAGTATTTGTTATTGGCGTGTTCCGGTTTATAATTTATCCAGCAAACTTATTCTTGTAACAGCAACGTACCACGTACGTAACGTAACTTTTCTGTGATATTCTAAACTTATTAGACGAATATAGCGACAGACAGTCGTTCTGCCAGGCGTTTTGTATTACCACCATTAACTACAATCGCAGCTACTAGGTGGTAAAGTTCTGCATTATCACGTCCGAGTCTAGTGCCATCGCCTTACCGATTCATGCCGCAATAGCGTGAGTGCTTATCACTGTCATGTTCTATTTTAGAAAGTAAGGTAGCCGGTAAACGTATGCATGTGGTATTAGGACTAAGCCTCAATGATAGCAACGCACCATTAACATTTTTGGCATCTATACGGGATGGTTGTCTCTTTCCATCAGGAGAGCCCTCCAATTGTTTGCTATCTTATGATATAAAAAAGCTGCCTTCTTGTCAGGCAGTTCGTAAAAGTAAATAACTGATCAAACACGTCACTACAATCATGACTACTAGGTGGTAGTCCTGCAATATCTTGCTTGGATTTGGTCCACCGTCTTACCTGTTGCTACTACAATAGCGTTAGTGATTGTCATTGCCGTGTTTCACGTGGGAGAGTAAGGTCGTCAAAACACTTATACTTGAGCAGGTATCCCCATCCTAAAGATGGAAGTGCGCAATTAACAACTTTAGTACCTAGAGAAAATGGTTGTCTCTTTCCATCAGGATAACCATATGTTTATTTGGTATCTCATACTATAATTATGAAACCAGAAATATCCGCTGCAATGTAACATTCACTAATAGTAAGTGCATTAATGTTGCAATACGATATCATTGACAACCTAAGATATTATTGAATAGGCCTACGATACCATAGATTATTCCTACGATCAACTACGATAAATTAACTACAACAAAGTATACAATAAAGTACTACGCCAACCAAGTTATAGTTGGCGTAGTACTAGATTATAAATGAATGGATTACACTTTAATTGCCTGACTTTTAGAATGTTGGAACATGTTGTTCAAGTTTTAGAATGTTGGAACATTTATACAGACTGACTGGTGAATTACCTTCGATACTTCTGGGGAGTACTCGGTATTTGAGTCTCGTTAAAATGAAATAATACAATTAGGGGCTTAATTTTGACCAATATTTCTCTAAAAATAAGTGAAATATGGATATTATACTCTTCTAAGCACGCCGCGCTTGTCGACATCAAGGACACGCCGCCGCCACCCCCCTACCTCACTACCTGCGTGACACGTGCGTCCGCGCGGTGTCCACGTATAGCACAGGTAAATATAGGATTCTCGGTGCACTGTTTACTAAGTTTACTAAGAAGTATTTTAATATTTATTTATAATGTTATTTTTTCTCATCATATATGATCGCCAACTATCACGTCCTAAAATATTGAAGGTAACTCATCAGTCTGTATACAGCATGCGTGAAAATTATGAAATCGAAAAAAAATATCCTATGTCTATTGATTTTTTTGAGACAGTTTTTTGTGTATATTTTCAAGATTATGTATTAATTATATGGTTACTGTTTCTGGCATATTGCATACTTACAATCTATGAAGTAACTTATCACATATAAAGTTCACTTACCATCCAGCTACTGTATTAATTTACGTATCATGTACCACTATGTGAATAATTGTCGCTATAGATTCAATATTTCATACAGTCAAATAAGCAAAATTCTTTTTGAAGTACTAGTCACTTGTCTTTGCGTCTCCTTCACACATTAATCATCACAGGGGTCGCACTAGTAATAAACTTTACAGCAGCCTCTATAAATCTTACACATCTTTATTTCACGAGGCTAGACACATAAAACGATAAATTTCTTGACCTTTCTTCGTACCATCGTTCAAAGTTTGGATCGTATAAAGAGCACTCAATATGCCATAAATAAACCATTTTCATCTTTTTTGGCATTCATATTACCATACATACGATTCGATTTATTTTTTGTATCGTTTTTGTTTAATATCAGCACTTTATCAAATATCTTCGAAAATATAATGTGATTCTCGAGGCATTTTTTGCCCCGCACTACTCCTATGTGGAACCAGCTATCGGCAGATTTTTGTCCAAACGGAAACGACTTAGGGACCTTCAAGAAAAGAGCTTACTCATTCTTAAAAGGCCGGCAACGCAATTACAAGACCTGTGGTAGTGTAGTTGTCTATGGGCGGCGGTAATCACTTACCATCAGGTGAGCCTCCTGTCCGTTTGCCCCCTCTTCTATAAAAAAAATCTTCCTATTTCGCCAAACATGGACATGGTTGTGTTTTAATACTTTTCAATGTTGGCATATATATATATATATATATATATATATATATATATATATATATATATATATATATATATATATATATATATATATATATATATATATATATATATATATATATATATATATATATATATATATATATATATATATATATATATATATATATATATATATAGTTTGCAAAATAAAAACATAATATATAGAAATCAAATTTTATTTCGTTTTGACAAATATATGCGGCAGTGGATATATCTTACGTAGGAGGATATATCTATTGCCGTAGTACCATGCATAGATAGGATAGGTTTAACTTTTAAAATAAAATAAAAAATGCAGGTTCTAAACGCTAGTTCTGAAAGTTTCAGTTTTTGTAGTAGGAACTGAAATTTTCAGTACTTACTACAAGATAAAATGCTCCTTGAATAGGCGAAGCGTACGTTTTGGTGGTCATGAGTCAAGTATTGGTTTTACCTCCTAAAAATGTAATAAAGTAACACGTCAATTTGGCAAGCTACATGTAGATCTTGTACAAAACAAGCAGAATCTATCAGAAAGTGGCAATTGTACATTATTCGTGACAGATATGACCATGTGCGCGTGCTCGTTACACTGGTCAATTTTTTATACAACGGGGCCAGTTATCCTGAGATAACTTTATCATAATCGACAGGGCTACTGGTATATTAGTAGTCTACAATCGCCTTATCACTCGGGTTCTATTATTTAAGCCTCCTCCATTTATATTACATTCAAATGACTTATACACGTCATACTGAGTCGTGATCAAGTAAAATGTTATCTAAGTCGATAATTCTTTATATGAATATACAATAAACTAAGGACTAACCAGTAAAATACTGTTTTACTTGGGATATTTACCGAGTAGTATGTTATCTAACCGGTTTGAATACAATACAGTCACACGACTATTTAAATGCCAAAAAAAAATGTAGTAAACGGAAAATATGTAACAACTTAGCTTAATATATTTATTTTGATAATAAATAAATAAATGAAACAATAAAATAAAAGGACAACCCCGCTGGGTTTCTTCTGATGTATCCTCTCAGTCGGAATCTGCGTTTAAGTCCGGTAATGGTTGTAGATGTGTTGATTTGTCAAGAGTACCGATAAAGGTTTGACTAAATAGAAGGTAATTTACTAGTAGACACTAGAACATAATATGTTCTATTGTCAAAATAACATTAAAACTCTAAATAATTATTTGTTATAAATTGTTATAAATAATTATTTGCTCTGATTCGAGATAACTTATTAAAATCTGAAATTTATTAAAATGTCTTAAGTTCCTAGACGTACTTACGTTGATATTCTTTAAGCAAATCAAGCATAGGTACCTAAACCTTACCCTTAGTGCAACCCTAAGTACCGTGAGTATAATACTTACAAAGACGGACCGTCGAATCCGTCGTTTTTGTATGTCACAGTAAGACCCCACTTGAAAGTAGGCACACAGAAGCTAAACAGATATAGCTATTGAGATTATTTCGCATAGCAGCGAAATTGACACAGTTAAGTGCGCTTAGTAAAATTTTACCTTCAAGGCTCTTATGTCCCGAATCAGTGGGGTACAATCCCAAATACAACTAATTGAAGTAAAACATCCACGATATTTTAGTTACTATGCTAAAAATATTTCTAGTTGTGATTTTAGCGATTTTGTCCGAAAATTATTGAATAAAAGATATATTCATTATCTTCAGACATGCAACAAGGATGTTATAACATAGCTGACAAGAAAAGTACTTTTCTATGTACTACGGATTATGGCTCGAGCTATAACAAATTTGTAAAATAATATTTCCATATTATATTACCGAGATATATTTCACGACTTTATCTCTAAACGTCTACATTGTATTATGTGCTAATACCGAGAACGAAGATCGAAACTAATTGATGATTAAACGAACTTACCTGAAGTTCGATCACAATTACTAGAAGAGCTTCGTTCGAAGGTATTAGCATCCCTCCCTCCCAAGTCTAGCTGTGACCCCTAGTCGTGAAATATATGCTCAACAATTCTCTAAACTAAATGACTGTAATCGGTGAGTGATCGCGGGAGCTAACTTTATGTTACCCTCATTAATTTTTTATTTTTCTACCTCCAAAATATAGTGCGAAATGGCGGGTGCGTATGTGATACTACATTGTATTATGTGCTAATACCTTCGAACGAAGCTCTTCTAGTAATTGTGATCGAACAAGTAAGTTCGTTTAGTCATCAATTATAGAGTACCTATTATATTATTCTAATAGGTACTCTATAATGTTTTTTCTAAAAAAAATTTTAAATTTAATGAAATATACAAAATAATCAAAGTATTATGCGCTACATTTTGCGCCAAATAAATGGCTGGTTCGATAGTTTCGCTTCTTAAAAAACTTTAAAAACAACAAAGAAAAATATCGACACCCAGGATTTGAACCTGCAATCCATTCCCTAAAGCCGGGATGCTCTACCACTGAGCTAGTGTCAACAAGCTCAACGTGGCGAAATTTTCCTCTGCTGTATGATCGATTCCATCGATTGTATGTTTTGTTTGTTGTTTTTAAAGTTTTTCAAGTTTTTCCAAGCACGGGGTGAGTGCTATAGCACAAAAATCATTAACTTCTTAAAATTTTGAGTTGTGTCCCTACTTTATTGGAATGCGATATTACTTATTTAAGTATATTATTTTCCACTAAGCCTTTACGTAAATAATCTACCCGCCGAAAATTCTCGGTCGCCTAGTGTCAGCAGATAATATAACCCTGCCCATAAAATTTGCATAGGTTCGTTTACCAGCATTACATAATTACTTATTTTAAAGTACATGGTCATGACGATATCATTCCTACTTACATGAGTAGATACAAAAGGCTTTGATGGTATCAAAACATTACAATGGCCCAAAGAGGTAGGCAGAGGTACAACCAGTGCACCCACGACTAGCCGAAGATGTTTAGTCTCACAGTGTGATAGATGGTATGTCTATTGCCAACCGAGCACTTATCCAATCCTGGGCAACATTTTTTTTATCAGACAACTGAAAGAGAAACATATTTTTGACTTGCCCGACCTCAGTACCTATAATCAAACTCAGGGTCTCATGTGGTCATTACCGACACCGGATCACTAGACCACAGAGGCGACCAACATCACATTATAGTGTACATAATTAAGGATATTTTCATAAAGGTATTTTTGATACTTAACATGCCAGTAACATTTTTGAATTAATTTCACTTTAAACACAAAAATATTGCTTTACTTCCCGCTTAGAAAATTAAAAGTTACAAAACTGGGAAGTTTTTGATATAACTAAAATTTTCAAAATCGATTTTTTTATTAGGTCTCAACATTTTGCGGTCCTAGAAAGCTGTTACTTCTATTTTACGTTGAATTCAGTATGTCTATATGTATGTAGTCACTGACATGAATTTTACCATTTTGAAAGTTTCTGTATCTAATTCTTAATCATAATTTTGGTGGGTTGATCTGGATAATAATTGGTTTACAATGGGATTCCATGATTGCGCGCGATCATTTTTTATCATCTTCAATGTGTTAGATAAATCTGTATCGTCTGTCTGAATTTTTTTGTCAAATGTTGTGATAAATATATGTTTTATGATTCATTCACAGTTCACCATTTTGAAAAAAAGTGTGTCTAAATACCACGTGATAATTCAAGTACGACCGTGTTATATTTTTTATTGGCAACTAGAGGTTGCCTGCAACTTCTTTCGCATGACCCAAAAACATTTCTACCTTTTGTTAGTCGGGTAAAGTATTGCTTGTTACTCCGAAATAATGCTAATTTCCAACGGTGTAAGGATTATTAAAATCGGTAAGGAAGTTTTAAGGTTAATCCAATTTATGAATTACATATATTTAATTTTTCCTATTTATTATATATATTACATATTACTCGCACTTTGTTCGCGTGATCAAAAAACCTTACTTCCTTTTGGTCACGCAGCTAAAAAGTAACTTATGTCCTGCTCTATAAACGTCAAATCGGTCCAGCCGTTCTAGAGATTATCCCGTACAAACAGAATTATATATATAGATACTATTTTCCTTTGAGTATAGTGTAATATATCTATGCTATTTTCTTTCCAGCTATCAGTTGTCAGTATTAAAAGAGATTTCACTGTATAGTCTATGGTCGAATTTCGGCCACAGGCAATCGCTAGTATAGATTATCACGGATGTCATATGAATGTAGTGTGTGTAATGTTTATTTAATTTATTAATTTAATGTATTTCTAATGTTCTATTTCTGCAGTCTTCCGCAATATACGAGTAAGCTTTGCCAGTGCTAAATTTCATACAACGCCGTTCGCGCAATTGCCTTAAAAATGTGTCAAAAGTTTTTTCTCTGCGTATTAATATTGTTGCGAATAATCTAGAAACTTGAAGAATTGGAACGTTGGATGGATCTAGAAATAAAAGAGATAGATAGCTACTCCTGTTAATAAACAAATAGTTGGCCGCTACCCGAATAGCTATGCCATAATGGACTTTTTGGTATAGGGCACAAAGGTGAAAATAGCGTGTACTAGGACTTGTTTATCATAAGTTGTTTACAATGTGAAGTGATTCATTCTTTACGCGATAAATTTAGATTTTTCTGGATCCAGGTACAACTTTACCCTGGGTATAAATAGAGATGTGTTGACAAATAGAGAGCAGTTTTTATAAAGCGATCGAGAGCGATACTTCAAACGACTAGTACGAAGCGTGAAGTGTTTTATTGTGTAGTCGACTAAGTTTAGTGTTGGTACAGTGAGTGACAAGTGTTAATCAGAGTATTTAAGTATTACATCGTGTTGTTTTGTGTATTTGTGTTGTAAATACACGGTTTAATATAAGTGGCGTTTTCTTGCAAATTACGAACCCGAAGCACGTAACAATATGTAGATAGAATCCTGCCTAATGTAGAATACATTTCATTCTCTTGCCGGCTTAATCCTATACGTTTATAAGTTTTTTTTCTCAATCGTGGCGCATTTCCGTTCCATAGAGTTTCAAATTATGTTTCTAAAGAAGTTTCATATCAATAAATAACATAACAATTCAAGATTCAAATGTTTTATATTAAGGCTGACAATATAAAAGGATTCTCATTTGACATTCAAATAATTTAAGCAACAGTGTAACAATGTTATGCAAATGGTGCCGCATTTCCTTTCAACATCGCTCCCCTCTTTCCTTTAAAAATATAACACTTATTCATGTAGTTGACAGTATACTTAAGTTGGCATAAAAAGGTAAAGAGTTCATAAAAGCAACACCGCTGAATGCAAAATATTCAATGTATAGAAACGATAGAAATGCTCAATGAAGAGAAATTCAGAGAGTATTTTATATAATTTATAGCTTCACAGTATTTTGTGCAAGTCTGATCATAGCCCTTTCATTAACATACAAAAAGTGTTCACAAAGACTTTTTATCTTCTAATCTTAATATATTATATAAATAACGTGTCCCATTGCTTTTTTTGTGATGGACTCCGAATCCACTTAACTGATTTCAATGAAATTTTGTAGATATCTATTGTTTGGCCCAACCTAAAAGATAGGATAGGTTTTATCTCAATTAATCCCCCATCCTCCCCCTCAAGTACCTCAACAAAATATTCAATACAAGTAATTTGTATGGCAAAACAACGTTTGACGGGTCAGTTTGTTGTATAATAATTACTCTGATATACCTTCCAAAAACTGTACTTGCCATCCTAGGCACTTATAGATTATTGACCGCCCCGTTAGGCGAGTGGTTAGCGACTCTGACTACGCAATTGACGGGGAAAAGCATTTGTGTGATGAGCATACGAGTAAATATATCTCCGGTTTGGGTGTTTATTAAATATATTCTAGTACTAGCTGTGCCCGCGACTTCGTTTGCGTGAAAAAAATTCTAAAATAAAAACCCGCATAGTTCCCGTTCCCGTGGGATTTCCGGGATAAGAACTACCCTATGTCCTTTCTTGGGTCTCAAACTATATTTGTACCAATTTTTATCCAAATCGGTTCAGCGGTTTAGCCGTGAAAGCGTAACAGACAGACAGACAGACAGACAGACAGACAGACAGAGTTACTTTCGCATTTATAATATTAGTATGGATTTATATCTGTGTTTCTATGTATTACTATCGTTGACTAACACTCATAACACAAGCAAATAATTTGCTTACTTTGGGGATAGATCAGTAAGTGTAATTTGTCCCGTGAATATTTATTATTTATTTATTTATTTATTATTTATTTATGGTCCGTAGATGGTAGAATTCTATGACCTAACAATTAAGATGAGTTAATTAACAATACCAATTTGTTACATTCTAAATTACTTAAATATAAGATATGGTATCTATCGGATGACCTTTACGTAATGTCTACATAGTATTAATACGTGAAACAAAAACTTTGTAACGCTTTTTACGATGATAACGCTTAAGGAGGCGTTTGAAATTTGGTAAAATTAAAATTTACGTTATGAAGAAATACAAAAACATAATATTTTTAAATAAAATGCATAAGTAATACATTAAATTTTAAAAGTCTTTGAAATTCGTTACCCATAGATATTCGTAGTTGTGAATTTGCCTATTTTTAAGAAGTGTCTTAAAGATATATATCTCAAGCAACCTTAATTTTAAAATGTACTTTTTTCTTTCCTTTAATTTAATGACGTTCTTATCGGCTTAATGATTCGTCTATATATATATATATATATATATATATATATATATATATATATATATATATATATATATATATATATATATATATATATATATATATATATATATATATATATGTGTATGTATATGTGTATGTATGTACGTATGTGTGTTTGTGTATATATTTCGTTTATTTTATGTGTATTATTTATCATGTAATTTTCAGTAGGTAGTTTTTAATTTTACTACTTTCAAATTTAATCAATTCATAGCACACCAAGTCAATAACTATCTTTGTTTACAATATTTCCTTGTAACGAGTTGGCTGGAAGAAATCTCTGTTACTAGAGACAAGCTCGCCCATTGTACTATTTTCTTTTGATTTTCAGTTTAAGTGATTACTGTGTACAATAAAGAGTTAAATGAATAAATTATTGAAAATAAATATTATACACAACTATTCCCTTGGCACATTATATATTAAGTTAATGGATAAAATCTGTTGTCATACTTAGAAGTTTCATTTGCTTGTTGTTATTCACATTATTATTAGTCTATGGTAATTACGGTCGAATTTCGACCAGAAGGCGAAGGCTAGTTTTTAAATATCTACTGATTTGTAAATTTAATGATCGAAATAAAATTCGAAACTTTTTTTTCAAAAATCAACCCCTGAAAGGTTGAAATAGGGGATGAAAGTTGTATGAAAATTTATTTAAACGACATGTTAATCAACTCGCTGGCTAAACTGCGCGGGTCAGCTAGTATAATAATAAGTGAAGGAAAAGCTTTGGACTCATTTTTAAGACAATTGCGTGAACAGTGGAGAATGAATACATATTTAAATATTATATATTAATTATTAACCAAGTAACCTTGATGAAGATAAGGCTGAAAAATTAATAAATTAGATAACACTTTTTAATGTTTTCCTTTAACCTTTTCCTTGAACATTCATTAATATGACTTTTGTTTGTAGGTTATCTGATTTAATAATTTTTCAGCTTTATCTTTTTCATCATGATTACTTAGTTGGTAATTTATAGTATTTATGTAAATATTCCTTTTCAATCTTCCTCTAGATTGCGCCAGATCTCTTCCTTTTTTAGGGGTCTGTACTTAAAAGCTAAAACGGGACCATATTGCTAAGCCTCCGCTGTCTGTCTGACAGTTAAATTTTACATTACAGAAAACCGCATAAAATTATTTTTTGAATAAAATACATTAGAAATATATAAATATAACAAAACTAAACATATATACATACACTACATTCATGTGATATACATGACAATATACACACAAGTATACTATTTGATTTATTGCTCGTCAGTTGTCAAATTTAGAAGAGATTTTATTGTTTAATCTATGGTCGAATTTTGGCCAGAAGCAATTGCTAGTATACATTATTACAGATCAACAAACATATTTTATAAGTAAATAACAATTTCTGATTAGGAACAGAGTACCTACAAATTGGCGGTCTTATCACCCAACAGTAATCTCTTCTAGACAACCAGTGACTTAGGGAAATACCTATTTGCAATATTACAGGCATTGGTGCTTGACGTAAAAAACAAAAATAAAGATTTATCAAGTGCTAACCAATTTAAATCCGTGAAAAAATACCGTACATATCCGGTTAAATAAATCTATATTAATTAATAATATTATTATAAATGCGGAAGTTTGGATGTTTGGACGGATGGATGTTTGTTACTCAATCACGAAAAAACTACTCAATGGATTTGGATGAAGTTTGGCACACAGGTAGATGATGATATGGAATAGCACATAAGCTACTTTTTATCCCGTAAAAATTAGGTGATCTTACGGGATCCGCTAAAAACTATTATAATGCAGCGGGCTGCACTCTGCAGCTAATACAATCATAAATATAAAATATATAACACATACATGTATAAATACACACATACATATTATGGTCTACTTGTAGGCAGAAATATAAATCAACGTCTAATACGCTTTTTAAATAAAATTTTGTACATAATTCAGTCGTAAGCCCAAAGATACATCCCAAAGTTTCAAAGGACCAGTGAAAGTAATTGGCAGCCGTAAAAAACCCTCTTATCAGCAATTAATTCTAAGAAGGCTATGTTTTGCGGTGCAAGGCTAACAAAACAATACAGAAACCGAGGGTAAATTACCTTACATTTAGTGAATAAATAATAATAATTTAACTGGACAAAGGGTTATTTGTAAAGAACGCTATTTTCATTTTTAGATGACTTATTTTTATGCTGTTTATGACAGATATACCTAAACTATTTCTTTAGGAATATAAAGAATATGTGATATATTTATTTCATAAAAACATTATTTTATGAATAAAATAAGTTTGGATATTTGGACGTCTGATTAAATGTTTGTTACTCAACCATGAAAAACGGCTTAACCGATTTGGATGAATTTTGGTACACGTGTAGATAATGACCTACAATAGCAAGTAGTATACGTATACGTAGTATATAAGTATGAATCTTAATATTTCAACATTACTAATTTTAATAATTATTTAATAATCTTTAAATATAACCTCCTCCATCTTGTTTATAAAATTACATAAAAAAGAAGTCTCTCATCATAAGATGAATGTACCTATGTAATTAAAGAAAAAAATTAAGCTGTAGCGATATATAATTTCGATCGTCTAAGTATTGATTACAGTATTGGCTAAATCCAAAGTGACGGTGGTCGCCAGCGCAGTTGAACAGTAAAAGAAATTGAAGGCTCAGCAGCGTCACTCTGGAATCAGCCGTGCAAAGTATTTGTTGTGTTATTTTGTTAAATAATAAGGGCTAAGGCACTATATTCTTTTTAGACGATTGCATTTTTTGCAACAAAACATGAAGCAATACGAAAAGTTGCCTCGAGTGTAAAGGTTTACTAGGGCCACAATGGAATTATTGTGAGCTTCGTGGATTACAGACTAGACGTTTAAGATACATACAGTGCGCCGAAAAACTTTTTTGTGTTCAAAAGGATAGAAACTTGCTGAGCCTCGGAACACAGAACTTTTTAAATCATATCACATATAGCTCAATAATAAATAATATATGACATATGGCTCATCGAGGAAATGACGAGCGTCTCTGAGATGAGAACCAGAAACGACACCAAAGTAATAATACTGACAAAAAAGCAATAGAAAGAAAAGCAGGAAAAATCAGACGCGGAAGAAGTTTCATATAAGTTTGGTTTTGTATTAAATCTACTGGGTGTAATGAGACTCATTATTAAAGTTAGTAGTAATATTAAGCTATAATCAAAAAAAAAAAAAAAAAAAAAGATTATATAATGTTACCACCATATATATATATATATATATATATATATATATATATATATATATATATATATATATATATATATATATATATATGTATATATATATTTATGCGTGTAGTTTAGTCTCGCTAAAACTCGAGAACGGCTGAACCGATTTGGTTAATTTTGGTTTTGAATTAATTGTTGAAGTCCAAGGAAGGTTTAAAAGATGAAAAATTACAGGAAAAAAATAAGAGTAGTTAAAAAGGCAGAACAACGTTTGCCGGGTTAGCTAGTAAAATATAATAACGATATTAGTGTAGTAATGTATCTACTATATATATATATATATATATATATATATATATATATATATATATATATATGTATATATATATATATATATATATATATACATATATATATATATATATATATATATATATATATATATATATATATATATATATATATATATATATATATATTATACTCAAATATTACCAATTTGTTGTCGTGGCCAAATTACAGCTTTCTAGTACTACGCATCCCTGAGTTAGACTGCGGACAGATGGATGGACATATCGAAACTATAAGGTTTCCTAGTTTACTTTGGAAACCTAAACAGCGCCGGACTCATGACTGGTATATGTTACAGCCTATTTTGTATATATGTTTGCTCAAACTTATTGGATTGTTTTTATGTTTTTTCTTTGTTTTTATTGTCACTTCAGCTTACAATATGTAATTTGTATTTTCTTCCATTTTGCTCCAGGCTATCTTTAAAGAAAAAAGTAACTCCCGTTTTGCTAGGCAGGTCATAAAAGACAGATTGGCCATTCGTGTCACTAATATCATGACTATTTAGTGGTAAAGTTCTAAAACGTATTGCCTGGGTACCTGGGCTATGATAGCATAGCATAGACCTATTCCTGTCTCAATAGCGTCAATGCTTTGTCATTGTCGTGTTCTAGTTTGGAGGGTAGGGTAGCCGGTAGAGTTATGCATTATTTCATTATTTCCATCTCACCACACGGATTGCAACGCACCGTCCCATATATTTCCATCTAAAGAGACATCTGCTTGTTTGCAATCTAGTGATATAAAATATAATAATAATAATATTTATGTAATCTACCTATGTAAATCTTACTATTCCCGTGATTACAATTTATCGTTTTTTCTTTCGGGATAAATTTTCGAAAGAAATTTCGGGTTGACAACTAAAAAGATTGTATTTTCTTTTACTTGTATGTTATTTATTATCCCTCATGATAATCCAAGTTTTGTCTTCAAACCATACAATACGTTGCCATTAGGGAAATCAAAGGCATTCGATTTTATTTGATGCTCGCAATGAAATCCTTTACAATGCGATAAGCCGTATCGCGGTCTATAAAATGGATACAGTTGTTCAGTGTCAACAAAGGTCTTTTATTATATCGTATACTTTATCATTGGACTTAAAAAATAATATCGTTATCATGTCTCCTTGTATGTTTTTATCGTTTCATAAATATAAAATGGTTATAAACGTTTATGCATATGCTATTCCAATTTTTGGAACTAATGCTATAACTATATTAAATCTTCTGTAGTCTTCCTATCCTCTTTAATCTTGTTTTCAGATTTCAATTCAGACAGACAGACAGACTTTCGCATTTATAATATTAGTATGGATTAGATTTTTCATTTGCTGAAAAGGTTTGATGTTGTGATGTGCTCTTTCGGAATTTGCATATTTAATTATTTTGATTGGCGCAAAATCATAAAATCTGGAAAATACTAATTTACTAGCAATTGCCCAGTGATCGAAATTTGAACACAGACTAAATAAAAAAGCTCCCTCGCAAGTTTGACAATAGTCGCAATAGTCTTTAGCTGTAAAAAAATAGTATACATGTCTATAATACGTATATTATCATATATATCACATGACTATAGTGTGCGTAATGTTTATTTTTATATTTAACCCCTCGAGTCCTCGCACGCGCGGTATTTAGCGGTGGCATTCCTTACTAATTGACCCGCGCCAACGCTGATACCGCGTTAGGTAATATGATTTCTCTATAATTAAACCATATTTTATCATTCTGTAACCGACTACGTATTGATTTATATATTTTCCGTCTACTAGGGTTCAAAATAAAGTTATTTAGTAAAATATTTTACATAAGTACATAGTATAAAATAAAGTCGTTTTCCGCCGTCGAGTCTGTCCCTAATTTCTATGTATGCCTAAATCTTTAAAACTATGCAACGGATTTATCTATAACAGCGATCAATGTTAATTGCTAAGATCTTATTTAATATCAAATTTGAATTGAGTACGAAATAAACTTACTTGTGAAGAAGTGAAATTTTGTTATTTACTATTGCCTTCCTGAGCTCCTTAAGAAAAGGTTCTTCGTATTGTAGAAGTAAAAAGTTGCAATATCTTTGGTTGTACTGTTTGTTTCTACCTAGCTTTGGAACAATTAATAAATAATATTTTATATACTAGTGATCGCCTCTGCCGAAATTTGACCATAGATTAACAATAACATTTATTTTATGTTTGACAACGGACTTTAGTCGTAAAGGAAATATTATACATATTGTGTGTTTAATATCATGTATATCACATTAATGTAGTGTGTGTAATGTTTATTTTTGTTAATTTAACATACTTCTAATGAATTTTATTTAAAATATTTGGTTTCTGCTGTTCTCCACAGTGTAAACTTCAACTGCTCCAAATTTTACACTCCAACGTTCGCGCAATCTGCTTAAAATAGTCTACAGCTTTTCCTTCACATATTAATATATAGATATTAATATAAGGTCGGGGCAAAAGTATTTTTGTATTGTTCATACAAAGTATAATTTTTTTTCAGATGTAATTTTTTATTTATTTATAATATGTATGTGCCGTTTTGATCGATGAATTGCCATCTTATGGGTAGTGCCATGATTCCATTCCTGTAGCAATTTCGAGATTTTTGACTAAAAAAATCTGACAGGTAGTGTTCACAGTGTTCTTTTGTGGTTAGATTTATGCTTCCTAAAGAGTTCTGTAATGACCGAAACAGGGAAATCTGATGAAGCAAGGTCAGGGCTATACGGAGGATGCATCAACACATCCCAGCCAAGCTATAGACGAGTGCGGTCTGGCGTTGTCTTGTAGAAAACCACTCCCTTGCTATTCACCAGCTCCGGCTGGTTTTTCTCAATCGTTTTCTTTAACCTCATCAGCTGCTGACAGTAGAGGTCAGAAGCGATAGTTTTACCCGGTGGCAAAAGCTCATAGTGGACGATTCCTTTCCAATTCCACCATGCACATAGCATCACTTTGTTCCGAGTCAGGCCGGGCTTTGCCGGGTTTTGCACATGCTTATCGTAAGTCACCCATTTTTCACCACTCGTAATTAACTATTTAAGAAATGGTTCGGAATTGTTACGTTTCAACAAAGAATCGCAAATGGAAACACACTTGCATTAGATTTCTCTCAGTGAGATGATATGGTACCCAAATGTCAAGTTTTTTCTTGTACCCAGACTTTCGTAAATTATGTAAAACTGTTTTATGATCAACATCCAGTTCTTCAGCAATGTCGTAGCTACTGATATGTCGATCTTGGTCCACTTTCTCAAAGATGGCACTGATTTTATCTGTAACCGGGCATACAGAGCGAACCTCATCTTTCACATTAAAATATCTAGACTTGAAACGCTTGACATTTGTTCTACTCTTATTGATACCGCATTATGCTACTACCCCATTGTACTACTCTTATTGGTATAAAAAAATTAGGTCCGTAAACCACAAAAATTTTATTCCCGGCGTTTGTCGCATTTTTATCTTTTTCGTAATAAAACTTTAAAATGTACCGAATTTTTTCGTCATATACGTTCATTTTGCCACAGAACAATATTACTCCAGGAAGCATTTTGCTTGCTTGAAAAACAATTGAAAAATGGCATCAATTGCATTTTATTTTATTTACATCTTGATTGATTGCATCTTCAGAATGTCACATTTAATGGTATTAAAACCAGCCGGTTATATAGAGGTTACCAGCCAAAGAGGGTTAATTACTAATAATACATTCAAAATACGTAAATACTTTTGCCCCGACCTATTATATTAAGGGAAAACTTTGTACTCCTTTTAACGACAAACCCGCGAACGGTGGAGAATGAAATTTGGTACAGTTTAATTTTATATTACGGAGTACTCCATAAAGATGCATTAGAAATAAAATAAATTAATAAAAATAAACATTACGCACACTAATTTATCACACACACATGGATACTTACTATTTTATTTACGGCTAAAGTCAGTTGTCAATCTTAAAAGAGATAATATGATTGTTTGGTCTATGGTTGAATTTCGACCAGAAGCGATCACTAGTGTAAATTAATAAGTGAACGAGAAACTTTGTGCCCTTTTTTAAGAAAATGACGTAAACGATGGAATGCGGAATTTGCCACTGTTAAAGTTCACATTGCGGAGGACTGCAGAAACCTAATATTTAAAAAAATATGCATTAGAGATACATTAACCCGTCCAATCCCAGTCAGTTATATACTAGTTGACCCGGCAAACGTTTTTTTGCCATAAAATGTTATTATACATATAAACCTTCCTCTTGAATCATCCTATTTATTAAAAAAAAACCGCATCAAAATCCGAGTTCACATTGCGGAGGACTGCAGAAACCTAATATTTAAAAAAATATGCATTAGAGATACATTAACCCGTCCAATCCCAGTCAGTTATATACTAGTTGACCCGGCAAACGTTTTTTTGCCATAAAATGTTATTATACATATAAACCTTCCTCTTGAATCATCCTATTTATTAAAAAAACCGCATCAAAATCCGTTTTACCTATACTATTATTCATGATGTTGAGGCGCTGTTATTGAATTGAGCTACCAAATAATTCCTTTGACAATCAGACAGGGCTTTTGTTACACAGCGTATCATTTACTTCATCTTTTCCCATTATGGAACTCAATACCAGCTATTAGCTAGTTATTGATATACAAGTTGCTAGTGATTTATATCAATCACTAACTGACCCGCGTAGCTTTGCCCATGAATAAATTAACATGTCGTCCATATAGTTTTCCATTCTAAATTCCATTCCCTTATTACAGCCCTCTAGGGGTTGTTTTTTGTCAAAAAATAGCATACGTTTGATATTGGATGTTCAACTATCTCCGTACTAAATTTTATCGAAATCGATGTAGTGCCTTAACCGTGAAGGTGTAACAGACAGACAGGCTTTCGCATTTATAATAGTAGCGGCGCCCTGCAGCCTTGCATTATAACAGTTTTGGTAAATCCAATGGAAACAACTTATTTTTCCAGGATAAATAGTATCCTATGTGCTATTCCAGGTTATCATTTTATGTGTGCCAAAGTTCACACAAATAATTTTTTTTTAGTATCTATAGAGAAGCGTTTGACCATGATCTCGCCTGACGGTAAACTAACATGTGACCTCTGATGGAACGCGCTTCCCTAGAAGGTGCTTGTTCACTCTTCTCTTGAAGATCCCCAAATTGTACCCGTCGGGGAACATAGACTCAGGAAGCATGTTCCAGTCCTTTGCGGTTCGAATGAAGAATGTGTATGTGAAGTGATTCTTCACTTTGTCCGGGTATATGGAACGTCCACCATATGGCAATGCCTAGAATTTATGTGCCTCGACGATCGATAGAAGAACAGGGATGGCGGGATTAAGTCGGGCAATTCCGCAGTGCACTCCCAAAGTGTATCCGTTAAAAAACCGACAAACTAGCCTCTCTGCGGCGATAAGCGAGGGCTTTAGCGTTTTGCGTGAAAGAGTAACAAACATCCATACATCCAAACATACTTTCGGATTTATAATAATAGTAGGATTGATATGGATTTCTAAGAATTGATTTAGAGTGACACCACGGTGTTTAAATTAATGCCTGCTTCCAATTACAGAGAAATTAGGTTTCCACACGAGCCTAAATAGAATTTAGTGCGTGATGAACAGAAGCTCGCATGTCGCATGCGAGAGCTGTTTGCAAGTTGAACGGTCCCGTATTATGCTGGTTTTCTGTATTTTATGGTGTATTTCATCATTCTATGATTGAGGAAATTATACAGTAGTAGCTTTCCTACCTATAACGCGTGGTCGAAGAAACAAATGTATACATATACGGAATATAATTTCATAACTTTAAAAAAAATTAATTTTTTCATAACCTGCTAAATTTAAGGCGTTTTACATATTTTTTTTATATCATAAGATAGCAAACAAGCAGATGGGTCTCCTGATAGAAAGAGTCAACCATCGCCTATAGACACCAAAGATGTTAATGGTACGTTGCTATCTTGTGGCGAGGTCTAATGCCACATGCATAAGTTTACCGTCTACCTTACCCTCCAAACCGGAACACGACGGCGACAAGCACTGACGTTATTGCAGCAGGAATAGGTAAGGCGGTGGTACCTGACCCGGGCGAGACAATACAGAACTCTACCACCTAGTATGATAGTTTTTAAGATTTGAACATATCAATATATTATTTGCATTAAATTTTGTTTTTTTGTTATATACAAAAAACATAATGTATCTCGGTTTATTTACTATTAGGTTAGCTAATTATGTAAAAATTAGGACAGAAGGACTCTTATAGGGACTAGTAGGTACTGAATAAATTAACTGATTTGGTATTGGCCTGGATTTCCCAACTCTCCTCCGTGTTGGTCCGGGCTGCTCCGAATAGTTCAGCTGCTGTTCTAGACAGGTCGCAAAAGGCAACTAATTGGCTACACCTGACACTACCGTCATGACTACTAGATGGTATAGTTCCGCTACGTCTTGCCCGGGTATTAGGTATCACCGCCTTACCTATTTCTGTCGCTATAGCATCAATGCTTGTCATTATCACGTTCAGGTTTGGATGGTAGGTATCCGGTAAACTTATGTATATGGCACTGCTATCCCGCCACATGGATAGCAACGTGCCATTAACATATTTGGTGTCCATAGGCGATGGTTTCTAGCTCCATCAGGTGAGCCATCTGCTCGTTTGCTATCTAATTATATATATAAAAACAACTTTTCACAGGAAAAGAACTGAGTTGTGAGACTTGGTAATTTTAAAAGTTATGTTTTCGATGGCATATCATTTATTTTTGCAGATAGTCCTACTTCTTTCCCTGTCTTTCCGGTACCTTCTACTTATTGTACCAACAGTGGATGTTTATAAAGCCCACTCTCTGTTTTGTTTTTATTATTTTTGTAGGTAGTCTTACTCTTTGTTTTTTCCGATACTACTTCTTGATCTTCAGCTACAGTTTTTCTCAAAGCCCACTCCCTGTCTTTATTTTTCTCAGAGGCTATGATGTTACAATTATTAATAAGTCTGGACGGTAAATGCTTTTTAGTCTATTGTATTCACAAATTGAGGAATCCTGCGCTTTAATATTTCCAAAGTCGATATTAATCAGATGTAAGCTGTCCAGACTTGTAACTGTTAAAAGTGCCACGTAAGCTTGACCTGGATGTGAATACTGCCGAACCTATATCCATCAGCACATTATTTAAACTTAAGCCTTGAATTTTATGTATAATTATGGCATAAGCTATACATATGAAAACTGTTCGCGATGAAAATAAGCTCAGCAAAACTCAGAGGTTTCCTGGAGGAATATGGGCGCCTTTCTGTGACTGACAGTGAGAAGAGCCACGGCGTGGGTCAGCCGCGGCTATGATTACTATTGTACAAATAAACTATTTTATGATAGCGTGTTATAGACTATAAACAACATTTTTCTAGCGCGCTACGTTATAGGCATAGATGTTATAGACTATATTGTGACGTATACTGGAACACTGATCGCGCGAGCTGGCCGAGATAGCGCGTGGTGGCGTGACTCATCACGACGTCATACAGCGAGCTCTAGCACGCGGTGATTGAACGCTATATAAAACTATAAAATATGCTAAAACGTCTAGCGTCTACAGTCTAGCACGTTACGCGTTAGATCGCGTCGCAGGTTATAATATTATGACTACGGCCTACGCTAGGCGTGAGTTATAAAACGTGGCGTTATGATATAGCTCCGTCATGCGAATCTACAGTACCCGGCGATAAATATTGCACATCGACCTTTGGAAAGAGACAATCGGCTAATTTCGGCTTCGTAGAGCGTTATCTCTGTCGCACAAAATACAAACAGTCCGGTACCTATTAGGAGCTGTTAAAACAAGTATGATTTGCTTCTTTTGATATTTTTATTCTTTGTATAAAATACACTAATTTTTCTATAAGTGATGGCTTTAGGTTGGGGTAAAATAAAATAAAAAAACATTTTTACATTATGTTTACGTATTTAATTATTTTGGAACATTACAGCTTTAGTGTACATAATAAACACCATTATACATATTGCTAAAATGAGACATTGCAATAAAAATAATAATAATTCTAATTCTCAATTACTTCCATTTCACTATCTGTGCTCTCAAAGAGGTCAATATCACTGTCACTATCAGCCGTATTTATTACTAATCTATCAGTGTAATTGTCTAAACTGTGTTGAATGCTTCTATATTCATTCTCACATTTGATTGCATGATCGCAAACCTTTTTCCACTCTTCAGCGCCGATCATGTTTACTTTTTCAGTCAATAATGTTTTTACTGTAGTTAAGTTCATACCCACATTTCTAGAGGCTACATAGCCTTTCAGTTGAGACCATATATTTTCAATTGGATTAAAATCCGGATGATATGGTGGCAATCGCAACACAGTGTGCCCATGTTCGGCAAGTATTTTGTCCACAGAAAACTCTGTATACCTCTCCTTGTGCTGACATATAATAGCGTAAATCTGGGTTTTTGTTAATTTTGGATCAACTGGAATTTCATGTCTGTTTAACCAGTTGATCATTTCCCGTTTAATGGTGTTTGAGTTGGGGGGTCTCTCAACATACTTGTTGTGATAGGGTGCGTTGTCGATAACTAGAACAGAATCACTGGGTATATTTGGGATTAATTGGTTAACCAGCCATTTCTCATAGTTATCGTTATTCATTTCATTGTGATAGTCACCTGTAGTGTCCGTGGATTTATACGTTAAAAAAGCACCGGGTACAAAGCCTTTTTCATTTCCCGCATGAACTATTATCAAACGTTGACCTTTTGAAATTGGCTTTTTTACTCCTTTTTTCTTATCGTCACTCCAAGATTTCCCTTTAGTGTGGGATGCATGTATATATGACTCATCCATGTAGACGATATTTTTTCCTGTTTCGCGAAATTTGCGTATTTTATCAAGGTATTCCATTCGTTTGAGACTAACGTCGTGCTTTTCCATTAGAATTTTTCGATTATCTTCCATTTTAGTGAACTGAAATCCCATGTCATGAAGTATTTTTCTCAATGTTTTTTCAGACCCATTGTAATTAATAGCTTCAGATAACTTAGCTTTTAATGATTTTATTGTTGGCAGTTCATTAAATCGTAAGTGAAAATCATACACCATTCTTCGAACAACATCGTAATCAAAATCGTCCATATCCAAACGAAATTGCTTTTTTGGTCTCCCTTTTTTTGGAGTGCTGAACTTAATTTCAGTCGAATGTGTTTCAGTACTGACTTCGTTTAATATATTGTTCAAAGTTCTTCTTGAAATTCCAGTGGCATTTGCAACTCGCTCTTGAATCTTCTTAAAATAACAACTTACATTTTCATCTACTTTTTTTTTAAATCTATCAGCTTCGCTTACAAAGTATTTATAAACATTGTAGATAATTTCACGTGACTGACCTCGTAAAGGTTTCCCTCTTTTTCTGAAAGATGCCATATTACAACTTTAAATTATTTAAATTTGTGGGTGTTATCAACTCTAAATAGATATTTTTTTCGGGACGCGACTGCACTCTATCGTACTTGAACAACGACTGACTAAACGTCACATAGGTAGTGTGGGACAGAGATAACGCTTTACGAAGCCGAAATTATCCGATTGTCTCTTTCCAAAGTTCGATGTGCAATATTTATCGCCGGGTACTGTAAATAGCGTACGTTATACGTTGAGTATACGTAGCGTGCTATACTTTAACGCTATGTGTTATATTAACCGTCATTAGTTACGATTATTAGTAATCTAACTACCTACACCTACTGGTTGATGTATAGCGAGTAACAAATAAAATAAAATTGATGTCTTGAATTTACTCAAAATATTTAAATATTTTTTTACAAAGTCGCAGATCGTGGCTATAACTGTTCATTGTTTCTAATCGTATGTGGCACTTTCTGAAGCAAGTGGCGCGGCAGGGGGGGGGGGGGGCACACGTCATCTTCGCGCCACTGTCTAAGCACTAGGCTTGCGCCGCAACACATACTGTTCCGTTATATTATATATGATGAAATTAAATTTGGAAATAAAACTTTATAATCCTATATATTTAACTGACATATATGTAGGGTTACAAAGTTATTTATTCAGTTCTAGTATCTGGAGCGTAACTGGACCGAATTTGCAATTTTTTTTAGTTTTTTCTTGATTTATACACTAAACACTAATTATATTATAAACTTGACGCCTCTATATCTGCTAGAAGTGCCAAAGACTTTTGATAGTCGGTCAGTCAATCAGTGAGTGAGTGACAAAGTTAAAAAATGTTGACTAGTTATAATTCTTATGCTACTGGTTTAAACTGAATGCAATTTGAAACATACCGTGTTTATACAATGCCTACTTAGTTACTGAAAATTCAGGCTTCTAGTTTTATCCAGAACGAAGTTATAGGGAAATCGAAAATGGCCTGACCTTCTTCGCGAAAGAAATGGTACGGCCGTACCGCTTTTTCACTCGATTTGGTGGACAGATAAGAATGTATAAAATAACAGAAGTCTTGTAAGTAAAAATATACGCTCTCAAACCTGCATTTGTTTGGAGTTTACAATAAAAATATCGTAATATCTAGTTCGTGGATGGTCGCTACGAAATTTATGTTTGGTTTAAACATGGTTGTATTCTGAAGTGTGATAGCGTCGTAGGTGATATACGAGTACGCTACAAAAGTTTACTTATTATGTATGCTACGACGTCTGGAACATGAAAGGCATGATACCCGAAGCGATACATTATGTAAGCAATATCAAGTTTATAATTCTATTCTTGATACTTTTATGCAATGTGGTTCCAACAGTACATCTTATATTCAAAACTTTAACTCAAGTAGTCCTAAAATTATACAAATAACCGCTATAACATAAACTTAGAAGAGAATATTTTTATTTTAAGATGAAACTTATCTAAAACCAGCCACACCAAGCTTTTACACGGTATGTAGCAAAAACACTGTCCAACCATCTAAAGCAATATTTGGTAGATTAATCATTACATAGTATAAAACAAAGTCGTTTTCTCTGTCTGTCCCTATGTCCTTATGTCCCTATGTATTCTTAAATCTTTAAAACTACGCAACGGATTTTGATGCTGTTTTTTTCATTAGATAGATTGATTTTTGAGGAAGATTTTAGTGTATAAACCTTTCTGATTTTCCCACGGGAACAAAAGCTGCGCGGGTGAAACCGCGGGCAGGTCGCTACTACAATTATATTTTATTATTTTGTGGATATAAAAAGATAAATTTTCCTCGACTAAAATATTTAATCTTAATAGACCGTGGTCCCAGAAAAAAAACCTTTGTTTAATAACAAGCTGAATTTTTATGAATGGCTTTATTTTGATGAGATTGGGAACAGCCGTATTATGAACAAATTGGCTTCAAACCCCTCAAGTAGTAAGGCTTGGTCCCTGACAAAGTCGGTTGAATCGAATTTCTGCCGTCCTCACTTCCTCCACTGCTGAAACCGGAGGGGACACTGGTTCACACTGCAGTAGAAAAAGCAAACCTATTCGCTACTCTATTCGCGGAAAACTCGCGTCTAGATCGTACCAACGCGAAACCACCCAGTCTACCTGGATGCGAGATCAATATGCCGGAAATTCGAATCCGTCAGGTTGAGGTTCTTAAAACGCTGCGGAATCTGGACGTGAGCAAATCTAATGGCACAAATATAGTGGCAATCTAGTCCCAGCAATAGTGCTTAAAACATGTGCACCTGAACTCGCTCCTGTGTTGACACATCTCTTCCGCCTTGCGATGACCACTGGAAAAGTACCGAAATCATGGAAGCTTGCCAATGTGCAGCCTTATGTCTCAAAAAGGCAGTCGTGCCGACCCCTCCAACTGTAAACCACTTTCAGTCACGTACATACTCTGTAAGACTATGGAGCGTGTACTGAACAGCAGGCTCATGGTACACTTAGAAGCGAACGATCTACTGAGTGACCGCCAATACGATTTTCGCCAAAATTGGTCTACTAGGGATATTCTAGCGTATGCACCTATATCTTGAGCGCAGCCATCGAGCATCATGATGAAGCACTAGCTGTCTCCCTTTGTACAAAGTACAATAAATAATTAGGTTAAGCGTGCCGAGCGCAATATTTTGTGTCAGCATTTCGCATTAAACATTATAACATTTTACTTATTAATAAATCAGTGTAGCCAGTGCAGCCAGTGTAGCCAGAACCTTATCCAAGTCTTTTGGATAAGGTTCTGGCTACAATGACAGACAGTCAATATGAGGTGCATTGCTGGAGTGACTCTACGATTGCATTGGCTTGGATTCAAGGTGACATTCACAGATGGCAAAAATTTGTATCCACCAGAGTGCAAAAGATTATAAAAATCGTCGAGCCTTCACGTTGGCATCATGTGAGCACAGACTTAAATGCAGCAGATTGTGCTACAAGAGGATTGACAGTTTCTCAACTAGAATCACATTCGTTATGGTGGGGCCCAGAATGGCGCAACAATTTAGATATTAATTCAATTAAGAACATTTCTCACTTAGCTACATGTAACGAAGAAATTAAGCTCAATGTAAACGCTCCTTTATCAACTACAATTATAAAACATAAGACTTTAATATTACAATTAATGAATGAATACAGTTCATTGGCACGTACTGCAACAACAGTGGCATGGCTATCACGTTACATCCTGTGGCTTCGCAACAAACAGAATGTGCCACATCAGAGTTATTTGTCAGCTGTTGAAATTGAAAACACTTATTGTATTATAATTAAAACTCTCACAGATCTCATCATACAGCAAGCTCATACTTTAACTTTACATGGCGGACCCAAACTTACCTTTTCACACATTAGATACAAATACTGGATACTTAGCGGACTCTGTACGGTTAAAAGAGAGTTACGTAAGTGTGTTCGATGCAGGCGTTACAGCCATCAGAATCATCAACAGATCATGGCAGACCTACCCTGAACCACGCGTA
This sequence comes from Apodemia mormo, assembly GCA_036924255.1. Classification (NCBI taxonomy): domain Eukaryota; kingdom Metazoa; phylum Arthropoda; class Insecta; order Lepidoptera; family Riodinidae; genus Apodemia; species Apodemia mormo. The sequence continues at coordinate 6,515,727 of JAUPFN010000011.1, forward strand.
ACCCCGTCGCGTCCATTTAGCCATACAAGTGTGGACTTCACAGGATATTTTGACATCAAAGCACAGAAGGGGCGTGGAATAAAAACAACTAAAGGATACGTAGCCGTGTTTGTATGCTTATCGATCAAGACCGTTCACTTGGAGCTCGTGTCCGACCTTAGCACCCCTGAATTTCTTGCAGCCTTTCGCCGGTTTTGTGCCCGGCGGGGCACTCTAAGTCATATGTATAGTGACAATGGGACAAATTTTAAAGGTTTTTATATCAAATGGACCTTCAACGCACCATCGTTTCCATCTGCCGGAGGTTTATGGGAGGCAGCCGTCAAACGCAGTCATGTATGACAAAAAGTGGCAAGTGTAAAAAATCTGTGCGTTTGTCGGTTCTGAAAATTAGTGAAAGTGAAATTAGTGATTATTAATTTTACTGTGATACAAAGTCGTTTAGGCTAAACATTGTAGAGACATCAAGTTACGTATGGACATTAAGTTTTAGTTCTTTACGTTACATTTAGCACCCTTTTCCCGGAGTCCCAGGATGTACAAAGTACAATAAATAATTAGGTTAAGCGTGCCGGGCGCAATATTTTGTGTCAGCATTTCGCATTGAACATTATAACATTTTAATTATTAATAAATCAGTGTACATACAGCACTCGTTGGGTTTTGTATTATCATCCCTTCTTCCCTTTGTGTAGAAACACTACACACCCTTGATATCTCGAATTCCTTTGACAGGGTCTGGCATGATAATCTTATTGGTAAGCTTCCATCGTATGTTCTGCCTACTGGTCTCTGCACCTGGATCTCAGATTGTCTGAATGGGCGGTCGATTAGAGTTGTCGTCGACGGCTGCTCGACCGACCAAATGACAATAAATACCGGAGTCCCTCAGGGATCAGTTCTCTCCGCAACTCTATTTGTGCTATACATTGACAACCTGCTGATGCCCGGTATCTATGAGTACGCAGACGATAGCAGTGTTGTGGAGAGTTATGCTTCCAGCGCGCGGGCTAGTACGGCACAGATCCGGTCTCTCAGGTAGGCGGTGATCGGTCGTTTGAATCTGTCCTTACAGGCAGTCTCGGATTAGGGCGATGCCAATCTGGTCAAATTTAATGCAACTAAGACCCAGGCGTGTCTATTCTCCGCTAAACGGGGTCCATTTCACCAATCTTCGTCTTTCGAGGGTGTGTCCGAGTCGATAACTGACCACCTCGAGATCCTCGGTATTAGACTTGTGTAACTCCGGAGTGATTAACGCAAAAAGATATAAACTTTATAAAGGAGTGGATACATCAATAACTCCGTAGTATTCAAACCAGTTTAAACAAGGTACTCTGTGATTCAAACTAACTCTCTATATCCTGAGTGATTTTGTGAGAATTTCGTCGAAGCGGAATACCGAATAGAATGAAAGGAATGATATGTTTATCAGGGAGTAGAAAGAGAGGAAACCATCGTTCGGAACGAAAGAATGTTGTAGCATCAAACTACATACTGTACTGTGTTAAATTTATGGAATTAAGATATTTTTAATATTGTTGAAATGCGGATAGTAATAACAGCGATGAGAATTATTTTGTTTGTACTTTGTTTACGCACGCATAGTAAAAAATAAACGTAATTGTTTTTAAATAATTTAATAAAATAATATCGATTCTGTTCGATATACCATAAATACATAATTTATTTTAACTGTTTATCTTGTCATTATATCGCACCGGTTTAACTCTTAAGGATAGAAACTTGAAATCTTTAATATATCGGCAATCACAATATCTCTACTTCTCATTTTAAAAACATTAAAAGTCGGTTAAATGTAATTAACGTAATTCTTTCACGCACAGTGGAAGCCGCGGGTAACCCTTAGTATAAAAAAAACAAGCGTGATTGCTTTTTAAATAATTTAGTAAAAGAATACCGAACAGAATTCATAAATACATAATATCGTTTATTTCAACTGTCAATCTTGTCCCTAAATCTGTAAATCATTTCATTTCCTTATATAATCATTAAATCCTAAATATATCACCAATCCCAATATTCCCAATCACTCTGATTTCTAATGAGTTATAAGGAGTTGAAGATATAGATGAGTGATAGATACATATCTCTCTTTTCTCTATTCGGTATCACCAAACCCCTACTACTCTCAACTTTGATTCGTACAAAAAATCTAAAGTCCACATAGTGGACCCTTCCAAAAAATGACACGAATATCAATTTTTCGATAGCTGCCCTAATCATACGATTAACCTGATGAATACTTTACCTTAGCTAACAACTTTGCGAAGTAACATCGTTCAGCGCCATCTAAAATTTGGTAGGAAAAACTTATTTTCATTCATCTTTCTACATATCGCCGCTGCGCCTGACAAGTTCCTTATGTGACATTTGTAAGGTTTTGGGAAGCAACAAAACATGTGACTAAAATTGTGTTAAATCCGACACATACTCGCGTTTTCTCGCTCCCTCTCTCTCTCTCACACACACACATATTATACAAACACAAACACAACAAACGCAAATATACACATTTTTACGACTTTTCATTAAAATCATGTTTTGCGATAATTATTATTTAATCTCATACTGATTATCACCTTTGAGGTCTAATGGTGTGATATCTGTGACTACCACACGAGGTACCAGGTTCGATTCCCTGGTCGGGGAATTCAAAAATATGTTTATTTATATATTAATAATAAAATTTATACAGTGTGGCGCTGACCATACACCAATAAGTGAGAATTAAGGTAGTACTAGTTAGTACTAGTATTTTTAGTCTATTAAATCAGTCCTGACATCGAAATTAAAAAAACAAAAATTTCGAACAAAATTAATGACACGAAAATATAATAAAGATAAAACATCCTTTGACTTACCTATCACCACCAGGACGGCAACGCCGCACGCGCGGCTTGGCGGCTAGCGCCTCATGTTATTATTATTATTTTTACGTGTGACATAATATTTAGGCGCCTTTTTAAACCACACTCATCCTCAATAATTATTTTGATAAATTATTATTATTAATCACAATCATTTTGTACAATAAGTAATTACGTAGCTATAGAATTATTTTTGCGTATATTGTAAGAATAAAGACCGTATCAATCTAGGTTTCGTGCCACATATTGACTAAAAGTAAAGAAGAAAAAAACATGTTGTTCACTTCACAATAATAATAATAGGTACCTAACGTGTCTTATCACAAAATAGCACTAATTAGCACAAACATCATGGCCATGGCCGGCCATCACAATAAAAATTAAGCGTCTACTTTCGCACAATTTAACTCGTATTTTACCATAATAAAAATTAAAATGAAGCGTCTACTTTCGCATAATTTATAAGTCTAGAATAATAAAAGAAAAAAATAAAAACTCAGTACATTACAAGTAATAACGTAATATCAATTACCACGGCAAAATCTTTGATCGTACTAAACAATAACATTAAACAATAATGACCGTGACCTACGTACCGTAGGTACGTGACACGTGTAATCAACGGCTTTCATCAAGAAAGCGCAAAATGCGCTTTTTTGTATCACTACACACTGTGTATGCACTCAAGATAAAGCGACTTTTCGCTTTCTTTTCAAATTCTCCTAATGACAATATCGGGTTGTTATTGGTCAGTTGTAAAGGATAAAAAATTAAAATAACCAATGAATGCAAGGATTTTCTGCTAGTATTGCGAGTTGGCAACTTACTTATAATAGTTCTTTCAAACCATTCGGGTCACGTACAGCCATTGACCTCTATATATTTCTATGCGTACAGCTGATAATCTACATCATGTTCGCAAAATTAGAAATGAAAACTAAAAAATTGTCCTGTGGCTAAACCAGTGGATGTATTTGTCTGATTTTTTGTATTCAGGCTGAGAACATTATTACATATACTAAGTTTAATTAATTGGTGTATAGTCAGCGGCACACTGTATATAATAACCACTCGACCAATGGTGCTTACTTGGAGCTAAGAAAAATTTGTGTAATTTGTACACATGTATTATAATATTATTACATATAAATTTTATTATTAATATATAAATAAACATATTTTTGAATTCCTCGACCAGGGAATCCGAACTAAAACTATATCATTTTCCGAATCAAAAAATGGTAGCAAGTCTTGCTCTTTTGTACGATAGAACGTCACTTTCGTACCTGACGCTAAGTTTTTTTCTCTTAATCTAGAAGCTAAATCCTCTGCAGATTCTTTAGGTAGTTCAAGATCTCTTATTAAATCGTTTAATTCTTCTAGGGTAAAAAGGTATGGTTCTGTAGACGGCATAACTGTAATATTACAGCTATCGCTAGACGCTTTACTATTTTCTTCACACGATGTTTTGCGGGTAAAACAATTTGCTGGAACAAGTACTTTCTCCGAATGTGGAAAAGGTCTAGCCGACTGTAAGTCTGGATAAATCATTTTTTCCACATTAACTCCACGCAAATTAACACAGCAGAAATAACAGTCATCGAAGTGATTTTTTGGTTCTCTCTTCACTGTCTCAAGTGTTCATAGCATATTTTGCAAACAATTTGAAGTATTGTCTTATTTTCATTTTCAATTTCCCAACTAAAAGTAAGAAACATAAGCGCTTTTTACAAAATCTGTCATAGGTTTCCTGAATGTTTTTACTGTGTATTCCCCAAAAATATAACAAAACACATTTGGCTCATTGAGACAACTTCTTCGAGACGAAGACATAATAATAAAATGAATTAATTTACAGATAAGTACTAATAAGATTTCAAACCGTGCTTACAAATGTACTAATTATATCAAAATTAAAAAAGTGAAAGTAGTTACATATCTACACGTAGGAAAAAAAAATAAAAATTATTTTAAGTGTTGTCAATGCATACATAAAACAAAACTAAAAACGATATCTCGGCACCAACTATTTTTTTAAATTTGTTGACCTGTGAATTATTTGAAATTAGACATTTAATCAGCATTTGCGTCAATAGCCACGATAGGGTGCAGGTAGAAGTAAATTAAATAAATATTAATCACCCAAGTTAACAATGTACTATTTAGTACTGCAAGTCAATAATGAAAGTGTTATAAATATCTTCAACCATGTACATCATATTTTATAATAATAAAATATTTTAGCAGTGTTTTAGACACGTTTCTTGACGTATTACATTCCAATTCTTTAAAGAAATTATTATTTTGTGGGACGGGAAAAAGCAAAATTGAAAGAAAATATACTTGATATGTCCTAATTTATGTTTGAAAATTTTACGTGCGTTAGTAAAAATATTTGCTTATTTACAAAAACCTCTTGTGGCGCCAATAAACCGTACCGCTGAAGAGCGTAGCGGATAGGCATGGAAATAATTGATACTTTTGAATTACTTCACTGGATGAAATTAAAACAAAATAGCAATGAATTCACATGCCAAATGATTTTTCATTTTCAGACATAAAATTACCCCAGCGTCATATGTTTTGTATGCTATTAAAAATGAAGTAGGTATGAATTATAATCAGTGCCACTCTTATATGAGTTTGAATTTGGGACACAGCCCGGATTTAGGTGCTACGATTTGTACTGAAAGTTTTGTATGAATACTTTTTATTGTACAATATAAATAGGTACATTTAGCCACAGTGGTTCTGGATTTTTTTCGTAATGATCTCAAGTCCACTCATTGTATTTAATTTGGTTTTATTTACACTAATCTATTATTTACATTAACACTATACACAACCAACTTACTAAAGAAAAATCTAAATACCTAAATAATATAATTATATATTATTATCGTGACAGTTACTTTTTATATATAATTACAATAAATCGAAACAAATCGCAAAGCTCACAACACGTCGCAGTTCGAACGCCGTACTCGAATAACTGACTTATGACTTGACGACGAAAAAATTATCATGAAATAATGAAATATCACTTAATTTCTTCATGAGTGATTGTTTAAAATTCAAAAAAGAGATTTTTAGATCTACCACAAATCATTCCAAGGAAATTAATACTTTAATGCACATAGTTTAAAATCTATTTTTAAAATACTTTCTATCATATTTAGAATTCAATTTTAAGTATTTAAATGCTACCGCAGGCGTATCACCAAACGTTTGCAATCCGTCAGCGATCAGCGATAACATTTGAACGTAACGAAAATCTTATCAAAAACATCGCCAAAAGGCCGGCAACGCAGCTGCAAGACCCCCGGTATTGCAGTTGTCCATGGGCGGCGGTGATCACTTACCGTCAGGTGCACCATCTGCTCGTTTGCCCCCTCTCCATTAAAAAGAAAAGTTTTGGTTTTCCCCGGTACCTACATCCTTCCATATTCGCGTTGTACATCTGATTTGTTAACTTTTCATCTACCATTCTTTCTACATGTCCCAACTAACGGAGCATACCATTTCTCATCTTTACACCGACACATTCTTTTAAGCTTAACCTGTCTCCCACTTCCACATTACGAACGCGGTCTGCGACATATGTTTTCGTAGCGATCTCATCTCGACCGCGTTGATTCTACTGTTGATCTTTCTGACATACCCAACTCTCACTTTCATATAATAGCGTTGGGATAAGTACATAATCATACAGGGCTAGAAAGGCACTCTGACTTTAAACTGTGCTTTCAAGTAATCTCGATAACGCTCCATTCACTCTGTTCCCTGCACACACTCTTCTTTCGACATCAGCGGTGTACCTTCCATCCCTATTAAAAGCATATCCAAGATATACAGACTCATCCACTTGTTCCAGCACTACATCATCGGCCACAACTCTTACATCCGTGCTGATTGCTTGTCTTTCAAATCCTAGAACTTTAGTTTTCTTCGCATTCATAATATTTAAGCCTTGCAACTATTTTCATAACTGCGACCAGTGTTTGCAGATCAGATAGAGTTGAGCCTTGAAGTACAGCTTCATCTGCATAAAGCAGGCAGTTCACCACTAGATCACTCATGCATATTTCCACATTCAATGACCTAAATCTGTGGGAGACACTTATGCAGATAAATGATAAACAGGCGAGCTGACAACACACAACCCTACTTGATGCCGATTCTGACATTGTACCAGGGTGATATGTTACCATCTACCCACTCACATATTTTGCGATCCCAGTACATGGATTGCAAAACATGCAGCAGACACCCGTCTATTCCATAACTGGGTAAAATATCCCAAAGTTTTTTCGCACAACTCTATCAAACGCTTTCTCTAAATCTACAAAACCGCAGAAAACCTTCTGGCCGACATCTAGATGCTTCTCTACGATATTATAGAGTGAGAAAACTTGATCCATACATCCTCTTCCAGATCTACAACCTCCTTGTGCCTCGCACAACAAGATATAATATATAATAATATCACTGATCAAATAACACAAATCGATCTAACCCCAATGCAAGCAAATTACGCTCATGTTATGGCTATATTAGTCAAAGATATTAATACATAGAAATACATATATAAATACTGTTAGATATATAATAAACACCCATACCCAGAAACATAAACATCTACGTTCATTACACAAATGTTGGTTTCTGTCTAGAGCCCCATTGATTCGTAATTAGGTTGCTAACCACTCGACAGTTATTAACCAAATTGTATTATCGCGTTTATGATTATATTTTGAATTCCGTACACTCATATTCACAAATCGGTAAGCAAAGATGCGATGCAATCATGATTAATCAACGGCATTACATCTCATGGTTGTCACATTAGTAGTTGGTAGGTTGAAAATATATTTTTTTTAAATTTATTCACTGTATTTCTGTTGTCGCCCTCGCATACTAGATGTCGCTACATGTACATTCACAATTTATCGACCGAAATATCGGCGGGCGTAACTGTTTTACCGACCAGTTTGTATCTACTTAGATGGCGCTGCCGAGCTTGTTTCTCGTACAAGCTATGGCGGGGGAACCATAGTATAACCGAAAGTGTTGAGAGAACGAAAGCAGTGAAATATGTTCAGTCGTCTTTTGATTCTGGTGCAGTGAACATTAAAAGTCTCAGTAAATTGTGTGTTATTACTTTTGTGAGTAAATAAGTGTGATTACTTTTGTGAAGTTATCAAGTGAGTTGTGTTATTTTATGTTTAATTTAATGATTAATGCTAGCAGTGATTTATATCTTATTGGATCGTTTAAGAAATGTAACCTCAGGTTAAAATAAATATATTTGTCTGATTAAAATGTGATATTGTACTAATATTTCTTGTAATTATTTTATATCAGAAGTTGGCTTGTTCTACGCCCACATAATGCCACGTTACCGCAAAAAGAGATCTAAGAGGACACCTTCAACTAGTTCGAGTGCTTCATGTTCAAATTCAAGTGACAGTAACAGTGATAATAACAGACATTGGCATAAGAAAAATAAGCGACGCCGTATGCGATCACCTACCGTAAGTCAAAATGTTTTATTAGCATCAGTGATTCCTGAATTTGATCCTCTCGTGGACAGTATCGATATGTGGATAAATGTGGTTGAATCTAATGCACGTGCTTTCGGATGGTCCGATAATATGACTAAATACCAGGCTTTACAAAAATTACGTAACACCGCAAAAACATGGTTAGACTCTTTACAAAAAAATGAGACAAGGTGGACCACGTGGAAGTGGAAGCAATGGCGTGACACCTTGTCTGATACATTCCAAATTAAACGTAACATGTTTAAATCATTAAAAGAATTAGTAGAAGCGAAACCATTAGCTAATCAATCTTTATATGAGTTTTATTTTTTACAAAAGGCTAAAATTGACAGGTTACAGTTAGATTTTCGTCAGCAGGATATAATCTCAATAATTGTAGGGGCTATAGGTGACACAAATATTAGCGTTGCAGCTGAAGCGGGTAACTTTCGTTATTGTGATGACTTAGCCTCCTTTCTTCACAGTAAAACTTACGCAAGCGCTGAAAAAGAAATGTCACAAAAATCAAATTCAAAACCGATATTACGTATAGGATATAATTGCAAAATAGATAATAAAACGGAACCTTCTCCTAGTACTAGTAATTCTATAAATCAGAATAACTCTAATAATCTGAATTTGACGTGTTACCGTTGCGGAGAATTGGGTCACAGAAGGAACAACTGTAGTCAAAAGGAAAGTGTCAAATGTTCCTTCTGCAATAAATTGGGCGACCTTGAAACTGTTTGTAGACTAAAGCAACGAATAAAATCTGATAAAAACTTAGAAGTAAAAACTATCTTGGATCCAAAATCAAAACAAAAATTTTACAAGCAGGTCTTTTTAAACGATATTCAATATAAAGCATTTTTTGATATGGGAAGCGATTGCTCTTTAATAACGAGTACGTTAGTAAAAAAAATTAATTTACAGCCATTCCTACTTAACAATCCCGTTAATTTAGTAGGTTTTACAACCGAGTCAGGTGTACAAGTGACTGAGGCTGTAGCAGTTAAATTTAAAGTAGATAATGTAGAACTAATAATCACGTTGTATATTATTGATTCATTATCAGGTTGTAACATTCTTATTGGCAGAAATTTTACGGAAGACACCAGCATAATGTATGTTCGTGTAGGGGAGACACTAACCTTTCGGTCAGTGGAGAAGTTAAACGTTTGCAATGTAACGGCCAACTATGATGTATCTCCTGACCAACAAGTAATATTAAATAATTTGTTTTCAAAATATCCTAAATCAATTTGCAAAGATTTATCATGCTTAGGAAAGACTTCCTGTGTAGAACTAGAAATTCAACTGACTTCTAGTAAGCCGGTTTGTCAACGGCCATACAGAATGTCTGAATCCGAAAGAGCAATTATGCGAGAAATAATAGATGATCTCTTAAAGAATTCAATTATCCGTAATAGTAATTCTGCCTATGCAAGCCCGGCTTTATTGGTGAGCAAGGCATCCGGAGAAAAAAGGTTATGTGTTGATTATAGACAGCTAAATAAAATCACAATAAAAGAAAAATACCCCATGCCCATGATAGAAGACCTCATTGACAGGTTACAAGGCTGTAAATGCTATACATCTTTAGATTTGAAAAGTGGGTACCATCAAATTCCTATAAGGTTAAATGACGTTCACAAAACGGCATTCATAACTAATGATGGTCACTTTGAATATTTAAGAATGCCTTTTGGCCTTTGTAATGGGCCTGCCGTATTTCAAAGATTAATGAATACCGTTTTGGGGAATCTGCGTTTTGGCAGAATTATCTGCTATATGGATGACCTATTAATCGCAACTAAAAGTTTTGAGGAAAACGTATTGTGCTTAGAGATGGTATTAGATTTGTTTGTAAGAAACGGTTTAACAATCAATTTGGACAAGTGCTGTTTTTTTAAGGACCATATCACGTTTCTAGGATATGATATTTCGGACCAAGGTATCCGACCGAATACTCGCAAAATTGATGCTATCTCTAAATACCCGACTCCAAAAACGGTTCATCAACTAAGACAGTTTTTAGGCTTGGTAAATTATTTTAGAAAATTCATTAAAAACTGCGCTCTTTTATGTAAACCCCTAACTTCTCTTTTAAAAAAAGAAGCAAGCTGGCGATGGGGTTCGGAACAAAATAAAGCTGTTAATGATTTAAAAATTGCACTTGTTCAAAACGCGGTTTTAAATGTATTTAACCCAGAATTACCGATATATCTTTATACTGATGCAAGTCGCGATGGCATAGGGTGTATTTTAGCACAATTAACTGATACTGGTGAAAAACCAGTTCACTTCTACAGCCGCCAAACCAATAACGAAGAAAAAAACTACCATTCCTTTGAATTGGAACTGTTGGCAATAGTTGCTGGTTTACAAAAATTTCGACATTATTTAATCGGTACTAATTTTACAATTATTACGGACTGTAATTCTGTGAGATATGCTCTAAGCAAAAAAGAAATTGTGCCACGAATCAGTCGATGGGTTCTATACACACAAGATTTCAATTTTGATATAGTTCATAGGGCTGGGTCACAAATGCAACACGTTGATGCATTAAGCAGAAACCCAATTGATAATTTACATAATAGTGAAATAGTTTCTGAATCTGTTAACAATATAACTGAAGGGGACTGGCTTTTATCTGTTCAGCTACAAGATCCTAGTATTTGCTGTATTCGAGATATATTACAGTCAGGGGAAGCCGAAACAAATAAACAAATATTTAATAATTATGAACTTCTAGGCAACAAAGTTTATAAAAGAACCGAATTCGGAAGACGCTGGTTGGTACCAAAGCAGTGTGTGTGGTTCATAATTCGGGCTAATCATGATGATGTAGGGCATTTTGCTGTTGATAAAACGATAGAACGAATTAAGTCAAAGTACTGGTTTCCACATTTAAAAAAAGTTGTTACAAAATACATTAAAAATTGTTTAAACTGTATATATTACAAAAATATTCATGGCAAAAAACCGGGGAAATTGTATCCAATACCTAAGTATGCTAGGCCGTTTCATACACTACACGTCGACCATTTGGGGCCATTTGTGAAAAGTTCCCGACAAAATAGCTATCTATTAATTATAGTAGACTCATTTACAAAATTCGTTTTTATTTCTGCAGTTAAAAATACAAAAAGTAGAGTAGTTATTAATGAATTTAGTAAAATTTTTAAAGTATTTGGAAATCCAAAAAGGATTATAAGTGACGCAGGTAGTGCGTTTACTTCAAAACGGTTTAAAGATTTTTGTAAAGATCGAAAAATTAGAGATCATGTTATTGCTACCGCCGTACCTCGTTCAAACGGTCAAGTTGAACGCTACAATCAAACAATTTTAGAAGCTTTACGTAGTATGGGGGCTGACACCGATAATAACAGGTAGGATCAGCACATTACAAATATTCAGCAAGGTATAAATAGCACGATTAATAAAACCACGTCTGCTGTGCCGAGTGAGGTCTTTTTCGGGTATAGAATCCGTATGGATAATGATGCTATCACTGATGATGATAATGAACATTTTGTTGACGTTACCGCGTTAAGAAAAGAAGTAGACATTAACATCAAAAATAATGCCGAGAAACAAAAGGCATCGTTCGACGCCAAAAGAAAAGATGCCCACATTTATACAGTCGGGGACTTGGTGGTTCTTAAAATTCCAGGTCACTCTAACGAAGGTCAAAGCACTAAACTTATGCCTATTTACAAAGGTCCTTTCCAGATTACAAAAGTTTTAGGTAATGACCGGTATCAAGTAAGCGACATGAGGGGTGCTGAAAGATCATCCCGGAAGTATGATGGGATAGCATGTGTAGAAAATATGAAACCGTGGATACATATTGCTGAATAAGGCCGGATGTTGTCGGCTTAATCTAATTATGAAAATTGGTAAACACTATTTTTTTACATATTATGATTTTAACAGTAATGATCTAAAATTTAATACTCGTAAATTCTTATGTACTACGTTGCATCGAAATTAGCTGTGATGCACATGTCTGTAGGTTGCAGTAGTCTCTTGCCATCATGAGAGTAGTCCGATAAAAAAGGGAGACTGTCTAGTGTATACGCTTCAAACATTGTATTGTAAGAGTATGTTTATATTTGAGCTTTCGCAGCAACAGGAATCCATTGTGAACGCTGTTGTAATGGTGATACACGGCTAGAGTGTTAACTAGTCCAAGCCATAGTAGATGGAAGATGTTGATCGTAATGGAGTAACATTCTCGATTATGGCGATACAAGACTAGAAGGATACGTAGTCCAAGCCATGAGAAGTTAACCATTAACGAGGCAGCATCCAACTCAAATCAAACATACAATACATATACAATGAAAAACAAAATATACAATACATATTATACTGGTTGGGGATCAGTTACAAACAGGATTTGTCGGATTCTAATACTTAATGTTTTTCAGCGTTACACCAGACCAATACGCTGTTCAGGGGCGAACGCGTAAGCAGGAAGGCCGAATGTTGTCGCCCTCGCATACTAGATGTCGCTACATGTACATTCACAATTTATCGACCGAAATATCGGCGGGCGTAACTGTTTTACCGACCAGTTTGTATCTACTTAGATGGCGCTGCCGAGCTTGTTTCTCGTACAAGCTATGGCGGGGGAACCATAGTATAACCGAAAGTGTTGAGAGAACGAAAGCAGTGAAATATGTTCAGTCGTCTTTTGATTCTGGTGCAGTGAACATTAAAAGTCTCAGTAAATTGTGTGTTATTACTTTTGTGAGTAAATAAGTGTGATTACTTTTGTGAAGTTATCAAGTGCGTTGTGTTATTTTATGTTTAATTTAATGATTAATGCTAGCAGTGATTTATATCTTATTGGATCGTTTAAGAAATGTAACCTCAGGTTAAAATAAATATATTTGTCTGATTAAAATGTAATATTGTACTAATATTTCTTGTAATTATTTTATATTTCCATAACATATATCTTACATAAAATTAGATAAATAGGTAGCACCGGTAGCACCGACAAAATTAGATAAATAGGTATAGTATAAGCACCGCAAATGGAAAAGTAGTGAGTACAAGTTTCTTATTAAATTATTTAGTATTTCTAAATGTTGTTTCTTGGAGAATTTTTAATTTTCCACTACGTATGTAGATAAGGAAATTACTGATTTTGCCCCGATTTTTTAAAATCGAGTTTTCACCAAATGTTCCCGTTTTGAGGTCCTAAGAATCTTTTCCGATTATTTTCATGATGACTTCAGTATGTCTGTATATATTTATGTTTGTGTATGTAAACATCTCAGAACTATTGAGCGGCTTGACCAATCGAAACGCGGTCGATGGCTTTGGATTGGATTCTACTCAACGTAGACTTCCTAGAAATTTCAACTATTTAGGTCTAGAGGTTTTTAGAAATTTTGAAAAAAGTTAAAAAAAATATGTTTGCGCAACATTATTTTTTAATATAACTTCCAGATTAATATACCCATTTTCTTTAAAAAAAAACTGCGTTCAATGCATAAATTACATCAAAATCGGTTTATCAGTTCAAAAGTTATCGTTAACGAATATTTTTTTCGTTTCGTTAAAAAAAAATATTCGTTAACGATAACTTGAGCGGTACAGTTTATTGGCACAAGAGGTTTTTGTAAATAAGCAAATATTTTTACTAACGCACGTAAAATTTTCAAACATAAATTAGGACATATCAAGTATATTTTTTTTCAATTTTGCTTTTTCCCGTCCCACAAAATAACAATTTCTTTAAAGGATTGGAATGTAATACGTCAAGAAACGTGTCTAAAAACACTGCTAAAATATTTTATTATTATAAAATATGATGTACATGGTTGAAGATATTTATAACACTTTCATTATTGACTTGCAGTACTAAATAGTACATTGTTAACTTGGGTGATTAATATTTATTTAATTTACTTCTACCTGCACCCTTTTGTGGCTATTGACGTAAATGCTGATTAAATGTCTAATTTCAAATAATTAAAGAAAAGTTTACGCTCAATTTAAGCGAGTATTTTGAAACTTATGACTGTCATTGAACGGATATTCTATTAACCTTTGTACATAAACAATACAAACAATAAAACATATAAACGTACTAAATAAAAAACTTCTCTAAACTTTCAAACGTAAACGTGACTTTGTTTTGAAAGTTTATTAGTTATTCTATTATTAGTTATATATATGTTCTAAAATGTCAAATCTACCGAGTAATGTTTTTATATTTTCTAGGTTTAGATTAAATAGAATTAGTATATAAAGCTTAATCAATGGAAAATCCAACTACACGTTCAAATGGTTTCAAGGGACACCACATATTATGTAAAAAACTTATTATAATAACAATATCTATTAATAATTAAAAATAATTTTACCAAGTTTAGTATTAACTGCAATACCGTAATGAGCTCATTTTATTTCAATGCCACTAATTTATTATGACTTTAACTGGAGTCTATTTCGTATCTTTTTGTTTCTTGGGAATCATCTTAGACAGACAGTTTCAATTATTTTTTTGAATAAATGAATTTCGTAGAAAGAAAATGTCATTATTGAGGCGAAACTATTAATTTTAGAAAACATTAAATAAAACTGCGTTTGGTTAGTACCATCGATCTAACATTAGGTAACTAACAAAAATACATTTATCGAAAATTCGTAATACATGAAAAAGTATTAATATTAGATACATGTTTTAAAGAATACTAAAAGACTGGTCGATAACAATATGGCATATTTTAATCGCTTTCTCAGATCTGCGTTTGTTTGAATTTTACAATACAAATAGTACAATATCTGGTACGTGGACAGAACATGTTTGTATTTCGTAGCGTGATAGCATCGTAGCTGATATATGAATACGCTACGAAAGTTTACTTATTGTGTATGCTACGACGTCTGGAACATGAAAGGCGTCATACGCGAAGCCGTAAATTATGTAAGCAATATCAAGTTTGTAATTCTATTCTTGATACTTTTACGCAATGTAGTACACATGTAGCATATAATATAGTGTACACTAGGTGATATCAAGTTTGTAATTCTATTCTTGATACTTTTACGCAATGTAGTACACATGTAGCGTATAATATAGTGTACACTAGGTGATCCGGCAAAGGTTGTTTTCCTAAATATATTTATAACAGTATTTCTCTACTATATAATGGATATTATTACATATGAACTTTCCTCTTGAATCATTCTATCTATTTAAAAAAAACCGCATCAAAATCCATTGCATAGTTTTACAAATATAAGCATACATAGGGACAGACAGTGGAAAGCGACTTTGTTTTATACTACGTAGTAATATTTCCTGGAAATTCAAAATAATTTTAGCATGTCTTTTTAATCCATAAGGAACAAATATACGCACACATCGTCTCTTGTAATAAAATTTATATTTTTATTTAATTGAGATTACTAACATAATAATGTATTTTATGTGATGTCTATTAAAGACGTTCAAAAGTGTAAAAATTGGTCACCAAGCTTTATTATATTACGATTATTATTGCTATTTACCTAAGTAATTTGAAATTGTCGCCAAACAATCAAGGAACTAAGAACATTTAAGAAGGCACCGGACTCTGATAGCGAAACATATTTGTCATTTTATGCGTTCCGTATTGTGTGTGTGAGAGGCATACAAGCCGATGTAGCTTAGCGACACCGCATATATAGGGTTGCCACTCCTCTATGTTTGAATGGTGCATGATCGGACTACGAGTTTAACATCAATGTCTCCTAATCAGAGTGCTAAGTGTGAGTTTTTCTTTTCGCATTCGATCGTAAGCGCGTTTCGAATTTACTAGGAATTTGTATGTGATTTGTACAGCGCCACCTAGTGGTAAACTGGTTTCTCACGTTTACCACTAGGTGGCGCTGTACAAATCACATACAAATTCCTAGTAAACTCCAAACGCGCTCACGATCGAATGCGAAAAGAAAAACTCACACTTAGCACTCAGACCGGGCAGTGAGTTGTGACAGCAAAGCGACAGCCAACATTTACGCCTCACGGCGCGGGGCGCGTGACTGAGTGAGTGCGGTGGTCGGCTAGGCCGAGTGAGAAGGAATGGAAAGAGAGCAGGGGCGGGGCAGGGACCGGGGTTCATGCATGCGATAAGCATTAGATCAAAACAATAGCTCATTGCTTCCTAATAATTGCACAAGCACCAGTGGTTTTTTGTTTTCTTTTTAAGCATTTATTGATAGATTTTTTTCAGATCGATTTTATCAACAAAAGTATCTAGTATAGTGTGTTCATTGTGTAATTGACATAATGGAAGACATCACAATCAAAGAAAAAAACGAAAAAAAAAAACCTTATGTTGGTCATTCCATATGTTTCCTACCCTAAAGGGTATTTTCGGGATGAAAGATTGTATGATTTTTTTTTATATTGACGACCTGTTACTCTACTTGCGGGCGAAGCTACGCAAGTGAGCTAGTTCACCATAAAATTACCAATTATGTTTCGATATTTTATGGTGTACTGTAAAATTCGTAAGAATTTATGTTTACACCGTTGTATGCATTTTTTATTGTATTTTTTGTGTGGAAGTAAATACATAAAATGATATACAATTATATCACCGAGTATGCAATATCGTTAGCTCCTCAATCAATATTGATAAAAATATCGTAAAAAAAGAAAAGCCACGAAATATTGAATCGTTCTGCCGGCAAACAGCTCTCGCATGCGACATGCGAGTTCTGCCGTCACGCACTATGTTACGTTTAGGCTCATGTGGAAACTTCGTTTCTCTGTAATTGGAAGAAAGCGTTCATGTAAATACCGTAATGTATACTCTACATCAATTATTACAAATGATTAAAATAAAATAAAACCCGTCACGTAGTCCTCAGTCTTGAGCAATTCATGTTTTCATAAATAGACATCTATTTTATGATATAAAAAAATAGGCTTGGCCGCTACAAGTTGGATGTTTGGCATATTTCAATGAATGTAATGCGGTCTGCCTCGTCTCCCTTGTGTCACCAGTATGCTATGGCTAGTGGAACTTTCCTGTGTGTTTTAAGTACAGTAGCAGAGTAAAGAGCTGCATGATTTGCAAGATCCACGGTATAATAATCTTTATTGATCATCATAACGTGGATCTTGCAAATCATGAAGATGAATCATAACAAATAGCCATTTAAATGTCCTACGTTGCGATGCGTGCCGATCCGAGCAACACCGGCATAGTCGGTCCAGTTCGGTTTGTTGAGGCAGCCTGTACCAGTTTGCCCGATCGTTTAAAGGGTTGTGCATATTAACTCTAAGCAACGTGTATACATTTTAGGGTTCTTTGACACTAACGTCACTCTTTAACTTGCCATGAATACGTAACTGACACATTACTATAGGAGATTTAATGAAGTTAATATTACTTTCAAAAAGGTGTAAAAGTCAATGCATAAAGAGTTTATAACCCTTTTACACTCGTATTTATGAAATGATATAAACATACATTATAACCATATTATTTTTTAAGCCCAATGATAAAATATACGATATAATAAAAGACCTTTGTTGACACTGAACAACTGTATCCATTTTATAGACCACGATACGGCTTATCGCATTGTAAAGGATTTCATTGCGAGCATCAAATAAAATCGAATGCCTTTGATTTCCCTAATGGCAACGTATTGTGTGGTTTGAAGACAAAACTTGGGTTATCATGGGGGACAATAAATAACGTAAAACTAATAATAATTACACATTAAACAGTTGCAAAAAGGAGACGCATAAGATTTTTCGTTTGTAGAGCACTCTAGTGATTCGCAAAATGAGTGATGCAATATATATATATATATATATATATATATATATATATATATAAATCAATTGCTGTTCGTTGGTCTCGCTAAAACTCGAGAACGGCTGAACCGATTTGGCTAATTTTGGTTTTGAATTAATTATTGAAGTCCAGGCAAGGTTTAAAAGGATATACTACATTAGGATAATAAAATACTTACCGTTCCGTTCCGTTTCGATTCGGTAGTACTTAAAAAAATTGTCGACTCGTCAAAAGTGCCCTGATTCTGATTTTGATTCACCTTTGTGGTATAGTGGTCTGATGTCGATGTTGACCATAGGAGTCCCGGTTTTGAATCCCGGGTCGGGCAATTCAAAAATTGCGTTTTTTATATTTTCTGGCAAAAGAACGTTCCTGAAAATTGGATAATTGCATGGATGGCGATAGGTTTGCCATTTATCACATTGTGGGACTAAGTATATTCGGCTAATCCTGAGTGCATTGGTTGTACGGTATCTGCCTACCTCTTCGTGGATACAGGCGTTAAGATACTAGAGTGTATCCCAAGAGTGGCCCTATTTGACCGCCCTGTTGGTTGAATGGTTAGGTTAGCCTTGAACTGACTACCCTTCAATGGGGCTCGGGTTCGATTCCCGACAAGGACAAACATTTATGTAATAAGTAAGCCCCGTTATCTATGTAACATATTGGTGGAAACTGATTTTAGGGATGGAGTGATTATAATTAAATAAATCTCTGTTTTCATTTTTTATTTACATAACAAAATAGAAGTATCTTCACGCCCGTATCCCCGATGAGGTAGGCAGAGGTACAACAAGTGCTCCCACGATTAGCCGAAGATACTTGGTCCCACAAATGTGAAAGGTGGCAAGCCTATCACCAACCGAGCACTTTCCAATCCCAGGCAACTTTGTGTTTATCAGAAAACTGAAAAACCACTTTTTTTCTAAGTACTCGACCCAGAAATCGAACCCGGGACCTCATGTAGTCAACGCCAATGCTGGATCACTAGACTACAGAGGCGACATAACAAAATAAATAATTACAATAATACTAGCTGACCCGGCAAACGTTGTTTTGCCATATAAATTATTTCTAAGTAAAAAATGTTAAGGGTGGACAACCCTTATCACTAAGGGGTATGAAAAATAGATGTTGGCCGATTCTCAGACCTACTCAATATGCTCACAAAATTTCATAAGAATCGGTCAAGCCGTTTTGGAGGAGTACGGGAACGAACATTGTGACACGAGAATTTTATATATAAGATATTACTGTCGTTGACATTTGTTTAGTATGTGACACTTGTAATAAATGACTTGGATATGTTCCATATTAAAGGAAGTAAGACTTTCTGCCACTTGCACCAACATTGACTTAGCTAAGAAAAATTCTAAGTAGTATGCTGTCACTTTTTATCCTAAATTTTTTTTTATATCATAAGATAGCAAACAAGCAGATGGGTCTCCTGATGGTAAGCGTCAACCATCGCCTATAGACACCAAAGATATTGTCTATAGGCGATGGAACACGACAGTAACCAGCACTGACGCTATTGCGGCAGTAATGGGTAAGGCGGTGGTAACAGACCCGGGCGAGGCTATTCAGAACTCTACCACCTATTACGATGGTAGTGACTCGCATAGCCAATCGGTCGCCTTTTACGACCTGCCTGGCAGAACGGCAGTAAGTCTATTCTTTAAAGAAACCCGGAACCAACACGGGAAAGAAAGAAAAGAATGTGACATTATGTCACTAAAGATTGCCGTAAAGACAAGGTTGGTACAATTAGCCATTAGTCTCCTACTCGAAAATATCCATTTCAGGCAAGAAAATTATCTTTCAACTTCTACCGACGTCGCTGGCAAAAAGTTTATAATTATAAATCAATATGTCTGTATCCCATTTTAATTTAGTGAAGATTGAAAGCATATCCCAGACATACAGGATATGGATAGCCGGATGTTCTAGATTTAGTGCGCTTAAATTATTTGAAATACAAAGGAAATATTTACATACATCCGGTGAACGAAAATATATCTTACTAAATTTAAGTTCATATGATTACAATTACTAACATAATACTGTGTGAAGCCAGAATTATGCTAATTACATACGTAGATTATATTACAATACCGCTAAGCGCGTGCCTCGTTAGTTTGAAATTATATGGTTGGTGTTTTGTTTATGATCTCTGGGGTACGTAGAGGGTTATAGGTTACTACATTACTCATGATGCAGGCCATAAAGTAATAAATTACAGGAGTCATTTTTAGTAGATAAGTTTAGTTAGGACCTTTATTGTAGACCAGCTGTGCTCGCGACTTCATCCGCGTTGAAAAAAACTAAGTAAGTCCTGGGGTTTTGCCCACATACTTCTTTCCGTAGGATTTACGGGATTAAAACTATCCTTTGTCCTTTCTCGGGTCTCAAACTATCTTTGTACGAAATTTCATCCAAATCGGTTCAGCGGTTTAGGCGTGAAGCAGAGACAGACAGAGTTACTTTTGCATTTATAATATTAACATATACAATAATTTTCCTATCTTTTTGTTTTTATATATTTTTTTTAATATTACTCATATAATACCATTTACGACTTTGAAAATGGACGAGAGTAACGACTCGGGTTCGATTTACGACAGGGACTGTATTGTATAATATATGTTTGTATTTTTGGGTTTGAGTGTATATTAAACATATTCCAGTATTTATATATGCATTTCTATGTATTAGTATCGTTAACTAATACCCATATTACAAGCAAATAATTTGCTAACTTTTGGGGTTAGGTCTATTCGTGTAATTTTTCCAGTGATATTTTTATTATTATTATATATCTGGAGCCCTTTTTGCTTTCTCTCATGTCAACTACAAGGAATTGAATGTGATTTAATAAATCCACTCTTAAAACAAAAAAAAATCATCCCAGAAAAATAAATTAATCCCATGGGGATCATAAAAAGCTTTGATACAGCTCTAGCTACGTCCCGCAACCCTCTGCGTGGGAAGGCAGCAAGACGTAACTATTCGTGACAAAAAAAGAAAAGTATTTTATTTACACGATAAATATACGTTTATATATAAATCAATATAAATTGATAAGCATTATTTGGCTCAGACAAGTCGATGGATGCGATCCTTGAATCAAGGAACCGATTTCTAGAGAAGTATCAATAAACTCTCGCAACTTGGAGTCCGGTAATGGTTAGCAATATTATGTTTCTTGAATAAACACGTTATCAGTCGTGGTTATCAAAAAACACACAGAAGTCGTTATCAAATCGGTGTAATGAGTATCACACTTCATCTCGCCAACTGACATACCAGTGTATCGTGATAAATCGGAATATCTATTTGCCTATCTATTTGCCTTTGAATAACTTTATTTCACAAGAGAAAGGGCGTAATGTTTTTCCCCGCTTTTCGCTTCATATGTAGATAAGGAAGTTACTTGCCATTTTAATATATTCTATACTTTCCATCGTCGGCACTTGGTGAAATTCCGTTATTGTAACACAATTGGCTAAGCACTTATACTTTAATTTCACATTAAAACTTTTATTTTTGTATATCACTCGACCGGTTTCACTTTTTAAGCATCTTCAGGGTGTAATACACTTGTGGCGCCGCTGGTCACTACAGCTAAAGGGTCATAGTGATGGAACCAGTGGGCCAGCTTCTTGTCAGGTGACGTCATAACTGTGGAGGTTGATGACGTCACACAACGACAAGGAAGGGGGAAAGATCTTCTCAGCCAGGCAAGTTGTACTGCCTGGGGACCAAAGTCCATTTGAGGAACGTTGAAATTTTGTTGAAACGTTGTATTGTGTTACAAGATAAATAATCGCGATTCAGGATTTTATTTTGAATTTCTTTTTTTTTCTTTTTTTATTATTTTTTCTTGTAGCGTTTGTAATTGTTTGAGCCGCTACATACTTAAATTATTATTATTTTTAAATTTAAGTATATTACATCCTGAAGATGCTTAAAAAGGAAACCGGTCGAGTGACATACAAAAATAAAAGTTTTAATGTGAAATTAAAGTACAAGTGTTACAATAATTGTGTTAAAAGTTACTTGCCCCGATTTTCGAATTATCATGCTCTGTTTTCGTACACTTTTGGGTGCTTTTTTCGCATATTTTCACGCAAATATTTTGTCGGTTTAATTTTTTATCAAAAAGATATTGTATTTAAAAATATCATTATGTTCTAAAACCAAGCAGTTTAAGTTGATTCTCAGAAAAAGATGTAATGAAAACACAAAGCTAATGAGTAGCTTCAAGTTTTCCAAGCAGATAAACTTAAAATTACTAATTTTTAACTTATATTCGAAGAAAAGGCTGCTCCATAACTTTCTTCATTTTTTTTTTGACATTTTGTATTCTTAGACACATAATGGAGTTAAGATGATTTAAATTTCTTATTTATTAACTAGTCACAAGTTTGTTCGGTTTGTTTTTTGTAAAATTATATTTTTTTGAAAAATATATTCAGATTAACTGAAGAGATTTTATACACTGAAGGAGGGCGTTCATTACTAGATTCTGATATCGAATATGCGAAAAATAGACATTTAAATTTAAGTATCAAATAAGAATAAGGTGAACACCTGTACACTCGTATCGAAGTTCATTGCTTACCAACAGCGACTTACCGTTGTGCACGTGTAAGTCGGGACTCAGGGCATGCGCCTGTCATGTGCGCGGGACCATTAATATTTTTTAATATTAGCTGACCCGGCAAACATTGTTCTGCCTTTTTAACTACTCTTATTTTTTTCCTATAATTTTTCATCTTTTAAACCTTCCCTGGACTTCAACAATTAATTCAAAACCAAAATTAACCAAATCGGTTCAGCCGTTCTCGAGTTTTAGCGAGACTAAACTACACGCATAAATATATATATATACACACATGTATACTATTATGTTATTATGTTTATGGCTAACGTCTGTTGCCAAACATAGAAGAGGTTTTATTATTTAATCTATGGTCGTATTTCGACTACAATTACAAAATGTGTCACAAACATGAATAACATAGCTTTATATAAAATTGTCAACAGCAAAATCTATAAATGGATATTAAAAGAAATGTTTAAGAACTTAAAGATTTGCTTGCGATATTAAAACAGATTTTTTGAGATTATGAAGATTTGCTTAAGATTAAATTGATGCTTGATGTGTTTTCTTAAGCTCACAACAATGCAAATTTTTGTATTCTTAAGCTTATTTTCATTTATTGTGAGCTTATATTCTATTCTCAGACTACGATAAAATAAAAACATACCGCATTAGCTTTATTTTTTTCAAGTCGATGAACCTGAAGAAACTAACTTTTAAATTGCATTCGAATAAAAGTCAGTTCAGTAATTTTCTTCGTTTATTTTATCTTCTCAGACGGTAACAGAACTACGGTGATTTTAGTTTCTAGTTTATTATCTAGACAGCATTCCTGTGGTCTGTGATTTAGATAAACGAATTTCTCTTAATATATTGTAAAACTGTGTTTTCCGTAAATATACGTAGATACTAGTCCCGTACAGTGGAAATATGAACTTGTGAAAGAAGAATGATGAGGGTCCATAAAAAATTGGCCCCTAAAGCAACGCATGTTGATAGATGCTTATCGTATTGTAATACATTAGTAATCTCTTCTGAAAGGTAAATTGTATCGTGGACACTTTATTAAAGATTAATATTAGCTGAATTCAAAATTATTACATACTATTTTAAACCATTCACGTCACAATTATTTGATTTTAACCACTTAAAATTAAAAGATGCATAATGTTTTTTACAGCAAAATATTTGTTATTCGTTCATGGATTAAATAAATGGCACTTTTTTGTTTCTTTAGGATGACAAAAATAGTAGCTTGTTTATACGGCCTCCTTTCTTGTAAATTTCGACTATAGTAATAAATAATTTCATTTTTCCTGCATTTTATACATACTTTTTTCTATTTAATATTTTGCGTCTTACTTATCCGATATTTTTCTAATTTGTGTGGTTGGTCATAAATAAAGGAAGGGTTTACTTTATGTCAGAAAAGAAAAATCTTTACTTGATTTAGAAATAAAAAAAAACGTACAAGTTTAATAAGTTTCACGATTTTCAAGCTAAATATTAATTTTTAAAATTTATTTGCTATTAAAAAGTATCCGTTGAATTCTAATATAGGCTTATTGTACACTAGCTGTGCTCGCGACTTCGTCCGCGTGGAAACATTTCTAAAATAAAAGTTCCGGGGTTTTATCTACATAGTTCCCGTTCCCGTGGGATTTTCAGTAAAAAAAACTATCCATTGTCCTTTGTAGGCTCTCAAACTATCTTTGTACCAAATTTCATCCAAATCAGTTCAGTGGTTTAGACGTGAAGACGAGACAGACAGAAGGACAGACAGAAAGACAAAGTTACTTTCTTATCTATAATATTTTTAAAATTATTTCTTATTTTAATATGTCAATATTGTCAAATGTGTTGTCACTACATATTGTAAAACAAAGTCGCATTCTTTGTCTGTCCCTATATCCCTATGTCCCTATGTCCCTATGCCCCTATGTCCCTATGTCCCTATGTCCCTATGTCCCTATGTATGCTTAAATCTTTAAAACCACGCAACGGATTATGATGCGTTTTTTTTTGATAGATAGAGTGGTTAAAGAGGAAGATTTATATGTATAACAACATTCAATATAGAGTCCAGAAATACTACAATTTTTGAGTTTTCTGATGTCATGTCGTAAATAATTATATTTTTTTCCGATTACATTGCAAACGCTGGCTAAACCTCTAAAAGTCTACAGAAAACTCCGCGATGGTATATGTCTATCTCTAATGGATAACCCACAATAGCATTTTTTTGTCATTTACTTTTTAAGAGAAATAATGGCTTTTTTTCGAAGCAATTTTGAGCAATACAGCACTAATCCTTATCCAATTAAATACCTTAAATATATTGCTGATATAATATAGAGCAATATGGCCGTTTACAGCATGTAATTTAAATGAATATTTTCGAAGATATTACAGATTTAATTTAAAATGCAGGGACATAGCGATTGCGGGGTTACCGGCCGGTCAGGCGGCGCGCGCGCGGCGTGTTCTGAAACCGTTGGGAAACGTCTTAATTTTCGGATAAATAAATCGACGGGCCCCAAGAACAAAATCGTATCTACAAAATTACCAAATTACAATATGTTTGTTTGTGGCAATACATTGCAGATAAGATGATGTTCACTTGAGCATTTCCACAAAAAAGACCAATAAATATAAAAAGTATATTTGTAGCTTTATGCGTGTTTAATGCGAATTTTATTATAAAACCAATTTAGTCTGATCTCTCCATAAGATTTTGTTCTTGGGAGCCGTCGTTAATATAGGACTTCAGGTGAAAATCAAAATTTAGTACATTCTTTTTTTTAACTAAATATCATCATATAAAAATCATGTGGATGATTAGAAATAGTACTAACAAATTATTTTAGAGATTTTTAGCCTGTTTTCGGAATTTTATATGATCAAGTAAAAGTACATTCTATCATGTAATAAGTTAGCACATTCCTTAGATAATATCTTCAGGTATATCATATAATTTTTGTAAAATTGTTATTTAATAGTCAATGTAAAAAAACGTGATTTAGCAAACCAGTTTTTAATTTCCCACAACGTATGTAGATAAGGAAGATACTGATTTTACCTCGATTTTCGAAAATCGAGATTTCACCAGATGTCCACGTTTTGAGGTCCTAGGAATCTTTTCCGACTATTTTCACGCTGACGTCAGTATGTCTGTATGTACGTATGTGTGTGTGTGTGTATGTGTGTTTATAAACGTCTCATAACTTTTGAACGGCTAGACCGATCGAAACGCGCATTCGATTGGATTCCGCTTAACTTAGATTTCCTGAAAATTTGAACCGATTCGGTCTAGAAGATTTTGAGAAATTTTGAAAAAACACCAAAAGAAACAGTATTTTTTAATATAACTATATATATTTTTTTTAATATATATTTTATTTTTTAATATAACTATAACCAGATTTAAGTAACGAGTACAAAAAATAATCAGCTCTATTCCTCAAAAAACTACGTCTAATACATAAATTGCATCAAAATCGGCTTATCCGTTTGGGAGTAATCGTTTACGAAAAATTTTGAAAAAAGTGTTTTTTCGACATAGCTTCAAAATTTTTCAACCAATAATTTTTTGGTGTTCTACGATATTTTAGTACTAAAAAAACTACGTCAAATGCCGTTTCAAAAATCAAAATCGAATTTAATTCTCAAAACTTATAGCTTTTCAAAAATAAAATTACGTTGTTCTTAGCAAACTTACTTAATTTTTTTAAATAACTTTCAACTTTCAAGTTAATTTACCGATTGACTTAAAAATATTATCAGCTTTTGTTCTTAAAAAACTGCGTCAAATACCATTAATTTAATCAAAATCGGTCAATTTGTTTGGGATTTATCAATGAAGAAATAAAAAATAAAATGTTTTTAGACATAACACCGAAATGTGTTTCAACCTATCGGCTATTTAGCTAAAACAATATTTTAGGTCTCAAAAATTGAGTTGAATGCCATCATCGTATTCAAATATAAAGCTTTTCAAAAATTAATAATACTGCCATTTTTAACAAAATAGATGATTGAACTGAAAAATCTATACTTATAGTTTTTACTCTTTTGAGTTTAAAATACGTTTATTTAGTGAAAAGTTTCAGGGATGGCCCGCAGGGTCAACCATTTACACATTTTCGCCTTAATAAATCGCAGGGTTAAACCTTCAATGTTGCAGGCTTAGATTTGAGCGTTGACTGTTTTTCACACGGTCAACTTATATGTCGCTCTTTCAAGAGTACCCTCTAAAGAAAACATGTTTAAATTGTCTAATGACCAGAAAGCTGTGAACGTTGTATATAAAGACATTTTTAATATATTAATGGAAAAAGTAAAAGAAATAGGTAAAAATGTAAAAACTAAAAATGTAGTACCTATATGAATTTAGATGTTCCAAAAATAGCAGGAAATTTAGATGTTCCAAAGATAGCATGAAATCTTCATGGTATAGGGAAAGGGGAATTGTTTGCGGGCCACGGGCAGTAATGAATAAATCAAAACTACTGCATCGGTTTTAATATTTTTTTTACTGAGTGACATAGGCTGTATATTTTATACCCTTGCGAAGCCGGGGCGGGCCGCTAGTTGTCAATAAAGATTATTATTATTACTATTAAAAAATATTAGTATGGATTAAATCAATTTGACAATTTCGGCTGAAGCTATATTTTTGTATCACTTTGAGGTCGATCTCATCAATTTCTTTTGAGTCAACAGTTGATCACCGTCCATGGACAACAATATTAGAACTACAAAAATTAATGAGATGGCGCTATATGAAATTAACAACATGAGAGCAGATAATTACAAATATATATTTTATTATTATATAATAAAAAAACTTTAAATTCTTAAGATTACATCAGATCAGGTCAAGTATTCTATTCTCAAACTACAAGACAGGTACTGAATAAATATGAACAAGTGAGTAATTACAAGTACCTCAAAAATTTATAAAATGGTGCTAAATAAAATTTTCAACAATATAGCGGATAGTTACAAAAAATATTTTTAGTCAGCTTAAAGATTTATTTACTTGTAATTCATTTGAATATTAAAAAAGAAAATATTTATATTCTTAGGTGCACAACAAAAATACTTAAGTATATTCTATTCTCAGACTAAGATAGAATGAGAACACACCTCATTAGCCTCAAGTTTTCCAAACGAATGAACTTGAAAGAACTAATTTTAAGTTGCATTCGAAGGAAGGTCTGCATTGTAACCTTCTTCATTTATTTTATTTACTCAGACATTACTGTAACTACGGTGATTTTAGTTTCAAGTTTACTCGAACCGAGTTTCTTTATATATTTTTTTAATGCGAATCACTTACTGATTAAATATGAACATGTCGTATAGTGTCATCTCACAAAAATTTGAGACAACAGTTGATTGTCGTCCATCGGCAACGATTAGAGTAAGTACACGTTTTTCGTATATGTACCTATCATAAAAGAACAAAAAAGCAGATAGCCCTCCTGATGGAAAGGGATGGGAGGGATCGCCTGTTGACACCAAAGATGTTAATGGTGGGTTCCTAAACTTGTGGCGGGGTTTTAATGCTTCGTGCATAAATTTACGGACCGGAATTACTCCAAGCCGGAACACGACCGTGACAAACATTACCAAACCTGAGGAAGATGATGCAAAACACTATTTCTTTCATATAAAAAGCACACGAGAGTTTTACAAACAGTTTTGTGAACCGGCTTCGATTTATTAATTTTATTTTAAATTAATAGGTCTAAAATAAAAGTAAATTTTCTCTCGTATTGGTCGGGCTCCTTTGAAGAATAGACCGACTGCCGTTCTGCCAGGCTGGTCGTAAAAGACGACCGATTGGTTACACGTGTTACTACCATCGTGACTACTAGGTGGTAGAGTTCCACAACGATTTGCCTGGTATTTGGTACCACCGTCATACCTATTCTGGCCGCAATAGCATTAATGCTTGTCACTGTCATATTTCGGTTTGGAGGGTAAGGTATCCAGTAAACTTAGGTCATTTCCATCCCACCAAACTGATAGAGGGTAAAGTAGCCGGTAAACTTATGCATGTGGCATTAGATCTCGCCACAAGATAGCAACACACCATTAATATCTTTGGTGTATATAGGCGATGATTTCTCTTTCCATCAGGAGAGCCATCTAATTGAATGCTATGTAATGATATAAAAAAATAAAAATGTATATAATCCACATTAATGTACAAAAATAACCTTAAAAATAAAGTAATGTCTCTCGATAAAATTGTCAACAGTTAAATATATTGATGGATATTTTAAGAGATTTTTTAAAGCATAAGTTATGCCATGATATTAAAACAGATATTTCGAGATTATACATTTGCTATAAATAAAATATTAATCTTCAGTTTAACTCACAATAATGCAAATCTTTGCCTTCTTAAGCTCAGAATGAGGCAGCTTAAGTTTATATTATTCTTAGACTAAGATAAAATGATAACATACCTCACTAGCTTCAAGTTATCCAAGCGGATGAACTTGAAAGAACTAATTTTCAACTTGCATTCGAAGAGTATTCAGCTCTTTAATTTTCTGCATTCATTTTGTCTGGTTCGATACAATAATATAACTACGGTGATTTTACTAGCTTATTACTTCTTCTGTCGGTGTATCTATACATATAATAAAATCGTAGGAAAGTCAAAACCGTGCATTAAATTTTTTTTTTTTTTAAATAATACTTGGGGCGTGATCTACAATCGATATCGAATCCAGAAATATAGTTTTTAGAATTTTTGCCTGTTTGTCTGTTTATCTGTTTGTCTGTATGTATATCCGGGGTAAACTCAAAAAGTACTGCATGGATTTACTTCAAATTTTGCATGAATATTACTAACAGGTCGGGTCAACATATAGGCTACATATTATCACGCTATCACCTACGGGGGAGGTGCTGTGCGTAGTAAACGAAGTCCGCGCGGACGAAGTCGCTGGCAACAGCTAGTTTATTATAAAATCGTATTTTTTTTAGAAAACAGTTTAGATGCGCGTCTCACATTCATTAAATATATACGTATTTAAATAGGTATATTATACAATCTCACAAAATGTTGAGTTAGAGTAATCTTAGTGACATCTATCTGCTAGTAAAAGCTTACCAAATTATTTCAATCGTACATGATAACCAGTGTTATAACACTTATTCTATTAGTAATTCCTATAGAAAGATAGTTATAGAATATTTTATCTCAGATCACCATTAAATAATTAATTGGTATGCTTTGAAAGCCAAATTTCAAATAGTTTACCTAATTACTTCGACCTAATACAATCCGTGTAATGTAAACAAAGGGATCAGAATTTGAATTGTGTGGTAATTTTCTGATAATGGGCATTGTGTAATAGATATTAGCTCAATTAACAGTGTGTATAATCGAATAGGTGATAATTCCCAATCTGTTTGTGAATAAATCAATTTCGGATATTTGCATGTATCATTTTGGAACACTCAAGAAAGGAATTAATAGAAAAACCGGAAAAGCATAAGTTGAACTCCCCCAATTAGGTTTTGTACAAATTTGTAAGTACATGTTATAAATAGTTCAGAAGTCGAGGCTCGATATTTTTTCCGAGTTTTTCCCGAAATTCAATTTCTAAGACAAATGTACTTTAAAGACTATTTTTATGAGTTTATTACGAAATTGTAGTTTTTAGAGTTTTCCCTGTACATAGTAGGTATAAGATGATATTACTTGCGAAATTTTATAGTTCTGGGTCAACGCAAAGTACCATTTAATTTTATAAAAAAAAGGGAATCAATTAATGTCGCAGTCAAGGGAATTGTCTCTTGACAGTGACGTTTGATTCCCTTTCGTCATAAGTTATAATTCCCTTTTGCCTAAATATTTTGATTTTTTCACAGTTTTAAAAGACTATAGACTTGAGTATACGATTTTAGTTTTAACTAATTTAACTTCCATGCGTCCAGAGATAAAGGATTTAATAGACAGACGGATAACAACGTGATTCCTTAGGATCATTTTTTTCTTTTTGAGGTATGAAACCTTAAAATGATAATTTTAAGCCATTAATACCAGCCTTAATACCAGCTCCACTGTGAGCTGACCTGAGTGAGCCGTACGCCTATAGATGTTCTGGTTAGTGGTAATTACTGAGTGCTGAGTGTGAGATTTTCTTTTCGCATTTGATCGTGAGCGCGTTTCGAGTTTACTAGGAATTTGTATGTGATTTGTACAGCGCCACCTAGTGGTAAACTGGTTTCTCACGTTTATCACTAGGTGGCGCTGTACAAATCACATACAAATTCTTACTAAAGTCCAAACGCGCTCACGATCGAATGCGAAAAGAAAAACTCACACTTAGCACTCTGGTCTGAATGTGTGTAAAGTTTATTTTTCTTTATTTAATGTATTTATCATGCCTATTATTTAAAATAATTAGCTTTCTGTACTCCTCAGTAATGAAAACTTTAACTGTTCCCAATTTCATATTCCTCCTATAAAGTTTTTGCCTTACTTATGTACGTACGTATAGATAAAAATATTGATTGGCAAACTCCTTACATAACTTTTAGGCTGAAATAAAAAAGGTTTTCCGATTTGATTCGCGCCGCCTTTGTGAGCTTGGCCGAATATGCGATTTATGTAAATTTACTAAAATACGACCAGTTGCACACACTGGTGCTATTACGGTAAAAAGGTAAGGTGTAGTCACGAAGGCATAATATCACGTTTAACCTTCGCCT
The DNA here is from genome assembly GCA_036924255.1 of Apodemia mormo. NCBI lineage: Eukaryota > Metazoa > Arthropoda > Insecta > Lepidoptera > Riodinidae > Apodemia > Apodemia mormo. The sequence continues at coordinate 6,547,330 of JAUPFN010000011.1, forward strand.
ACATATTATTACTAGCGACCTGCCCACGGTTTCACCCGCGTAACTTTTGTTTCCGTACGAATATCGGAAAGGTTTATATACTTAAACCTTCCTCAAGAATCAATCTATCTATAAAAAAACCGCATCATAATCTGTTGCGTAGTTTTAAAGATTTAAGCATACATAGGGACATAGGGACAGACAGAGAATGCGACTTTGTTTTATACTATGTAGTGATATACTGCGTGGTAGAAGGGTTGCCAAGGGAAGATGATCTTAGACTTTCTAAACGGAAGTTGAACCATCGAAGATAATTTATAATCTTTAATAATCAGTCAAAGCACTTCAAACCATTCCTACGTGTCTTTAATAAAGGAAAACCACCTAGAGAAATGAAATAGTGTCAGTTTTTTCTAGTATTACTTGCTATGCTTTAAATTCCTACATCAGTTCAATAGTTAGATTTTCAACTTTGGTAAAATTTTACTGATGTTTAGTAAATAGAAAAATAACCGTAAACCGACGATGGTGTAGTATCCACTTTTTCCGCGGAATAAATGGAACGCCTTTCAAGGCAACTTCTTAGTTTGTTAGTGTAGATTGCAATTACACACAGAAATACAGAGCTATACTACTTACCGATAAAACGAAATCACTTCAAGAGTATTTTTAAACTTTCTCATCACGTTCAGTACGATAAAACTAAATCTCGTTGTAGCGGTTCAAGCTGACGCTGATCAAAACGCTACCAAAAAATAATTTAAAAAAATGGAAAAAAATGATATTCAAAATAAAATCCTAAATCGCGATATCACAATTATTTATCTTGTACGCATTATATACAAGTTTCAACGCTTCTCAAATGGACTTCGGTCCCCAGGTAGTACACCTTGCCTGGCTGGGAAGATCTTCCTTCTCCCGTCCTTTTTCCGTGTGTGACGTCATCAACCTCCACACTTATAACATCACCTGTCAAAAGCTGGCCAGCTGGTTCCATCACTATGACCCTTCAGCGGTACGAACCAGCGCAGCGGCGCCACACTCATTCAGTACAACATAGTTTATTTCTATTTTCATGACATAATATATGAACAAATGATAGGACATTTTTGACAGTGATAGGAGCGTTTTCTCATATGCGCGACGACACGTTTCCTTCCCAATGGCGTGTCTATTAGTATTTATATGGTCTGTGACTTTTCCCGATAAAGTCTGTAAAGTGAATTTAAGCATTTCCTGTATCTTGGTTTACTCTGCCTCTGCCACAAGTAACAAGCATGTTTTCATAATAAGTTCAGATCTGGGCTAGATGAATGGGCTGCTTCATCTCTGATAAAAGCGGCAACGTTGGTATCAGCTACGCCTGGATAATTCATACATTATGACCAGGTGCTGAGTACTACGTGAAAGTTCACGCTTTGTGGTTCAAAAATATAGTACTAAGAGTTATTACAAGAGGAGAGTTGCGAGAAGGGTGAAGGTATTGCAATCAAATCTATTACAATTAAAAATACAATAAAAATATACTATCCAAGATGGATTTTTGATAATAATTCACTTAAGTTTTCATCCCAATCAAAGCTATGATGAAGACAATCATAACAATCTTATTTTTAACACCCTAATTAGTATTCTGAAATACGAAATGGAATTCGGAATTTAAAGTACGTAAATATTTTAAGAAGAAAAGATTGTAGTAGCAATATTTATGGCCAGACTAGTAAAAAATTTATGATATTTTTAATTTTTACTTTTCATATAAAACGCGCCAAATTCGAATGAAAGGAATTATTATTCCAACTTTTATTAATACTTACAATATGAACATTCTAAGAACAATGTAAATTTTGAATTGGTTGTGACAGTGTTCCCCTTAGGTGCTTTATTACAAGCTTTAAAGCTCCGCTCTGAGCGGCAGGTGCTCGCAATCACTGAAAGCTTACGTAAATTGACTTTATGTTTAGAAATCCGCAAAGTTTAGCTTTTTAGCGAATTACTCTTTGCTTGGTAGCGTTTGCTCTTTGCATACAAGTACAAATATAGTACATATTTTTATATACTGAATAATGTAATTTTTCAATCTTTTCAACAGTTTCCTTACAATTTATAATGTCCATTTAAATGTAATATTCTATTTTCAATTCTTAATTAAACATAACTATATTTCTATGGAACCTTTCATTTTGAATGAAAAGTACACTGCTGATATAGAAAGAAGAGTGTGTCCGGCAGAGTGAATGAAGCGTTAGAAAATTTGATTTTTTTTTTTTTTATAGGAGAGGGGGCAAACGGACAGGAGGCTCACCTGATGGTAAGTGATTACCGCCGCCCATAGACAACCACACTACCAGAGGTCTTGTAATTTCGTTGCCGGCCTTTTAAGAATAAGTAAGCTCTTTTCTTGAAGGTCCCTAAGTCGTATCCATTTGGAAAAATTTCTGCCGATAGCTGGTTCCACAAAGGAGTGGTGCGGGGCAAAAAATGCCTCGAGAATCGCACGGTTGTAGATTTCCAGACATCGAGATGGTAAGGATGGAACTTCGAATTTTGTCGCGATGTCCGATGGTGAAATTCGGCAGCAGGAATTAATCCAAACAGTTCCTCGGAACATTCCCCATGGTAGAGCCGATAAAAGATGCAGAGTGATGCCACATCTCTACGTAACGCCAAAGAATCAAGCCGATTTGAAAGAGTCTCGTCCTCGACAATTCGAGCCGCCCTACGTTGAATTCGATCTAAAGGAAGGAGCTGGTACTGAGGAGCTCCCGCCCATAAATGAGAGCAGTACTCCATATGAGGCCGGATTTGCGACTTATAAAGTAATAAGCGATGGGCCGGTGTGAAGTACTGCCTGGCTCTACTGAGAACTCCCAGCTTTTTAGAGGCTAATTTAGCCTTGCCTTCCAAGTGACCGCGGAACTGAACGTCACTCGTAATGTCTAATCCAAGTATTCCAATAGTGGCTGTGGTTTTCAGGGAAGTGTTTTCAAAACGAGGTGATACGACAAAGGGTGATTTTTTAGCGGTAAACGCGCAAACTTGTGTCTTAATGGGGTTGAATTGGACCAAATTTAATCGACCCCACTCCGAAGCAACAGAGAGTTGTGCTTCAATTTCTGACACTAGTTTGTTCCGGCACTCGTTGACGTGTTCCCGAGAAATTCCGCTGCGGCCAGAGTACAAAGCATCGCCCGTACTGTCATCCGCATAACAATGAATGCTGCTCGATCGCAACATGTCATTAATGTGCAGAAGAAACAGCGTAGGCGATAGCACACAACCTTGAGGAACACCAGCATTGACGAGTTTAAGGTCAGAGCATGCGCCATCAACAACGACCCTTATACTCCGATCCGTCAGAAAACTGGTGATCCATTTGCACAATTTCTCAGGAAGCCCATAGGATGGAAGCTTGGAAAGAAGTGCCCTGTGCCATACCCGATCAAAGGCCTTCGCTATGTCCAAACTAACTGCCAATGCCTCTCCTTTATTCTCGACTGCCTCCGCCCATCGATGTGTTAAGTAAACCAGAAGATCACCAGCTGAGCGTCCGCGACGGAAACCGTACTGGCGGTCACTAATCAGCTGGTGCTCCTCAAGATACCTCAGAAGCTGGCAGTTAATAATGGACTCCATTATTTTGGAAAATAAGGTGGTTATCGCTATAGGCCGATAGTTGGACGGGACCGATTGATCGCCTTTTTTAGGGATTGGGTGCACTAAGGCGGTCTTCCAAGTTATGGGCACGACGCCTTTTGAGTAGGAGAGTCGGAACAAATGCGTTAAAACCGGTGCCAACTCTGGAGCACATATCTTTAGCACGATTGGAGAGATGCCATCAGGCCCACTCGACTTATGGACGTCCAAGGAAAAGAGTGCCTTACGCACTGCAGTTTGCAAGAACTTTACCTCCGGCATGGAAGTATCACACCGCGGGATAGTAGGTGGTGTATTTCCTTGGTCGTCCATAGTCGAGTTGGCTGCAAAAAATGAGCCTAAGAGATCAGCTTTCTCTTTTGCAGAATGGGCTAGAGAGCCATCATCTTTGTGCAAAGGTGGAAAAGAGGGCATACAGAAATTACCTTGAACAGCTTTGGCTAGAGACCAGAACGCACGAGTTCCCGAAGGAAGGCGAACTAGCTTCCCGCCAATTCTGCCAATGTGCTCGGATTTTGCTTTAGCAATGGTTCTTTTAAAAGACCTAGAGGCATAATTGTACTCCTTTCTGAGTGTGCTGGTATTTACATCCTGAGATGCCGACGCCGCAGCCCAGGCATGGTAGGATTCATGCTTTCGGCGTGAAGCCGTTTTGCATTGGTGACCAAACCATGGCTTAGACTTGCCACCAACGGGTACAGCAGAAAACGGAATGTAAAGTTCCATTCCCTGCAGCACCACGTCAGCGACGCAGTCAGCAACGACATCTGGATCTTCCAGTGAGGAGCACACACGCCTCCATGGGTAAGATGGAAAAAAAGACCGCATCCCGTCCCAGTCTGCTGACCTGTAGTGCCAAACGCGACGGCAGCCTGAAGAACGAGGCCGTGATAAGCGCGTAATCGGCACTTTGCTCCGTACTAGGCAGTGGTCCGATGAACCAAGCGGAGCGTCTACAGAAACCTGATAACTGTCTGGGTGTGAGGTCAGCAGAAGGTCTAACAAGGAAGGAAGATGGTGGTCCACATCCGGAACACGCGTAGGCGAGGTAACCAGCTGTGTCATACCATACGCTAAAGCAAAATTGTAAACAGATCTCCCCGCATGATCGGTAGTACGTGAACCGAGCCATTCGGCATGGTGGGCGTTAAAATCACCGATGATCACGATCTCTGCGGAGGGGATCTGCTGCAGCACGGAATCTGTTGCAATTTGGATGTGTTCTATGAGTCGGTCTGATTCGGCATTTCCGCTGTGGGACCTGTACAGGCACGCATAGATGCGGGGATGGTCGTCGCAGTCTACACGTAGCCAGAGGATGGATAGGTCCTTGCCTTCAAGGCTGCTGAGACGTCGAGAACAGATATCCTCTCTGACGTAAGCACAAACTCCCGCCCGGGGTACAAATGAATGCTCAAATTTGTACCCAGGGTAGGAGAGATATGAAGTATCAGCCGGAGAACATATCTGCGTCTCGGTTAAAAAGAACAAAGCCGGCTTGGCCGTCTCAAGGTGGTGGTGGACGGCATTTAAATTCGAGTGAAGACCCCTAATATTAGTAAAGTCCACGTGGAGTGTGGTAGGGGATGCCTGAAGATTTTTGTTCCGTTTGCCTCGAGCAGCGAAGTGTGTGAGCGCGATTTTGCCCCCCCCAGAGTACGCAGGGCAGCCTGGGCATCCATGATTAGGTTGATGACAAATTCCTGAACATGGATGTCCAGAGGGGGATTCTCTACTACCTTTACTACTCTACTAAACTACTACCTTTGAATCGCACTTTCATAGTATTAGGGGGAGGGGGGAAAGGGCCTCCGGGAACCTCACAGACCAAACGGAACGCAACAGCAAAGCTGTTACTTTACGTTGGTTTTAAGTGAGGTAGTGATATTGCCCCGGTCGTGCCGGCCCATTCAGCTAAGCATAGCACTACCACTTTTATTGACTGACTGCACCGGTAGAATAATTTCACTGAAGAAGATTATTCCACCAGCGGGCGATGGGGTCGTCACGTCCCGACGCCGACGAAAGTTACTATTGTAAGTCAGCGTGCCTGTTTTACTCTGCATAATTCTGTGCCTTAGCATCCGAAGGAGGGTCAAATATGTTTATCAAATATATGTAATATGTAATAAATAAATAAATTTTTCAAATATATGTAATATGTAATAAATATGTAAATAAATATATGTAGTATATATTTTTTTGGCACGCTCTGTTAACTTTGTTGGCTATTTTACTTAAAATTTTAGTATAATTTAGAGTGTCCTGTATATACAGTTTTGACTTACGAATCAAAGCACTTGAGCTCTTGAGCCTTTTTATATGCAAACGCTCTATGTCCTCAACGCTTGGGAGAGTGGGGAAATGTTTTATCATCGACACATTGACGTACGCAGATGGTTTTAATTAAAGTCTGTTGTTTTTACAGCCGTTACCAGAATGTGCATTGTAAATGAAAATAACAATGATATTTTGTACATTTGAATTAATGAAAAAACGTAATGTACTTACTACTTTTTAAATTTAAATTGAAGTGTATTGGATGGCAAACAAGTAGATAGTTGGTGCATCTGGAAAGAGAAAACTATCGCATATTCGCCTATAGATACCAAATATATTAATAACGGATTGCAATTGTGTAGTTTGATTGAAATTTCACAAGCATACGTTTATCAATTACCGTAACCGTAAACAGCGATAAGCACAGACAATATTGCGGCAGGAATAGGATAGCCAATGGTACCTAGTCCAGGCGACTCGTTGCACTCGGTTATAGGACCCCTAGGTAACTTACTTCCTAGGTACACAATTTCGGCCGAGTTCCTTATTTATAGGTAAAAATATGATAACGATACATTGTTAGAATTTATATTGAATACATTGAATTTACATAAAACTGTTACTACATTTATAAATAAACTAGCGATCGCCTGTGCCCGAAATTCGACCATTGACTAATCAATAAAATCTCTTAAGTTTAACAACTGACTTTAGACCTAATGAAAATAATATACATGTGTGTATATTATCGTGTATGTCATATGAATATAGTGTGTGTAAATTTTATTTTTATTAATTTAATGTATTTCTAATGCAAATTGCATTAGAAATACATTAAATTAATAAAAATAAAATTTAAAAATATTAGCTTTCTGTATTCCACCGCATCGTAATCTTTAATTGTGCCAAATTTCCCATTTCAACAATCGCCTGTTTGGTTTAAAAAGGGACCCAAACCAATGGTCAAGTCCCTTCACGTATATTATATATAGATAACAAATCATCTGAAACGGCATTGGTATAATCACGCAACAAAAATATTTAATTTTGAAACTGTAAAATGCACACAAAATTAGAATTCCAAATTCAAATGACAGAGGAATCTGAAATATTACCATTACTATTTGATAAGAAAGGCTTGGACTCATTCCAAAATGTGAAATGAAAAAGATTTATTGAACGAAGCTTGCTTTGCGGTGTCCTAGACCGTGGTCCCGCAAACAAGTTTTTTTTTTATTAATAACAAGCTGAAATTTTGTGAACTTCGTTTTCACGAGAAAAACATCTTTTCTATCTTCGAAAAATCTCGAGTCGGGTGACTAATAAAGATATATAAAAAAGAAAACTTTAGAGTATCGAACTAGGAAATTTCCACTTTACGTGTAGGACAAAGTGGCCCTTAAATTATAATAATAATTAACGTTTATTATTACACACACTTACACAATATTAATTTCAAGCTGCGAGAAAAATTAGGTTGTTTTAAATTGATTAATATCTGATTAATATCAATTTAAAAATCTCATAATTCCGAATCTTTTGAGTGGAAGGACTCGTCAAAAAACCATCGAATGTCTAGGGCAAAAATTTTTTCACGTTTTTTATAAAATACTAGCGTTGACCCATTGGGAGCGCGAATGTAACGGATAACCGTAACCGTTACAGCTGGAAAAATTACTGAAATTGATCCAACCCCCAAATTAAGTAAATACTCGCTTGTAATATGGGTACGATGCAAAGACATATAAATACATAATAATAATAATAATTAATACACATTAATAATTAATAGACATATAAATACATAATAATAATTTTACAAGTACTGAAATAAATTTAACAATCAATTCACGAAAAGTCGATGAAAAGAGTTGGTGTGTACAATTTAATTGATCAAATTTTATAGTATACAATTACTTGATTGGTCAAAAAATCTAAATATTGACTTTTCTTGCAGAAGCAGAATATCAATTTTACATATTTTTTTTGACTTATTTTTTATAGTTTGAGTTATAAATAGTTGCATTAACTGTAATATATCTTGTACTGTAAATTATCAATACATAATATGTAACCGAAACTTCGTGAGTGGCTTCCTTTTGGCCTGTTTACCGATTTTTTTCTCTCTACAACTTTTTCTAAGAGCTATTACCTATAACTCATTCTAAGTGGGGATCTAACTCAGGACCTCCTGAGTTCGATCCCCACTTAGATTAAGTTAATGAACAAAACGCCTTTGTGACGTTTCTAAAAAATGCGACAGAAAGAGAGGTTCGTTTTGACGACGTCACAACGGACGACGAGGACATATGACGCTTATATAAGCGTCATATAACGAGAACTACAAAGTAATTTAGAGATATATTTTTATTCCCGTTGCCGCGTAAATAAGTGGCCGTGTTTCCGATCTGTTAATAGTTTAAAAAAAATATTAACGCGTCAAAATAACTTGGACCTCTGCCCTCTAACTTCTGATTTCTGACCTCTGCCCTCTGACTTCTGACTTCTGACCTCTGACCTCCGACTCTGACCTCTGCCCAATGTCTTCTGACTTCTGACCTCCGACTCAGACCTCTGACCAATGTCTTCTGAATTCTGACCTCCGATTCTGACCTCTGACCAATGTCTTCTGACTTCTGACCTCTGACCCTTGCCACCTCATACATTGTGGGACCAAGTATCGTCTGCTAATCGTGGGTGTACTTGTTATACCTACCTCTGTATACATATTTGGGGATGCGGGTGTGAAGATACTTTTAACTTTTTTTTAACTTCGCCAAGTTTATTATAAAAACGTTTACATTGCTCCATGACTTATTCTGTGAAGACGAAACGCTGTACATAAATATTATTTTATCTCTTTCTGTTTTGTTGCTCAGCACAATTTCATAATTGAGCAAATATTTTCAAGAACATATATTTACATAAGATTATCAAATGTATACTAAGATATTACTTTGACAATAATATAACATTCTTACTATTTACTTATTATATATTATACAGCTAAAGCTCGCTAATTATGTTTCCATGTTCGTTTTATCATCAAATAAACTCAACACAGTACAAGACACTCACCTGTTCAGGAAATAATAAATAATTCCCTCCCCTAATTTGCTAAATTAGTTCCGTAACATACTGTTAATTTATCATTCAGGAGTTACATAAATTGACCCAACAATATTGCAACATTAATTCTTCATTACACTTATTCGCATGACAGTTTTCTAGAGATTTCCTAAGAAATCGGCTGAGTGCGAGTTGGCTAAACTCATGAATTGACTAAATTCATGAATTGCATGTACTGAGTTTTATGAATGAACTCTGTAAAACTGACAGTGTGTAATTTTATATTTACATATAATATCGATAGTAACTATTGTGTAATCTGTCGCTAAAGGTCCATTTTCACCGATCACTTTTAAATTGGTTGAAGGCACTAAAATTATATCCATGCATTTTGTTTTTTTTCCCGACCCAGAGATTGAACCCGGAACCTCATGATCTGAGCCGAAAAGACTACCCCTAGACCACGAGGCAATTATTAGAAAAACAATCCGAATATATAAAAGTTAAACAAGTGAAGCTTGCGAAAGGTTAATTTTAAATTATTATTCTTAAGTAATATGACATCGTCTTTAACAATTCTGTTCGAAGTCTAAATCCCTACAAAATTATCTTGTTACCTACTGTTACTTATAAAATTACTCCACGGATGCTTTCGTCTGAAATAAATTGGAATTGTAATTTATTTTTTCATACAAAAATCAGGGGTTACTTTATTTCTGCCGCATAGCTTTAGGCGGCTAATGTGGCAATTTATTTTAAGGTTTGTAAAGAATGAAATGAATAATTGTTAATATATTATGACCTCGAGACAAGCCCTGCTATCGGCAAGTTATATAATCTGTAGGGTACGTACCGTACGCCACGAAAAAACTAACTTGTATTTTAATGTTTATAAGATTCACATTATTCCGTTATACTCTTCGTTTATCTTTTTTAATACGCTTTTATTAGCTTTGGTCATATGTTTGTATGTTAGTGTGTAAGTTTGTTACGGAAATTTTGAACATGAAATTGAAGTACTTAAAAACGTCGGATTATAATAATAATAATAATAATAATTTATTTTATGCAAATAAAGATATTATTATCATTAATTTGAAAATTGGCAATCTTATCAAGGACCGATAACAATACAATAATATCAATAGTTAGTCCTGCTATCCTCACCAGGATCTCGTAATGCGCAATTATCATAATTGTTTAGTTATTGCAAGACACATACATATATATATATATATATATATATATATATATATATATATATATATATATATATATATATATATATATATATATATATATATATATATATATATATATATATATTGGAAAAAGTGCCCGGGTGGCGATAGGCTTTGGCTAATCGTGGGTACACTTGTTGTACATCTGCCTATCTCTATGGGGATACGGGCGTGAAGATACTTTTTTTTATCTAAAATTAAAAATAAATAAAAAATGCTTTAAAAGTAAGTAAATATTAAATAATAAATAAATAACTTTAAATAGAAGTAATGAATTAGGTACTATATACCAATATCAATATTTTTCTAAAACACAGTTAATGTCAAAAAATATACAGTATAAATTCCTAATAGGACTAGGGCTACGAATAGCAATAATAATAAAAAATACCTACGTTTACAGTATATTTAAGACAAAGCAATCCAATAAAAGTTACTGTTTTCCACCTGCAAGTGACCGGCAATATTATGACACTTTAGCAGTTCAAATATCGATTTTGGTCTGACAAAAACACTTCATGGTACGCTAACGCAGGGCAGAAGTTGGTTTGAATAGTAAACCGATCGCTCGCCCGTATAGGTCACGTGGTCACTGACTGGCCTGTTAGATAACGCTTTCATGGTACGAAATAGCAGGACAGTTTAATTATCGGATAAAATTGACCTGCTATAAGAGTTCATATATGGTATGGTAGGGCCGCAGTAAGTGTAATTGGTCCCGTGATATATTATTATTATATTATTATAATAAAGTATATTTTTGTTCTTAGGCCAGATACATTTTTGACGGTCCCCGCTTGAACTATTATAGCTGCCTGAAATTAGATTGCTACATTAAAATAACATTTTGTCCTGAATTTAAATAGCTGACTGCTTTCCCGCAACGCTCTAGATTGTGTTTGATTTACATAGTTCGTTTAATTTACATAGTTTAACTCACATAGTTCCCAATAGAATTTCGTTATCAAAATCGCTGTATATAATAGTAGATTTATTGTACAAGCAAGTCGATTTCATACAAGGTTAAAGTTACTTGCTAAAATGAAACAAGGGCTCAACTGACGCCACTTACTAAATTATTTAATCGATTTAAAAAAATGGAGGAAATCTATTATTAAATATATGTTTTGTTGTACGTTTTTTTTGTCATAAGATAGCAAACAAGCAGATGGGTCTCCTGATGGAAAGAGTCACCCATCGCCTATAGGTACCAAAAGTGTTAATGATGCGTTGCTAACTTGTGGCGAGGTCTAATGCCACATACATAACTTAACCGGCTACCTTACTCTCCAAACCGGAACACGACAATTACAAGCACTGACGTTATTTCTGCAGGAATAGATAAGGCCGTGGTACCAGACGCGAACGAGACAATGCAGAACTCTACCAACTACTAGCCACGATGGTCGTGACTCGTATAGGCAATCGGTCGCCTTTCACGACCTGCCTGGCAGAACGGCAGTTGGCTTATTCTTGAAAGGAGGCCGGGACTAACACCGGGGAAAGCTTTTGTTACGTATTTACTCTATAGTCTATTTTCGATTATTGGTTTTTATTTAGTGGCGAATACTTAGATTTAAAACTACTAGTAATCGCCCTCTGGTCGAAATTCAGCCATGGACCAAATGTGAGTGGTTACGCAAAAAGGGACCTGAAGGGATTGGAAACGGTTTTTTTTTTTTGATAAATTCTGATTCTATGGTCCTTCATCTTTGTTTTGTTCTAATCAAAATAATTTTAGGTGCCGTAGTTTTTATTTAATGATTTTTTATGTAAGCCGAGGCAGTTTTGAAAATATTACACCTTATACACAGCGCACACTAGTTTCTTTTTCTAGCGCGCACATAAAGACAAGTAAAAGACGAATAAATAAGTCACCAATAATACAGCTATCGCAAACACGTGCTATTTCTCACTGACGAAGTCGCTCACTAACGACACTAACATAAAACACCCCGCGCCTCTCTCATTTCGACTCAACATTTTAAACGTGATTTACTCGAAATCAATTATTTTCCCTTGAGGTCCCTTTTTGCGTAACCACTCACAAATAATAAAATCTCTGTTATATATGTATAATTTTATAAATTTAATGTATTTATTAAAAAATATCTTCATGCCCGTATCCCCGAAGAGGTAGGCAGAGGTAATCAGTGCACCCAAAATTAGCCGTCGTTTTTATTAGAAAACTGAAAAAACATTTTTGAATTGCCCGACCTGGGAGTCGAATTCGGGACCTCGTGTGGTTGACACCGAATCTGGACCACTAGACCACAGAGGCAATTTGTATGTATGTATTTCTAATTTAAATTATATAAAAATATTAAGTTTTTGCAGTCCTCCGCAATGTAAACTTTACCTGTTTCAAATTTCAAACTCTTCCGTTCGCAAAATTTTCTTAAAAAAAGAAACAAAGTTTCTGCTAAAAATATGTTCTCACCCGTATCTCCGAAGAGCTAGGCAGATATATAACCAGTGCACACATAATATATATAGAATACTATACGTCCAAATCAGAACTAATTAAAAGTTATGTCGAAAAATATCGCGAGAGGCGGATCACGCTTGTTATAATATGAATTCGGAAGACAGTATTAATGCAAAAATTAAAAACAGCAAGCTCCGTTGGCTTGGACACGTTAAAAAACGAGAGATGAACTATTAACAAAACAGATTTACGATGCAAACTCCAAAACTAGTATAAATTCACACATAAATGTCACGTTGTACAGAGATTTCTATCTTGAACCAGACACAAAGCGAGTTTTCTCACCGTGATATTATTTGTTAGGAAATAAGCTATACGAGGAATGCGAGACACAAAGAGACAGGCCAATTTACGTTCTAGCTTGCTTCAGCAAGAGTGCAGTGTCAGATCCATGTTGGATTGCATCGAATTACACGGCTAACAAGCTAGAGACAATGTATTATTTGCATACAAAGTCAGAGTTGAACATTTTTGATTTAAGTTTTTTTTTTATAAATATTCACGGGACAAATTACACTTACTGATCTAATCCCAAAGTAAGCAAATTATTTGCTTGTGTTATGGGTGTTAGTCAACGATACCTATATATAGAAATACATATTTAAATACTAGAACATATTTAAAAACACCCAAACCCGAAAATACAAACTTTTATGCTTATCACACATATGCTATATGAGCATATATATACATATATGCAAATATATGTTTATATATGCTCATCACATAAATGATTGTCCTTGTCGGGGATCGAACCCAAGCCCCGTCGATTGCGTAGTCAGAGTCGCTAACCACTCAACCAACGGGACGGTTAAAGTTATCCCTAAAGGCACTTTTATTGAGTCACCATTTAATTTACTACCGCAACGGAAACACGGCCACGCACTAAGATCCGGCGGAAGAAACTCAATGGGCTTATCTTTTTTTGCATCTAATTTTTATAATAATACCAGCTTACGCGGCAAATGTTGTTTTGCCATATGCATTACTAGCTGCAATGTGCAGCCCGCTACATTATAAGTTTCGGTGAATCCCACGGGATCACCTAAATTTTCCGGGATGAAAAGTAGCCTTTTTGCTATTTCAGGACATCATCTTCTTGGGTACCAAAGTTCATTCTAATTCGTTCAGTTGTTTTTGTGTGATTGAGTAACAAACCATCTATCCAAACATCCAAATTTTCGCATTTATAATATTGATATAGAGAGAATTACTTACATCGCTATTAAAAATAGGTGTTGATAATAGAAGAGTGACAGATCAAGGTTGTATTTATTTTTAATGCCATATCATAAAAAATGTAAATAAAAAAAAATATCCAAAAATAAAAAAAAATGCAGTAGACTACTCTTATCACTTAGGGGTATAAAAAAAATAGATAACAACCTATTGTCAGACCTACTGATTATACGTATAAAATTTCATCAAAATAGGTTGAGCCATTTCGGAAAAGTATGGTAACTAAAATTTCACGAGAGTTTCTTATATTAGATATTTCATGTGCGCAAATTTTTGAAATTCACTCAATCAATTAACCAAAAATGGTGAATCGTGGTGAACTGGAAAGTACATAGACATTCGGTGTACTCTACCTACTCCGTAAGGGAACCGTGGGTAATACTAAGATAAATAAAGTATATAACATCAAGTCTATTTGTAACCTTATAATGACGAAATAAGATAAAAGAATACCGCTTTGGTATTCAAAAAGACTTTCTTCACAATAATTCAGCATAATATACTAGTATTACAAATTGAATCATCTCTTAACAATATAATGTTTTAAATTCTTTTATCGCATCGTTCACACGATTTCGTATAATATAATTATTTCTTGTTACAGGATAAAAATGTCCATCTCGGAATTCAGGCGAAAGAAGCTTCTCTACGTGTTCAACGTTTTTTTCGGTACGTTTATTCAAATTCTTATTTCGCAGACATTCTTGAATTATTTGTACAAAGAGGCTAAATATCCGGCTACTGAATGAATTAATTTTCTTTATTCTTTTGACGAGCGGTACAAATATTAATAATTTATATAGAACGCTCAAGAATACCTAATAGAATATGAAAGCTTTCGATATCGAGTTTCAAGTCGCCTATTTGAATTTTCTCGAATTTTCGTTTACATAATTAATGCCAATTATTTTACGCTATCGAAAAATTCTTTATTGAAAAAGCGGTTCAGAGTTGTTTAAATTATAAAGTAATTTATTTATAAATAAAAGTGATGATTTACAATACAAATACAAATAACTTTGTTTGGAACCAGAACAAGTGAACATGAATAATTAGAGTTTGGACGATACATGCTGTCGATCGCGTGTCGATAATTCTCGTAAATATGTATAAAAAAATATGATTTGGTTAAGTTTTAATCTAAATCAAAACTGACTGAATATGGGCTACATCCAAATAAAATAAATCGGACCGTACAATCCGATCATTTGCTTTAATATAGCAAACAAGCAGATGGGTCTCCTGACGGAAAGAGTCAACCATCGCCTATACACACCAAAGATATTAATGGTGCATTACTATCTTGTGGTAAGATCTACCGGCTACCTTACTCTCCAAACCGGAACACGACAATGACAAGCATTGACGCTATTTCTGCAGGAATAGGTAAGGCCGTGGTACCAGACCAGGGCGAGACAATGCAGAACTGTACCACCTAGTAGCCACGATAATAGTCACTCATATAGCCAATTGATCGCCTTTTACGACCTGCGTGGCCGAACGGCAGTTGGCCTATTCTTCAAAGGTGCCTGGGACTAACAAGGGGAACGGTACCCTTTTACCGACTACCTGTAAAAATAAATTAGGTGATGGAACAAATCCAAGGCGACATGGCAAAATACTACCACCTAGTATTCACGATGATACTGACAGATTTATTTTGCACTCGCATTTTACAAGCGGCCTGGCAGATAAGCCAACATAACGTTTTTTCTATGCTATCCAATGGTTTCGCTCCCTTATGGACGCAAAAGCTTCAGGGTTCAAATCCTGGGTAGGACGAATAGTTTTAATTAGGTTTTTAATTTTTCGGTTTGCAAAACAAAATTCTGAGGCTAAATATATGCCCGACTTGTCAGTAGGTTAATAACCTGTCACATAATGGAACTTAATTCGGGTTCGGTTCCCGAAAGGGACAGGCATTTATATGATGAGCATTTTGATGTTTATGTATTGCTAGCTTTGAGTTTTTATTGATTAGATTTAAGTATTTATATGTATTAATATACAATCTATACTTTCCATCATCGGCACGTGGTGAAATCCCACTATTATGAGACACTTTTCCTTATTATTTATTTATGTTTTTATCCTACAACAGTCAATAATCGTTAAGTATATTTCATTCTGAAGATGCTATAAAAAGTGCAACCGGTCGAGTAATATTATAATAAAAGTATATGTTTAAAAGTGAAATTTAAGTAAGTGCGTAGTAATAGTGTCTAATGTGTTAATATAATATTTGATTGATACCCATTTTGTAAGTAATAATTCACTTATTATGGGGTTAGATCTATTCGTGTATTTTGTTTTTTTTTTTGTTATAACAAACAAGCAGATAGCGCTACTGATGGAAAGAGTACTCCATCGCCTATAGACACCAATAATGTTAATGGTGCAATGTTATCTTCTGGCGACGTCTAATACCACACGCATAGGTTTACCAGCTACCTTATCCTCAAAACGAGAATACGACAGTTACAAGCACTGGTACTATTGCGGCAGAAATAGGTAAGGTTGTGGTACCAGACCTGGGCGAGATGATGCAGAACTCTACTACCTAGTAGCCACGATGGTAGTGACATGTATAGCCAATCGGTCACTTTTTACAACCTGCTTAGCAGAACAGCAATTGGCCTATTCTTCAGAGAAGCCCATACTAAAACGGGTGAAATTTTGTTCACCAATATTATTATTATTATTTAATACCGTTGATTAATCATGGGTGCATTGCACACTGCCTACTCCTTCGGAGATATGGGCATGTCAAAACAAACATAAATCATAACACAGAAAGCAATTTAAACACATTAATTCCCTTTTGAATTCTGTTAGTGCACGCCAACTATTTTTCTTCAAATATTTTTCTATTATTCGTTATTTTTTTCAGATGTCAATCAAAGTGGTACCATTGAAAGGAAAGATTTCGAGCTAGCGATAGAGGTAATTATTATAAAACTATTTTCTTTTGATCGTTTCTTCGACCTTGTAATTCATGGTAGCCGTACTGATTGCAGAAAAAGATTGGCTATCGATCAATATTGTTAGAAATGTTATAAACGCAATTGTAATATTTGAATAAAAATAATATTTCTCTACCTGTAGCACCAGTAATTCGGATCACCAATCATCTTCCGAACCGACAAATTAGTAAATCGTGGTGAACTGGAATATCTATTTATTCTGCCTTATAATCCAGGATTTAGCCTATTTGGCTCAGATCATATTAAGGTTCCGATTTTGATTCGTCGGCTAAACGTGTTATTGATGTTTTTACGATGTTTATCTCGGAAATCCAAAATTTCAGTAGCAGCTCGGAGCTATGGCTTTCCTCGTGCCTCGGATGAAGAGATAAAACTGTGGGTCACAGTTATTACTAGAAATAGATGATAATCGTTACAGTTTAGTAAAATACGGCGATGAAGATCTCCGCACATCTCGTTAAACGACAAAT
This sequence comes from Apodemia mormo, assembly GCA_036924255.1. Lineage (NCBI taxonomy): Eukaryota > Metazoa > Arthropoda > Insecta > Lepidoptera > Riodinidae > Apodemia > Apodemia mormo. The sequence goes on from JAUPFN010000011.1 coordinate 6,564,737, forward strand.
CGGTGAATCCTGGCGAACTGGTTAGAGAAAAAGTAACGTTGAATCCGTCTACGTTGCAAGGGATTCGGCGTGATGATACATTGCAATTATAATAAATCAAATATTTCGGATAATCCCTTTTAACGTTATATATGTTTTGGCACTGATGCTGTGCTAGGAAAAACTTAAAGACTTAACGAAAAACATTTTTTACAGAATCAGATTTGAACTAGAGACCTTGTTTTCACTACTTGCTTTAAAGCAAGGTCTCTACCTTGCTTTAAAGTAAGTATATACACATTAATTATTATAGCCTTTATTGCAGAAACTAAATAAAAATACATTTGATTTGTTAAATTTTTGAATCACAATCACAACAGATTTTTTGGTTTGCTGTTCAGCGTCTCTTGTGACTAGTAGGCCTCTTCCAGCTCTTTCCATTACATTCTGTCATTGGCGTTTCTTGTCCCAGTTATTTTCCTAAATTTTTAAGTCGTCCGCCTATCTTTTAACTTGTCTTCCTCACCTTCTTTTTTTCATCTTGTGGTTGCCATTCCTTCATCATTCGCATCCATTTAGTCTGGCTGTCTCTAGTCATATGTCCTGTCCAATGCCATTTCAACTTTTTTTTATCTTTTTACTATATCTTCTGCTTTAGTTACATCTCTGATTTCTTCTGCGCTTTTGCGGTCTTTCAATATAACTTCTATCATACTTCTTTCTATTCCTCTCTGGCAAGTTCTTAATTTTAGAAGGTTAATTTTGGAAGGTGGCAGCTCGTTCAGCAGAAGTAATATGATACATGGTGGCTCTTTAATTATTGTTAACAAACTATTTAAATTTAAAGAACGTAAAGATATTGTGAGCCTTTCTGTTAAACGAGTCATTGAGATTGCTTGTATTGAGTTCGAGCAATTTATTGTAATAAGTGTATACAAGCCTCCTTGTGCAGCTTTTGAGAAGTTTTCTAACAAAATGGATGAGGTTATGTATAAAGCCTCAAATTCAAAGATGAACATTGTTATCTGTGGAGATTTTAACATTAATATTTTAGAACAATCTTCTTTATCACATAAGTTTATAAATCTATTCAAATCTTATAATTTACACAAAATTTTCTATGAACCAACTAAAATAACTGCTTCTAGTGCTACTTGTATAGATAACATATTTTCAAATATAACACCTACAAATAGCTCAATTATAAATACATTAGATTCAGACCATACTGGGCAATCAGTTCAATTTTTGAGAGTACCAAATAAACTTCAGAGAAAAGAAATTGTTTTTGTTCCTATAAATAGTAGTCGATTAGAACGTTTTAAAGAAAATTTAGCTGCGAAATTGCCTGAGATGCTCTGACTCAACACTCATGTTTGGCATCCATATATGGGACATGACAACATACACAAGTAAAAAACCTTTCTCTTAGCTGTCATGGGAAAATGTTTATTTTTGAGCACTTCCTTAAGACTCCAGAATCTTTTCCATACACTAGTCACTCTTCTTATTATTTCTAACTTGGTCTGGTCTTTTAATGATATTAATTGCCTTAGGTATGTAGGTATGTATAGTCATCACATATTCAATAACTTCTCGGTCTATCTTTATGGCAGTTTCTTCTATATTTTGTTTTTTGTTTATTCATAATAAGAACTAGAGACCTTGCTTTAAAACAAGTATATACACATAAGTATAACAAAATTTTATCTTATTTATACGCTTGTTCTTGTTATTTACTGTATATGTATAGTATTGTGTGGTAAATAAAACAATTCTTATTTATTTTTTTTGCTATTTTTTCGAAATGAACTTGAGCAATTGGTCCAAATGACCGTTAATTAAGAAAGCGGGCGTTTTGGGCGAGCAGAGTGGCTCGCCCGAAACGCCCGCTAAGATATATAAGATAAGACATATTGGTATATGGTCAACAAACATATATAGTTATGGTCAATAAAACAAATCTTATTTACCATATAGTATTGTATGGTAAATAAGAATTGTTTTATTTACCATACAATACTATACATAGTTTACCATACATACTTAGCAGAGTTTGAGTTAAATGGGCAAATAGCCCGCCTTAAGGGTGTCTCCTGTGAGACCGAACCTCGACTTAGGGCAATAAGACTAAATCGACCAAGAAGCAAAGGATAATTTAGCCACGTTGAACGTACATTCCGGTTTAGAGGGTATCCAAACCAGAACACGACAGTGACTTGCACTGATGCTATTACGACAGGAATAGATGAGGCGGTGGTACCAAGCCCGGGCGAGACAATGCAGAACTCAACCACTTAGTAACCACAATGGTAATGACTGGCATAGTCAATCGGTCGCCTTCTACGACCTACCTGGCAGAATGGCAGTTGGCCTATTCGTCAAAGTTGCCGCCACCAACACGGACAAAAATTGTCAATTAGTTTACACACATTGGCCGTTGCTGCTTAGTACTATGTACAGTGGCACAGTCAGCTCAGCAGCACAACCATTACAATTATTATAAAAAGAGATTTCAAATCTACATAGTAAACCTCAACAAAATTTGTTTAGTAATAATAAAAAAATATGGTCACCGTGCGGGCGATAATGATACACTCGGCAAATTTTGATGCTTAAGTATCGGATGTCAAGATCAGGTATTGGATAATTAGGTCAAAATTTAAGTTAATATTCCATTCTTATTCCAGTCAATTTGTATATATAATTAACTACTATAATTACAAAAAAAGCATAAATTAATTCGCAGTATTTATAAATATTGCAATGTCTGTCTCGGAATGACCAAATGCCTAATTTTTACGTGCCGTAATAGCCCCATTATTTGTCAGTCGTGTTATTGTTTAAGGGGTAAAGTAACCGGTAATTTTATGCGTGAGGCATTAAATCTACCCACCAGGTAACAAAACCGCCCCGTTGGTCGAGTAGTTAGCGACCCTGACTACGCAATCGACGGGGCTCGGGTTCGATCCCCGACGGGGACAAGCATTTGTATCATGAGCATAAATGTTTATATTTCTGGGTTTAGGTGTTTATTATGTATGAAACAATATTTCTATGTATTTGTATCGTTAACTAACACCCTTAACACAAGCAAATAATTTGCTAACTTTGGGGTTAGATAGTGTGAATATAAAAGGGACCTTTCAAATGTTATGTATATTATTAGTCAATGGTTGCTTTTTACATTAGGAGAGCCATATTAAGTTTGTTTGCTATCTTATACCGTCCGGTTGGTGGATTGGTTAGCCACCTAGCCTGCGCAATCTGTGGGGTTTAGGTTCGTCATTATTTGTGGAATGAGCGTATTTTTTTATTTCTGAGTTTTAGTAATAAAGTATCTTCACGCCCGTAACCCCGAAAAGGTAGGCAGAGGTAGAAAAAGTACACCAACGATTAGCCAAACATACTTAGACCCACAATGTGATAGGTGACCACTCTATCGCCATCTGTCCACTTATCCAATCCCGGGCAATGTTGTTTTTATCAGAAAACTAAACTACATTTTGATATGCTCGACCCGGTAATCAAACCCGGAACCTCAGGTGATCCATACCGACACTGGACCACTAGAGTCGCGAAGGCGTTCGATAAAGTCTGGTACAAGCTATACCAAATGCGATTGCCCGACAGACTCACACACATCACACGAGAATACTTATCTAACCGCAAGGGCTCCCTCTCCACCCATAGACCGATCACAGCAGGTTTCCTGCAGGTCTTTTTACTGTCACCTCTGTTATTCTCCTTCTACCCGTGTGACGTACCACGCGAGCCGTACGTCAAGCTGATGTTGTACACCGATGACACCGCCCTCTATACGTTCCATTTATCTGAAGTTACAGTCACGAAACAGTTGCAGGCAGCAGCCACTGGCGATTGGTTCAAAAAATGACATATTGATATTAACGTTGAAAAAAGTACAGTCATGTACTTTCACCACGGTCAACAACCACGATACCAAAGACGCGTTCTTCGTAAGTTAAGCAATATTACATTGTCCAGAAGCGTGATCACGTGGGAAACAAAAGGCAAGTCCCTCGGGGTAACGTTGGACGGTAGAATATTATTTAAACCGCACATACAAAGACTGAAAGCTAAGGCTAAATTCATTTAAGTCGGTTATAAAATCTTATCAATAAACGCAGTAAAATGCCACTTAGAGCCTTTACAACCCTTTACAAGTTATGCGTAAGACCCATCCTATTATACGCCTGCGTAACGTTTGCCCATATCTCCCGTACAGTCTTGCATCCGCTGCAAGTAGTACAAAATAAATATTTGCATATTACTACGGATGCATCGTGGTATTTGCGCAACGTAGATAACGACATTGACTTGCCAATTGTACCAACTCACATCCTAACCCATTGATGGTAGCCGCAACAGAATACATCCCAGATCCTAATCCCGATCCCAAATTACGTAGGCGCCACGTTCTTACCGATCCCGACGACCTACCTATACCTACCGTTATCAGCTACCCGATTTGAGACATTTTGAAGAAAGAAAATATGGGCGTCTCATCAAAATAAATTTCTTTCAAAAAAACAGATTGTTATTAATCCCCCGTGTTGGTTCCGGGCTCCTTTGAAGAGTAGACCTGCCGTTCTGCCAGGCAGGTCATAAGAGGCGACCTATTGGCTATGCGAGTCACTACCATCGTGGCTACTAGGTGGTAGAGTTCTGCATTGTCTCGCCTGGGTCTGGTACCACCGCCTTACCCATTCCTGCCGCAATAGCGTCAGTACTTGTCGCTGTCGTGTTCCGGTTTGGAAAGTAAGGTAGCCGGTAAACTTATGCATGTGGCATTAGACCTCGCCACAAGATAGCAATGCACAATTAACACCTTTGGTGTCTATAGGCGATGGTTGACTCTTTCCATCAGGAGACCCATCTGCTTGTTTGCTATCTTATGATATAAAAAAAACCCAAAAAAAACGTATCTGTGACCACGGTCTAATAGATATGTTAAAAAAAATGATAAGTAGTTTGGCATTTAAACATTAAAAACCGTAAATATAAACTACAAATGTAATAGCTTTATAAAAATTTAGATAAATTTTAACCAAGTTAATTTAATAAAGAGGTAATCAAGCTACAGTCTAAGTACTATCCAATTATTTTGGGTGAATGGGAAAGCCCTAATTGTGGAAGTGTGCTTCAAACTTAGTCAAATACCTCACGTAGAGTTCACTATTTCAAGTACTTAAAGGTACTTGTAAGTCCACTATTATTATGATGTTATTATAACTTTGTAAAGGCAAAAGTTAGTTAATTAAATGTAAATTCTACGCTTTTGTATTTTACTTTATAACAACTAGATAATGTCAAATATTTACATTGTTTCAAGAGTTTCGTAAAATGAGATTACAAATTAGATTTTGTTACTGTTTATCTGTCAAAGGGTTGTATTATGTTTTAACTTACAAAACGCAGATTACTTATATTGCCACCAACCAAAAATCCAAATGAAATTGAAGAGCCCATTACATTATATTTTCCATCACCTATATTTGATAAAATTCTAATTACTTTCTTACAAAATATATAATACTTACTTATAAAATGTATAATATGTAGTAGCTATATAAAGTGTATTTTTTTTAGTTTACTGACTACTACTATTCCAGGGTCCAAAATATATTCCTGTAAAAAGTAGCTAAAAGAATACAACATTTTAATATATTTATTAAACTTATCTAGTATTTCTACTTCTATTTACTAGAACCTTCGTTCGTGTGACATGCAAACATCGCTTTTTTTACTCATTCTAGTAAACAATAGCCTTCCTTATGAATGAGACTAACATTAACAAAAATAATTTTTCAGCTCCGGCTGGTTCATCTACAAATTTGAGCGTTCAAACATGATAAGATCGATTGACGTAATTTGTTCAGTAATATATATTATATTATCTATATATTCACACGGAAAACGAAAACTTTGTAACCACTTTTAAGAAAATTGCACGGAAAAGGAAAAAAAAGAAAAAATGAAATTTGGCACAGTTAAAGTTTACGTAGAGAAGAAGATACAAACTTACACACACACACGTGTATACTATTTTATTTATGGTTAAAGGTTTTTGTCAAACTTTATGATTTGGTCTATGGTAAAATCAAATTCCAGATACTGGTTTCTAACGTTAATAGAGTTACAGTCAAGTTGAAACTAGTACGCAATCGTTAGTTATTTTAATTTTGGATTTTATTATTAGTGTAGTAAATATGATAACATGAAGACTGGAGTGTAACCTATTATTATTTTATTCAGAAAATCTGCAGTCTAAGAGGCTGGAAACCAGGTGACACCAAGAACACAGAGACGCATGAAATTATGATCAAGATATGGGAAGGACTAAGGAAGAAAGCAGATTCAAATAGAGATGGACAAGTAAGTTCATTGTATTTTTTATATCATGAGATATCAAACAATCTGATGGCTCTTCTGATGGAAAGAGAGAACCATCGTCTATAGACACCAGAGATGCCAAACGTTACTACCTGTGTAATGTAAGCTAGTAAGTGTGTAAGTTACCGGATACTTTACACTCCAAACCGGAGCACGACAATGACAAGCATTGACGCTATTGTCATAGGAATAGGTAACACAGTGCTACCAAAAGCCAAACGATACGTTGCGGAACTCCACCTAGTGGTCACGATGGTAGTAAAAATAATAAACAATCACTGGCCTCTTGCAAACCCAGGCCTAAAACCGAAATCGAAGTAAAAGAAGGCCTTAGTCGAAATCGATCCATTACATCGTTCCATGACCTTCCTGTTTCTTTCTTTGTTCATGAATTTTCTATAAAGAGGGCTAATTATTGGCCTCTTGCAAACCCAGGCCTAACACCGAAATCGAAGTAAAAGAAGAAGGCCTTCTTTTACTTCGATTTCGGTGTTAGGTTAGGGTGTTAGTCCGTTACATCGTTCCATGACCTTCCTGTTTCATTCTTTGCTCATGAATTTTCTATAAAGAAGGCTTGGTCGGTGCTTAATTATCGATCATTCTGTTACAGTGTTGGCAAAGCAATTATAGAAGTAACAAATATTTTCTCCGAGATAGCGTTTATACATGAAACAGTGATGGAAATGATATCCACTTGATTCAAATTGCACCTTGGATTAAATAGTTTTTTAAACCCTACACGATAACTCACTTGATTAGACACCGCAAGCTGGCCGGACGCCGGACGGCCAGTGCGGCAGGTTAGCGTCCTTTGCGCATACTATCCATGAATTTACGGACGGTGTCGGACAGAAACTTTCTTATATTTTTGAAAGAAAATAACGTTTTTATTTTTAAATTCACATAAACATGTTTATAATTAAGTTAACTACCTATGGTTTTATTGACAACGGTGTTTATCCTTACAGCTTGTATATGTATGTATATGTATATGTGTGTATGTACATATATATACCCAACTCGCACTTAGATGATTTCTTAGGAAATCCTTAAAAACTGTCGTGAGAAAACTAGCGTGAAAACTACGAAATAACTTTTAAGTTTAAGAGAGCATTTTAAAATTTTTACAACAGAACCTTTTCTATGTATGAAATTGTATTCAAAACGTTAGTGAAATTTTGTGTATATAATAATAAAAAAAGTCCCCGTGTTGCTTTATATTAAAAATAGACTACATTTTGTTTACCTAACTGGTAGCTAGTTAAATCTGCGTGAAGGGCAAACATGTCACTTTCATTATAGCTTTTAGGCAGTTGCGCTAGTTTCGCCTAATTTAAAAGTGTTCGCATAAATAAGGCAGAATTCTTACACCACCAGTACTGTGAATTACTCGTAACCATATATACATATAAGATGTTAAAAAAAATCAAGACAATTTAATAATAATAATATTCATGGGACAAATTACACGTATTGATCCAACCCCAAAGTAAGTAAATTATTTGCTTGTGTTATGGGTGTTCGTCAACGAAACTAATACATAGAAAAACCCGGAAACACAAACATTTATGCTCATCACAGAAATGCTTGTCACCGTCGTGGATCGAACCTGAGCCCCGTAGATTGCGTAGTCAGGGTCGCTAACCACTCGACCAACGGGGCGGTGGCTTTAAATATAATTTGCAACTCTGCTAAATACATTACACACTCTTTGCTTTCTGCGGATCCTCAAACGTGAAACCTTTTTAATTTCCTGCTACGAATGTAAGTCGAAAATCAAGTTTTCTGCGGTTCTCCGCGTTTTGAGGTCTTTTCCGGCTATTTTCATGATGACTTCAATATGCCTGTATGTATGTATTTTGTTGTTTACATCTCTTAACTTTTTAAACGTGGATGATGGCATCCAATTAAATTCCACTCAACTTAGACTGCTTGAAAATTTGATATAATTCGGCCTGGAAGATTTTGAGAAATTTTGAAAAAACCACAAAAAAATTGGTTATAACTTCCAAATTTATGTACCGATTGAATACAAAACACTATCATTTTCTCGAAAGACTGCGTCCAATGCATAAATTGCATTAAAGTCGGTTTATTAGTTTGGGAGTTATTTTTGGCGGAAAACTTTAAAAAAGTGTTTCTTCGACATAACTTCGAGATTTACTAACCAATTATATTTAGACATATTAAAATATTGTACTTAAAAAACTACGTTAAACGCAGTTTCAAAAATCAAAATAGAATCGAGTTTTCAAAAGTTACAGCTGTTCAAATATTAATATTTTATTGTTTACAGCAATCTCACTTAATGTTTTTAAATTAACTTTCAGGCTAACGTATCGATTGATTTAAAAATCTAATCAGCATTTCTCTCTTAAAAGCTGTGTCAAATACCGTGCATTGGATCAAAGCCTGCCGAAATTTTTTGAAATGTTTTTTTTGGAACGAAGTTCCTTACGGCAGGCTTGGAGGGGATAGGGATTTTGCTGCGCGACCGAACTGAAAAAAATGTGATAGTAAAACCGTAAGAAAAATGCGTGGAATAAAAGCGTTAAATGAGACGTGCGCAGGCGCGACAGTCGCGTACACAAGCGAGTAGTGCCGTTTAGCCGAAGGAAGTTCGTTCCTACCTGGTGTCCCGCGACACCACATCATTTTTTTTATATTACTTCGATATTTTTCAACGTATAGATTATGTAACTAAGAGAACATTTTGAAGCTCAAGCATTGCGTTGAATGTCATTCAAAAGATTAAAATTAATCATCGTTTCCAAAATATACAGCTTTTCTAAAATGATATTACTGTCATCTTTTTAGTTGAAACTAGTTTATCACTCACTTGTACTTTTATTTCACTATTATTATACACTAAATTATTTAATTTTATCGACCGGTTTCGCTTTTTAAAGCATCTTCAGGACGTAATATTCTGGAAGTAAATGTTCAAAAATCTAAATTTCGTTATAGATGACAGTAATAGATTTTACACTTTCAATCGACGGCACTTGGTTTCGCTTTTTAAAGCATCTTCAGGACGTAATATTCTTTACGTCCTGAAGATGCTTTAAAAAGCGAAACCGGTCGATAAAATTAAATAATTTAGTGTATAATAATAGTGAAATAAAAGTACAAGTGAGTGATAAACTAGTTTCAACTAAAAATAATGGAATTTCACCAAGTGCTGACGATTGAAAGTGTAAAATCTATTACTGTCATCTATAACGAAATTTAGATTTTTGAACACTAAAATTCTCAGGTATAGTTTTGATTTCATTGAGCTTAAAATATCTCAATTTAGCATGAAGTTTCAGGAATGGGCTGCAGAGTCAACCGGTTTTTAGATATGTTATATTATCCGATAGCAAACAATCCCCCGATTGCCGTTGCCGTTCTGCTAGGCAGTTCTTAAGAGGCGAGTAATTGTGTACGCGAGTCATCACCTAGTAGCCACCATCGTGGCTACTAGGTGGGAGAGTTCTGCATTCTCTCGCCCGAATCTGGTACCACTGCCAAACCTTTTCCTGCCTCATAGCGTCAGTGTTTATCACTGTCATGTTTCGTTTTGGAGGGTAAGGTAGCCGGTAAATTTTATGAAAGTAGCATTAAAGCCTCGCCATTCGGATAGCAAGTCACCATTAACATCTTTGGTGTCTATCTCTACTAGTGTCTATTTTTGAGCAAAACTTATCTAGGTGTCTTGCAACTGATAGAGTTCTGATGAATCAGAGAAGATTAGCTATTACAGATCATCTTTAAGGAACTGCTGGAAGATCTGCTGGAAAAAAAGGCAGACAATTCTAAATTGTTTAAGAAATAAAAGGCGAATAAGGAACCGAAATATACATACATGAACATATTGTTAACTAGCTGTTGTCTGCGACTTCGTCCGCGCGGACTTCGTTTATTCCGCACAGCACCTCCCCCGTAGGTGATAGCGTGATAATATGTAGCCTATATGTTGACCCGACCTATTAGTAATATTCATGCAAAATTTGAAGTAAATCCATGCAATACTTTTTGAGTTTACCCCGGACATACATACAGACAAACAGATAAACAGACAAACGGACAAAAATTCTAAAAACTATATTTTTGGCTTCGATATCGATGGTAGATTCTTTTATCCCCAAGTATTCTTTTAAAAAAATATTCAATGTACAGTTTTGACTTTCCTACGATTTTATTATATGTATAGATACTAAAGACATGAAAGTTTATTACCACAGGTGCTTTAGTTCTCACAATTTAAATTTCATATAATGAGTTAAATATCACTTTCAATATTTAATACTCGTATGAAATGATTCATCGTACTGCGTAATTTCTAAAGCGTAATTAAATTCTTGTTATAGTTCACGACTTATTTAGAGAACTAGCTGTTGCCCGCGACTTCGTTCACGGAGACTTCGTTTACTCCGCACAGCACCTCCCCCATAGACGATAGCGTGATAATATGTAACCTATATTGAAGTAAATCCATGCAGTACTTTTGGAGTTTACCCCGGACATACATTGACTTTCCTACGATTTTATTATATGTATATAGATATAGATAACATGCCCTTTTTCTTCTAGACTGTAAAAGATGTGCAACATAATTAAATCTATAATCATACTGGTATTATGAATCCTTAAATCTGTCTGTCTATCAGATTTATCTTTTAAAATCTATATTAATATTATAAATGAAAAAGTTTGGATGGATGGAAGTTTGTTACTCAATCACTCAAAAACTACTGAACAGACTTGAATGAAATTTGGCACATAGATAGATGATGACCTGAAATAGCAAAAAAGCTACTTTTTATTCCGAAATAAGTAGTTCATTCCGCGGGATTAGCCAAAAAACTTTTATAATGCAGTTGGCTGCACGTTGCAGTTAGTAATTCATAATTTTATCGAATCGTTTTACCTTTTATAATTTATTTGTTTATTTAATAATTTATAGCACACAACAGAACATTATCAGACAATACAGTAAACGAAATTTAAAAATAAGTTAAAATGACGAGCTTATCTCTAAAAAAAGATTTCTTACAGCCAACCCGGCAAATTGAAATACTTGCCTATGAATAAGATATATTAAACATATTTAAAACATGTGATATTGTAAACCGAAAGTATTTCAGTAGCACAAAGATACGACTGTTAAATTTCAGTTTTAGATAATTTACAAAAAAGGATTTTTTTTATTAGTAGTAATCTATTTTTTAATTTTATTTAAATTAATCGTTTCATTACACAGAAATCGCAAGCTTTTATATGTTAATTAAAATTCAAATCCACATATTAATGTATGAAGCAAAAATTTTCGTACCTCTTTAAAAAATAATTACAAGAACAGTGGAGTATGTCGGCGTACTGTCGCCACTCGGGTATTCGCCACTCATGATTTATGTTTTATTACTACGTTATATGTAATATTTTATTATTTTATATAAAATAACCACAGCACTTTTGACAATAATAACTTTTATTTTAGAATGTTGATACAAACACTATGAAGGATAGTGATCGAATGCGCCCCGCTTACAATAACTGCCCTTTTATAGACGGCATTAGACATGAGATCATACCATGACGTCACAATCAACACGTGATATGAATTTAAAATAACGGTTGTAACGTAACATTTCAAATTTCACTAGAAATTAATTCAATAATACATTTATTATATTTATTTATAAATTGCTTATTTATCTATAGCTTAACCTATTTAAATAACTATTTTAATCTACACAGATTTATAATAGCCACAGCTTAAATTAATGTCGGTTTATTTCCCATACTCATGACACTTTAACGAAATTATTCCAGCGCCCATACGGCCATTCTGATCCAGCGCGCTCCCTGCGCTGAAAAATCTTCAAGATCTAGTATTACCTACAGGATCTTGTTAACACATGGCATCACCCACCACGGGATCTAGCCAACACATGGCATCACCCACCACGAGATCTAGCCAACACACGGCATCACCCACCACGGGATCTAGCCAACACACGGCATCACCCACCACGGGATCTAGCCAACACACGGCATCACCCACCACGGGATCTAGCCAACACACGGCATCACCCATCCTGGGATCTAGCCAACACACGGCATCACCCACCATGGGATCTAGCCATCACACGGCATCACCCACCACGGGATCTAGCCATCACACGGCATCACCCACCACGGGATCTAGCCATCAAGACCGGGAATAAGGATACGCATGGTGGCCAGCCAGCGTTTAAGGATGGATGTTTTGGAAAGAAAAATAAATACATATAAATATTTAAATATAATAAAATAAAATACATATGAAGCATTACTCTTTCGCCCATACGGCATAATCATCGTCTAGAAATGGGTCTGTCTGCGCAGTAGGTGCTGGTCGTAAAAAGTCATGGCTAGCGATTTTTTCACTACAGCCGCGAAGATTAACGTGTTTCAACTTGTAACGATCATTAGGTAATACTTCTAGAACTTCCATGGGACCATCAAATTTAGGACCAAGCTTTGTCGTGTGCCGTTCCTGACGGCGCATGAGAACAAAATCACCTACTTTAAATGAATTAATTTTTGCTTTACCTTTGTCAAACCTTTGTTTGTCTTGGAAAGATCGCTCGTCCATCCTTTTTTTTACAAAATGACCTGACAGACACCAAATCATCGATGGGTTCATCCTCATCAATTTGTAATAGCTTAATAAGAGGTGGTGCGCATTTTTTACCGAATAATATCTCCATGGGACTTTTACCGGTAGTTTTTGAAACTGTACAATTGATAGCTAATTGTAAATCTTGGATAGCATTATGCCACGGTTTATTAAGTTCAATAACAGACATGTTATCCTTTATAATTTTCATAATGCGTTCTACTTGACCATTTGCCCTACTTGCTCCTTTAGCCACTACGTGATGTTCAATCCCATAATTATGACAAAACTGTTTAAATTCTGTGGAAGTCATACTTTTGTCCTGATCAGATATAAGACGGGTGGGTGTACCAAATATAGTTATAACCTCACGGAAACACTTTATAGCGGAGTGAGTTGTACGGTCATTTGTATAAACTAAATGAACGTATTTTGAAAAACCATCTATGAAGACAAACGCATATTCGGCTTGATCACGTTTGCCATTCATGCAGCCTGTAACATCAGCGTGTACAGTGTGAAATAGAATCGCAATTTTATCAATAGGATGTAACGTTATTTGCCTAGCACCCGATATCTCCTTTCTAATTCTACAACTAACACAATTCTCCACGAATTTGCGTACCAATTTTGACATGTCAGGAAACCAATATTGTTCTCTAATTTTTGATAATACTTTTTCCCACCCAAAATGCTGCAATGAATCGTGATAATGAGAAATAAGATTCCAACGGTAATTACGTGGTACAATAATAAGTTTCCTTGTTTTATTGTCTATTTGAATTTTTCGTCTTAATAATTTATCTTGCAAAATAACATAGGTGTCGGCTACAGTTTGAGGCATTGAATCGGATTTTAATTTTTCAACTATGTTTTTTAATACTGGGTCGCGTTTTTGTTCGATTAAAAGCCAATTGTGATCAAGTGTTGTTGAATTTATAATAAACCGTAATGATTCACAAACAATATTTTTGCCATCTAAAATACTAGATGGTCCTATGGGATTGCGGCTAAGATAATCAGCGTGAGCTAAGCGATCTCCTTTTCGATATTCTACTTCAAACTCAAAATTTTGAAGAAATGCCCACCAGCGATGCACTCTAGGAGTTAGTTCTTTTTATGTCTGGAGGCTTTAAGAGAATTGCAATCGGTGACAACTTTGAATGGTCGACCGTATAGAAAGTGACGAAAGTGCTTGATAGCTTTGACAACAGCCAGCGTCTCGAGTTCGTACGAATGGTATTTGCTCTCAACGCTGGTCGTTCGCATGCTGAAATAACCGACTACATGAGAATTTAGGTCTCGCTTTTGTATTAATACAGCTCCATAGCCAAGGGAGCTAGCGTCTGTGTGAAGTTCACATGGTAAATCTGGATCAAATATAGTTAACATAGGGGATGAAGTTAAAAATTTAATTATTTCATTTCTGGCATTATCTTGATCTACTGTCCATTTCCAAGGGACATTAGCTTTAGTTAACTCGTAGAAAGGTGCCATAATTTTTGAAAAATTAGGGACAAACTTTCTGAAGCAAGGCCATTGAATTGTCTAAGTTCTTTTATGTTTTAGGGTACTAATGATTTAGATAAGGCAGCTATTTTTCTAGGGCTTGGTTTAACTGTTCCGTTCTCTATAATATTACCCAAATATTCTACGCTAGTTTGCAAAAACGAACATTTTGAAATATTTAAAGAAAATCCAGAATCTGTTAGTCTTTTTAATACTAGATTTAAATTCCTTATTCCTTCTTCGATTGTTAACGACATAATTATGACGTCATCAATATAGACCAAGGCTACCGAATCTTTGTAATCACCTAATGCTTTATTGATTGCGCGTTGGTACACGGAAGGTGCATTGCAGAGACCAAACGGCATACGTAAATATTCAAATTGGCCATCAGGCGTGACAAATGCTGTTTTTGCAATAGAATCCTTTGCTATACGAATCCCATGAAAACCAGCCGCCATATCTAAACAACTAAAATATCTAGCTTTACCTAATTTATCAATTTGATCTGCGATTAATGGTAATGGGTAGTAATCTTTAACAGTGTTAGCATTTAATTCTCTATAGTCTACACAGAGTCGATCAAAACCATCTTTCTTTTTTACAAGTAAGATGGGACTACTAAATCGCGGATTATGTTATTTGCTTTTAAATCGCTAATGATATTTTTTACACTTTCGCGTTCTACAGGCGATAGTCTGTAAGGCCTACGTTGAACAATTTTATCTGGGTTTTTTAGTTTTATACTTAATTCTCCCGTCTTTATTTCAGTGACACGATTGCCAACTGTGAAACTAGAGCTAAAGCTTTCGAGTATACTGTGCAATTCTGTTAACAGTTTTGGGTCTTTTATTTCGCTATTAACGATGAAGCTAGTTTTTTCAGATATATTAGTACATTGATTAATAAGGATATCGCGCTTAACTGATATTCCCTCTTTACTAAATATAACACGAAGGCCAGGAGTTTTAATAATATCGAAACCAATCAAGAAATCAAACTGAGTTTGAGTATCACTGACCACATAGAATTCAACTTCAATAGAAACGTCGCCGATTTCAATTATAGTCGTGATACTTTGTGTTGAATTTACCGGACAACCACCTATCCCCATGAAAGCGACATTTACAATTTTTCTTTTCCCCGGAATAGAACTGGCAATCTTATTTCTCACCAATGAACAGTCTGCGCCCGTATCAAATAAACAATAATAAAATTTGTTACCTATTTTGAATTCGGTAATACAACGGTTTTTCGGGGCACAAACATCTATAGTTTGATTATTCAATAATTTTATACGCTCATCATTTTGTTTTCGAAAACAGTTCTTTTCGACGTGACCTTTCTTATGGCAATAGCGACATTCTACAACTTTATCTGTATTCCTAGATGCCTGAGCCTTAGAGGTCGACGGTTCAGAAGGCAAAATAACGTTTTTAATTTTACAATCGCGAGAAAAATGACCAGGCTTATTACAATTAAAGCAATTACTAGATACTTTATTCCGTAACTCCG
The DNA here is from genome assembly GCA_036924255.1 of Apodemia mormo. NCBI lineage: Eukaryota > Metazoa > Arthropoda > Insecta > Lepidoptera > Riodinidae > Apodemia > Apodemia mormo. The sequence continues at coordinate 6,580,800 of JAUPFN010000011.1, forward strand.
CCAGATGCGGTTTCTTACTCTGTGTACTGTTATTTCCTTCTAAGCCATCAACCTTTCGTTTACGATATGTTTTTAAAACTGATACTAACTTAGGAAGGGTGTCTGGCGTATTTCTTAACAATTCTAATCTAATGTACTCGGGATAAATACCTGTAACAATTGCGTCAATCACCTCCGAATCAGACGCTTCTGGTCTTACGCGCTTAAATAGGGTCCAGCCCATCGTACGTACTCGGCATAACTGTGGGCTTGATCAGAAGTAAAGCTGCGCCATTTTTGCACATCATCAGCATACCGAAACTCCTTACCAAAGGTACGAACGAGGTCGTCTTTTACTTGATGCCATGTTGTTGTCTGCAGAGACCACGTGTCAGCCCAGATTTTGGCTCTGCCTCTCAACTGAAGTATTGCCCTCATTCTTGCTTCTTGTTGTGGTATATTGAAGGTTGCGATTGTCTGATCAACATTATCACACCAGTCTCGAATGTCGTGTGAGCGGACATCTGGATCAAACGGTGGTAAGTAGAAATTTCCTCGTTCTCGCATCATCATCGGCGTAGTGTTCGCAGATAAGGCGGCCGTTACAGCACTTGACGCTGCCGTCTTGGTTATTGAGGATACCATGCTCATCACTTCTTGCATAGTAAATATTGGCTCTTTGTTACTTCGGAGATGTGAGGGGCCCAAAATCGGAGATTGGGATCCCACCGCTGCTGTCGGCGTACTGTCGCCACTCGGGTATTCGCCACTCATGATTTATGTTTTATTACTACGTTATATGTAATATTTTATTATTTTATATAAAATAACCACAGCACTTTTGACAATAATAACTTTTATTTTAGAATGTTGATACAAACACTATGAAGGATAGTGATCGAATGCGCCCCGCTTACAATAACTGCCCTTTTATAGACGGCATTAGACATGAGATCATACCATGACGTCACAATCAACACGTGATATGAATTTAAAATAACGGTTGTAACGTAACATTTCAAATTTCACTAGAAATTAATTCAATAATACATTTATTCTATTTATTTATAAATTGCTTATTTATCTATAGCTTAACCTATTTAAATAACTATTTTAATCTACACAGATTTATAATAGCCACAGCTTAAATTAATGTCGGTTTATTTCCCATACTCATGACACTTTAACGAAATTATTCCAGCGCCCATAAGTACGTAATTTGGCACAGTTGAAGTTTACATCGCGAAGGATTGCACAAACCTATTTTTTTTAAATAATATGCATTAGAAATACATTAAATTAATATGAATAAACATTACACACACTAAATTCATGTGACGTATATAATATACGCACACATGTAAGTATACTATTTTCTTTACGATTAAAGTCTGTTATCAAATTTAAGAGATTTTATTGTTTAATTTATGGTCGAATTTCGACCATGAGGCGATAGTTATTATTAAATCATGATATGGTTATTGGATAAAAATGATGTTAAGTAGTGTTCATTTTTACCTAAAAACTCTGATCAAATCAAATCAAAATCAAAATATATTTATTCAGTTAATTGTGCACTACACTGAAATTGTAAAATCACTAAAAACTATCTTATGATCTAACTTAATATGTATCTGCCTGAACTAGGTTAACCTGTGTTTCAGGCGATAGGGGCTAGTGAAATACAATAGTTTTAATAATCACTAATAAAAAATTAAGTACTCATAGTTATAATGTTATTAAATTAAACTCTTAAACTATATTGTCTTAAGTAATAATATAACTTGGAAAACGAGAGTAATTCTTAAAAACTATCAGAAATAGGAACAAGAAGAGAAAAATTAAACGTAATAAAATACATAATTCTAAGTTGTTTTTTTTACAAACTAATAATATTGTTTATTTACAAACTAATAATAACTTCTCAGAGTCATCATAGGACATACTTTGTAAAATGTCAATTACAATCTTTTTGCAGTTCCTAAAATTTTGTGAATAAATATTTGTAATTGCATTGATTCTATTATACAGAAGTGGAAAGCGATTGGTTTTAACACAAATAAATTGAAATAAAACTGGGCAAGATGAAAAAATTAAGACAGTAATAAAAACCCAATAATTTATTGGAATATCGTGAGATTTATCACTAATGATTCTCGTTCCTTTGAGATTTATGAGAGCTATGAACAGAGATTCACCAAGTTTCTGAAGCGTTCATAAACCACTCAGTTACTGTATCTAAATCCTGATTTCCTGAAAATTGGGAATTTTCCAAGCATTAAACTCAAGAGACGTAAATGTACATTTTCAACCGACGAAAAACGGAGGAGGTTCTCAATTCGACTCGTTTATTTTTTATGCTATACTTACGCATAACTTTTTACAGAGTAGTCTGATTTTAGTAATTGCTTTTTATTGGAATGATTATACCCAAAGATTGGTCCTATTTTTACCCATACCACCACCATACCATAAGAGTATGTAAAAGGAACCATAAGGGTATGTAAGCAAGAAATGTTCGATTGTTTACTCACTGATTTAATGTTATGACCACGAATAATATATGACCACGAATAATATTTCGCTGATTTAATTTTTAGTTTAAAATATATCTTCATTTGACTTTAAGGCAGCTGATAAGCACCTTAAAGCGAAAAATCTCTTTACTGAGATGGAACTCCAACAAAAACCAGTAGGATGAGTAAATGTTTCTCAAATCGTATGCTGTCGACTCAATGATCTAGCGGTAAATCATAAACTTAACATAAATATCTTGAGAAAAATCATTGGCCCTATAACAGAATGTTGCTATTTAAACTGATATCTATTAAACATAAGCAAAACAGACAATGTTTATGCCGCAGCTGCATACATAGTATAACAAGAAACCATCGTTTATTGCGTTCATCCTTCATATCTCATTCAATCACTATTTCAGTGCAAATGCGTTTAAATTAAATTCACTGAAACTGGCTGGATTTGTAAAGACGGAAAATATACGCTACCGATCTTCACTGTCCAATTGATGAACTAAAAGTTCGTGTGTTTACCAGATCAAATGATCTTTGTCTCCTCCTAATTTAAGAAGGCTCTTTCTATGAAACCTTTGATGTATTTTCGACCACAACATTATTTTATACACCTATTAAGACGTTATTTGAGAATACATAACAAGCTATCTGAAAAAGAGTTTTGTACTACCGCATTACTTTTTTCCGGAATAGCTGTAATTCTCATTAACAACCATATACTGGTTTGAATGAATAGATAATGGAAATATATTACCATAAAGAGAAAGAGGACTTGTTATCTATATCATAAATTAAAAATACCTCGGCGTTTAGCAAATTATAGATAGCATCAAAGACGTTAATAGTGCATTGCTATTCGTATTATGGGATGGAATTTCGGCAGTAATAACATAAGACAGTGATACAAAATCCGGGCAAGATCTTGCGAAACTATTCTATCTAGCAGTCGCGTTAGTAGGGACAACATTAGCCAAATGTTCGCCTTTTACGAAACGTGTTTCAGAATTACAGGTCCCTTAAACGGGGCAATAACGACAGTTTCTGTAACCTTCCTGTTCAGGTTTGAATTGCTACTAAACCTACATATTATGATGATTATTTATTTCCATTATGATAGAGTTTTTTTTATTATCTTACAAATTTAATTAATATTATATATTATTATAAGTTATAATAGTACCACATTTCAAGTATTCAATCATTAAAATATAATAACCAACTTAAATATATTAAATACTTGAATTATATTAGTAAAATTAAATATTTGAAATACTTGAATAAATTATTCGGTTGGCTATTTAATTAATAATATATAGTGTGTGAATTGTGAAACAGTATAAATCATTATTATGATTAAGTTCCACCAAGCGTCGACAATGGAAAGCATAAATGATATTATGTTATAAATCCATTCAAATTTTATTTCTCTCGGTATCCGTTTTATTGTCACGATTGAAATGGATCACTGTCTATATTTCACAGGTCCAAAATCCTATATCTATTCAAAGGGATAATAAATGGTTGAGCACATTGACACTTGTTTTATCATTGAATATGTTGGAGTGGTTTTTGATGTCAGTTTTTGCAAACTCATCAAAATGTTGGAAAGGAACAAAATATTTATTTGATTTTGTTGTCATAGTGATACATTTGACGTTTCCCTATTGATTTAATGACGAGAGGTTTTCGTGCATACATGGTATTGCCACCGTATTATTGACATTGAGAGATATAATATGTTATACTATAGAGGTTGACTTGTAAAAAACTCTATATTATATTGAAGGACACGATAGTTAATGGTCATACGCAACCGGTGAACGGAATTTCCGTTCTCCGTACGCAACCAATAAAAATATTAACAAGATAATATTGCTTCATTTCAGAAAATTTCAACGATATTATTTTAGAAATGTTCAAAAAAGTTTGGGAATTCCAAAAATGCACGCCGCAACGTTTTTTTAAATTATTTATTATAAAAAAAAAACATATCCGAATGAAGTAATTTTCAAAAGGGATCTATTCTAAGTGGATTAGATAATATTGATATTAAAATAAATTCATAAAGACAATTAACCTATTTCGTATTTAAAGACATAAAATAATGAACTGACGGCCATCAAAATTTTTTTTCAACGAGGTTTTTAGAGTAATTAACTCTCTTCAAAGGCTCTCTTCAAAAGGAACATGGGTGAGATCTTTTCTCAACTCTTCATCCATCGTAGATCCAAAAAAATAAGACTCAGTATACACCCAGTAGGTTTTAATTAAACGAATTAATCCACTTCACAATATGTACACACAACTCGGATAGTAATAGATAACTTCTTGGAACTTCTTTCAAAGTCGGACGTAGATTGGCTACGCTTGTGTTTATTGTGGTGTCCGTCACAATAATATAAATAAATATATAAATATTCACGGAACAAATTACACTTACTGATCTAACCCCAAAGTAATCAAATATTTGCTTGTGTTATGGGTGTTAGTCAACGATACTAATACATAGATATACATATATAAATACCAGAATATATATAATAAACACCCAAACCCGGAAATACAAACATTTATGCTCATCACACAAATGCTTGTCCCCGTCGGGATCGAACCCGAGCCCCGTTGATTGCGTAGTCAGGTTCTCTAACCACTCGTTTGTATTTATCAACTGTCAGCTGTCACCTTCAGTGTTGCCTACTACTGTATCCGAATACGCCCAAATCGATTAAAATTTGACGTTCCGTTTTCCAATCTCCCACATACAGAATTTTGAAGAATTAAGGCTTTTCTTTATTATAATATACTTTTTATATCAAATTAGTGTATGAATTTAATACTGAGTGAGATTGAAGTTGGTTGAGCCATATACATATACATTTTCTTTCAACCGATAATAATGGCCACTGCGCGGACAATAAGCATGCGTTTTGACCGACATTATTTGATTCTTTCCATATTCTTTCATATAATATATACAGGGTTACTTTTAAAGGTCCGACCAAATTTTAAAATTAGGAACTAAATATTGAATTGAAAGTGCGTTTTAACTATTATTGTAAAATTATTACAAGATAACATAAAAATATTCGTTTAAAAATATCCTACTAAATTCATAAATTGGATACACCGAATCTTGTAAATGAACTTAATGCTAGCAATGTGTCATTCACATTTACCTATAATAACAATAGTAGGTAACTATTATGCAATCTCTCGCTTAAATTACATTTTTTCTGATATACATTCGATCTAGAAATTAAATTTGTTGTGATTTCCGTATCGAGACCTAGAAATAAAAATGGGTCCTATTCCCAAGTCGAGGACAATATTAATTTGTTTTTGAAGTAAAAACTTCTTTAGGCGCGTTGAGCGTTTTGGTAGAGGGTAAAATCCTCGGTTCGCGTCACCGACATGCTAATGATAATAGTATATCTATAGCTATGTTTTGCATATAGTTTTAATTACTCTCAACTTAATAGTTCCGTTTTCACTTCTATCGGCAGTCCCACGACTGCTACTGTTTTTTTTTTTATCAAAAATTATATAAATAGTTAAGCAATTATCAGAAATCAGAGGGACTTTATTCAATATAACTTTTTACAAGTTATTTTGACACGTCAATCTATATATATAAAAATCAATCCCTATTTTCCTTGGTCACGACATCACGCCTGAATAGCTGGACCAATTTTGGTAATTTTTTTTTGTTGTGTTTGTAATTGTAAGGAGAAGGTACTTATAAAAGAAAATATCAAGAAAATTGCGCGGAAAATTAGAAAATTTAAGAATAATTAACCACTATATGAAGTTTAATGCCATTTTGGCTGCGTGGAAGGACAATCCCGTAGTCTTATATAAATTACGTGTCACGTTGTTTGTCCGCTATGGATTCCTAAAATGTAAGGCAAAACAACGTTTGCCGGGTCAGCTAGTATTTTATAAAACTACTACCGATACCGATTAAAGATAATCTTTAAAATTGAAAATGCAGCGAATTCAACCAATTACAATAGAATCATTTTTAACGTGTGCATCTATATGTGGTCCAGTCACATTTCCTACTTCACAAAGAATCAAGCGAGATGATATTTTCTATCTAATAAAACATTAATATTTACTTAATAGGTGTCTGTAGAAGAATGGGTGTCCATGTGGAACGACTACGCTCAAAACCCATCAGCAGCATTGAAATGGCAGCAGCTGTACTGTCAGTTCATGTTCCAACTGGAGGACGCCAGTGCCGATGGTACCATCGACTCTGACGAGTTCACCACCGTCTGTTCTGCTTACGGCATCGACCCTGAAGAGTGCAAAATGGCTTTTAATAAAATGGCCAAGGTAAGATTTTTCATACCATAGGACAATAAACATACCGATGGTTCCCTTGATGGAAAACATCGCCTATAAACAAGATAGAAGATATAAAGATGTTAATGGTACGTTGCCATTTGTGTGGTGGGTTGGTCATACCACATGTATATGTTCCGCCCGCCTCGTCGGTCAAGTGGCTAGCTACCCTGACTACGCAGTCGACGGGGTTCGGGTTCTTCTCTCGACAGGGACAAGCATTTGTGTGATGAGCATAAATGTTTGTACTTCCGGGTTTTGTTAAATATATTCCAATATATATAATATATATATATATATATATATATATATATATATATATATATATATATATATATATATATATATATATATATATATATATATATATATATATATATATATAAAAATTTAGAGTTGTATGTATTTTCAATGCTGAATCATAAAAAAATAAAAATAAAAAAAATTGTCCATAAAATAAAAAAAATATTTTTAGGGCGGACAACCTTTATCACTTAGGAGTATAAAAATAGATAGTAGCCGATTCTAAGAGCTACTGAACATGCGTACGAAATTTCATCAAATTCGGTCACACCGTTTCGGAGGCGTAAAGGAACGAACATTATGACACGAGAATTTTATATACAGGGTTATCCCTAAAACACCAGCAACCTCGCAGAACTAGATACCTAACATTATAAATAGCAACATTTGTTCTATGACTTTTGACATAAATCAATACATTAAATAAAATTGATTTTTTAAATTTTTAGTGTCCTGTCGTGACATTTCTAACTCTTCATTCGGATGCGCTGCTAGTAGTAATAATAGTAACACTTTTAACACAGGTTTGTTTACCTAAATAATCTTTGTGATGCACGTAAAGTTAAGAACGTTCAAGCGAAAAATTTAATTCATATTAAATTTTGTATGAAAGTAAAATCCAACAAATGTCGTAGAACCAATGTTGTTGTATATGATGTAAGCTACCTAGTCCTGCAAGGTTGCTGGTGTTTTAGAGGTAACCCTGTATAAGATAAGCAGTAACCTAAACTAGTAATCATTAAAATTCTCGGGCAAAAGTAGCACTACCTTAACGACACAATGTTTTTCCCTTCAAAGAAAGAGTAAAAGGCATTTAGTAGTTCAGTATATTATCACTTACTGTTTACCATCTTGCCAGATCGTTCATAAAAACTGATCAATTGGCCATAGTCCAAAACTGTCACTACCATCGTGACTGCTAGGTGATAGAGTTCCGCAACGTCTCGATCGGGTTTGGTACTAACGCTTTACCTGTTGCTATTGCTATACCGTCAGTGCTTGTCACTGTCGAGTGCCGATTTGGAGGGTATGGTGGCTGCTAAACTTACGCATATAGCATCACTACCCTGCCACACTGATTGCAACGCAGCATTAACATCTATGTTGTTTAAAGGAGAAATTATGGTATTTAATTTGCAAATTTCCGCGAAATGTTATATAGAACTGCCGTGATGCAACAGAAATGAAAGATAGTGTAAGGAATAGGGCAAACTTATCCAAAGTCTGAAATTATAAAAGACCACAGCGGCACAATAATCTACCCACTTTCACGACACTTTCTTCCACGTTAGAAGCAAAAGTCAGAAAATGGCAAAAACGCACAAGTTATGTACTTGTCTAATCTATTAAATCTTTATCTTAAATCTTTGGTCTTATAGATGACGGCTGCCTCTTTTCATTAAGTAAGCTATCTGCTTATGGGTTATATGATATAAAAAATAATATCTTCTTTATAAAATGCCCAGTCTATTACAGATAATCTATACAAATAAATAAAATTGGAGTGTCTACCGCTTTTTACCAAATGCATATGAATATATACTCGGACTCCAAATACCTCGGAATGACTCGGAAACTTGGATACCAAAATAACATTTTTAAACTTTTTGCCTGTCTGTCTGTTTGTCCCGGCTAATCTCTGAAACAGTTGGACCAATTTTGAATTTTTACTGACAGATAGCTGGTATTATAAGGAGTAAATTAGGCTACTTTTATTTTTTTTAATTAAGGTGGACGAAGTCGCAGGCACAGCTAGTTAATTATAACAAATTACATTTTTCTGGTAATGTTTGTAAAATAATATAAAAAGTAATGAAACGCCCAAAGCTACAACAAGTCATGACATTTACAAATGCCTTTTACGAATACAATTTTAACAAGATAAATAGAGCGAAGTATCCTGAACAAAAAATAAATTGCCTTACATTCAGTAACTCCGCGTTAAACATCCGACCTTTTTGTAAACTCTAACCCTTATCTCCAGGTGACAAGCAGAGCATTCATACTCTATTTCTTTGACAGGGTAAAGCAGCCGTCTCTTGGGAAGAATTTCAAGAATTGTGGAAAGAATATTTCTCCACTGAAGACCCAAATGCTTCTGGAAATTTCATCTTCGGAAGAACCAGTTTCTAAATTCAATTAGCGAACTTCGCAGCCAATCCATTCAAGGCAACATTCCATCTAAATGTTTAATATGTCTTGAAATTTGCCATAGTGGCTTTTCACACGGAGGTTTTAATAACACTTACCACGATATTGCTTATATCGAAGCGTGTGAGAGGTTATGATATGGATAAAATTAATTTGACGTGTGTTCACTGGGTAATAGTAATTTTAACTTCTATAGATATGTGACTTAGTCACTTTCATTCTACTTTAAAATCTGAAGTGTTTAAAAAACATTTAACTTCTGTGTATGCGTGACAACGAATGGATTAATCTTTCATAGCATATCTTCTAGTAATTTAGATATAGTTCTGAATCTCTTAAATCGTTTAAAATACTGTAGAGCCAATTTTATTTAATTTCTTTCGTATTAAAGTCTACTTGCGTGTGTATGAAAATGATCTGTGTTCCGAATTAAAATTAATTTATAGAGAACGTCTTATTAATAAACCAATTTTATTGTAGTTGTAAACTATAGCTTATTCTGTCTATTTCATTGAAAACCTTACTCTTGTGTGGATGCGACAGTGAGCCGTAATTTACACGCACGATTAAATATGTTTATTAATGGGATTGTAAGAAATGAAATATTGTTTAAAGCTTTGATTCCATTTCAGTCCAAGTAATTTGTCAAACACTAATTGATAATGATTAATTAATATTATATATTTAATTAACACCTTTGAGACCAATCAATGTAACTGCCACTACTTGAAAGTCTCGAATGCGTCATAGTAAAAATATAGATTAAACCACAGTGCACTCGTATGTTATGAGTTATGATTACATAAATAATACCATTAGATACAGCAATTTTAATATCACAAGAAATTATTGTTTTTTACAAGCTAAAAGGTTTTGAAATCACATGAATCTTTATAACTGTCTACTTTCCTAAATGAGTCGATTAATTTCAAAGATGGCAATCTGACTTACCGTAAATTTTCAGCAAACTAAAAAAACTGATTATTTGCTATGGTCCTTAAAGTTACAAAGTTAAACTGTATACATAATTTTATCGCTAAGGAAACCTGTGGAAGAATATTTTTTTATTTAAATAAGTATTACAGAATGTCCGATTTGATGTTAACTTCAGATTTTGATGTGCATTTTACATGGCACAACGCCAGATTTGTTACAAAATGAATAAATAATACGTTGCAATTTAACATATTCTATGTTGCCATACCAAACCCTTATTTTTGAAAAAAAAGGACAGATTCCCGACTTTGAAATTAGTCGACTCAAATATTTGCTGATTATATGTAACACGATACAGCTGTCTGTGTGAACGGGATGTGCGCATTAAAATTAATTCTCGTTAATATTACTTCGTTAACGAAGTCATCGTTAATTTGTGTAATGTATACTTCGTTTACGAAGTCATCACTAATTAATGTTTTATGTGCTTCGTCTACGAAGGCTTCGTTAATATATTTATTGTATACCGTAACGTCTTAAATAAACTAATCTATATTTTTACTATATTTGTGGGTTCTAATAAGTGTATTTTACATCAAAGTTATTATAAAAATGCATAGATTTATGAAGATCAGTCTGCGATCAACATAATTCAATGTTAAGTACAATTTACATTTTATGTATATGTTTTCCATAGATAGTTTAAATTATTTTAATGTTATGCTACATAGATATATCTAGAAGTTTTATTGTATGTTTTTGAAACAATAAAAATTTTATGTCGAAACTATTTTTTTTCTTGATCAGATCGTTATTGTGGTAACCTTAAAAATATCAATAAATATTTACAGACTTTATATTAGAATGTTTATATCATAAGATAGCAAACAAGCAGATGGCTTTTCTGACAGAAAGAGAAACCATCGTCTATAGACACTAAAGATGTTGATATTCATGTGGCATTTCATCCTGTGTTTCTTCCTGTGTTTTCTGACATTTTCATCCTCGTAGTCACGATGGTAGTGACATCTATAGACAATCGATCACCTCTGACAAACTGCCTGGCAGAATGACAGTTTGTCTATTCTTCAGAGAAGCTCGGACCAACACAAGAAAAATAAAAAAGGAATAGATGTTAGAATCCTGCAATGTTTTGCCTGTATTTGCTACTACTGCCCTACCCTGCCCTAACTTATGCATGTGGCATTAGACCTCGCCACAAGATAGCAACGCACCATTAACATCTTTGGTGTCTACTGTCGATGGTTAGGTTCTTTCCAGCAGGAGACCCATCTGCTTGTTTGCTATCTTATGATATAAAAAAAAACCTTTACCTGCTACAATAGTGTCAATGCTTGTCACTGTCGCATTTCACTCTAAGTGGTTTGAAATTCAGTAAACTTATGCAAGTGGCTTTAAATCACACAGGCGGCAACGACCCAGTAACAACTTTGGAACCTATAGCAGATTGTTATTTCTTTCTATATGGGAAAATTTCTGCTTTTTTTATAGATGAGAGGGTAAACAAGTAAAAGGCTCACCTGAAGGTTAATGGTCACCACCGCCCATGAATATCCGCAATACCAGAGTACTTGCGATTCTGTTGCGTTGCCGGCCTTTAAAAGTCATTTCCAAGAATAATTACGCTCTTTTATTGAAGACCGGGATCGCCTCTGTGGTCTAGTGGTCCAGCTTTGGCGTCGACCACATGAGGTCCCGGGTTCGATTCCCGGGTCGGGCACTTACAAAAAATATGTTTTTAAAGTTGCCCGGGATCGGAACGTGCCCGGTTGACGATAGGCTTGCCACCTATCACATTTGTGGGTCCAAGTATCTTCGGCTACTCGTAGGTGCACTTGTTGTGTACCTCTGCCCTGTACCCCTTCGGGGATACAGGCGTGAAGATACTTTTTTTTATTGAAAACCCTTTAATTGCACCTATTTGAAAACACTTCAATATAGAATGTGACGGATCGAAGTAGTTAGGATGAAGCACGGAATTCTATCGCGATGTCTCATGATAAATTCATAGCACAAATCAATCTAAACAATTCTTCAGAAAAATTCTCATTATGTAAGTATGCGATGTAAGTTGCAGAGTGAACCTACATCTCTGGGTAATGCTAGAGAACCAAGCCGATTAGAAATTGTCCGGTCATTGAAACTGCTATACATTGATTAAAATCAAGAGGAAAAATCTGGAACTGAGAAGCTGCAGCCCAGGGATAAGAATATTTTCTATGTTGAGCCGAATTTGACATGTTAAGTTATGGGGGATGGGCTGGCAAGAATTACTTTGCTGAGCACACCGAGCTTTTTACTTTTCAACTACTCTTTAATAAAAAAGTGTACGGTTTTCGGAACGCAAATTAATTTTAACAAGCAATTAATCTGTGGCTAACATAATTTTTACAAGTAAATGATCCGTGAAACACAGATTATTTTTTTGTTAAAATTAATTTGTGTTTCATAATCCGGCTGTTAGTCTTAATGGTTGAGTTCTGTATTGACTTGGTCGGGTTTGGTACCACAGCCCTAGCCATTCTTGCTGTAATAGGGTTAATGCTTGTCACTGTCGTGTAAAGGTTTGAAGGGTAAGTAGCCGATAAACTTATACTTCTGCCATTAAGGCCCTGCCATATTGATGGCAGTGCACATTAATATCTGTGGTGTCTATGGGCGATAGTTTTCTCTTTCCATCAGAAGAGCCATCTGTTTGTTTGCTATCTCGTGACATATGCTTATGTTCTGCAGATGTAGTTCTTTTGTAATGCCATTTTTTTTTTCAAGTAGCATGACATTAACAGGTACGGACATTTAAAAGGCAATGCGTCACAAAACTGATAGTAGTGAAATATTTAGTCTTTATTAACTTTTTAATTCATGTTGATCTGTGCTCCACCTAAAGAATTAAATATTTACTTTTCTGCAAGGTAGTTAAAAGGCGATAGATTGACTATCCGGTCAATAACATCGTGATTACTAGGTGGTAATTTTAGAGAGGTAATGTAGGTGGTAGAGTTAGTAACGTCTCGCTCAGGTGTGGGACCACCACCTTCTTCTGTCGCTATAGCGTCAGCATTTTGACAGTTTTGTTTTAGATTGGAGGGTTATGTAAATAGTAAACTTATGGCGTAGTGTAATATTCTTACCATACGAATAACAATGTACTATTAAAATGTTTTAAAATAGGTAAAATTTAGAAAGTTCGATAATTCCCTGGTTTGGGCTCCTTTGATGAATAGGCCAACTGCCGTTCTGCTAGGCTGATCATAAAAAGCGACCGATTGGCTATGCAAGTCACTACCATCATAGCTACATAGGTGTATAGCTATATATCACATCTATCATAGGTGATAGCGTTCTAAATTGTCACTCCCGGGTGGTACCACCGCCTTACCTATTCCTGCCGCAATAGCGTCAATGCACGACACGACAGTGTCGTGTTCCGGTTTGGAAAGTAAGATAGTTGGTTAACTTATGCATGTGGCATTAGACCTCCCTACGAGATAGCAACGCACCATTAACATCTTTCGTGTCTGTAGGCGATGGTTGACTCTTTGCATCATGAGACTCATCTGCTTGTTTACTATCTTATGATGTAAAAACATTAAACCAGCTTTAAAGAAGGAATCTTTTCCTAAAGCAATACGATTCTAGCAAATTTTATAGCATATACAGCAGTGTTGTGGAAATATTATCAGGTCTTGTGGCGTAGCCAAATTGAACCGAAGATCAATAAATTTCACTATGATTCACCAGCTTGTCGATTGCCAAGATTAGTAGTGACCCCAACACCGTATTTCATTAACTTAATCACGCTTCTCACTTGATTTTGTGTTAAACGCTACCAAAAAGTTTACGTGCTCAAGAATGTTACGGTGTTGTTAACACGCTACCCTTATAAAATTCTTACCTGGTATTAAAATTACAACTTTCGAGGCCAATTTCAAGATCGGTGAGAAAAGTTTTCTCTTTGGTAAGAAATTAAGCACTATAATTTATGTATTTCAGATCAGACCGATTGGCTATACCATTATCATAGTGACTGCTAGGTGGTAGAGTTCCGTTACGTCTCGCCCGGGTATTTGGTACCACCGCCGCCTATTCTTGCCGCAATAGCGGCAATGTTAGTCATTCTCGTGTTCCGGTTTGTAGGGTCAGAAAGCCGGTAGACTAATTCATGTGGCATTGCCATCTTGACACAAGGATAGCGAGAAAACATTAACATCTTTGATATCTATAGGCGATAGTTTCTCTTTCCATCAGGAGAGCCATCTGCTTGTTTGCTATCTTATGATATAAAAAATATTGTCTTAAAAGTTACTGATTGAGCTTTATCCTAACTTTATCAACTAATCCTGACTTAATAACTCTTTGTGAGACAATTTAAAATTCACTTTTAGTTTGATTTTACCTCACAACATAAATATTTTTAGTACATTACTCAATCGGTTTCACTTTTTTAAGCATCTTCAGCATGCAATATACTTTACATTCTGATGATGCTTTAAACAGTAAAACCTGTTGAGTAATGCATCAAAAGTATAAATAATTTGAAGTGAAACGAAAGTACAAGTGTATTTTAAATTGTGCCTAAAAGTAATGGAATATCACCAACTGCCGACGGTGGAAAGTGTAGGTACATCATACAAATTCTCAATTCATATAAAGCTAACTTGATACTAATCAGAATTATGTTTCAGCGGACTTTCAATAATACGGACAATGAATCATTACTATAGATACGTTACGTAACAATAATATTTATAAACCGTACGCCTAGGGGTCTTAGCATGCATATCAACTTGGAAAGGCACCGTTACCGTGTCAACTTGATTTGTTCAATATGCTTTGCATGAAACTGCCTACAACAACGCACATTAATCGGAATCACAACGTTATCGCTTCATCTCGGGATGAGCGCAAGCACTTCAGTCACAGAATACTACAGGCTAACAGAAGTCGATATCCATACAAGTAATATTCGAGCAACGCACCCATAAACACCTGTCACGGACGGACGGACTCTATACAAAAAAACGCGCAATAACCATAATATTACTATAGATATAAAAACACGTTCAAATTGAAAAAAAGTCTTGAAATGTGTAGCATTGAACGAAACATTTATATCTTTGTTTATGCTATAAACAGTTATAAATGACAACGAAAATGTATAATTTAAAAACTCAATAAAAAATAATGTTTGACTAATTTTATTCGGAAAAGGTGTTTCTGACTTAAGCTAAAATACAAGTCACGTTACTGAAAGTCTATAAAATATTTATCAAGGCATTAGAAAGTTACTTTGCGCAAAAAGAAAAATAAAATACAAGAAATGGAGTGGGTGAAATCATAACGGAGCTGTAGGAATTCATGTGAAAACTCAATTATTTCCGATTGCTTTGCTTATCGCGGGAATTCCGAATGATTAAGAAAAATGTAAGCCCTTTGTTTTAGTCCATGGCCTGTAATAAAGCAGCTACAAATAGTATTTTTTTTCTCCATCTTTACAAAGAAAGTATCTTCACGCCCGTATCCCCGAAAAGCTAGACATAAAGGTACAACCAGTGCACCCATGATTAGCCGAAGATACTTTTTTTTATACCATAAGATAGCAAACAAGCAGATGGGTCTCCTGATGGAAAGAGTCAACTATCGCCTATAGACACCAAATATGTTAATGGTGCGTTGCTATCTTGTGGCGAGGTCTAATGCCACATGCATAAGTTTACCGGCTACCTTACCCTCTAAACCGGAACACGACAGTGACAAGCACTGAGGCTATTGTGGCAGGAATACGTCAAGCGGTGGTACCAGACCCGGGCGAGACAATGCAGAACTCTACCACCTAGTAGCCACGATGGTAGTGACTCGCATAGCCAATCAATCGCTTTTTACGACCTGCCTGGCAGAACGGCAGTTGGTCTATTCTTCAAAGGAGCCCGGAACCAACACGGGGTGAAGGACTTAGTCCCACAATGTAATAGGTGGCAAGCCTGTCGCCAACCGGGCACTTATCCCCCGGTCAAGGTTGTTTTTTATTTTTTTTTGTATTGCCTGACCCGGGACTTGAACGTATGTGGTTAACGCCGACACTGGACCACTAGACCACAGATGTGTCTTAAAAATCAAGTCATTCAAACTACAATTAAAAACAAACCATTGAAGTATGTTTGGTTTACAGAGATTAAATATGTCATTAAACATGAAAGAGATTAGACATCGAAGATGTTAATGTTGAATTGATATTCGTGGGGCAGAAATAATGTCAGTTTTTTATATCTATATATAAAAATCAATTGATGTTCGTTAGTCTCGCTAAAACTCGAGAACGGCTGAACCGATTTGGCTAATTTTGGTTTTGAATTATTTGTTGAAGACCAGGGAAGGTTTAAAATATAGAAAAAAATAAGAGTAGTTAAAAAGGCACAACAACGTTTGCCGGGTCAGCTAGTCTTTTCACACACACACACAAACGTCACAAAAACAAGCATATGAGTCTCCTGGTGACGTTTTAAATCAACAGTTGAAATTCACATTAGTATTTCTTTATTACCACACTGAGTAGAGTATACGTTTTTTTATATATCCAGGTATCCACACTTATCTATCACACTTTATACCACGACAGTAGCAAGCAAAGAAGCACACAATATATGCCTTAGTGTGTGCTTTTGTGCTCGCAACTATGGTTTTGTAAAGTGATGAACGAGGGTGTATAACTGTGCCGCGAGCTGTTCATTATTTTTCAGGCCTACTGTGAGTTCGCTCCATTTCTTGCACCGCTTTTTTATGTTTTACCTTTCAGTGGCATCGCAAGATTACATGTAAAAGTTTGCGAAAATGTGCAAAATAACTTGTTTTCTCCGTTTTAGTCATCTACTTGTTTGCTATTTTATAATATAACAGCGATCGCCTGCAGCCGAAATTCGACCATAGACTAAATAATAAAATCTCTTTTAAATTTGACATCTGTTTGCGCGGGAATCATAGTACCATTCCTTCGTCTCTTT
Organism: Apodemia mormo; assembly: GCA_036924255.1. Lineage (NCBI taxonomy): Eukaryota > Metazoa > Arthropoda > Insecta > Lepidoptera > Riodinidae > Apodemia > Apodemia mormo. Next base: position 6,598,066 of record JAUPFN010000011.1, read on the forward strand.
CCTTCCTGCATCCATCATATGTTCCTCTCACTTGGAGAAAGATAGCGTCGCTGAATAGCCACATCGCGCGCATACGCCAAAGGCCTAAACGGAACCGCTCGCTAGCGCCACGCCGCATATGCTCACGATCGCTCGTCTCGAGACGCAGCTGGAACCAGCTGACTGCAAACCGCGATAAGTGTAATCTACCAGTACAATTCACCAGGTGAGTTCTTATCATTCTTGACATCCATCCTATCATACAGTCTATATTACATCGCAGCCCGCTGGTCCCGTCGCCTTTTGGTATAGCCTACTTCCGCATACCGCGGGACCAACATCTGACTTTAGGCGTGAAGAAAATAGTGTAGTATACACTCGGATGAATTTAGTTCCATGACTATACATGAGTGTTGATATCCTGTATGTCACATAAATGTAGTGTGTGTAATGTTTATGTTTTAGCAATTGGTTTATATATATATATATATATATATATATATATATATATATATATATATATATATATATATATATATATATATATATATATATATATATATATATATATATATATATAGAATTAATTGTTGAAGTTCAGGGAAGGTTTAAAAGGTGAGAAAATATAGAAAAAAATATTTGAGAGGTGTCAAGGGCCACCCGGATGGAACGAAGTTCCTTTTATTATTATTTACAACAACCTGTATACACTCAACAAAAATAATCGTCGCGACACTACACTGTTCAATGCGAAATAGAAATGAAATATCTGGCTTGCTTTCTATAAGAGAGAGAGAGCGAGATAGACAGAGAAACATCCGCACGCCGCACAGCTTCCAATACCTTACTATAGCAAAAAGTGTCGTGACAACTTTGCGTAAGAATTTTTTCCGTCTAGCCCCCTTTCACAACGCGCGATAAGGAACTTCGTTCCAATATGTGTAGTTAAAAAGGCAGAACAACGTTTGCCGGGTCAGCTAGTATATAGATAAAAAGACGTTTATTCTATTTAGTGTGGTAATGAAGCAATACAAATGTGAATTTCATCTGATCTAAAATAAAACTACTCTCAAATATGCGCTATGAATATTTTATCCCGACGTTGAAGCGTTTTGGGGATTTGATGTCATTATATTGTTTTAGAGTTGACGTTGCTTTTAAGAACTTTTTGTCTTCCTTTGTGTCGTTGAAAGTTTAACACATAATCCATAACCTTTTTATTAAAGTGAAAGTGTAAAAGAGAATACTAAGAAGCTTTCAAACAAATGTATATTTAAAAAAACAGATTTAGGACACAATTTTTAAAGAAACTAGTGGACCGCTTTAAAAAAAGCTTCCACCACCTATGAATATCTTTATCACAGGGAAATAGTAAGCAATGATTTCTTGTATAACACTAGCTAACCCACGCTCCTTCGCCTTTGAGTTTACATAACATCAATGCAATCTTCCCCTTAGGGGTCAAATTTTGAACCTTTTATTAAAGTGACAGTGTAAAATAGAATAAATATTAAAAAGCTTTTTAAAAAGATATATTTTTTAGAAAAAGACTTAGAACCTCATTTTTATAGAAACGAGACAACTGCTTTAAAAAGAAGCTTCCACAACCTATGAATATCAGCATCACAGTGAAATAATAAGCAATAATTTCTTATATAACACTGACTGACCTAAGTTGCGTCGCCTTCGAGTTTACATGACGTCAACATAATCTTCCCCTTAGGGGCCAAATATTGAAAAATGTTAACTATTTTTGACCCTGTGTTTCATTAATAATACGGATAGGTTAAGCAAATTAGCAATCGTAAATATGTAGAATAATAAACCAGATCATATATATTCACGCCAGATCCCATACGAGGTAGGTAGAGAGAACCGAGTGCCATACATCACGATCCTTGCAAGATTATCTCGCTTCTTCCACATTTATCACTTTCTTCATACACACCCGCCGGTTGCGAAGACTCTTGACACCACCTTCGGACAGTACTCGATCAATCTGATCCTGGTATGTCAGTCTTGGTCTTCCCCGGTACCTACATCCTTCCACATTCGCATTGTATACCTATTTTGTTAACCTTTCACCTACCATTTCTACATGTCCGAACCAACGGAGCATGCCCTTTCTTATCTTTACACCAACACTTTCTTTCAAGCCTAATCTCTCTCTCACTTCCACCAGGCTCTTTTGAAAGAAAAGTTATGGTCTCTGTGGTCTAGTGCTCCGGTATCGGTGTTGACCACATGAGGTCTCGGGTTCTATTCCCGGGTCGAGCAATTCAAAATTTATTTTTTGGTTTTCTGATGAAAACAACGTTGCACAGGATTGGATAAGTGTCCGGTTGGTGACAGCAAGCTTGTCCTATCCAAACCCATCACATCGTGGGACTGAGTATCTTCGGGTAATCGTGGTTGCACTTGTTGAACCTCTGCCTACATCTTCGGGAATACGGGCGTGATGATACTATTTTGTCTTAAAGTTGAGAGAGAGATATGCATACCAACATGAAGCTGTATTATATCTGGAGGCAACACTTCTAATATCTACATGAAACCAAATTTTAAATACTGCTGTCATCTTCTGAGGTCTTACCCTCTCTTTCTAACATAGCTGTATAAAAAGAGATGCCGAGACCTCATAGACAGAGATATAATGTAAATATTTATTTCAATTGATTAATACGTGTGCTAGCTCCACCTATACCTAATACTTCATGCATACCACGTATATGTATGGTACTTCGCTACGCATGTAGTTGTAATATATTATAATGTGTGCTAATTTACCAGCCACCTTACCCTCTAAACTACAACACGACAGGATCTAATACTAAATTTATTGTGCCAGAAGTAGGTCTGGTCTCGTTATCAACCAAAGGAATATTTTGAATTACTCTACAACCAAGTAGTCAAAATTGTACTTAGTCACAGAAAAACGCTATTTCGTTACTCGGTCCTTGATGAAAAGCTTATTTCTTACACAAAATGTTGAAAAAAATTTTGTTTTATTTATGGCACTTTCTATAAGTACTGCTATAAGAATAAGTGGCATTTCACAATCCCACTTCTGACACAAGTTGTTACGTACCTCGGGTTCTTAATAGTAAAAAACACCACTTATATTAAATCCGTGTATTTAGTATACAAACACACAAGACAACACAATGTAATACTAAAATACACTTTGCACACTAGTCACTCACTATACTATCACTGAACTACACAATAAAACACTTCTAGCTTCGCACTGTCCACTTTAAGTATCGCTCTCGATCGCTTGATAAAAACTGCCTTGTGTTTGTCAACACCTCTCTATTTATAGCCAGGGTAAAGTTCTAGCTGGATCCAGAAAAATCCAAATGTATCGGGAAACAATGAATCACTTCTTATCGTAAACATGTTATGAGTCATATATCCTAGTACACGCTACTTTCAACCTTATGCCATATCCCACAAAGTCCATTATGGCATAGCCCAGGTCAAGTAATTGTTTATCAATAGGAGTAGCTATCTCTTTCTTTTATTTCTAGATCTCTCCAACGCTCCAACTCTACACGTTTCTAGATTATTCGTAACAGTACTTAACCAATTTTTGTTAGGTTAGGTTAATTTAAACTTCTTTAAAATTCAATAGAACCATCCATATTGATTAAGAAAAAGAAGCTAGTAATAATAAAATACTTTCCAAGCATCGATTAAAACAGTACTCAGGCCGATTTACATTTAAAAACATTGGAGGCAATGGGTTGGCGAAAACTGACCTAATTAGCTTACCAAGTTTCTTGTAGGTAAATAAGTAACTATTCTTCTTCCGAATATGAAATTAACTGTTTAAAGATGACATTATTGTGCTTTGCAACTCTCCGCCTTCGTGTGACCACTGGTATGCACTGAAAGAAAAAAAAGCAGTGTTAGAAATAAAATAAACTCATTATAGGTCTAGAAAATAAAGAAGGCCTCAGCAACACAATTATCCGTCCTCGTTCTCAATTCTTATCACCACATCAGACACAAAACAAAAGGCACTAAGTTTACGTACTCAATCCACGTTCCACTCACCGAAATATATATTTAAAAGAAAGGGACATTACTTTACAAAAAACAATCGAAGTAATACTTCTTATGCAAAAGAAACAGGAAAGGCAATACACACACGCACGCAGCCCTGAGAAACATCATATTTAAAGGTTTTAGTACAATAGACTCGTAGCAATATGTCTGTTTTCTTTTACATATTTCTGCCAAAGTAGTTACCTAAAACCCTTGAAATATAACTTTCAACGCCATGTAACAAAGTAAACAAAGTGTTTTATAAAAACACCGGTAATTTATAATAAAATTTCTCACTATAAAACTCTCATTTCGTCGCTAATACATCAGACCCAACCTCGACTTAAGAGCAAAAGTCCCAACGGCATATTTCTAAAAATCGCCTCAATTTGTCTTCCATTACTCGTGAAGGGTAGATTGTACCACAATATTTATAGCATTCGGCCGTCTATTACACCGACACAAAGAAAATCATTCGTTCTATTATTTACGATTTTAACGATGAACATCTTTCAAGAAAAATTGGTTTCTATAGAAGAAAGACACATGTGACAGTAACAACTATCAGAGTGCTGAGTGTGAGTTTTCCTTTTCGCATTCGATCGTGAGCGCGTTTGGAGTTTACTAGGAATTTGTATATGATTTGTACAGCGCCACCTAGTGGTAAACGTGAGAAACCAGTTTACCACTAGATGGCGCTGTACAAATCACATACAAATTCCTAGTAAACTCGAAACGCGCTCACGATTGAATGCGAAAACAAAAACTCACACTTAGCACTCTGATATGCTAACAATTAATGAGTCATCACGTTTTGTAAACATTTGACCGATATATTTCCAATGATAATCCTATTGTATCATTAATAAAATAAATAAACGCCAGTTTTTGTGTGTGTGTTTGTTAGTTTTCCGTATTGATCCGGGCCCCTTTGAGTTATAAACGGTCTGCCATTCTGCCCGGCAGTTTGTAAAAAGAGAACGATTTGCTATAAGTGTCGCAACCATTGTGACTACTAGGTAGTAGAATCGTGCTATGTATCGCCCGGGTTTAAATACCAATGCCTTTACTTTTCCTGTCGTGACAGAATCAGTGCTTCGCGTTCCGATTTGAAAATAAAGGTAACCGGCATGAATGTAGCAATACCATCTCATCATACCAGTAACAACGCACTATTAACATATTTGGTGTCTAGAGGCGCTGATTATCTCTTTCCATCAGGAGAGCCATTTGCTTGTTGGCTATCTTATGATACAAAAAAAAATTTTTTAAAATGTTCACCATTCTTAAAAATTTCACTGGGCTTATGCATTGTTCATACTAATTTTTAATCAAACTAGCATAAATAGGTACATAATTTTACTAGCGATCACCTTATAGTCTCAATTTGGCCATAGACCAGGGGATAAAATCTTTTTAACAGACTTTAGCCGTAAATAAAATAGTATATATGTGTGTATATTGTCATGTATGTCACATGAATGTGTGTAGTGTTTAGTTTTATTAACCAAATATATTTCTATTGCATATATTTTCAAAATATTAGTTTTCTGCCGTCCTTCGCAATGTAAACTTTAACTGTGCAAAATATCATAATAATAATAACAATATCGCTGGACAAATTACACAAATTGATCTTACCGCAAAATAAGAAAAGTCAACGATTCTAATACATATATAAACATTGTTACATACATAATGTTTATTATGTATGTAACAATGTTTATATTACCCAGACCCAGAAATACAAACATTTATGTTCATCACACAAATGTTTGTCTCCGTTGGGAATCCCATCGATTCGTAGTTAGGTTCGCTAACCACTCAATTAACGGGGCGGTTACACTTCACCCTATACGTAATTTTCTTATAAAAGGGGTTTAAAGTATTTTTTGTTTTACGTATTGTATATAATATAGACCTTAATTTTCATATACGGTGTGATTGGTATGGATGCAAACGTTGATTGCGAAAGATAACTTATTCGATCCTAAAATAATTGGCACTTTAATCAAAGCACATATAAAACGTAAGTGACTAACATCGTAGTTATTTTTTAACATAATTTTAATATATGTATATATACAATATATATATATATATATATATATATATATATATATATATATATATATATATATATATATATATATATATATATATATATATATATATATATATATATATATATATATATATATATATATATATATATATATATATATGTATATATACAATATGGGAAGCAAAAACTTTGTTCACATGCTGACGAAAATTAAGCAAACGGAAAATTACAATATTTGGTAGAGTTAAATAAAGGATAGTGAAAAATTATTTTTTTATTTAATATGCACTAGCTGTTGCCTGCGACTTCGTCCGCGCGGATTTCGTTTTCCCCGCACAGCTCCTCCCCCGTAGGTGATAGCGTGATAATATGTAGCCTATATGTTGACCCGACCTGTTAGTAATATTCATGCAAAATTTGAAGTAAATCCATGCAGTATTTTTGAGTTTACCGCGTACATACATACATACAAACAGACAAACAGATAAACAGACAAACAGACAAAAATTTTAAAAACTATATTTTTGGCTTCGATATCGATTGTAGATCACGCCCCAAGTATTCTTTTAAAAAAATATTCAATGTACAATTTTGACTTTCCTACGATTTTATTATATGTGTAGATTAGAAATACATTATTATTTATTTAGAATAATCATTACACACATTAATTACTATGCATTTAAATATTCACACATGTATATTATATATTTTATTATTTATTTTAATGGTCTGTTGTCAAACTTACGTTCGAATTTCGACCAGAGGGTGATCGTTTGTTAATACAGTATGCCTACAGCGTTTAATTAATCACTAGCTGTTGTCAGCGACTTCGTCCGCGCGGATTTCGTTTTCCCCGCACAGCTCCTCCCCCGTAGGTGATAGCGTGATAATATGTAGCCTATATGTTGACCCGACCTGTTAGTAATATTCATGCAAAATTTGAAGTAAATCCATGCAGTACTTTTTGAGTTTACCCCGTACATACATACATACAAACAGACAAACAGATAAACAGACAAAAATTTTAAAAACTATATTTTTGGCTTCGATATCGATTGTAGATCACGCCCCAAGTATTCTTTTAAAAAAATATTCAATGTACAATTTTGACTTTCCTACAATTTTATTATATGTATAGATTAGAAATACATTATTATTTATTTAGAATAATCATTACACACATTAATTACTATGCATTTAAATATTCACACATGTATATTATATATTTTATTATTTATTTTAATGGTCTGTTGTCAAACTTACGTTCGAATTTCGACCAGAGGGTGATCGTTTGTTAATACAGTATGCCTACAGCGTTTTATTAATCACACTGTTGCCAGCGACTTCGTCCGCGCGGACTTCGTTTACTCCGCACAGCACCTCCCCGCTAGGTGATAGCGTGATAATATGCAGCCTATATGTTGACCCGACTTGTTAGTAATATTCATGCAAAATTTGAAGTAAATCCATGCAGTACTTTTTGAGTTTACCCCGGACATACATACAGACAGACATACAGACAAACAGACAAAAATTCTAAAAGCTATATTTTTGGTTTCGATATCGATTATAGATCACGCCCCAAGTATTTTTTAAAAAAAATATTCAATTTACAGTTTTGACTTTCCTACGATTTTATTAGATGTATAGATTCAGATCTTACTTTTCCTATCGGTGTGATTGGTGTGACTGCAAAGTTGATGACCAAAGATGACTTTCAAATTGTATCGTATAGAAATTGGCATCACTAACCATCCATCAACAAGTATTATCGTTGACTCCTATATCCTTATAAGATTATTTTATATTTTTTCCATACTTAGAATTTTATTCGCATGTTCGCATATTCGCATTCATTCGCATTCGCATTCGCAATAAAATGTTGGAAATATAATGTTGAGATAAATGACAAAAGTTTTAATTTATACTTTACATAGTCAGCACTTGCTGAAACTGCCTTATATAGATTTTTTAACATAAACCCTTGGTAATGTTTCACAAATATAATTTGTATATAAGTCACAACCATTTGAAATTACATAACTCATTTGGTGGAACATCGGCGGAAATGTGTTTTATTTTTAAATCGAAGTAAATATGACAAAGATTGCTTGCTTGCTTGATTGATTGATTATGATAAAAAAGTTAAGTTTTAATAATACTAAAATACTATTACTATTATTTAAATAAAAAATAAGCATAAATTGCCATAATAGGACCGTAAACTCATTTTAAAAAAATATCCTGTAAAATACGTAAATCTGTAAATACGCCAATGTTCTACTAAATGAGCGATTATGTTTAAGCCAAACGGTTTTGCCTAGAGGGATTATCAGGGCTTCTAATTCACATTATATATTTTTTTTAAACTTTATTACTTTACACACATAAAGACAACAACTAGAATGCATATGTATACATATAATGTGAATTAGAAGCGTTGATGATGCCCTTATAGGCGGAACCGGTTGACTTTAAATTATGTAAATTCAAGTGGTGTTGACATAAATGAAAATTATATTTGTGATATAGTACAAGTATTTATGTTAGGAAAATCAATTGATAAAAGCTGCCTTATTAGTCATGACGTTAAGCTGTACCACTGTAGACATTGATATTTTGAGTTCAATTTCCGAATCACGGAATAATGTTGTTAGGGTTTCGTGTAAAGAAATGTAGAAAGATAAAATAATTTTGTATATATTACACACGTTTTATACATTACGTACCCAAAACGTGCGCTCGTTTTGGGTTATGTTGTATAAATACATATTAAATAAACATCCTAACCCAGAAATACGAACATTTGTTCTCATCACATAAATGCTTATCTCTTTCGAGAATCGAAAAGCCCTATTGATTGCGTAATAAGGATTATTAGCCACTGACCAATAGTAAAAAAGTACATAAATAAATAAGGCAGAAATAAATACCACATTGAAACGAGAAAATCCACAAATAAATAAGACAGAAATTTGTGTACCTTCAAGGACCCTCATATCTTTCAAAGCATATTATGAAAAGCTTCTAGCGCCCCATGCTGTGATGAATGACAAATCGCAACTCTGCTTCTGAATGAGTCGAATATAAATCACATTTCAAGTCGGTTTGCGAATATCAAGCAGTGCGATTGACGCGCGAAAACGAATGATATTTAAAATTTCATTCTCAGTCAAATAAAAATGATTTTGAATTTAAAGTTCATATAAAACCAGATCCTTACTTAGATTATTGAAAGATATATATTTAATATAAACATTCATCACAGCATGGGGCGCTAGAAGCTTTTCATATGCTTGGAAAGATATGGGGGTCCTTGAAGGTACACAAATTTCTGTCTCATTTATTTGTGGATTTTCTCGTTTCAATGTGGTATTCATTTCTGCCTTATTTATTTATGGACTTTTTTCCTGTTGGTCAGTGGTTAATAACCCTGATTATGCAATCAATAGGGCTTTTCGATTCTCGAAAGAGATAAGCATTTATGTGAAGAGAACAAATGTTTGTATTTCTGGGTTAGGATGTTTATTTAATATGTATTTATACAACGTGACCCAGAACGAGCGTACAGTATGAAACACGTGAATTTCTATTTTTAAATAAAACGACTTACGACCGGCCGGGCAGGATAGCCTATTCTTCAAAGGAGCCCGGGACCAACACCAATTGTTCCGCTTTTACGAACTGCCCGACAGAATGGCAGTTTTTCTATCTTTTAATGGAAGCTCGGACCAACACGGGCCATTTCATAGTATGGTAAAACCTCCAGTTATTAAAATTTAAACTGCCCAATTTACAGGTACAAAAAACAAAGTAAATAATTAAGCACGATGTCATTATACATTACTTTACAAACAACGGCTATTGTATTTTAATTCAAAAACATTTAATTACCGGCTTTATAAACCTACAATTTACGTAATTAATAAGGATGTTTAATTAACAACTCATTTCGTGAGTTAAAATGTTATTTTAGGCAAGTCCATATTTTTTATATCATAAAAATTGCAAACAGATGGTTCTTCTGATTGAGAGACAAAACCATTAGGTATAGAATGTAAATGGTGCGTTGCTATCTGTGTGATGGGATGGTAATATCACATGCATATGTTAACCGTCACATTTGTTCTTTCCTAGTTCCTCTGATTATTTTTTCTCAGAGTGCTTGTCTATTTTTTATTCTTTTGTTTTCTTTTTATATTTTTTTACATAGTAATGTCACATGCGTAAGTTAACCGTCAAATTTGTTTTTCCCTAGTTCCTATATATTTTCTTAAAGTTCATGTCTATGTTTTATTCTTTTGTTTTCTTTTTCATTATATTTTACATGGCAATATCACATGCATAAGAAATAAAAAAGAGGAACTAGAAAAAAAAAACAAGTTTAATGTTAGGCAAATTGTTTTTTTTCTAGTTCCTCTATTTTTTTCTCAGAGTCCTTGTCTATGTTTTTATTCTTTTATTTTCTGTTTTATATTTTTTACAAACTTATCTCTTCTTGACTTGTTCGAAACACGACAGTGACGAGTACTGTCGCTATTGCAGGAGGAATAATCCATCATAGATCTAATTAGACACAGTTAAATTTTCCTTTTTGGAGGACTGCAGAAACCTAATATTTTTAAATAAAATGCATTACAAATCATTAAATTAATGAAAATAAACATTAGACACATTACAGTCATGTGATACACATATGTTCTGTGCATAATAATATGCACACATTAATACCAGATGAAATACTATTTTCTTTACGGCTAAAGTCAGTTGTAAAAATTAAATTTCGCCCACAGACGAACCCTAGTACAAATAAATACTGCTAGACCAATTACGATAATTGTCATTTTTTATTTCATACGATAGAAGATAAGCAGATGGTTCAAAGGAAGACAGATAACCCTAGTCTATAGACATCACACACACACACACAAATCGATCTAACCCCAAAGTAAGCAAATTATTTGCTTGTGTTATGGGTGTTAATCAGCAATACTAAAACATAGAAATGCATATATAAATGCTGTAAGATACATTATAAACACCCAAACCCAGAAATACCAACATCTATTCTCATCACACAAATGTTTGTTTCCGTCGGGAATCAAACCCGAGTCCCATCTATTCGTAATTAGGTTCGCTAATAGGGCGGCAAAATCAAAGACTTCAGGTAGTTTTCTATTCGTGTGGCGGAGTTTAAATACCACATACTACTTTTACTTCATTTCAAAATCAAAACACAACACTGAGGTCGTGTTTACCCATTTTAAGAATTCGCTTCTTACCATCAGTATTGAGACACACACTTGTTAGCTTCACTTCGTAAAAGGTATAAGATTTATTAATTTAAACAACTACTGATAAAGTTACAGAGTTATATTACATACAAAAAATCAAAACTATCAGAACTTTTGGAACGAAGTACCTTATCGCGCGTTGTGAAAGGGGGCTAGACGGAAAAAAATCTTACGAAAAGTTGTCACGAACAGTGTGGTGTCACGACGATTATTTTTGTTGAGTGTATACAGGTTTTTTGTAAATAATTATTAAAGGGAACTTCGTTCCATCCGGGTGTCCCTTGACACCTCTCAAGTTTTTTTATAATGTTTTATTCTAATCAATTATTGTCTTAACTAAATACAAGACTTTAGGCCAAAGATAATATTAATTTAAAATAGGTTAAATAATTAATTATTCTAACTATTTCATAAGTTAGACATTTTATTTTAATATAATAATAAGTAAAGAATAAAACATCAGATTTATTTTGACATAACAATTTAGAAATTGATGGCCGCATATAGTTATTTCAAAAATATTGACAAAACACATATTAAATACTTAGTTTTTTTTTTTTATCACAGGATATTAAATAGGCGGATGACCCTTTTGATGCAAAGGATCAAACTTCGCCTATAGACACCACAGATGTAAATGGTAAAGGTAAGAGCGAATTAAAAGGAGATATATAAATTTATCAGCTATTTCACCCTGCAAGCTGGATCATGTCAGTTATAAGCAGTAACGCCATTGCGACATCATTATGTTGCAAAACCTAGGAGTCCTGATGGTGACTCCTAGGTTTGTAGTGTCATGTTTGTATATTGTACACCTCGTGCGAAGGAAGGAAGATAGTTGATATGATGGAAGATAGAGACAGACATGTAGAAATTCTTAAGTTAGGAATTTACATATACTTAGTCTTGCAAATAAAAATATTCATTAATCTATAACTGGTAAAGCAATTAAACATAATTATATATCTTCACGCCAGATCCCATACAACGTAGGCAGAGAGAACCGAGTATCATACGTCACGATCCCTGCAGATTTATCTTGCGTCCTCTACATCCATTTCTCTCTATATACAAACACGCTAGTTGCAAAGACTCATGACTAATATGGTTCAAATAAACTATTTTATGATAGCGCGTTATGGACTACAAACTATATTTTCTAGCGCGCTACGTTATTTATATATATAAAAATCAATTGCTGTTCATTAGTCTCGCTAAAACTCGAGAACGGGTGAACCGATTTGGCTAATTTTGGTTTTTTGTTTGGTTAATTGTTGAAGTCCAGGGAAGGTTTAAAGGGTGAGAAAACATGGAAAAAAATAAGAGTAGTTAAAAAGGCAGAACAACGTTTGCTGGGTCAGTTAGTAAACTATAGGTATTATCACATGTAACTGGAACAATCATAGCGCGAACCGGTTGAGATATCGCGTGACTCATCACAACGTCATACAGCGAGCGATGAAGGAGCGCTATAACGCTATAAACTATGTTATAACGTCTAGCATCTACGGTCTAGGACGTTGCTCGTTAGATAGCGTAGTAGTTCGTAACTTCGTAGGTATATATAAGTTATATTTATAATGTTATAACTACGGCTTACGTTAGCCGCTAGGTATATAGCGTGGCGTTTGTTATAGCGTTGAATGCAAAACTAAATAGCATACTGTTAGGTTGCACCACTTAGCACTCATAAAAAAGCACTTTTTGGGACACAACTAGTTTATTGTTATTTTCTACACAATTTTTACTATAGCTAATTTGGACTTTATGAACACAACTATATTTTAAACTTGGATCACACTTCGCGATGCCCTGATGAAGGGCGGTTTCGATCCGGAGTATATTAAGCTAGTTTCCTTGCTGAAGGCCAGCCGGCAGGCAGAAGCCGGGTCCGTAGCTGGGCAGCAATTAGACTAGTTAATATCTAATTGAACGAAATTAGTATTTTACAAGTACCGAGTATTTATATAATAATAGTGCTGACTTACAAGCTTACATGTTGATCAGCACTATAGTATGGAAAATAGGGATGTAACAGACCCCAATGCGTTGAGTATACATAGCGCGCTATAATTTAACGCTATGCGTTATATTAACCACCCTTGACACCACTTAACTCGATTAATCTGATCATTGTATGTCAGTCAGTCTTCCTTAACCTACATACTTTTATCCACATTTGCATTGTATATTTGTTAACATTTCAATTATGTTGTTAACTTCACATAAAAATTAATAGCTAAAAAAATTATAGTTAAATTTGTTCTTTAAAAATCGTGTTAAAAATATTACTTCCTTATAAAATAAAAAATATAATTCTTACCTCTAAATTGAATTTCATTATTTTTCTTATAAAGAAAAACTTTTGTTTACAGAACCTTAGCCAAGCGATCTAATAATAGACTATTGTGAATTTATCTTTTATCGCTAAAACTTTCAGACAAACCTAAAACTTTTAATTAAAGAATCCTTTAGCTGAATATTCGCTGGGTAAAACCAATCTGTAAATCAATTTAATAACACCCTAAATCCTATTAATATTATATACTAGCTGAGCCCGCGACTTTGTCCGCGTGGGAAAATTTTGAAGATAAAAGTAGCCTAAATTACTCCTTATCACATCAGCTATCTGCCAATGAAAGTCCCGTCAAAACCGGTCCAGCCATTCCAGGGATTAACCAGAACAGACAGACAGACAGACAAAAATTGTTAAAAATGTTATTTTGGTATATGTATCGTGTATACATCCATATGCATTTACTAAAAAGTGGTTACTTTAATATTACAAACAGACACTCCAATTTTATTTATTTGCATAGATGCGAAAGTGACTTTGTTTGTTTGTCACGCACTCACAGCTAAGCCACTGAACAGATTAAGATTAAATTTTATAAAGGTAATTAAAGATAATTTTTTCAAAAACCAACCCCTAAGGTCCTGGGATAGGGGATAAAACAAACTATATCTTTAAGCCAACCAGCCACCACGTACAACAAGTGCACCCACGATTAGCCGAAGATACTTGGTCCCACAAATGTGATAGGTGGCAAGCCTATCGCCAACCGGGCACTTTCCAATCCCGCGTATGTATAATAGATACTGTATGAAAATTATATTGACGACTTGTTAATCTCTCGCAAGGGAAGTTGAGCAGTTCAACTAGTTGTGAATAAACTATCTTTGACGTCTATTTGGTCTAATCTATACATATAATAAAATCTTAGGAAAGTCAAAACTGTACATTGAATATTTTTTAAGAGAATACTTGGGGCGTGATCTTCAATCGATATCGAAGCCAAAACTTAAGTTTGTAGATTTTTTTCTGTCTGTCTGTCTGGCTGTCTGTCCGTCCGTCCGTCCGTCCGTCCGTCCGTCAATACAGACTCTACCACCTAGTAGCCACGATGGTAGTGACTCGATAGCCAATCGGTCGCGTTTTACGACTTGCCTGGAAGAACGGTAGTTGGTCTATTCTTCAAAGGAGCTAAGATCAACACGAGAGATTTTTTTATATTAATCAGTGCTCATTCTATCAATATTGCAATGTCGCAGTCAATGAGACAGAATAAGTATTCCGCGGCATGTTACTCTTATTATTATTAAATGATGAATAGAAAAAAGGGGCAAACGGGCAGGAAGCTCACCTGACGGTAAGTGATTACAACCACCCATAAGCAGCCACAACACCATAGGTCTTGCAACTACGTTGCCAGCCTTTTAATGAGTAAGCTCTTTTCTTGAAGGTCTCTAAGTCGTATCCGCTCGGAAATACCCCCGCTGGTAATTGATTCCACAAAAGAGTAGTGCGAGGCAAAAAGTGCCGGGAGAACCGCATGTTTGTGGATTTCCAGACATCAAGATGGTGTGGGTGGAACTTCAAATTTTGACGCGATGTATTATCGTCGGACTTTGTTTTTAGATCCGATCCTTATCGTACATGTATCGATTTACTAACGGATCGAAAGCCATTGTATCGATACAAAAATCAAATGGATCGTATTCCTTTGTATCGTTGCACACAAGTATCGGATCGGATCGAACATCCCTAATAGTCGCACTCAAAGCTTATAGAATATTAGCTGTGCCCGCGACTTAGTCCGCGTGGAAATATTTTTAAAATAATAGTAGCCTAAGTTACTCCCTATTACCATGGTTTGAAAGGTGGATAGTCCCGGGGTCTTAGTCACATAGTCGCATACTTCCCGTTCCCGTACGAATTCCGGGATAAAGCTATCCTATGTCCTTTCTCGAGTCTCAAACTATCTGTGTACCAAATTTCATCTAAATCGTTTCTTGGTTTAAGCCTGTATTCGCATACGTATTCGCATTTATAATATTAATGTGGACTAGCTAATCCGCGTAGTTTCGCCCGCAAACATGCTAGTACATCTATATTCGAAATAGTTTTCAGACATATTTTCATCCCCTATTTCAGCCCTGTAGAAATTGATTTTTGAAGAAAAAAATAACTTATTCTTGACCCTGGATTTTCAAATATCTTCATGTCAAATTTCATCAAATTCAGTTCAACGGTTTAGCCATTAAAGTGCAACAGACAAACAGATAGGCTTTCGCATTTATCCTAATTTCTTGTTTCGAACAATTTTAACATGTAAAATTCCTTAGAAATTGTTACGAAACATCGACAGTAGACCAGGAGATAAGGGAAGATAGAGAGGAAAATTAAACGAAGAGAAATCCACAAGTATCCTTCAAATTATCATAAGACAATTATGAATATCCTTGCACGAGTGGGTTTGGAGTAATTCGAGACTAAAATGAAATTTCCCCACACAATAAAACCGCTTTTATTACAGCTCGTCTCGAGGAAACGGCCCAATAACATAAATTCCTGGTTGTAGCCAATATCACACGTCGTATGTCATTATTTAGAATTTATGAACCCTCGTATAAAAACTTGCTTTATACAAATAAGGGCATTTAATACCGTTTGTTACATTTATCATCATTTTAGCATTTATGGATCGACTGTGTGGTCTTGTGGTCCGGTGTCGGTGTTGACCACATGAGGTATTGAGTTCGATTCCCGGGTAGGCAATTCAAAAATGTGTTTTTCTTATTTTACTGATAACTTTGCCCGGGATTGGAAAACGGCGGTAGGCTTGGCACATATCACATTGAGGGATTAAGTATCTTCGGCTAATCGTTGATGCACTGGTTATACCTCTGCCTACCTCTTCGGGGACTGATGTACAAAAGAAACAGTATTTTCGCTGCCCTGCAAACAGTATATCTTAGACCACTCTCTAATGTCTTGCATTGAGTCGTGCAATATTACACTATCATACTCCTTTAGCGTCCAAAGTGGGAAGGGATGGGAAGTGTCACAGTCCCATCACTCAATATTAAGACGTTTGTGTAATAATATTGTCAATAACAATAGTAATTTAAAAAATTAAACCCTCTTCAAGTAGGTACCTACCAATTAAATTTTTTGATAAGTACTTTCGTGATTTCTAATTATTTTTGTTTTTATAACACCCAATCCGTGCTTGGGAAATTTAAAAAACGTTTAAAACAAGCTCAGTAGCAAGAGCGTCGCGGCTTGAGGGAGATGGTCGCGGGTTCGAGTCTGCATGTCGAAATTTTTCTTTGTTATTTTTAAAGTTTTTCAAAATTAACAGTTGTTGCGGTCTGTGACTACAACCTATTCCTTCTACCAGACCAAACGGTCTACGTTTAAATACATAGTGAGTTTGCATTAAAAATGCAGTGGATCTTTGTTATCCGCTGGCCCATTAACCAATCAAATTACTTTTGTTGGTTAATGGGCCAATCAAAGCAGGTTAGACTGATGACCCTTGGTTAATGGGCCAATCAATGCACTGCATTTTTAGTGGAAACATACTGTAGTATACATATATTTTTCTGTCACATTTCTGTCATGAATATTTTAGTTACAACAAACAAATTTTCATATAATTTAAAAAAGTTATGGTACCTACCTAGATAATCGTTTACGGATCCCTCTCCACGCAAGTCTAATTCATTTTTTGAATTAAGTTTATCAGTACGGGTCGCGTCCATTTAAAAACTGTCCAATTGTATGCTTAGGTTACATACAATGGGTTTTTGTTGCACGATAATTTACAGTAAACGCTGTCTGGGCATTCCGCATTCAAATAATGGATTAGAGAGTACGAAAATATATTGCATTGGGACAAGTGATTCAACTGACAGAAAACAAATTACAAAACGACCTATATTTTTATGTGTTAGTATAACATCGCCTCTGTGGTCTAGTGGTCCAGTGTTGGTGTTGACCACATGAGGTCCCGGGTTCGATTCCCGGGTCGGGCACTTTAAAAAAAAGTGTTTTTTCAGTTTTCTGAGAAACACAAAGTTGCCCGGGATTGGAAAGTGCCCGGTTGGCGATAGGCTTGCCACCTATCACATTTGTGGGACCAAGTATCTTCGGCTAATCGTGGGTGCACTTGTTGTACCTCTGCCTACCCCTTCGGGGATATGGGCGTGAAGATACTTACTTATAACATTTACCACAGCCATACTTGCTATACACAATGCATACCTATGGCAAATAATATTACAAGATCTTCTTTCTGGGGTGTAAATTGGTTTGAACAAAATCGATCATATCATAATATTATGATCGTTTTTGTTCAAACCAATTTTTTGAGATATTATGGGATAATTTGAATAGTTGCGTCGCCTGTGTGGTCTAGTGGTCCAGTGTCGATGTTAATATGAGGTGCCGGGTTTGATTCTCGGGTCGAGCAATTTAAAAACGTGTTTTTCAGTTTTTTGATAAAAATAAATTTGCCCAGGATTGGAAAAGTATCTGATTGGCGATAGGCGTGCCACCTATCACATTGTGGAACTAAGTATATTCGGCTAATCGTGGGTGCACTGGTTGAACCTCTGCCTACTCCTTCGGGGACTGCTGTACAAAATAAACAGTATTTTTGCTGCCGTGCAAAGAATATATCATAGACCACTCTCGAGTGCCTTGTATTTAGTCGTGCAATATTACTTACTCACTCCTTTAGCGTCCAAAAAAATGTCAAAGTCCCATCATTCAATATTAAGACGTTTGTATTTTATAATATTTTCAATAACAATAGTAATTTAAAAAATTAAACCGTCTTCAAGTACTTACCAATTATACTCATATCTCAAAAACAACTGAACCAATTTTGATAAAACTTAGATGGCTCTCCAAGTTGGAATATCGGGTATATTTAAAGAAAAAAAGAACTATCTCGAAAACTCTAGAATACTAGAATATTTTAGTGCGTTCAACCAAATTAAAACTGATCTTGAAAATGTACTTAAAGCCACAAATTACATAATAGTTACTATCACATACTATTGTAATAATGGGTAAGTGTGAAACGACACATTACAGAGTTCATTCACAGGACTCGGTGCATCGAATTCATGAATTTAGTGGAATATTGTTAAACGAATATTTTTATATTATCTTGCAATAATTTTTTTTTCGCCGTGTTGGTCCCGGCCTCCTTTGAAGAATAGGCCAACTGCCGTTCTGCCAGGCAGGTCGTAAAAGGCGACCGATTGGCTAACGAGTCACTAACATCGTGGCTACTAGGTGGTAGAGTTATCTATTCCTGCCGCAATAGCGTCAATGCTTGTTGCTGTCGTGTTCCGGTTTGGAGGGTAAGGTAGCCGGTAAACTTATGCATGTGGCATTAGACCTCGCCACAAGATAGCAACGCACCATTAACATCTTTGGTGTCTATAGGCGATGGTTGACTCTTTCCATCAGGAGACCCATCTGCTTGTTTGCTATCTTATAATATAAAAAAAAAAACATTAATAATTAAAACACGCTTTCAATTTAATATTTAGTTCCTAACTTTAAAATTTGGCCGGAACTTCAAAAGTAATCCTGCGTATTTTAAACTACCGACATACAATTAAAAGATACTAAAAGAGAATCGAACTCGAAAAAGTTTATATTATTAATGAATATCAAAATCATAAATTGTTGCAAATCTTACGAAAGCTTAAGACGGCTATTTAGCAGCAATTTTTTTTTATCATAAGATAGCAAATAAGCAGATGGCTCTCCTCGAGGAAAGAGACAACTAGCATCTATGAACAACAAAGATGTTAATAGTGTATTCTTGTGGCAGGGTCTTAATGCTACATGCATAAGTTTACCGCCTACCCTACCCTCAAACTGGAGCACGACAATAACAAAATATACTGAATAGATAAGGCGGTGTTACAATACTCGAGCGATACACTGCAGTAATCTACCACCTAGCAGCCACGATGGTACTAACTAAGAGTTGCACCAAGAGGCTCATAAGCGATGATGATCTGATAGGCAAAAAAGTCTAGAGCCCGGCTCATCGCCGCAGAGTGGCTAGTTTATCGCTTTGTTTATCTGATGCACTTTGGAGAGTGTGCTGCGGAAATGCACGACTTAATTCCGCCATCCCCATTTTTGTATCGATCGTCGAAGTGCACAGATTCTAGACATCGCCATATGGTGGACGTTCCACGTAACCGGACAAAGCGGTTCGACTCGATATTCTTCATTCGAACCGCACGGGACTGGAACGTGCTTCCTGCGTCTGTGTCCCCCGACGAGTACAATCTGGGGATTTTGAAGAGAAGAGTGAACAGGTACCTTCTAAAGAAGCGCGTCTCATATTAGGCCGCACCTTAGTTTACCATCAGGCGAGATCGTGGTCAATTGCTTCTACATCGATAACAAAAAACTAATAATAACTCGCAGAGCCAGTCGTTCGCCTCTCACAAATTGCCAGGCAGAACGGCGGTGAGATGGTGTATTCTCTAAAGATGGTGTATTCTCCAAAGAAGCCTGGACTAACCGGAAAAAGGGTTTTCTTTGGTAAAAATTTACCACTGAGAGGCAGAAAAGGTTATGAAAGATTGTATGAGAATCTCGTATATTGAAGACATGTTCTCTACGTATGAGCAAAGCCGGGTCTCCTGCGACACTGTTTTTTGTTATCTAACACCTAACATCAAACTTCTAACAAAATATGGGCGTGTCCTGTTTTGTTAGCTCAAACATGCAAACATGTTATCCAAAGCGAACTTTTGCAAGCGATGTTATCATCGTTGCTTGTGAAGTTTGAGGTTGTACGTGTCGTATTTATTTATTTCCTGTGTATATTCTTATTGTAACTACGTATCGTTTGTTGTGTGTTAATAAAGACAATACGTTGTTTTTACGCGAGCGCACTGTGACTTGGGATGCTTCATGAGTGAACTGAAACTCATGGGAATTTCGATCAAAGAAGTAAATACAAAGTGGATAAAAAAATAACTTCTAAAACATTAAGTATATCTTCTTTGTCCAAAATTATTTTATCGTATGAATGTTAGATGTTCGCTTTTAAAAGTCGCAGGAGACTGAAAGTAGGGAAGCGCGTTCCATCTCAGCCCGCAACTTAGCTTACCATCAGACGAGATCTTGGGCAAGCGCTCCCCCATCGATATAAAAAAATGTTTTGTTAAATGTGTCTAGCTAACATGTGTTGTTACTTTGTTTTGTTATTTTTAGCAGCAGGAGGCACGCATTAAAACTTCGCGTGTCACTAATCTTAACATACCTAATGTAAATGACGTATGGTATTTTAACATACCTATATATAAATTACGTGTCACGTTGTTTGTCCGCTATGGATTCCTTAATTACCGAACTGATTTCAATAAAACTTTGTAGATATCTAATGTTTGGTCCAACTTAAAAGATAGGATAGTTTTTATCACAAGTAATTTACTCCTCTCTCTCACATACCCCACCAACAACATTCAATACAAGTAATTTATATGGCAAAACAAAGTTTGGTGGGTCAGCTAGTATTATATATAAAGTAGCATATGTATCTATATATCTATACATCTTCTATGTATATCTATACGAATATGCATATCTATATCTATACAAATAAATAAAATTGGATTGTCTATTTGTAACATTGATATAAAAAACCCAAGATGCACAGTCCCGAACAAAACTGGCACTCAAAAGTGTCCCTAATTTCATTTAAATAGTTATAGATATGGCAAAAACATGTTTCTTTGCAAATCCAACCTTAAGCGCAAGTTTTATAGTTGTTTTTACAAAGCAATGTACAAAAAGAAATAAAATTGACAGTTTCGCGAACGTCACGATTCTATTTGAAATGAGCGCACAATTTTAAATTGTGCGCTCATTTTTGGAGGACGTTTTTGAGACACTGATTGTGTATCTTGGGATTTTTATATCAATGATTTGTAATATTAAAATAACCGCTTTTTGCTAAATGCATATACCGTGTACATGTCACACGGTATATATGTCGCCGTGAAATTGTCAATACCGTTAGATTATAATCTACTTAGGGAGTTTATAATTTTAGGTTAGGTTAGGTTAGCAGTTAAATTATAATATCACTTAGCTAGATTATAATATAACGGAGTTGCTCCCTAGTTTACGCCGTGTTGGTGCCGGCCTCCTTTGAAGAATAGGCCAACTGCCGTTCTGCCAGGCAGGTCGTAAAAGGCGACCGATTGGCTATCGAGTCACTACCATCGTGGCTACTAGGTGGTAGAGTTCTGCATTGTCTCGCCCGGGTCAGGTACCACCGCCTTACCTATTCCTGCCGCAATAGCGTCAGTGCTTGTTGCTGTTGTGTTTCGGTTTGGAGGGTAAGGTAGCCTGTAAACTTATGCATGTGGCATTACACCTCGCCACAAGATAGCAACGCACCATTAACATCTTTGGTGTCTATAGGCGATGGTTGACTCTTTCCATCAGGAGACCCATCTGCTTGTTTGCTATCTTATGACATAAAAAAAAGGTAGATTATAATCTAAATCACGGCGACATATATACCAAAATATGTTCTATACTATTAATCGTCGGCATTTGGTAAAACTGCATTTTGATTTATATACCATTTGCATTTATATATCGAAATTTATTTTGTAACAATTTTTGTCCGTCCGTTTGTTGCGGCTAATTTCTGAAATAGTTCGACCTATTTGGACGGGATTTTCACTGGCAGATAGCCAATTTAATAAGAAGTAACTTAGCTATTTTTATTTTAGAAATTTTTCCACACGGACGAAGCCGCGGGCACAGTTACTTGGTAAATAAGAATCTCAATAATAGCGTCCCTTGATAACAGCCTAAGTACTTTGTCGACAATTTACATAATTCTTATATTAAAAACCACTAAGGGTCTCGACGATAGCGGCCAACATATGGAGGTCGAAGAGAAGGTCTACTATAAGCTTTATTATCTATTCTATGGACGTATATTTTGAAACCAGGGTGACCATGCATTCAGTGGTTATTGCGGTTTGTCTTATAATAAATTGATGCAATGGTAATAAAATATCGTGTGGTTAAAGGTTTCTCATCGCAGTGTATAAAATAAAGACCCTATGACTTTGATCTTTTATTAGTGCTAAAATGTAAGCTTTTAATAAATAACTAAATAGTTACATATAACACTGAACAATTATTTTTATTTTTATAGCACTCACCCCGTGCTTGGGAAACTTGAAAAACTTTAAACACAACAAAGAAAAATGTCGATACACGAGACTCGAACCCGCGACCATCTCTCTCAAGCCAAGCCCTCAAGTCTCCGCTCTGCCACTGAGCTTCTGTCGAAATATAAACATAATATTATATTGATACTACTAGCTAGTACCTGGATGGCCGAACTTTGCTCGGTTTTTTAACTTCTCGCTACGTATGTAGACAAGGAAGATACTGATTTCGCCCCGATTTTCGAAAATCAAGTTTTCACTTGATCTCCACCGACTATTTTCACGATGACGTATGTATGTATGTGTATGTATGTATGTAAATATCTCATAACTTTTGAACGGCTTCACCGATCGAAACGCGATTGATAGCATTCGATTGGATTTCCCTCAACTTGACTTGCTGAAAATTTAAACCAATTCGGCCGAGGAAATTTTGAGAAATTTTGAAAAAGCCTTTGAAATAAAGTTTTGGTAAAACAGTATTTTTTAAATATAACCACATTAATGTGCCGATTGAGTACAAAATCTACAAAAATCAGGTCTATTCCTTAAAAATTGCATTCAATGTATAAATTGCATCAAAAGCGGTTTATTTGTTTGGGAATTATCGTCGACGAAAAATTTTGAAAAAATGTTTTGTCGGCATAATTCCGAAATTTTTTCACCAATTATTTTTCAAGCTTCTACAATATTAAAGTACTTAAAAAACAACGTGAAATGTAGTTTCAAAGATCTAAATTGAATCAAGTTTTCAGAAGTTACAGATTATTAAATATTAATATTTTTTTGTTTACAACAAACTAATTTAATATTTTTAAAATAAGTTTCAGGCTATAATATTAGCCTGAAAGATATTTATTCTATTTATTATACCGATATAATATTAACCTGAAAGTTATTTTAAAAGCCTAAAAGTTACTTAAAATTTTAAATATATCTTATCAGCTTTTGTATTTAAATAACTGCGTCAAATGCCGTAAATTGGATACAAATCGATTTTGATTTATTCGGATTTGTCATAACGAAATTTATTTGAAAAAAACATATTTTTTTATATTACTTTGACATTTTTCAACCTATAGATTATATAGTTGAAACAATTTCATAAAGCTTAAAAATTGCGTTGCCATTTGAAAGACAGCTTATCAAAAATCAAATAACGATAATTTGTAACAAAATTCAGATTTTTGAACCTAAAAAATCTATGCTTATATATAGTTTTTGTGCCTTTGAGCTAAAACTACCTTAATTTAGCGGTATGTTTTAGGGATGGCTTGCAGGGTTATTTTTATGCTAAAAACGACGTTTTATAAAAATGAAACCTAGCTAGATCAATTTATCGCCATAGAAACTCCTTGCATACTAAATTTTATAAAAAATGTTGAAGCCTTTTCGGAGATTCATATTATAAATATATACAAGGATTGCTCGTAAAAGGTATTAGATAACGATTTGCTTTATACTTGATGTATGTATCAGATGTAAATACGTAGATGTATGTACCTGGAACATTATTAATAAAAGAAAATATGTGTAAATATTTTCTATCTCATTTGGGACAAATTTAGCTAAACATTTAAGAAAATTAATAAAAAGCACACAAAATACAGCACATGACTCTACAACAAACCAAACGCCTAGTGACCCTATTTATCAGAAGTCAGATGACGTAAATTATCCCTTCGGTGTTGGGGGCCATACTACCCCAACTTATACTTGAAGAATTGCCTGTAGTATAATATATTACATACTAGAACATAAATTTATGTATTATGTATTATAATTATGTATTATGTATTATAAATATGTATTATATCTTTAAGCTAATAATTTGAGGCAGAAATATGATAAAAAAAATGTGAACACGACGTTTCCCTTGAGAAGAAGGTTGGTGCGATCAATAGGACGATGAGTTAACCATCTAATAGATATCTATCTATACATGTAATAAAATCGTAGGAAAGTCAAAACTGTACATTGAATATTTTTTTACAAGAATACTTGGGGCGTGATCTACAATCGATATCGAAGCCAAAAATATAGATTTTAGAATTTTTGTGTTTGTTTTTTGTCTGTTTGTCTATTTGTCTGTTTGTCTGTTTGTCTGTTTGTCTGTTTGTCTGTTTGTCTGTTTGTCTGTCCGTCTGTCTGTCTGTCTGTTTGTCTGTTTGTCTGTTTGTCTGTTTGTCTGTTTGTCTGTTTGTCTGTTTGTCTGTTTGTCTGTTTGTCTGTTTGTCTGTTTGTCTGTTTGTCTGTTTGTCTGTTTGTCTGTTTGTCTGTTTGTCTGTTTGTCTGTTTGTCTGTTTGTCTGTTTGTCTGTTTGTCTGTTTGTCTGTTTGTCTGTTTGTCTGTTTGTCTGTTTGTCTGTTTGTCTGTTTGTCTGTTTGTCTGTTTGTCTGTTTGTCTGTTTGTCTGTTTGTCTGTTTGTCTGTTTGTCTGTTTGTCTGTTTGTCTGTTTGTCTGTTCGTCTGTTCGTCTGTTTGTCTGTTTGTCTGTTTGTCTGTTTGTCTGTTTGTCTGTTTGTATGTTTGTCTGTTTGTCTGTTTGTCTGTATGTATGTCCGGGATAAACTCAAAAATACTACATGGATTTACTTCAAATTTTGCATGAATATTACTAACAGATCCGGTCAACATATAGGCTACATATTATCACGCTATCACCTACGGGGGAGGTGCTGTGCGGAGTAAACGAAGTCCGCGCGCACGAAGTCGTGGGCAACAGCTAGTTTCTTAAAAAAATTAAAAAATATTAATAATTTTTCAAATTAAAAGTATCGGCATGAGCCCGTATCCCCGAAGAGGTAAGCAGATGTACAAATAGTACATCCATAAATAGCCAAAGATACTCTGTCTTATAATGTGAGGTAGCAACTTATTTTATTTTATTTTATTTAAAACTAGCTGTTGCCAGCGACTTCGTCCGCACGGTCTTCGTTTACTGCGCTCTGCTCCTCCCCCGAAGGTGAGAGCGTGATAATATGTAGCCTATATGTTGAGCCGACTTGTTAGTAATATTCGTGCAAAATTTGAAGTAAATCCACGTAGTACTTTTTGAGTTTACCCCGGACATACATACAGACAAACAGACAAACAGACATATAGACAAACAGACAAAAATTCTAAAAGCTATATTTTTGGCTTCGATATCGATTGTAGATCACGCCCCAAGTATTCTTTTAAAAAAATATTCAATGTACAGTTTTGACTGTCCTACGATTTTATTATATGTATAGATTAAATTTATTACATTTAATATTTTTATTAGATACTGTTATATACTTGTATTTTAATTCCACTTCATATTTTAAGAAACAAAGAAAAAAATATTTATTTGCAAGAATACAAGTTGTTAAAAATTAATTAAGTTACCAACATATTCTACCATTATATAGTGTGCAAATTTAAAAAATATATTATTATATAATATTACTTTTAAAATTGTACTGTATAGGTTTTTTAGATTTACTACCGGATCGGAACGCGCCCAATGCAGAACTCTACCACCTAGTAGCCACGTTGCAGCATAACCGTGTTGGACCGAGCCAACCACCTACTACTGTTCTGCCGGCAGATCGTAAAAGGCGACCGATTGGCAATACAAATCACTACCATCGTAACTACTAGGTGGTTGAGTTTACAACGTTTAGGCCGGGTATTTGGTACCACCGTCTTACCTTCCGCCTCATGGATAGCGACGCACCATTAACATGTTTAGTGTTTCGATAGTTTCTCTTTCCATCATGAGAGCCATCTGTTTATTTGCTATCTTATGATATAAAAAACAATAATTACCAACCCTATAATGGGGTTTGTACCCATTAACGTATTTGGTGTCTATTAGTGACGGTTGTGTCTTCCCATCATATATATTATTGGATGCCAAATATATAAATTTTAACGTTTCCGCACATAAATAGCACATAGGTATTGATTTTTGCAGTCAGATTGGAACTGTGATTTATATCCAACTCATTCGGGAACACGTTATAATTCATCACATGGGCTCTGTAAGGCTTATTATTCGCTTTCATTTAAATAAGTACCAGAATTCTCTAAGACACACATGACTTTGTTGAAAATTTTGTAACATTTTTTATATGGATCTCTTTGAAGAAAGAGGTAAACATCTACAATAACCATCAAAGATGTTTATGGTACGTTAAAATCCGTCTGGCGGGGGAAGTGGTTTCGAAATAATAATTTGGAAAATCCGAAAGTTCGTGACTCGTACTGCTTATTTCATTATGAAAAAATAATTGTAAAATGAGAGAAATAATAAAAAAAGTTTTGGAAAATTGAAAAGTGCCTGATTTATAATGCTCATTCGATCGTGAATAAATAATTTTCATTTGAGAAATAATCGTAATATTATAGTTTGAAAAAATCAAGCGTACGAATCATAATGTTCATTCGATTGTGAATAAATAACTGTACTATAAGAGAAATAATAATAAAATAGTTTGTAAAATTCAAAGAACACGACTCATAAAGATCATTAAATCTTGAATAAATAATTGTAATATGAGAGTAATAATAATAATAAAAAATATGGTTTGGAAAAATCAAAAGTGTACGACTTATAAAGCTCAATCAAGCGCGAATAAATAATTGTAATATTAGAAAAATAATAATAAAATAGCGTGGAGACTTCAAAAATGCACGATTCATAATGCTCATAATCATAATTCAAATAAATGCATAAACAAACAAACAAATAGCTCTCCTGATGGAAAGAGAAACCATCGCCTACAGACACTAAATATGTTAATAGTGCGTTGCTATCCGAGTGGCGGGATGGTAATAACACATGTGTATTCTTTTATATCTACCGGCAACCTTTCCCTTCAAACCGGAACTCGACTGCGACAAGCATTGAAGTTATTGCGACAGGAGTAGGTAAGGCGGTGGTAACAAATACCTGGGCGAAACGCTGCAGAACTCTACCAATGATACCGTCTTTTAAGACCTGACTGGCAGAAGGGCAGTTATACTATTGTTCAAGGAAGCGCGGATCAACACAGGGGAATAAAAGAATAAAAAAAATGTTACAAAAAACGCACTTTGCTACGGTAATATCGACTGTCGATATCAATATTGTTCAATCATTATTTTTAACTTCCCATTACGTATGTAGATAAGGAAATTACTGTTTTTGCCCCATTTTTTGAACATCAAGATTTCACTAGATCTCCACGTTTTGAGGTTCTAGAAACTTTTTTCGACTATTTTCATAATAACGTCAGTATGTCTGTATGTATGTGTGTGTGTGTGTGTATGTGTGTGTGTATGTGTGTGTGTGTGTGTGTGTGTGGGTAAGTGTGTATGCAACGTGTTTTATTTAAAATATTATTATGACGCTTACTAGTTAGTTCTAGTAACGAAGGCTAATGCGAAATTCGTATTGCATCTTAATCACGTTAAATTAACAAAGATTATTTTAAGTCAATTTAAGAAATTTTTTTAAGTGTGTCCATTTCCTTACAAACCAGCGAGGTGGTATTCTACCACACGGTCAGCAATGCACCTGATCTGAAAAATATTCTCTATTCGACCCGAAATTCGAATTTTCTCTCGTTTAATATCACGACATAGATCCAAATCAGCTACAAACTAAATAATAGTTAAATATAAACTATTGTACATTGCTCCACTGTAAGCAAGACCAAGACAATAAAATTGCCATGTTGTGTAGTACGTGATGTATATTATAATATTAATAGTGCGATTTTAATCGCCTATGTGGTCTAGTGGTCCGGTGTCGACGTTAACCATTGAGGATTCGGATTCGATTCCCGGGTCGGGCAAATACAAAACTGAGCTTTTCCGTTTTTCTGAAAAAATATCGTTGCTCGGGATTGGATAATAACCCGCAGGCGTATTACCTAACGTTTGCAATCCACCAGCGACCAGCGATGACTTTTAAACGTAACGAAAAAATCATCAAAAACGTCACCAATTGCTTGCTGGTCATTGGATGCACTTTTTGCAATGACTCAGCACCAAAACTAATCAACCGGCAATGACTGCCACTAATAAACAAGGCTGTTATGTGTCTTGCAATAACTAAACAATTACGATAATATGGCATTGTGAGTTACGTGATAACGCCGCCGGTAGACGATAAGCTTGTCACATATCTCTGTTATATCTCTTATATCTTATGAAATGTTTAAAATTATTAATTGTTTAACCTAATTTAAATATATTATATTTAGTCTAAAATAAAGTCAAGTATTTGATTAAGTTAATTATTAAGTTAATAATGGACTAGAATAACACATAAAATAAAAAAAGTGTTTGTCAGATACGTTTTCGAGGCATTCGTGTTTATAAAATTGAGGAGTGAAATGTCATACCATAAAGTGTACCTAATCCATTTTTTATTTAATATATTCGTAATTCCGTATTTTATAAGTTGTTGTTCAAATTAATAAATCTTTTACCTTTTATCAAGTGGAGCCAATAGTATTAGCATCTTTGAGAAAGCCATCTGCTTGTTTGCTACCTTATAAAAAAATTAACTAATGGCAGTTTGATATTACAATAATTTTAATGTCAATTCAGCCTCTTTTCTATATCAAACAAATTATAATTTATTTTTGTTTGATAAAGAAATAAAATTACGCAACTCGAGAAATCTTATTTGACCTTTATTTAAATTCTCTGGGCTTATTATGAATATATAAAAAGTATCCATATTTAAATGTAGAAGCGACGATATGGAAAAATCACACTATTAAAGTTAATAATAAGTAAAAAAAAAATACTTTAGCTTTATATTGACACAACACTTTAGAAATTGATGGCCGCATATATTCATTTTACATATATTTGTGTAAATATTGAGAACAATTATAGTACGTTACTATCCATGAGGCAGGATGTTATTGTCACTTATATACATTTACCAGCTGCTATAGGCTTAAGGGCTACGTTAGGCTACTACGGTAAGCACCTACAAACAGCTGTACTGTTTGCGGGTGCCAACAAACTGAGCAACTTCAGTACTCCCGGTATATGACATGCTTAGGAAAGAAAGATAAGTAGATTCAGTGGATCAGTATAGAATACAAGTTATACGCGTAAGTAAAAACAAAATACAAAAAACACATATATGCAAAAAAAAAATAATAAACATACACACACACACACACACACACACAAACAATACAATAGATCTAACAAAATGAAATTTAAAGAACTGTGTGACTGCGTGTGTATAGGCATATATATAGGTTATAGCATAGGCACGCGTAGATACATAGACGGTCGTCGCTTAACTGACAATGAGCAATCAGATGATCGCCGAGGCACCGGTAACAAATATCTTCTCTGACGTAGACGCATACATCAGCTCTTGGTACAAAGGACTGTTCCAATTTGTATCCCAAGTAAGAGAGCTAGAAAACATTACTTGGAGTGTCTCGGTCAAAGCAAAGTTGGTCGCGATGTGAACTGGATATCGTTTAGGTTGGAATGAAGTCCCTAAAATAACTCAGCAACTAGCATGGAACGGGTTTCCATAACTTTCTTGCTCTGGTAAGATTGCGTATGAGTGCAATTCGTCACAAGAAGGCAACCTGAGCATCCGTGATCTGGCTGTTTAAAAAATTTCAAAGCACGGATATCCAGACGGGGATTCTCCACCGCTAGCATAACTTTTGAGACAAATTTCTTTTTTCATTTGTATTTTCAATTTTTTAATGCGAGGGAGGGGGAATTAGGCCTCCGAGACTCTCACTAATCGGACAAGTGGGCAACATGGAGCTGTAGTTTTGGTCAGTGTTAGATGACAGAGTGATGTCTCCCCAGGCATCCCGCACTATTCAGCTGCAGTTGCAGTATAGCACTATCACTAAATTGGTTGACAGATTTTACCGGTGGAATTATTTTGCCCCAAAATAATCCTACCGGTGGGGTCGTCATGTCTCTACGTCAGCAAAACATAAAACTTAAAATTCCTTTATTTACATTAAATTTGAAACTTGTTAGATCTCACGTAATTTGTATTAATCCTTAATCCTTTCTTACTCATATATGACGTATAAATATTAAAAATTTATTTACCATTAATAATAAAAATAATTCAGGATAAAACAATAGCAATATTAACATAATATCTAAATACCATTTTTCATTACGTATTTCAGGCACTTTTTTGGTCTTTATGCACACAGAGCCTTTTTCATTTACTTTTATTGTAATATTCAGTCGTTCCCTACTTGCTTTCACATAGTTCCATATTTCCAAATATTTTTTTGGTGGCACATGTCATACTTATTAACACAAAAGGCCCGAATCGTAATTGAAAATTATAGAAGTAGGTACATCTGTTTCAAATAAGACAGGCATTTTTAGCGTATTGTCTACTGTAACAACCAACTACTTATTTACCAAACTAGACTACTTAACCATTGTTTTATGACTGTATTAAGCTAAGATTAAGCATGATTTATAGTTTTGTACACGAAACATGGATTATGGTGGCCAGGTTAACATAATTTGCAGCGATTTTGGGAAGGCATTCTATCTTGTGGCAAGGTCTAATGCCACATACATAAGTTAACCGGCTAGCTTACCCTCCAAACCGGAACACGACAGTGACAAGCACTGACGCTATTACAGCAGGAATAGGTAAGGCGGTGGTACCAGAGCGAGACAATGCAGAACTCTACCACCCAGTAGCCAGTAACGACAGTTGACCTACTCTGCAAAGGAGCCCGGGACCAATACGGGATTTAAAAAATAAGATTAAATTGATCATGGTTTCACAAATATACAACTTTTCAAAAATCAATATACTGCCATTTTTAACAAACTAGATGTTTGAACCGAAAAAATCTATGCTTATAATTTTAACTCCTTTGAGCTTAAAAATATTATTATTTAGTAATAAATATCACAATAGATGGTCTGCAGGGTCAACCGCTTTACAGATTCTTTTTTGTTTTACTACATATTTAATCAATATATGATTCGGGTCTTAATGTATTTTCCGGACAAAAATCGCGACATTGAACTAAGTGGTAAATGTTTGCGACGTCTTGAGTGGGTTGCTACTTGCTTATTTCTGCTGCAATAGTGTGAGTACTCGGTGCTGTCGTGATCCCGTTTAGAAGGTAAGGTAGCCGGTAGTTATGTATGTTGCATTCCGATCCCTCCACACAAATAGCAACTCACCAATATCCTTTGGTGTTTATGAGCGATGGTTATCTCTTTTCATGAAGAGAACTTGAAAAAGAGAAAAATCTGCTTGTTTACTATCTTATAAATTAAAAAAAAAAACATTACGATTCGTTACTTTTAAAAATGTTTCATTTACGAATGGTGATGTGCAGTAAAATATCAGTTTACGTTTTTTCAACTTCTTAATTTTCAAAGAGCTCGTTCCATTTGAATAATAAGGGTATTGAGGCGTTTCTGCCCGCACGTGTTTCCCTCCGCGGCGCGGGCCGAAACACCTAAACGCATTTTATTCATTGGTCTTTTCGGCCCAGCAGTCTTTGGGTCAGCAATTTTTTAAATTATGTTACTAAGTAGGTACAGTTGCAACCCAAAGTTTTGTTTTCTTTAATTTAAATTAAATATTAAGTACTTTAAAAATATATTGTAATAAACTACAGAATTTATATATAAACTATCCACTAATTCCCCGTGTTGGTCCGGGCTCCTTTGAAGAACAGACTGCAGAACTGCCTTTCTAATAACTTTAACTCTTCCTTGAATAGCACTAACAATAATTACAATAATAATAAATTCGAGAAAATGTTCAAACTGAGCTACTTACTCTTCTTTTATCATTATTCTATGTATTTTTACAAGATACCTGTTGATTAACGTTAATCCTATCTTCTATCTACTTTCAATACAGAATATATTTTTTCAGTTCAATAAAATCACACATAACCGTTAGTTTTCTTTCACGAAGTCATATAACAAGGCCTTATCCATAAAAGGATTATTGCGCCTATAAACTCTGTACCATCTAAATATATTACAGAAATGTCAAGATTCGCGGTATTTGTGGGCGTTTTTTTTTCATATGCCAATAAAATTTAAATTTAAAGCTTAAAGTCCTTGGACGGCTGAGACTGACAATGATTATCAGTATACGTGACTAGATCTTAGTACTCAAGAAGTAATGATGAAACGCAGTTTGTATGTCGTAAAATGTATTTTTCCAAAGCAGTGCCTAAAAGCAAAGAAAAACAAATCTATACATGTAATAAAATCGTATGAAAGTTTATTGTGAAACAGTACAAGTGTTATCGATATAAAATATTGTACTTAAAAAAGTCATCTATATATAATAAAATGCATATTATTAATTATACATATAATATAATGTATGTACATAGAATATTTTTTTAAAAGAATAATTGGGGCGTGATCTACAATCGATATCGAAGCCAAAAATATAGTTTTTAGAATTTTTGTTTGTTTGTCTGTTTGTCTGTATGTATGTCTGGGCTAAACTCAAAAAGTATCTTCACGCCCGTATCCCCAAAGGGGCTAGGCAGAGGAACAACAAGTGCACCCACGATTAGCTGAAGATACTTGGTCCCACAAATGTGATAGATAGCAAGCCTATCGCCGACCGGGCACTTTCCAATCCCGGGCAACTTTGTGTTTATCAGAAAACTGAAAAAACCCTTTTTAAGTGCCCGACCCGGGAATCGAACCCGAGACCTCATCTTTTCAACGCTGGACCACTAGACCACAGAGGCGATAAACACAAAAAGTACTGTAGGGATTTACTTCAAATTTTGCATGAATATTACTAACAGGTCGGGTCAACATATTAGGCTACATATTAACTCGCTATCACCTACGGGGGAGGAGCTGTGCCGAGTAAACGAAGTCCGCGCGGACGAAGTCGCAGGCAACAGCTAGTATACGATAAAGTGTTATTTTTATATCTTAACAAACAAGTTGTAGATTGGTCTTACAAACGACTATTGCCTATAAACATCAAAGATATTAATTGGCGCATTGCTGTTTATGTGATGGGATAGCAATGCCACATGCATAAGTTTACCGGCTACCTTACCCTCTTAACCGGTATGCGATAATGACAACCATTGACACTTACAGCAAAAATTTCCCTCGTGTTGGTCTCGGGTTCCTGTGAAGAATAGGCCAAATGCCATTTTGCCGATTGGTTATACGAGTCACTACCATCGTGGCTGCTAGGTGGTAGAGTTCTGCATTGTCTCGCCCGGGTCTAGTACTACCGCCTTACCTATTCCTGCCGCAATAACGTCAATGCTTGTCACTGTCGTGTTCCGGTTTGGAGGGTAAGGTAACCGGTAAACTTATGCATGTGGCATTAGACCTCGCCACAAGACAGCAACGCACCATTAACACCTTTGGTGTCTATAGGCGATGGTTGACTCTTTCCATCAGGGGACCCATCTGCTTGTTTGCTATCTTATAATATATAAAAAAGAGAACACAACAGCGAAAGCATTGACACTGTTGCGACAGGAATTGGTAAGGCGGCGGCAGTACGAAAATCCGGCTGAGACGTTGCAGAGTTCTACTACTTAGTTAATAGTCATGATTTGCCCCGACCTTATAAAAGTAATACCAGTAATCTTTATTAATAAACTAACTGACTCGGCAAACTTTGTTCCGCCTTAATGGCAATAAATAAGCAGATTTATTTTTTAATTGGAAAAAAAAATAATAAAAAGTATCCTATGTCCTTCTCCTGGCTCTAAACTACCTCCCTGCCAATTTTCAGCTAAATCGGTTCAGCCTTTCTTGAGTTATAAGTGGAGTAACTAACACGACTTTCTTTTATATATATAGATAGATATCACAGTCCTTTTCTACGGCAAAGTTTAAACGATTTTTATCGAAACTGAAATATGTTATGTAACCGAACGAAAAACTGTATTGTAATTCACTTTGACATTATGATTTGACGTACGTATGCCGAAGTCGGTGTCAACATCGTGTCAACGCGATATTCGTGCTCCGGCTTGATCATATGACATCTGAAAGACAGATATTGGTTTCTGAACGTTCCTTGTTGCATATGTAAGCGATTTGAAATGTATTTTGTATAATACAAAGTA
Organism: Apodemia mormo; assembly: GCA_036924255.1. Classification (NCBI taxonomy): domain Eukaryota; kingdom Metazoa; phylum Arthropoda; class Insecta; order Lepidoptera; family Riodinidae; genus Apodemia; species Apodemia mormo. Next base: position 6,633,068 of record JAUPFN010000011.1, read on the forward strand.
TATACAATATGCATTTTGTATATTGCATGTAAAATAATGATGTAGCTCTATAGTGTTTTATGGTATTAATGGTTAGGAGTGTTAATAGCCTAATATGTATATTTTAATCACGTTAAGCACTATTTTAGAGGGATATTTAATAGCGCTTGATCCTGCTATCCGTTCCCGTTATTAGCTTGTAGCGATTTATATTTCAAAATACAATGTCATTAAGTAGCCCTTTTAACGTTCCTTTTTAATAGCAATATTAAATATCTAAAACAAAATGGAAACTCTTAATGTTAAGAGGATTGTACTGTAAAATGATTTCGGGGAAACAGCTTTTCAAGTTAACGTATTACTTCGCCACTGCATTAATATCTGCCATATAGAGACAGAAGTGCACCTTCTACATTTATATTTTTTTGCCATTTTGCCATTTGCCACTAGAAATAAGTTCTATACTATGATGTATCTATAAGGTGGCTAGCCTGTCATGTTATGGGACTATATATTCGATGTCGAGCATAACATGTTTTCCACAAATACTGTGAAATATATTCTAAAAAGTTGCTCAACCAAGGATTTGAACTCAGGATTTAATGTTTTCATTTCATTTTATGAACTCCTATTAATACCGAACCTACTGCTAGACCATTGATATGACTATAATTCCTAGTGACTGCTCTCTGGTTAAAACTCAACCTTAAGTCGAAATCAAAGAACAAAATCTTGTTATAAGTGTTAATGCGAAAATTCATTTATTATAAATAAATAAATAAATATTCACGGAACAAATTACACTTACTGATCTAATCCAAAAGTAAGGGAATTATTTGCTTGTGTTATGGGTGTTTGTCAACGATACTAATACATATTATATAAATATACTTTTACATACATAATAAACACCCAAACCCGGAAATACAAACATTTATGCTCATCACACAAATGCTTGTCCCCATCGGGGATCGAACCCGAGCCCCGTTGATTGCGTATTCAGGGTCGCTAACCAGTCGACCAACGGGGCGGTATTTAGTAGATTTATGTTTTTATTGATACTTTTTAACCGTCAATTGTAATTTCAGATTTAGCGTTTTCGTTGCCATTGCTAATTTATCCAGGCTGAATTAATAGATACGACCATTATGTCAATGTTTCCGTTTGTAATCCTTCGAGCAAGTTTAAGCTATTTCAAATCGAAGTTAAAGCAGGATTTAAAGTTTAATTTATTATAAGTTTTTGATTTTAGTAAGATAGTTAAAGTGAGTGTGCTATTACGTACCTTAATTAGCTTAATTCTAATTTATTGTTAAACTTATAAACTTTTTTAAATAAGGATTTTTTTATTTATATTATAGTCGTGTGGTCAGTAACCCTGACTTAACGGGGCTTAAATTCAATCAACGACAGGGACAAGCATTTGTGATAATAATGTGTTTGTATTTTTTGGTTCGGGTGTTTATTTCAGTAATTTAAATCAGACACTAATATTATGTACTAGCTGTTGCCAGCGACTTCGTCCGCGCGGTCTTCGTTTACTCCGCTCTGCTCCTCCCCCGTAGGTGATAGCGCGATAATATGTAGCCTATATGTTGACCCGACCTGTTAGTAATATTCATGCAAAATTTGAAGTAAATCCATGTAGTACTTTTTGAGTTTACCCCGGACATACATACAGACAAACAGACAAACAGACAAACAGACAAAAATTCTAAAAACTATATTTTTGGCTTCAATATCACGCCCCAAGTATTCTTTTAAAAAAATATTCAATGTACAGTTTTGACTTTCCTACGATTTTATTATATGTATAGATAAGTATGGTATGGTATTGCTAGTCAGCAACCACATCACAGGCAAATAATGTGCTTATTTTGAGGCTAGATCAATTGATATTCAACCATGTTTATTTATTAGAATTACGCTCCTAATGATGCGCCCTGTACTGTCCTTAAAGCATTAATTGTAAATTCAGCTTTGACCCTTTCGTTACCATTGCAAATTCATCAGGGCTGAATTAATATAGACGCGACCATTAGGACAACGTTTCCGATGTAATCCCTCAAGCAAGTTTAAGTTGTGTCAAATCGAAGGTAAAGTAGGATTTTCAAACCTACTTTAATGTTTTGTTAATTTGTGTATTAGTTAGGTAGTTAATGTAAGTACTATTATGTAAGCATTGATATAAAAAAACCCAAGATACATAATCAGTGTCTCAAGAACGTCCTCTAAAAATGAGCGCAATATTTCAAATTGTTCGCTAATTTCAAATAGAATCCCGTCATTCGTAATACTGTCAATTTAATAACTTTATGTACATTGCTTTAAAAAACAACTATAAATCTTGCGCTTAAGGTTGAATATGCAAAAATATGTATTTTTGCCATATCTGTAATTACTTGTGTCGAATCAGCGACAGATTTGCGTGTCAGTTTTGTTCGGGAATATGCATCTTGGATTTCTTATATCAATGTATGTATGAGCCCGTGCTAGAGAAAATTTTAAGACCTTTACGAAGAAAAATTTTGACACGACCCGATTTAAAACCAGCAATCTTGATTTTAAGCCAGGCAAAGCTCTGACTACTGAGTTACGTGTTTGAGGTTCAACGTGACGTAATTCTTTGCTTTTGTAGCTGATTCCGTCGATTCTACTGATCGTTAGTGAAATAAGTTCATAATCGCAGATGAAATTTACATCAATATCGATTTTAGTTTGGATGCCGTGCTAAGGAAAATTTAAAAACTTTTTTGAATAAAGGAAAATACATGACTGGATTTGAGCCAGTGAATAATGTTCAAGGTTTTGTATATCACTACATAGCGAACCAGTAGATAGTTCCCCTAAGCAAAAAGACATCTTATCGTCGAAATAAATACCAAGGGTGAAACTGATTCGTGCCTGTTGCGTGCATGGTTGCAACGTCATCTGCTTGGAACACGACGGTGACAAGCTTTATCAAAAACACTATTGTGGTAAGAAAAAGTGGTAGGTATCAAATCCGGATGAGATGTGAAAATGTTTACCACCTAGTAAATGTTTATGAAAATAATAATTTGCACTTTACAGCATTGAATTTAAACCAGCTAACTGCGCCTCACAATCCGCTGGATTATAAAAGTTTTTCGTATCGTCCAAAAAAGTATTTTTCGGAACAAAAAAATATTTTATCCAGATAATAAATAATACACCAGTTTACCAAATTTCATATAAATCAATCCAGTAACTAACATCTTAACAACTGATACAATGCGTTGTATGTTGTAAAATAATGTATGTTGTGTTTATGTAACAGCCCAAACACATTTTGCTTTGTTACGAGTATTGGGGTACTGGAGGGACTGGACGGTAAAGGCATTTTCATTGAGCGAGTAATTATTTACTAGCTGTAGCCCGCGACTTCGTTGCCTAATCCAAAATATTCACGGGACAAATTACACTTACTGATCTAACCTAAAGTAAACTAAAAGTAAGCAAATTATTGAGTTTTTTTACATTATAAGATAGGAAACAAACAGATGACTGTAATGACAGAAAGAGTCAATTATCGCCTATAGACACTAAAGATGTTAGTGATGAGATGCTATTTGTGTAGCAAGGTCTGAATGCCACATGCGTAAATTTACTGACTGCTCTACTCTGTAACTGGACACGACAATGATAAGCATAGACACTATTGTAGGAATATGCAAGGCAGTTATATAAAGTTTCATCCTCACCACCTCCATGTCTGGAAATCCACAACCGTGCGCTTTTGTCCGCACTTCGCCGTGTTGGTCCCGGCCTCCTTTGAAAATAGGCCAACTGCCGTTCTGCCAGGCAGGTCGTAAAAGGCGACCGATTGGCTATCGAGTCACTAACGTCGTGGCTACTAGGTGGTAGAGTTCTGCATTGTCTCGCCTTACCTATTCCTGCCGCAATAGCGTCAGTGCTTGTCGCTGTCGTGTTCCGGTTTGGAGGGAAAGGTAGCCGGTAAACTTATGCATATGGCATTAAACCTCGCTAAAAGATAGCAACGCACCATTAACATCTTTGGTTTCTATAGGCGATGGTTGACTTTTTCCATCAGGAGACCCATCTGATTATTTGCTATCTTATGATATAAAAAAAAACTGTTTGCCTTGCACTATTCCTTACCTTCGAGGGTGTTACCGAACGGATACCACTTGGGAACCTTCTAGAAATGAGCTTATTCATTAAAAGGCTGGCAACGCAGCTGCAAGACCCCTGGTACATCTGCATGTTTATGGGCGGTGGTGATCACTTACCATCAGGTGCACCCCCTCCTCGTTTGCCCTGTCTACTATAAAAAAACCGGACAATGTTACAGAAATTTACCACCTAGTAGTCACGATGGTAGTTACACGTATAGCCTAACGTTCTCGTGTAAGCACGGGCCCTCTTTAAAGAATAAGCCATCAGCCAGACTCCAGAGTGGTGGGGTTAGATTGCCTGTAAAGGAGATAGAATGAGCGTTGACTTAGCACGTGATCAAACTTATTTATCCTAGATCCACCGTAGATCGCATAAAATTATACTATCTATAACATTTGTGCGTATCAAATTCATAAAAATGCTTTCTTGTCCAGATTATACCTGTACTTTAATGTACTTTAACACATTGAGCAAAAACAAAGAAAAGTTTAATAGTATCCTCACGCCCGGTTCTCTTGCGGTAAAGACAGAGTAAACCGAACGTTTATAGCCTTTCCAGTTCACCGCGATTCACCGATTTGTCAGTTGGCAAGATCACCGCATTCACCGACATTTTAACGATTATCGACCATTTCTAGCGATATCCGGGACTGACAGCTTTACGTGCTCATTCGAGGCACGGGAATTATAATACACCACTCTGCTAAACTCCGAGCTGTTACTGAGATTATTGATTTTCTAGAAAGCCTTAATAACACTTCTGCCCGACGCAGGGATCGAACCCTGATCCTTATGATCTAATCCGAATAGGCTACCCCTAGACCACGAGGCAGTCTAATATGTATATTAAAGCTATCACTATGGTTAACACACTGGCCAGTGACTTCTTCATAAACACAAATTGCCTATAAATATTCCAATTTTGTTTTTCTTTTGTCTTTTTTCCCCTGGGAGCACTATCATTTATTTTCCACTTGTGAAAATTTGTAATTATCTGCCATTAAAGCCTGTAAGTTAGTTTTATTTATAGCTTCGAGTTTTACTGGAGAATAAATATTAATAAGATATACAACGTGTCACAGAAAGAGCGCGCACTATGAAACACGTCATTTTTTTTTAAATAAAACCATAATTTTGACACCAAAACTCTTCTTTCCTGATTTTAAACACTGTTTTTTAACAGACCACATGAATACCATGAATTCATTTATCCTCAGTGAAGGCAAAAGTTGTTATTTTTAGATATATTTTTGATTAAATAATTTTAAACTGAAAATTCAAATATTTTAGGCCCTATTATCTATTTTAAGTTTATTTCTTCATTATGTCACCTCTTCATGAAAGATCTCTATAACTTTTATTTTTAATTACATATATAATATAATATATATATATATATATATATATATATATATATGTATATATATATATATATATATATATATATATATATATATATATATATATATATATATAACTACTGTTCACTCTTACATAATATAATTCTGTAACAGGTTGTATAAGACCGTTCATCGTCAACATTTACTTAAATCATAAGGTTAAGAAAAACTAAATCAAAAATGTCACTACTAGTCCAGTAAAAAGTTTAATGAAACCATGATCTGATCAGTTTTGGCGCAATGAGTAAAAATGTGTTCATTAATACTTAAATAATGATGTTATGAAAGAAATTTTGATTTAAATGTAGGGGAAAGGTATGAAAAAAATAAAAAAAGGGTTGAAAAATGCCTTTTTTTAAATAACTTAATAACGGTAGGAAATAGAAAAAAAAGTGTCAAGTAAAAGTTGTAGAGAAAAAAATTTTACACAAAAAACTTCCTCATCATTTTTTTGTTATCTGCTTTAGTTTAGCTACAAAAAATAAAAATTAAATTAGTAGTAAAATATGTAAAAATATATAAATATGGGAAAACATATGTAGTAGTGTTAGTACATATTTATGTGATGCGCGCGCTGCATGGTACAGGGCCGTAATAATTCTGGTAAGTTTTTATAATTAATTACAAAGCAAATTTAATTTTTATTTTTTGTAGCTAAACTAAAGCAGATAACAAAAAAATGAAAAGGAACTTTTTTGTGTAGGATTTTTTTCTCTACAACTTTTACTTGAAACTTTTTTTTCTATTTCCTACCGTTATTAAGTTATTTAAAAAAAAAGGCATTTTTCTACCCTTTTTTTATTTTTTTTCATCCCTTTCTCCTAAATTTAAATCAAAATTTCTTTCATGATATCATTATTTAAGTATTAATGAACACATTTTTGCTCATTGCGCCAAAACTGGTCAGATCATGGTTTCATTAAACTTTTTACTGGACTATACTCGCTAGCGCTTATAATTTGTTAACTAATTAGCTCTTTGTAACAAAATTCATTAAAACTTCCCAAATTAATTTAAGTTGCTTAATGAAAATCGTTCCAATATTTGTTTTAACTATTTATTTTTCCCCAATTTTTCAATTAATTTTTAATAGATGAGTGAAAATAATTACATGATATTAATATACACTAAAGCTATTTGTTTGTTTATTTGCACAAATACTCCGTATTAGTGTAGGCCTCGTTTGAAGCTTAGATCTGGTATTCTCCAAGGCAGTTCGTAAAAGGTGAACGATTGACTATATGGGTTACTACCATCATGACTACTAGGTGACAGAGTTCCGTAACATCTCACCCGGGTATTTAGTACTGGTCTTTCCATACCTGTCGCAATAGCATCAATGCTTGTCAATATCATGTTCCAATTTGTTGGAAAAGGTAGCCAGTAGACTTATGTATATTATATTGCCATCCCATTATACAGATAGCAACATACTACTAACACGTTAAGTGTGTATATGCGATGGTTTCTCTTTCCATCAGGAGAGCCACCTGTTCGTTCACTATCCAATGATGTAAAATATATTGTTTTTCAATAAATTATTTTTCCTTATCGGTGGCGTGATTAATCATCACTACATAGTATAAAACAAAGTCGCTTTCTCTGTCTGTCCCTATGTCCTTATGTCCCTATGTATGCTTAAATCTTTAAAACTACGCAACGGATTTTGATGCGGTTTTTTTTAATAGATAGATTGATTCTTGAGGAAGGTTTAAGTGTATAAACCTTTCCTATATTCCCACGAGAACAAAAGCTGCGCGGGTGAAACCGCGGGCAGGTCGCTAGTGTGTGATATAAGAAGAGAAGTATCTCGGAGTTAAATCTCGAAAAGGCAGACATACGAACATGGCAAAATTGTATGGGTACCTTGTTGTTTAGGCAACCCTAAAAATTTAATAAAAAATAATTCATCTATAACGCTTTAAACAAAAACTCTCTTGGACATTACACAAAGGCAGTCAAAGACTATATTCCTTTGAATTACATTAATGAGTGTATACGACTTGCGGACTACGACCAAACAAAATCTTTCGCAGACGATTGCCTCGTTTCTTTCCTTAGTTGCGTGCTTACTGCGTATAGACAAACGTATTAAGCAGTAGTTATGTTGGGCCTTTTTGCAATTTCTCATCTCTATAAGATTGAGCGCTTTATGACCTTACGTAGTAAAATTTCCTGGAACAAAAGAATATTGCGTGTCTTGTAAATAAAGACTTCATGTCAAAGACCTATTTCTATGTACTAACATATACATCAAACTCCTTGCTTACAAAGAGCTATCCTGTTATATCATGATAAGTACATATAAATTTGATTTTTAACTTATTTTGTATAATATACTATACTTTAAAGGATTTATCCTACATCTATGAAATACTTCTGAGTAAGGCAGATTTATTCATCAAAATGTTACCGAATCAGCACGAGGGGAATTCATTGGAGGAGTTATTTGGGGTCATTTATTTATTACATAAGACAATTTAGGAGAGAGGGGGGTCGACCATGACTTATTTCTTCTTACAAGAGACAGGAAGGGATTCCACGTGAATGATTAAAACCAAAATTTATTACTCCGAAAAAATCTGTAAACCGATTAAACTTGTAGTTCATCCCTGAAACTGCCCGCTAAATTAAGGTATTTTAAGCTCAAAAAAACAAAAACTGTAAGCACAGATTTTTTTCGGTGATCATAATTTATGAAAATCTTTTGTTAAGTAAGTATGTAAATTTTGAAAATAATGATAAATTTTGATATTTCGAATAGTATTCAACGCAATTTCTAAGCTCTAAAATGGTTTCTTGGCTTTCAATTCATAGGCTGAAAATATCGAAGTAATTTTAAAAATATTTTTTCGAAAATTTTTGTTTATTTATTTATTTACAATATTCGTGCACAACAAAAATGTTCACAGGTTAAACTTAACGCCAAAAGGCATTCTATAGGAGAAGGTGGGGCAGCTTCATACAGTTTTTATATTTCGTCTTATAGAATTCGCTCTGATATCAATATTTATATCGATGTATTAAAAATTAATAGTCTCACTATCTGACTTTAAATTAAAATCAAGAAATTTGTATAAATACACACGTACGACTTTTTATATCAATTTTAAAAAATAATGGGAAATGTATGAATGTACCCCACATGCGGGGCACTTTCATACGGACTATGGGGCAGATTCATACATGCAAAAAAACTCCATTTATACATGAAATATTTATTTATTTATCAAAATCAAAGTATCAGTATCAAAATAAAGGGCACAACGTTTTCATGAACATATGGAAAGAGATATCTGTAGTTACATTAATATCTGTAGCTTTTCTTTTTATGGCACCAAGAGAATTAAATTAACCTATCAGTCTTTCTGATCAGTCCCATAATTATTTAAATATCTAAGGACTATTCTTACTATTTATTTAGTACTACTATTAATAATCATCAAATTCAAAAATATCACAATAAAATCGTGACCAGCTCTCCTCTTTCGGCAGAAACTATTTGATCAACTTGTTTTTGACTCTGCAGCAAAAATTTTGGGTGTGCTCAGAACAGTAGATACCAGATTCGTCGTAGTTGAAAATCCAATCGGCTGTAAAATTGTATATGCGGTATATATTCTCCAGGTTCTGAAAGAAATCATTCACTGCTGTTTTGTTGAAACCGAATGATCTGGCAGCACTTGTATTTTCCGGTTTATGCAAACTTAAATTTTTCTGGCGTTTTCGGAAACTTACTAACCAGTCTGCTCCCGCCATCTTATTATTATTTCAACTTGCAGGGTATTTAATCTCATTGGCCTTAGCAAAATCATATGCAAGTCTTTTAACTTGGACACATAACAGCCCATAGTGCATCTTAGAACCCTCTAAGATATATATATTCAAAAGACCCTCCTCTGTTCTTGTAAAAACTTGCTGTGATGCAAATTTAGATACAAATACACGAATTTCAGTATTACGTATTTTTATCTTGTGTATTACGTATTTTTTTGATACGGCTTTGTAATTCTTATGCATTAACTCCATACTTGGCTGCTGATTTTTGAAAAGAAAGTTTGTTTGCTAAAACTTCATCAATAGCCTTTATCATAGCCTTTTCGTCCACCTCTCCACTCCTAGTTCCCATTTTCTTGTGATTTCTGACAATTATCGTTCTGCAAAACAAAATTATGGCATCGCTTAAATTTTAATAAATAAAATAATAAAATGGGGCACATTCATACAGTATGAATGTGCCCCATACACTACTGTATGAACCTTCCCCATCACAAAAAAATTAAATTAAAATAATGCCAGAAAAAAACCAACCATATATAGAATTATTCACACATCAGTCCACAAAAGTGACCCTATTATCTTTTAAATAAAATAGAACTGGATAATCTAGACAGCAGCTGGTATTAAAAAAAGACGTTAAAATTGAGGCTATAAAATTACTTACGCCCAGCCGAATCACGCTCCGTGTCACACCAACGCGCTTTTCACGCGGACTGCTGTCAAACTCCGTCAGCGAATATACACGTAGGTAAGCTACGCATACACGCATAAGTCATCCCGTTGCTGTGCGCCTAACATCAGATATATCTAGTGTATGATAGTGCCCCTTGTACGAATCTGCCCCACTTTCCCCTACTAGTCAATTTCATGCAAAACAGAAACATGACTGATAGAGCTGGTTCATCTTAATTTACTTGAGAACAGAGTAATCTTAACTTGTAAGGACAAATCCAAAAAGAACAAAATAACAAGCTAACTTGAAAATTTAAAGTATTACACATACGACACATATATACATCAAGTGACACCCATATACATACCACATACATACCTATATATTAAATACATATACATACGTACCTACATTATATTCATACATATATTTATAAATACATATGATTAAAATTATTATACAACTAAGACCAAAGATTAAGTTATCACTCATTATATTTATATTTATATATTTACTTCGTTATTGATACCCAACCCAAATAGATTTTGATATCAAGATTTTGATACAATTTACGGAAATTAAAGCAGTTTTTTAGAGATAAAATCTGATTAGATTTTTAAGTCAATCGGTATCGTTAGCCTAAAATTGATTTTAAAAATATTAAGTTGTCTGTAAACAACTAAATATTAATATTTAAAATTTAACTTTTGTAAATATGATTCAATTTTGATTTTCGAAACTACATTTGACGTTGTTTTTTAAGACCAAAACACTGTAGAAGGGCGAAAAATGATCAGTCAATAAATCTCGAAGTTTTGTCAAAAACACTTTTTTAAACATTTTTCGTCAACGATAAAGTTTTTGAGGAAAAGAACTGATTAGATTGTGTACTTAACCGGTACATAAATATGAAATTATACTAAAAATCAACTCCCTAACATTTTTTCGAGGTTTTTTCAAAATGCACTAAACCGAATTAGCTTAATTTTTTCTGGGAGTCTAAGCTGAGCGGAACCCAATCAAATGCTATCAACCGCGTTTCGATCTGTCAAGTTGTTCAAAAGTTGTAAGAATTTAAAGTTTAAACATGCAAACGTACACACATACATACATACATACATTCGACATACTGCCGTGGTCGTGAAAATAGTCGAAAAAAATCCCAGGAGTTTAAAACATGGATATCTGGTGAATACTCGATTTTCGAAAATCGGGGCAAAACCAATAACTTCCATATCTACATACGTATCGGGAAGTTAAAAATTACTCTTCCTTTACCTCGTAATTAAGTACACATAAAATTATCGTACTTAAGTTTTTTTAGATTCTTACGTAACAAATATTAAACAGTCAGCCTATTCTTATATTTTCTTATACATATAAGAAAGAGAGGGGGTCAAAAGCTAGCAAAAATAGTTTTACGTAATGAATAAAAGGTGCCTTTCAGTATTTTTTGAGTATTTCATTTTCAAATACTAAACAACGTAGAAACAAAATCTTATATTGATTAATTATTTTTATAAGACCTTCTGCTCGAAAACAGGTCAGCTTTTCCAATATCAACGATAACATCTTGGAAGTTATGGCAACAATAAAATAACTTGGCCTTTGTATATCTTCTGTGAAATTTTAATCAAGCAAATCTCTTAAGAAGCTGGAATATTGCCAATTAAATTTATTAATTTTCCAATAGCGTAAAATATGTATCCGTGTTCATCCGAACACCTTTTTGAAGAATAGATCAATCGCCATCGCAATCATGCAAATGCCACTCAAAACCATCAGTCATGAATTACGTTTGCGCGAGTGACTGATGGTGACTGATACCCTATTTAGACGCTCACTCGTGACTGTCGTCAGTCAAACCAAAGATGCACAGAGAAGAGCACGTTTCGGCATAAAAAATAGCCTGAGAGCCACTGAACCATTTGTCTAATTTTTTTAAATAGTGTTTTATTATTCGTTAATAATCAGGCGCAGCAGCGATTTGACCATTGACTATCATATCCTTCAATATGTACAGCCTTTAACACCCGAATAAAAAATTGCAAAAGTTATAATATTTTTTTTAAAACAGTTTAAAACAGTTAATAACTAAGATCTCAAAAACAATTATGTTGATTATCAAGAATACAAAAGTCTTAAAGAACAAGAAAATTCTTTACAAACGGCTTAGTAAGCTAGAAACTGTTACTCCCAATATTACACATATATATATATATATATATATATATATATATATATATATATATATATATATATATATATATATATATATATATATATATATTATTTATATATATATATATATATATATATATATATATATATATATATATATATATATATATATATATATATATATATATATATTTTAAACTGTTTCAAAATTTTTTTTATAACTTTTGCAATTTTTTATTCGGGTGTTAAAGGCTGTACATATTGAAGGATATGATATATATATATATATATATATATATATATATATATATATATATATATATATATATATATATATATATATATAATATTAGGGGTAACAGTTTCTAGCTTACTAAGCCGTTTGTATAGAATTTTCTTGTTCTTTAAGACTTTTGTATTCTTGATAATCAACATAATTGTTTTTGAGATCTTAGTTATTAACTATTTTAAACTGTTTTAAAAAAAATTTTATAACTTTTGCAATTTTTTATTCAGGTGTTAAAGGCTGTACATATTGAATGATATGATAATCAATGGTCATATGGCGAGACAATGCAGAACTCTTACCACCTAGTGAATTATAGTTATATTTATAGTTAACTTAAAGAGAAACTTTCTTTTTAAAGTTTCTCTTTATAGCTAAATAATTTAGTATTATTGACGATCCACTTCTAGTCGAAGTTCGACCGAAGATCCAACAATAAAACTTTCTTAGTTTGACAACAAATAACCAAAAATAAAATAGTTTTGATGTATATTATGATGTTGGTTAAATTAATTGTATGTGCTACATATATTTTTATCAGTTTAACGTCTATACAGGATATACACACATATAAAAATACTAGCTGTTGCTAGCGACTTCGTCCGCGCGTACTTCGTTTACTCCGCACAGCACCTTCTCCGTAGGTGATAGCGTTATAATATGTAGCCTATATGTTGACCCGACCTGTTAGTAATATTCATGCAATATTTGAAGTAAATCCATCTAGTACTTTTTGAGTTTACCTCGGACATACGTACAGACAAACAGACAAAAATTCTAAAAACCATATTTTTGGGTTGGATACCGATTGTACATCACGCCCCAAGTATTCTTTTACCAAAATATTCAATGTACAGTTTTGACTTCTCTACGATTTTATTATACGTAATAATAGATTAGCTTTCTACACTATGTCACCATGTAAACTTTACCTGTATTAAATTTCACACTCCACCATTTGCGTAATTTTTGCAAACAACGTTTTTTGCTTCATGTACAAATATATACACACGCAATATATCATCATCTTTTGATATAAAATATGTTGACATGTTGTCCGTTGAAAATATACAATTATGTGTCTTCTTTCTTCACAGTTTCAGGGTGGACCTTTTTAAGGGATCAAGAGAGCTTGCGTATATTTGACAGTTCGCTATTTATGATTTATGATTTATGACGATGAATGATTAATAACGTAAAACCAGGAAAATTAGTGCATGATTAAAATCAATATACGTACTTAAGAATAAAATATTTGCTAAAATATTAATTTGCACTGATTAATTTACTACGTGGATACAGGTTTCCCCCTGGTTGGTTTTTAACAGAATTAAGAAGTCTGTCCATCTGCCGTTCTGCCAGACAGTTCTTAAAAAGCGAACAATTGATTGTGTAAGTTACTGCCATCGTGACTGATAGGTGGAGAGTTCTTCTTCAAATCAGAACACGGCAGTGAAAAACACTGAAATTATAGCGGCAAGAACAGGTAAGCGCATAGGTACGAACAGGTAAATTAGACAAAAGGTTTTGCTGTCAGTTTTGCCACAGTCACGGCTATGACTGCCGGACCACCTACCATCAGTCGCGACTTTTGAGTTATAGTCCGACCAACCCGTTTCCTACAAAGCTAGGATTTCTAGTGTTTTATTAACCGTCAAGTAATATAATGCGGTTATTACAATTTACATAATATGTACATATATATTAAAGAATTATAAAACTTGTAATATATATATTATATAACGAATATTATATATATATATATATATATATATATATATATATATATATATATATATATATATATATATATATAAACACTAGAAATCCTAGCTTTGTAGGAAACGGGTTGGTCGGACTATAACTCAAAAGTCGCGACTGATGGTAGGTGGTCCGGCAGTCATAGCCGTGACTGTGGCAAAACTGACAGCAAAACCTTTTGTCTAATTTACCTGTTCGTACCTATGCGCTTACCTGTTCTTGCCGCTATAATTTCAGTGTTTTTCACTGCCGTGTTCTGATTTGAAGAAGAACTCTCCACCTATCAGTCACGATGGCAGTAACTTACACAATCAATTGTTCGCTTTTTAAGAACTGTCTGGCAGAACGGCAGATGGACAGACTTCTTAATTCTGTTAAGAACCAACCAGGGGGAAACCTGTATCCACGTAGTAAATTAATCAGTGCAAATTAATATTTTAGCAAATATTTTATTCTTAAGTACGTATATTGATTTTAATCATGCACTTATTTTCCTGGTTTTACGTTATTAATCATTCATCGTCATAAATCATAAATCATAAATTGCGAACTGTCAAATATACGCAAGCTCTCTTGATCCCTTAAAAAGGTCCACCCTGAAACTGTGAAGAAAGAAGACACATAATTGTATATTTTCAACGGACAACATGTCAACATATTTTATATCAAAAGATGATGATATATTGCGTGTGTATATATTTGTACATGAAGCAAAAAACGTTGTTTGCAAAAATTACGCAAATGGTGGAGTGTGAAATTTAATACAGGTAAAGTTTACATGGTGACATAGTGTAGAAAGCTAATCTATTATTACGTATAATAAAATCGTAGAGAAGTCAAAACTGTACATTGAATATTTTGGTAAAAGAATACTTGGGGCGTGATGTACAATCGGTATCCAACCCAAAAATATGGTTTTTAGAATTTTTGTCTGTTTGTCTGTACGTATGTCCGGTCGAACTTCGACTAGAAGTGGATCGTCAATAATACTAAATTATTTAGCTATAAAGAGAAACTTTAAAAAGAAAGTTTCTCTTTAAGTTAACTATAAATATAACTATAATTCACTAGGTGGTAAGAGTTCTGCATTGTCTCGCCCGGGTCTGGTACCACCGCTTTACCTATTCCTGCCGCAATAGCGTCAGTGCTTGCGCTGTCGTGTTCCGGTTTCCGGTACGGTAGCCGGTAAACTTATGCATGTGGCATTAGACCTCGTCACAAGATAGCAGCGCACTATTAACACCTTTGGTGTCTACTACCCATCTGCTTGTTTGCTATCTTATGATATATAAAAAAAGGAGAAACTTACTTAAAATTTTTCAAGAATTAACACGCTTTGCTTACTTTTTTTCGGACGGAAACAACACTTTACGCACTTTCTGATATTTAAAAATAGAATTTTGTGAGTTTATGTGACACATACAGTACAATTTATAACAAGCTTACATTTCCAAGAGCTGACATAAAGTTTGATTTTATTTTTTAAATATCATCAATTTTTATAAGATTTTACTGCAACTATTTTACTTATAGAAGACGAAAAACCTTTTTTCTCTACCTATTATTTATATTTACATGCACGCACGCTCATTTTTTAGGGTTCCGAAGTAAATTAAGAACCATTATAGTTTTTCAGTGTCCATCCGACCTCCCGCAGTCTAGCTCAGACATCCTTATGTCTAGTACTTACTAAAGCTATAATTTGGCATGAATATACACATCTTACACACATAATAATATCACCATCTGACATCTTAGTCACATAATAATATCATCATCTGACATCTTAGTCACATAATAATATTGTTACGTACTCGGGTTCGTACTTGTAAGAAAACACCACTTATATTAAATCCATGTATTTACGATACACACAATACACAAGAAAACACAATGTAATACTAAAATACACTCTACTTGATAGTCACTCACTATACTATCACTGCACTACACAATAAAACACTTCTCACTTCGCACTGGTCACTTTGAGTATCGCTCTCGATCGCTTGATAAAAACTGCCTTGTGTTTGTCAACACCTCTGTGTTTATAGGCAAGGTAAAGTAATAGCTGGATCCAGAAAAATCTAAATATATCGGGAAACAATGAATCACTTCTTATCGTAAGAGTCATATATCCTAGTACACGCTACTTTCAACCTTATGCCATATCCCACAAAGTCCATTATGGCATTGCCCAGGTCAACTATTTGTTTGTCAATAGGAGTAGCTATCTCTTTCTTTTATTTCTAGATAGCGCGCGCGCTCCTACTCTACACGCTTCTAGATTATTCCTAACAATATCTTGGATAATATATTTATTAGGGGTAGCTCTTCTATATATAAGGTGGGGATGTTATTATTTTTCGCGTGCCCCATAGTGTAGGATATCGTTGGATAGGTTTTCATAAAATACTTGAGGCTAATGAAAACGTTTTTTCGATTAAAGGATTCATTTGTGAAGTCTAATTATGAGTGATTTGATTGGTTAATGGGCTAGCAAATAACGATGACTCGCTCCATACGCGAACGTACTATAGATTAACATGTCATCAATATTATTTTTCGTATAAATTCTCACGTGCTATTTGTAATGAAAAATATATATTTGCAAGGAATATGCAAGAAAATGCCAAAAATTATTAAAAATTGATTAAAATTACCAAAATATTCTACCATGATATAATGTGCAAATATTTAAAATTATGTTATATTTAATAGATTCAGGCGTTACTTTGCGGAAATAAATAATTTAAAGAAGAATTTGTGGTATTTAATTTGCAAAATTTTCGCGTAACCTTATATGGAACTGTTGTGATGCAAGTGAAACGAAAGATAGTGTAAGGAATGAAGCAAACTTCTCCAAGGCCTGAAAATTAGAGAAGACCACAGCGGTAAACTAGTTCACCCACTTTCTTCCACGTCAGAAGCAAATGCAGTAACACGCAAATTATATACTCAACGCACGTTTCATTTCGCAACCGAAGCATCTTCAGAGAGTCGAATAGCACTTTACTCTATAAAGGATGAAGCATTAGACGAGCAACGTGATTTAATTGTCTTTTAAAAAACACCTTTCACTTCTCACTACCGTGGGAAGTTCCCCATTTACAAACTGTCTACCATCAAGGTAGTTAATTTATACTTCAAAAACCGACCCGAATAAACACGGGTTAATTTATTAGTAGATTTATTTATAAAAATAAAGTTTGTGTATATAGTATAAGAAAATGTCATCGGCACTCATTTTGTCACATTCATTACCAAGTATTGCTTCGTTATAGTTGATGCAATAGAATAGATAGACTTCAATCTAACCAATTAACTCTATTTTTGTACTAAATCACTAGGTTAAAAATATTAATTTGGCATAATTTAAACGCAATAAAATTGCAACAAACGATTTCCGATTTCCTGTATTTCTGAAATCCTGCATCAGGTTTACACTAAATATAAATTGAAGTAAATAATTTTCCAAATCGGTTTATGAATAACCGGATTCTCAGATAACAAAAATAAAAATACAGCCGAATTTAAAACCTTGGAAAGTCTTTCTAGGAATTCGGCTGAAATATACTCAAATATAATAAAAATACTTTGTACTCCTAAATTCCATAACGGCAAATCGATTTTAAACATTGCCAATCTATTTTAATGAAGATTGAACATGTTAAAAGCCTATTCACGCCAGCGATCAGTAATCCGATTACATGTTGTCAATGTTTCGTATTCAATACATCATAATTAAAACGTACAATGAAAGGATGAATTAGTTGAATCAAATATAAACACACATAATTTATTAACCGATTCTGGACAGGTAGAGAAAACCAAGTGACAAACGACATATTTACATAAACACCACTTTCATTTCATTTTTCGGAATGACAATTATAGCTGTTTATATTTGATTTGCAAAATTTCTGTGAAATATTATATGTAACTGCTGTGCAACTTAAAGAAAAGGTAGTATAAGGAATGGTGCAAACTTATTTAAGGCCTAAAAATACAAGGAACTTTTACGACCTGACTGATAGAACAGCAGTTGGCCTATTCTTCAAAGGAGCCCGGGACCAACACAGGGAAAAATTGTATGAAGTCAGTTGAAAACATAGACTACTATTTTAATTAAGGAGCTGAAATAGGTGTATGAAAGAGTATAAATATAATATACTCGCCGGCGAAGATGCGCGGGTCAGGTAGTGCTAAATACAGACAATTGCCAAAAAACAACCGCATTCGTACGTTAATCAGATTTTGAACCTAAGCCAAAACCACTTTATTGTAAGCCAAAATCAATGCAACGCTGACAACACATGTGGGATCGCTTAAATCCTATTACAGATCGACCGGGAAATGGTCCGCTCTAACAATAGGTCTACATCTAACACGCAATTGATTTTATTAGAATATATATTTTTACAGAGTATGTGCTTTTTAATTTCCTGCTAATAAGTTACTGCTTTCATACCAAATTTCAAAAATCTAGCTGTTATCATCATCTGTTTTAAGGTTCCAGGAATTTTTTTTCACTTTCAGGATAATATCAGTATTTCTGAATGTATGTATGTAAAAAAAATACCTCAACTTAGCGAAACGTTTCAGAAATGGCCTTCAGTTTTTCTTTTAAATTCATAAGTTATTTATCAAAAACAAGTTAAGTATAGGCCGCTTGATGAATAACAAACTACGTTACCTATGGTGATGGTTGTTTTTATCATCAGGAGAGCCATTTGTTTGTGTGCTATCTTATAATATAAAATTAAATGTGTCCAAAGCGCATATATCTGAATTATACTTATTTATAAGTACGTGCTACTTCACAAATTACAAAAATTAACCTTACCTTACCTACCCTACCTTACTGTACTACTACTTAAATAAAATTATAATATGTTAGTGATACAAATTTTATTTGTAGTATTTGTTAGGCACATGTTTAACCAAAAGCCAAAATAATCACATTGATTTTAATTATATCAGACATACCCGTATTGGTTCGGGACCCCTTTGAAGAATAGACCATCTGACATTCTGCCAGGCAGTTAGTAAAAAGTGAACTATCAGTGTCTATGTGTAGTGGGTCTAGGTGGTGGAGTTTCGCACCTCACTTGAGTATTTGGTACCACCGCCATTCCTTATCCTGTCAAAATAACATCAATTATTTCATTGTTTTTTCCGGTTTGGAGGGTAAGATAGCTGGTAAACATATGCAATTGGCATTATCACCTCGCCACACAGTTAGCAACGCACATCTTTGATGTCAATAGGCGATGGCTATCTCTTTTTATCAGAAGAGCCATTCGCTTGTTTACTACGAGTATCTTATGACGTAAAAAAATGTAAATAAATTGTTTCAAGTCAAATCTTTAATGGACTAAAAAGAAAAATCCGACAATAAATTAACCAATTGAATATAACCTTTGGCTTCTTCTTTATAAATACAGGCTTGACTGTATCAAGACGACAATGGTATAAAACATCAACTTATACAAACGAACAAAACTGTTAATCGTTTAAATTGATCTCAGCATAGCGTAATGCAATAATGACAGGTATAGTAAATGACGCCAATGTGTGCAGTGCATCCACTGCGTCTGAAACATAAAAAGGATTCCCTTCAAAATTGTTTGACTTTGCCTTAAAAGAAATTGAAAACTGGCAATCTTTATTTATTATGGATTACGCCCTCTATTGTAAAACTCCTCACAGAGCGATAGAATTAAGCATTATAGTTTTCCAATTTGTTTTAGACCGTTAAGTCAATGGAAGTTGCTTTTTATGGCAATTGTTTTTTTACGTACCCTATTAATTTAACGGAGATCGGAATTTCAGGTGAAACACATGTCCTTAAGAGACATCTGGATAAGTGCTACTGTTTTTACACAAATAATGTCTATTTAGTTTCGACATTGGGTAAACGTTATTGAAACCATTTTATAAGTAAAAAATTGGGTAGTTTTACTCCTGTTTTCTTCTGAAACGGGAAAAGAAACTATGTGACTTTTCCATCTATTCTTTTTTCTATAATAAACGAAGCATTCTTAGTTCTTATAATTTGAATAACTCTTTTCTTGCAAGTCCCCAAATTGTAAAGATTCAAAAAAGCGTATAAGTAAATGGTTCCATAAGGTACGTGGAGGACATGCAAACATCAAGATGATACTGATTTTTAAAGTTTTGACGTGATATCCTACAGCAAATTTTACCGGTTGGAATCAAACCGAAAAGTTAGGGTTTATAGACTGTACGGCTCAGTTTATGAGGTACCGGCCTCGATACTCAGAAGCAAAGATGTTTTTGAGGTTAATACGAGGTTTTATTTCGAAAATCTAAAAGATCAATACACACCTTTGGTAGAACAAGGGCATAATTGCAATTTTTGCTATTTTACAGGAGAGCTATTTTAAGATATTTATAACATTCAGTGAGGTCTAGCACTGTTAATATTATGCTCTTAAGTTTTTCTCCTTTACATGATATTAAACTATATACTATATTCTTTTTAGGTGCGTAGTTGACAATAAATAAAAACTTTTAGTTTTTTTAAAATTAATTTTAGTTTTTAAGGAAGGGGTACATTTGTGCCCTTGTTCCACCAAAATGTACATTATTTTGTAATTAGGACTAAATTTGAGATTTATTTTTGGATGATTTTCGAATAATAATACCGTATTTTTCTGTATATACGTTTTTTTCTTATAAAGTAAAAAAATGTAGTAACTTCCACGAAATAATATTACTTAAACTATCATTATAGTTTTACTAATCAGTCTTCAATAATCTCACGTTTGTGTTTGTCTCTTTGGAATCACAACTGAAAATCATCACTACATATTATAAAACAAAGTCGCTTTCTCTGTCTCTATGTCCCTATGTCCCTATGTATGCTTAAATCTTAAAAAGTACGCAACGGATTATGATGCGGTTTTTTTTAATAGATAGAGTGATTAAAGGGGAAGGTTTATATGTATAATAACATTCAATGTATTGTAGAGAAATACTGCAATTTATGAGTTTTCTGATGTCATGTCGTAAATTATTAAATTTTTTCCGCTTACATTGCAAACGCAGGCTAAACCCTACGAGATTTATCAAAATAATGTAGTAAGTATTTATACACCTTGAAAAGATCTACAGAAAACTCCGCGATGGTATATCTCTATCTTTTATGGATAACCCACAATAGCATTTTTTTGTCATTTACTTTTTACGAGAAATAATAACTTCTTTTTCGAAGCAATTTTAAGCAATACAGCACTAATCCTTATCCAATTAAATACCTTAAATAAATTGTTGATTTAATATAGATTAATATGGCCGTTTAAAGCATGTAATTTAAATGAATATTTTCGAAGATATTACAGATTTAAAATGCAGGGGCATAGCGGTTCCGGGTTTATGGGCCTGAGCCGACGCGCGCGCGGTATGTTCTGTTAAACCGCCGTTAATTTTCGGAACCGTGTTAATTTTCGGATAAATAAATATAGGACTGCAGCTGAAAACCAAAATTTAGTAAATTCTTTTTTTTTAACTAAATATCACCATATAAAAATCATGTCGAAAATTAGAAATAGTATTAACAAATTATTTGTTTTAGAGATTTTTTTAGCCTGTTTTAGGAATTTAATATGATCAAGTAAAGTACAAGTATCTTCACGCCCGTATCCCCGAAAGGGTAGGCAGAGGTACAACAAGTGCATCCACGATTAGCCGAAGATACTTGGTCCCACAATGTGATAGGTGGCCGGCCTGTCGCCAACCGGGCACTTTCCCATCCCAGGCAATGTTGTTTTTATCAGAAAACTGAAAAAACTTTTTTAAATTGCCCGACTCAGGAATCGAACCCGGGACCTCATGTGGTCAACTCCGACACCGGACCACTCGACCACAGAGGCGATCTAAAGTACATTCATGTAATAAGTTAGCACATTCCTTAGATAATATCTTCAGGTATATCGTATATTTTTTGTAAAATTGTTATTTAACAATTAATGTAAAAAAAACGTGATTTAGCAAACCAGTTTTTAACTTCTCACTACGTATGTAGATAAAGAAGTTACTGATTTTACCCCGATTTTCGAAAATCGAGTTTTCAGCAGATGTCCATGTTTTGAGGTCCTAGGAATCTTTTCCGACTATTTTAACGATGACGTCAGTATGTCTATATGTATGTAATTGTGTGTGTGTGTGTGTGTGTAAGTGTGTATGTAAACATCTCATAACTTTTGAACGGCTGGACCGATCGCAACGTGGTTGATGGCATTCGATTGGATTCCACTCAACTTAGACTTCCTGAAAATTTGAAGCAATTAGGTACAGGAGATTTTGAGAAATTTTGAAAAAACACCAAAAAAATTTTAGTGAAACAGTATTTTTTTAATATAACTTCCAGATTTATGTACCGATTGAGTACAAAAACTAATCAGCTCTATTCCTCAAAAAACTACATCTAATACATAAATTGCATCAAAATCGGTTTATCCGTTTGGGAGTAATCGTTGACGAAACATTTTGGAAAAAGTGTTTGTGCGACGTAGCTTCGAAATTTTTCAACCAATCATTTTTTTGGCGTTCTACGGTATCTTAGTACTAAAAAAACTACGTCAAATGCCGTTTCAAAAATCAAAATCGAATCTAATTCTCAAAACTTATAGCTTTTCAAATATTAAATTTACGTTTTTTTCACCAAACTTACTTAATTTTTTTTAAATAACTTTCAAGTCAATTCACCGATTGACTTAAAAATCTTATCAGCTTTTTTCTGCGTTAAATACCGTTAATTTAAATAAAATAGGTCTGTTTGGGATTTATCAATGAAGAAAATTAACAATAAAATGTTTTTTGACATAGCATTTTTCAACTAGCAACAGCGAAATTTTTCAACCTATCGATTATTTAGCGAAAATAATATTTTAGATCTCAAAAATTGAGTTGACTGCCATGATCGTTTTCAAATATACAGCTTTTCAAAAATTAATGATACTGCCATTTTTAACAAAATAGATGTTTGAGCTGAAAAATCCATGCTTATGTTTTTACTCTTTTGAGCTTAAAATACCTTAATAAAGTGAGAAGTTTCAAGGATGGCCCGTAGGGTCAACCATTTACATATTTTTTCCCGTTAGCTCCGATGCCTCGCCTTAATATATCGCACGGTCAAACCTTTAACGTTGCAGGCTTAGATTTGAGCGTTGACTGTTTTTCACATGGCCAACTTTATCTATTTATCGCTCTTCCAAGAGTAACCTCTAAAGAAAACATGTTTGTATTGTCTAATAGCAAGAAAGCTGTGAACGTTGTATATAAAGACATTCTGTAATATATCAATTGTAAAAATAAAAGAAATAAGTAAAATGTAAAAACTAAAAATATAGTACCTATATGAATTTAGATATTCCAAAGATAGCAGGAAATCTTCATGGTATAGGGAAACATGTTTGTATTGTCTAATGGCAAGAAAGCTGTGAACGTTGTATATAAAGACATTCTGTAATATATTAATTGTAAAAATAAAAGAAATAGGTAAAAATGTAAAAACTAAAAATGTAGTACCTATATGAATTTAGATATTCGAAAGATAGCAGGAAATCTTCATGGTATAGGGAAAGGGGAATTGTTTTACTCCAAATTTAACCCGTGCGGGCCACGGGCAGTAATGAATAAATCAAAACTACTGGATCCTTAGAGTAATAACGCGTTATTATTCTATGAGTGGATCGATTTTAATCATTTTTCCCGTGCGAAGCCGGGGCGGGCCGCTAGTAGTATTATAAAAGTTAACAAAAATAAAAATAAATAAACATAAATGAAATAAACGACTTTGTCCTTCCAATTTTAAAATTATAAACTAGGCATGGCTTTGTCGCTCCAGAAATCGAAACATTAAAGGGCATATTTACCTTTACAACGTTAGCGGTCCAATTTACGACTGCCTGTCTTCCCGCCGACGGCGCAACTCTGAACAACTGAGTCAGTTAGTTAAAAAGGCGTTTTTAAAGCATTTCTGCACACTTAAATCATTTTTGCAATTTTTGACATAAGTGCCCTTGTTCTAACGAAGGTGCAATTATAGCAGTTCAGTCTGACGGGTGTATGTTACTACGCCAGTGCCTAGGTGAGCATGTAAAACGTTCGATATCAGTTATCGCTAGAAATAGTTGCCAATCGTTATTAGGTTGGCAAAATGCGATTATGGAGATCACATCTCGCGAAATAACAAACCAGTAAATCATGTTGAAGAGGAAAGAATAGTCTTTCAACTTACTCTGTCTATTCCACAAAAGAATCCGGTCTGTTTATGCCTTATACTCCGTATCCTAAGCCCTAACTAATATTGTAAATGTTAAGTAAGTAAGCCGGTAATTAGTAATTCCCGTGTTAGTTCAAGCTCCTTTGAAGAATAAAAAACTGCTGTTCAACCAAGCATGTCGTAAAAGAGACCGATTGGCTAAACGTGTCACTACCATCGTGACTACTAGGTGGTAAAGTTCCGCAACATCTCGCGCGGTTCTTTCTATTCCTTAACTATCCTTAACTATTCCTGCCGTAAAAGCGTCAATGTAACTAGCATTTTTTCATTTGTCATGTTCCGGTTTGGAGGGTAAGGTAGCCGGTAGACTTATGTATGTGGCATAAGACCACTACGAGATAGCAACACACCATTTACATCTTTGGTGTCTATAGGCGATGGTAGGTATTTTGTTGTTAAGCGCTGTGGATTTTGTTAAATAAATAAATAAAATCTTACAATGATTTATTGTTTTTATAAGACTGTTTGCTAGAATTTTTCAGCCTTAACAATATCAACGACCACATCTTAGAAGTTACGGCAACAATAAATAACTTGACCTTGGTATATATTTTGTGAAATTTTAATTTAACAAATCGCCTCTGTAGTCTAGTGGTCCTGTGTTGGAGTTGACCATATAAGATCCCTGATTCGACTTCCAGGTTAGGCAATTCGAAAAAAGGTTTTTTCTGTTTTCTGGCAAAAACAACGTTACCCGGAATTAGGAAATATGCCTGGTTGGCGATAGGCTGGCCAATGACATTGTGGGACTAAGTATCTTCGGCTAATTGTGGATTCACTCGTTGTACCTCTGCCTACCTCTTCGGGGATATGGACGTGAAGATACTTTTAATTTTACAAATCTTTAAGAAACAATTATCTTGCCTTTTTTGATGTAAAAAGAACCCGGTTCCCTAAAAAGCTCTTTTACATGAACGGCACGTTGTTAACGGAAAAGACAAGTGCAGCATTAGACCCGCATCTGCGGCAGTCAACGAATCTGCTTCAGCTGTTGACAGTTGACACGTCACCTGATAGACACCAGAGGTTTTTATAATGTGTTGTTATCCGTGTGACGGGGTTAGAATGCCACCGGAAATCAATAGCTACAGCTACAGCTACAGATACAGCTTCAGATACATAAACATATACATATATCACTAGGTGGTAGAGTTCTGCATCGGCTCGACCGGGTCTGGTACAACCGCCTTACCTATTCCTGACGCAATAGCGTCAGTGCTGGTCACTGTCGTGTTCCGGTTTGGAGGGTAAGGCAGCCGGTAAAAACCTGTTGGTCCCGGCTTCCTTTGAAGAATAGGCCAACTGCCGTTCTGCCAAGCAGGTCGTAAAAGGCGACCGATTGGCTATGGAGTCACTACCATCGTGGCTACTAGGTGGTAGAGTTCTGCATTGTCTCGCCCGGGTCTGGTACCACCGCATTACCTATTCCTGCCGCAATAGCGTCAGTGCTTGTCGCTGTCGTGTTCCGGTTTGGAGGGTAAGGTAGCCGGTAAACTTATGCATGTGGCATTAGACCTCGCCACAAGATAGCAACGCACCATTAACATCTTTGGTGTCTATAGGCGATGGTTGACTCTTTCCATCTGGAGACCCATCTGCTTGTTTGCTATCTTATGATATAAAAAACATTCATATACATATACATATACATATACATATACATATACATATACATATACATATACATATACATATACATATACATATACATATACATATACATATACATATACATATACATATACATATACATATACATATACATATACATATACACATACATATACATATACATATACATATACATATACATATACATATACATATACATATACATATACATATACATATACATATACATATACATATACATATACATATACATATACATATACATATACATATACATATACATATACATATACATATACATATACATATACATATACATATACATATACATATACATATACATATACATATACATATACATATACATATACATATACATATACATATACATATACATATACATATACATATACATATACATATACATATACATATACATATACATATACATATACATATACATATACATATACATATACATTTACATTTACATTTACATTTACATTTACATTTACATTTACATATACATATACATATACATATACATATACATATACATATACATATACATATACATATACATATACATATACATATACATATACATATACATATACATATACATATACATATACATATACATATACATATACATATACATATACATATACATATACATATACATATACATATACATATACATATACATATACATATACATATACATATACATATACATATACATATACATATACATATACATATACATATACATATACATATACATATACATATACATATACATATACATATACATATACATATACATATACATATACATATACATATACATATACATATATTATGTGTATTTCTATGTATTAGAATCGTTGAGTAACACCCATTATACAAGCAAATAATTTACTTTGAGGGTAAATCAATTCTTGTAATTTGTCTCGTGATATTAGTTTATTCTTCAAAAGGAGCCGGATTAACTCGGGACATATAAAATGAACATTACCTTCCTCTTTGCTCAATTAGGTCAAAACTCAACGCTGTTTGAATCTATGGCAAACTACAGAATAAGTATATCTGATAATGCATTAACTTTTGCTATTATTTCAAAACCAAATCTCACAGCATGAGGACTGAGACCAATAAATGTAAAAGTTTTAGTCGAAACTTCTCAGTTATAGAACATATTTAGACCTAAACTACTGTAGTTGCCAACTTTGGACGTTTCTTACTATTTCCGCTAATCTCAAAGCGATTTTCTTTATATTGTCTTCTAACTCAGAAATATTTCCAACTGGTTTTTGGAATGGAATTTCGGACGGAACATTTGTTATATGAGCTTTTATTCTTGCGAAATATAAATAACTAGCTAGCCCGCGTAGACCGTAGCCCGCGTAGACCGTAGCCCGCGTAGACCGTAGCCCGCGTAGATTAACATATCATCGATATAATCTTTCAAACAAACATTCATCCCCTATTTCAGCAACTTAGAGGATAGTTTAAAAAATTAACCTATGTTAAATGACCTCGAATCTTCAACTATCTTCTTGCCACATCTCATCAAAATCGGTTTATCAGTTTAGCTGTGTAAGGGTAACGACAGATAACTTTCGCATTTATAATCAACTAGCGACCTGCCCGCGGTTTCACCCGTGTAGCTTTTGTTCCCGTGGAAATATCGAAAAGATTTATATACTAAAACCTTCCTCAAGAACCAATCTATCTATTGAAAAAACCGCATCAAAATCCGTTGCGTAGTTTTAAAGATTTAAGCATACATAGGGACATAAGGACATAGGGACAGACAGAGAAAGCGACTTTGTTTTATACTATGTATTGATAATGTAATTGTAATTAATATTTTGCAAAAAACCGTAATTAATATTTTCATCTTTTGCGGTTGAAAACCGCCAATAGCTCAAAGCCAATTGCGTTAGTTAGCCCAAATGATTGGCGATTCATCGAATTATTTGGCCACACACATTGTGATAACGCAAATTTTTGTCGTGTTGTAAGGTTTATAAAGTTATAATCTTCACAAAATACTAATGCTATGAGACATTGTCTATTAAATGCCTTCGTGACTCATTGTGACGTCACGTTCGCTTTCGACACCGTGCTAACGGCACTGTCTAATCCAAGCGCTTAACCCCAGATGACGTCGCTGTAATGGCGCGCGGCGGTGATTTGGGTCTCTTACATTTTTAAGATAATGTTTATTTTTTTATTACTCGAAAACTTTGACAATTTTAAACAAACGTAGTAGAAAGGAACACGGAGTTAAACATAGGCTACTTTTGTACATAAGTCAACCCCTAAGGGTCTGAAACAGCGGATGAAAGTTTGTATGAAAGGTTATATTGATGAGAAGTAACTATACTCGCGGGTGAAACTGCTCAGGTTAGCTCATATTTTATTGCATCCGCGCATAGTAAGAACACGTATAACGGAACGCATTTACATGCACATTTGTATGTAATAAACGAAAGCTATAAAACCTCGTAGCGGGAAATCACTTTACATTTTAGTGCGAAGAGCAAAAAACCTTTGCATTATAAGGGTCGATTCGGATTAAGCGTAAAAATACTCGAGCATTGTTAAGCTTGTTCTCAGCTGCCATTCACACCTGGCGTCTGTTTGAGCAGTTTCGCGTATATTCAAGCAAACTTACGGGTGATTGAGCAGCCTTACAGATTTTAGTTCGTTCGTTAGCTCTTGCTAATTTTCTAATTTTCACTAACTCAATGTAGTGAAAATTAAAATTCACGAACATAGACGAAATACTTATTAATGTTGAATTTTTAGATTGTAACTACCTATAACGCCTCTGTGGTGTAGTGATTCGATGTCGATGCGAAAACTAGGACTTGGGTTCGATTCCAAGTCGGATAATTCAAAAAATGTGTTTTTTTTTTCAGTTTTCTGATAAAAGCAACGTTGCCTTGGATTAGATGAGTGCCTGTTCAGCCTGGCTTAGCTTGCCACCTATCACATTGTGGGACTAAGTATTTTCGGCTAATCTTGAGTGCACTGGTTGTACATTTGCCTACTTCTTCGGAGATATGGGCCTTAAGATACCTTTTTAGATTTTAATTAAGTGACCCGCGTAGCTTCACTCATAAGTAAAGTAACATGTCATCAATATAATTTTTCATACAAATTTTCTTCCCCTATTATAACCTTTTAAGGATTTCTTTTTGAAAAAGAAGTCTTTTTTCGACCCTGGGTCTTATCTCCTTTTTTTCTTCTTTAACAATCTTCAAATTTCATTCAAATCTTGAAATGAACTAACTCTTGGCACCACATTACATATCAAAAACATTTTTTGGCTATATTC
Source organism: Apodemia mormo (assembly GCA_036924255.1). Taxonomy (NCBI): domain Eukaryota; kingdom Metazoa; phylum Arthropoda; class Insecta; order Lepidoptera; family Riodinidae; genus Apodemia; species Apodemia mormo. The sequence goes on from JAUPFN010000011.1 coordinate 6,662,579, forward strand.
TATTATACAAAAAAAACATATTGTTAAAAACCGGCCAAAGCCAAGTCTAACTCGAGCATAATGGTTCCGTACCATCATCTATAAAAACGGCAAAAATCGCGTTTATTGTATAAGAAATAACATTTATTTTATTTCAAATTAATTATTTATTTTTAAAGTTAATATACAGGATTATCTTTGAAGATACAGACAAATTTTCAGAGGCTGTTCAGAATCGATAATATGTTCGGTTTATGTGATAAAAAAATTATTTAAAAAATTCATAATTTCATTTATATCCAACCCAAAAAAATAAACGCATGGATATAATTTCAATTACGCAAAATTCGGACAAAAATATTTTAATGCCCTCTACCAAATTAAAAGTGATCGGGAAAATATACTTAGAGCGACAGATACTATCGTAGTTACAGGTAAATGTAAAATGACATGCTGCCAGCGTTACAGAGTTCATTCACAAGACTCGATGCATCGAATTCATGAATTTAGTGCGATATTTTTAAATGAATATTTTTATATTAGCTTATAATAATTTTACAATAATAATGAAAACGCACTTTAAATTCAATATTTAGTTTCTAATTTTGAAATTTAGCCGGCCTTTAAAAGTAACCCTATAAGTAAATATTCTGTGAATATTTCAAGCATCTACCAGTTGTCGTTATTGTAATAAAATCAATAAAAATATTGCAAAAAAAACAACATTTTTTATGGGAGCCCCCTTTAATATTTATGTTATTCTGTTTTTAGTATTTGTTGTCATAGCGGCAACAGAAATACATCATCTGATTCATGAGATACATCCTTGTGACAGACAGACAGATAGACGGGCAGACGGCGAAGTCTTAGTAATAGGGTCCCGTTTTACCATTTGGCTACGAAACCCTAAAAAAATACTTATTCTGTAGAAACATGAAAATACCTAAAGCAGCTAAATAAAAGACTAGAATAATGAGTTCAGCTCATAAATAACTAATATTACAAGTAAACAAAGAATCCAAAGTTATACTAAAAAAACTCAACAAGTCTAATGGGCTTAATAAATCCATGCATCCATCCATCCAACTATGAAATACATCCAGGACCCATCACTATGAAACATTGAGTAAAAAACAGACATTCAGGTGATAATTACATTTTGACGATGTAAATAAAAGAAACATTCGTGTTTTGGCGTGAAATCATTTTGTAGTAGCAGCCAAACCAACTTGGCGTAGGTGTAAGACTTACCGCTGATGAGTATCGCGGAAAAAGAATGAAAAATCCTTAAACCATCGAATTAAAACCGGTGCCAACTTCGGTACCGATGCCAGCAACTGTACCAACAACCAGCTTTTGTTTGGAATGAGCCAGCAAGCTAAAATTACTGTGAAGAAATTAAATGGAAGACTAACATAAGTTTGTTACGACGGCTACAAAGTATTAAAATATTTCTGGCTTTATGCAACACTCATAAAGATCGTATTGCCATTCATTCAAAAAACCATACTTATATTACAACTGATGCCATTCCTCCACACTAATATTATAAGTAAGTCTGTCTGTTTGTCACGCTTTCACGGCTAAACTGTGATAAAGTTTGGCGAGGATATAGTCGAAGTTGTGGGTTAAATACAAGCTATTTATTTTTAAATTCAACTCGTAAGGGGCTTATAATAATAAGGGGGGTATATATATATATATATATATATATATATATATATATATATATATATATATATATATATATATATATATATATATATATATATATATATATATAATAAATATTCACGGGACAAATTTCACTTATTGATCTAACCCAAAATTAAGCAAATTAAACGCTTGTGTAATGGGTGTTAGTCAACGATACTAATACATAGAAATACATATATAAATACCTTTACATACATAATACATAATAAACCACCACCCACCCAAACCCGGAAATGCAAATGCTTTTCTTGCTCGAGTAAATGAGACAGAAAAGCCATTATAATATAAGGAATTACGAGTCACAAATAAATTTAGTATATTCTGAGCTATAGATGATTTGTTATTTGTAATAGGTATAAATTAGGCGGCTGATAGTTGAAGTCGCAATTTTTTTTGTGCTACGCAAATCACACCATGAAAACTATTGAAAAACACTCCTCCGTCAATACTAACTTCTGCTCTTTATGCACAAGGTATATATGAAGATTCGGGTCAGAAAATTCATTTTAAATGAGTTTTTCTGTATGACATGGGTAACTTCGCCGGGATTTTACGATATTTGTCGATAGGTCGGCTACCATAAGACAATATAGTTGACTCTACGTAAATAATTAGTTGTACCTTTTTCTATCCCTTCGAGGATGAGATTTGTTCTATTGTATCGCAGAGTCGTTGCATGATCTCCGTTATGTGCAAGATGGCTATATGCCACCTGAAAGCAGTTTTTTAATATTAATTTAAAAAAACTAACGTTAATCACGAATTCCAGTTTGAATTCATTTTAGGCAACGAGCCATAAATGTGTAAAACTTCACTACATAAAACTGGGGAACTGTAACTTCTCATCTGGTCTTCCGACAGTCTCTTAGGTATACTTAGCAAAAGCTAACGCCCACAAAACTGGTGATTAACTGTAATTGCAGGCTTTGACTACGTACTCAACTTGTTGTAATGTCCACAGAAAAATTAAAAGGAAAATGTTATATTCTACATTAATAATTTCGTCAAGGGTACGGTAGACTCAATCGAAACCTTACCTAAATTATAAAGTGTAAAAAATAATAATTTTGAGTCGACAACATATATCCGCAAAATTCGGACTGTCGAGTATTTCGTTTAAATTCTGATTAAAAATTCTAACCGTGCTGACAGACAAATCGGTCATATTTCTTTAAAGGTTACAAATATGTAGTGTAGATGGCTTGAGCATTTATTAAAGTATCGTAGAACAGAGCGCAGATAATCGTGAACCGTAAATTTCTTCGTTCATAAAAGAGTAGAAATTAAAAAATAGAAACATTGTAGTGTTGTCTTTATTAAACCAACGTAATAGTTGAAAGAATGCTGTCTTAAGTTGGCGGGGGAAATTGATGTTTTAATTTTTTTTTTGTTATCTGTTATTAATTGTGCGATCAAAAATTTTTTTGTACGTTTTTAGTTTATTTTTTTAATTTTCTAAAGTTGACTCTTAAGTTGGCAGACGGACTAATTTTTTATATGATCCTGAATGAATATGATCCTGAGGATGGCCTCTGGAGAGGGATGAATGGCCAGGGTCAACCATATACCGTTTTTTAACGCCCAGTTAAGAGATATTTTAAGTAATAAAATAAAATAAAAAGTTAAAAAATCTATAGTTTGTGCTAACATGAGTCAATTTTTGAAAATAAAAAAAAAAAAACAAAAAACGTACAAAAAATTTTTGATCGCACACCTAAGAGCAGTTGAAAATAATATTAAAAATTCAATTTCCACCCGCCAACTTTGATTGAAAATTAAAAAAAACTAAAAACGTACAAAACGCATTTTTGGCAAAAGGAAACTAAAGCAAATCGTAAGATAAAATATTAATAATAGTCAAGTCTATTATTAATATTTTATCTTACGATTACGACAAAAAGCTTTATCTACTTTTAATTGATAATCTGCATAGCCCTAAAGATTACCTTTGAAGGTAAATTAGTTTACCTTGTAAATTTATTCATAAATAATTTTAATTAATAGCCACGTATTATGGAGGAGACAAGCGTAACAGGTACCTGAATAAAAGTCAATTTAAGATTTAAAATTACTTTTAATAATCTTGTGAAAAATATTTGACACCAGATATGCGAAACTATTAAAAACTACCATGTATCAATAAAAATGTCAGTAATATATGAGAACAGAGACAGAACAGCAAAAAAGAGTTTCTTTTATAACATAAAATAGTAAAAAAGCAGCTGTTGACACCAAAGACGTTAATAATATCTAGATGTACTTGTGACAGTGATCTAATGTAACGGCATAAGCACTTTTGCTTAGTTTAAATTTATTGTATATAATATTGTTTATATATAATAATATATATAATATGGTTATTGCAGTAATTGACCAAAAGCCATAGTAATTAACCTGAGTTGGACGTATAAAATAACAACTAAAATATGAATTTCTTATTAAATTTTTTGCAAACCTTACTTCTTCTAGTTCCTCTTTAATGGGCTCTTAAGCGCATCAACATTGCGTCGTTCTTATTGTATAAACTTATGTTTTGAAACGAACTTTTTGCATCTCTAATCTTATTAGCATAGCCCCCTGCAGGATAACAATTTTTTGTGTGTAAGTTAGAAAACAAACATACCACATGCTTAAAAACGTTCACTGCTAAAAAGCTCTAAAGATGGTAATGATATATTTCAACCTGTTTAGGCATGTTTCAAAGATATTTTCATATATATTTTAGTAAGTTTACAAGTTAATCTATCAAGTGTCAAGAAGCACTGACATTATGTCGAAAAGAATAAGGCGGTGGTATCGTACCAGAACGATTGGCTTCTTTAGCCCTCTAAGATATTTGAATATTTTATCATATCGAGTATTAGACGTATTTCGAAAAAAAAATGATTCAATTCCTCTTTTTATATACCTATATACTGGTTGACCCTGCAGACCAACTCTGAAATTTCCTGTGTGGAGATCTGGTGAAAACTCGATTTTCGAAAATCGGGGCAAAATCAGTAACTTCCTTATCTACATACGTAGCGGAAAGTTAAAAAATATATAAACATCAAAATTATAGGCAGCCCTGTAATTACTTTATTTATTTTTTGAGATTGAACATCTATTTTGTTAAAAATAGCAGTATATTAATTTTTGAAAAGCTGCATATTTTGGAAACGATGGTCGATTTTAATCTTTTGAATGGCCGTCGACTCAATTTTTGAAAAACTATTGCTTTAGCTTAATAATCGATAGGTTACAAAATTTCAAAGCAATTACAATGTCAAAAACATTTTTTTTTCAAAATCCCAAATGGATAAACCGAGTTTGATGCAATTTGAGCTTGTTTGTTTGTTTTTGTTTGTTTGTTAATTTTATCCAAAGTAGGATTCATAGTAATCACTTTTTGACGTCAGATTTTACATTATAACTATATCAACACATTATTCATAAATACTTATAGATATGCTATACATTTATTGTGAAACATTATTTAATGAAAGTAATAAAATGTCTCAACGTTATTCAAATTAATTAAAATATTATTACAACAAATACAATTCAACGTACAATATGTAGAACATTAAAAAATATGAAAAAATATAATAATAATTTATAAAAAATAAATAAAAATAACTAATCATTAATTATACGTACTCCAATCGTCTTCCAAATAATCGTTTAATTTACAATAAGCCCTACAAATTAAGTCTTGTTTAATGACGGTGTTGAACTTTTTGTAAGTTAATTCGAGCATGTGATGTGGAATCTTATTATAAATTAGATCTGGAAGGTATGTTAAAAAAATGATGATTCGCCAAAAAATTTTCGAGTTTTTTAAAAATTCCTCAAAATCTCCTGGGCCGACGAATGCCATCAACCACGTTTCGATCGGTCCAGCCATTCAAAAGTTATGATATGTTTACATACACACATATACACACGAAATCATCACGATATCATCACGAAAATATTCGGAAAAGTTCCTAGAACCTCAAAACGTGGAAATCTGGTGAAAACTCGATTTTCGAAAATCGAGGCAAAATCAGTAACTTCCTTATCTGCATACGTAGCGGGAAGTTAAAAAATGTATAAACATCAAAATTAAAGGCAGCTCTGTAATTACTTTAACGGTCTGAATTAATAGTACTAACTTAAATGAAGTGCGGTCAGATCAATGAATGGTCATTACTTGAAAACAAATTCTTGATCTGAAACTGTCTGAAAGACGCATTAAATCATTTGTTGCGTTAACGACCACTATTACGATTTAAACTTTGTCAGGTAACTTACAAGTGCCTGGCTTCTTTAGTTCACAAACAAGTGGACTGGGTAGGGTATTACCAATTTGTTCGCATCAAAACAATAGATAGGGCAATGTGTAAATATAACTTTAGAAATTTGAAATATGTCATATATTTATATATATATATATATATATATATATATATATATATATATATATATATATATATATATATATATATATATATATATATATATATATATATATATATATATATATATATATATATATCCACATATTTATCCACTCTAGCAGTTCGGAGACTGGTTCACCCCGCAAGGGAAACAGGCTTAGCGATGCTTACTTATTTGCCTTACCTTTCTATCACGAATGTTTCAGCCGTTAAAATTGTACTTGTGGCATTAATCCCCGAAACACGAGTGGTTTTTATATCATAAGATAGCAAACAAGCAGGTGGCCCTCCTGATTAAAGAGATAACCATCACACACACCAAAAGTGTTAATTGTGAGTTGCTATTCGTGTAGCGAAATGGTAGCGCCACGTGCATAAGTTTACCGGCTACCACATAATTCAAATCGAAACTCGAATACAACAAGCATTAATGCTATTGCGACAGGAATAGATAATTACTATACACGCACACATGTACGAGACGTTGCGAAATTCTACCACCTAGTAGTCACGATGGTAGTGACCCTTGTATGTGTTGCCTGACAAAATGGCAGATAATCTATACTTCAAAAGTGATCCGGACCTTAAAATATTCGTCATCCTCTCTTAATTATCTCGTTCCGTCAAAAAACGATCTGCTTGTTTGCTATCTGGCAGTATAAGCTATGAGAAAAAACAATAACATTTTCTTGATTTGGGTGTCGAAGTCCTGCCATTGAGAAATGGCGTCATCAGTTCCACACTCCTCTACTAGACTAGAATGAAAGACGGACGCAATAGGGTTTTAGTTGGTAGACTTCCTTCTGTGGCAGTCCAACATAACCGTTTCAGAACCCGATAGGTACCCTACCTATAAAGAGTTACCCTATGTAAAAAAAAAAGTTATCGAAGTCCTATAAATCGGTCCGTATATTACCATCTTACTTCAACAAAGCAACAAATTCTAAATCGATTATGTATATGAGAACAATGGCAAACATTAGACAACACAGACGGAAGTATTCATGAAATATTAGACTCACCTTGTTAATATTTTCCTTAATTCGAGCAAAATGTCCGAAATTAACGATTTAAGAGAAGTTACCTTTGTTTCTTCCTGCTTGCAATTTTTTTTTTTATATCATAAGATAGTAAACAAGCAGATGGGTCTCCTGATGGAAAGAGTCAACTATTGGCTATAGACACCAAAGATGTTAATGGTGCGTTGCTATCTTGTGGCGAGGTCTAATGCCACATGCATAAGTTTACCGGCTACCTTACCCTCCAAACCGGAACACGACAGCGACCCAGACCCGGGCGAGACAATGCGGAACTCTACCACCTAGTAGCCACGATGGCAGTGACTCGATAGCCAATCGGTCGCCTTTTACGACCTGCCTGGCAGAACGGCAGTTGGCCTATTCTACAAAGGAGGCCGGGACCAACACGGCGGAAAAAAATTATTAGAAGAAATAAATTTATCACTCTTCATCAAATTGTCAAAGGTATAAAATACAATTTCGTTTCTGAATTTTATAAATGTAAATAAAATTAATCTATTTTATAAATGCGGAAGTTTTGATATTTGGATGTATGGATGGATGTTTGTTACCAAATCACGCAAACACAGCTTGACCGTTTTGGATGAAATTTGAAACACAGGTAAATTTTGTCGGCGTCGGGACGTAACGACCCCATCGCCCGCTGGTGGGATAATCTTCTTTTTTAGAAATTATTCCGCCAGTGTAGTCAGTCAACAAAAATGTGGTAATGCCATGCTTAGCTGAATGGCCCGGCACGACCGTGGCAATACCACTACCTCACTTAAAATAACAGTTTTGCTGTTACGATTCGTCTGGTTAGTGAGGTTCCTGAAAGCCCTTCCCCCCTCCCCCTAATACTATGAAAGCACAATTGAAAAGTAGTTGTTAACCCCGGGGGATACCATTAGCGTAAGCGGTGGAGAATCCCGAAACCGAAACCGAAAAATTAAAAAACATGCTATTACATTCCAGTCATGATCGCAATTTTTTTGTGGGAAATGGAAAATTTTCGTTTTATAGTCTTTTCTTATTGTCACGCCAAGCAGTTTAAAGTGTACTTTGCTCAAACTTGTCGCGACCGCGGAACTCTCAAACCAGCCGTTTGCATGCATGCACACAATGTTTTTTTATTATTATTATCGATAGGTAAGCGCTTGACGACGATCTCACCTGATGGTAAGCTAAGATGAGGCCTAAGATGGAACGGGCTTCCCTAGAAGGTACCTGTTCACTCTTCTCTTAAAGATCCTCAGATTTTACTCGTCCAGGAATACAGACTCAGGCAGCATGTTCCAGTCCTTTGCGGTTCGAATAAAGAATGTTGAGTCGAACCGATTTGTCCGGGTACGTGGAACGTCCACTATATGGCGATGCCTAGTATCTGTGCGCCTCGACGATCGTTAGAAAAACGGGGACAGCGGAAGTAAGTCGTGCAATTCAGCAGCGCACTCTCCAAAGTGTATCTGATAAAAAACCGATAAACTAGCCAGTCTGCGTCGATGAGCGAGGCTCTGGAGTTTTTTGCCTACCAGATCATTGTCGTTTATGAGCCTCTTGGCACGCCTTTCTATCGCCTCAAGTGTCTCCAGCTGGTATTTGGCGGATCCATCCCAAAGGTGAGAGCAGTATTCCACGCACGAACGGACTTGTGCTTTATAAAGGTTGAGCAATTGTCCTGGGCTAAAATACTGTCTCACCTTCGCCAGAATTCCAAGCTTTTTTGAGGCAACTTGGGCTTTAGATTCGATGTACGAACCAAAGTTAAGAGTAGGCGGTAACGTGATACCAAGGAGCTCGAGGTGGTCAGTTATCGGCACGGTCACACCCTAGAAAGACGGAGATAGATGGAGCGGACTTGGTTTAGCGGAGAATAGACACGCCTGGGTCTTAGTTGCGTTAAACTTGACTAGATTAGCATCGCCTTAATCGGAGACTGCCTGTAAGGACAAGTTTCATACGATCGACCATTGCCTCTGTGAGAGACAGGATTTGTGCCGCACTGGCCCGCGTACTAGATACGTACCTCTCCACAACAGTGTTATCATCTACGTACCCGTAGATACCGGGCTTCAGCAGATTGTTAATGTGTAGCAGGAATTGAGTTGCGGAGAGAACTGATCCCTGAGGGATCAGTTCCCTGAGGGACTCAGGCATTTATAGCCATTTGGTTGGATGAGCAGCCGTCGACGTCTACTCTAATCGACCGGCCACTCAGAAAATCTGAAATTCATTCGCAGAGACCAGTAGGCAGACCTACGATGGAAGCTTGCCAATAAGACTATCATGCCAGACCCTGTCAAAGGCCTTCAAGATATCAAGGGAGACAGCTAGTGCCTCACCATGATTCTCGATGGCCGAGCTCAAGATGTAGGTGGCATACGCTAGAAAATCCCCAGTAGACCGTTTCGGTGAGACCCGTATTGGCAGTCATTCAGTAGATCGTTCGCTTCTAGGTGTGCCATTAGCCTGCTGTTCAGGACACGCTCCATAGCTTTGCAGAGTATGGACGTAACTGAAATTGGCCTATAGTTCGAGGGGTCGGCACGACTGCCTTTTTTGAGCACAGGCTGCACGTTGGCAAGCTTCCATAATTTCGGCACTTTTCCAGTCGTAATCGAAAGGCGAAAGAGACGTGTCTACACAGGAGCGAGTTCAGGTGCACAGGTTTTCAGTATTATGGCTGGAATCCGAACAGGGCTACTGGTTTTGTTCACGTCTAAATTCCGCAGCGTTTTAAGAACCTCAGTCTGACGGATGTAAATTTCCGGCATATTCACCTCGCATCCAGGTAGACTGGGTGGTTTCGCGTTGGTGGGATCCAGACGCGAGTTTTCCGCGAATAAAGTAGCGAACAGGTTTGCTTTCTCTACGGCCGTGTGAGCCAGCGTCCCATCCGGTATCAGCAGTGGAGGAAGTCAGGGGCGGCAGAAATTCGATTCAACCGACTTTGCCAGGGACCAAAAGGCTTTACTAAGTGAGGGGTATGACGCCAGTTTGTTCCCAATACGGCTGACGTGGTTAAATCAAGCTTTCAGTAGAGCCTTTTTGCAGGACTTGGCGGCCCGGTTGAAGGCTTTCTACTTCTCCGACACGTCCTAGGCCTGCGGTGTCGAACATCTACCCAAGCCAAATATGCCTCATGCTTTAACGCCTCTGCACGTCTACAATCGGTTCTGAACTAGGGTTGAGCTTAACTGGACATGGCTACGTTGGAGAAAGGAGTAAAGTACTCCAATCCTTGTCGTAGCACATCTGTCACAGCATCCGCGCACGTCGAGGAGGAGTCTTCAGAAGAAAAGCAGACAGGCCGCCAGAGATAAAACGCAAAGAAAGAACGCATCTCGTCCCAATCTGCTGACTTGTATCGCCACACACGCCAAGAGCCCCTAGGACTGGGATCGGGCGGCGAGTAGACAGATACAGATTTCACCAAACAATGATCGAAGCTACCAAGCGGCGTGGAAATCACCACAGAGTAGCGGTTCAGATCTGTAGTCAGCAGAAGGTCCAAGCAATTGGCTGAATTGCTCTCAACATCAGGTACCCGCGTCGCTCCTTGAACCAGCTTGGTGAGATTTAATGCTATAGCGAGTTTACGCATCTCTCTCCTAGGGAGGTCAGTGCACTGATATGGGTATATCCACTCATGGTGGTGGGCGCTGAAATCCTCCAGAAGCACTAGCTCAGCGGAAGGGTATTTGTGTTGAGCAGCATCCACCGCCTCACTTAGGTACAAAATGGTGCGCATACATTGCTTATTTTGTGTATTTCTTAGAATTGTACTATTTTTTTTAGAAACAGCACTGTGCATAATTACAATAAAACAAATTAAATGCAAAATTAAGTTAAAAATCGTAAAAATAATTAGAATTTTCCCACACAAATTTCCAACGGTTTTCGTCTCAGAAACATGGACCATAGCCATGGTTTTGTTTTCGATAGACCGACCTTTACACTCTGTATACGGGGATACTTTAAGGGTCTGGCCAAATTTTCAGAGGCTGATCAGAATCCATATTTTTTTATGTCATATTAAGACAGCAAACAAGCAGATGGGTCTCCTGATGGAAAGAGTCAACCGTCGCCTATAGATATCAAAGATGTTAATGGTGTGTTGCTATCTAGTGGTGAGAGCTAATGCCACATGCATAAGTTTACCGGCTACCTTACCCTCTAAACAGGAACACGATAGTGATAGGCACTGACGCTGTTGCGGCCGGAATAGATAAGGCGGTGGTACCAGACCCGGACGATCAATGCAGAAAGAGTTCTACATTGTATCGTCTGGGTATGGTACCACCGCCTTATCTATTCCAATACAATGCGGTGGTAGAGAGTAGCCACTTGGTCGCCTTTTACGACCTGCCTGGCAGAACAGCAATTGGCCTATTTTTCAAAAGAGTCCGGGACCAACACGGGGGATTAGAAAATGTATTAATAATATGTTCGATTTATGTAATAAAAAAAATTCAAAATTTCATTTTTATCCGACACAAAAAACACAACGCATGGATATAATTTATATTAGGCAAAATTCGAACAAAAATATTTCAGTGTTTTTAACCAAACTAAAAGTAAACGGGAAAAATGTACTTAGAGAACCAGATTACATAATAGTTACTATCGTAATTATGAAAAATGTAAAATGACACACTGCCAGCTTCACCGAGTTCATTCACAAGATTCGGTGCATACAATTCATACATTTAGTGGGATATTATAAACGAATATTTTTTAATTATCTTTTAATAATGTTACATTTATAATTAAAACGTACTTTAATTATCTTTAATTTTTAATTTGGCCGGACCTTTAAAAGGTATTTCTCTATAGTGTAAGAGGTTATTAATATAAAAAATCATACAAACTTTCATAAGCTATCATATAACATTTACTTATTGGTTGATTTTGATTTTGGGATCTCCCTTGCCAGATTTCATCAAAATGTGAAAGTTTAACAACCAGACTGACTTTTGCATTTGTAATACATTATTTATAAGAATGGATATTTAAATGAAAGATTGTCATTTTCCCCATTTTCGTCCGGGCCACCCCTGAAGAACAGACCAGGACCGAACATCGTGACGACTATATGGTAAAGTTCCACTTGTTGCCCGGGTCTGGTACCACCACCTTATCTATTCCTGCCACAATAGCGAGAAATGCTTGTAATTGTCGTGTTCCGGTTTGAATGGTAAGATAACCGGGAGACTTATGCATGTGACTTAGCACCCCGCCACACAGATAGCAACGCACCATTATCATCTTTGGTGTCTAAAGGTAATAGTTTCTATTGAAATAGATATCAAACGCCTAACTTCTTCTAACGCCATCTATTGACGTATACGTGTACCGTCAAAAAATCAATTTATAAATGTAAGGTCGACGTCGATATATAGAATCCTATATATCGACGAATATTCCGGTAATAAGCTATTACTGAGTTTTTCGTGTTATGTGGTTTTTAGCTGTGTTTCACCTTGTTAATTTTTTCCACAATTTTTCTATTGATATTTACAAAGATATGAAAATACTATTTATCTTTAATATAAATATATTTAATATATATAAACGATTAATACGGTTTTAATCTAATTCATACTCTCCACCGACGAAAAACATATCGCGCTTTTGTGAGCAAGTGTATTTTGTCTCGATACGAAGACAGCTTAAAAATTAGCTTTCTTTTGAAATGCAAAACTATTCGAAAAGTAAATATATAAAAATACTATTTTATTTTTCCTGGACAATTTGTGTTTTTCTATTACCGGAATATTCGCGGGAGCGTCGATATGTTTTCTGTGGTAGAATCCAGTCAGTTGTTTCAGCGAATAAAGACGTTCCGCTATACACGTGACTCATTCATAAGAGTCTCTTTTCATCAGAAGAGTCGTCTGCTGTTTGCTTTCTCACATAAGCGTTTCATTACCACATCATTTATTTTTCCTCATAATTACACAATTAGACATTTCGACAATATTAAACACCATACTAAATATATGCAAAGGGAATTAAATTTATCTTAAGCTGGCGCCAGATTTAGCTTCAAACATTTGAACACATGTTTGATTACTATGTGTGGCACGGAGCTTTGGTAGTTCAAACACACACACATTTATAAAGTCCCGTGCCACACATAGCAATCAAACAAGTGTTCAAATGTTTGAAGCCGTGTCTGGCGCCGGCTTTAGAATACTGTGTTAAATTCATATAAGAGCGTCGACTGTACGTGACTGGAAAATTATTATTAATTACAGTTCCCTAATTGGATCGTGTCCTTATGAACAGTTGCAAACATTAGATAACCCGGAAGTTATTTTATCATAACTAATTTACCCAACATTGATCTGGGTCGCTTTTCGAAGAATAGATAGATGCCTTAACGTTAGGCATCTCGTAAAAGACGAGAAAGAAGGCAAATATATCACGCCTTATAAAAGATATGTATGTACTTCTAAATGAAGCTTAGATCAGTCGTTAATTTTTAAAGGTTGATGCTTTGTAGTAAGGAAGATACTAGGCTTGTGTATTCTTCTTCCCTTTTAGCACATTATTATTCATTTAGCATTTCGTTGTTCGCGATATATTCGTAGTCTCTGGTTACATGATAATGCTAGCTCTTCACTCACGTCGAAGTCAGACGAGGCGAGGTTTGACGAAGTTAAGCGAGGCGAGACAACACAAGGTTGTATCCATCTTCACTCTCGCCTATATTTAGTTCTCTCTATGTCGCGCGCATAATGGACGTGCTCGAATTGACAAGTGTCGCGGCTTATAAATATCATCTTGACCAACTCCTGACTTCAATAGTGCTTTCTTTTTCCTGAGGTGTCCCCACAACGTCGTTATTATTGAATTTTTTTTTTATTTCAACTCCCCTATTGGAATTTTCATAATTTCATTTATTCTTTTCCATGCATCGTTAATTTTGATTTTGTCATTGTGGTTAGGGTTTTTCAAATAGGTAAAATTTGACAACTTCTCACAACAATGTTTGTTGGCATACTGATTAAATAAACGCAAGAATGTGGACGCCGGGCCTCGCCTCGTCTACCGCCGAACCTCGCGTCCTTTGACTCGCGCCCAAAAAACCGACTCCAGACGGAGACCGATGAGACGATTGCAATATATTTATTGACATATTCAATTGGATATAAATTTCTTTTCATCCAATAAACAGCTTGATGAAAATAATTCTATGGTAGAATCTTAGACTATTAAGCATCTCGTAAAACTACTATAAAAGTACTACAACTCTATATTTCTGAGTGTAAATGCAAGCTATACTGACAAACTAAAAAATTGTCTTGAAAGCGTATCCAGTTTAATTCGTGTGAAAAACCGATATACTTAATATCAATTCTAGACAAAGCAACGTATCTACTGTAGATAATAAAGAAACATCGTAATTTTGTAGCAACCACGATGAATTGCCTTTCTAGAAACTGCTAATCAGGAAATACTGCGAATGTAGACTTGCTTTGATAATCCCAGGAGAGCTTCGTTAACACTGAAATCAGAACATCCCATTTTATACCGCGTCTTTGAAGGATAATCTTTTTTAGAGTTCCGTATCCAAGTCAAGCATATGACATATGACACTCGCTTATACCTACCGCAATAATTACCTACAGCTCGCGACAACGCGGCTTTGCAAATCAGTCGGGGCCGCCCCGTGCCTGTAAGTACACGCGTTACCGCAAGACGGCCTAACAATCATCGTCGCATCGTAAGCCGAGTGGAAAAAACGGAACTTATTACTTAGAATCCGCTATCCATCCGTTTGTCTGTCAATAGGCTGTATCTTGTGGACCTTGATAGCTAGACAGTTGAAATTTTAACAAATGATGTATTTTTGTTGTTGCTATAAATACAGAATAAAATAAATATTCCTGGGTGGCTCCCATACAACAAACGAGCTTTTTTGTCATTTTTATAGATAAAAGTACAGAACCCTTCATGCGTGCATCTTGCACTTGACCGGTTTTTTATAAATTCAAAGATATTCATTTTGAAACACTAATATTAAAAATGATACCTTAAATATTAGCACGTTGCTGACGCCAAATGATTTTCCCGTACCAAAAATCGTCTATCTAGCCTGTAGAAGTTTTAACTTCAAAAATTAATACCATCACGCTCATATCGCCGAAAGGATAGCCAGAGGTAAAACCACTAGGCGTAGTTGCTCGGCGGGGTAATCACGTAATTCGCATTGCGAAATTATCATGATTGTTTAGTTATTGCAAGACACATAACAACCTTGTACATTAGTGGTAGTCGTTGCCACTTGATTAGTTTTGATGCTGTGACATTGCAAAAAGTGTATCTAGTGACCAGCAAGCAATTGGCGACGTTTTTGATGATTTTTTCATTACGTTTGAGAGTCATCGCTGATCGCTGGCGAATTGCAAACGTTAGATGATACGCCTACGGGTCAGCTAGTAGTAGCAAAGATGTTTAGGCCCAACATCGTTTCCATATTACATAATTAGCAACTTCAACATAAGGTTTAAAGAACATTTATTTCTCATAAGAATCACATTCACTTAATTTAAGAAATTTTAACATATTTTGACAAAACACATGTTTCACTTCGGACAAAACGTACAAAATCATTACAAATTAACATTTAAGTAGTAAAATGTTGGTTAACAGTGGGTAACTGTAAAATAACATAGTTTATAATGTTATTTTTGAGTTACATTATTACAATACAAATAAGCAAAAGGAATTAAATTTATCTTAGAATATTATATAATATAAATTCATGTAAGAGCATCGACGACTGGAAAATTAAAATTAATTATAGTTCCCTAATTGGATCTTGTGCTTAAGAACGGTTGCTAAGATCAAATAACTCGAAAGTTATTTTATTATAATTAATTTACTTAGCATTGATCGAGGCCCCTTTTTGAAGAATAGATAACCTGCCTTAATGTTAGGCATATCGTGAATAACGAAAGAAGACTAATAATACATGACGCCTTTTAAAATTGAGCTAGGGTGAATTTTTAATTTCTAAAGGTTGGTATCTTACAGAAAGGCAGATAATCTATTCCTTAAAAAGAACCACCGATTTATATTTATATATGTATAATTCTAGACCGCTATAATTACTATTTTTCATCGAGTTTCAAGCCGGCTTTGAAGAATTTGCCATTCTCACAGAAAGTTTATAAAAGATAACCGATTGGCTATACGTGTCACTACTATTGTGATTATTAATGGCTAGCGCACACCAAGGGCAGAGCAGAGGCATTTTTTGATAGTACTGAAAAACTTTGAAAAATTAAATGCACGTCCAAACTTGATTCTCGACCATGCTCGAGCTTCTAAGATGAGTGCTCAAGCGTGCGTGGTGGCCGCGCGTTTACGAGGTTGCCTACAGCAAGATCTGAATTAACCATTATGAGGTCATTTTTATGACTATTATTATACCTAATATTATAACAACAAAAAATTTGAAATTTTAGAAAATTTGCTACGCTGCCACAATCCAAAAACACAATACGAATTATCTATTTAGTTGAGTAACAACTAACCATATGTTTAACGTTAGTAAAAATATAACTAAGTTAGGTATATGTTTAAAAAGTTTTAATTTACGTAATTATATTTTTACTAATCTTAAACGTTATGGCAAGGCTCGCCTGGCAACCCGCAGTATTTTCAACGCAAGATTGCTCGCGTAACAGCGAGAATGCCGCCTCGCCTGCACGATCGAGCAGTAAAAATTTTGCTCGAGCATACGCGAGCATTTTGCAGTTGGATGTGCACTGACCCTGGGTGGTAGAGTTCCGCAACATCTCGCCTAGGTATTCCGTCCCATTCCTATAATAGCGTCAATGCTTATGATTGCCGTGTTCCAGTTTGGAGGATAAGTTTACCGGTAGACTTAAGTGGTTGTTTCTCTTTCAACCAGGAGAGTCATTTGCTTATTTGCTATGTAATGTTGTAAAAAAGGCAAATAAATAAAGAAACATTAATAACTTTCTAGCAATAATAATAAATACTTTAATAGATACTTTTAATCAAGAGATACTATGGATGCAGACTTGCTTTGATATTTTCAAAAGAGCTTCATTAATACTGAAATCGGAATACCCTATTTTATATCTTCACTGTCTTTTAGGTATAATTTTTATAAATTTAATGAAATTTATTTTAAAAAACTTAATAAGTAAGTAAGCGCCGAAAGGGTGAAAGGTGAAATTTATCAAATTTGCTATTTTCCGCAAACTGTTTCATGTGAAAACCCGACATTAAAAAGAAAGACGGTTCAGTAAATTGACAAACCTCAGGGATGGTCTAGACAAAAAAGAAGACCTCAGTGGCATAATTATCCAACTGCATCCACCACATTTTCACTCACGTCAGTAGCAAACATAAAAGCACACAATTTACGCACTCAACGCACGTTTCACTTCGAAACCGAAGCATCTTCAGGATAAACGAACACAGCCTCACTCAATGCGAGTGCAAGAAAAAATGCGCATACAGGGACAAGTATTACTTGTACTGCTATCCCATGCGATATCGCTATGCAGCAGAAATAGGTAAAGCGGTAGTCCTAAAAACCTGGGCGAGTCAATGCAAAACTTTACCTCTTTTTGGGGTAAAGTATACGCTTCTACATAAGCTGCCTAATGCCACTAGAGTTGGACCAGTTAACAAATTCAAAAATTGTTACAAAACAAAAAAATTGTAGAAAAAGTTATCAGAAAATATACCTAGATGACAAGAAAGCATAGGATTGTTGAACCAGCAATCTTTATTGTTGTTGTAACCATTATATATTACAAATTAAATATGTAATAGGCGAAAAATCTATACATATGAAAAAAGACGAGCCTCTCACCGAAGGGTTTTATTCTTGAGTTTCTCCCGCCGCATCGTTTTAACGTGTGGCCGCGTTTTTGATTCGGAAGTAACTTAAAAATATTGTTGACGCGTCGAAATAACTTGTAAAAAATTGATTCAATAAGTTACTTCTGATTTCTGATTATGATCTTGTTAGTAGGCACGATATCAGTGATACATATTAACCTTTATTGGCTTTTTATGGGATAGTATTATAAAAGAAAAAGTATGTCTGTCTATCTGCCTGTTTGTTACGTTTTCACAGTTAAACTGCTGATTTTAATAAAATTTGGCAGGAGACCCGGAGTCAAACACAGCCTTTTTTTATGAAAAATTTTATGAAATTTCTTTTATTTTTACTCTATTTGCGGGCGAAATACCCAACACGGGTAAGTTTTACCCCGTACTGGGTAATAAAATAAATATTACTTACGCTTACGCTCACATTTGTGGGACCAAATATCTTCGGCTAATCGTGGGTGCACTTGTTGTACCTCTGCCTACCCCTTCGGGGATATGGGCGTGAAGTTACTTTACACGATGGACACATTTAACTAGTGTCTAACTATAATAAGGAATTTTGCCATATTGACTCAGCAACACGTAACTAGGTTGGATGAGAGCGTAGTTTAAACTGGAGGCAAATTTTCTCGCTGATTCAAAACCAACTATATCAAAAGTTTGCCTTGTTTAAAAGTATTTAACACTAGCGCACGCTACAGTGCAGCCGGCTGTATTGTATAAATTTTTGCCGAGTCCCGCGGGATCATCTTATTTTTCCGGGACAAAAAGAACCTTTGTTTTTAGTTCTACTTGTTTAGCAAATTTCATCCAAATCTGTTCACTAATTTTTGCGTGATTGAGTAACAAACAAATGGATGTTTGCTACTCAATCATGCAATGGCCAGACATGATGGCCAAATATCCAAACTTTCGCATTTATAATATTAATATAGATTTGGCGAATCCCTAGTTAAGAATGAATTTCGACTAAAGTAAAATGACTTATTTTATTTTGTTTTTTTTTTATATCATAAGATAGCAAACAAGCAAACGGGTCTCCTGAAGGAAAGAGTAAACCATCGCCTATAGACACCAAAGATGTTAATGGTGCGTTGCTATCTGTGGCGAGGTCTAATGCTACATGCATAAGTTTACCTGCTACCTTACCCTCCTAACCGGAACACGACAGTGACCAGCGCTGACGCTATTGCAGCAGAAATAGGTAAGGCGGTGGTACCAGACCCGGTCGAGCCGATGCAGAACTCTACCACCTAGTAGTTACGATGGTAGTGACGCGCATAGCCACTTAGTCGCCTTTTACGACATGTTTGGCCGAACGGCAGTTGGCCTATTCTTCAAAGAAACCCGGGACCAACACGGGGAAAACAAAAAAGTGGTTGAAGAGTTTGAAAAGAAAAACAAACGTAGGTACGTTACGTAAACGACATATGCAGTGAACCGTTTCTAAGAGCATTCTGGATAAAACTTCTTACTAGATAGAGCGTTTCTTCCCGTTCTTTGTAAGGCGATCAATATAGATTTCCATATAAGTGATTTGTGGAAAGTGCTACTATACTTTAAAGGGATAATACTTCTACTTAAAAGAAAAAATATAAGGTATTATAACCCCACTATAGCAAAGAAGCTTGGAAAGATTACGAACAAAAAATATTTTGACAAGGAATTCAAAGACACATGATATCTCATTTGGACATAGCGATTATAAGATTTCATATCGCATTAAATTTCTGACCGAACCGAACGTCTACAGATTTTCTAGTTCACCATGATTCTCCGGTTTGTCGACTGGCGAAATGAGTGGTGATCCTCATGGAACCGAACGTGATGATACTTCCTGGCAATAACCCAGAGCAATGACCCATCTGACTTGAGTTAATTGCGTGGTACATTTTATACGAAACTTCAACCAATGTAGGTTGTAAGTCATCATCATTGAGTTGTAGTTATACAATATTTTATGCCCCGTTCCTATATCAGTAAAACGACTCGTTTAAGGTACAACAAATAGTAATATTTTCTACGAGGCTTAAGCCACAGAATATATAATTGGTACTTAAGCTACAACTGTTCCTAAAAATGTCAAATTACTAAATATCGACACAACTTGTGGAACGCCTCGTTATTATTAAATTGGTTAGTAACGGTTACTGCTACAAAAGACGATCTTAGATTATAGAGACCCTGCATTAGTTTTTTAAATATTTGATATATTTATTCATTTATTTTTAAATACCTATGGATGATTATTTATTTAATATCTTATGTACACATAGAGGTCATTTTAATTGATGAAAATTGTAAAATATTCGAGCCTATCTCGGCTGCCTCGGTATCTATGCTAATATTATAAAATTGTACAGTTTGTTTGTTTGTTTGGTGGTACGCGGTAATCTCGAAAACTGCTGAACCGATTTGAATAAATCTTTTTGAGTTGGATAGCCTGTTTATCGAGGAAGGTTATAGGCTATATAACATCTTGCTATGACCAGTAGGAGCGGAGTAAATAAAGTCTGCGCAGACGAAGTCGCGGGCAACAGCTAGTTTAAAATAAAATTTGTTTTAAGGCGAGGTATTTTAACGCGCGCCAATACTACAGAAAGTAAGCGGCGCGGTATCTTCTGAAACCGCTGGGAAACGGTTTAGTTTTCGAAATATAGGACTTCAGCTGAAAACCAAAATTTAGTACATTCTTTTTTGTATTGAAAACTAAATATCACCATATAAAAATCATGTGGAAAACTGGAAATATTATGAACAAATTGCCTGTTTTAGAAGTTTTTTAGCCCTTTTTCGGAATTTCATATGATCGGGTAAATTACATTCTATCATGTAATAAGTTAGTGCATTCTTTAGGTAATATCTTCAGGTATATTGTGTAAAACCTTCATTTAACAATTAATACATAAAAATGTCATTAAGCAAACCAGTTTTTTTTCGTTTGTCTCCGGTACCTCGCCTTAAAACAGAAGACATAGGTACTTAAATACTTTTATAGTTAGCTATCTTAATTAATTAAAAACAGTAGTGGCACGCTGGTTCTACCGCATAGCTCTTCAGATATCGACCAGCAACGCCACATATATTCACTACTTGTTACAGGTTTTAAAATAAAAAAATGTCTTAACTCGAAACTTACGAAAGGAAATTAAATTTCCTAAAAAAACTGCTAGAAAAAACCATCCAAATTTTTTCTCCTTTAATGGGATAGAGATCACTCATTGTATTAATGTCATTTATAAATTCTCTTATAGTCTTATAGTTTTAGGACAGAATACTTAGAGACTAACAGAAGTCAATGTTACACACAAGTAATATTCGAGCATAGCACACATAGACACCTCTCACGGACGCGATATCTCGGACCGGTGCGGAACAAACTGTCCCGAACCATTCCATGACATCGCATCCGTGAGAGGTGTCTATGTGTGCGTTGCTCGAATATCACATGTGTGTACATTGACTACTGTTAGTCTCCAGTATACTGTGGTTTTAGTAACGTTTCGTTTCACTCTTGAACGTTGTTGCGATTCACAAATAATAACAGTATTTCAGTCGTACCACATTCATAATTGTAGTAAATTAAATTAAACTCAACCATTAAATCATAGTAGGTGTACCATTTCCAGTACAATAAAGTGTTAAATAAATAAATAAATTATGGACACAAACACTTTTTATAGAACTGAGCTATCTAATAAGGCGTTCATAAAAACGGATGTGTTTGTATTTTGTGCAACATTTTATTACAAATTGCAACATTGTAAGGCCCCATCGAGGTTTAATATTCTAAACAGCAATAAAACTAGTAATTGTTGGTACAACGTTACCAACACAAATTGGGTACGTACATAAATGACAAAGTTATGACTCGTAAACTTTATTGCCGACAACTTTTACGGCTTTTTAAATATGCGTGGCTTAAATAAAAGAATAAAGTGTTTAATTTTTCTTACGTTACTACCTTGTTTGATGGTTTAAAACGTGAGATAATTAGTTTAATTCACGCTTCGGAAAAAAATATTTTTAGATCTTTAAGGAATAATCTCAGCAGCATTTCAAAATAAATATAGTAACGCTTTAACCTAACACCTTGTCTTAGAAGAACACGCGAAAATGTTTACCCGATGTTTGTAATAAGAGCGATATTCATTAATGTTTCCAAAAGATAGTGTTCATATGTACCCATCTCTCCAGTTGACAGATCAATCGTGGTGAATTGGAGCAATTGACCCTGCAGTTTGCTCTTTTTTTAGTTTTAAATATTTATTTTATTCAGATATTTAACATCTTAAAAAACTTATTATCTTTATGTACAAAATTCTAGAATACGTGTGTTTACAAAACATGTTAAAAGCAGTTTAACCGATTTTGATAAGTTTTTTACTACATATGGGATGTCCTGCTCTATTTTGACCTATTATCGGACTCGATAAACAGCGCGGTTATCGAGATATAGAATGAGTTGATTAAAACAACCTAAAGCCGGCCTCATAGGTTTGGAATTCCTCTCTGAATTTAGATTATTAATTCAAAAAGCACTGAAATGCATATAATTTAAAAACTCAACACACATATTGTTATTATTTTCAGCATATGATTTAATTTAAACATTTTTATTATTTTCAGCATATGATTTAGTCGGATCTGTCTGAAATGTTGAAGATTATGATTTCTTAACGCGCGTTTTTCCCTACATTAGACCACACGAATACACACAACACCGGAATCTGAATTCTGATTCTGATTGACTACTGTTTAATTAATTTAAAAAAGATTTTAAAGTAATTAAACAGTATAGAATAGAATAGAATTGAATATTTTATTTGCATGAAAATGGGTTATACAATAGGTGTTACAACATTATTTCTAGCCCGCCATAGTCAACCGGTAGTGCCGGTGTGCAAAACTATTATAAACTTATAACTTATTTAATTAAATGTTATATAAAATGAGACATTATAGTAGTTTTTAATCACTTTACCCCACGCACTTTTAATTACTTTAAAAAAGATTGTGGATTTGTGAAAACATTTTTTATGAAGGAATCTGCTTGTGCAATATTGAGCTTTTAAAGTGCTAATTTATTTCAAGTAGAATGTTCCCTCCTCTGCCAGCTAAACGGTTGGTTATTCGTGGTAGTAGTATATATAATGTAGTTAAAACTATCATGGCTAAGTAGTCTTTACAAGTTTAATGGCTAATCGCACTATCCTTGTCTTAACTGGGACACTAGTGACATGCTGTTACATTCTTTTCATTTAAGACAAGAAGTACAAGCCTAAATAAGGAGACCGGAATTTTTGGTTATGCCTACTAATATTATAAATGCGAAAGTAACTCTGTCTGTCTGTCTGTCTGTCTGTCTGTTACGCTTTCACGGCTAAACCGCTGAACCGATTTGGATAAAATTTGGTACAAATATAGTTTGAGACCCAAGAAAGGACATAGGGTAGTTCTTATCTCGGAAATCCCACGGGAACAGGAAGTATGCGGGTTTTTATTTTAGATTTTTTTCACGCGAACGAAGTCGCGGGCACAGCTAGTTATTATATATTTCCACCGGTTTACACTATTTTTACAACAATTGGTTAAACAATGGTAAATTTGGTAATGGTAAAAATGGTAAAATGTTCGTAAATGGTGTGAGCACGAGGTGTTACCATGGTATTTCGCGACGGACTCCGCCACTTATTCAATTGAACATAAAATATAATGAAATATAAAAACGCTGAGCTGTTCGATTGCGTAGCGCTCGAAAACAGCATACTTTTTAGGATTGTCCTAAGCTAAGACTATGCCACCGCAATTGGCCATAAGAGTAATAGTCGGCCAACTTATAAAATTCCTACAGAAATTTTTAGAAGCATCGAAACTGTAGTGTGGACATATTCATCATTGGTGGCAAATAGATTAAATGTTCACAGTATAAAGCAATAAAAATGTCCTCTTCTTAGAACGTATTGCTGTAATGGACAACTACGGAATATTGCCCACGGCCCGACAAGTATTTGGCCGGTTTTCACCAATTCATGATATGTACATTTTTTTATATCATAAGATAGCAAACAAGCAGATGGATCTTCTGATGGAAAAAGTCAGCCATCGCCTATAGACACCAAAGATATTAATGGCTCGTTGCTATCTTGTGGCGAGGTCCAATGCCATATTCATAAGTTTACCGGCTACTTTACCCTCCAAACCGGAACATGACAGTGACAAGCACTAACGCTATTGCGGTAGGAAAAGGTAAGATGGTGGTAACAGATCCGGGCAAGACAATGCAGAATTCTACGACCAAACGGTCGCCTTTTACGACCTGCCTGACAGAACGACAGTTGGCCTATTCTACAAAAGTGCCCGGCCGAACACGGAGAGAAAATGATAGTAGATTATTATTTGTCGTAGGTTACAAGTGTTACAGTACCCGGCGATAAATATTGCACATCGAACTTTGGAAAGAGACAATCGGATAATTTCGGCTTCGTAAAGCGTTATCTCTGTCTCACACTACCTATGTGACGTTTAGTCAGTCGTTGTTCAAGTACGATAGAGTGCAGTCGCGTCCCGATCAAAATATATATTTAGAGTTGATAACACCCACAAATTTAAATAATTTAAAGTTGTAATATGGCATCTTTCGGAAAAAGAGGGAAACCTTTACGAGGTCAGTCACGTGAAATTATCTACAATGTTTATAAATACTTTGTAAGCGAAGCTGATAGATTTAAAAAAAAAGTAGATGAAAATGTAAGTTGTTATTTTAAGAAGATTCAAGAGCGAGTTGCAAATGCCACTGGAATTTCAAGAAGAACTTTGAACAATATATTAAACGAAGTCAGTACTGAAACACATTCGACTGAAATTAAGTTCAGCGCTCCAAAAAAAGGGAGACCAAAAAAGCAATTTCGTTTGGATATGGACGATTTTGATTACGATGTTGTTCGAAGAATGGTGTATGATTTTCACTTACGATTTAATGAACTGCCAACAATAAAATCATTAAAAGCTAAGTTATCTGAAGCTATTAATTACAATGGGTCTGAAAAAACGTTGAGAAAAATACTTCATGACATGGGATTTCAGTTCACTAAAATGGAAGATAATCGAAAAATTCTAATGGAAAAGCACGACGTTAGTCTCAAACGAATGGAATACCTTGATAAAATACGCAAATTTCGCGAAACAGGAAAAAATATCGTCTACATGGATGAGTCATATATACATGCATCCCACACTAAAGGGAAATCTTGGAGTGACGATAAGAAAAAAGGAGTAAAAAAGCCAATTTCAAAAGGTCAACGTTTGATAATAGTTCATGCGGGAAATGAAAAAGGCTTTGTACCCGGTGCTTTTTTAACGTATAAATCCACGGACACTACAGGTGACTATCACAATGAAATGAATAACGATAACTATGAGAAATGGCTGGTTAACCAATTAATCCCAAATATACCCAGTGATTCTGTTCTAGTTATCGACAACGCACCCTATCACAACAAGTATGTTGAGAGACCCCCCAACTCAAACACCATTAAACGGGAAATGATCAACTGGTTAAACAGACATGAAATTCCAGTTGATCCAAACTTAACAAAAACCCAGATTTACGCTATTATATGTCAGCACAAGGAGAGGTATACAGAGTTTTCTGTGGACAAAATACTTGCCGAACATGGGCACACTGTGTTACGATTGCCACCATATCATCCGGATTTTAATCCAATTGAAAATATATGGTCTCAACTGAAAGGCTATGTAGCCTCTAGAAATGTGGGTATGAACTTAACTACAGTAAAAACATTATTGACTGAAAAAGTAAACATGATCGGCGCTGAAGAGTGGAAAAAGGTTTGCGATCATGCAATCAAATGTGAGAATGAATATAGAAGCATTCAACACAGTTTAGACAATTACACTGATAGATTAGTAATAAATACGGCTGATAGTGACAGTGATATTGACCTCTTTGAGAGCACAGATAGTGAAATGGAAGTAATTGAGAATTAGAATTATTATTATTTTTATTGCAATGTCTCATTTTAGCAATAGGTATAATGGTGTTTATTATGTACACTAAAGCTGTAATGTTCCAAAATAATTAAATACGTAAACATAATGTAAAAATGTTTTTTTATTTTATTTTACCCCAACCTAAAGCCATCACTTATAGAAAAATTAGTGTATTTTATACAAAGAATAAAAATATCAAAAGAAGCAAATCATACTTGTTTTAACAGCTCCTAATAGGTACCGGACTGTTTGTATTTTGTGCGACAGAGATAACGCTCTACGAAGCTGAAATTAGCCGATTGTCTCTTTCCAAAGGTCGATGTGCAATATTTATCGCCGGGTACTGTACAATAGTGTTAATAGTTTTTAATTTATAAATTTTCTCCAAGAATAAGAATTAGGAAGAAGATTTAAAATAAATTTAATCTAAAGTAAAGTATCTTCACGCCCATATCCCCGAAGGGGTAGGCAGAGGTACAACAAATGCACCCACGATTAGCCGAAGATACTTAGTCCCACAAATGTGATAGGTGACAAACCTATCGCCAACCGGGCACTTTCCAATCCCGGGCAACATTGTGTTTTTAAGAAAACTGAAAAAACACTTTTTTTATGTGCCCGACCCGGGAATCGAACCCGGGACCTCATGTGGTCAACGCCAACGCCAACTAGACCACAGAGGCGATTAAAAGATAAATTTAATCTAAATTAATGTTATACAGAGAAAAGCTTTTATTCTTTGTTTGTTACGACTTAACACAAAATTACTCAAAAACTAAAGTCGAGTAGAATGATTGCAAAAATTCTTACAACTTAAGAGAGCTACATTATCTGGAGCAAGCATATAGGCTACTTTTTACCCAACTGAGCAAGGGGAAGTAATGATTTTTGGTCTTACGAACAAAGTCACGAGTAACTGCTATTAATTAGTGCTAGTCACTTATACACAATAGAAATTTGTGCTAGCTATCGTATTCCAGTTTGGAGGTTAAGGTAGCGGATAAACTTATGCATGTGGCAATAACATCCTGGCACATGGGTAGCAACGCTGTGACGTCGAAAACGTTACAAAAGTAACGGCCGCTGATTGGGCTCTGGGTTCGCGCGGGTACGCCTTTTGCCCCCCGCGTAGTTTTTTTTTATATCATAAGATAGCAAACAAGCAAATGGGTCTCCTGATGGAAAGAGTCAACCATCGCCTATAGACACCAAAGATGTTAATGATGCGTTGCTAACTTGTGGCGAGGTCTAATGCCACATGCATAAGTTTACCGTCTACCTTACCCTCCAAACCGGAACACGACAGCGACAAGCACTGACGCTATTGCGGCAGGAATAGGTAAGGCGATGGTACCAGACCCGGGCGAGACAATGCAGAACTCTACCACCTAGTAACCACGATGTTAGAGACTCGATAGCTAATCGGTCGCCTTTTACGACCTGCCTGGCCGAACGGCAATTGGCCTATTCTCCAAAGGAAGCCGGGACGAACACGGCTATAAGTGGCGAGTTCAAAAGCGAGCACGCGGAAGACCGCGATGTTTTAAAGGTTCCGTACCTAAAAGGTAAAACGGGAGCCTAGTTCTAAGCCTCCGCTATCTGTTTGTCCGCCTGTCTGTCTGTCACCAGGCTGTATCTCATAAACCGTATAAGCTAGAAAGCTGAAATTTTCACAAGTAATGTATTTCCATTGCCGCTATAACAACAAACACTAAAAATAAATGAAAATATTAAGGGGGTCCCCATACAACAAACGTGATTTTTTTGTCGTTTTTTTTATAAATGGTACGGAACTCTTTGTGCGCGAATCTGGCTCGCACTTGGCCGCTTTTTTTCTATCGCTAAAATACCCTCGACAACGCACCATTGAAAGCTCTGGTATTTTTAAGTCATAATTGTTTCTTTCCTCCGAAAGAATCATCACCTGATCCAATCAAGACCTGGCAAACTTTGTTACTGATTTTTTGGTGGGGTTCTTGAAAGCCCCCCCCCCCTTTCAAGGGGGGTTAATTGAGATAAAAACTATTTTGTCTATTAATTTGGACTGACAGTAGATCTCTCTCTATCTAGTAGATTCCCCCGTGTTGGTCCCGGGCTTCTTTGAAGAATAGGCCAACTGCCGTTCTGCCAGGTTTGGAGAGTAAGGTTTATTCGTAAATAGGTTGTTATTTTACCTCAAATAAAATAGAAGCCATTTTAAAAATACTATTTTCGTGTAAACAGTGATATTGCTGTTAGTGTTCTTTTAGTCTTTTAATGAGGATTTCGGCGAGGTCTAAAGAAATTATTTTTCGCCGTGTTGGATACGAGCTCTTTTGAAGAGTAGAACCAAGTGCCGTTAAGCCAGGCAGGTTGTAAAAAACGACCGATTGGCTACGCGAGTCACTAACATCGTGGCTACTAGGTGGTGGTAGAGTTCTGCATTGTCTCGCCCGGATTGGGTACCACCGTTTTACCTATTCCTGCTGCAATAGTGTCAGTGTTTGTCACTGTCGTGTTCCGGTTTGAAGGGTAAGGTAGCCGGTAAACTTATGCATGTGGCATTAGACCTCGCCGCAAGATAGCAACGCACCATTAACACCTTTGGTGTCTATAGGCGATGGTTGACTCTTTCCATCAAGAGACCCATCTGCTTGTTTGCTATCTTATACTACAAAAAAAGTACAAAACTTTATTGAAATCTATTCAGTAGTTTGAGAATCCATAGTGGACAAACAATGTGACACGTAATTTATATATATATATATATATATATATATATATATATATATATATATATATATATATATATATATATATATATATATATATTAAGATGAATACCTGATATACAACAATATTAATTTTGCCTTTCCCTCACAATTGGGACATCATAACATGTTATTAATTATTTGTGAACTAATTACGCTCAGGTGTAAGAAATTGCGTAGAATTTCGTGGAAAATACCTCTTGTTTTCGAAACCCGTATTGCATCGTTATGTGGTAAGGCAATTAAAGAAGATTAATGAACCACAAGATACTAGTTGGAGATTATTTTATAGCTTGCGAGATTAATCTATACAATGTTCTATTTTTCCCGTGTTGGTCACAGGCTCCTTTGAAGAATAGGCCTACTGCCGTTCAGCCAGGCAGGTCGTAAAAGGCGACGATTGGCTATACAAGTTACTAACATCGTGGCTACTAGGTGGTAGAGTTCTTCATTGTCTCGCCCGGGTCTGGTACCACCGCTTTACCTATTCCTGCCGCAATAGCGTCAGTGCATGTCGCTGTCATGTTCCGGTTTGGAGGGTAAGGTAGCCGGTAAACTTATGCATGTGGCATTAGTCTTCGCCACAAGATAACAACTCACCATTAACCACTATGGTGTTTATAGGCGATGGTTGACTCTTTCCATCAGGAGACCCATCTGCTTGTTTGCTATCTATACTATATCAATATATATATATATATATATATATATATATATATATATATATATATATATATATATATATATATATATATATATATATATATATATATATATATATATATATATATATATATATATATATATATATATATATATATATATATATATATATTGATATAGTATAAACTATAAAAAAACATGATTCTTTTTATTCCATAGGATATCAAACAAACAGATGGTTTCCCTTATTGTAACTGCCCTATTGGTCGAGTTGTTAGCGATCCTGGCTACAGAAATATGATATTTCGATTAATTTTGTATAATGAGTATAGATGTTTTTATTACTGGGTTTGGGTGTTTATTAAATATATTTCAGTATTTATATTATAGCATGTATTTCTATCTTAGACGAAGGAAACAACTACTAGATATGAAATAACTCAGGGAAAACCGTGTAATATCGTCCCGTGTAATGGCGGATTTAAGAACAGCTGTTTACTGTCTATAACAATTAATAAATTATATTGCGATTGGGCAAATTACTTTAACAATTAGTTTTTATTTTAGATTTAAGGTACCACGTGTGTACCTTAAATCTAAAATATTTGTTTATTTATTTTATTTTATAATGGTTTATTTTTTAGCGTTTATTTGTATTTTTCTATAAGTTTAGTGTTAAAATTATAGAAAAATGCAAATAAAGGTTCAAATCAATTTAATATTTTGTAAACTAAGGGTTATTTGACATTTTACATACATTGACAGCGTATTTTAGTAATGGCGTATTGGCCGATTTTCTTAAATAAGATAAAGATAAGATAAGATTTATTATTATTTCTTATTTCAAAAGTACAGTTCAATAACATAAATTTCTATTGCACTCCACACTAGGCAAGGCCTGTGGCGTGGATACCATGCAGTGATTTCCTTAGATATGCCGCAGTGAAATTGTCAATACTACTACTAACCTAACCTAACCAAATTATAAACTCCCTAGGTAGATTATAACCTAACGACTATTGACAATTTCACTGCGACAGATACACTTAACAAAAATTTCAAGGAAGGTAATAAAATTATACAATAAAATGAGAAGAAAATTACAAGAAAATTTGAAAAAAATGATTACATCAGCAAAGACCTACAAGAAATACGAACAAAACAAAATAAGTAATTTGGTTATGTTCGATGGGTAGGTAAGTACACAATTATCTTTTTTTCACGTATTCTCTTGAAAAAATAAAACTTGCATTTATTAGTCACTTTTAACACAGATATCTTATTAATTCTTTATACAATCTAGTTTTAAACTTTTACTAACTTTATACGTTTGCGGGTACACAGAGAACTGCAGTTTATCTAAACACATAATCATCAATATTTCTTTAAATCGTTTTATATTCTCAAGTATATATTTACAGGATAATCACTGGTTCTCTTGAAACACAAAACTTACTTTAAATGCTAAATTTTTGCACTGTGAACACATGTTTTTATTTTACACTAGCTGTGCCCGCGACTTCGTTCGCGTGGAAAAAAATCTAAAATAAAAACCCGCATAGTTCCCGTTCTAAAAACTATCCTTTGTCCTTTCTTGGGTCTCAAACTATATTTGTACCAAATTTTATCCAAATCGGTTCAGTGGTTTGGCCGTGAAAGCGTAACAGACAGACAGACAGACAGACAGACAGACAGAGTTACTTTCACATTTATAATATTAGTATGGATTAACGCACCGCTTTAAACTACTTGCTGCCCTTCTTAAGCGCCCTCTGGCGATATATAAAATCATTTACTTTGTTTGAATAATTAATAAAACTTTACTGTCTAACTATCTATCCATAAATATTCCAAAAACTATGCATTTTCATTTTAAAGGCGGAAATCAAAGTATTTTGTTTTGAGTAGTTTATTTGCCTATGTAATGTATATATGAGTGTATATGTTATTCCGATTATTTTTGTTTATAGTAGTATTTTGTTTTCTTATAGATTTTATTGCAATTAATTCATTGTAAATTATCTTTGTTTTTAATATTTCCTTGTTACGGCTTGACTGGAAGAAATCTCTATTACTAGAGATAAGCTCGCCCATTGTACTTGTTTTCTATTATTGTTGTTATGTTAGTGATTACTGTGTAAAATAAAGAATTAAATAAATAAATAAACTCGTATTTTTCATTTTATTTCTTAGTTTGCAAATTATTATTCTTGTGTGTACGGTTAAGTATAAAAAAGAATTTATATATTACTATTTAAGATGAGTATTCAGAACGTATAACAAATAGCATTAAAAGTGAAAAAAATATTAAAACCTATTGAATTATTGGTTGTAATTATTTAGAGTAAAAATGTAAAATATGCTGAAAAATGTTCGTAAAAATATTATTC
Organism: Apodemia mormo; assembly: GCA_036924255.1. NCBI lineage: Eukaryota > Metazoa > Arthropoda > Insecta > Lepidoptera > Riodinidae > Apodemia > Apodemia mormo. The sequence continues at coordinate 6,694,417 of JAUPFN010000011.1, forward strand.
CATTATGTAATTGTTGCATATTTACATGTGTAAATATGCATTAACATAATGGCATATGCACAGTAGATAAAATAAATAAATTTCAAGTCCTTCTAAATTTGTTTGTTTTTGACGTAGGAAAGTATCATAGTAAAACAAATAAAATGCCAATTATAATTAGTATAAGTAAAATGCATTATAATTTATAAAACGTAGTAGTAAAATTAAACCAGTAAATGGTAATTTGAAAGCCAATGCTTGCAACATTTTTCTTTAGAATACGTACGTAATGTTTTACGATGTTTGCAACTGTTGGCGTCGTCTTACGCACACATGTACAAAATTTATCTTCACTGATTTGTTTCTAATTGTTTACAATGGCTACGTCTATATTTTTTGTAGGTCTTTGAACATCAAGCACAATAAATTAATTTTGGTTTACTGACTGCTCTGCGTGACTTACGTATAAGTGAATGTTTCTTATGTGTGAGAGTTTTTGTGTGTATGTATGGTATTTGAGGAAGAAGGTGGTTGTAAGTTATATGTATGTGTGTGTATGTATGTGTATGAGAGAGAGTGTAGGTTAGTGTATATGTTTGAGTATTAGTGGCTAAGAATTAGTAAGAATGTTTTCGGTTTCTGAATAGTTAAGAAAAGAAAGCCATCTGATTATTTCCTTAGAAGCAAGTCTTGGAGAAAGGTATTTAATATTGCAGCGTTGACACATTTTATTGTAGATGTGTGGGAAAAGAAAAGTTGGAAATCGTCTATCAAATGCAGAAGTTGTTCTTGCAATTTAAACTCTGTATACCCTTCTTTCTTATAGAATGTCGAAGTTCAAAAATAAAATATAACAGAAGAAAATCAATTGTTTTCTCTTATAATAAAAGCCTCTCGGTACCATTCAAATAAGAAGCAGCCAAGCAAATACTCTACAGCAGCGTTTGCCATTTGGTGGGTCGCAAGTCGCAACCCGGCACCGAGCTACGAAATTTATATACAGGGTCACTGAATTACCATAATTCTATTATCGTTTGCTGCAAACTTGGATTTCCTGGTCTAAAATAAGGAGCTTCTGACTAAGAGACAAGAGCCAATGATTTATTTTAACAGTAGGTATCAATATTATTATGGCTAAAAATTATAAGTAGAACATTCTGTTCTAATAGTGTATTAGTAATAATCTTTATAAGTGTATTGTGTTTAAAAGTTTCGTATGTCTAAACTGTATATTATATATTTAAGTTGTATATGTTTTGTGTGTGCATCTCAATTATATATATCCTTATTCTTAATATTGTAATAATAATAAGAACTTATATTATCAATGAATGTTTTTTATTTTACCAAACTTATGTCTTTGTGTCGGTGTAGACCACATGATGTCCCGGATTCGATTCCCGGGTCATGCAATTAAAACAAGTATTTTTTCAATTTTCTGATAAATACAATGTGTCCGGGATAGGAAAATGTCCGGTTGGCGATAGGCTTGCCACCTATCACATTTGGGACCAAATATCTTCAGCTAATTGTGAATGCACTGATTGTACCTTTGCCTACCTATTCAGGTATACGGGCGTGAAGATATTTTTTTAATTTATATATCAGGGTTTAAAATTTCTTGAATGGGTTATGAAATGGAAATATGCAAATTACCGGGTCAGAGCAAATAATATGTTTACTGAAAAATAAAAAAATAAAAAATATGTTTAGTGAAATGTATGAAACTCTGTCCTAATAGTACCATATATGCAGGTGAAACGTTGCGGATCTTACCATCTAGTAGTTACGACGGTAATGCCACGTATAGCCAATTATTTACGAATTGCCTGATATAATGCCAAATGGCTTTTTATTCAATGGGGACCCCTACTGACACGATGAAAATAAGTTTTACTTTTTATTAATTTATTACACCGTGTTTATTTATAGTGGTCTAGGTGTTAACTTCTTCGTGGTAGCTCAGATCATGAGGCCCCGGGGTCGATCCCAAAAGTTCGATCAGGAAAAAGAGTTATTTTGGTTTCTTCGAGTTTTTTCTCGAAAATCTAAAATCACAGTAGCAGCTTGGAGTATGGCGGGTGGTGTATTACCACTAACGGTGGTTAATATAACGCATTGCGTTAAATTATAACGTGCTGTGTATACTCAACGTATAGCGCATGCTATTTAGATTCGCATTCGGCGCTATAACATAACGCCACGCTATATACCTAACGGCTAGCGTAGGCTGTAGACCGTAGTTATAACATTATAACCTACGAAGTTACGATCTACGCGATCTAACGAGTAACGTGTTAGACCGTGGACGCCAGATGTTATAACATAGTTTATAGCGTTATAGCGCTCAGTCGTCGCTCGCTGTATGACGTTGTAATGAGTCACGCGCTATTTCGACCGGCTCGCATGATTAGTGTTCCAGTTTCACGTTATAATATAGTCTTTAACATAGCGCTCTAGAAAAATATAGTTTGTAGTCTATAACGCGCTATCATAAAATAGTTTATTTTGAACAATACTAATTACCACTCCCGTACCTCGGATGACTACGTAAAGTCGGTCTTGGTTATCGGTAGAATTATTCGATAATCGTTATCTTGGTTGCTAAAATGCGGCGATGGAAATCGCCACTCATTTCGCTAAATAACGAACCGGTGAATTGTGGTGAACCGGAAAGTCTAGAGAAGTCCGATTTACTCTGCTTACCTCGGAAGGGAACCGGGTGTGATGATAGTTTGTTTACTTACACTAGAAAACCAATTCCATTGTACAGTCTTTTAATTCTTATTTGTGTTATATAATTTAAACTATATCTTCAAATAAAATAAAGCTGACATAGGTACTTAATCTAATACCTTTAAACGAGCAATTCTTGTATATATATATATATATATATATATATATATATATATATATATATATATATATATATATATATATATGTATATATATATATATATATATATATATATATATATATATATATATATATTTGGAAACTCGATATCGGCTTCAACGATTTTCATGAAAGTCACAAATTAGGGATTTTTCGGGTCAAGGAATCGATTTATCAAAGTTCCAGGTCCAAGAAAAGCTCGGTTCCCAAGATATGGGTATGTGAAAAACCGATCAAAGCTCGGTCAACCAGGTACAGAAAAAAAATTGTTTATTCTATAGGAATCGATTTATCAAGGTTCCAGGTCCAAGAAAAGCTCGGTTCCCAAGATATGGGAATGTGAAAAACCGAGCAAAGCTCGGTCAACCAGATATTTTTAGTTTTATCTGAGCTGAAATAACGTACTGGGGAACTGTCAGATATAATTTTTGTTTATCTAACTTCTCGGTATCTAAACTTTATCTATTGCAAACAAATATATTGTCTTTTTATTGTAGTCAAGAAATCAGAAATCAGAAAAACTTTATTCAATAGAACTTTTTACAAGTTATTTTGACACTTCAACATTTTTTAAAACTACTACCGGATCGGAAACGCGGCCACACACTGAGAAGATCCGTCGGAAGAAACTCAGCAGGCTTATCTTTTTTATATATATTTTTTCACAATATCACACTATTACAAAATTATAAAACATAATATATATGACATTGATATGAGGAGCAATTAATCCCATGCTTGTTTGTCTTCCAAATAATCTGAGATTTTATAATACCCTTTTTTACACAGATTTTTACAGTTTTAACACATTTTTAAAAAAATGTGTTAAAACAAAAATTTATTGACTGGTAGATCTCTTACAGTTTCGGGAAGTTTATTGTAAAAGCGTATACATTGCCCCATAAAAGAGTTACTTATTCTGTGGAGACGAGATGCATGCACAACAAGATTGTTTTTATTCCTTGTGTTTAGTGAGTGTACGTCACCATTTTTTTTAAAAAGCAAATATTTTTACGAACGTACATTAAGTTTTCAAATATATATTGGGATATAACAGTTACGATATTAAGTTCCTTGAATTTTTCTCTCAGGGAAACCCACAACAGCATTCTATATTGTCCTGAGTATATGCTATACTATAAATCATGGGCAAATGCGTGACGTTATCTATCCTTAAACATTCATCAGATAAATTTGGCATACGCTAAAACACGTTTTTATAGAGGCCTTTTTGGGTGAAATTTTTGTTCTCTTTATATATACAAGATGTCATAGAAAGAGAGAACTCTATAGTACACGACAATTTCTATTATTAAATAAAACTATAAATTCGGCACAGAAAACTTTTTGTGATTTTAAACATTTTTTTATAAAAATAATTTATCTTAAGTGTGGGCAAAACTTATGGATACCTTGTGCGAAATCAGAGATTACTTTAGAGGTTAGAGGATTGGGTTCCCCCTTATTGACTTTGTAGAATAGGCCAACTGCCGTTCTGCCAGGTAGGTCGTAAAAGGCGACCGATTGGCTATACAAGTCATTAACATCGTGGCTACTAGGTGGTACAGTTCTGCAATGTCTGGTACCACCGCCTTACCTATTCCTGCCGCAATAGCGTCAATGCTTGTCACTGTCGTGTTCCGGTTTGGAGGGTTTGGGTTTGGAGAATAAGGTAGTCGGGAAACTTATGCATGTGGAATAAGACCTCGCCACAAGATAGCAACGCCCCCTTAACACCTTTGGTGTCTATAGGCAATGGTTGACTCTTTCCATCAGGAGACCCATCTGCTTGTTTGCTATCTTATAAAGTATCTTCACGCCCGTATCCCCGAAAGGGTAGGCAAAGGTACAACAAGTGCACCCACGATTAGCCGAAGATTCTTGGTCCCACTATGTGATAGGTGGCAAGCCTATCGCCAACCGGGCACTTATTGTGTGTTTTTTTATAGTATATATCTTATACTATAAAAAAACACACTATGGTCTTTGTAAAATGTTTTTTATTTGTAATTAATATAAAGAATTAATGTATCGTGCGTAAAATAGTGTCAGCTATAACGTCAGGGAAACTGATAAAAGATTGTACATATTGAAACACACGGCACACGACATTGCACGGTAGCTAATGGTCATAAGTAAACTAAAAATATAATAAAATGATAATATTGATTATACTTCAGGCTTCAACGAATTTAGTGTAATAATATTCAAAAAGTATGGTCACCATATATTGTACTAAGGAATCTAGTGGCGAGTTCGCAAATCGCTACTTGTAATTAGTGAACTTTTACACACGGGTGGTGTACACACTAAACATTTTATTGGATAATTAAGGTCAAAATTTAAGTAGGTACCTTTTTTTACACATTCAGTATCAAAATCAAGTATTGAAGACCCTCCTTTAGTATGTATAATATTTTACCAGTCAACATGTATAATACAATGTCGACAAAAATATAGCAAACAAGTTTTGTTTTAATCAGAGTAAAGGGTGAAAATTATGAGGGTTAAATAACTTCGCCGACCCTTCATAACAGTTCAATTAAGGGGTTGAAGCTGATTGGTGGGATGTCCGATTTTTATTATTGTTCGGTAACAAGTTTTGTTGTAAGATCTCTTGATATTATGGTTTTTGCACCAATGAGGTTTGTAGATATATGAATCAGGCTTATTATATAAGCCCTATATTTTCAGTAACCTTTTTATATATTTTACTGATATTTTATTTATTTATACTTTATTGTACACTTACATAGGTAAAATTGTACAAAAGGCGGACTTAATGCTAGTAACATTCTCTCCCAGTCAACCTTTGGGCTAACAGAAATGGTAGTGTGTAGGTACAAAGAAAATATATATAAAATTTAAATAAGAATACATATTTAAATAATTATATAAGTAATAATACGTGAATACTACTATGAATAAATCATACTAATGTAATATACTTATACTTAAACGGATATACTAATATAATATTAAATAATAACATAGACTACATGAACAAATTATATACAATAAATACATACATAGTACATACTATAATATACCTAATAATACTTAAAATGAAAACGTTATGTATTAAATAAGTATCGAAATTTTCCAACAGCTAATTTATCTATACTAAATATCTCATTATATAAAATTAAAATATATCATTGTTAAGTAAATGATCGTGTACTTTCTTTTTGAATAAACGCTTGTTACTAGATTGTTTAATAGATAAAGGTAGTTTATTCCATAACCTAGATGCACACAAAAGAAAATAATTTGAAATAAAATTTGTGCGATGAAGCTTTAATTAATTATGGTGATGGGATCATAAATAATAGAGTACAAAGTGCATAAAATCCTGAGCTTCCGACGTTGTGGTACTGTGAGCCATCGTAGCCTTTTTAGATATTCGGAGACATGATCAAATTTACGGACACAAAAAATGAAACGAATGGCTTGGTTTAACAATTTATCGAGTTTGTTGAGATGGTAAATAGGTGCATCAGAATAACATACATTACCATAATCCAATATTGGCATAATGAGCGCGTGTAGTAGGGACACTTTGGTTTTTACTGTCAAGAGATTACGAAATCTTTTAAGAGACCTCAATGCTCCAGTAATTCTGTGACACACATTATTAACCTGGCACAAGATATTCACTTTAAAATACCTGAATTTAGCACAAAGTTTCAGGGATGGCCTGCAGTGTCAATCGGTTTAGAGCTTTTTTTGGTTTAACCAAAAATCTACTCAACCAATTAAAAAAAATCTTTCACTTTTAGAAAACTACACTATTCCGGAATGACATAGGCTACATCATTCGACTAAGCAAAGGGAAGTAATGATTTTTGGTCACACGAACGATGTCACGTGTAACTGCTAATCCTACTATCCTATGAATGATTGAATGATAAGTCCTTATTGTGTACAAACTTATTGTAAAAAACATGCTTAGTGCAAATAATTTAAAACACATAGTATACAAAGGCGGTCTTATCACCAAAGAGCGATCTCTACTAGACAACCTTTGTTGATAAGAGTAACATTTTAGGGTAGAATAGGATATCCATAAAATAGGTGTGTACTATTACAATTACAATATCTTAAGACTGTACATATATGCTTTGTCTATACATAACAATTTTGCTCTCATACATAAACAAAACACACACACACACAAACACGCACGCAAACACGCGCGCACGCGCACGCATGCATGCACGCACGCACGCACGCACTGAAGAAATGCCCAAAAAAATGATCTTGAGAGAAATATATAGTCTAATCTGTAAAACAAGAATTCAATGCGTTTTAACTTAAATCCTACAGATCCTACTAAATGCTAATATAATAAATGTGAAAGTATGTTTCGATGGATGGATGTTTGTTACTCTTTCACGAAAAAACGGCTGAACCGATTTGTATGAAATTTAGCACACACACTTGAGCTACTTTAAATCCTGGAAAAATGAATTATACCCGCGGGATTCACCAAAAACACAGCGGGTAGGCATTACATAACAAAAACGGTGCGTCCCTTACAGGGTATACTACTTATCTCATAGGTAGTAGAGTTCCTTAGTATCTTTACGCTTTACCTATTTCTGTAGTAACAGCATCTACTTATCAATGTTGTATTTAAATATGGAGGATAAGGTACCTGGTAAAACTACGCATTTGACATTACTGACCTGCGATACGGATGTCGACGCACTATTTACATCCTTGCTCTCTATTAGCGATAGTTATCTATTCCCAACAGTTGAATAAACTGCTTATTCACTATTCTTTAGGAGAAAAAAGTAGTTTATATTGTTGCGAGTAATCTAGAAACGTTAAGAGTTGGAGCGCTGGAGATAAAAAAAAGAGTTGCTACTTAAAATGCTACTTGATAAACAATAGCCGTCGTGTAAAGTGATGTAGTACAGTAAATACGAGAAGTATTTATTTTGTGATTCAGTGTAGTCGGTTAATTCTAGTGTTAGTATAGTGAGTGTTATTGGTGTTTATCAGTGTATTTAAGTATTGCATTGTAGTGTTTTGTATATTTGTGTTGTAAATAAATGGTTTATAATAAGTGGCGTTTTATTGCACTATACGAACTTGAAGCTCGTAACAATTTCAATAATAAATACACATACTGGTGGAATGGTGCTCACAGATGCTACTGAAGTACGATCACGGACATTCTAATGCTGTTTATGACATTGTCACAGGAGACGAAAATGGTTATAGATTCATTTATTCTCATAAAGACAAAAAAATAGTCACTTACATGAGAACATTATCAAACTTACATACTATATTTATATATCCGCAAGAAACGTAGATTTATTGTTTTGAACCCGAAAAAAACAGCAATCTTGAGAATGGATGTTTGAAAATGTACAATTCTACTTGAAGATCAAAAGAGTATTAATGCCGAGTGGTACTCTACCATTTGTTTACCCAGAGTATTAGAAAAAGTTCGCGAACGACGATCCAAAAGCCGCATACACCATGATAACACTTCTTCACACACGGCCAACAAAACAAAGTCATTTTTAGCTTTTTTTTTTTTATATCATAAGATAGCAAACAAGCAAATGGGTCTCCTGATGGAAAGAGTCAACCATCGCCTATAGACACCAAAGATGTTAATGGTGCGTTGCTATCTTGTGGCGAGGTCTAATGCCACATGCATAATCGCCTATCATTCATATAACTTCAGCTGAATCTTTAAACAAAATTATATAAGTAATAATTTTTCATGTCATGTAATTATTCTTTATTTACTTCATTTATTATGTATTACAAGCGGGATTATTTACTGTTTAAAATATATATTGGATTGTTTTAATTTTTATGATCGGTATGTGGATAATTTTAAAAATATTTTAAAAAATATTATTTATTTTTTAATGATATTTGGTTGTGCTTATAATATAATGCTCTTACTCTTGGAGCCAGCATCTCGGACGACAGTTGTTGTAAAAAATCTCATAGTTATTAATCACACGTATAAGTTCTATACTCCATTTAACAATGGCTCTTAACATTTTTTATCAGAATGTGCGTGGATTACGGTCGAAAACTAAAATGTTCTACAGCAACATATTAAATGTAGACTATGACATTATTTGCTTAAGCGAAACATGGTTATTACCGGGAATTTTTGATGCGGAATTATTTGACTCGCGGTATAGTGTTTACCGAACGGATCGCAATTATGATCAACTAAACAGTACCAAGGGAGGTGGTACCTTGATAGCTATCCGTCGTGGTATTAATGTGAGTATGCTTAGATTAATTCCTTTGCCTTCCTTATATGATGCTGATGTAACCTGCGTTCATATTTTACTAAAAAAGGCACCATCGACATGTTTGTTAAGGTTATATTGTTGTTACTTTCCTCAAAATCAAAACCAACATTTAGCAGAACTTGCTTTATATGAACATATATCTGATTTAAAGTTAAATTACCCCGATGATAGGTTTTTAATTGTAGGAGATTTTAATATAAGACAGGCTAAGTGGTCGTCGGTGACTATTTCTATGAATAACTCGTTGATATTGGAAAATACCCAGGAAGATATACTAACCTCACAGTTGTTCACGTTTTTGTGTTTTAATGGTTTTTCTCAATATAACTCTATACGTAATATAAACAATAGGCAACTAGATCTTATAATATCTGATATACCTTGTACAGTATATCGTGTGAATCCCTTGTCATTACCAGAGGATGCTCACCACCCCTCTTTGTGCATTGACGTTGGTATTGATATTAATCTGCAAAACTTACGTCCAGCAGCACGTGTTGTGCGTCGTTTTCATGCTGCAGATTATAATAAAATTAATAACGATCTGGCAAAAATTGATTGGGAAGTACAATTGCCAACTGATGATGTAGAATTAGCAGTAAACACTTTTTATAATATTATTAATAAAATAATTGATGATAATGTTCCTACTAGGTATATTTACAAACATGCTAAATATCCAATTTGGTTCAATAAAAATTTAATAAAAACAATAAATAAAAAAATGAAATTGCATAGGAGATGGAAAACATATGGTAGAATAAATGATTATCATCAGTATTCGGAATTACGTAAAGAAGTGAAATCATTAGAAATAACGTGCTATGAACTATTTATAAATCGCACTGAGGAAAATATATCATTAAGCTCAAAAAATTTTTGGACATATATAAAATCAAAACGTAATGTCAGTGATATTCCTAATGCACTTTATTTAGATAACATTCATGTCACGCACGGTCAGGATATTGCAGACTGTTTTAATTCATTTTTTCTTTCGGTCTTTGAGCCAAACCAAAATACTTACATTGACAACTGTAATGAAAATAATGACTGTGTTATTAGTACAGTAATTATTAACGAACAAATTGTTGATAAATATTTAAGAAATATTGATACAAATAAAGGTTCCGGGCCAGACGGAATTCATCCAATATTTTTAAAGCAGTGCAGAAGACAGTTGGCTGAGCCACTGTCTATTTTATTCAATCTTTCACTAAAAAATGGCATTATGCCTCCAATTTGGAAAAAATCTATTATAGTACCTATTTTTAAAAACGGAGACAAGCATAATATTACAAACTACCGTGGTATCTCTAAATTATCAGTAATACCAAAACTTTTTGAAAAAATAGTCTATGATTCATTATTTTCAGTAATAAAGCCACTAATTTCTTGCAACCAACATGGTTTTGTTCGCGGCCGCTCTACTGAATCCAACCTGTGTGAATTTCTTGATGTGGTTCTAGAAGCTATGGATAAGGGATACCAGGTGGACGCCGTGTACACTGATTTTTCAAAAGCGTTTGATAAAATTGACCATAATCTGCTTATTAAAAGGCTTGAAAGTATTGGTATACACGGCGATTTACTGAGGTGGTTAATATCTTATTTACGTGACAGATCTCAGGCAGTAGCAGTAAAAGGTTATACTTCTAGCTTTGTACCCATAACTTCTGGTGTACCTCAGGGTTCCCACCTCGGTCCATTGCTTTTTAATATTTTTATTAATTCAGTGATCAATTGCTTTCAAAATTCTAAAATTATACTATACGCAGATGATACAAAAATTTTTTCCATTATAAAATCCATCGACGATTGCATATTATTTCAAAATGATCTAGCTAATTTTCATCAGTTTTGCATTAATTATAATTTAAAATTAAATATTCAAAAATGCTATTCTATAACATTTTCTCGTAAAACGAATAAAATTGATTATGATTATACTTTAAATAACAAAATTCTAAAAAAAGTGACTGAGGTGAAAGATCTAGGGGTGCTTCTAGATAGTGAGCTTTCTTTTGCGTCTCACATTAACAAAATTACTGCTAAAGCTTACAAAATGTTAGGATTTGTCTTTCGACAGTGTAAAGATTTTAAGAATATTAAAACATATTATATTTTATATAACTCGTTAGTCAGAAGTAATCTAGAGTATGCATCCATTATTTGGAATCCCATATACATGGTATATAAGAATCAAATAGAAGCAATTCAAAATAAATTTCTTCAAAGGTTAAATTATATATTTGGTAACCGAATCAAATCACAACCTGTGTCGTTAGAGTTGCGCCGTGAACATAGAGACCAAATTTTCTTATTTAAAATAATAAATAATTATATAGACTCTCCTTTACTCCTCGCACGCATTCTGTTTAATTGTCCTCGTCTGACTGTTCGCTCCAAAATGGTGTTTTATGTCCCTATTTGCCGAACTAAGTATGCCCAGAATCGGTTCTTGATAAGAGCTTGTAATACATATAATAAATATTATTCTCACATTGATATATTTTATTATAAACTAAAAATGTATGTATCTCTTGTTAAAAAAGTAGTACATGATCAAAAACTTTGTTAAATAAAATAACGAAAGTATTAATATTTATACATAACATTATTCTTTAACGTATCAAAATTAATAGTAGTTTTTTTAGTAATTATTGTGTTTTTTTTTTCATTTTCGATTTTGTATTCTTTTTATTTCTATAGCACACACGCTGTATTAACTAGTGGTGAAAACTTTTTTGGCTTATGAACTAACCTAAAAATGACTGTAATCACATGTGTTATAGTAAGCTGTATGTTTTCCTTAATAAATAAATAAATAAATAAATAAATAAGTTTACCGGCTACCTTACCCTCCAAACCGGAACACGACAGCGACAAGCACTGACGCTATTGCGGCAGGAATAGGTAAGGCGGTGGTACCAGACCCGGGCGAGACAGAACAGAAGTGCAGAACTCTACCACCTAGTAGCCACGATGGTAGTGACTCGATAGCCAATCGGTCGCCTTTTACGACCTGCCTGGCAGAACGGCAGTTGGCCTATTCTACAAAGGAGGCCGGGACCAACACGGCGAATATAGCTTCCGAAAAAGTACATCTGGTCACTCATCCTGCGCATATCCCCGACCTAGCACCCTGTGATTTCTGATCTTTCCCCAAAATCAAAAATTTGATGAGAGTTTTTTTTTACTTTTACCAACTCCGAAGAGGCAGTGATAGCGTTCAATCAGCACTTAGAAAACATGCCTTAAAATCTGTGGTCCTCCTGTTTTAAAAAATGGTTCGATCGCATGAAAAAATGTTTAAAGTGTAAAGGAGATTATTTTGAAACGCAATAAATATAATATTTTGGTTATAACATGTTGTTTTTTTAAGTTACGCAAAACTTATAGTGTGACCTACGTATACTAATTTCGTCGAAGTTTCATATATAGGTAACCAATAATCGTTCTTTTATTGTATTTTACAGATTACATAATTAGCTATCATGTCTTACAATATATATTATTCAAAATATATAGTCTATATTTAACTGACTCTTGTACAATAAGAATCTCAACCGCAACTAACAAGCTTCACAAGCTTGTTAAGCTTTGACAGCAAAGATGTTTAGATAAGCACACAAAAGATAATTTATTAAAGTACCACTTTGACGAAACTTTTCTAAATTAAGGTCACTGCTTATCTATATTTATGATGTTTCGAAAAAAATTGTCATTTGATACAAATAATAATAGTAAAAAATAATAAATAAAATAAATAAATATCACTGGACAAATTACACGTTTTGATCTGACCCCAAAATAAGCAATTTATTTGCTTGTAGTATGGGTGTCAGTCAGTGATACTAACCAGAAATAAGAAATCAGAAGACCTTTATTCAATCATCATCAGCCGACATTCGTCCACTGCTGGACATAGGCCTCTCCCAAGGCGCGCGCAGTTACTTCCCGCCACCCTGCGCAGATCGTCGCGCCACCGCGTAAGGGGGGGGGCGTCCCACGCTACGTTTGCCAAGACGCGGTCTCCACTCTATGAGCCGTTTACTCCATCGGTGATCAGATCTACGGCAGATGTGACCGGCCCATTGCCACTTCAGCTTGCTTACCTTCTGAGCTATGTCAGTGACCTTGGTCCTCATACGAATTTCTTCGTTTCGGATTCTATCCCTGAGGGATACACCGAGCATAGCTCTCTCCATAGCCCGCTGAGCGACTTTGAGTCTATGAACCAGTCCCACCGTTAGTGTCCACGTCTCGGCTGCGTATGTCATGACTGGTAAGACGCACTGGTCGAAGAAATCGACTTAATTTTTCTTTATTGAAGCCTTTATTTTTACGTCTCTCACAGCTAACACTGGCATATCGGTGTTTTATGTACAGAAGAGAAATTCGTTTCTCGTAGTGATAGACGAGATATTATTCGGTAGTCTCTTCTATCATGCGCGACATATCCCCGTTCCGTTCCCGCTCCCGCTTTCGCTCCCGTTCCTGATCTAACCTACAAATGGATGTTTCTACCAGGCAGTTCGTTAAAGGCGGACGATTGGCCGAAAGTATTAATCACTACCGTCATAACCTAATAATAAGAAAATATCAAATTATTTTAATTAAAAATATACTCGCACATCTAAAAACTTAAATTGATACAAATGTTGGTTTTGTTCTTCAAAGAACGTTAAAGTACATACAAGCATAAAAGTTTGGATTTAGAACAAACTCCAATTTATTTAGAGCTGGAAATACGGCACTGTTTGAATAATCGATTCAGATGAGACGAAACTTTTCTGTGGAAAGAGATTGAAAACAGAAAGTTTGTTAGATCCGGAGTAAATATTTTATAAAGGTATCAAAACAAAGTTGTATTAAAATTTCAAGTTATTTATATGATAACTAAGCCTAAAACACCAATTTATATACAGTGTGTAAGGTCCGGTGTACCGAAAAATGAAGATAACCTACCGTTTCTACTTTCTATAATAATTCTTTTCATTGTGCGAAATTCAAAATTTGCGCTTTATATATTTTTTCTAATTTTCACGCCACGCTATGTAAAAGGTTCATTGCTAGGGCTCGTCACGCCCGCATGACTATCGAACCAGCCGTTTATGTTTCGCATGTGGAGCACAATACATTGTTTATTTTGTGTACTTCCTTAAATTTTGATATGTTTTAAGAAAAAACACAATAGTCATAGAATAAATCTAATTATAAATAGTGTATTTAATAAAATCGTCAATAAATTAAAAAAAAGGTGTGTGTGCGATTCACACACGATAGAAGTGAAACTTCACTAAATCGAGAAAAGAATGAGATGGCATCTTACTAAAAAGCTGTAATACGCAGCCGCATACAGTGTAAAGTAGTATTAGCTCACGTACTTTTCACATATACTAACACACGTTAAATGCTCAAATACAAGCAAGTATTAAACAGTGTGCAGTATACATACACACCGACATTTGCTCTCTCGCTTTGGCTCACTAATTACAGGCGACTATGCTTAAACGACGGGAGTGGGGACGCTACGAAGTACGGAACAAAGAGGAGAGACCGATAATATAAAATAGTATGTATATTTCTGTCTCATTCTTTACCGGCTTCATTCTACACATTTTTGTATTTGTGTCTCTTACCTGTCGTTTTTTCCGTTGCATCAGGTTTGAAATCACAACGATTCTAAAGAAGTTTCACTTCAAAAGTTTCACTTCAATAATAAAGTATTTTATCTCTCGCATTGTATATCTGTTTTGTTAATCTTTCACCTACCATTCTTTGTACATGTCCGAACCAACGGAGCATGCCCTTTCTCATCTTTACACCAACACTTTCTTTCAAGCATAACTTCTCTCTCACTTCAACATTACGATTACATTGGTCCTGCGTTGATTATACTTTCATGCCCTTCTAACATACCCAACTCTCACTTTCATACAATATCGTTGGGATAGGCATAGGCATGATTATGCAGGGCAAGAGGGGCACCCTGACTTAAAACCAACGCTCTATTCACTCTGTTCCCCGCCAGCCAGCCAGCCCCCCCCTCTCCCCCTTTCCCTCCCCCTCTCCCTCTCTCCATATCCCTCTCCCTCCCCCTCTCCCCTCGCTCCACCTCCCCCCTCCCCCTCCCACCCCCTCTCCCCCCCTCCCCCTCCCACCCCCTCTCCCCCTCTCCCTCTCTCCCTCCCCCTCTCCCTCTCTCCATATCCCTCTCCCTCCCCCTCTCCCCTCTCTCACCCTCCCCCCCCTCTTCTCTCTCTCCCCCTCACTCTCTCCCCCTCCCTCCCCCTCTCCCTCTCTCCCTCCCCCCTCTCCCCTCTCCCCCTCCCCACCTCCCCCTCTCCCCCTACCCCTCCCCCTCCCTCCCCCCTCTCCCTCTCTCCATATCCCTCTCCCTCTCCCTCCCCCCTCTCCCTATCCCTCTCCCACTCTCCCTCTCCCTCTCCCTGCCCCCCTCCCCCTACCCCTCTACCTATCCCTCTCCCCCCTCCCACTCCCCCTCCCCCTCTCCCTATCCCTCTCCCCCTCCCCTCTCCCTACCCCTGTCCGTCTCCCTCCCTCTCCCTCTCTCCCTCCCTCTTCCTCTCTCCCTCCCTCTCCCTCTCCCTCCTTCATTCTACACATTTTTGTATTTGTGTCTCTTACATGTCGTTTTTTCGTTGCATCAGGTTTGAAATCACAACGATTCTAAAGAAGTTTCACTTCAAAAAAAACCTACATGGTTTCCGTTTCAGAATCATGGTCTTTTGGGTTTAGCTTCGCAAATAGTCCCCTTACAGCCCCCCTAGACAAGTGGCAAATGCTCAATAACTATTCAAATATTACGCTTTGGCGATATTTAGGCCAAATTGGTAGCCAAGTGGATCATGGCTTGTTCAACGTTTGTTCCATACGAACTTTACGAAGTATATCGAATATTGTCTCTGAATTGACGGTAAACGTCAGTTTGAAGTATTATTTTCACCAAGATTATAAGTTTTATTTATATGAAAAGTGCATTAAAAGCAAAAAAGACTTGCCTCCCAAGACGTGGCATTGCGTGGCATCAACGCTAGTACAATAGAAAGAGAAATGTATGGATTTGTCATAAGCTGTTGACACGAGCGTAAACGGATTTGTAATTGGTAGCCAAGTGTCATTCGTGAAACGAAACGTTATATTGCATCGATCATTTTTGACAATTCTCGAACAAAACCGTAGCCAAGTAGCACTTTTGACAAGCAAAATAGTAGCGAATTATCCGATAATCAGCGAACGCTAGAACCCTGCAGATTACGCTTAAAATGGCGGTTGATCACTATTATTCAATCAGCTGTTCTAAAGCGTGGATAAAATCTGTGAGAATTTTTGATAATTTTAAAGTAAAATGAACGCAAATTAAGGCTTTTGGTGGCATATTGTTAATGCTGCTTTGATATCCTTGTGGCGCGGGCGGGGTATTAATGCCACATGCATACATTTACCGGCTACCTTACACTCCAAACCGGAACACGACAGTAACAAGCAATGTTGCTATTGCTGCAGGATTTATCATCAGCTTTCATAAATCTGAAACAAAAGTTTTGACTATCGATAACATTTTGCACAATTCTACGTTCACTTGTAATGTAAAGAGGATTTACTTAAAATATGTTAACACAATCAAATTTGATAGCAACGAAGATAAATACATAAATCTATTAATGTATAACTCTTTAAATTGGTAGTACTGTCAGAGTTCAATTGACATGTTAGCTATATAGAAACTTGCGACGTGACAGTAATCGAGAAGAAAAGATAGTATATTTTATCTCATTCGCACTTACGCGGTACATACAATCAAAATTGAATCAGGTATAGCGACTCTGTTCTTATTTTTTTATATTCCATCCATGTATATTATTGATCCGAGATTGATTCACGTTGTGAAAATAATACTTCAAACTTACATTATCGTCAATTCACAGACAATATTCGATAGACCTCAATAGAATGAACGTTAAAAAAACCATGATCCACTTGGCTACCAATTTAGTCTAAATGACGCCAAAGCGTTATATTAGAATGGACAGAGAGCTCGGTTGGCGGTCAGTGCGTGCGCAGGACTTAGAAAAATTTTGATGGAAAATTTTAACCCTATATAACACCCCTTTTTTATTGCACTATTGCGTGAAGGGGGCAAGCCTACGGGTAAAACAGGACCTATCACTAAGACACCGCCGTCTGTCCCTCTGTCTATCAGTCCGTCTGTTAACAGGCTGTGTCTCATGAACCAGTATAAAACACAATAAAACAGTTGAAATTTTCACAGATTTGTTTCTCTTGCTGCTATTACAAAAACTAAAAAAACAACCAAGTGCAAATCGGACTCACGCACGAAGGGTTCCGTGCCATTATCTATAAAAACGAGCAAAAAAAGTTATAATCGCTGGACAAATAACACAAACTGATCTAACTCCAATGTAAACAAATGATTTGCTTCTGAAATAAATTGTAATCAACGATACAAAACATAGGAATCCATATTTCCATACTTTTCCATACTAATATTATAAATCCGAAAGTCTGTCTGTCTGTCTGTTACGCTTTCACAGCTAAACCATTGGACCGATTTTCATGCAGTTTGGCATGTAAATAATTGAAGATCCGAGGTCAAACATAGGTCTTTTTTGAGAAATCAACCCTTGAAGGGGTAAAATAGGGGATGAAATTTATATTAAAAACTATTTCGACAACATGTTCATCTACTCGCGGGCGAAGCTGCCCAGGTCTGCTAGTAAATATACAAATACTGAAATATATTTAATAGACAGAAGTCTCTATTAGGAATCGAACCGGCGCCACAATGTTTGCATGATCAGAATCCTTGACCATTCGATCACCGGTGCCAATAATACATTTTCTTACAAAGAAATACTTTTTAGTTCTAATCATGCCATAAACGTAGGCAATTTTTGAAGGTATTTTAATAGCGAAAGCTTTCAAAGAAATTCCCCGGATACCAATATGAGATTATGGGTGTACGCGGACACCAACGAATAATGAAATGTTTCACGTGTCCGTTTTTCTGATCACAGCTCGCTTCAGTGCTTTTTGATACAAGATTTTATATCACCCTATATATTTTAACCAGCTTTTTCCCGCGGATTCCCATTAAAAGATATTTTTCTATCACTCGGAAATAGTAATTTTTCAAGTCTTCCTTTTCTTTCTCTTAAAATTGCAAACAAGCAAAAGGTTTTAGGAGAACCTTCTGCTTATTTGATGGAAACAAATAGCTATCATCTATGGAGACTAAAAATATTATTATTGCGTTGCTATTCGTTTGGTGGAGTTGGAAGTCTTGTATACATAAGTAAGGCAACGACTTTAGTGCGTCAGGAATAGGTAAGGCGATTGTACCTAACCGTTATTATACGGTTAGGTACAATCGCTATTAGACGGTTATTATTCGGTTAGGTACAAACCGTTATTATACGTTTAGGTACAATCGCCTTACCTATTCCTGTACCTTATCATTTTCCTCAACCCTCATTATGTGTATACGAAATTTAATAATGACCGATTAAATAGCTTAGAAACGAAAGAAACTAACTTCTTCTGCGTAGACTTAGATCAATATTTTAATTTTACGCGATATATTCCTCCGTGTTGGTCTCAGCTCTTTTGAAGAATAGTCCAACTGCCGTTCTGCCAGGGAGCTTGTAAATGGCGACTGATTAGCTATAAGTCTCCTACACTAACATTGTGACTGCTGGTTCCGCAACATCTCTCCTGAATATTAGGTACCACCTCCCCACCTATTCCTGTCGTAATAGCGTCAATGCTTGTCATTGTCACGTTCTGGTTTGGATGGTAAGGTAACCGGTAGACTTATAACACAACTAATAGACTCCACTAATCATCACAAGACATCAACCAACCAACCTACAAATGGTTGGTTGAATAATAACAGCGGTCGTTCCAGTGAAACCGCTTCATTTCGCTGTAATCACTGTGCTTATTTCTTGCAATGACCGAAACCATCCTAATTAGCTCCTGCTGAAATTTTACTTCGAAACTTAAAACCTTAACTAGCAATCGAATTCAAAACTTAATGATTTGTGCCGAACTAGATCACGAAGTGTTTATAAAATAAACTTTTCTTTTTAAAATTAATTTCATGAAGATTAAAAGGTGAAATTAATTAAATTTGCTATTATCCGCGAACTATTATTCTATGTATCCTCCGTGATGGTACCGAAAAGAGAGACGTCGGTTTAATAAATGGATAGGACTCACCGATGGTTCCGATCAAACGAAGTCCCCAGCGGCACACTTATCCGCCCACATCCACCACACTTTTACAACCACGACCACGCCGGCACCTATCACAAAAGCACACAATTCATGTACGTACTCAACGCACGTTTCACTTCGAAACCGAAGCATCTTCAGGAGAAACGAACACTACCTCACTCTACGCGAGTGTAAGTAACACTATAATTTTCTATATATAATTTTTATAAAAAAAAAATTATACTCTATAATTAAAAATTAATTTCACCTTTTAATAATGGATTTCCGCAAAGTAACGCCTGAATCAATAAAATTTCATGAAGATTGTCAACAATTTATATGTATCTAATGGTTATAGTGAGAAGATATCTGTATAACCAAAATCTATGAAAATATATTTTCAACAAATTTTCCATGTGGTTTGTTATTTTATAAATCCGAAGAAGCAATCTTCTAAGTAACAAGGAATATCAATTAAACAATTTTAGCGGTACTTCAGATCACGCCTTCGGTTTTAACCACACGTAAACCAATGTACGACGCATATACGAGAATCGGATGTGAGTTTTCAAACATATTATAAGATATTAAAATAATAATAATAATAATAGTCGCATCTGTGGTTTAGTGGTCCAGCATTGGCGTTGACCACATGAGGTTCCGGGTTCGATTCCTAGGTCGGGCACATAAAAAAAGAGTGTTTTTTTCAGTTTTCTGAAAAACACAATGTTGCCCGGGACTGGAAAGTGCCCGGTTGGCGATAGGCTTGCCACCTATCACATTTGTGGGACCAAGTATCTTCGGCTAATCGTGGGTGCACTTGTTGTACCTCTGCCTACCCCTTCGGGGATATGGGCATGAAGATACATTAAAATAATAGGTGGGCCCCCATGTTGGCTCGGGCTCCTTTGATGAATAGACCACCTGCAATGACGTGTATAATACATACACGTCATTGACCACCTGCTATTTTTTTTATATATCATAAGACAGCAAACAAGCAGATCAACCATCGTCTATAGACACCAAAGATGTTAATGGTGCGTTGCTATCTTGTGACGAGGTCTAATGCTAACGTGCATAATGCATATGTTTACCGACTACCTTACCCTCCAAACCGGAACACGACAGTGACAAGCACTGAAGCTATTGCGGCAGGAATAGATGAGGCGGTGGTACAAGACCCGGGCGAGACAATGCAGAAGTCTACCACCTAGTATTTACCTCTAGACCTAGCATGTACATTGTACGCAGTACGACACGATATTTCACCATAGCAACGGTCGCGCAACTAAAGGGAACTTTGAACGAGTGTGGCAGGCTACGCAAACATTTGCACCCATTCCAACTTTGAACGCTTTGTTTCATGTGCGCTAAAAAACCGAAAACGCGTGGCAAATGGCAAATTTTGTTCAAACTTTGAACACATTTTCAAAGTCTCGTGCCATACATAGCAATCAAACAAGTGCTCAAATGTTTGAAGCTATGTCTGGCGCTGGGTTAACCCTTACAAAATGTTTTCTTTGTTTAAAATGAGTTATTGTCTTTTGGTTTGTCCTTGTTTGTGTACAGTTATGTTTAAGCTTTGATTGCATAAACCAGAGGTTCCCAAACTTCTAACTAACACCCACTTTGAAAATCAATTATTTTGTTGAGCCCCCCATTTTTTTACCTTAAAAACCACAATAACATATTAGTCTTGCCTGGAGTTTATTAAAACCTATATTCTAGACAGACACGAATACTTTCAGCGTTTATGACCTATTACTAAGCTACAAATCACTCATCACCCCCTTAAATAACATTAGCGCATCCCAATATTTTCTGGGCCCCTTACTGCCCCCTCTAGGCCTCCAGCGCCCACAAGGGAGCGTTATCATCCACTTTGGGAAATAATAAATCATAAACTAAAAGGCCTGATGATGCACTAATAAGCGAAAGCTGTTGGCTTTATAACAACTATTTTTACATTTATTTTATTTATCAGTGAATTTATACATGTGGCGTTACACCCTGCTTCATAGATGACAACACACCATTAACCTTAAAAAATATATATAATTATATTCCTCTTTTTTTAAATATCATAAGATAGCAAACAAGTAGATGGATCTGCTGATGGAAAGAGCCAACCATCGCTTATAGACACCAAAGATATTAATGGTGCGTTGCAATCTTGTGGTGAGGTCTAATTCCGCATGCATAAGTTTATCGGCTATTTTACCCTCCAAACCGAAACACGACAGTGACAAGCACTGACGCTATTGCGGCAGGAATAGGTAAGGCGGTGGTACCAGACCCGGGCGAGACAATGCAGAACTCTACCACCTAGTAGCCACGATGGTAGTGACTCGCACAGCCAATCGGTCGCCTTTTATGACCTGCCTGGCAGAACGGCAGTTGGCCTATTCTTCAAAGGACCCGGGACCGAAACGGGGGAGCCCGGGCCCCTCGTGTTGGTCCCGGGTTAGATATATTTAATACCTATTTAGATTTTTTAATTTACCCTTCTAATTCTCCTCCAAAAATGGTTAATTTATGAATGCAAAATATTGAATATCATTCATATATTTGAATGAAATAAAAATAAGCTAAATTCAATTTGATAGATACATGATAAAACAACAAAAGACTGGTACGAGTACAAAAGGCTATATCACTAAATTACCATACGCAAATATTGAAATAGGACCCATTTACGAATCTTCAAAGCGTATTTGCTATAAAGAGTCGAACATAAAACATACAGCACCTGGAGTATATATTACTATAGAGTACAAGTATTTGTGTATAAGCAAAAATAAATTACAAAATGGAAAAACATTGTATTAAAAATACAAAGCGTAGAATATTTTCGGGAAAAATCTGAATGTCTTTTCCGTTCGTTCATTCGAACCTCTTCACTATAGCTGAAATATTAGTTATTAATCAAGCTGTTCTATTATTTTCAAATAGATTAAGTTTAAAGTGAGGTTTTATTTCTCATGAGAATTACATTCACTTAGTTTGAGAAATTTTAACGTATTTTGACAAAACAAATGTTTCTTTTCGGACGAAACATACAAAATCATTGCAAATTAACATTTAGTAAAATCATTACCATTTTCAAATATATATTTTTGTCCTCAAAAACTCACTGACATGAGAAAATAAGAATAAAATAATTGAAATGTTATTTATCATCTACTCAGCCAATACTCATCTCGTTTTTCATTAATATAGAATGTAAGTGCTTAGTGGTTCTGTTATATGAAATTATCTGGAGTAGTCATAGCGCAGATTATATAATAGTTAACAAGAAAATGAATGACTTCATATATTTTTTCTAAACCTACCGCGCGGCGTAATGCGTTTATAGACAATTTATTAAGTTTTTTCTTCATACCATAAGATGGCAAACACGCAGATGGCTCTCCTAATGGAAAAAGGGAACCTTCGCCTCTATAGGTATCTATATACCAAAGATGTTAATTGTGCGATGATATCCTTGTGGTAAGGTCTTAGTGCTACATGCATAAGTTTACCGTCTACCTTATCCTCCAAACCGAAACACGGCAGTTGAAGTGACAGATAGACAGACGTGACAGACAAATAAATAGGTAAAGCTGTGATACCAGACCCAAGCGAGACGATGCAGAACTCGCCCACCTAGTAGCCACCTAACGAGCTATTATACTATGTGACTAACAAAACTACTGTGTGTATAACTGATGTGAGAACTCCAGACTATTACATCGTTTGAAATACATTATTGCATATTTTTGTAAGTAAAATATTGATATTTACGACATGAAGGTTTGGAGGTAAGGCAAATTAAATTGTTTCTAGCGGTTTTGTAAGCATGAAAACGAAAATCTTAAAATATTTATACAAACTAAAAGAATATATAACGTTTAGAAAAGCTCTTTGGACAAGTTTTTCTCTGTGTTGGTCCCGGCCCCCTTTGAAAAATAGAACAACTGCCGTTCTGCCAGGCAAGTCGTAAAAGACGACCGATTGGATATGGGAGTGTGGCAACTAGGTGGTATAGTTCTACATTGTCTCGCCCGGGGCTGGTACGACTGCCTTACCTTTTCCTGCCGAAATGGCGTCAGTAGTCATAGTCGTGTTCCAATTCGGAGGGTAAGGTAGCGGGTAAACTTATGCATGTGGCATTAAATCTCGCCACAAGACACCAACGCACCATTAACATCTTTGGTGTCTATAGGCGATCTAACTAGCTAACAAGCAAATGGGTCTTTTGGTCAAACAGTTGGTCAAATGTTTCCATCAGAAGACCCAATTGCATTTTTATAATATAATGATAAAAAAAGGTTGCAAACGGGTGTCATTTTACAACATTATTTTGTATTAGCTATACAGCATATTACAAAAATAGGGATTTATAGTTAAGTGTACATGTTGATAAAAATATTTTCTACGAGGTTTAAAATTATTTGTAATCGCCTCTGTGGTCTAGTGATCCGGTGTCGGAGTTGACCGCATGAGGTCCCGGGTTCGATTTCTGGGTCGGGCAATTATAAAATGTGCTTTTTTTCAGTTTTCCGATAAAAACAACATTGCCCGGGATTGGAAAGTGCCCGGTTGGCGATCGGCTGGCCACCTATCACATTGTGGGACCAAGTATCTTTGGCTAATCGTGGGTGCACTTGTTGTACCTCTGCCTACCCTTTCAGGGATACGGGCGTGAAGATACTTTATTCTGCAGTAACTTTGTTTTCAAAGGACTTTCCAAAAAAGTTTATTGATTCAGCTGTAATTTTTTTACGGTTGTTACATTGGAACTCGGTCAAATATTAGCTGAGTTGCAAGGAAAAAGTTTTAGTCTGTGTTGGCTTGGGCTCCATTTGAAGAATAGACCATGTGCAATTCTGCCAGGCAGTTCGAAATGGTCCGAGCTGGAGCAGACCTACCGAGAAGACCGTACACCGCGTATAAACTTTAAAGCTCGAGGCCGAGTCTAAACTAATTCCAAATCATTCTGTTCAGCTATTTATAGCCTTTTCGAACGAAGAATCTCCATTTTGGAATTAATTTCAAATGTTTAAACAAAATTTTCTTATTTTGAACAGGAATTCAAATAGAGAAGACAATTTGAAATATTAAGAAAATAATTTTGTCTTATGTAAGAAACATTGTGTAAAATTAATAGATTACATATATTATAGCAAAATTGTACAAATTTTTGGAATAAGGAGACGAAATAACATAAAACAGATAAAAAAGTAAAAAGGAAATACATATATAACGTAAGTAATTTTACAATACTCGTAGGCAAAATGAAAACTAAGACTTAATAACACGTCAAATAGTTTTACTCTTCGGCCGCACCAGCATGTATCGTCCTGAAATAATTAATGTGCGCCGAAGCTTTGTACGTTATAACACTAAAAAATTATCGTGAAAAGAGCTATGGTCACATTAGCAGCAACGATATTTTACACGAATCATTCTAATGAAGCTAATATTTTTAAGCACGATTCAGCTAATATTTTTAATAATTTTAATTGTATTTCTTTATTTACATAGGTATGTCGGAAATTGCAGACCATAGATACCCAACCCGTAACACAACCCGTTGCACAACATATACAATGTGCCTCTATCATAGTTTGTAAATGATACAACTTTCCCAGTATATTACGTAACTTTTTACAAATTTTGTCTACATGTAAGTCCCACAGAAAATTTCTATCTATTGTCAGACCCAGATACTTGTACGATTTTACTTGTTCCAGATGTATACATCTACACTGACCTAAGTATTTTTGTGTAGGTAATCGTAGGTGTAACCTTTGTTTGAAATGTTAGCATTTTTTAATTATTCTGCTATTATTTTGCGTCAAATACGCTATACGGTGCATAATAATATCGTTTGTTCTCGATTTCTCTTTAGGAACTTATAAATTTAAACGTAATTAAGTCGACCCTTTAAACCCCTTACTCGGGTTTATTTTATTTATAAAGGGATGGCAATAATCTCTTATCTTTGTTGTTTAGGTTAGAGTTATGAATTATTACATATTGTATAATATTTTGTGAAATCTCTAACAAGCAAATTATTTGAAAAATTATACCAGCATATTGTGTGAAAGCGCGTATTTACGCCAGATTAAAAAAATGTAAAAATGTCTGGATTTAAAAAAAAAAATACGTAAAATATGTAGCGTTGCATCATAGGACCTTGTCTACAAAAATCGTTCGCGTATTACGAACTGCCTAACAGAACGGCAAATAGTCTATCCTTTAAAGGGAGTCCGGACCAACACGGAGTTCTACAGGATGTCTTTCAAATGAATACGTCGAAGTGAATGTAAAATAAATAATGTTTGTGAAATAGTACAAGAGTTTATTCTAAAAAATCAGTTTTAAATAAAATAATATCACCTCTATTCTAAACTAAGTGCTGTCCACTTTACGCCATGTAAAATAACCGTATCACAAACAACTGGTGATTTAACATAAAACCCGAATGAGGTTAATAGCTTTGTTCCAAAGACATAGTTAATATTACATAATTTTCTACTGCATAGAGATATTAAAATGTGATAACGTGATTTTTTATAAAATGTTGATATCACCAATAAAAAATACCACAATTATTGTGTATATAATATAGTTTTTAAGTAACGTCAAAATCAAGCATTCTGAGTGCTAAGTGTGAGTTTTTCTTTTCGCATTCGATCGTGAGCGCATTTCGGGTTTACTAGGAATTTGTATGTGATTTGTTCAGCGCCACCTAGTGGTAAACTGGTTTCTCACATTTACCACTAGGTGGCGCTGTACAAGTCACATACAAATTCCTAGTAAATTCCAAACGCGCTCACGATCGAATGCGAAAAGAAAAACTCACACTTAGCACTCTGAAGTCAAAATGTTTGTATATTTTTTATTATACTTAAGTATATTATATATTTTTTGGGAAACATTTGTATTGTATAATATTACAATTAGTTAATAAAAATAACTAAATAAAAACAAAAAAAATAAACATTACGCTATTATAAATGTAATCCAATAAAAAACTCGTACCTTTATATGGAGCTTGATTAGATAAAACTATCAATAATAGCTTCATGTTAACGTCTACAATTGTATTAATTTTAAACATTTACAACATAAAGTGTGTAATTTTTGATGGTATTTAAAACAATTAAAGTACACAAGAGATTATATACAGATAATATAATTCTTCTCCGTGTTGTTCTTGGCCCCTTTGAAGAAGCTGCCGTTCTGCGAAGCAGTTCGCATGTATATCTGTAAGGCATATAAAGGCTATATATATATATATATATATATATGGCCTTTAAATGCCTTTATAGTCTTTATGGCAAGCTGTATAGACAAGAGGGGCTAATGTCACTAACAATGTGACCACTGACTGCAGGAGCTTTATTTATGTATAAAAATATTATAATCAAACATTAAATGGACAAAATATTTTACATACGTCTTTAAGAGATCTCTTCCACCAAAACTAATACAAGGACAGGTGTTGAGGAAGGATTATTACAAAGCAGGTATACGTACACCAGAGTATACATTGAAGGACGCGACAGTAAATATCATATTTAACCAACAAAAATGTAATAAAAAGGGAATATTGCTAAACTATATAGTAAACCTCAACGAAATTTGAATAGTAATATACAAAAAGTGTAGTGGGTATGTGGAAATGTGGTGGTGCCACCGCCACCACTATTACCACTAATAGTAATGTTCAAATCGTGCATGCGCTTTGAGTTACACGTGCCGCAGCGGTACATCACTGTTCCTAAACAATGAACTTCGATAATATCTATGCGCAGATGTCGGGGTCCATATTTAATTTTTTTACTGGATAATAAAGTTAAAATTTAAGCACCAATTTTTTTTACCTATTTGACATGAGAATCGAATACTGAACACCTTCCTTTAGTCTTTCACCAATCAACCTGTAAGTAAAGCTGTATATGTATTATTTTATTTTCGCGATAAGGACACCCCAGTCACCTAACGGTATGAAATATACTAAATCATAAAAATCGATCTAGCCGTTTCGGAAGAGTATAAACATCGCTATACAAGGTTTTCTATATTAAATTTAATATAACTTTATTTTTATATCATAAGATAGCAAACAAGCAGATGAGTCTCCTGATGGAAAGAGTCAACCATCGTCTATAGACACCAAAGGTGTTAATGGTGCGTTGCTATCTTGTGGCGAGGTCTGATGCCACACGCATAAGTTCACCGGCTACCTTACCCTTCAAACCGGAACACGACAGTGACAAGCACTGACACTATTGCAGCAGGAATAGGTAAAACGGTGGTACCCAATCCGGGCGAGACAATGCAGAACTCTACCACCACCTAGTAGCCACGATGTTAGTGACTCGCGTAGCCAATCGGTCGTTTTTTACAACCTGCCTGGCTTAACGGCACTTGGTCTACTCTTTAAAAGAGCTCGTATCCAACACGGCGAAAAATAATTTCGTTGGACCTCGCCGAAATCCTCATTAAAAGACTAAAAGAACACTAACAGCAATATCACTGTTTACACGAAAATAGTATTTTTAAAATGGCTTCTATTTTATTTGAGGTAAAATAACAACCTATTTACGAATAAAGCGTAGCTCTCATCACGCTATTAATGCTGTCGTGTAATAGACAGCCTGTACCTTTACATAAAACCCATAATCGTAGTGTAAGCTTCAGCTAGTATCGATAATAGCTTTATTTAAGCTCATTTCGGTATCAATAACAACATTTCATCTATTTTCAACGTGTAGGTAACACGTAATATGTTTATATATTTTGACGTGAATACGTCTTTAAAATTGCCTTCATAATGGGGCACAGTTCAAAAAACTGGTAATAAGAAAATCGGGAATATAGTTTGGTGTTATAGCTACATTAAAACTAATTACACTAATATACACACACAACATTCAAAATCAAATTACACTAGGTACTGGATAGCTAAAGAATCGCAGAATTTGGTATGTTGAAGGTGGACTGCCATGCGTCGCGGTGGGTGGAATGTAAAGTGCCACCATCTTGAGTTAATTTCGCTGCGTTACAGAATTTGCTTCTCCTTTTTACTCGAAACATAGTTTATACAAAATAAAATTATATATACATACGCATTTATGCATAATACATTACTATAGTGCGCGCGGAACTAGTTGGCCGCGCCTTAGGTGGTGACGGGTAAGGGGGCGGGTTGTCAACTGCTCGCAATGCACATGAGCTTAGACAGTGATGACCAATCTGAAGATATCGTGAACAATATTTTTTCATTTATTGAAAAGAATAAATAAAATACAAATTGAACTTTGTAATGTTAGTTCAGTAATTTGGTAGTTTTACCTGGAAAGTTTTCCGGTAGTTTTGAAAATTGCTTGTTTTATGGATTTCGGTATGCTCTTTTTGAATTTCAACTTTGCCACCTCGTATCTCCGCCACTCGCGCCGCCATATTGAAAAATGGCGCCTAAAAACGGTTTTTTGGGAATATCTCCTTTACGACGCATTTTACGATAGTACATTCGTGTACTAAATTAAATTAGAGGAAATTTCCTACACTTTATGTACTAATATTTTTTTTCATAAAATCAATAGTTTTGGCGTACGAGCGTCAAAAAGTATTATTCGTTCCGTTTTCGTGCACCACCACGTGTTTTTCGTATATTTTTCTAAAATATTCTACTATTGCCGCCGATATTAGAAAAGCAGGTATAAGGGTAATGTGTTGCCTTTGTGTTGGGTCCCTTTCTCTCTATCTATGGGTCTCTTTCTATCTCGACTTTCAACGAAATACGTGTCAGTGGAAGTTACGAAAAGTATTTAGTTCAGGCTGAGTCATCAGTATACGTTTATCGTGATCGGCATTGAAGACACTCTGCGTTGAATGCGTTCAAGAGGAAGGAGCTGGTATTGTGGAGCCCCTGGCCAAAGATGAGAACAGTACTCCTATGAAGCATGATTTGTGACTTGTAGAGTCGCAAACAATCGACTGTTTTGCCCTGTTCAGAACAACAAGTTTCTTGGACGAAAGCTTTGCTTTTGCCTCCAAATGACCACGAAACGAGATAATGATGAGTTATGGATGTGTATTAAATATGTGTATTATATAATAAAAATCAGAATTATTCAAATCGGTTTAGTAGTTTTTGGGATTACCACGTTCAAACAAACAAACAAACTCAATTCTCAGAATCACTTGATTCTGAACTCTCTGAACTTGATTCAGAATCATCTTGTAAACTTATAATGATTTGGTCCATCATAGTATCAAATTTCATATCATGATTCCAGTATTCCTGTTCATTTTTTTGTACGTGGTCATCGCATTTTTGCCATTGTTCGGCAGAGAATTCGGAAAATAGCCTTGTTAGTATTGTCATTTTCTCGTCCAATGTAGCATTAATGTGATCTCTGGCCAGGCAATTTTTAATATTTGCCCACACAAGCTCGATCGGGTTGAGGTCTGGATGATATGGAGGTAGTCTGAGAACAGTATGACCTTGGAATTTTTTTCTCTACCGTATAAAACTGATTTATTTTTCTTCTTATCACTGCTAAATCAAAGTCATCAACTTGTATTTTCTTTTTTATTTCTTTTGGTCTACGTGGAGAACTAAATCTTGCTTCCCCTGTATTTTGCAACGATTTTTTACTTTCAGCAATCACTCTCCTAACACTTCGTTCTGATATCCCTGTTGCTTCTGCTACTAGTTTATGTATATTCGCATCAGTTTTATATTCTAAACTATTGACATCGGCTTTCCGTTTATTAAAAAATGTATGCACTTTAAATATTATTTCCTTAGATTGTCTTTTTATCGGCGGACTCATCTCGCTATTGCAATCTTATGTGCGTTTTGTCTAAACTAGCCGGAACTTTCAACGCGTGTTGCCGTCGCAAAGTACGGCGCCGCACTGAGTAATGACAGCAAGCGCCCCTGCCTCTCCGCCCCACCGTTCACATACCTAAGGCGCGGCCAACTAGTTCCGTGCGCACTATAACAATAAAACTTGAGAGGTGTCAAGGGACACCCGAATGGAACGAAGTTCCTTTTATTATTATTTACAAAAAACCTGTATACACTCAACAAAAATAATCGTCGCGTCACCACACTGTTCAATGCGAAATAGAATTTCGGCACCCGGTCGAATTTCGAAACCTAGTCGAATTTCGGCACCCGGTCGAATTTCGACCCGTGGTCGACTTTCGTGACCCGGTCGAATCTCGTCCCACGGTCGAATTTCGGCACCCGGTCGAATTTCGACCCACGGTCGAATTTCAGCACACGGTCGAATTTCGACCCGCGTTCAAATTTCGGCACCCGGTCGAAATTCGACTGGCGGTCGAAACTCGGCAACCGGCGAACGAGTGTCGAAATTCGACCGAGGGTCGAATTTCGACACTCGTTCGAAATTCGACTGTCGAAATTCAACTTATGGTCGAAATTCGACATTCGGCCGAAATTCTGTATAAATGTCGAACATTTGGCACTATAAAAAAAGTAAACTCAATCAAATAGTAGATATACTCTTTCACTTTCAATGCACGAGCTGAAGGGAAGTGGCTGGATATTTCTGTGCTTACAATACCTTACTATAGCAAAAACTGTCGTGACAACATTTCGTAAGAATTTTTTCCGTCTAGCCCCCTTTCACAACGCGCGATAAGGAACTTCGTTCCAATAATTAAACAAACACACTTGGGTGTCACCCGGCCCCCTTAGAAGAAAGACTATCTACTAATCACTCTAGCAGGTATCAGCGACCAATTAGTTGTACGTGACACTATCACCGTCAATACTAAGTGGTATTAACATTTTTGGTATCTATAGGCGATGTTCGTATCTTTCCATCCGATTCTTTTTTACCCTGTTCGTTCGGGCTCCTTTGAAGAATAGACCAACTGCAATTATGCCAGGCAGGTCGTAAGAGGCGACTGATTGTCTATACGAGTCACTACCATCGTGGCTACTAGGTGGTAGAGTTCTGCATTGTCTCGCCCGGGTCTGGTACAACCGCCTTAGCTATTCCTGCCGCAATAGCGTCAGTGCTTGTCAATGTCATGTTACGCTAAGATAGCCGGTAGAATTACGCATGTGGTGGCATTACCATTCCGCCACACAGATAGCAACTCAGCATTAACATCTTTAGTGTCAATAGGCGATGGTTTCTCTTTCCGACAGGAGCCTTTTTTTTATTATCGCTAGGGAAGCGCTTGACTACGATCTCGCCTGATGGTAAGCTAAGATGCGGCCTAAGATGGAACGCGCTTCTCTAGAAGGTACCTGTTCACTCTTCTCTTAAAGATCCCTAGATTGTACTCGTCGGGAAACACAGACTCAGGAAGCATGTTCCAGTCCCTTGCGGTTTGAATAAAAAATGTGGAGTCAAACCTCTTCGTCCAGGTACGTGGAACGTCCACCATATGGCGATGCCTAGAATCTGTGCGCCTCGGCGATGGATAGAAAAACGGCGATGGCGGAATCAAATCGTGCAATTCCGCAGCGCACATTCCAAAGTGTATCCGATAAAAAACCGATAAACTAGCCACTCTGCGGCGATGAGCGAGGCTCTGGAGTTTGCCATTTGCTTGTTTTCTATCTTATGATATAAAAAAATAGAATTTACAAAAAATACATGCTTAAATTATTTGTTATAAAATCGCAACAGCGAGCTCCCTGTATCAAAGTGAAATTCAGCTCGGCTAGTAACTATTATATAATCTGTGGCTTGGCTAGGAAGATAGCTACTGCCTTACCGTCTCTTAAGGCACTGGTATTTCAACCTCGTTTTGGAGCTTACATTGCAACAATAAATATCTTGCCTTAGCATTATTTAGACGAAGACTACAAAGGTTAAATTAACCATAGCCACAGTCTAAATACTCAACATTTTCCACTATAAGTTAATATACTGCTCGACAAGTTGAAAATGGTCTAAAATATATATGGCGTAATACCATGAAACAAAGAAAACAAGTTCTGTGTTCCATGCGTAATACTATAATAGTAATCAAGCTTTTTGGTTTAGATGAGTATTTATTCTGTCATTGCAATAACAGCACATGTATAATTGCCGCAATCCACTACACTTATTTTGCGTATATTGCAATATTTTGTATAAATGTATACTATACACACATACATATCCATATACACATCCATATTCCGTACTTTATTATATTATAAATACGAGAATATGTCTGTTTATCTGTTACGCTTACTATAACAAAATCTATATCTAAAGTCCAAATCGCTGATCAAATTTTGATAGAATATAATATGGATATAGAAGATCCGGGGTCAAACAGAAATTAACATTTTTTCAAAAATCAACACTTAAGAGACTGAAATTTGGGATGAACTTTGGGATGAAATTTGGGAATGAGGGTTTTCTTGAAAACCTATATCAACGACATGTCAACTTACTCGCTGACAAAGCTACGCGGTTCAGCTAATAGCATTTTAAATATGAATATCTGTCCTTCCATCTGTTATGCTTTAGCGGCTAAACCACTGAAATGATTTTAATGAAATTTGCTAAAGACATAGTTCAAGAGCTGGGGTCAAACAAATATTAATTATTTTTAAATTTGCCCTTAAGGGAATTGAACAGGAAAAGAAAGTTTATGTGAAAAGTTTATTGATGACATTCAGTATTGCGCGGGACAGGTAGGATTATAATATTTATTTACTAAATACATTTTTCTTCGGCTAGTCGATAAAGACTTAACCATGACAACGAATCAAAGGCCCCCGTTTTAGTCTGGGCTCTAAGTATAGACCATCTGCCGTTCTGCCAGGCAGTTTGTAAGAGGCGGACGATTGACTAGGCGTGTCACTACTATCGTGGCTACTAGGTGGCAGAGTTCTGCACTGTCTCGCTGGCGTCTGGTACCACTGCCTTACTTATTTCTGCCACAACAGCGTCAGTGCATGTGGCATCAAAACCCCGCCACAAGAATAGCAACGCATTATTAACATCTTGATGTCTATAGGCGACAGTTGTCCCTTTCAATCAAGAGACCCATCTGCTTGTTTGCTATCTTATAATAAAAAAAAAACGTGATGCTATTAAACATTTTCTCACAGTTTATTTACCTTGAGTGATGGTGACAATTGCCTTAATATTCTACGTTTTTTAAAAATACTACAATATTTCTGATAAAGGAGGTCTGAAATGCTGTAGTATTTTAGTATAAATATTTACATACAAAATAGTTATAAGTTAGCAGCAAAGTTCTAGCGATGTTATCAGTAATCCTTGTATATAGAACTACAGAGAGGGTTCAATTTTCGCGCTTTGAATTTAACGCAAGTGGTATTAAGTGAACGAGGATTAGGACGGAATATATTGCATTTGCATTTTTCAGTCTATCGCAGATATTTATTTATTATTATATGTAGTGCGTTGCTACGCCACCAACTAAAATAATTTTGGAGAAAAGACATTACATTGCCAACTCGGAAACCTTCGTGGGCTCATGTACAACAACTCTGCTATAAAAAATCTTATTTATTAATTTAAATATTTTATTGCACAAAATCAGAGCTAAAGGTGTAATTTATGCATGTGGCATTAGATCTTGCCACAAGATAGCAACGCACCATTAACACCTTTGGTATCTATAGGCGATGATTGACTCCATCAGGAGACCCATCTGCTTATTTGCTATCTTATAATATAAAAAAAAACGAGAAGCTATTAAATATTTTCTCACACTTTGCCTTGAGTGATGGTGACAATTACTATAAGATTCTACGTTTTTTAAAAATATTACAGCGTTTCTGATCTTGAAGAAAATATAAAGATTAACATACAAAATAGTTATAAGTTAGCAGCAAAGCTCCGGCGATGTTATCAGTAATCCTTGTATATGGAAATACAGAGAGCGTTCAATTTTCATGCTTTGAATTTTATGCAAGTAAGTAAAGTGACGTCAGTTCACGTAGGGTTCGAATCTACGACGTTCCGTCAAACCGGGACGCTTTACCAATTTAGCTAGTATCAACCGGTACAAAGTGGCAAAATTCTTGTATATGGATCTATTAAGTGAACGAGGATTAGGACGGAATATATTAGAAATGCCATTTTTCAGTCCGTCGCAGATATTTATTTATTAAATCAGCTGTACCCTGCGCGCGTTGCTACGCAACCAACTAAAATAAATTTGAAGGAAAGACATTATATTACAAACTCAAAAACCTTCGAGGCTGCACAACTTTGCTATATTCTATAAAAAGTACTAATCAAAAATTATAAATGTGAATTTCATCTGTAATGATGAACTCGTTTAACTAGTTATACGTATATCTAGCGATGAGTACAATCGACGTAATCGATCACATAGCAAAGAAGAATTTTGCCACTTTGAACCTGTTGACACTAGCTAAATTGGTAGCGTCCCGGTTTGAGGGAACGTCGTAGATTCGAACCCTAAGTGTCGAAATTTTTCTTTGTTGTTTTTAAAGTTTTTTTCAAGTTTTCCCAAGAACGGAGTAAGTGCTAAAACACAAATATATTATCCCGTTAACCAAAACACGGCAATGAAGTTATTTTACATCCACTACGTAAATCTCAAAAATGTAATCACAGATATAAATACTTAAATAAAAGTTTGCATTTTACAGTAACTTTGATAATTCTTTGAGTATATAAACATCATTGGGATAATTACTAATACCGACAATATGAAACCTAAAAATATATCTCTTTAAAACAGCGGTTTGTAATCAATATGTACATAATAGGTTATGTGTTCGTACATACGATTATGTTTAGGCCGTAAATCATAGAGAACATTCGTTCAAACTTGAAGTTTCTGGTAAGTAAATTTATACCCTCATTTTAGTTTGTTGGAAGTTTGTCACTGGAAACTGCGATCATACCGCAAGTACTGCGAACTAGCGCCTCTCTCAAACCGGCTTAGTAGTTTATCTTTTGCGAATTAATCAGAAATTTAATTTCTTTAATTTTTATAATTAAGTTTTAAGTTTTATTAATAGCTCATAATTAATTTATTATGCACTACCCAAGTTTTTTCTCTCAGCATTACGGAAGGCAAACTGTGAAAAAATGCTTTTACGCCTTTGTACCATTATGTGCAATAAAGTATTTAAATAAATAAATATATAAAAAATTAAGTTATTTGTTATACTCTGTGTTGGTATGAGTCTTCTACTCACAATGGAGTAGTGCGAGGCAAAACGTGTCGAGAATTTCAGCTCTCTTCATTCTGCATGTCAGCTCGTTGTTTTTTTTATAGAAGAGGGGGCAAACGAGCAGGAGGTGCACCTGATGTTGAGTGATCACCGCCACCCATGGACATCCGCTATACCAGAGTTCATGCAGTTGCATTGCCGGCGTTATAAGAATGAGTAAGCTGTTTTCTTGAAGGTCCCCAAGTCGTATCCATTCGAAAACACCCCTGCCGATAATTTATTCCACAACAGAGTAGTGTGAGGCAAAAAGTGTCGAGAGAAACGCACAGTTGCGGATTTACAGATATCGTGTTGGTGAGAGTGAAAATTCAAATTTTTACGCGCTGTCCGATGATAGATTTCACTAGCAGGAGTTAATACGAAAAACTCGTCGGAACACTCTCCATGTTAGGTACGATAAAAAATGTAGAGCCAACCTACATCTCTGCTGCAGAAGAAGCTGGCATGAGGAACTTCAGCCCTGATATGAGAACAATACTCCACATGAGGCTGAAAACGTTGGGGTGATGTGCTCGCAAGAAGTAATGTCTGCCTCTTCTGAGCACATGGAGCTTTCTGGAGGATAATTTAGCTTTGCCGTTCAAATAACCACGAAACTGAACGTTATTCGATATGTCGACCCCAGAATTCCGGTACTAACTGAGGTTCTCAGGGGAGTATCACCAAATCGGACTGATATGACAAATGATATTTTTTGTTTTTTATTCATTAACGGTGAACGATTTCCTATGTGTGTTACTTCTATCATACCTACCAAGTGGTAGAGTTCCACCGGGTTTGGTGCCAACGTCTTACCTATGTTTACCCCAATGACGTAAATTTTATTACTCTCGTGTTCGGGCTTGAGGGGTAAGTATTTAGAAAATTTATGTAACTGGCATTACTCTTCTATCATCGTTGTCTCTTTCTATCAGAGAACCACTTGCTTTTAGATAATATACTTTGTCCTTAGCAATACAGTTTGTAAAGTTTCAGTTTTTCTACCGTTTCACTTTCAAGGCGCACCAGTATGACATGAAATATCAATTACATAATTCAGAATTCCAATACGTAACAATTTAAATATTTTGTTTTAATTTTTAATCCCCGACGCCAAAACGGATGTATTAAGTTTGACTGCTATATGTGTGTGTCTGTCTATGGCACCGTAGCTCTTAAAAAAGTAAGTCGATTTGGATGCGGTTTTTGATACTTAATAGCTGGTTTTCTAGCTCTGGTTCTTAGTTATATTTTGTCCAAATGTTTTCACCCGTTTCAAGGTTATCACATCTTTTCTGCGGTTTTTTGAAATTGCAATTTAGAGTTATAATAACATATTTTGTTTAGGTGTTAAAACTGCGTTCCAGATTTAAGTAGCAATAAGCAGGTGGCAATAACGTATGTCCAACAGAGAATAACAAAAGTAGCCAATTTTTTTAATATGAAGATCTAGATAGGAGAAAGTATAAACCGAACAACTGTCTGCTAATTTCACAGAATCAAAACCAAAGGAGGTCATAAATTTCTAGACGCACAGCAAGAAAACGTGAAAAAGGAAAAAGTTTTTCCCCGAATTGAAAATCTGACTTCCCATAGTTTTCTAAAGTTAAAAGTATTAAATACTTTAAATATATCTACTGCAACTAGCATAAGTGCTTGTCACTGTCATGTTCCGGGTTTGAGATTTAGAATTTACAAGGTTAGACTGTAAGCTAATGCGCTTGAATTATCTTATCTCCACTACATAAACGATAAGGTACTGTTAACATCCTTGGTGGTAATGGCGATGGTCCTCTCTTTGTTATACTTCAAAACATATGTAATATTTATGGTGCAGTTAAATCCGAAGATAATTCTATGTATTACTATCACACAGGGATTCCATATTCCAGGACTTTATATCATTGTATGATACAAAGTCCTGAGAATGCGCTAGCCTTCCCTCATTCATGCACATAGTTTGCAGTTGCGTTGCTAGATTTTTAAGAATGAGTAAGCTCTTTTCTTGAAGGCCCTATATCGCATCCTTTCGGAAATACCCCTGCCGGTAATTGATTCCACAACAGAGTAGTGCGAGGCAAAAAGTGTCGGGAGAATCGCACAGTTGTGGATTTCCAGACATCGAGATGGTGAGGCTGAAAGTTTTTCATAGAAATAGATTATATGCGTTTCGCTAAGCTTACAGCACAACAAACCGTAAACTTTATATTCTAACACCATCTCAAACTCACACAATTTAGTCCCACCTGAAATCAGATCATTCCGCCTAAAGCAAATAAATACATTCTCTGCAACTTCAATACAATCCACTTGGTTGCTAGTTACAAGCTACACCGAAGAAAAAACTATTCGAAGGAGACAAAATTTCCTTTTTTTTCTGAATATAAGCTCGTTGGTACTACATCATGATCATAAGTACTTACTTTTGCCGAATAGATGCACCATTTCAAAATCATTCAAAATTCACGATCATTCAAAACATGTTAGAGCATATAGGTTTTTTTTACTGTCGATAGGGAAGCGCTTGACCATGATCTCGCCTGATAGTAAGCTAAGGTGCGGCCTAAGATGGAACGCGCTTCCCTAAAAGGTACCTGTTCACTCTTCTCTTGAAAATCCCCAGGTTGTACCCGTCGGGGGACACAGACACAGGTAGCATGTTCCAGTCCCTTGCGGTTCGGATCAAGAATGTCGAAACGAACCACTTTGTTCGGGTACGTGGAACGTTCACCATTTGGCGACAATCTCGACGATCGATAGAAAAACGGGGATGCTGGAATTAAGTCGTGCAATTCCGCAGCGCACTCTCCAAAATGTATTCGATAAAAGACCGATAAACTAGCCACTCTGCGGCGTTGAGCGAGGCTCTGGAGTTTTTTGCCTACAAGATCATCGTCGTTTATGAGCCTCTTGGCACGCCTCTCTATCGCCTCAAGCGTCTCCAGCTGGTATTTAGCGGATCCATCCCAGAGGTGAGAGCAATATTCGATGCACGAACGGACTTGTGCTTGATAAAGATTGAGCAACTGTCCCGGGCTGAAATACTGTCGCACCTTGGCCAGAATACCAAGCTTTTTTGAGGCAACTTGGACTTTCGATTCGATGTACGAACCAAAGTTAAAAGTAGACGTTAAGGTGATACCAAGAAGCTCGAGGTGGTCAGTTATCAGCACGGACACACCCTGAAAAGACGGAGATAGGTGAAATGGACTCCGTTTAGCGGAGTATATACACGCCTGGGTCTTAGTTGCATTAAACTTGACCATATTAGCATCGCCCCAATCGGAGACTGCCTGTAAGGACAGGTTCATACGATCGACCATTGCCTCTCTGAGAGACAGGATCTGTGCCGTACTGGCTCGCGCGCTGGATACGTAACTCTCCACAACAGTGCTATCGTCTGGGTACCCATAGATACCGGGCTTCAGCAGACCGTTGATATGTAACAGGAACAGAGTTGCGGAGAGAATTGATCCCTGAGGGACTCTGGCATTTATATCCACTTGTTCGGACGAGCAGCCGTCGACGACTACCCTAATCGACCGGCCGGTCTGGGTCCGGGTTTTCCGGTCATCATTGAAAGGCGAAAGAAACGTGTCAAGACAGAAGCGAGTTCAGGCGCACAGGTTTTAAGTACTATTGCTAGGATCCCATCAGGGCCACTGACTTTGTTCACATCCAGATTCCGCAGCGTTTTAAGAACCACAGCGAGGTCAGTGCACTGGTATAGGTATACCCACTCCTGGTGGTGGGCATTGAAATCCCCCAGTAGCACTAGCTGAGCGGAAGGGTATTTATGTTGAGCAGTATCCGCCGCCTCATTTAGGTACTATGTGAGCCTGATCGTCTCCTGGTCTCCGCTATGCGCACGGTAGACGCAGGCATAGAGAAGCTTCTCTAAACCTGTATCCACCAGTGTCCACAGTACGGAGAAGCGGGGTCTTCGGGATTACGAAGACGTCGACAGCAGATGTCGTCACGTACGTACGCGCACACACCTGACCGAGCTTTAAAGTTATGCTCCAGGGTGTAGCCGGGATCGATTAAGTACGCCAAATCAGACGGACATCTTATTTGCGTCTCCGTAAGGAACAAAATACAAGGTTTATGAGTCTCCAGGTGGAAGTGGACTGCAGCGAGATTAGAGTGTAAACCTCTCATGTTAGTGAGGTCCACTTTCATTGAGAGGGAGTGCTGCCGCTGTATAACGTTAATCTTGTATCTTGTCTTTTTCATTTGAGAGAGTGAGTGAAGTAGGTATGAAGACGGCAGTGAATCGAGGCGCTATACTTCCAGACCCGAGATAGACACTTAGAAGTCACACTGTTGGGGACTAGTCTGGAGACTGCGGGGACGCCCGAGCCCTCCCAAGAATGTCCATAGGGCCCTCTCATCCGGTTGCCGACCGGCACTATGGCGCATTTTGGGATTTTTCGCTAGTTGGCGGGGCAGCCTTTCACATGTGGCTAGCACGCTACTTGGGCCCCCTACTGACTAGCGGTCGGCCA
Source organism: Apodemia mormo (assembly GCA_036924255.1). Classification (NCBI taxonomy): domain Eukaryota; kingdom Metazoa; phylum Arthropoda; class Insecta; order Lepidoptera; family Riodinidae; genus Apodemia; species Apodemia mormo. Next base: position 6,734,572 of record JAUPFN010000011.1, read on the forward strand.
GCGGTGCACCGTGCCTCTGATCCCGCTACCCTCCATGACTAGTCGCCAGATGTATCAACGTCAGTGTGCATCAGATCGTCCAGATTGTATAGAGGCAACTGATTCGACCCGTCTTCACAAAAGATACATCAGCGTTAATGTGACGGAAAACGGACGCTTGGCGACACGACTTCAACTGATGGGTGGTCCTTATAGCCGCGACATGTGTCTCCCACCATATCACCTAATCAGCACCACCCAGGGGCCACGTGTAGGGATACAGAATTCCGGGTGTTCTCCTACGGACGAAGATGATTCAGCCCCCATAGGTAAGAAATAACTAAAACGAACTTGAGTAAAAACTGCATTCATTTCCGCTCACCGTTTATACGAAATTCGAATTGTGTTTTTTGCACCATTCCGTTTTAAGCTAGAGAGAATTCTTAATTACCCTCATTAAGTATTTTTGTTATATTAAGATACTGGAAATTCGAGGAACCCGTAAAACATTTTTTTCTGCAAAAACTTGTAAATAATGTTTGAGTCGTATATAACAAGATTCAGTCTTTGACACATTTTGTTTAATTTTAGCTAAAAGAGTCAGAATAATTTGAGTCTTGTTTTTTTAACCTAATAAGAATTTCATACGAAAACTTACAAATTTATAAAGTTTATCTCTTCGTAATGTTATAGTAATAATTGTAACAGTATTGATTTATAGATTTATTTTAGGTATTACATAGTCAAGTCGCAAAAATGTGAGTAGGTTAAGCCTTTTGGAAAAGTCTCGGTAGCACCGCGGATGCAGAATATGGGTATTATTAAATTGCCATTTAAAATCCTAGGGTTACATATTTCTTCTATTTTGATATGACTTTTTACGAGTATAGACCGATTACAATTTTTTTACTAACAACCTACATATATTTAATAAAGTTTTTGACCGATAAATCTTTACAAGAGCTGCCGAATAAAACTAAATCGGTCATCGTAGTTGCTCCAAGTAAAAAGATTTACCACAAGCAAATTCTGTAACGCAGCGAAATGACCTCAAAATGATGGAACTTCCGCTTCACCCCTCGCGGCATATCGCAGTCTCCTTCGAGCTGATAAATTCTTTAATTCTTTAACTTTATCCATTGTTATAATTAGATTTTAAATGTAGATGATAGATATGTAGCTGTAATACCAAATTGTATTCCCCGATTTTGTTATCATCAAGTTTTTGAACTTCCCTCCGCTATGAAAGCAAATTTGAAGACGCATTCACGTCAAAATGCGAAAGCTGAAATGGATGAATGATTCACAATTAATCAAATCAGACAGCTGAACGAGTCTGGATAGTACCTGGCATAGACATAGATTATAGTCTAATTGAGCATATAATCTAATTTTTGTCCTGGAAATGCATATTTCTCGTGGGATTAACAAAAAAGTTTTACGATGCTACGGGCTGCAAGGTGCAGCTTGTTATTTTATGAAAGCAACGATTTAACGAACAAGCTCCAGTTCATTCTTTAGTATTTGGAAGATTTTTACGACTCATTTACTTGGATTTTTGCTAGAATTCCAGTTCTCACGCTGCAAAGATAGTGTGATTTATTTAGCACTTAGTACCAAAACCACTTTTATGCTTTTCACAACGCTGAATAGCTGAATTTTATCTGATGCCTTACGTAAACATACGGTTTCTCGTAATTTATTTTTGAAATTTTTGTATATTGCTTTTAGTAATAATATTACAACAAGCTAATAAGAAAGAGACCTAGCGATCTCCCACTGGTCGAAAATCGACCATAGACTAAACGATAATCTATTTTAAATTTGACACTAAATTTTAAACGTAAATAGTATATGCTTATATACTACCGTTCCATGGACGTAAGATGGAATATTTATTTACGGTTCATTACTTTTCTGTTATACAATTATTTTTATAGTAATGAAATAGCCTAACCCAAAGACCACACAAATATTGATAGGCACGGTGTTGGGCGTAAAATGCGTAGCCGCTCATATGAGCAAATGTATGTAAATGTCAAACGCTTTTAGATATATTAGGTATATCGTAAAAAAAGGAATTATGCCGTATTGTAGTCGAATAAAAAGCTAAGCCTTTAAGAATACCCCTGGAGTGATTATTTCATCGGTAAGTATTATATAACTCTGTCTTTCCAACTGAAATGATTTCGAGACGGGTCGCTACCGAGCGAACGTCAAAGTCACCCTGAGTCACCTCACATATGTCCAAAACTAATCGGAACCTACTCCGATAAAAACGTGAATGCAGCCTTTTTAATTATTTACTTTATAATGTCTCACGAAAGTTTTATTAATTTTATAGCTCTGTATATCTGTGTGTAAATGCAAGTGACACTGACAACCTAAGAAATTGCCTTGATAAGCATATCTAGTTTAATCCGTGGCTTAACCATATATTTTGACTAAGGTGTAGAGTTTGTGAAGTTAGGACTTATAGAGTGAGGGCGTATTGAGTTAAAAGCTAAGTTACTAGATGAGTTCTGATAACTTTTTGGTAGTGCGAGATATTATGGCTCGCACTGTCAAAAAGTTATCAGTCTTGTCGTGGCAACATTTACATGAAACTGTTTTTGATGGGTTTTCACTCATTTTAAGTTGCTTAGAAATATGTTTAACTTCTCGCTACGTATGTAAAAAAGGAAGTTACTGATTTTACCCCAATTTTGGAAAATCGAGTTTTCACCAGACTTCCACGTTTTGAAGTCCTAGGAAACTTTTTCGACTATTTTCTTAATGACGTCAGTATTTCTGCACGTATGTGAACGGCTTGACCGATCGAAACGCGGTTGATGGCATACCGCTCAACTTAGACTTTCTGAAAATTTGAACTAATTCGGTCCAGGAGATTTTGAGAAATCTTTAAACATCTTAAAAAATTTTTGATAAGACAGTATTTTTTAATACTACTTCCAGATTATAAGTACAAAATCTAATCCGCTCTATTCCTCAAAAAACTGCGTTTAATGCATAAATTGTATCAAAATATGTTTATCTGTTTGGGAGTTATCGCTGGCGAAAAATTTTGAAAAAGTGTTTATTAAAAAAACTACGTCAAATGCCGTTTTAAGAATTAAAATCGAATCATATTTTCAAAAGTTACGGCTTCGCAAATATTGAAATTACGTTATTTACAGCAAACTTAACTACTTCATATTTTTAAAATAACCTTCAGGCTAATATACCGTTTTATTTAAAAATCTAGTCAACTCTTCTGATCAAAAAAATCGTCATATATCGTAAATCGCATTAAAATCGGTTGATTCGTTCAAATTTTTATTTTGACATGTCTTTGACATTTTTAACCTACCGATTTTCGAATTTTGATAAAACAATTTAGAGCTCCAAAATTGCATTGCATGGCATTCAAAAGATCGAAAGATTTTCAAACATTAAATTTGTGTGTATAATATGTATATCATTTTTACAAACTTTAGATTTTTGAAATCTTCGAACTCAAAAATCTAGTCTAGTTATAGTTTTTACTTCTTTGAGCTTAAAATGCCTGAATTTAGCGTGAAGGTTTAGGGATAGCCTGCAGAGCCAACTGGCTTGCAGATTTCTTTAATTTATAATGAGAAGTCTATACTTTTATAATTATTAGACCTTTGGCATGAAATTAAGTTTCTATGGGAAGAAAACCCGTACAAACTTCAATCCCTTAATTCAAAGATGTGAGATATACTAAAATTCCTGTAATACGTATTTTATTATTTATAACAAGTCCAGTCCCTATGCCAATTGTCAGAGCTCTTGCATCAAACTTCGTGGAAGTATTATAGAAAATTCCATCCCTTAGTTAAAGAGGTTGGGGGATAAAAGTTTTTGTTGTTTATGTACAAATATTACATTCTAAATTTCAGCGTTCTAGAACTTCAGTACCCTATGAATTTTTATGACCATTAGTGTTCAGAAATCGGGTTTTTAGATATCAATAAAATCTATATATTGTAATATGGAATCATCCTTGTATATTTATAACAAAGACCATAAAATAGAGAAAAAAGTCCAGCCCGCTGAGTTTCTGCCGCCGGATCTTCTCAGTGTGTGGCCGCGTTCCGATCCGGTAGTAATTCTAAAAAATCGATACAATTTATAGTTTTAAATGTAATATTATATAATGATATTTTTTTTAATATTTGCACACCATATATTGGTAGAATATGTCGGTACCTTAATTTATTTTTAACAACTTGCAACACCCATATTCTTGCAAATAAATATTTTTTTTCTTTCTTTCTATACCATTAAAACTTAATATATTTACATCATATCTTGAGAACTGTTTATCTAATATAATTCTAACCCAAGCTAGGAGGTTTCAATAAACCACGAAGCGCTTTTAGAAAAGGTAGGTTGCGCTTCGCTTTATTTATCGTGGCGAGAGCACTACCAAAGAATACTTAGAGACTAGCAGAAGTCAATGTTACATACAGGTATTATTCGAGCATAGCACACATAGACACCTCTCACGGACGCGATATCTCCGACTGGTGCGGAACAAACTGTCCCGAACCATTCCGAGATATCGCGTCCGTGAGAGGTGTCTATGTGTGCGTTGCTCGAATATCACATGTATGTAGATTGACTACTGTTAGTCTCCAGTATACTATGGCACTACTGTGCCTGCGGATTTCGTGTAGCTGTGTCGTGTGTTTAAAGTTGATTCTTATCATTATTTTATAAAAGATTTTTCTCACCGTGTTGGTCCCAGGCTCCTTTGTAGAACAGGCGAACTGCCGTTCTTCCAGGCAGACCGATTGCCTATGCGAGTCACTATTATCGTGGGTACAAGGTGGTAGAGTTCTGTATTGTCTCGCCTGGGTCTGGTAAAATCGCCTTACCTATTCCTGCCGCAATATCGTCAGTGCTTGTCACTGTAGTGTTCCGGTTTGGAGGGTAAGTTAGCCGGTTAACTTATGCATGTGGCATTAGACCTCGCCACAAGATAGCAACGCACCATTAACACCTTAGCTTGTTTGCTATCTTATGATACATAAAAAAAACTGATCCAAATATATTTCCATTTTGTCATCTTCATCGAGAACTCTTATAGTCTTATAGAAGTTTCGATAAAGTCTTTGATAACTACGATAAAATATGTCAGAATACGTTTGAACAACTTTTGGAGCTCGGAACCAACACGGGGATCAGTTATTGTTTCATGTTTATACGTTATATGTAAATCTAATTCTAGCTTTTCGGTATGTAGGATCACTAGCTGCAGCGATCCTCCCCCTGGATCATAAAACTTTTTGGCGAAACGGATACCTAATTTTTTCGTGATAAAAAGTAGTCTATGTGCTATTACTGGTCATCACCTATAGGTGCGCCAAATTTCATCCAAATCCGTTCAGTAGCTTCTGCGTGATTGAGTAACAAATATTCATCCATCCATCTAAAAAAACATCCAAATATCAAAACTTTCGCATTTATAATATTTTTTTCGTGTTATTTGGATAGCCAAATTAGCAGACGTGCCAAATGATGGTCGACGTCGCCAATGAACGTAAACAAGTTTACCTGGAGCTGGCCCAGGTAACTCGTTTATGTGTTTCCCATCCTGAGATGTTAGGTGTTAAGTCTCGATGCCAGTAATTACACTGCCTGTCTTGCCCTTCTTTCCGAAACACAGCAAAGCTGTTTCACGGGAGAAATAAGCAAGATGGTGGTACCCATGCAGCCAGGACCGCGGCACAGCGCATCCCTTCCACCGGCAAAATTTGTTTATTTATAAAGGTATGAGTCAAAATTTGTTTATTTATAAAGGTATGAGTCAAAATTTGTTTATTTATAAAGGTATGAGTCAAAATTTGAGTATCTATTTTTTACATAAGAGATATTAAGGTGCTGATCGACGGGTGACCCTATACCGCGGTCTTAATGGTCTAAGAGCTCTCGACACAAAACTTATGGCCAAGTGCACTGCATATAAACGCGGTATTGTGATGATACACGGGTGAGCTTTACCGACGAGCCATAAGACCGCGGTACAGGGTCGCTCGTCGATCAGGACCTTAAAGGTCCTGATCTATTGGAAATAAGTTTTGTGTCGAGGGCTCTTAAACCATAAAAGAAGCGGTATAGGCTCGCCCTTCTATCAACGACTTTAGAATCGTGCACAGATCGAGGAGGGTTTTCAGTATGTATAATATTTTACCAGTCTGTCTATATACTGATATTGTTAATTATTATTATATGAGAAAGTTAGACATGATAGGCAACATAATTCACAGAAGCCCTTTAACCAAGCATTTTTTAGCTCTCCTGATGGAAAGAAAAGCCATCGCCTATAGACACCAAAGATGTTAATGGTACGTTGCTCTCTATATGGTATGATGACAAATGACAATGCTACATGCATAAGTCAACCGGCTACCTTACCCTCTAAACCGGAATACGACAATGACAAGCATTGACGCTATAGCGGCAGGAATATGTAAGGCGAAGGTACCAAATTCCCGGACGAGACGTTGCAAAACTCTACCACCTAGTAGTCACGATGGTAGTGACACATATAGCCAATCGGTCACCTTTTAAGTCCTGCCTGTCAGGACGGCAGTTGGTCTATTCTTCCTAGTAGCCGGACCAACATGCTTGGGGGATCATTTTGAGTTAGAAGTTATTTTTTTTATATTATTTTTGTGACGGGACATGTTAAGCCGTAATAATTTGAAGAAGTGTCCGTTAAAAATCAAAATGACTTCTGTTTCACATCTTGATATTGATGTGAAACAGAAGTCATTTTGATCTGAGTCATTGTCTTAAAAAGGAATACAAAGTTTTTTCTTCACTTATTAATTTATTAAGAACATAAACATATTTCATTTTAAACACCCAGTACAAAGGAATCCAGATTATGGTACAACAAATTAGATATACATCAATCCCACGAAAATATGTTTTTAATTACAATAAAAGGTTTTTCATATATGCACGTAATTATATAGAAAATTTCATGTAGTAGTTTTAATGCACCACGATATTAGTGACACAGCGTCGCACGTAAGACATGAAAGTCGATATTTATGGCTTGATTTAAAAAAAGCACATTGTAGCACATATAGCAAACAAGCGGATGGGTCTCCTGGTTTAAAGAGTCAACCATTGTCTATAGACACCAAAGGTGTTAATGGTGCGTTGCTATCTTGTGGCGAGGTCTAATGCCACATGATTAAGTTAACCGGCTACCTTACCCTCCGAACCGGAACACGACAGTGATAAGCACAGACGCTATTGCGGCTGAAATAAGTAAGGCGGTTCCAGTTTTGAAGAAAACATAGTAAGGTAAATTTAAAAATGTGATATTTCAACCCTACCACACGGATAGCAACTCATCGTTAACTGTGCATTGTGTGTGCAAGCACATACATACATACATTAACCATGTATGTATGTGCTTATCTCTTTACATCAAGAGAACTATCTATTTTCTCCCGTGTTAATCATATACATGTAAATCAATAAAAATTAATAAATTTACTACCTTACTGTTTGAAAAGACTAATACATGTATCACTAAAGGCGAGAAAAGATTAATATGTGTCAATAAAGTCTTGACGGTACACTCCGAAACTCGATACCACCTAGTGATGTGACTCGAGTGACTTTTTTTACTCGAGTCACTCGCCAGTGAAAACTGATTCACTCGAGTGAAGATGAGACTCGAGTGCCTTTTTTCACTCAAGTCACTCGCCAGTCAAAACCGAGGAACTCGAGTGCCACTCGAGTAAAGGTGAGACTTGAGTGAAGGTGAGACTCGAGTGTCTTTTTTTCACTAGACTGCGGCCTTACCATGAACTCTTATAGCAGGTCAATTTTAGCCGATAATTAAACTGTCCTGCTATTTCGTACCATGAAAGCGTTATATAACAGGCCAGTCAGCGACCACGTGACCTATGCCGGTGAGCGATCAATACTATTCAAACCTAGTTCTGCCCTGCATTAAGCGTACCATGAAGTGTTTTTGACAAACCGAAATCGATATTTGAACTGCTGAAATGTCATAATATTGCCGGTCACTTGCAGCTATGAACAAGTAACTTTTATTGGATTGCTTTGTCTTAAATATACCGTAAACGTAAGTATTTTTTATTATAACTGCTATTTCTAGCCTTAGTCCTATTTGGAATTTATATCGCATATTTTTTGACATTAACTGTGTTTTAGAAAAATATTGATATTGGTATAAAATATAGTACCTAATTCATTATTTCTATTTAAAGTTTTCTGAACACAATATTTACTTGCTTTTAAAGCATTTTTTTTTATTTTTAATTCTAGATAAAAAAAAGTATCTTCACGCCCGTATCCCCGAAACGGTAGGCAGAGGAACAACAAGTGCATCCACGATTAGCCGATGCATATCCCTACCCGGGCACTGTTTTCAATCCCGGGCAATATTGTTTTTGTTAGAAAACTGAAAAAACACAATTTTTTGAATTGTCAGACCCGGAACCTCATGTAATCAACTCCGACGCCGGACCACTAGACCACAGAGGCGATACACATAAATTTAGATGTGTGATGAAAATTAACGTTTTGAGTGTGCACTTTTATTGAATCCCGTTGTTTAAAATATCTCATAAAACTTCCAATTGTTCATTGAATATATTGATATCATACGATCGTTTTGCTTCCGACATCAATCACGTTCATTAAATCAATGTGTAATCTTAAGCTTTAAAATAGTCACAAACTATTCCGAAATTCAAATCTCAAAAAATCAAGACGTAAATACTCAAGAAATTTAAAAACCGCGCTCATAACATAAATATCTTTATTAAACAATTCAAGGTCAAATGTAATATTCCCAGAGTTGCGTTCTTTGATGATGCCGCTTAACAAATATTACGTGGTTTACTTTATTTTCCATATATTTTACGTAGACTTTAAATAACTTAGAACTCAATCTCTTTTGCCAGGTTGTATTCTTAAATTCAAGATTTCTAGTTAAAATGCATTGATAATAATAACTTTATACTAAAATTTAAAAACCGGCAAGTTATGTGTTTCTCAACGTTAATTTCATATGTCGTGCCAGAGATAATGTAACCGGCCAGAAGACGACGCATTGCAGGTCAACAAAAATTAGTTCATGGTACGATCGTAAAACCTGACAGGTTAATACTCATAGTTGAACTGCCTGGAACATGATAAGTATTATAAGAGTTCATGGTAGGCCCTCTGATATATGATTCTGCAGCAAAGATTTGACTTTTTATAGCAAATAAAATACAAAACTAATAAAAATATTATAAATCAACCAAACAAAATCTTTATTTTTTGTTGTCTTCTTCTGTGGCTTATAGTCGCAATTTTTTTATACAATTAAAATATATTATAACATAAATTGAAAAATACATAGTATATAGCAGGATTTTTAAGATAAATTCTTTTTAGGCTTTCGCATTACTTCAACAAAATAGGCAGGTATTATAAAAATAATGAAGTGACATATTTTACTTTATTAGTTGTCGTACTGCACAGATTTGCACTGAATTTCAAATGGAAGATACATCGGCTAAACCTGTCATAACTTGAATTTCTCACTCAAGCCGATATAAGCCACTCGAGTGGTCCGAGTCATTCGAGTTGACTCGAGTCACTCGTAATCTGAGTTATCATATATTTACTCGAGTGCGAATAGAATAAAGCTATGAGTGACTCGAGTGAAACACAGCTCGAGTCCCATCACTAACAACACCGCGTACCTTAACTATTCCTGCTGCAATAGCGTCAGCACTTGTTTGTGTCATAACCGCTTTGGAGAGGAAGGTAGCCGACAAACTTACACATTTGGAATTCTATCCCTACCAAACGAATAGCAAAACACCATTTATACCTCAATGTATCTATAGGTGAAACCACCAGCTTTTTTTCTATCCTAGGAATAAAAAAATATCAATAATGGATGTAAGAATATATATTTTACATTAAAACTTACATTTAAACTGGCGGTTCTTCTCGAACTCAAATCTAACGATGGCATAGTTTTTAAACATTACATTTATGGATCATTTTTATATCTGTAGATAGCAAACGGCAGATGGATTTACTCATGGAAAGAGAATCGCAGTAAACCCGCAACAACCAATGTCCCAATCACTGGGACTCAAATCTTTACCACACTTAAATGAAACTATCTGGAAAATATAACTTTTGAAACAAAAAATAATTATTATATATAAAAAATAATTATTATATTAAATAGTTCCAAATCAGGTCAGGCGTTCTTTTAAAAAGATTTCCTCCTCCTCCTTTTCGGGACTCAGTTTAAAATAATTTCCAACTAAAAAAAGTATCTCAGTCCTGTATCCCGAAGAGGTAAGCAGAGGTACAATAAATAAGTTGCTGATAATGTATATCGAGCTTCTAGAAAGTGTTTAAGAAAAGTAAAAAAAAACGTATCTTCACGTCTGTATCCACGAAGAAGTAGGCAGAGGTACAACCAGTGCACCCTCGATTAGCTGAAGATACTTGGTACCATAATGTTATAGGTGGCAAGCCTATCGCAAACCGAGCACTTTCCAATACCGGGCAACATTCTTTTTATCGGAAAACTGGAAAAAGCACATTTTTGAATTGCCCGACCTAAAACCGGATCCGGGACTTCATGTGGTCACCTCCGACACCGGACCACTAGACCACAGAGGCGATTTTAAACTACAATTAATAAATAGATGTTTTAAAAGGGTTTTGCCTTTTCCCCATGTAGGTCCATTCTGCCAGGCAGTTCGTAAAAAAAGAATGCATATAGAAATACTATTTAATAATAAATAAAATATACAATACAGATATACATATACAACCTTTTAGTTTTAAAATACAAAACCTTTTATTTTTATTTATATTTCTCCCTCTTTCTTTTTTTTTCCTCTAAGTAATCAAAAATTTTTTGCACCAGCTGATTAGCGACCGTCAGTACGGTTTCCGTCGCGGCCGCTCAGCTGGTGACCTTCTAGTATACCTAACTCATCGATGGGCGGAAGCAGTTGAGTCCAAGGGGGAGGCATTGGTAGTTAGTTTAGACATAGCGAAGGCCTTTGATCGGGTATGGCACAAAGCGCTTCTCGCGAAGCTGCCTTCCTATGGGCTTCCTGAGAAATTATGCGAGTGGATCACCAGTTTTTTGGCTGACCGGAGCATCAAGGTCGTTGTCGACGGTGCGTGCTCCGATCTTAAATCTGTCAATGCTGGTGTTCCCCAAGGCTGCGTGCTATCACCGACACTGTTCCTTCTGCATATCAATGATATGATGCGAATTAGCAACATACATTGCTATGCGGATGACAGTACTGGTGATGCTACATACTCCGGCCGTAGCAGTATTTCTCGGGAACACGTCGAAGAGTGCCGAAACAAGCTTGTGTCTGAAGTCGAGAATCGACTTACCGATGTCTCGGAATGGGGTCGCCAAAACCTGGTTACTTTTAACCCCAAGAAGACACAGCTTTGCGTGTTCACCGCAAAAAAGACACCCTTTGTCGTATCACCTCGATTTGAGGATACTCTCCTGACAGCCTCAGCTAGTGTCGGAATCCTGGGAGTTGACATATCGAATTACGTTCAGTTTCGCGGTCATTTGGAAGGCAAGGCTAAACTAGCCTCCAAAAAGCTTGGTGTGCTCAGCAGAGCGAAACAGTACTTTTTGCCGGTCCATCGCCTTCAACTTTATAAGGCACAGGTTCGGCCTCACATAGAGTACTGTTCGCATCTCTGGGCCGGAGCTCCTCAGTACCAGCTTCTTCCTCTTGATCGCATTCAGCGTAGAGCGGTTCGAATCGTTGACGACCAGGCCATTTCGAAACAGCTTGACTCTTTGGCATTGCGCAGAGATGTAGGTTCTCTCTGTGTCTTTTATCGTATATATCATGGAGAGTGTTCCGACGAGTTGTTTGGATTAATTCCTGCCGCCGAATTCCACCATCGGACATCGCGTCAAAACTTGAAGTTCCATCCTCACCATCTCGATGTCTGGAAATCCACAACTGTGCGTTTCTCCCGACACTTTTTACCTCCCACTACTCTGTTATGGAACCAATTACCGGCAGGGGTATTTCCGAACGGATACGACATAGGGACCTTCAAGAAAAGAGCTTACTCATTCTTAAAAGGCCGGCAACGCAACTGCAAGACCTCTGGTATTGCAGATGTCCATGGGCGGCGGTGATCACTTACCATCAGGTGCACCTCTTGCTCGTTTGCCCCCTCTTCTATAAAAAAAAAAAAAAAAAATTCACTTTCACAGCGTGCGAGCTCTCACTCGACTTTTTTTATTTATATAATTATAAAAATCATGAAGCTGTATTATATCTAGAGGCAACACTTCTAATACCTACTTGAAGTCTTACCCTCTCTCTCTCTTATACACCTGTATAAAAAGGGATGGCAAGACCTCATAGACAGAGATATAATTTAGGTATATGTTTCAAATGATTAATCTGGGTGCCAGCTCCATCTTTATCTGATAATTTATGATAAATACAATGATACACGACAACTTTTAAAAGTTTATTTAACAATGACAGTATTTTCACATATGTACAAATGTATTATAAACTTGTGGTATTATTAGTAAGATGCGTTATAGAAACCAAAGACGAAGTAGAACTCTATTACCGAAGCTCTTTTTATCTTACAGTAAATTTTCTGTGAGACACAAATGAACTGAGAATTTCAGCGCATTCTTGATACTGCTTTTTAATTTACTACAGTAGATTTACGAAATTTATTTATAAAATTGTTTATTGTGAAAACAAAATCTAGAATACAATTTCTATGTAGATATCTAGTGCCCCACCCCGGCTTCACATGAAGAGTACTACCTAATTAACATTTTTTTTTTGTTGAAAACCGCGGGAACAACTCATATTTCAGGGATAAAAGTCTATGTGCTTTTCCAGGTCATCATCTACCTGTGTGTCAAATTTTATCCAAATGCGTTTAAAAGTTTTTGCGTGGCTGAGTCACAATATCCATTCATCCAAACATTCAAACTTTCGCATTTACAATATTAATATAGATATGTCACGAAATTAATAAAATAGCAGAAAAAATCTATTTATCATTTTAGGAACCACTTAGAAATCCTTATCGAACGTACATGCGATCGAACATACATTTATTTTTGAAAATGAATTTACGCTTCTTATCAATATGTGACTCAAATCCGCGTCCCGTTCAACTAATATATACGCTCTAGCAATCGGAACTACGTAGTTTTACTCCATGTTGGTCAGGACTCTGAAGAATAAATCAACTGCCATTCTACCAGAGGTTTGCAACGTTTCACCCGGGTGTATAGTGCCACCGCTTCACTTATTCCTGCCGCAATAGGGTCAATGTTTGTCACTGTCGTGTTTTGATTCAAGGCGATAGCATACGCCAAACTACGAAATATACTTCTCTTTGAAAGCCTACTACTTCTAAACGGTTAATCCAATAATTAAAAAATATATACATTGTACGTAAAATATAATTAACTTTAAATTTTAAGTTCGTTTTTCAAATTTTATTGTTATGTTTAACGAAAAAAAAATCGAATATCTCTCTTATTTTTACGCAAAATTTTTCTTATAACTTCCAAACTACTAAAACGATTTTGGTGATTTTTTCACTTTATTACAGACAATTTATTGCTTTATAAAATTTAAGTTCAAAATTTTACAAAATCATTATAGTGTGCCATTAAATCAATAAAAACCTTATTATTTCATTCGCGGACAGCGCTCGCTCCGAAAGTCAGTCTCATAGATAAATATGTGTATTACTATAGGTATAGATAGGCAACTTTCTAAATCTATAATGGCGTACTACTGGCGTCATCTATCTTATAGCATGAGAACTATTTTGTTTCGGCAGCTTAATATAGGTACCTACTTTTTTATTGAAATTTCAATAGTAAATAGGAATTTATCAAACACTACACAGCGTGCCATTCAAACAAAATGTAACTCTGACAAGTCCTTTCGCAACTTCGATTAATTGCCACGCTGTATAATGTTATATATTCAGAATTAAAACATTCATATTATAATTTAAGATTTTATTAACTCACAATAAATAGCACAATATAGTAGTTTTGTGTCACGATTAAGCAATCCGGAGAATAAAAGTTCAAACTCAATAAAAATAACACTAATAGATACAAAACAAACCGAATTTCAATAATAAAATGCGCACGAGTATCAACATTTAACACCATGACGACGCCATTTGTAATTGTATTGTTTTTTGTTTGATAGATTGGCCAAACTTTGTTATTTTGAAAAATAAGCGTATTTACTACAAAACAATATATGTTTATAGTTCAGATAGTTAAAAAATATAATTTAATGTAATATCGTATTTAAAAATATATATTTAAGACATTAAAAGGTTATTTTTAATATTCGTATGTAGTGGCAAAAACCTTGAATCCAGATCTTAAGTCTTTAGAAATAAAATCTTTTTCAATTCGTGTCCTAGATGACGCTATTTTCAATACAATTATCAAATATTTTATAGTACTAAATTACAATAGCATGGTCAGTCTCCTGGTAGCATTCGTACGAGGAAGCTGTGTCGCACGTCTGCGTACTCCGCTCTGCACATTCGAGTCAAAGAATAATAATACAGATAGTACGTTTGGCACAGTAATAAGGTTGTGCTGTTTGAAAATTGGACATTTCGTTTACGCTTTAACGTTTTTTATAGGAGATAATTAGTTTGGAGCGGAAAGGCTGATTTTTTTACAGGTGTTGTTCTTATGATGTAATTTAAACCCTTGAAGAGGTAAAAGGGGCGTTAATGAGTGTATTAAATAAATTGTTTATTGTTTAAAATTTAGTACTTAAGTGTGCTTTTTAATATGATTAAAGGAATACGCGTTTTTGAATATCATCCCATAAAGCGGTAAAAGGAGAGTTAATTTTTGTATGAAAAATGAATTGTTTATTGTAGAAATTATTTAAAATTTTCTATTAATGCTTTTTAATACAATTAAAGAAATTACACGAATTTCTTTAATTGTATTAAAAAGCATAAATACAAAATTTTAGAATTTCTTTTAATTTCATCCATTAAAAGGGTAAGTGTATAAGTTTGTGTTAAAATAAAAAGTTTATTATCTAAACTCTCATAAAATTTAGTACCTACTAATTCAATTCAATCCAAATTGAAGAAACATGCGCGTAATGAAGTTCGAAGTTTCATCCCTTAAAGGAGTAAAAGTGGGTGTTACGTTTCATATGAAAAATTAAGCGCTTATGGTCAACATAACTTGAAATTTGGTACTTACGTTATTCAACACAATTTAAAAATTATATATTTAGGGATTTCATAAATTCTATTCCTTAAAAGGGTAAAAAAGCGTTTATGTTTGTATGTTAAAATATATTGTTTATTGTAGGATATTGTAGAAATTATTTAAAACTTAGTATTTATGTTTTTTAACACAATTCAATGAATACGAGTTTAAGGTATTTTAAATTTCATCCCTAATTTCAAAAAAAAATTGTTTCATCAAAATCTTTTCAAATTTATTAGTTATGCTCTTTACTTCAATTACGTAAACGTGCATGTAAGGAAACTTTGAGTTTTATCTCGTAAGGAGGTAAAAGCGGGGCTGAAAGCTAGTATTTATTAATTAATTATTAATCTAGTGGTCCAGCGTTGGCGTTGACCACATGAGGTCCCAGGTTCGATTCCCGGGTCGGGCACATAAAAAAAAGTGTTTTTTCAGTTTTCTGAGAAACACAAAGTTGCCCGGGATTGGAAAGTGCCCGGTTGGCGATAGGCTTGCCACCTATCACATTTGTGGGACCAAGTATCTTCGGCTAATCGTGGGTGCACTTGTTGTACCTCTGCCTACCCCTTCGGGGATATGGGCTTGGAGATACTTTTTTATTTTTTATTTTATTTATTTGCGTAATTTTATTTGTGTGCGTAACACGCAAATATTTATTTGCGTGTGGATGCTGAATAATATTTTGAGACTATTCAGGTGCTTACCTGCATTTAGGCTTGAATGTTTTTAATAGCTATAGATGGATAAGTATTTTGTAAATATTTTGTATAAGTGTACAAAAAATAAAACAAATAAACAACGAACATAATTCAAGCAAGCGACTAAAAAGCAAAACTCTGAAGAAAAAAGATAAAAATCCGGTGCTATTTGAAGGTGGTGAAGTCTTCGCAACCAACGTGTTTGTATGAAGAGAGTAATAAACGTGCAGGAAGCAAGAAAAATTTGCAAGGATCTTGACATATTGCACTCGGTTCTCTTTGCCTACCTCGTACGGGGACTGGCGTGAATATATATTGTTATTGTTGTTGTTTTAGCAATAACCAGGAGCGACGGCTTTATGTGCTCATCCGAGGCATGGAAGTGATAACACACCACCCGCCAGACTCCAAGCTGCTACTGAGATTTCTGAATTTTCGGAAAATACCCTATTATTTTAGGTTATCCCCTAGACAACGAGGCAGTTATCATAATCATTAGTTCGACCTTGGTTTTTTGCAACACATCAACTCGGTTTTGGAACTACCGCTTTACATATTCCTGCCGTAACAGCGTCGGTGTTTTTAACTGTCGTGATTCGGTTTTGAGGGCAAGGTAAACATATGCATGTAACATTCTAACCCTGCTACATGAATAGCAATGCACCATTAACATTTTTAGTGTCTAATAGGCGATGGTTATATGTTTCTATCAAGAAAACTGTTTACTTGTTTGCTAACATAAGAAATGAAATTAATATAAATAAATTAAATATATTATACTTACAAATAGTCTAAATTAATCAACCTGTTTAATACTTTTCTTTTAATTTAATTGAAAGCATATAGATACTCTTTCAATTAAATTAAATCTCTACGTTTTCTGACGAGATTTTGAAACAAAAACATAAATTTTAAAAGGTTATTTAAGAGGTCACTTTTTACAAAATCACGTTTTCAAAGATTTTTTTTATATATTAATTGTTAATTTTATGTATTAAAATAAAGTGCTACATGAGATGTATTGTATAAGAAAATAGGATACGTAACATTGTGTAAAATTGTCATATAATTCTTTTGTCAATTTTCGATATTTACTGTTTTTTCTTTCGATATTTATCGTTTTTCTAAAATTAATCGGTTGACCGATTATCAGTTATGGGTTTTGAGTTTGCCAACATTCATTTGATTCATGATGATAAAAGTTCATATAAGTAAACAAAAATATTAAAACGTATCTGCATCCATTTTATATATTCTTTGACGTTGGGAGATTTTGGCGTGCGGGATAGTACTTACGCTGCGCCTGTCACTAACTCAAGGTCGTTCGCAGGTGTAATCGCCTTAAAGGGTAAGGTATTCTTTCTATTTTTTATGACAGCAATTGTATTATTAACGTATATTTGCTATATAAAAATAATATATAATTTGTTTAAGTATCAAATATCTTGTCATTACTTAGATAACAAAATCCCTTAGAGCAAGCTTAGTGGACACTCATTAGATCTCATCGCAGTTCCGGGCCAAAGAAAAGAAGCAAATGACTGAACCCGAAGAGGTTTTATGCACATCCACTTTGTACCCGTAAGTTTAATCTTAATAAGGATTCATTTTATTACGTTGAACCTTCACTAGTTACGTGGCACTGATGACAGTACAGAATTCAAAATCTTGTATCTAATACCTTTAAACGAGCAATTAAATTGGAATCTCGGAATCGGCTTCAACGATTTTCATGAAAGTCACAAATTAGGGGTTTTTCGGGTCAAGGAATCGATTTATCAAGGTTCCAGGTCCAAGAAAAGCTTGGTTCCCAAGATATGAGTATGTGAAAAACCGAGCAAAGCTCGGTCAACCAGGTACAGAAAAAAAATGTATTCTATAGGAATCGATTTATCAAAGTTCAAGGTCCAAGAAAAGATCGGTTCCAAAAATATGTGAAAAACCGAGCAAAGCTCGGTCAACCAGATATTTAGAATTAATACAAGATTTTAAACTGATGGACCCCTTTTGAAGAAGAGATCATCGACTTTTTGCAGGCATTTCTTAAAAGGGTGCTTCGGTGTGTAGAGTCCTGCAAAATTTCATCCGGGTTTTAAAACCACCACCTTACCTGCTCCGTCGCAATAGCGTCGATGTGTGTAAGTCTCGTGTTTGGTAATACGTTTGGCCGATGATTTACATTTTACGAATTTGCTTACAGATTTTTTAATACAAGCGATCGCCTGTAGCTGAAATTCGACCAGAGAATGTTTTTTATGTCATAAGATAGCAAACAAGCAGATGAGATGATGATGATGAAACCAAAGATGTTAATGGTGCATTACTATCTTATGGTGAGGTCTAATGACACAGGCATTAGTTTACCGGCTACCTCACTGTTCAAACTGGAACACGACAGTGACAAGCACTGACGCTATTGCGGCAGGAATAGGTAAGGCGGTGATACCAGACCCGGGCGAGACAATGCAGAACTCTACCACCTAGTATAAATAATAAAATCTCTTTTAAGCTCAACAACTAACTTTAGCAATAAAGAAAATAGTATGCATGTATATTCTCATGCGATCATGTATATCGCGTGAATGTAGTGTGTATTGTTAAAGTGAAACTTTTATTACATCGTTTCAGATTTTTTGGTCTGTGTGTCGCATGCCGCGTGACGGTCGGCCGCGGAATAGGGATAAAGTGAAAGGCGAAAGTTGGCATTAAAGTCCGTACTCCTCGTCAGAGCAGCCGAGGCCAATATGGCGGCGTCTATAGTTCAATCAGCTGACCGTGTATGCCGTCTACTTTTATCATTTCCATTTTCCAAGTATAAAATTAAGATTGATGAAGCGATTTTTATACCCTTAATGGAATATTATTCCGAAATTTTTAGTTAAATATCTATAATGTAAAAAAAAGTTTCCACACAATCCGTTTTTTTATTTTTATTTATTTAATTTTGACCGCCCCGTTGGTCGAGTGGTTAGAGACCCTGACTACGCAATCAACGAGGCTCGGGTTCGATCCCCGACGGGGACAAGCATTTGTGTGATGAGCATAAATGTTTGTATTTCCGGGTGTGGGTGTTTATTATATATATTCTAGTATTTATATATGTATTTCTATGTATTAGTATCGTTGACTAACACCCATAACACAAGCAAATAATTTGCTTACTTTGGGGTTAGATCAATAAGTGTAATTTGTCCCGTGAATTATTATTATTATTATGATTATTATTAAATGTGCTGTGCTACATTGGAAATATTCACAAGTAGGCTGCTGAGTTTAGTTATGTTGCTACCAGTGATGTACAAAATACCCTGTAAAAAGTATTTGGAATACAAAATACTTTTAAATTAAGTATTTCAGATACCAAATACAGAATACTTTCGAGAATGGTATTTAAATACTACATACAAAATAGGTATTTTATAAATACTTTATAAAATACAAATACTTTTGTAAGAAAACAATATTTGAATTTAAGATTTTTTTATTATAACTCTCAATATACATTATGCCAATTATTGTAATTTTAAGTTAGACTTAAAAATTAATTTGTTTATGGCTTCTTATTGCATTTTGCGTATGAAAAGGAAAAATTTGAGACACGATTATTATATTCCGGAACAATTCGCCAGGATAAACTACTAAGCCAGTTTGAGACGGGCGCTAGTTTGCAAAACTTGCGGTGTGATCACGGCTTCCAATGACAAACTTCCAGCAAACTAAAATGAGGGTATAAATTTGCTTACAGGGAAACTTGAGCATATCTACTTATGTTCTTTGTGATGTACGGTCTGTGGTGTATTTATATCCTTCATCAGTTATTAGGTATACGTAAAATTCGGGGTTTAAATCCTTGGTCAGACAATCGTTTTTTTCTATAAATCTTTCTTCGGTCTAAATGGGTGCTTTATTTGTTAATAGATTCAACATCTCTTTATTATGACATGTAATAACATTAACTAATTTTGGGTGCATACGTTTCATAGTACAGGAAGAATCGGCGCATGAGTACTGAGCTATTCCATTCTAATTTTCTTATGCGATCCTCTTCAAATTGCCCTACTGATGATATAAATGCATATTGCCATGGGGCAACCCGGGCCATATTGCTTAAACCGAAATTGTTTAAACAATTGCAATAAATTGTTATTTTTAAACCGGTCATTTTTTTATATTCTTTATTAAAATACAAATAATTTGTCCGGTTGAAAAAATATCAATTCCTTTTTCAACCGGACAAATTATATTCTTTATTATTCATGCTAGAAATCTAAAAATTATATAAGCCCAAACATGTCTTATTAAAAATAAAACAATATGTTTATAAAAATGTTTTCATAAGCAACTTAGTTAAAGAAGTGAAATCCCACCAAAAATCATTTTCATGTAAAATGTTGCCAAGGCGAGACCATTATGGCTGGCTCTGTCAAAAAGTTATCAGATCTCATGTAGAGCCAAGCTTCTAACTCTACACGCACTCATTCTACAAGTCCAAACTACAACTCAACTCTACACCTTATTCATAATATTAGGGCTTGGCTGTTTCGCTACCGTCACATGTGCATGAAGTAAAAAATGTATTCACTCTTCATTACTTTTTAACCCTCGACGAAAAACGAGGGGTGTTATAAGTTTCAGGTGTGTATTAGCTGTGTATCTGTGTATCTGTGTGTCTGTCCGTGACGTCATAGCGCCCTGGCGGATGATCCGATTTGGTTGCGGTTTTTCTTAATTGAAAGCCCTGTTTTACGAGACGGTTTTTAGCTTTGTTTCAATAGAATCTGTTCAAGATCACCAGCTCTTTTTTAATTGATGAAAGGAAATAAACAACTTGTAATGGCTATATACTAAATTTTGTATTCTCTTACTTTATTAATATTACAATTACATGGTAACCTTAACGTAATACTTTGAGATCGTCATTCGAAGATCATCAGCATCTATTTAACTGGCAATTTTCGTATGTAAATAACAGATTTTCGAAATATTGCAAGCATCTTTTTAACGACTTTCTGATATCGTTTGTACAAAAAAACTTGACAAACTTGTAAAAGCTCAGTGACAATGCAATACTATGGTACCATCCAACAAAGCTCATTAGGGACTGGAACTCTTTGATCCAGAGTTTTAACAAGATAACCTTGTTTGGACCAATATGGTTTTGTTGCTAAAAGTACAAAGTTTGATTAGTGCTCATGTTGACGAGGATCTGAAGATGGAGCTGAAAAAGTGGTACCGAAAATCACGAGTAGAATGTAGAAAGAGATAAGATGGTCAAGTTCGGATTCGATGGATTTTTGATAACGCGTACTTTCCATTATATATAACGTCAAAAATCTGAAGATGGAGCCGTAAGTGTGTCATTCATTGTAACTCGCAGATAGAAATTCCTAATATAGTGGAGTTTGGAGTCATTTAATTTGTTATAGTAGGCTCTTTCTCATGATGATAAGGCTCTGACGATTGAGCCAAAAAGTGACATTGGAACTCCAAGAATCCAGCTTCAAAATACAACTACAATGAACGCCTAAACTAAATGCGGTAGTATACGTAATTTTGAGTTAGCACTTAATTTTTTTGTATTGGCAAACACAAGTGCTGGATGATTTTCAGGCTCTGATGAACTGAAAAGTAACCACTTCAAGAAAAGAGCTTACTCATTCTTAAAAGGCCGGCAACGCAACTGCAAGACCTCTGGTATTGCAGATGTCCATGGGCGGCGGTGATCACTTACCATCAGGTGCACCTCTTGCTCGTTTGACCCTCTTCTATAAAAAAAAAGAGAACTCCTAATATAAGATAATCTAATCGAAATTGGACTCATTTGTTCTGCTTGGACAAGCACTCTAGTGCTAGATGGTTTGCACAGTCTCATGATAGAGCTGGGAGTACGTTATGGGAACTCTGGATTAAAATAGAGAAACACAGATGTTGTTTCTCTATTTTAATCCAAAATTCCCACTTTGGTGTCATTTGTTATTATAAGGACTTTGGAGCGGAATGACTTCCAGTGCCTGATGATAGAGCTGGAAGATGTGCCCGAGAAATCTTCAGCTGAACCAGGTTAATCCATCAAGTGGGGACTCATTCAGTTTGTTTTAGCAAACAATTTGGTGCTGGATAATTTTCAGTATCTGATGATAGAATCGGAAGGTAGTCATGGGAACTTCTAAAGTAAACAAGATAAACCTATCGAGTCTGGTGTCCTTTGTTCTGTTTTAACAAATATCTTGTCTCTTAATAAAACGTATAAAATATATATATATATATATATATATATATATATATATATATATATATATATATATATATATATATATATATATATATATATATATATATATATATATATATATATATATATATATATATATATATATATATATATATATATATATATATAATAATCGTGTCTCAAATTTTTCCTTTTCATAAGCAAAATGCAATAAGAAGCCATAAACAAATTAATTTTTAAGTCTAACTTAAAATTACAATAATTGGCATAATGTATATTGAGAGTTATAATAAAAAAATCTTAAATTCAAATATTGTTTTCTTACAAAAGTATTTGTATTTTATAAAGTATTTATAAAATTCCTATTTTGTATGTAGTATTTAAATACCATTCTCGAAAGTATTCTGTATTTGGTATCTGAAATACTTAATTTAAAAGTATTTTGTATTTCAAATACTTTTTACAGGGTATTTTGTACATCACTGGTAGCAACATAACTAAACTCAGCAGCCTACTTGTGAATATTTCCAATGTAGCACAGCACATTTAATAATAATCATAATAATAATAATAATTCACGGGACAAATTACACTTACTGATCTAACCCCAAAATAAGCAAATTATTTGCTTGTGTTATGGATGTTAGTCAACGATACTAATACATAGAAATACATATATAAATACTAGAATATATATAATAAACACCCAAACCCGGAAATACAAACATTTATACACATCACACAAATGCTTGTCCCCGTCAGGGATCGAACCCGAGCCTCGTTGATTGCGTAGTCAGGGTCTCAAACCACTCGACCAACGGGGCGGTAACCGGTAGAAGCCCATGAGAACGTCTAAGCTAATCTAAATAAACCCATCAAATGTGGGCTAATTCGGTTTATCTTGGCAACACTTACACTTGTTCTTTCCTTGGCACAAAAGGATTAGGTGATTGGCTATGCGAGTCGCTACCATCGTTACTACTAGGTAGTAGAGTTCTGCATTGTCTCGCCCGGGTCTAGTACCACCGCTTTACCTATTCGTGCCGCAATAGCGTCAGTGCTGGTCACTATCGTGTTCCGGTTTCGAGGGTAAGGTAGCCGGTAAACTTATGCATGCGGCATTAGACCTCGCCACAAGATAGCATCGCACCATTAACATCTTTGGTGTCTATAGGCGACGGTTGACTCTTTATATCAGGAGACCCATCTGCTTGTTTGCTATCTTATAATATAAAAAAATGTACGATTTTTAAACAATAACAGTAATTGTTAAGAGATTGGTAAGAGAAGCAATCAAACCTAGGCGTTTTGCCTTTCAAATAATCTGAAATGTTATAACAGCCTTTTTCTTTTCTTCTTTCACACATTTTTTTAGTTTATTTCCTTTCCGGCAAATGTCTGTAGATTGTTTATTGTAAAGCGTTTACATTGCACCGTAAATGAGTTATTTATTCTATGGAGATGAGATGCATGCACAAGAAGATTGCTTTTGTTCCTTATAATTTGCGAATAAATATCACCATTTTCTATGAACCAATTCTAAACATACATTATATTTTCAAATATATACCGGGATATTAAAGTTAGAGTGATGATTTCTTTGAATGTTTTTCTCGTGAAATGTCTTGGCCCAAGATTTTAAATTGCCCTTACAATTTTTCGTTATATAAATATAGTATACCTACTATCTAACCCACGCAGCTTCGCCCGCGAGTAGAGTAACATGTCGTCGATATATTTTATACAAATTTGCATGCCTTAATTCAACTCCTTAGGCTCAATTTACACCGCCGCGGAATGGAACGGAAGCGATGTTTGCAATGAAATTGTACATAGTGTAATGAATGAACTTTATGTCAATTATGAAACACATATTAAATACAAGCTAAAAAAGGTCGCGCGTGTCCCGCGGAATTCTTCGGTCGGTGCTGTCAGTTGATCCGTAGCGAATTAACATAAAGCTCATTCTATGCAAAATTTTAATTTCAAATAGTCGCTTCCGACGTTCCATTCCGCGGCGGTGTAATTGAACCTTAGGGGTGGAGTTAAAAGTTGTATTGGATATAATAAATATACTATAAATATATATATAACCAGTATTTGCATTAGTTAGCAGTCTCCTTTTTTACTGTAAAAAAATAACTGAAATACCTAAGTCTATTTAAAACTCGTTAAGAGAAAATATATGTAGAAAAACTACTAATTTAATTAATTTTATCTTACAGTAAAATATTCTAAGTGACCAAATAAACTGCTAATTTACAGCGTACTCATGCAACAGCTTACTAATTAAGATGCCAGTTATTTTTCAGCACATTAATATTATTCTCATTTACGAGAATCCGGTGCAGAAGAGACTATTAGTATATTTAATTTTATCTTACTGTAAATATTCTGTGACACAAATTAACCAATTATTTACAGCGTAATACTGCAACAGCATGCTAATTAAGATACTCGTTTCGTTTCTAGTACATTTATATTATTTTATGTTGTTGAAATGTGTATGTGTTGAAAATAGGTGTAGGTAAATTATTAATAATGTAATTTATATCTTAAATCAAACATTATATGAGAATTAAATGCAACGTGATATCATTATATTCTATGCTTTCCATCGTCACTACTTGTTGAAATTCCATTACTATTAGCCAAATACTTTATTTCTTCTCTCACATAGCAATTACAAAAAACTTAAAGCTATGTCTACACTGGGTTAACATTATGTTTATTAGTCTACGTGAGAGACTGGTGTCTGTACTAGGAAGCCTGTGTTACAGATTACCAGCCTCTCCCGTTCTGAACCTGGCGGGGCAAGTAAGACACAATTAACACTGCGCTTGTACTATTATTTTACTTCACAACTTGTATATTTTTAGTATATTACTCAAAAGATTTCATTTTTAAGCGTCTTAAGGATGTAATATATAGTTAAATACGCATAATTTCAAGTTAAGCATCCAAAACATGCTTAAAAAGTGAAACCGGATGAGTCATATACTAAACACACACATACATACATATATATATATATATATATATATATATATATATATATATATATATATATATATATATATATATATATATATATATATATATATATATATATATATATATAATTTAGGAACTGCTTGGCAGGATGGCAGATTATCTATTCATATATTCATCAGGCAGATATTATATGGCCTCCGAAATCTGAGATTTAGGATTCAATTCGCAATCCAGATAATAAATACAGTGCGGTATTATAAAAATCTATGCTGCAACTCAAGGACTGCTACCGCCTTATTGCAAAACGAGATCTAAATATGTTACCGAGCTTAATACCAGGTTTAGTTCTGTTTAGTTAGTTTATTAATGCTTTATTTAAAAGTTAATTGTAATTGCAGCGGTGGGCTGACCACACAGTTCGAAGGCCGACGACGATCCAATAAATTGCAGAGAACCTAACTGTCAAACAACGATCGTTTTCTCTGCCTACCTCGAAAGGAAAACAGCATGAAGATACTTAATTCTGTATCCTCGTTATAAGATTTCACGATTACGGAAAAAAAAAAAATTTTTCGAAGAAAGACAGGTGAAAAAGAAGATTTATTTATCTTCGCTAAGAAAAACCATACTTGATAATACTTTAACAAGATAAGATATAAGGCACCAATGTTCCTTGGGGCGCTCAACCCAAATGGGCATTCAAGAAGGGCTAGACCTTTTTCTGAAATGTATTTTGTAGGTATAATGTTTCTTCGTTGGGACGTTAACTGAGTTTTATGTAAAGAACGAAGGTAAATCTAAAAAGATATTCACGGGTATTCATTTTCTTCAAATTTGTTTCAAATGCTGTTGACATTTTAATTTCACTGACGATTGAAGGACATATTTGGCACTTCTATAATCTATATTTCTATCTATATTAATATTATAAATGCGAAAGTTTGGATGTTTGGATGGATGGATGTTTGTTAATCAATCACGCAAAAACTACTAAACGGATTTAAATGAAATTTGGTACACAGATAGATGATGACCTGGACTAGCACATAGATTATTTTTTACTCCGGACAAGTAAGGTCATACCGCGCGATTCACCAAAAACTTTTATAACGCAGCGGACTGCACACTGCAGCTAGTTAATATTATAAATGCGAAAGTTTGGATGTTTGGATGGATGGATTTTTGTTACTCAAAAACGCAAAAACTAATGAACAGATTTGAATGGAATTCGGTACACAGGTAGATTATGACCTGGAATAGCGCATAGGCTACTTTTTGTCCCGAAAAATGTAGGTGAGCCCGTGGGGTTCGCCAAAAACTTTTATTATGCAGCGGGCTGCACTCGTCAGCTAGTAGTGCTACTTACCGCTTTGATAAGATCGTGGAATAAAATAAAATTACTATTAATAACAAATGACTACTCCCCCGTGTTGGTCCGGACTCTCTTTGAAGAATAGACCATCTGCCGTTCTGCCAGGCAGTTCGTAAGAGGCGAACAATGGGCTATGCCAATCACTACAATCGTGGCCACTAGGTGGTAAAGTTCTGCTTGCCCGGGTCTGATACCACCGCCTTATTTATTCCTGCCGCAATAGCGTTAATGCTTGTCACTGTCATGTTCCGCTCCGGAGGGTAAGTTAGCCGATAAACTTACGCCTGTGGCATTAAAATCTCGCCACACGGGTGGCAACGCATCATTGACATCTTTAGTGTATAGGCGATGGTTTTCTCTTTCCATGAATAGAATCATTTGCTTGTTTGCTATCTATACAAAAATGGTAAAGTGTGTGGCGGGCCACGCGCAATGCAGTTTCGAAGTTGCCTATAACAATAATGCGAACTATGGAAAATGAAAAATGAAAAATACGGAAAGGTGGTACGAACCAAGAAGGGATATAGAAGATAAATAGTAAAGACGCGACAGTAAAGTCCCGTAGCTAAACGGAACAGTGGTAAATTATATTAATTTACTATATAATATTTAAATCGCCTTTGTGGTATAGTGGTCCAGCGTTGGCGTTGACCATATGAGGTCCCGGGTTCGATTCCAGGGTCGGGCATTTAAAAAATAAAGTGTTTTGCCAGTTGTCTGAGATACACAAAGTTGCCCAGGATTGGAAAGTGCCCGGCTGGCGATAGGCTTGCCACCTATCACATTTTTGGCACCAAGTATATTCGGCTAATCGTGGGTGCACTTGTTGTACCTCTGCCTACCCCTTCGGGGATATGGGTGTGAAGATACTTACTTTATAATATTTAAATAGGCGACGTGATCTTCTTACACGAGGCTTAGATCGTAAGATCCCGGGTTCGATCATATAAAATATTATTGAAGATATTTCCAGATCTTTCGCGAAAATCCAACATCTCCTCCCTGCATGATGGGTAATGGATTACCACTCCATGCCTCAAATTAAGCACGTAAATTTGTCAGTTCTGGTTATCGCTATAAATAAGCGATAATCGATATTAGGTGAGTAAAATACGGCCATGGGGATCACCACTTATCTCGCCAACTGACAAACTCTCTCAACCCCTCAAGGGATCAGGCGTTATCTAAATTCTAAGAAGCATAATATTGTTTGCAAAATTTAACCTTTCAACATTACTAAACGTACAAATGTATAGTTCCCTTTTATATTCCCAAGTAAGGTTGACATGATAGAAAAAGTTTGTGACGAAACTAATCATGTTTATGGCCCACGCCGTCCTTTGTTAGGTGTGGATCTAGAAGCACCTGAGACCTACATGAGCTTTTATTTTTTTATATATCGCCGTTTTCATGTACCAATAAATAATACTTGTTTTAATATATCGTAGTATAGAAAACAAAATTATGGTTCTTCTGATGGAAGAAGATAAACATCGCCAAAAACAAAAGCACAACAATAAATATAACTTTTATTTGCAGTAGGTACGAGTATACCCATACAATATGATATCATTACATAGTATAAAACAAAGTCGCTTTCTCTGTCTGTCCCTATGTCCTTATGTCCCTGTGTATGCTTAAATCTTTAACAGTACGCAACGGATTTTGATGCGGTTTTTTTAATAGATAGATTGATTCTTGAGGAAGGTTTAAGTGTATAAACCTTTCCGATATTCCCACGAGAACAAAAGCTGCGCGGGTCAAACCGCGGGAAGGTCGCTAGTAATCTATAAACTTACTTTACGGATATTTTAAGCTCAAAGGAGCAAAAACTATAGATTTTTAACTTCGATCGAGTTTTCATCAGATCTCCACGTTTGGAGGTCCTTCTAACCTTTTCCGATTATTTTTAAAATGACGAATGTCGCTGTGATAGATTTTTAGTTTTGTTAATATTATGTTGTATGGGTGACGTTTACTCGTACCTAGTGTAAATAAAAGTTATATTTATTTTTGTGCTTTTGTTATGTAAAAATCATGTTGTGTAGGTAATCTTTATTGTAAATAAAACTTTTGTTATTATTTAAAAATATATTTCATTTAGCATTTCAAAATGTATTATAGTATCGCAAGTAATGTCAAGCTATGGCAAAATAAGCTTTGTCGACGAACTCTTCTTTATTGAAAGATTCTGTTGACGAAACGTTCGTAATGGATGTCAGTCATCGGTTCGCACATGAATAAATCGTTTTGTTGGCAAAACGTTCGTAGTTTTAAGGTTCTGTCGTTACAAAACCAATAAACGAAACGTTCTGTCGGCGGTTCATTCGCCAGAGAAACTTTAGTCAGAGAAACGTCGAGAATTCTTCTGCGAAGTCGAGAATTCGAATTCGAATCGTCGAAAAAAGAATAGATAAAAAAGACGTGTGGCACTCGGAGACTGCCGCGGTAAAGCTATTGCATAGCATTTTTTATCAACTTATGCAATTACAATTATATATATGATTACGGTAGTTTTCCAATACAACCAATGCCACCTAAAGGCGGGTTGCTGAACTAAAGAGACAAGCGTGATATTTCAAAAAGTCATTAAAAGTTCTGGTATTTATCGATAGATAGAATGGATGCCGGTCGGAGTGGGGGGGTGCTATGTTTTTTTCGTTACGGAATTTCTGTATTCGGTCTCCACGCTCAAGGCCCGCGATAAAAGCTATGCAATAGCTTAAAATCACACCGACTACGTTTCCCTCCAAACCGGAACACTATAACTACTGCTAATGCCGCAGAAATATGTAAGACGGTAGTAACAAACACCCGGGTGAGTCGTTGCTGAACTCTGCCTCCAAGAAAAGCTTAGTAATAATTTACCAACTATCAGTTACGCTGACAGAAAAACGATTAGTCTTTATTCGTAGAGGGATTGTCTATTTTTGACAATGGACCAGAACAACATGTAAGAATGTTTTACAAAAAATAACCTTTACAATTCACTCTACGACGATTTGTGATTGTGTTGACGATGATTGAACTAAACTATAAATATTTTGTCATAAGCTATGTGATATATTAAAATGCCATCAGTGTTGTTATAATGAAAGTCATAACACTTGTACTAAAATATCAAACACATACGATTATTCACTATTTTCATATTCAAAATTTAATCCACGGTAAAAATTCACAAGATCTCGCTTCCGCCGAAGAATCTACAAATTGGATTGCAGAAATAAATCAGCTTGTGACCTCCAAATGGCATAAACACGAGAAATACCTAGAATAACAAACGAGCGATTTTGATATAACTGCCCTGAATACTTCAATAGTATTGGAAATTGAATTCAAATGACACGGTTGAAAAGATAGCGTAGCACCATAAGCTTAGTAAATGTCTTAGCTAAATATAATAAATAATGGGCTTAAATTTTTGTTTTACTGCACCATACTTGACCGCAATGATAGTTACGTGATTAGGGAGCCTAGGATCTTATGCCTGGTTTACATTTTGATTAGTGTGAATGAGTCAGAAGCCGTAGTAGGGGAGCCCAAGATACTAAATGGGTAGTAACTCGAGCGTCGTAGGTACCTATTAGATTTTGTAGATTAAATTTAAAAAATATATATAAAAGGTTATATAATGTTATTCATTTCAATGGTGGAGAAAAAGTCTACAGATAAAAATTTTTTTGAAGAAATTGTGTCATGAAAACACTAAATTGCATCAATTTTAACAAAAAAAAATAATCTGACAATTTCCACAAGCCGAAGTTGTAGTTACCCGCCTCTATATAAAGGGATTATATTTGATGGAGAACCTCAACAGTATGCTAGGTACCCCCCTATGTTAATCTGAGACGCTCGAGTAAATACGAAAATCCCCTCTTGGGCTCCCCTACTACCACGAGTCAAAGATGGGAAGCGCGCGCGGAGCAGGGTTAATCGCAAAAAAAAGAAAACAAGCTTCTATTTTTTTGTTTGATTTATCTTTGCACAGTAAATTAAATTACTCTATTACTATTTAAGACACACCAACTCTTTTATTCTCTCTTTATATAACATGAAATTGGCTAGGATTCTAGCCCTTAAGGTTGAGTTTAACCTTACTACATTTTTGTGTGTGTGTGCGTGTGTTCCACGGCAGTCTACGCGTATTTTTTCTTAACACTAAACACCTGAATTAAACACTCACATTCGGTGCGAACCAAAGTAAAAATAATGTATAAACATAAAAACGATAATGAAGTTAGAAAAATAAATGTATGGGATTGACATAAGCTGCGCTAAATCAAAAGGTCAATCGTCATCGGAATCGTTATATTTAAAGACGATGACGAATGTAGATATCTCCTGATTTCGCAATACACCAACGATATTTATTTATTTATTCAACTTATATCTATTTATTTAGTTATTCATATTTAGTTCCGGTAAATCAATTATATGTTATTGCTTTGTCAACCGGTTTTTATAAAACAACTAACGGCCCGCCCCGGCTTCGCACCAGTATCATACCCCTCCCCCCTCCTTCCCATAAGGGGATAGATGAAAATTAAGTTAATTCATTAATATTATATATTCGCATTTCTGACCCGTTTATATTTAAAAAGTCATTTTTAAATATAAGTTACTGTTATAGCGGTTCAAATAATCTACGAACACTACAAGAAAAAATAATTTAAAAAAAATATATTAAAATTCGAAGTTAAATCATGAATCGCGATATTAAAATTATTTATCTTTTTTATGGGAATAGGGAGCAAACGGGCAAGAAGCTCACCTGATGGTAAGTGGTCTTCGCCGCCCATGAACAGCTGCAACACCGGAGGTACTGCAGGTACGTTGCCGGCCTTTAAGGAATAAGTACGCTCTCTTCTTGAAGGCCCCTAAGTTGTATCGGTTCGGAAACACATGATTGATTCCACAGAGCAGTCGTGCGGGGCAAAAAATACCTTGAAAATCGCACTGTAGTTGACTTGCAGACATCCAAATGGTGAGGGTGGAATTTAGAATTTTGAAGTGATGTACGATAGTTGAAATCCACGGGTAGTATTAGGTTAAACAACTCCTCGGAACACTCCCCGTGATAAAAGCGATAGAAGATGCAGAGAGAACCAACATCTCTTCGCAACGCCAAAGGATCAAGCCGATCGAAAAAAACCCAGTCATCGATGATACGAGATGCTCTACGCTGTATGTTGTCAAGAGGAAGGAGCTGGTACTGCGGAGCCCCTGCCCAAAGATGAGAACAGTATTCCATATAAGGCCTGATTTGCAACTTGTATAGTCGCAAACGGTCGGTTGGTGTGAAGTACTGTCTCCCCCTATTCAGAACACCAATTTTCTTGGACACCAGCTTTGCTTTACCTTCCAAATGACCACGAAACTGGATGTTACTCGATATGTCGATGCCAAGAATTCCAATACTGGCTGAGACAGTCAAAACGAGAGGATACGAAAAAAAGTAAACCCATAAACTTGTGTCTTCTTTAAATTGGACTAAATTTAGTCGACCCCATTCCAAGACTTTGGTCAATAAATCCTCGACTTCAGACACAAGTTTTTCCGGCACTCGTCAACATGTTCCCGAGAAACATTAGCGCGGCTGGAATATACAGCAGCTCCTGTACTGTCGTCCGGTATGGTGTTGTCGTATCTTGTAAACACTATATACAACTTTCAACACTTTTCAAATGGACTTCGGTCCCCAGGCAGTACACCTTGCCTGGCTGGGAAGATCTTCCTTTTCCACATCCTTATCACGAGTGTGACGTCATCAACCTCCACAGTGATGACGTCACCCGGACAATAGTTGGTACTCAACCTTGTAGTGATGAGTGATGACCAGCGGCGGAACACAATAATGTACCTTCAATCGAGTGAATCAAGAACGACAGAGAAAAGAAAAAGTTAAAAACCCGCTAATTATTTTTATATTAGAACGTTCACGCTATACTAACCAATTCCTCCGGGAGAGGTGGAATTTTTTAGTTCTGCAATCTTTTTAAATATAAGTGCTTACAGGGTAAATATTGAATTTTAAGCTTAAGCTTTAAACCAGAGTTCGAAATTATTAACTGATATCTCAACGTAATTCAAGTAAATATTGCTTAAAGTAACTCGTTTTTTAAGTTGAAATAAATAATTGAAAAGACAGTTAGAGACCACTTCGATAGTCAAGTGGTTATAACCTAAATACCAGTAACAGTAACTCTCTAAATTTTGATACGTTATAGGATTATACTCTAGCAGATGGCTCCTCGAATGGAAAGATATAGTTGTATGTAGCCACCACGGAATTACTTTAATATTTGTTATGTGGTAGACACTAATAATAATTTCATGGTGTGTTGCTATGGGTGTGGCTAGATATTATGCCTCGTGCATAATTTTATTAGCTACCTTACTGGTAAAGTGGAACTTGATAGTGACAAGACATCTAATCTAACATCGTGCAATTATAACCAAAATGATTTACATTTTTCCAGCTGGTTTCTGATAGTCCATGACGCTGTTAGAAAATGGCTGGAAAAATGTATATCCCAAACTACAATATGCACGATCTCGAGTACTTAAGTTGAGATATCAGAGTAATTAGTCAGTTAGACTTTAATGTTAAAATTTCATATTCGATTTCAGACTTTAGTGGTATTGTAATTACGTGCGTAAGCTGTACAAGTATTTGATATAGATTTTTTCAAAATAGATGAATTGGATTATAATAACCCGTCATTTTGCTTGTCAGGTTGACGGCTTGCGTGTGTTTACGATAGCAAGCCGCTTAAACTAAAGAAAAGTTTGACCTAAGGACATTATGTCTATACGTGTACTGTTGTTTTTTTCACACCATATTATGGTGTCTAAGTTTTAAAAGTTGAAGAAGCATTCCTTTCATCTGAAGATGCTTTGGTAACGATGTTCAACGTGCAAATGGGTGATTTTATTTGTGCTTCTGACGTGGTTAAATGTGCAATTAACGTGGGAGAAAAATTTTGTTTTCAGGACCGTGTGCCGCTTAAGTTTTTGTTTTCGGGACGAAAGTAGAGTGAGAACTCACCTTTCGATGAACGCGAATTAAATTGCCCTTATTTCGCTTTTAACTCGTACGTTCATTGGTTACACGTCTAAACTTTATTATTTTAGTCTAACATACCCACATATCTTTACACAAAATCATCATCGAATTTGGAAAAATGAATTATGTGTCACACATCACGGTTTCAGCAAACTCTCTGTTGTTTTCTCCGGATTCATAAATTTGCTTCATACAAATACGTCGTAATATCTCTTCAAACAAACACGAAAACAAAAATAACAATGCACCAAGATTAATGAAGATTTTGAAGTTAAGAAATACTAGCGGTATAATGTCCTGCTTTATTTAGGTAGAATATCTCTCTAGAACTAGCTCAATCTAGAACTAAAGAACATATACATGTAATCCATGCATATTTTACTTCGTAACCTAAGCATCTTCAGAAAAATCGGACATCACTGTGCTCAATGAACTCTTAAATTTTTTGAGTTATGCATTTTTGTAAATTAACGCCTGGGCCTACAAGTTATTAAATTTAACTAGTTCATTATTAGTAGAAAAATCAGTAAAGATGTAACTCATTTAATGAAAAATACTGTCCAAGTAGAGATGATCATGTCTTTAAAATTAGTGTCTTTGCATCTATATTCCATACGAATATTATCGTCACGCTGTCACGACTAAACTGTTAAGTCGATCTTGCTGAAATTTGGTATGAAAATACGAGTCTACCCTGGTACATGTACGGTAGGCTGGTACATGTAAAGTAGGGATGTTATGTTTTCTTCTGCACTCCATAGAGTGAGGTATCGTTGAATGGGCTTTAAAAAAATATTGCAGATTTGTGAGCAGGGTAAGTCCGGGATATACGCCCTAGCGGGATAGACGCCTCATTACAATTATGAGAAATATAAAACGCGTAAGCAAAGGAATGTCCTATAATACGAATGTGTCCATCCTCCACTACAGTCTGCCATAAAACATTGGCGCGTGTGGCTATGCATAGGAGCGTTACGGACAGTGATGGGATAAACAGTCGTGATTTTACTTTGTGAATGATTTTCGGCCTTCCATAACTTTAGATATAACAGGTAAGTTTATTTTATTTTTACTTCTGTATTACGACTAGGGTGTGTGCTTTGCTATTAATTACTTATTAAAATAAACGTATTTTTCAAAGGCATGTATCCTAGTCAAAAGGGATATGTGCTACAATGTGTTTTGGGATAAATGCCTCTAAGGGCATATATCCCTACTTGGCTTTGATGCTTACAAACTAGATTCTATTGTTACAGACAATACCGCAGTCATAACAAATTTGGCAAATAAATACAATCTGGAACCTGCAAATAATTTAGTAGATGCAAACAATTTAGAGTAACAAATGACAGCGCTGAATTTTGATTTAAAAATAACACAAACAAGGATAGGATAAGCTATGAAAAGAGTACTAGCGAAAAGAACCAAAAAGGACTAGCAAGAAGATGAAAAAATTGATTTAAAAAGAACCGAAGAAAAGACAATAAACTCTGTAAATCAATAGATATAACTAAAGATAGTATGACAAGTGGTAAAAAAAAAACAAGTTTTCGAATAAAGGACTCGTTTGTAAAATATTAAGCTTTAAATTGCCAATTTTTTTAGAGTCTAGTGTCCCCTCCCCCTCTTCCAGCTAAAAGGAGTAGGTAAAATCGTGGTATCGTTGACTAACACCCATAACACAAACAAATAATTTGCTTACTTTGTGATTAGATCAGTAAGTGTAATTTGTCCCGTGAACATTTATTATTATTTATTTATTTATTAAAATTAATTTAAGCAAAAAAATCAATCATTTGTTTTTGATACATAATACACAGAAATAAAAGAGAAAGTTTATTTTAAATACGATATCGATGACATATAAATATAACCGTGGGCGAAATTGTGCGGATCAGGGAAAGGGCGAGCGAAGTTGTGCGGATCAGTAGGGAAGTAAATGTACAAGATTTATTTCTCCCTAGCTACCAGCTTTCCCCGTGTTGGTCCGGGGCTCCTTTGAAGAATAAGCCAACTGCTGCTCTGCCAGGCAGGTCGTAAAAGGCGACAATTTGGCTATGTGAGTCACTGCCATCGTGGCTATTAGGTGGTAGAGTTCTGCATTGTCTCGACCGGGTCTGGTACCTTCGCCTTACCTATTTCTGCCACAATAGCGTCAGTGCTTGTCACTGTCATATTCAGGTTTGGAGGGGAAGGTAGCCGGTAAACTTATACATCTGGCATTAGACCTCGCCACTAGATAGCAACGCACCATTAACATATTTGGTTTTATATTTTAAGATTTGCTTAGGGCTACATAATATTAATATGTCATTACAGTTTAGAGGCATCGCATACCTCATGCTTTCAGTTGGCCTAAATGTTGACTGGAGAAAAATGCCACTAGGCGTTAAGTTCGCCTTTTGTACAAATTATTTTAAGGTGTACAATAAATAATAAAGTTTAATAAGTAATTTGGTTAGGTTAGCAGTTAAATTATAATATCACTTAGGTAAATTATAATCTAACGGTACTGACAATTTCACTGCGACATGTATGTATATGTGTATATATATATATATATATATATATATATATATATATATATATATATATATATATATATATATATATATATATATATATATATATATATATATATATATATATATATATTATATATATATATATATATATATATATATATATATATATATATATATATATATATATGGATATATTTTTGAAGTATAAATAAAACGTAAATCTATAGAAAACTGGTCAAATACGAGTTAATCTCACATACCGTGGGTTCCGGTCATAAGTTTTGATCGCATATTTTCTGTGATATAATTAAAAATTTGTGCTATAAGACATTGCTTCTTGTAAAAAACTTGAGAGGTGTCAAGGGACATCCGGATGGAACGAAGTTCTTTTCGATTAATTAGTGAAGAAATTGTAATAAAATTTTATTTTTTTTAAGTTATAATAATATTTTTTAAAAACCTGAATACACTCAACAAAAATAATCGTCGCGACACCACACTGTTCAATGCGAAATAGAAATGAAAATATCTGGCTTGCTTTCTATAAGAGAGAGAGAGAGAAAGAGACAGAGAAACATGCGCACGCCGCACAATAGCTTACTATAGCAAAAAGTGTCGTGACAACTTTTCGCAAGAATTTTTCCGTCTAGCCCCCTTTCACAACGCGCGATAAGGAACTTCATTCCAAAATGCAAGGGTTTTGAAATTCAATATTAATTTTAAATGTCATGCTTCCAGAATATGTTTTCCTATCATAATATATAAACATGAGCATCAAGATTTTATTTTCAATTAATAAACCATTCCGGTTTTAAAACTTATAGTAATAAAATACTATATAATGAAATAATTGCTATAATAACATTGGGTAAATTTAGTTTTTGAACATAATAACTTGAATTTATGGTTATTAATAAAACGTTTTATACATAATATCTTAATTCCAAATCACATAATTGTTTTTTTTATATCATAAGATAGCAAACTAGCAGATGGTTCTCCTGATGTGAAGAGTCAACCATCGCCTATAGACTCCAAAGATGTTAATGGTGCGTGGCTATCTTGTGGCGAGGTCTAATGCCACATGCATAAGTTTACCGGCTACCTTACCCTCTAAACCGGAACACGACAGTGACCAGCACTGACGCTATTGCGGCAGGAATACGTAAGGCTACTAGACCCGGGCGAGACAATGCAGAACTCTACTACCTATTAACCACGATGGTAGTGATTCGCATAGCCAATCGGTCGCCTTTTACGACCTTCCTGACAGAAGGGCAGTTGGCCTATTCTTCAAAGGAGCCCGAGACCAACACGGGGCATAAATCATGCATAAATCATAATAAATGTAATGTGAGAAATTTTTATTTCTATCAGTTTAGTATATCTACGTAGGTCACACTATAAATTTTGCATAACTTAAAAAAACAACATGTTATAACCAAAATATTATGTTTATTGCTTTTCAAAATAATCTCCTTTACATTTTGAACATTTTTTAATGCGATTGAACCATTTTTTAAAACAGGAGGACCACAGATCTGAAGGCATGAAATCACAGGGTGCTAGGTCAGGGCTATGCGCAGGATGAGTGACGAGATGTACTTTTTCGGAAGCTAAAAATGACTTTGATTTGTTGCCCGTGTGTGAAGAAGCGTGATTGTGGTGTAGGAGAACGCGGCTTTTGGGTCGTCTTTCGCGAACTTTTTCTAACACCCTGGGTAAACAAATGGTAGAATACCACTCGGCATTAACACTTTTTTGATCTTCAAGTAGAATTGTACAGATGGGACCCGTAGCTGAGGAAAAAAACGCGATCATTTTTTACCAACGTTTCTCGACTGTCTCACTTTGTTGGCCTGTTCTCATTTTCAAACACCCATTCACAAGATTGCTGTTTTTTTTTCCGGGTTCAAAACAATAAATCCACGTTTCGTCTCCTGTGATAATGTCATAAACAGCATTAGAATGTTCGTGGTTGTGCTTCAGTAGCATCTGTGAGCACCATTCCACGCGAGCCCGCTTCTGCTCCGCTGTTAGTTCATGAGGGATCCAACGACAACAAAGTTTCCGAACTTTCAATTCTTCGTGTAAAATTTTCTGAATTTGTCTCATACCAATTCCCGGCCTGGTTGACGATAGGCTTGCTCCCATTGTGTGACCATTGTGTCACATTGTGTGACCATTAAGTATCTTCGGCTAATCGTGGATACACTTGTTGTACCTCAGTCTACCTCTTCGGCGTTACGGGTGTAAAGATGCTTTAGTGTATCTATTTTAATTTAAAAAATCAGTTTTCTGCAGTCCACGCAATATATTGCTCTATTATAGCCGAACGAGACAAGAAGAGAAGATATAAAATATAGATGTTTCTTTGTAATACCATTAAAACAAGAAAAAAAGCGCAACAAATAAAATCAATTCCAGATATATAGAAATCAAAGAAGGCGGAGGCTTTAGTTCTTCCACTAAAGTATCATAACGCCAATTTCTTTGTACGGTAGTCAGAGTGAACCGCATTTAATGGATTTTCCGGCTCGTTTTTGTTATATAGAAAAAAAGGGCGAACGAGCAGAAGGCTCACCCGATGGTAAGTGATTACCACCACCAATGGACAGCCACATCACCAAAGGTCTTGCAGCTGCGTTGCTGGCCTTTTAAGAAGAAGTATGCTCTTATCTTGAAGGTGCCTAAGTCGTATCCGTTCGGAAACACCCCCGCCGGTAATTGATTACACAGAGGAGTAGTGCGTGGTAAGAAGTGCCTAGAGAATTGCACGGTTCTGGATTTCCAGACACCGAGGTGATGAGGATGGAACTTTGAATTTTGCCGCAATGGCCGATGATAAAATTCAACAGCAGGGACCAATCCAAACTCTCCATCTCCATGATAGATGCGGTAAAGGATGCTAAGTGAACTTATATCTCTGCGTAAAGCATTTAATTTTTTTAACATATTAATCTCTGGGTTAAGATGTCTGATTTAAAGTCATTTATGTATCTGATAGTCACATTCATTCGGAAGGCTATAAGCTCTAAGCCAAAATACTTTAGGCTCTAGGCTAAAACACTTTTTATACAAGTTAGGCTCTAGGCTAAAATACTTTTTACACAAAATTGCGGTTAACATTTAGTTTATATACAAAACACTTTATTTTTTGCCTTGAGACATTTATAATCATATTTGTATTACCATACGTGTTACATAACATTTTCTACCTGTCTACTGATGTAATGTCTAGTAAAACTTGCTACCAACTTGGCAGCGAGCCAAGCTTGGTTGGTGTTTGGCTCTTCTGAAGTTGTTATTGTCCCAATATGTACCTACAAATCCTACAATCTATATTTTGCAGATATATTTTCTAGTTTCTACTCGTTTTTTATGTTTTATAGAACAAGGGATTAATGGATAGAAAGCTTATTTGATGGTAAGTGTTCAGTTCAGATGAGCTACTTTAGGAACTATTTTTAATGTATTTCTCAGATTAATGTACTGATTGAGTACAAAATCTAATCAGGTCTTTTCCTTAAAAAACTACGTCTACTACAACAAAATCGGTTCATCTTTTTGATCGACATAAATTTAAGAATTTTTTATCAATCATTTTCGATCTTCTACAATATTTAGTACTTAATAAACTAGGTCAAATTCAGTTTTAAAAATCTAAATCCAATCAAGTTTTCAAAAGTTACAACTTTTAAAATATTAATATTTTGTTGTTTACAGCAAACTTGCTTAGTCTAATATCTTTAAACGAGCAATTCTTGTATATATATAATTGGAATCTCGGAATCGGCTCCAACGATTTTCATGAAAGTCACAAATTAGGGGTTTTTCGGGTCAAGGAATCCCTGGTTCCAGGTCCAAGAAAAGCTCGGTTCCCAAGATATGGGTATGTGAAAAACCGAACAAAGCTCGGTCAACCAGGTACAGAAAAAAAAGAAAAAAATATTCTATAGGAATCGATTTATCAAGGTTCAGAAAAGCTCGGTTCCCAAGATATGGGTACGTGAAAAACCGAGCCAAGCTCGGTCAACCAGATATTATTTTTAAAATAAATTTCAAGCTAATATACCGATTGATTTAAAAATGTAACCTCCTTTTCTCTCTAAAAAACTGTGTCAAATACCACAAATTAGATTAAAATCCGTCGCTGATTTGGGATTTATCAATAACAAAAATTTTAAAAAAGTTTTTTGATATCAACTCGACATTTTTCATCCTATATATTATGTAGCTACGAAATCATTTTAGAGCTCAAACATTGCGTTGAATACGATTCGAAAAAATAAAATCAAGCATCGTTTCCAATATACACATTTTTCAAAAATGAAATTACTATCACTTAGGGGGCCATCCATAAATTACGTCACACGTTAAGGGGGAGGGAGAGGGTCGACGAAGTGTGACATTGCGTGACAAGCGTAGGCAGGGTTCCCCAATTTTGTGACATCAAATTTTTTTTAAATATAATATTTTGCGAGTAAATAAGTATTGCAACAGTAAAATTAAAAAGCCACCTGCAGAATAGATAAATCATAATCGAATGAGATCATTATTGTAATGTAAAATTGTAAGATATGTGACATCACACTAGGACTGGTGGGGTCTTACATATGTGACCAGCTGTGACAAAGACGGGGAGGGGTCGAAAAATCATGAAACACTTGTGACGTAATTTATGGATGGCCCCTTATAACAAAATTTTGATTTTTGAACTCTGAAAATAATCTATGCTTAGGTGTAGTTTTTGTTCCTTGCTTTCCTAAATTAACTCAATTTAGCGGGAAGTTTCAGGGATTGCCAGAGTCAAGCGGCTTACAGATTTTTTTATTAAGATATCATCTTTTCAAGCTACACAATTTTTTTACTGCTTGCCGGGGATTCTTGTAGTTGTTAGGGTACTGAAGTAAATGAGGTTCCCTTAAAATCTCGCTATGTCCGTTCGCAATCTAGCTCAAAAACCCTTAGTACTAGAAAGCTGTAATTTGACATGAATATTCATATTAGTCACGGAACAAAGTGGTAACATAAAATATTGAAAAATATGTTTTTAGGGTAGCTCCTTGACATGCAAAGTGAGGATGTTAATTATTTTTTCGCATACTCCAAAGTGTGGGGTGTCATTAGACAGGTTTTTTTAAAAATATAGTATGTTTGTGAAAACAATTTTTCGATTGACTTGTTTTGTGAAATATAAATTAATAAATAAAGTGCGGATGTTCGTTAGAGTCAAGTGTCCTCCCCCGCCCCCCTCCCTCCTTGCAAGGTAAAAGGTTGAGTTTGGCGGTAGTAAAAAAGTTTAAGAGTCGACTAGTCGACCAACTTATAAAATGTTTCTGAAGAAGTTATTATATTGTTTTAAATAATGGAAAGCTACATTTTTTGGAGTAATATTGGCTCTTTTTTACTTGGTTTTAAACAAAAGGTAAAATGATGAACGATGTAAACGAACGAAGTCCCTCAAACGAAGTCGAGGGCATTAGCAAGTCCATATTAATATTAAAAATGCGAAAGTCTTTCTGTTTGTCTGTCTGTCTATCTATGTGTATGTCTTCCTATCTATCTGTCTGTGAGCCTGTTACGTTTTGACGGCTGTTACTTAAACTAAGAAATTCTTTAAACGAAGTTACGGGCATTAACTAGTTACGTATAAAATTAAATATTCTACGTTTATTCTATGTTTATGTACCGATAACTATTATAATTATAGGTGTTATTAACAAACACAAAAATAACTTTGTACATATTGTAAATTTTCAATAAGATTTAATGTATTCAGTCAAACGTCAATAACAGGCCAGTGAGGTAACTTGAGTTTAAAATGGAGATTGGGTCCAATAAAGTACTGGAAATTCGATCGGACGCTGTGAAATACATACGTTCGAAATATAATTTAAAAGAGGAGGGGAAAATAGAGGAAGCCTTACATTTTTTACGGTAATGGATGAAGTCGCAACCACACTTCAGAAGGAAGGATTTTCGTGAGTTTACTTTTGTTGAAAAACGTCGGTATTAATGTAAAAGTAAAACCAGAAGTTATTATTATAAAAAGCAATTATGATAAAAAGTAATTATTATAAAAAGAAAAACTCGACCGCGACTCGATCTGGAGATTTCATAACAGCGCAGTAGAGTCTAAATTAGTAAAAACTTTATAGCCTATCTGATGGACACATCTCAACCTTTTAAATAAAATTATGATTTTGTTTAAAATTTTATTTAAAATGGATTATTAAAAATTAAGAAAATATATTTTTTATAGAAGAGGAGGCAAACGAGCAGGAGGTGCACCTGATGGTAAGTGATCAACACCGCCCATGGACATCCACAATACCAGAGGTCTTGCAGTTGAGTTGCCGGCCTTTTAAGAATGAGTAAACTCTTTTCTTGAAGGCCCCCAAGTAGCATCCATTTGGAAACACCCCTGCCGGTAATTGGTTCCACAACAAAGTAGTGCGAGGCAAAAAGTGCCGAGAGAAACGCACAGTTGTGGATTTCCAGACATCGAGTGTCCAGACACTCGCGGACCGGGTTCGTAATGCCGAAGTGAGAGAGAGGCTAGGTTTGAAAGAAAGTGTCGGTGTAAAGATGAGAAAGGGCATGCTCCGTTGGTTCGGACATGTAGAAAGAATGGTAGATGAAAGGTTAACAAAACAGATATACAACGCGAATGTGGAAGGATGTAGGTACCGGGGAAGACCAAGACTGACATACCACGATCAGATTGATCGAGTACTGTCCGAAGGTGGTGTCAAGAGTCTTCGCAACCGGCGTGTGTGTATGAAGAGAGTGATGAATGTGGAAGAAGCGAGACAAGCCTGCAAGGATCGTGATGTATGGCACTCGGTTCTCTCTGCCTACCCCGTAAGGGATCTGGCGTGAAGATATGATGATGATGATGATGATGAGATGGTCAGGTCAGATCAGGATGGAATTTCAAATTTTGACGCGATGTCCAATGAT
Organism: Apodemia mormo; assembly: GCA_036924255.1. Classification (NCBI taxonomy): domain Eukaryota; kingdom Metazoa; phylum Arthropoda; class Insecta; order Lepidoptera; family Riodinidae; genus Apodemia; species Apodemia mormo. The sequence goes on from JAUPFN010000011.1 coordinate 6,777,735, forward strand.
GGAATTCGGCGGCAGGAATTAATCCAAATAATTAGTCGGAACACTCCCCATTAAAAATACGATAGAAGACACAGAGTGAACCAATATCTCTGCGCAATGCCAAAGAGTCAAGCCGTTTCGAAATAGCCTGGTCGTCAACGATTCGAACCGCTCAACGCTGACTGCGATCAAGAGGAAGGAGCTGGTACTGAGGAGCTCCGGTCCAGAGATGAGAACAGTACTCCACGTGGGGCCGAATTTGAGCCTTATAAGAAGGCGATGGGCCGGCAAGAAGTACAGTCTCGCTCTGCTGAGCACACCAAGCTTTTTGGAGGCTAGTTTAACTTTACCTTCCAAATGACCGCGGAACTGAACGTTATTCGATATGTCGACTCCCAGAATCCCGATACTAGCTGAGGCTGCCAGGAGAGTATCCCCAAACCGACGTGACACGACAAAAGTTGTCTTTTTAGCGGAAAACACGCAAAGTTGTGTCTTCTTGGGGTTAAAAGTGACCAGGTTTTAATGACCCCATTCCGAGACATCGGTTGGTCGATTCTCAACTTCGGACACAAGCTTGTTTCTTTTCGAAGTGTTCCCGAGAAATACCGCTTCAGCCGGAGTATGTAGCATCACCAGTACTGTCATCTGCATAGCAATGTATGTTGCGAATTCGCATCATGTCATTGATATGCAGAAGGAACAGTGTTGGTGATAGCACGAAGCCTTGTGGAACACTAGCATTGATAGACTTAAGGTCAGAGCACGCACCGTCAACTACGCCCTTGATGCTCCGATCAGCCAAAAAACTGGTGATCCACTTGCATAATTTCTCGGGAAGTCCATAGGAAGGCAGCTTCGCCAGAAGCGCTTTGTGCCATACCCCATCAAAGGCCTTCGCTATGTCTAAACTAACTTCCAAATGCCTCCCCCTTGGACTCAACTGCTTCCGCCCACCGATGTGTTCAGTCTAATAGAAGCCGTGTTGGTCCCGGCCTCCTTTGAAGAACAGGCTAACTGCCGTTCTGCTAGGCAGGTCTTAAAAGGCGACCGATTGGCTATCGAGTCACTAATATCGTGGCTACTAGGTGGTAGAGTTCTGCATTGTCTCGCCCGGGCTTAGTACCACCGCCTTACCTATTCCTGCTGCAATAGCGTCAGTGCTTCTTGCTGTCGTGTTCCGGTTTGGAGGGTAAGGTATCCGGTAAACTTATGCATGTGACATTAGACCTCGTCACAAGATAGCAACGCACCATTAACATCTTTGGTGTCTATAGGCGATGGTTGACTTTTTCCATCAGGAGATCCATCTGCTTGTTTGCTATCTTATGATATAAAAAAAAAGATCACCAGCTGAGCGGCCGCGACCGAAACCGTACTGGCGGTCACTAATCAGCTGGTGCTCTTCTAAATACTTGAGGAACTGCGAGTTGATGATTGTCTCCATAATTTTGGAGAACAAGTAGGTTATGTTTATTGGCCGATAGTTAGACGGTGATCTCCTTTTTTAGGGATTTGCACTAAAGCTCTCTACGCCGAGTGAGTAGGAGAGCCGGAATAGGCGTGTCAGTACCGGTGCCAGCTCTGGAGCACACGATTTAAGTACAATCGGAGGGATGCCATCCGTTCCACTCGACTTATAGACGTCCAAGAAAAAAAGTGCTTTACGTACGGAAGACTGCAGGAATTTAAATTCCGTTATAGAACTATAGCACTGTGGGATGGTAGGTGGTGCATTTCTTTGGTCATCCAGAGTCGAGTTGGCCGCAAAGAACAAGCCCAGAATATCGGCCTTCTCCCTTGCGGTATGGGCCAGAGAGTCATCATCTCCGTGTAAGGATGGAAGAGAGAGTTGTGCGAAATTTTCCAAGACAGCCTTGGCGAGAGACCAGAACGCACGAGTTCCCGAAGAAAGGCGAACTAATTTCTCACCAATTCTGCCAATGTGTTCAGATTTTGCCTTGGCGATATCTCTTTTGAAGAACCTCGAGGCTGAATTGTACTCCTTACGTAACGCGCTGGTTTTTTCATCACGAGATGTCGATGCTGCAGCCCAAGCCCGGTAATATTCCTGCTTTCCACTTTTAACCAAGACTGAGACTTACCACCAACTAATACCGCAGAAAATGGAATTAAAAATTCGCCGTGTTGGTCTCGGCCTCCTTTGTAGAATAGGCCAACTGCCGTTCTGCCAGGCAGGTCGTAAAAGGCGACCGATTGGCTATCGAGTCACTACCATCGTGGCTACTAGGTGGTAGAGTTCTGCATTGTCTCGCCCGGGTCTGGTACCACCGCCTTACCTATTCCTGCCGCAATAGCGTCAGCGCTTGTCGCTGTCGTGTTCCGGTTTGGAGGGTAAGGTAGCCGGTAAACTTATGCATGTGGCATTAGACCTCGCCACAAGATAGCAACGCAACATTAACATCTTTGGTGTCTATAGGCGATGGTTGACTCTTTCCATCAGGAGACCCATCTGCTTGTTTGCTATCTTATAATATAAAAAAAAAAAATGCCCTACAGCACTACATCAGCGATAGAGTCAGCCATGACACTCGGATCATCCAGCGAGAAGCACATCCGCCCCCATGGGTAGAACGCAAAAAAAGGACGCATCCCATCTCAATCTGCTGACCTATAATGCCAATCGCGACGACAGCCTGCAAAAGGAGGCCGTGTTAGGCGCGTAACCGACACTTTACTCCGGATCAGGCAGTGGTCTGACGTACCAAGAGGGACGTCCGCATATACTTGATAATTGTCCGGATGGGAGGTCAGCAGAAGGTCCAGCAGTGAAAGCGTATGATCGTCCACATCGGGAACTCGCGTAGACGAAGTTACCAATTGTGTTAGACCATATGCCAAGGCAAAATCGTGAACAGACCTCCCCGCATGTTTGGTAGTACGTGAACAAAGCCATTCGGCGTGGTGGGCATTAAAATCGCCTAAGATCACGATCTCAGTGGAGGGGGTCTGTTGTAACACGGAATCTACAGTCGTTTGAAGGTGCTCAACGAGCCTGTCGACTTCAGCATTTCCGCTATGGGACCTGTAGAGTCACGCATAGTTGCGGGGACAGTCGTCACAGTCTACAAGCAGCCAGAGAATAGATAGGTACCTATAGCCTTCAAGCCTGCTGAGACGTCGAAAGCAGATATCCTCTCTGAAATAAGCACAAACTCCCGCCCGGGGTACAAATGAATGTTTGAATTTGTACCCCGGGTAGGAGAGATATTAGGTATCAGCCGGAGAAGATATCTGCATCTCAGTTAAAAAGAACAGAGCCGGCTTATCTTTCTCAAGGTGGTAGTGGACGGCATATAGGTTTGAGTGAAGACCCCTAATATTAGTATATTCCACGTGGAGTCTGCCTTTCGTGTGATAGGGGGTGCCTTTCGACTTCTGTTCAGTTTGCCCAGAGCAGCGAAGTTTGAAAGCGCAATTATGCCCCAAGAGTACGCAGGGCAGCCTGGGCATCCATGATTAGGCTAATTACAAACCCCTGAACATGGATGTCCAGAGGGGGATCCTCCACCGCTTACGCTAGTGGTGCCCCCGAGGTAAACTTCTACCTTTATATTGAGCTTCCATAGTGTTAGGGGGAGGGGGGAAAGGGCCTCCGGGAGCCTCATAGACCAAAGGAAACGCAAAAGCAAAGCTGTTACTTTACGTTGGTTTTAAGTGGGGTAGCGGTATCGCCCCGGTCGTGCCGACCCATTCAGCTAAGCATGGCACTACCACTTTTTTTGACTGACTGCACCAGTGGAATAATTTCAAAAAAAAAAGATTATCCCTCCGGCGGGCGATGGGGTCGTCACGTCCCGACGCCGGCAAAATATATCATAAACAGATAATGTTTTTTATTTCTTAAATCTTCCAATTGTTTTATTGTTACATACTACATAAAAATATTTTTTCTTTAATTTATTTATTTATTTGTTTAAATAATTGTTATAAACACATTAATTGTTGAGGAGATTTTCCAACAGCTTCTTTTTGTAAATTCATAAAAATTATAATAGTAAAGATTTTTTTGTTGATTTGTATTTTCATTTTCTAAATGACTTTCATTGTAATTAAACAACTGGAAAACCTTTTTTTTTCATTTTTCCAATCGAGTGATTCAAAAATGGGTTTTTTCAGTTTTCTGATAAGTACCCAGTTGGCAATAGGCTTGGCACCTTTCACATTATAAAACTAAATATATTTGGCTAGTCGTGGGTGCAATGGTTGTACCTCTGCCTACCTCTTTGGGGATACATCTACCGTTCTGCCAGACAGTTTGTAAAGGGTAAACGATTGGTTAAATGTGTCCCTACCTATAAGAATATTCAAGAAATAAATAAGAAAATAAAAAATCCGAGATCAATCATCTTTAGATTCGTGAAAAATGAAAACATGACAGTTTTTTAATTTTGATTTTGATTATTTTTTACTTTGATATCCGGCACCAAAATTTTCAAAAAAATAAAAAATTAAGGATATCTAACGATCCGACTAACAAATTTAAAATCAAAAAAATATCATCTTTAGATTTTTCAAAGACGAAAAGGTGACTTTTATTTTTTTTTAATAATAATCATTTTACTCGCAGATATACGTCCCAGAATGACCTAAGCCAAAATTTAAAAAACTAACTGAAATCATCTTTTTTGGATCTAAAAATAAACTAAATTTGAAAATTTCATATTTATGAAACGATAGGAAACACGGTGAGAGTTTCCCAAAATTTAATTTTTAACGTAAAAAATTTTTTATTAGCAAAAAAAAAAATTGTTTATTATCATCTGTAGGTAAGTCAACGACAAACCATTTATAATTTGGTAAACTCGAAAAACTTAATTTCGCTTGTAGATATCCCTATCTGAAATTTTATTTTGTCTGCTGTCCGCTAACTTCAGGGTCATTGATTTTTATGTTAAATATGTCAAAAGAAAGGGAAAAACATGCTTTTTTACAGAAGATTTACATTGTTTAACGTTTTTATTGATAATGGCCACTTTTCACTTACTGCCCTATCAATTACCACGGCAAAATTATGTAGGAGGTATAGATAGGAGGATTTTTTAATCCTCCTAATTGATTGGCATATCCTTGTGAACTTTTCACGATGAGATGTTAAATTTCAAACACTACTTATACTTGTTAACTTTATTCTTTGAAATCTTATTCCAGCTTCATTTTATATGGAAACTTCGATAACTACTGGGAAAGGGTCACTAGAGAGAGCTAAAGTGTTGCTAGATAAATTATGTACGCTGAGAACTTTACTGCCTATTTTTTTGAGCCAATGAACGTTGCGCGCGACCTTGGAAATATACTCGATAAATTGTGAGTATCTAAGTTAGTATCTTTACATGCGTATCCCCTAAGCGGTAGGCAGAGGTACAATAAGTGCACCCACGATTAGCTGAAGATACTTAGTCCCACAATGTGTTAAGTGGCACGCCTATCGCCAACTGTGCACTTTTTTCAATCTCGGGTAACGTTGTTTTAGTCAGAAAACTGAAAAACACATTTTCGAATTGACCGACTTGGGAATCGAAACCTGGAGCTCGTGTGATCAACCCCGATACCGGACCACTAGACCACAGAGGCGACGTAGTGAGTACCTAATTATTAAATTATTTGCTATTTAATAATATATTTATTTCTGTCAATGTTTTTTTTGCAATCACAAGCTGTAAACATAATCAAGTCTAAAAAAACTTGAAGTTAATAAAATTTACTATTTTCTGAAAATTATTTTATATCACCTCCGCGATGCCACCGAAATAATATGGCGGTTTAATATGTAGATAAAACTAACCGATGGTTCGGACAGCAAAAAAGACCCCAATGGCATACATTTAAGGATGCAAACGATACATCGATTTTTTTAAACATCGATATATCGTTCATAAAGATCGATGTTGAAATCCTAAACATCGACGATACACCGTTCTTCATGAACGATATTTTATGACGATGTTTTGTCATAGTACCATATTCCCCCGCTCTCAGGTACCCCAAGAAAATATTCAATACAAGTAATTTGTATGGCAAAACAGACCGTAATCGACATCGGTGTATTGTTCATAAACTCCGATGTTTTAAACATCGATATTTTACTCTAGCAAACATCGATGTCTTGATATCGATGTTTTTCATTAGCGATATTGCATCCCTAGTTACATTCGCTCCTCAAACCTCCCCACCCCTCTCTATGCGAGTGTAACACTTTTTAAACCCTCGTATAGGAGATATTATTTACACCCAACCCTTCCACCCCTTAACTCAAACTTCGCCTTCTGTGTGCTTGATCCCCCGCTTGCGGGGCGGATCGTATGCGGAAGTGCTGCAGGGGTGGACCACCTATCCCTTACCCACATCCATGCCGCAAACCAGAGGACTTGGGGCCATCGTGCAAATTCAACCCAAGGACCTAGCCGTCTTCACGGCTAGCGTGTGATACCACGGTCAGGGGGCTCAGCCCCGAAACCGTTTCCCCCGCATCCGAGAGGAGCGCGAGAAGACTTACGTCGTCGTTATTATTTACACTTTCTCCAGAAGGTGCTTCGGTTTCGAAGTGAAACGTGCGTTGAATGCAAAGATTAGAAAGATGTATTATTTTTGGAAAATAAGATTATATATAATATGGTTTACCCCGAATATAAGTAAGTATCTATTGCGTTTTCACATCTAAGCCGCAGAAACATTATTGATGAAATTTAAAATCAGTATCTGAGGGGCAAAGTTTGTATGAAAAACTATGTAGATGACATTTTAACCTACTCGCGAGCGAAGTTGCGTGGTTTGATTAGTAGATAGCGATATGACCATACAGTAGTGTAATCGTATTAAACCTAATAGGGCAATTTTTTTTTGTTTGTGAGGGTATGCGTGTGGTCCCATTTAATTTGTGAATCTCGACATTTTAAGGTTATAGGAAGCTTTCCTATTTTAACGGTGACGTCAATATGTCTGTATGTATGTGTATGTATGTAAACCTTTCATAACTTTTATATGCATCGACCGATCGAAACACGGTTGACGGCATTTGTTTAATTCTCTCAAACTTTTTTCTAAAATCTAAAATTTTGCGCTAGCAGCGCGGAGTCTGGCGGGTGGTGGTTTTTATTTGTTTTCCCCGGGGAATTACGCTGCTCCTCGGGGATTGTATTGCACATGAAAATTAAATCTAATTTACATCGTTTCTTAATCTAGTTTACATAGGTAGTTTTAATTCTAGGCACAGAGTTTTATATTTTGAACCTGCGATTTGATACAGGTGGCGGGTGGTGGTTTACTCCGTTGCCTCGGTTGAGCACGTAATGGCCCCAGTTATCGCTAGAAATAGGCGATACTCATTGTCACGTCGGTAAAATACGGCAATGCCACGGCGTTGAATCGTAGTGATCCAGAAAGTCAATAAATGTTCTTTTTACTCTGCTTACCTCGCAAGAGAACTGTCGCGATGATATTGTATTTATAAAATAAGTTTTTTATTTCAGCTCCGCTTTCTTCTTACGTGAGATGACTAAAGATTTTTATCGATTTTACTTTATAGAAATGCACAGTCCTGAATTTACGCAAAATGAGATTTTGAACTTTTATAAACACGGCATCGTAGTGAGTATCTCTATTATGTTTTATAATTAAGACTAGTTGTTGCCAGCGACTTCGTCCGCGTGGAGTTCGTTTACTCCGCACAGCCCCTCCCCCGTAGGTGATAGAGTGATAATATGTAGCCTATATGTTGACCCGACCTATTAGTAATATTCATACAAAATTTGAAGTAAATCCATGCAGTACTTTTTGAGTTTACCCCGGACATACATACAGACAAACAGACATACAGACAAACAGACAAAAATTCTAAAAACGATAGTTTTTGGCTTCGATATCGATTGTAGATCACGCCCCAAGTATTCTTTTAAAAAAATATTCAATGTACAGTGTTGACTTTCCTACGATTTTATTATATGTATATAGTTACTTTAATTTGGACAAATGATAACTATATGTACACTATTTTTAACTGTTCACGGCGTATTATATCGCCATTACATATTTAATACGTTTTGTTTAATACGTTCGGTGTCTGTATTGACCACATGGGATCCCGATTTCGATTCCCGGGTCGGGCAATTCAAAACTGTGTTTTTTCAATTTCATGATAAAACAACGTTGCCCAGGATCAGAAAGGTGCCCAGTTGGCGATAGGCTTGCCACCTATCACATGTTGGGACGAAGTATCCACAGAGTACTTTGTAATATACCTAAATAGAGGCTTATCTCAAGCTTCGATCAGATATTCAAGGCATAAAATGGGTACAAATAAAATGACTTCTTCTAGAAATTATAGATGGCGCCACATGTACGACTTTGCTTCATAGAAATTGAATAGAAACGTGTTTATTTTTATTATAATTATTTTGAAAAACTTTTTAAGCTATTGCATAGCTTCTATCGCGGGCCTTGAGCGTGGAGACCGAATCCAGAAATTCCGTAACGAAAAAACCTAACACGCCCCACTCCGACCGGCACAGCGGTGATACTTTTTAGTTTTTCCATCTATCGATAAATACCAGAACTTTTAATGACTTTTTGAAATATCACGCTTGTCTCTTTAGTTCAGCAACCCGCCTTTAGGTGGCATTGGTTGTATTGGAAAACTACCGTAATCAGCTGTTTGTGAGAAAGTATATAGGTATATAGGTAATTATCATCTACGTACAACAGTGAATATCTGTACTCGTATAATTTGTGTACAAAGTGTTTTAAATATGAATAAACAAAGAAAAAAAATACTGCATAAATAAAATAAATATATAATTGTAATTGCATAAGTTGATAAAAAATGATATGCAATAGCTTTACCGCAACAGTCTCCGAGTGCCACACGTCTTTTTTTTACATTGTTTTTTGCATACTCTACGTAATATAAATAATAACATTATATAATTTTTTTTCGAAATGACTATTGCAGTTGACCTTAAGGGTCGTTACTGCGTAACCAGGCTTTTTGGGCGAGCAGATTGCTCAGCCAGAAAGAAGAATACTCAGCCAGAAAGAAGAATACTCAGCCAGAACATAAATTGTAAGTTTTTTTTTTCGGAATGTCTCAATTGCTGTTAGCCTTAAGGGCTGTTACAGCTTCACCGGTCGCGGGGGCGAGCAGAGTGCTTAGCCAGAATTTAAAGGTGTAAGGGCTTTACGCCCTCCGCCCTGCCCCTAAGGGTGTCTCCTGTGAGACCGAACCTCGGTTTAGGGTGGGGTCGTGATTTGCGATGAGAGGGCTAGTGGCATTGTTTTGTCCGTCCGCCGAACCTTGCCCTTGGGCTCGGTTCGCCGAAGGGCGAAACAGGGGTCCTCGTCGCCGCCGGCGGCGACGGTGTCGCGAATGTAGGTAAATTGTAAGTCCTAAAACAAATCTATATACCTATTTATAAGAAAACTTATTATAGCGATGTCTTAACCGCACATCGCCATCTATATTATACTCTGAGAAACAAAACTTGTGATTCTAGTGGAACGTTCTAAAGATAAGTGTACCTGTAAGTATCTTCGGTTAATTGTGGGTGCACTAGTTGTAAATCCGCCTAATTCTTCAGGGGCACGGGCGTGGAGATACTTGTTTTTAATCTCTCGTCACAAAAAATATTTGTATATCGTTCGCTTATGTATAATTACTACACTGCTGACTTATATAATTTTGTAACCACACTGACAAAGCAAGTCAGAGTTGAGTCAGAGACTTGCTTTTACAACCTGGCCACAGAAACATCTTTGGATCATCATTCCTATCGACAGATAGGATTTTTTCCTTCCTTGCCATCGATTTGACTGTCTTTTTTACATCCTTTGCTATGTAAATTTTTAATAACTCTTGATTGAATTGTTACAGATGGCCGAGTACATTAGATCACACGATTATATAGACGAAATAAGGATAGTTTTCGATTTATCTGATATCAATGTGGTGGAATTTGCTACGAAAATGGATCTTATTCTGACAAGACAAGCTTTAGGCATTTATCAGGTAAGTGGAAGAAAATTTATGGAATACAAAAAAATTTACATACAAAGATGGAGTAACGGCGAGCAAAGCAGTACTGAAGCGGCGTGTTAAATAGTTGAAAAAATTTGAGCTTTAAATAAAGTAGTGATTAAGATAACGATGAGCAGTGACAGAAAATGAGAGAATAGTTGATGAAACCATGCTTTTAATAAAGCAACAGTAATGATAACAGGAAGCAAGGAGATAGTAGAACGGCGTGATGACATAGATGATAGAAATAGTCTTTTAAATAGAGCAGCGGGAAAGAGAACGGCGGGTAAAGCGGTAGTGGAATAAACAAATAAATAGTAAATATTAACAAATATTATAAAATATGTACGATATTTAAAAAATATAATGTATTGTTTAAATATATGTTTAAGATGGTATTAAATGGTTGAATATATATTAAGCCACTAAATTTATTTTCAGGATGGCTACGGTATGACATTGACCAGTTTTCATGTGATCACCGAATCAACGTTAGTAAGCGGTGTGATGAGCATTTTAAAACAAGCAGTCGGCAGGAAGATTGCCAGCAGAATACACGTTAACAAAAGCGTATCTGAACTGTACGACATTGTTGACAAAAAAACCTTACCTAAGGAATATGGCGGCGAGACAGGAACTATACGAGAATTGCACGGTAAAACTTTTTGCCACTGTTTCTAATGATAACACCTTAAGTACGGAAGCATGGCGTCCATTCTTTAAATCCTGGATTGAGCAAATCGTTATTAATAAGGTTTTCAATTTTATAATAATAATATAACTAAAGAAATTACACGAATTTATTTAACCCCAAAGCAAGCAAATTATTTGTTTGTGATATGGATATTAGTCAACGACACTAGTACCTAGAAAGACATATATAAATACTAAAATATATTTTATAAGCACGCAAACCCAGAAATACAAACATCTATGTCCATCACAGAAATGCCTGTCCCTGTCGGGAATATAACCGAAGCCCCATTGATTGCGTTATCGGGCTATACATCGGGCATATATATATATATACATCGCTATACATTCAACCAATCTGGCGATCAAAAAACTATACTCGTCCATGACAGTACATGTGCCTGATTCGTCAATAAGTTTCTGTGATAGGTTTGTGAATCCAAAGCTATAAGTTTACTAGCCATCTTATCCTCCAAAACGTAAATACTATGTGCCGCACTTTAACCCCGATGCTACTGCTATAAATTTGTCGTGAAGATATATACATACATATACCTTAGCGCGAAATCCCTTACATGGTAGTTACGGGTTGTTGATGCGGGCTCCTTTTTTTATAGAAGAGGGGGCAAACGAGCAGGAGGTGCACCTGATGATAAATGATCACCGCCGTCCATGGACATCCACAATACCAGAGGTCTTGCGGTTGCGTTGCCGGCCTTTTAAGAATGAGTAAGATCTTTAGAAGAATAGACCGTTTGTTATTCTGCCAGTCAGTTCGTGAAAGGCAAAAGATTGACCGAAATTGTTACCACCATCGTGACAACTCGGTGGTGAAATTCCGCAATGTCTTGCCCAGTTGGGTCAATCTTTTGTGCTTATATATATGTATTGTTATGTTCTGACTTATAATAAGTGTATGAGATTGAGGTAAAATAGCCAGTAAACTTATGGGTGTGGCATTACTATCCCACCATATGAATAACAACGATTTCAGGGATACTGAAGATGTGTATTTTAATGTAATTTCTCGTAAAATAGAAGCAACAAAATCAGCGGCAAGCGAAAATGTATTGTATTGTATTTGTTTGCTATCCCGTGATATACAATTTTTTAACGCAATAAAACTGCGGCAACCGTTTTTCTATTTCTTGTATTTTCGAAAACCTGCATCAGATTTTCACAAATTAAATGGAACCACACGCATACCCTCCCAAACAAAAAAAATGTTTTCAAAATCAGTTCATAAACGACTGTGTTGAGGTAACAAACATAAGAACGTCACGCCCGGGTCTGGAAATATTGCCTTACATAGACGAAGAAAACTAGTTATTTTGCAAATTTCTGCGAACTCTTAAGTGTACCTTTGTGATGTCACTGTAAAGGAAAAATATAAAAGCGGTGTAAGATATGAAACAAACTTACTGTAGATCTGAAAAATAATGAATGCCCCAGAGGCACAGTTTCCAGCCTCGTCCATCATACTTTACACCACGACCGCACCAAACACAAAAGCACACAATTTACGCACTCAACGCACGTTTTACTTCGCAACCGAAGCATCTTTAGGAAATATGAATACTACTACACTCTACGAGAGCCGTAGTAGTTCTGGTATTCTAGACGCAATATCGTCAATGCTTGGCACTGTTTTATTCCGATTTAGAGACACATTTAATAACAAGAAATACTTTGCGTGTTAATAAATAATCTTTTTTCATTCGATTTCGTTTCTAGATCTGTGGATTGAAGTGCTGTCATCTGACGAACACCTAAAACACTTAAGAAACATGAAGGAAGCAAGTACAGATGAATCGCTTAGGCCGACTGAAAGATTTAATGAGCACTACGCTGGAGTACCGGGCACCTTCAGATGTTTAAGGGTTGATTAGATTGAGGATAAAACCATATTAGACAATCTTATAGTTGAATAGATAGAATAGTCTCTCACAAAAATCTCAATGTTACTGTAGTCTGTAGCGATGAGGGATCATCCATTAATCACGCGAGGTTTAAAAGAGGGGAAGGGGTTCCAAAAAATATCACAAAACGTGTAATAATGTTTTCGTTGAATACACCATTCTAACTGAAAACCGCCGCATGACTGACTTGCTGTCAACGATTACCTCACCCGCCGAGATAACAAAAAAATGATTTTCTGAAATCAAATTTGATTATATTCACCTGTATAGCTTGTATTTAAAGATAATATTATAAAACATTAATTCTGTGTACCAAAAAATTACAAGTGTATGTATTAGTGAAATCTATCAGTTACTTGGTTATAGATTTTGTATAATTTTAAGTTTAATAAAAATAAAAGACTTTTAGTAGACCCACTTGTTACCAACCTAGATTTTTTCAAGTTGACTCAAGTCACTAATGAAGAATATTTTACTGTAATACAGGGGAGACTAGGGGGCTTTATCCCATCCAATCCATGAAATCTGCGATGATTATATTTATAAATTCTACCCTCAGTTGAATTAATCCCTCCCCTCACACAAAACTTCACTGAATCAAGCCCCAAAACAAATATTCTGTATCCACCACTGCTATTAGTAGAATAAGTTCAGCACTATTCGTAGTAAAAAAATGAGACGGCTTACTGATGTTGACACAGCGCGCCTTGTCCACTTTAGTTACTTTCATAGTGTCATGTCATATGGAATTATTCTCTAGGAAAACTACAATATTTGTATTAAAAAAAGGCTATGCAATTTGCAATCTCAGCCCAAGAACCTCGCTGAGAGAAAATTTCAAGGAAATCAATATTTTAACTGTAATTTTGCAGCATGTATTTGAAAATTTAATGCATATAAGGACGTAAAAATATTTACTTTTTTTAAAATAATAGTGATATTCACTCCCTAAATACAAGGGACAAAAACAATCTTACTGTGCATGTATCTTGTCTCCACATAATAAGCAACTCTAGGGGCAAAGTATACGCTTCTACATTAAGCTACCTGACACCATTAGAGATTTTTTATTTAACAAATTCAAAAAATGTGCTAGAACAAAACTGTGTAAAAAAAGTGTTTTTACAAAATATCTAATATCTAGATGACAGAAAAGCATGGGATTTAATGCTCCTCATATTGGCAATCTTTATTGTTATTGTAATAATTATATACTTGCAAATTACACATTATGTCACAATTTATTTTAAAAAATGATACATGAGAAAAAGAACCCCGCTAAGTTTCTTCTGCCGGATCTTCTCAGTGTGTGACCATGTTTCCGATCCGGTAGTAAAAAAAATAGTTGACGCGTCAAAATAACTTATATAAAAAGTTTTATCGAATAAAGTTTTTTCGATTTCTATATTAATAATTCGGTCAAGAGTAGACTTGATTGAAACCTTACCTGAATAATAAAACATAAATAGAGAATGATTTGATTCGACAACACATATCCGCAAAATTTAGTTTGTCGAGTATTTTTTAAATTCTAATGGTGCGATTAGCAACAGTAGACAAGTAAATATAATCTCTTCAATGTCGAAAAAACGAGTCAACAAAATTTCGTTACGTTGTTTATCCTAATCGGACTGTAATTGAAAATTGAACTTTTTATTCCGAGCAAGTACTTTGTTCCAGCGGGATTCACCAAAAAACTTTTACAATACAACTGGTTCCGGAGCGTAGCTAATATTTTATAAATTTGTTGGTAGATCCCCTCCGAGAAGCTTGTTGGAATTGGATATTTACCTTGTAATTTCCGTATCGATTTTCAGTCTCCAATGTAATCCTTCGGTAGTATTTCTCTATCAACGACGTCGTAGAATAGAGATATTTCCTTGTTAATATCGACTCTGCTGTAAATTGTAGCGCAGAAGGCTTGCTTTAAAATCTTAATATAACTTCCACGTGTTAGAAACTTTTAGTCATCCTAAAGCCTTCCTGTGGCTTACGAGTTTTATGGTAAAGCCTTCTTTTATGTTCAGTTAAAAGAGCTCGTATACGGTATACTCAATACGAAAGTTTGTAAGGATCTGATAAACCACTGAATTGTGATTCTCAAGACATTTCTGGCTCGCATAACAATTAAAACATACCACTCCGCAGTAATAATTAAAAGTGGTTTTTTATATCTTGAGATAGCAGAAATGTGATGTCCAGATCTGATATCACTGCCTTACCTATTCTTGTCGCAATAGCGTCAATGCTAGTCACTATCGTGTTCCGATTTAGAGTGTAGGTAGCATTTAACTTATATTTATCGCATCAGCATTTCGTCACATGGATACCAACGCCCGACCTTGCTGTCTATAGACGAAATAAGAAACAACCGTCTCTTTCTGTTGGGAAATCCATATGCTTGTTTGCTCTCTTATAATTTAAAAAATTGGTAAAGTGCGTGTCGGGCCACGCGCAAATTAGGGTTCTGAAGTTGTCCATCACAATAATGGGGACTAAGAAGAGAGCTGCTATAGTTTCATAGTATGCACATTTAAGTTATTCAACGTAAATGAAAAATATATATCCGCACCACAGGTGCACCGCCTGTAAAAACTTCTCTAAGTACATTTTTCAAGTTCATCGACTATTACTCAAAAACTTCCTTATAAGCCTTGATAGTTTTCCTTTTATTATATTTACTACTGCCATGATTTTTTTCCCAACTCTAAAACCAATCATTTAGCCTGCAGAGAGGGGGGGGGGGGGCTGAGTCTTACAAAAATTAGCACTTAAATGCTTAATATTTTACAAACGAGTCCTAAATCAAAAACTTGTTGTTCGTATCGAATGATACCCCACACAATGGGTAACGTGAGAAAAAAAAATATCCCCACTTTACGTGTAGATACGTGTGGATGAGCTACCCTGAAAAAAAATATTTTTCAAGGTTTTAAATAACCAATTTATTGACGTTGCAGAACTCTGTCACTTAACACCATATTGCTATCTTATGATATAAACAAGTATAAGTAATGATCGTCCAACAAACGCCGTCTCCATCGGGAATCGAACCCCTATCTGGTCATAATCGGTTTCGTTACGCTAAATAATACCTTGACCGTTCAAGCAATAAAGTTGATCATATAAGTGACAGACTTGTAGTAAGAACCTGCGTTATTTCTCAAATGTCCGAAATATAAATTTAAAAAATACTAGCGATCACCTGTGGCTGAAATTTGACCATAAACTAAACAAAATAAATTTCTTTTAAGACAACTGACTTAAGCCTTAAAGAAAATAGTAAATAAGCATGCATATATATTATCTATCATGTAAATCATAATGATTGTATACTTTTTGCTATCATGAATGTCACATGAACATACCTACTGTGTGTACATAATTTATATTTTTATTAATTTAATTAATAAATAAATTAATAAATATTCACGGGACAAATTACACTTACTGATCTAACCCCAAAGTAAGCAAATTGTTTGCTTGTGTTATGGGTGTTAGTCAACGATACTAATACATAGAAATACATATATAAATACCAGAATATATATAATAAACACCCAAACCCGGAAATACAAACATTTATGCTCATCACACAAATGCTTGTCCCCGTCGGAGATCGAACCCGAGCCCCGTCGATCGCGTAGTCAGGGTCGCTAACCACTCGACCAACGAGGCGGTTAATGTATTTCTAATGCATTATATTTAAAAATATTATGTTTCTGCAGGCGCAATGTAACCTTTAACCGTGCCTTTGACACACTACTGTTCGCGCAATTCTCTTTAAAAAGGGTACAAAGATTTTCCTTCGAGTATTAGTGTATAGATATATCACCTCTGTGGTTTAGTGATCCGGTGACGGTATTAACCACATGAGGTTCTGGGTTTGATTCCCTAGTCGAGCGATTCAAATGTGTTTTTTTCAGTTTTCTGTTAAAAACAACGTTACCCGGGGTTGGATAAATGTTCGGTTGCCGATAGACTTGTCACTTATCACGTTGTATCTTCGACTAGTCATGGATGCTCTGAGTGCTAAGTGTGAGTTTTTCTTTTCGCATCCGATCGTGAACGCATTTCGAGTTTACTAGGAATTTGTATGTGATTTGTACAGCGCCACCTAGTGGTAAACTGGTTTCTCACATTTACCACTAGGTGGCGCTGTACAAATCACATACAAATTCCTAGTAAACTCCAAACGCGCTCACGATCGAATGCGAAAAGAAAAACTCACACTTAGCACTCTGGTTGTAACTCTGTCTACATCTATATGGCCGTGAAGATGCTTTTTTATGAAACATATAAAATAATTAGAAGGATAATTGGACTCTGAATACTGACCAAATCCTAACTTTTTTTTTAATTGCATAAGATAGCTAACAAGCAGTTGGGTCTCCTGATGGAAAGAGTCAACCATCGCCTATACACACCAAAGATGTTAATGGTGCGTTGCTATCTTGTGGCGAGGTCTAATGCCACATGCATAAGTTTACCGGCCACCTTACCCTCCAAACACAGTAATAAGTATAACGCTATTGCGACAGGAATAGGTAAAGCGGTGGTACCAGACCCGGGCGAGACAATGCAGGACTCTACCACCTAGTAGCCACTCGGTCGCCTTTTACGTACCTGCCTGGCAGAACAGCAGTTAGCCTATTCTTCAAAGGAGCCCGATCCAACACAGGGAAAACCCACCCGTACACTTATCGAGTGTAGTACTTTTCAACTATTTTGAGGATATTTTGGTAACGAAGTGAAACGTGCGTTGAGTTCATAAACTGTGTGTTTTTATTTGTATCCATAAAAGGATCGATCAAGTTTTTAGGTAGATAATTTTACTAGACCAAGGATACTTGATGGAGAACACTACCTATGATGTAGACTGAAAATGTGACAGAGTTTTTCTAAAAATCCTATCAAATGCTACATTTTTTACATTGTTTAAAAAGATATGTTAAATTAATCACAAATCCCTTAAAAAAAGAACCAATTAATTTAACCCTATGAAGCGAACGATAAAAATTACTTGCTCAAATGGTATTAAGAGGGATAATCCTGCCATCAAGGGCCTGTTTAAGGATTGGTTACTAATAGAAGTGATTTTTTTATATATTTATAATAACAATTTTTTCATGCTTGAACCGCAGTTTTTATATGAAAAACCCAGAGATTTAGTCTCTATGTTTCTCTACGAAGTTAAATGAGAAACGAGGTGATCCGCAGATAAACGAAAGTAACTGGCATAGTCAAGTGAGTCAATAATTCGAAGTGGCCATGGGCAGGGCATCGAAGATCGGACGGCCTTTGAGGCAGAAAACTTGTCGAGTGAAAACTACGTACCGTCAAATGCAGCGTAGGAACTAGGAAGGCCATCCATCATATGGATAAACGACTGTCAAAATTACAAGAGCTCACTGGATGCTGACTGCTTCTAACCGGTCACATTGAATGTCATTTGAAAAAGTCTATGTTTTAGCAATGGACGTCTTTTATCTGGTTTTTTTATATGATAAAATAGCAAGCAAGCAGAAGGCTCTCCTGATGGAAAGAGAACATTATTGCCTATGGACACAAAAATGTAAATGGTGCGTTGCTATCCTTGTGGAAGGTTTTAATGCCACATGCATAAGTTTACCGGCTACCTTACCTTCCAAATCGGAAGACGATAGTGACAAGCACTGACGTTGGATCGTAGGAATAGGTAAGGCGTTGATACCAGATCCGGGCGAGACAATGCAGAACTCTATCACCTAGGAGCCACGATAATAGTGACTCATATAACCAAACATTCGCCTGTTACGAACTGCCTAGCAGAACGACAGATAGTATATTCTTTAAAGTGAGCTGGGACCAACACGGGGTAAAATACGGGCGTGTAACAGAGCCACTTGCGGGAGCATACTTTGTTCAGGTACCACAACATAAAAATGTGTTAACGGTTAACCTGTTAACCGGCCTGCAGCCATCCCTGAAACTTCCCGATAAATTGAGATATTTTAAGCTTAAAGAAGTAAAAACTACAAGCATAGATTTTTTTTTCAGTTTAAATATCTAGTTAGTTAAAAACGAGAATAGGTCTATTGATTTTTGAAAAGCTGTATATTTTAGCTTTAGCTGTAAATTTTCATCATTGATAAATCCCAAACACATTGAACGATTTTAATCCAATGAATGGTATTTGACGCAGTTTTTTAAGGAGAAAAGCTGATGAGATTTTGAAGTCAATCGATATATTAGTCGATATATTAACTTACTTGATATTTTTAAAGTTACTTTTTAAAAATATCAAGCAAGTTTGTTAAAAACAACAAAATACTAATATTTAAAATGCTTTTACTTTTAAAAACTAGGTTCTATTTTGATTTTTGAAACTGCAATAAACGTAGTTTTTTAAGTACTAAAATATTGTAGAACATCGAAAAATGATTGGTTAAAAAATCTCGAAGTTATATCAAAAAACCACTCATAATTTTTTGTCAACTATAACTCCCAGACGGACAAATCGATTTCGATGTAATTTATGCATTACATGCAGAGGAGTAGAGCTGATTTAATTTTGTACTCCATTGGTACATTAATCTGGACGTTAAATTTTCAGGAAATCTAAGATTAGCTGATTCCAATCGAACGCCATCAACCGCGTTTCTATCGGTCAAGCAGTTCAAAAGTTATGAAATGTTTACACACACACGCGCACACACACACACACACACACACACACACACACACACACACATACACATAAACATACAGACATATTGGCGTCATCGTGAAAATAGTCGGGTAAGATTCCTAGGACCTCAAAACGTGGAGATCTGTGGTGAAAACTTGATTTTCAAAAATCGGGGCAAAATCAGTAACTTCCTTATCATATAAATTACAATATACGTAGCGGGAAGTAAAAAATATATTATCTTATATTACTTAAGAGTCTTCGCAACCGGCGTGTTTGTATCAGAAATCAGAAAAACTTTATTCAATAAAACTTTTTACAAGTTATTTTGACACGTCAACATATTTTTAAAAACTACTACCGGATCGGAAACGCGGCCACACACTGAGAAGATCCGGCGGAAGAAACTCAGTGGGCTTGTCGTTTTTCATATCATCTATTTTTTTACAATATCACAATATTACAAAAAATATATGTGAGATCGGTATGAGGAGCAATATACCCAGGCTTTTTTGTCTTCTAAATAATCTGAGATTTTATAATATCCTTTTTTACACAGTTTGTTTTAATACATTTTTTAAATTTATTGACTGGTAGATCTCTTATAGTTTCGGAAAGTTTATTGTAAAAGCGTATACATAGCTCTATAAAAGACTTACGTATTCTGTGGAGCCGAGATGCAAGATTGTTTTTTTTCTTTGTGTTTAGTGAGTGTACGTCACCATTTTTTTTAGAAGTAAATATTTTTACGAACGTACATCAAGTTCTCAAATATATATTGGGATATAAAAGTTAGGATATTAATTTCCTTGAATTTTTCTCTTCGAGAAACCTTCGGGCTAAGATTATAAATTTCCCTAATAGCTCTTTTCTGCAATACAAATATAGTATTTATTTCAGCAGAATTTCCCCAGAGAAGAATCCCATATGACATAATGCTGTGGAAGTAACTAAAGTAAACAATTCTTACTGTGTCGACATCAGTTAACTGTCTCATTTTTTTAACTGTATAAGCTGCCGACCTAAGCCTATTTGCTAAATTATTAATGTGCGCTTCCCCTTGTAATTTCTTATCTAAAGTAATACCTAAAATCCACCAGATCCAGTTTGTTTCCATCCAGTTTTAGACTGGTATCTACGTGCCTTACACTAGGCAATAAAATTTAACACACCATTAACATCCTTGGTGTCTATATACGTTAGCTCTTTCAATCAGGAGATACATCTGCTTAGTTGTTATGATATAAAAAAAAACGAAAAAACCACAATAACACTTCCGAACGACCCGGGACTCAAATTCACCTACTACGAGGCAGTCATCGTTGATTTAACAAAATTTTATGATTTCGTCTTTTTATTAGTAGGAGTATTTAGTTAATTAACTTAAAAACTGTTTTTAAAAGTCTATTTATCCTCATTGTTTGATTTGAATACTAAAACCCCACATTCACCCCGTGTTGGTCTTGGCCCCACTAACTTTTTTTTTTATATAACATAAGATAGCAAAGAAGATTGCTCTCCTGATGGTAAGAGAAGCCATCGTTTATAGATACCATAGATGGTAATTGTTCGTTGCTATCCGTGTGGTTTGATAGCAACGCCACGTGCATGAGTCTACAGGCTTCTTACCCTCCTGACCGGAACACAACAATGACAAACATTGATGCTATTGCGGCAGAAATAGGTAAGGCGATGGTGCCAAAGACTTGGGTGAGACGTTGCGGAACTCTACTACCCAGTATTCACGATGGTAGTAACACGTATAGCCAATCTTTCGCCATTTATAAGCTACTTACCCGACGGGTACAACCTGGGGATCTTCAACAGAAGAGTGAACAGGTACCTTCTAGGGAAGCGCATTTCATCTTAGGCCGCATCTTACTTCAAACTTCAAACTTCAAACTTATTTATTTTGCATAAATCAGGGTATAACATGCGATGTTGTTTCTAAATACAGTAACTTAAGCCTGTTTTACCAAATAAATGGCGTGCAAAATCTTATTACATCATCTACATCATACATTTTTCTACAAAATAATAAATAATATATTAAGCCTATCAGGATAAAATTTAAATGAATTAAAAAAAGGAAGGTTGAAAAACACATATATACCTATATAACTTTCTAAAAATAAACAAAATGCATTTTAATACTTATAAAAAATTAAATGAGTTAAAATTAAATTAAAATGAATGTGTCAAAAGAAAACCAAAATGAATTAGATTTAAATTATTAACAATTTCAATTAAAAAAAATAAATAAATAAATAAATAAATAATAATAATAATATACGTCATAAATATATTATTAAGAAGTTTAATATTACAATTTCATAAGTGACTTTAATAATTGATTTATTGATTCCAGTAACAAGTTAAAAATTTGAAAAAATAAATAAGTTAAAAAATTATATTCAAACTGTATATAAGAATAGACTTGTCGTCATACATATTATATATTATATTATTTATTATAAATTATCAATATTAAGATTTATCGTCAAAATAATCTTTTATACAGTAAAAACATTTGTCACATAAATAATTATAGACTGTTTTTTTAAATTTGGTCAATGGTAAACTTTTGTAACTTTCAGGAAGTTTAATTGTTTATCTTTATTATCATTTGGCTACAATTTTTATTAAAAAGTGCTGTTTTACAAGGCGGCATGAATAATTTATTTGAGTATCTACGACTAAAGTTATAAACCTCTTTTGCCGTCTTAAATTCCTGATAATTTTTTTTCACAAAGCAGACGGATTCAAAGACATACAAACTCGGTAGGGTAAGTATATTTAAGTCCTTAAATAAAGGTTTACATGAATCAAGAGGAGCAGCACCGGAGATAGCACGAATACAACGTTTCTGAATAATGAAAGCTTTGGATATTTCAGTACAGTTTCCCCAAATAATAAGTCCATATCTTAAAATAGATTCTACATAACCATAATAGGCTAACAAGGCTGTATTTTTATCTATTATCTTTCTTATTCTATATAAAACATAAACAAAACGGCTTATTTTGGTGCATACACTTTGTACATGTGGGACCCAAGTACAATATTCATCTAAAGTTACACCTAGAAAATTTATAGTTGAAGTTTCTTCTAATAAAATATTTCTATACATTGCAGTTAAACCATATTTTTCCATTTTTTAATTTCTAAATTGTATGTATTTAGTTTTAGCCGCGTTTAAATAAAGGTTATTTATATCAAGCCACTGCCCCACATCTCGAATAGCTTGATTTAATTTTTGTTCCAAAGTACTTTTATCTTTGTCGTGTAAGATTAATGTAACATCATCTGCATATAGAACACTTTTATGATGTATAGCTTTAGGCAGGTCGTTTATTTGCACTAGAAATGTTAATGGGCCCAATATACTGCCTTGTGGTACACCATACATATTGAGCTTAAACGAAGACCTATAGTTAATTAACCTTGAATTTTTACTTATTGCCGAAATTTCTACACACTGATATCTATTACTTAAATACGATTTCATCCAATCGTATGCGACACCCCTGACGCCATATTTTTCGCATTTGTAGAGTAGTGTATCATGCCGAATGTAGTCAAACGCCTTAGTCATGTCAAACATAACGCCTACTGTATGGCTCCCCTTGTCTATATTTTCAATAACTTCTTTTATTAATGTATATGTGGCTAAGGTGTTTGATTTTTGTTTTTGAAAACCATTTTGTTCTGGTCTAATAATATTATGTTGATGAAAGAAATGATTTAATCTAGAAACCATGGCTTTCTCAAATATTTTTGAGAATATTGGGATAAGTGCAATTGGTCTGTAATTGTTAACATCAGCAGGACATCCCTTCTTAAATAAAGGTCTTATTATAGTTTTTTTAAGGAAGTTAGGAAATGTGCCTGATGTGAATGATAAATTTATTAGGTAGCATAAAACTGAGCTTAATAACAAATTACAAGACTTTAATATTTTTGTGCTAATGTCATCACAGCCTACTGCGTTTGTATTGTTTAACGATTGAATTATATTCATACATTCTTGTTCATCTATCGGATTTAAAAATATACTTTCACTAACACTATCTATAGAATTATTAGATATTTGTTGAGTAGTTCCATGAGACTTGTTTTCATAATCTATGAACTTTTCATTGAACGCCTCAGCTATTTGGTGTTTGTCTGTAATTAAATTATTATTAATAATGATATTTTCTATATTTGCGTCAAATATTTTTTTTGCGGTTTGTTCTTTAATTATAGCCCAAGCTGCCTTGGATTTATTTTTAGAACTTTGAATAAATTTTTTGTTGCTTATTTGCTGGGTCTTGTAAATACATTTTTTCAAAATTTTAGAATAAATAATATATTTTTCTCGAACTTGTTTGCATTTGGTTTTATAAGCAAGATATCGTAAGCGTTTACAACTTTTACAAGATTTTTTATCCCTCGAGTAAGCCATTTTGTTTTTCCTAATTCTATTTTATGTCTAACTTCAATTTTTGGAAAACATAAATTGTAAAAAAGTAAAAAGGTTTCTATAAAGTCTTCAAATGCTAAATTTAAATCAGCCTGTTTAAATACTGTACTCCATGAAAGCGCACTAAGGCAGGTTTTAAATTTTTTAACGTTTTCTTCATTAAAGTCCCGTTTGTAGCTATAGTACGTTAGGAGACAAGGTTTTTTATCAACCAACAAGCCAATAGTTTGACATGTGTTATGATCTGATAAGTGTAAATTATGAGTTTTAGCATTGACATTTTCTGAAATGTTGCTAAGAATGTGATCGATACATGTTTTTTGTCTTGTTGGTTCTTTAATATGAAGTTTATAGTTATAACTTTCTAACAATAATGTAAAGTCTTTAGAAATTTTACTACTTTTTAGTGTGTCTATATTTAAATCACCCAAAATTATAATACGTTTATTTTTATTTTTATTAAATTTATATAATATGTCTTCTAAATGTTTAAAAAATATATTGATGTCAGAGTTGGGCGTTCTATAAATACAGATTATTACAATTTTATGAAGTGGTATTTCTATTGCACAGCATTCAAAATGCCTTTCGATACTTGTTTTACATAAGTTTAAATTTTTTGACACGATGTTATGTTTTGTTAGAATACAAACACCACCTCTTTTTGTGTTTTGCCTTGAAAAAACTGCTGCTAATTTAAATGATTTTAAATTTACGTTCTGTTCTGTACCTCTTTTTAAAAACGTTTCACTTAAGCATAATATGTCTATTGATATATTTTTATCTATAAAGTAGCCTAAACTTATTTCTAGTAATTCCTTTTTACTTAAAAGTCCCGCTATATTTTGGTGCATCACCGTAATAATATTTTTATTTTTAGTTTGAATCTTGTTCCCGAAAAAACTCGCTTTTACCCCTATCTGGCGCCAGTTCTTGTCGTCTAATCTTTGGAAAATAATAAGGTATTGTCCCTATTTTATTTACAGTTTTAATTTCTGCATTATTTGCGTCTTTATTACTTGCCATTTTTTGAAAATAATAAGGAATAGTACCCTTCCTGAAAGTTTCTTTATACGTATCTGTCCCTTTTATATTGCTTTTATTTACACGATTTTTTAGTGATAAATGTTTCTCCTTGTAATCTAAACTATCAACTAGTACATTTATTTTATTGCATACAAATTTCAAATATTGTCTGTTATCTAAAATATTTTCAATGTCAATAAAAAAACAATTATTACTATTATTACATATCGTCTTTATCATTAAATTTAATTTATGTACATTTAGGAAATTTATTATTTCGTATGCCTAAAACTATTATTACATTATTTCTAAATTTTTTAATGAATGAACTCAGTTCTATAAATAATTTTGTTGGATTTCTGTCATTTTCGCCAAAACATACAACGTACTTTGCATTTTGGTTTGGTGGACACCATTTTGTGTATGATATTACATTTTCAGCTAGAGCATTTGGCACCGTGATTGCAGATACTTTATAATTTTCATATTTGTTATTTAATCTTGAGTATAATAAATTTGATGCAAGGTCTTTGGATTGTTGAGTACCTAATATATAAATATTTCTTGGTGTATCTGTTACATTTTCTGGATTTGTTTTATTGATAGTATCTTGTGTTTTATTTGACGTATCAGTACGTAAATATCTGCAAAGATTTAACGGCCTTTGTTTAACTACATTTGAAACACTCGCTTCAACCTGATTTGAAGATTTATGTATGTTTTCTACATTGGAATTTGTTATATTGTGCATTTTGTCAGTACCTTCATTTCCCTGTCCACAATTATTATCAACACTTTTAACTTCTAAATTTTCATAAGAATAGTTTAGATCAATTTCCTTCTTCTTTTTACTTTCTTCTTTACGAGTTTTAGTAGACGAAGAAGTCTGGAAGAAATGCATCCTGCATACAAATTTTTGAACCGACTTACTCTCTTTTCTAAGTCTTGGATTGTTTTTTTAAATTGACAATTTTCTGATACCAATATTTGGATTTCATTATCAGCACTTCTTAATTTTTCTTCTAAATTATTAATATGTTGTTTCAATTCTTGTATTTCTGAATTTTCCATTCTCAATGACAGATCCGGAACACTGTAACATGTTTCATTTAATTCTGATGATTTGTCCATTTCATCCAAGTTATTCATAGACAGCGCATATATGCTCCTAGGCGGTCTTACTGTAATAAATGCGTCCTCATTAATTATATCTTCAATGTTGTCATAATCGTTATTCATTTTTATTTAAAATAGGTTATATTTAGCAAAATAAATGTTTTAAACTCTTCAAAGTCTTTTCTCTTCAAACTTTGTAAAGAATAGTATTTTAAAAGTTTTTAAAATCAGAAAATCATTATAAATAATTTAAAAAAGGAAAAAAGTTGAAAAGGGAATACAAAATAATAAAATAAACGAAAAAAAAAACAAATTTGTTTGAGGCTCGAACTCTCGTCATATATTTCGCAGTCTGAGCTCGGCGAATTGTGCTACACATGAGTTATGTATCCGGATGAAAATATCGTATATGTTCTCCAATTTATGTCCGTTTCATATTAATTTGAATTGAATCTGATTGAAGGTAGATTTCACTGGAACAAAACTATCACATAATATAGTTTTAGTTAATTATATTTTAGCATAATTTAAGTTTTTTCACTGCACATATTATATTTATTCCTTGTAGTAAATGTTACACGTTTTCACAAGTCTATATTTTGAGTATTATTTCTCGTTGATTTTCATTATTTTTTCCACTTTAGTTTAATTTTTATTTTATAACATAGGCACTGTTTCGATAATGAAGATATCAATATCACTTAACACTTGTAAACAACTGATCAAATGAATTATGTTTTTACACGTTATAAAAGATTATTTATATTTTTAAATGATTATTTTAGTTGGACACGATGTGTAGGCGACACGTGCGCCACCTGTCCC
The DNA here is from genome assembly GCA_036924255.1 of Apodemia mormo. NCBI lineage: Eukaryota > Metazoa > Arthropoda > Insecta > Lepidoptera > Riodinidae > Apodemia > Apodemia mormo. The sequence goes on from JAUPFN010000011.1 coordinate 6,804,458, forward strand.
TTAGCTTACCATCAAGCGAGATTGTGGTCAAGCGTTTCTCTATCGATCCTATCGATAATAAAAAAATAAAAAAACTTGGTCGAATATCAATTGGTGTATTCTTCAAAGGGGGCCCGGACCAATACAAGTACGGAACCCTCTAAAACACTACTACTCATGGGCGTGCCCAGGTTGCGGGGGAGGGGGGTGGGGGGGGGGAAGCAGTTAATAGTGACCGATCGAAACTGGATTTTCAACCTAAACTGAATCTTCAGCTCCTGTTCAAGTTTTGGCCGAAACCGAAAACCCAACATTTAAAAACTACAAAAGTTGATAGTTAGTAGGGAGGTAACCAATACCAAGGTGGGGAGGCAGCTGCCCCTCCGTGCCCCTCCCTGCCCCTCCCTGCCCCTCCCCTCGTTACGCCTATGCTACTACGCGCGGCTTTACCCGCGTATTGAAAGTCAAAATGATGTTCCATGTTAAAAATATTATTACATTATAGTATATACTTAGAGGGTTACTTTTAATAATAATAATAATAATAATCATTTAATTCAGGCAACATGGCCCAGCCTAAATTTTAAAATTAGGAATTAAATATTGAATTGAAAGTGCGTTTTAATTATTATTGTAAAATTAATACAAGATCATATAAAAATATTCGTTTAAAAATATCCCACTTAATTAATGAATTGAATACACCGAGTCTTGTGAATGAACTCTGTAATGCTTGGAGTGCGTCATTTTACATTTACCTATAATTACGATAGTAACTATATATGTAACCCGCCGCTCTAAGTACATTTTTCCCGCTCACTTTTAATTTGGTTGAAGGCACTAAAATATTTTTGTTCCAATTTTGTGTAAATTAAATTATATCCATGCGTTTTATTTTTTGTATCCATTGACTTACTAATTTTGTATCGAATAGAAACAAAATTTTGAATTATTAAATGATTTTTTTATTACATAAATCGAACATATTATCGATTCTGAACAACCTATTAAAATTTGGCCGGACCTCTAAAAGTAACCCTGTATACTAAGTATATACTATATACTAGCTGTTGCCAACGACTTCGTCCGCGCGGACTTCGTTTACTCCGCACAGCACCTCCCCTGTAGGTGATAACGTGATAATATGTAGCCTATATGTTGACCCGATCTGTTAGTAATAGTCATGCAAAATTTGAAGTAAATCCATGCAGTACTTTTTGAGTTTACCCCGGACATACATACAGACAAACAGATAAACAGAAAAACAGACAAAAATTCTAAAAACTATATTTTTTGCTTTGATATCGATTGTAGATCACTCCCAAGTATACTTTAAAAAAAATATTCAATGTACAGTTTTGACTTTCCTACTATTGTATTATATCTATAGATAATACTATATTTTAAGACGTTATTATATGTGTATTATGTATTTTTATTGGCGAGAATAATTATATATTGCAATGTAAATCGTATCGTAACTAGGTTGTATTATATTACGTTTTCCGTTGTTGATGCAATTTTCCACTGTGAAAAAAACCTGTGACACTCTCTATCCCTTCAACTATCGCCACACAAAAAATCGCTTCAGTTTTCAGCATACAGGTTTAACAAACGTACTTAAAATTTATTGTATTATATATGCTATCATGGATACCCTACAAGTTTTACTTAGTCGAGTAGAAAGCACAAGTGAAACAAATTGGTCATATATTTAGCGAAGCGCCTAGCGCTGAACTCATTCACACGAGTGGATGTAATTGTAAACGCGGCTCACAAAGGGACGTGACACTGTTATTGTACTGTTGCGACAGTTAAATGGCTTTGTCCTGTGCAGCTGCCTCCAGGATACTTTATTTTTATTTCACGTAGATATAGTGAGGCTGGAAGTGGTTTTTAGCTTTTACATTATTGGGCAAGAAAAAAGTTTTGAATAATATAAAATAAGAGACTTCAACGTAACACATGACAAGCATTTATTGGATATCATCACGTCCGTTCCCTTGCTGAGTAGGCAGAATGAACCTAACGTCAATAAACTCTATAGTTTACTAAGATTTCGCAGTTTTTCGGTTGGCAAGATTAATGTATACGTGTACGAACTGCCCGGCAGAATGGCAGATGGTATGTTTTTCAACGGGGGCCCGGACTATCTTTCTGCTAGGTAGTCCGACAAAAGCTTACGATGGAGACAAAATGCATCCACAACAAGATTGTTTTTGTTCCTCGTATTTAGTGAGTTTACATCAGCAGTTTTCTTAAACGAGCAAAGATTTTTATGAACACACATTAAGTTTTCAAATATGTTTTGGGATATTATATTCAAAATACTGAGTTCTTTGAATTTTCCTCTCTTGCGCTTAAGGTTGGATATGCAAAAACATATATTGTTGCCATATCTATAACTACTTATGTGAAATTAAGGACAGTTTTGAGTGTCAGTTTTATTCGAGACTGTGCATCTTGGTTTTTTTATAACAATGGTTCAGAATATCAGAAAGGGGATGTATTTTTTTTTGGCAGTAGGTGCAAAAACTAAATACGTATTTTAATTTAATTTTCAAAATTTAGCTACAAACACGATCATCTATGCCACGTGAGTAGATAAACGGATCTATTTTATCTACTCCTGTATCTATGCTCCTCAAATAAATATCCGTCACTGTCAGAGATGGACTCAAACCTTGGCATGATAGGTACGGCTAAACACGGAACACTCTACAAACGAGGCGGTCAAAACTAGCTATCTTTTTGTTTACTTAATGAATTTTTAAAGTATGAAAATATTTCTTCAAAGGATATGTTCGTAAATTACGTTATGATATAAGTAATGTTTACGAGCTCTGGTAGCTGAAAATATCGTGTTGAAACCGTTCCGTATTTAGCATTTATTTATAAGGCGAATACAGATCTTGTCGTCATCTCTTCAATAGTTAAGTAGTTAGTATAGCGACGAAGTGTTTCTTAAATTTTGATAGTTCTCAACTTATTCCCTACTATTCTTTCACTGAAGAGAATTAGTTTTCCATAATGTCAGTTATTCTGGTAGTTAAAGATAACTTTTAATTGTATTATGTACTGTAAAATGTAATAATTAAAACAAGCAAGGTTTATGGGAACTTTCCGGCACCAAATATTGCAATTCATGTGGCAGGGACGTAATATCACATTTACCAATTACACGTCAAAATGACGTATAACAGTTACAAGCACTAAGGTTATTGCAGCAGGAATAAGTCAGAGCAAACCCACCACCAATCAAACCTACCATTTCATAGTTTAACGGGCCGAATCGTGTATTCGATTTGCAACGAAAACTTCATATTTTCAAGTTTTTTCCAGAGCAATATCGTAATAATATGAGCAGATTACTCGAAGAATATTATAGTTTTTGCAAGATTAAGTCTTGATTTAGTACACTACAGAGCGAGAACACAATTTTTGATAACGGTTTTTTAAAACGAAGACAATCCCTGCATAGCGTTTTACGAAAATAGGCGTCAGAGTTATCTTTCAGGACGAATACAATAATTGTAATATGCCGAAATATTTTATTTTTTTGCATTTTTCCAACAAGATATATTATTGTCACTACAGAGCCAAAATTACGAAAATATTATTCTTAGATATTAAAAAAATAATATTAAAAAATTACAAAATCAGTTCACTTTTCACCAGTAAGTATTTCAATAGAGACCTAAAATATTTATTATATTTGAATTAAGGTAATGCTCAATATTCTGATTTTTTTCAGTCCGTTATATGAACTCGTTTATTTACACAAATTATTTTAAAAACACTATAAACCCTCGCGCGCAATCGTATGCTGATCAAATTCAAGAAAAGAGCTTACTCATTCTTAAAAGGCCGGCAACGCAACTGCAAGACCTCTGGTATTGCAGATGTCCATGGGCGGCGGTGATCACTTACCATCAGGTACACCTCTTGCTCGTTTGCCCCCTCTTCTATAAAAAAAAAAAAAAATTGAACTCGCGGTAAATCGAATGATCAAGACTATCTTGCAAAAACTGCAATATCCTTCGAATAATCTACTCATTACGATATTGCTTGCAATGAAATTGAAAAACTTGCAAAAAAAAGTTTTCGTTATGAATCGAATGCGCGCCCTTAAGGAGATTGCGCGACGTCTGCTCTTAGACTCTCTTCGTTGCGAAACTCTTCTCTCCCTATGAGTTATTTATATCTCGACCTTTGACCACCCCGTTGGTCGAGTAGTTATCGACCCTGACTACGCAATCGACGGGGCTCGGGTTCGATACCTGACGGGGGCAAGCATTTGTGTGATGAGCATAAATGTTTGTATTTCCGGGTTTGGGTGTTTATTAAATATATTCTTGTATTTATATGTGTATTTTTATGTATTAGCATCGTTGACTAACACCCATAACACAAGCAAATAATTTGTTTACTTTGGGGTTAGATAAGTAAGTGTAATTTGTCCCGTAAAAAAATTATTATTTATTTATACATATAAGTATATATTTTCCTCCGTATTTGTTGGGGCTCTTTTGAATAATAGGCCAACTGCAGTTCTACCAGGTAGGTCGTAAAAGGCAACCGATTAGCTATGCAAGTCACTACCATCGCGACTACTAGGTGGTAAAGTTCTGCATTGCCTCGCCCTGGTCTTGAACCACCGCCTTACCCATTCCTGCCGCAATAGCGTCAATGCTTGTCACTGACGCTATTGCGGTGTGTTCCGGTTTGGAGAGAAAGGTAGCTGGTAAACTTACGCATATGACATTAGACCTCGCCACAAGATAGCAACGCACCATTAACGTCTTTGGTGTCTATAGGCGATGGTTGACTCTTTTAGGGAACCCATTTACTTGTTTGCTATCTTATTATCTATAAAAACATAAACTTACATTTACGGGTTGATTGGTAAAATACAGTGCATACCTGATTCTGATACCGAATATGTAAAAAACTAGGTACCTATTTAAGTTTTGAGCTAATCTATACATATAATAAAATCGTAGGAAGGTCAAAACTGTACATTGAATATTTTTTTAAAAGAATACTTGGGGCGTAATCTACAATCGATACCGAAGCCAAAAATATAGTTTTTAGAATTTTTGTCTGTTTGTCTGTATTTATATATATTTTTGTATGTATGTCCGGGGTAAACTCAAAAAGTACTGCATGGATTTACTTCAAATTTTGCATGAATATTACTAATAGGTCGGGTAAACATATAGGCTACATATTATCACGCTATCACCTACAGGGGAGGAGCAGTCGCGTCAAGTCGCAGACAACAGCTAGTTATCCAATAAAAACGTAAAAGTCAGTGATATAAAAATCTATTTTTTACAGACAGAGATTTGCCAAACTCGTGACTAGACTTCTATGGCACGCTGCTGTCCCCGCGTCAATTTGAATATCATTACACTATTTTTCTTGAGGTTTACTATGTACTTAAGAAATATTCTCTTTTCATTATATTTTTAAGCATCTTCACGCCCGCGTCCTCGAAGCGGTAGACAGAGGTACAACCAGTGCACCCACGATTAGCCGAAAATACTTGGTTCCACAATATGACAGGTGGCAAGCCCATCGCCAACAGGGCACTTTCCAGTCCCGGACAACGTTGTTTTTAACAGGAAACTGAAAAAAATCATTTTTGGATTGTCCGACCCGTGAATCGAACCCGGGACCTCGTGTGGTCAACAACACCAACACTGGACTTTTCCCGGATTGGTCCCGGGCTCCTTTGAAGAACAGGCCAACTGCTGTTCTGCCAGGCAGGTCGTAAAAGGCGACCGATTGGCTATGCAAGTCACTACTATCCTAGTTACTAGGTGGTAGAGTTCTGCATTGTCTCGTCCGAGTCTGGTACCTATTCCTGCCGCAATAGTGTCAACGCTAGTCACTGTTATGTTCCAATTTAGAGGGTATAGTAGCCGGTAAACTTAAACTTGGCATTGCGCAGAGATGTTGGGTCATTCTGTTTCTTCTATCGTATTTTTCATGGGGACTGCCGCCGAATTCCATCATCGGACATCGCGTCAACATCTGAAATCCCTCCATCTCGACGTCTGGAAATCCGCAACTGTGCGTTTCTCTCTACACTTATTGCCTCGTACTACTCTGTTGTGAAATCAAATACCGGCAGGGGTGTTTCCAAACGGATACGACTAGGGGCCTTTCAAGAAAAAAGCTTACTAATTCTTAAAAGGCAGGCAACGCAACTGCAAGACCTCTGGTGTTGAGGACATCCATGGGCAGTCCCACCACCAACCCTTGGCCCTACCAACCTCGCGGTTATACAGGCCTAAGCGCGGGAGATGCACAGAGTCTGCTCTTAGGCTCTCTTCTCTGTGCAGTTCTTAACTCCCTTCAAGTTATTTAGTTCAAGACCTCTGTCCCCATGACACCTCTCCCCTGAAGGGGCGATCTCAGCAGCTATCCCAATTGGGAATGGACGGCACAATTACGGCTTCTCGTTCACCTTGTAGTCTGCGATTTCACTTATTGGCCAATCTCCAGAGGCCAACGCCTCTTATACCACGCGTGCGCGAATTCCGCAAGCAGCCTAAAGTTCGCCTGCATCTTAACAAGCTCCTCGAAGTAGACAGGCCCCGTTCCCACCCTCTCCAGCCCATCGAGCATATTCCTCCTCTCCTCGTCATACAATGGACAATGCCACAAAATGTGATCCCTATATTCGTCCGAGAGCCCGCAAAAACAGAGTCCGGTTACACAGAGCGCCATGTCACGCAGCCTTCCTCGAAAACAGCCATGACCGGTCAGTATCTATGACGTGACATGGTCAGGTTCAACCCATTTAGCCCACATTCGAGTTCTCACGTTGGGAAAGAAGCGATGCAGGTCTCGGCCTTTATCGCTGCCCTCCCAACGCTCCTGCCATTCAGTTTGTATCCGGTCCAGTGCGCTCTTCTTGAGCTCGTTTCTTCCAGGTTTGTCGAGTCCCATCGCCCCCCGTGTGACCTCTCCGGAAAGTTTGACTTGCAAATCCACCGGGAGCACTCCCGCAAGTACCGGAAGGGCTTCCGTACTAACGGACCTATAAGCTTTGGTTAAAAGCACCAATGAGGTCCTCTGTCCCCTTAATAACGCGCTCCGGACCGGATACACCCCTACCCTATTGTGCCATATCGCTGCCGCATAAGTGACGGTAGCTACGAAAGTACCCTTGTAAATGATCCTTAAAGCCCAGTATCTGTATATCGCTCTTTCAACTATATCGGTCGCATGCTGGACAAAGGACTTCTGAGAGTCCAGTGTTACTCCCAGCACGATCGCATGCTCCACATTCCTTATTGAACTACCCAACATTTTGATTATGGTGGCCTCTGGAACCTGCCTTTCAACGTCAATGACTTTGTTTTGGCTGCCGAAAATGTGAGCTTATTACCCTCCCCCCACTCCTGGATAGCATGTAAAGCACATGACGCCTTTGTTTCAATCTCCCGCCTAGAGTTTGCCTCAATAACAACTGTTACGTCATCCGCGTACGCGGTCAGTTCGACACCATCCGGCATCGGATATTCGAGAAGATCGTCAAGGTGCAGGTTCCACACAGAGCCCATAACTGAGCCCTGCGGGCATCCCATCGTCGAGACCTTCCACGCTGCTTGGTTGCCAGTAAACATACCCACCCTTCGTTGCGTGAAGTAACTAGCCAACATTCTATATAAGAGCCGCTAGCAGACCCTCCATCGTAGAGGAGACATCTTCCGTATGTCCTTCCATTAATTTAATCCCATTTACGACGTTACGCGGGGGACGTACAGCCCCAGCTACCGATTTATAGGACGCGCCCCATGGATCCGTGTTACCGGAATCATGGGCAGCGGTGTTCACTTACCATCAGGTGCACCTCCTGCTCGTTTGCCCGCTCTTCTATAAAAAAAATAAAAAGTGTTGCATCAGACCTCGCCACAAAATAGCAACGCACCATTAACATCTATGGTGTGTATAGGCGATAGATGAGTGTTTGCATCAGGAGATCCATCTTCTTATTTGCTATCTTATGATATAAAAAAAATGACCACAGAGGCGATTATAGTTTTTTGGTTACATATGACCATTTACTATCATGTCCTTCAATATTTAGTCATTATTGTAACATTGTTATTAATGTTAATTAATATCATAACTTTATTATAACGATAATAAATTTCCCTATAGCACCTACATTAAAAAAGCTTTATTCTTAGGACTAAAAGAAACAATTAATACGGAACTGTGTTTGTATAAAATGTATAGTACGAAATTTGAATATTTAATAGTAAAATGTTAGGCTTACGTATCTACAATTTCTTTGTTGAAAACACTTTGTTTAATAATTTTTAAAATTAACTTCTGTAGTAGAAGAATTGAACATATATGCATACTACTACGAAGCTAGAAAGGCTGTTACACCGCCTTTTTATAGAAATGAATTTTCTGTTTTGACCTCGGATGAATAGTAGTAATAGTTCCATGGTTTTGACTAATTTTACGATGGCTTCAGTACGTATGTATGTATGCATGTAAACCTCTCATAACTTTCAAGTGGAGTGACCGGTCGAAACGCAGTTTATTCACCATTCGATTAGGTTCCACCAAACTTAGACTTGCTGCAAATTGACCTATTTGGCATATCAGATTTCGAGGAACTTAAAAAAACTCAAAATTTTTTTGAAATAATGTATTTTTAACGGGGGCTTCTTCCTCCTCCTCCTCCCTTGATCTAGCTATAAAATACTGCTATTTGTTCGACGTTCGATTTGTGCAACGAGGTAAGAGATAACCATTTTAATAGTCAAAAAATTGTATTTTGCTATCTATATGGTGAAGATTAACTATCACATGTGTAAGTTTATCAACTGTCTTATCTCTTACATCAGAACATGACAGAAACGAACACTGATGCTATTTCAGCAGGAGTAGGTAGCTTACGCTAGCAAGCAGCATTCACGACGAACTGCTCGCAATCGATGGTCTATATTTCAAATAGATGAACAGCATCGAAAAATGCGTATAATGATATGGTCTCCAGACGACATAATCCATACATATAAATAAAATTGAAGGGTCTATCTGTGATTTCAGAATAACTAGGTGTTTAAAAGCAATGTATAATTCTTACGATATACCCAAACAACCATTTTTAAAATTTCCGTCTGTTTGTCATTTTGTTTTTACGGGGTAATCTCTGGAACGAGTGGACCAATTTTAGCAAAACTTTCAATAAAAGATAAAGGAGTTTATAGAGCAGGACATATGTTACTTTTTATTCAAGTAAGCAAAAGGAAGTAATGATTTTGGATCATGCGAATGAAGTCTCGAATAAAAACTAGTATTAAAATACAAAGTGCCTAATAACTTCGTTTGGGCCAGTCTCATCACAGAAATACGCTTACGTAGCCCGTTAATTTAAGCAAGTTATGAAAAATCAGAGAAGCACATAACTAAAAATATTTGAATTTGCTAACTTTACTAATAAGCCACAACAGTTTCACAGGATTGGCAAAGATTTACCAAGAAAAACAGTTCAAAGAAGTAGTTTATTTCGATGACGATCCAAAGATTGTCCATGAAAAAGGAAGATTTACAGAGCTGACCTCATTTCAAAGATATTTTGCTAAACTTTTGGCGCTGTGCTATCTTTTTCAACCTTCGCATTTAAAATCAATTTCCAATTGAAGTATTCAGGACAGTTATATCGAAATCTCTCGTTCGTTATTCTCGGTGCTTCTCATGTTTATGCCATTTTATAAGTCACAAGTCGATTTATTTCTGCAATCCAATTTGTAGATTCTTCGATATCCAGAAGATCTCATGAATTTTGACTTTAGATTTTGAATATGAAAATAGTAAATAATATCACGAGTTTTGATATTTTATTTATCGATTAATTTTCAACTTGCCGCTACGTATGTAGATAAGGAAGTAACTGACTTTGCCCCGATTTTCGAAAATCCAGTTTTCACCAGATGTCCACATTTTGAGGCATTAGGAACCTTTTCCGATTATTTTCACGTCAGTATGTCTGTATGTGTGTATGTATGTATGTGTGTGTGTGTGTGTGTGTGCATGTGTGTATGTGTGTGTGTGTGTGTGTGTGTGTAAACATCTCACAACATTTGAACGACTGGACTGATCGTAACGCCGTTGATAATATTTGGTTGGATTCTGCTCAACTTAGACTTCCTGAAAATTTACACCAAGTCGGCCTTGGAAATTTTGAGAAATTTTGAAAAAACCAAAAAAAAATTTGGCGAAACAGTATTTTTTTTAATATGACTTCCAGATTGATATACCGATTGAGTACAAAAACTAATCAGCTCTATTCTTTAAAAAATCATGTAATGCACAAATTTCATCAAAGTCGGATTTATCCGTTTAGGGAAAATCGTTGACGAAAAATTTCACAAAAAAGTTTTTTTTTGACATAACTTCACAATCACTCATTGGTGTTATACGATATTTATGGCCGTAATTGATTTGGAAAATATCCAACCGATAAGCTTCAAGCCAGTTACAATTGAATTTTGAAAATCGGAAATGGTTCTAGACCACCAAAGGCTACTATTTTACCTGACTTATCAAAGGGAGAATATTCTTAGGTCACGCGAATAAAGTCACGGGCAACGGCTAATGAATTATTAAAGAAACACATATACATATCCCAAAATTTAAATAACACTAGATATTTGAAATCAAACTGGACAATTCACTAATTACATATATGTATTAGGATCTAATTTTTAATTTTCTCATGTGCATCACACAAATGCCTGTCCCTTTCGAGAATCAAACCCAAGCCACGTAATAGTGTCGCTAAACACTCGACCAACTGAGCGTTCATGCAATTAAAAACCGCGGAAACTCCAATAGTACTGAAGATACTCCAATAGCATGAAATTTTATTGTGTGACAAAAAAGAATAAAACTTACTCATTTTTAAAAGGACAGCAATGCAACTGCAAGGCCTCTGGTATTGCAGATGTCCATGGGCGGCGGTGATCACTCAACATCAGGTGCACCTCCTGCTCGTTTGTCCCTTCTTCCATAAAAAAAGACAAAAAAAAAGAAACTTAATGTGAAAGTTTATTTCAATTCATTTATTTATAACTTTAATTAATGCTTTGTAGTCTTTTTTATAGAAGAGGGGGCAAACGGACAGGAGGCGCGCCTGATGATAAGTAATTACCACCGCCCATAGACGACTACACTACCTAAGCTCTTTTCTTGAAGGTCCCTAAGTCGTATCCATTTGGAAAAATTTCTGCCGATAGCTGGTTCCACATAGGAGGAGTGCGGGGCAAAAAGTGCCTCGAGTATCACACGGTTGTGGATTTCCAGACATCGAGATGGTAAGGATGGAACTTCGAATTTTGTCGCGATGTCCGATGGTGAAATTCGGCGGCAGGAATTTATCCAAACAGTTCTTCGAAACATTCCCCATGATAAAAAAGGTGAGGAAAAGTCTCAATGAGGTTATCTTCTTTTGAGCTCACATAATGAGATCTACGAATTCAATTCCCGGACTCAGTATTGATTCGAACCTATTTAAATCCCACTTTTACGTGAGGCAAAAGATTTATTGAAGTTTGTACGAGGTTTTTCACAAAAGTCTGAGTAGCAGCTCGAAATTTGATGGCGATGTGTTAACACGTGCGTTGCATTATCACGTAAAGCTATGTCCGGACCCTTTAGCCTTATCCTTGACATACGCCCATGCTCCTTTTACCTTAAGATTTTGCCCCTAAAAATTTAAAAGGTAGAACCACTTCCAGTCTCGCTATATCTGCGTGGAATAAAAATCAAACATCCCGGAGGCAGCTGCACAGGACAAAGCCATTTAACTGTCGCAACAGTACAATAACAGTGTCACGTCACTTTGTGAGCCGCGTTTACAATTACAGTCCATTCCTTCTTCCTTGTCCATTTTAGTAAACATAAATGGCGGACCAATAACTCGAATTGGTCATAGACAATTAATATGGTTGTGAAAAATCAAAAGATCTATTGAACAAGTATGACAAACTAAATTGAATGAATGATATTTATTGTAACAACTATCTATCCATTTTGTTATATTATTACAAAGTATTATAATTTTTATAATCTTTATTAATCTATATTAATGTTATCCATATTCCATATTACATATAATTTATAATATTACACATGCAAAAGTTTGAATGGATGTTTGTTACTCAATCACGCAAAAACTACTGAACGGATTTGAATGAAATTTGGCACACATATAGATGATAACCTGAATTAGCACTTTTTAATCCGGAAAAATTGGTTGCTCTGCGGGATTCACCAAATACTATTATAATGCAGCAGCTGCACTTTGCAGCTAGTTATATTATAAATACGAAAGTTTGGATGGATGTTTATTACTCAATCACGAAATAATTTCTGATCGGATTTAAATGAAATTCGGCACACAGGTAGATGATGATCTGAAATAGCATTAAGCTTTTTTTATCCTGGAAAACCGAGTTCCTACGTGATTCGTCAATTTTTTTTATAACGCAGAGAGCTGCGGGCTGCAATTAGTATGTTATGCGAAAGTGTGTTTGTTTGTTTGTCTTTCTTTTAGTTAAGTTAAACTTGTTACTATGCTGTAAAAAAACTAAAATACTTCTGCTGGTAGATACCACAGAATTTTTCCTTGCCATTAAAGGCATCCAACTTTCTGCGATTTCAAATTTTGGTGTCACGTCAGTGTCACAACGTCAGTACACTCAAGAGAAATCGAAATCCACTAAACCCAAGCCAAGTAAAACAATTGAGAATGAGATCGAAGTACTAAAAACAGTCCAAGGTCACCAAAAAACCACCAAAACAGCCGAAAACACAGAAACCACATTCTCGCAACAAAGAAGTAAACGGAATGAGTAAATTTTACTTTCACTTTTTAGACCTTAATTTAAAGTGTCATAAAAATTTTAAATTGTGCAATCTTCGTTAATGTTGCGTCATTTTTAAGTGTCATTGTTACTACTAGTAAAATGGTGGATTTGTATATAATTCTAAATAATTTAATTATTTTTTTAATATTATAAGACAGACGAAGAAAAGAAAGACGAAATAGAAGAACAATTTAAAAAAAAAACAATAACTTTTTTCTAGAAAATAAAGACACGTAATCAATAATCGTTTTTCATTTATTACTAAAATAGTTTAGAAAAATAAGTATAAAAAACTAGAAATCTTCGCATGGGAGGAGTATCATTAGATACATACATCCTAAATAATTTAATTAATTTTATAATATTATGGGACAAGTGAATTTAAATATAACTATTAAAAAAAACAATACTTACGTTTTTTTGCGTTACAAGGTCATCGAATTATTGTAGTATACAATGATTAAATAACCTGCCTTTATTAAAAATAAGATTTTATTTTATTAACAGCAGGTTACTTTACTATTACAAAATTATTTAGATTTAAGAGCAAGGATTTAAAACATTATCAGATAACAGAACTTATTTAACGATACTTAACGTTATTATTATAGCGATACCTCAGTTACAAAATTATTTTTAAACACTATAATATGTATCGCTACTAATTTCGTTCTATGATATGATCATAGAACGAAATTGTTAACGCTAAATAATGTTATGATACCGATACTGTTTTGTGATTGGTTCACCGCGTTTCATGCTGTTTCGTGATTGGTGCGTCAACTAGCTCTAGAAGGCAACGTCATAATACCATATAACATAATGTTAATTCGTAGTGTTTAATAGAGTGTAATGAATAACGTTATTAAACAGTAACAAATTCTGTATCATTTTTGGTTAATTTTATACTTGAAAATAACGTTTTGTCATGCTACAAGCAATAACGTTACCACAAAATACCTATATTAATAATCTCTTAAACAAGGATTATATATTTAAATCCTTATTTGAGAGATTTAAAAACTATATTGTTACTTTAAAAGTGTTAATCTTTGAAAAATAATGATTCAATAAAGGGGATATTTTAAATTCTACAAATCAGTATTTAACATTTAGACAGTTTGTATATTTTTCTATATATTATTATAACCTATTTGTCGTAATTTAGGAATATTTATCTTTAATAAGGAATCATTCAATTAGTCATTCAAATTCGTTCATTAATGCACGTGTCTATCAATTCCATAGACAATCGGATATTCGACATGTCAAGTTCACATGGTATTTTTCAACTGTGGAAATAAATTTTGTATTCTAATAAGTTTTCGTAAACTAAATATGATAAAATAATATATTAGAAGCAGTTTTTAGTGCCAAACAAACCGTTTACAATGAATGAATACGATAATCTAATTATATTTAATTCAATGTATATGATTGATGTGAAACTTTGGTGTTTTTACAACAAGTGGAGTTTGTTTACCAAAAAAGACACGTAAAAAGGAATACACTGTACATCCACTCGTGTGAGTGAGATCAGCGCTAGGCGCTTCGCTAAATATATGACCAATTTGTTTCACTTGTGCTTTCTACTCGACTAAGCAAAACTTGTAGGGTATCCATGATAACATATATAATACAAAAAATTTAAAGTGTGTTAAACCTGTAATGCTGAAAACTGAAACGATTTTTTATGTGGCGATAGTAGGAGAGATAGAAAGTGTCACAGGTTTCTTTCTTTAACTTGAGCTTTCTCCTCGATTAAATAATACTTGTAGGGTATCCAAGATACAATATAATATAAAAAATGTGTAAACAGTTGACTCTGCAGGCCATCCCTTAAACTTCCCGTAAAATAGTTCTTGTAAGTTGCGATCTTTAATAAAATTGATAACATAAGCAAGGGTAACCACATTCTGATCAGGCAAAAAAGCAAACAAGCGTTAAACGTCTGATTACTGGGTTTGCTTGTTTTAAAACGATTAAACAATTGTTTTAAGAGCATCCACTTATGTCAAGAATTGCTTCATCAAAAATTACAAAGAGATAGATTTCGGGAATCCTTAACCATAGAAAAACACTTTACTTCTGTATGGTCGGCCGGTGAACACTACATTTCATTCTAGTGCTGCCAACTTAACAATTTTTCCCTAATTTTTGGGAAAATTACAAGTAAGCAGACCTCGCTCAATGAACGAGGGAACAATGAGGGGAAAGCCACAAGGATAGCAACGCACCATTAACATATTTGGTAAGCAATGGTGATCTCTTTCAAACAAGAGAACCATCTGATTGTTTGCTACCTTATAATATACGAAGAAATAACAATAGTTAGTCACTGTGATAATAAAACATTCGTTCAATCGGTCGCTTTTTATGAAATACTTATGCTTTTTTAAGAGCTTGAGCGGGATAAATATGATAGACTACTGCTCGCTGTTGATGTCGACTTCCTTTTGCTTAATCGGGTTGAAAAATAAGCATATGTCACTCCTAAATAGTGTAGCTATCTGGCAGTATAAGAATTTTTCGGTCGGTCTGGCAGTTTTTAAATATCTCATCACATGCAAAATACAAAAATACAAATATTTTTTCTTTATAATGTTATTATTGGTTGCTAATATTTATGTTGCGATTTAAATTATGCTCAATTTCACGATAAACGTGATCTTTCAAGCGCATTAGACATCGTTAAAGATAATTGTCGCTCGTTAATATTTTATTGCTGTTCAAATTGTATTACGTGGTTTCTGAAATATAAATGAATATAAATAACTACAAATTTATTATTATACTTTATAAACTAATTGTTGTATATTATTTTCTGGTTTTATTTCTAATTAATGATATGAATTCTACTTTATTTTCATCTTTATGAAGCTATTAAAGTATATTCAAATAGAACATTTTTGATTTTCTTCTTTTAATAATGAAAACCAAGCTATTAAAACATTTAACTCTTTAAAAATATAAAGAGGAGCCATCGCATCTTAAGATATTTAAATAAAAAATTATGCATAATCAAGTATATGGGTAGTACATTCTTAACTAATAAACCGATTTGAAGACTCCACATTTGAAGGGCTACATGAAAACAATAATTAGTAAAATTTTCATTAAATGAACAACTGCTGCCCTTATTTTAATTTAAGAAATATACCCATCTATACTTATAATAAAATCGTAGGAATGTCAAAACTGTACATTGAATATTTTTTTAAAAGAATATTTGGGGCGTGATCTAAAATCGATATCGAAGCCAAAAATATTTAGAATTTTTTTAGAATTTTTGCCTGATTGTCTGTATGTATGTCCAAGGTAAACTCAAAAAGTACTGCATGGATTTACTTCCAATTTTGCATGAATATTACTAACAGGTCGGGTCAACATATAGGCTACATATTATCACGCTATCACCCACAGGGGAGGAGCAGTGCGGAGTAAACTAAATCCACGCGGACGAAGTGTATGTCTGTTTGTCTGTTGTCTGTTGTCTGTTGTCTGTTGTCTGTTGTCTGTTGTCTGTTGTCTGTTGTATGTTGTCTGTTGTCTGTTGTCTGTTGTCTGTTGGCCTGTTGGTCTGTTGGTCTGTCTGTCTGTCTGTCTGTCTGTCTGTCTGTCTGCCTGCCCGCCTGCCCGCCTGCCCGCCTGCCCGCCTGCCCGTCTGTCCGTCTGTCCGTCTGTCCGTCTGTCCGTCTGTCCGTCTGTCCGTCTGTCCGTCTGTCCGTCTGTCCGTCTGTCCGTCTGTCCGTCTGTCCGTCTGTCCGTCTGTCCGTCTGTCCGCCTGTCCGCCTGTCCGCCTGTCCGCCTGTCCGCCTGTCCGCCTGTCCGCCTGTCCGCCTGTCCGCCTGTCCGCCTGTCCGCCTGTCCGCCTGTCCGCCTGTCCGCCTGTCCGCCTGTCCGCCTGTCCGCCTGTCCGCCTGTCCGCCTGTCCGCCTGTCCGCCTGTCCGCCTGTCCGCCTGTCCGCCTGTCCGCATGTCCGTCTGTCCGTCTGCCCGTATGCCCGTCTGTCCGTCTGTCCGTCTGTCCGTCTGTCCGTCTGTCCGTCTGTCCGTCTGTCCGTCTGTCCGTCTGTCCGTCTGTCCGTCTGTCCGTGTGTCCGTCTGTCCGTCTGTCCGTCTGTCCGTCTGTCCGTCTGTCCGTCTGTCCGTCTATCCGTCTGTCCGTCTGTCCGTCTGTCCGTCTGTCCGTCTGTCCGTCTGTCCGTCTGTCCGTCTGTCCGTCTGTCCGTCTGTCCGTCTGTCCGTCTGTCCGTCTGTCCGTCTGTCCGTCTGTCCGTCTGTCCGTCTGTCCGTCTGTCCGTCTGTCCGTCTGTCAGTCTGTCAGTCTGTCCGTCTGTCCGTCTGTCCGTCTGTCCGTCTGTCCGTCTCTCCGTCTGTCTGTCTGTCTGTCTGTCTGTCTGTCTGTCTGTCTCTTTGTCTGTT
The DNA here is from genome assembly GCA_036924255.1 of Apodemia mormo. Lineage (NCBI taxonomy): Eukaryota > Metazoa > Arthropoda > Insecta > Lepidoptera > Riodinidae > Apodemia > Apodemia mormo. The sequence continues at coordinate 6,821,767 of JAUPFN010000011.1, forward strand.
TGTCTGTTTGTCTGTTTGGTTGTTTGTCTGTTTTTCTGTTTGTCTGTTTGTCCGTTTGTCTTTTTGTCTGTTTGTCTGCATGTATGTATGTATGTCCGGGGTAAACTCAAAAAGTACTGCATGGATTTACTTCAAATTTTGCATTTATATTACTAACAGGTCGGGTCAACGTATAGGTTACATATTATCACGCTATCACCTATGGGGGAGGAGCTGTGCGGAGTAAACGAAGTCCGGACGAAGTCGCGGGAAACAGCTAGTTTTATTTATATATAACAATACACGCAATAATAAAATAAAAGAACAAAGCAACCAATGAAAACATCATAAAACAAATTATTATTTTTTGTTTTTTAATGTATAGTAAAATTGTAATTTAAAAAAGAACAAATAGTACAAAAAATATAATATTTATACGAAAAAGACAAATCGTACAAATTATTACATACATTATGTATGTTGTATGCGATCCAATATATGAAAGGACTAGGAAACGAATATCAAAAAGTTTACCGGGCACCGGCTACCATCCCCTGCGAACTAGAATCCATGGTAAAACGGCGGAACCATACCCGGGTTAGATTTAAATTACTAAAGGGCTACAACCAAAATGAGGAAAATCTTGTGATACGACTCTTTTGCGGAAATTATGAGTTCACTTGTAATAATAATATCTATATTATCTATATTTAACATTTATCTATACATATAATAAAATCGTAGGAAAGTCAAAACTGTACATTGAATATTTTCTTTAAAAAATACTTGGGGCGTGATCTTCAATCGATATCGAAACCAAAAAGTTTCGTTTTAGTAGTTTTAGAATTTTTGTCTATTTGTATGTTTGTCTGTATGTATGTCCGGGGTACATTCAAAAAGTACTGCATGGATTTACTTCAAATTTTGCATGAATATTACTAACAGGTCGGGTCAACATATAGCCTACACACGCTATCACCTACGGGGGAGGGGCTGTGCGGAGTAAACGAAGGCCACGCGGACGAAGTCGCAGGCAACAGCTAGTAATATTATAAAAATGTGGAAGTTTGGATGGATGGATGGATAGATGTTTGTTACTCAATCACGCAAAAACTACTAAACGGATTTGAATAAAATTTGGCACACAGGTAGATGATGACCTGGAATAGCACATAGGCTACTTTTATCCCGGAAATGTTAGTTAATCCCGCGAGATTTTTCGAAAACTAATAATGCAGTGCGCTGGACGCTGCAGCTAGAGTAATTAATAAATCTTCATTATACTATATCATTTTTCCCGTGTTGTTCCCGGGCTCCTTTGAAGAATAGGCCAACCGCCGTTCTGCCAGGCAGGTCGTAAAAGGCGATCGATATGCAAGTCACTATCGTCGTAGCTACTAGGTGAGAGATTTCTGCATTGCCTCGCCCGGGTCTGGTAACACTGCCTTACCTGTTCCTGCCGCAATAGCGTCAGTGTTTATGGCACTGTCGTGTTCCGATTTGGAGCGTAAGGTAGCCGGTGAACTTACGCATGCATGTGGCATTAGACCTCGCCACAAGATGGTGCGTTGCGCACCATTAACACTTTTGATGTCTATAGGTGATATAAGAGTCAACCCTTTCCATCAGAACACCAATTTGCTTGTTTGTATATTAACATCCTGTCGATATAGATTTTCATAAAAATTTTCATTCCCTAACTCTATCCCTTAAGGGTTTATTTTTTTTTAATTTGCCTATATTTGACTCTGGGTTTTCAATTACTTCCACGCCAAATTTCATCAAAATTGGTTCAGTGATTTAGTCGTGCAAGCGTAACAGACAGACAGACTCTCGCGTTTATAATATTTGTAAGTATGGATGTGCTTTGTGATTCGTATGTTGAAAAATTAAAAAAACTTCTATAGTCGTATTAGGCGATATTTGATAGTAATGAAACTTATGGTGGGAATAAAACTTAACTCGTACTGACGTTATTACTTAGATAAATCCCGGAGAACATCTCTGCCAATAATGGCGTCAATAATGTAATTTTGCTTTCCCCTTTGAACGGAAGATAAAGAAATTATTGAGTTTAATCTTACACACGGCCGAACTTTTGATTGGATTAGGAAAAAGCGAAAGAAATAGAAGGATAAATTGTAGAAGTCAAGTAATAAGATTTTTCGTATATTAAAAGTAAAAAATTTCAGTAAAATTTCTTTAACTTAAATTTAAAAACTTAACGGTACTGTGCGTTCCAACTAAGAATAGTCTCACACTCGTTGTCAAATATCACATGTGTGAAGTTAGTAAAGTTACCAAAAAATATATTTTTTCAAAAAATAGGACTAATTTATTAAAGAACAAATAACATTCGTATAATTCTCTGATAAATAATAAATTAGTGTTTCTTATTATTATATATTATATATAATAATAAATTAGTATTCTACACACACATAACTAAGTGTATCTATTTAAATAATGTCATTTTAAACGTAATTTGAAACACGTAAATAATTTAGATTTATGTCATACCCTCAAAGGATTCCTGATGTAATATCATATGCGGCAAAGAAGATTCATATAATCAATGATGCTAGCAACAAAGTCGACGTAAGTTTTGTAGACGATTTAAAAACCGATTGACACATTTGATGAGGTATTTTGTTTGTAAAAATAAATCTATTTGTATTTTTATATTTCATTTTTGTTTCTTCACCTTACTTTAACGCATACTAAAATTGGCGAATGAAAATCTGATTAAAAATACACCAATCAGATTTTTTTTAATGAATTTCTTTGCTAGTATTTTTTGCTCACCATACTCATCACCAATGGAGTTTTTGCAAAATGCGGAAAAATATGGTGTTCTGACAGTCCTATTCTCAGTTGGAACGCATAGTATGTACATTATTTTACCAGTCAACTTGTGCATATATTATTCATAGTATAAGCTAGCTAATATCTTCTTCTTTGCTTGTCTATTACTGTATAAATAAATATAAAATAAATATTCACGGGACAAATTACACTGACTGCTCTCACCCCAAAGTAAGCAAATTATTTGCTTGTGTTATGGGTGTTAGTCACCGATACTAATACATAGAAATACAAATATAAATCCTAAAATATATTAATTAACACCCAATCCCGGAAATACAAACATTTATGCTTATCACACAAATGCTTGTCCCCGTCGGGGATCGAACCCGAGCCCCGTCGATTGCGTAGTCAAGGTCGCTAACCACTCGACTAACGGGGCGGTCTGTATGGCAGCCATGTCTGTGGTCTCGTCATTTTCAGGGACCCAGATTACACAAGAAAAGTTCTGCGCGAGGATAACCTATCCACAGAATCATGATTAGTATAAGTTTGAACCTAATTTATTTTTTATATCATAAGATAGCAAACAGACAAATGGTTCTTCTGTTGGAAAGAGAAATCGTCGCTTATAGACACCAAAGATGTTAGTGGTACATTGCTATCCGTGTGGCAGGATAGCAATGCCACGTGCATAAGTCAACCGGCTACCTTACCCTTCAAATCGCAACACGGCAATGATAAGCACTGACGCTATTGCGGCATGAATGGGTAAGGCGGTGGTACCAAATACCGGGGCGAGTCGTTGCGGATCTCTACCATCTAGTAGTCACGATGGTAGTGACCGTATAATTATTAATCAGCCGGTTTTTTACCTCATGTCTGGTAGAATGGTAGACGGTTCAAGGTATACTCTTCACAAAGGGGCCTAGACTAAGACGGCGATGGTAACTCATTATTACCATCCATAAATATAGTAATTGTGAGATTTTTTTTATATCATAAGATAGCAAACAAGCACATGTGTGACCTGATGGAAAGAGTCAACCATCACCTATAGACACCAAAGATGTTAATGGTGCGTTGCTATCTTGTGGCGAAATCTAATGCCACATGCATTAGTATTCCGGCTACCAATGATAAGCACTGACGCTATTGCGGCATGAATGGGTAAGGCGGTGGTACCAAATACCGGGGCGAGTCGTTGCGGATCTCTAACATCTAGTAGTCACGATGGTAGTGACCGTATAATTATTAATCAGCCGGTTTTTTACCTCATGTCTGGTAGAATGGTAGACGGTTCAAGGTATACTCTTCACAAAGGGGCCTAGACTAAGACGGCGATGGTAACTCATTATTACCATCCATAAATATAGTAATTGTGAGATTTTTTTTATATCATAAGATAGCAAACAAGCACATGTGTGACCTGATGGAAAGAGTCAACCATCACCTATAGACACCAAAGATGTTAATGGTGCGTTGCTATCTTGTGGCGAGGTCTAATGCCACATGCATAAGTTTACCGGCTACCTTACCCTCCAAACCGGAACACGACAGCGACAAGCACTGACGCTATTGCAGCAGGAACAGGTAAGGCGGTGGTACCAGACCCGGGCGAGACAATGCAGAATTCTACCACCTATTAGCCACGATGGTAGTAACTTGCATAGCCAATCGGTCGCCTTTTATAACCTGCCTGGCAGAACGGCGGTTGGTCTATTCTTCAAAGAAGCCCAGAACCAACACGGGGTAGCCATCCGAATGGGGAATGAAATACCACATAGTTAGTTTACTATTGGGGCCGCACTTGCGTCCCGAATCCTACCGAACCGTATCGTCCCAAAGATATATGTGCGCTAAGGTCCAGTCCAGAATGTATGCGAAAATAGTTGATTAATTAATTTCATGTAATCTAAGTTGCTCAGTGTCACCGTCACAGCTACACTCTGTTGGCCCAAAGGTTGACTGATGGATAATGCCGACAGGCATTAAGTTCGCCTTTTGTACGAAAATGTATATTTTTGGTGTACAATAAAGTTTAAATAATTAAAATAAAATAATAGCCGGTCATATGTGCATTTATTGTGTTATTGCACGAAGCTTTGTGACGATAGACGCAATTGCGGCCCTAACATGCGGCATTGACAAATGTTGCGAGTTGCGACAGGAATAAAATAAGCGGTGGTACCAGATCCGCAAGATAGAAATAAAAAAAAACACTTGTTTCACTCATCTTAAACTTTTAATTTTTCTTGAGAATGCATCGGTTACGAAGTAAAACATTCGTTGAGTACGTAAACTGTGTGGTTTTTTGCTGCTATAGTGGTGGAAACTGTGGTGTAGGGAATACAGTTGTTCTGCTGGGGTCGTCTTCATTTTTTTGACCGTTGATATATTTCTTTTCTTACACGATTTTTTGGCTTCGTGAGCAATTGCTGAAGTCACTTTCATAAAAATAATTACAAATTAAGTTTCATTATTTATTTTATATGTCTGTATGGAACCGTACGCGATTGTGTGAATGTGATTTACATAGTATACATTTGAAGCCAGTAATATTTTACTTTGCAACGAACGTTTTGTTTTAGTTTGTGCAAAAGCGCTGCCCTAGATCAAAGGATTTTGGAAATAGATGGGCTATTCCCAGAACAAAATACATCTCGTTACTCCTGGCCAAGTGATGTATATATTGTAGTTGTATTTTATAATGTATTTATAATGAAAAATCCGCGTTATAAATCTTTACGGCTCCCACCGACCATAAATTTGGCACGTATGGTCATTGGTCACCTTGTTTTAAGCTTAACGGATCTAGTAGTTAGAATGTTGGGCTTGTAGACTGAGGAGTGCCAGGTTTAAATCCCTAGTTGAGCAAATATATTATTACGTATATCTATATCTATTATGGTGTAAAACTAGCTCGGGTAACATCACCTTATCCATGTCGTATTAGCGCCGGTGCTGTCACGGTCGTGTTCTAGATTGGAGGGTAAGGTAGCCGATATACCTATTTATGCATGTGGCATAAATCAGAAATCAGAAGTACTTTATTAAACTAGCTAAAAGCAGAGCTTTATAAGGGCTCGCAAAGTCATACTACCTAGTAAATGAATTAAAACTACCACGCCAAAGCTCAAACCTAAAAGTGCGATATTTTTTCAGTAAAATGTACCACAAAAGGGCATAGATCGTCGCCTAGTGCAGCTTTGTAGTATTTTAAATCGTTATTTTTATAATAGATGGCGGGAGTAATAATAAATTCTAATGCAACGTGAATCTTCTATTTTTTTTGTAATGATCATAAAATGGTATTTTAATAGTAGATCATATTTAGACATGAATTTAAACTACCACGTCAAAGCTAAAACCTAAAGGTGCGATACTTTTTTAGTAAAATGCACCACAAAAGTGCGTAGAAAGCCGCCTAGTGTAGGGCTCGCTTCGCTCGCCCTAATAAAACTTTTTACAAGTTATATTGAGACATCAACATATTTTTTAAAATCTACAACCGGATCGGAAACGTGGCCACACACTGAGCGGGCTTGTCTTTTTTTCATATCATCCATTTTTTACAATATCACAATATTACAAAAAATATATATGAGATCGGTATGAGGAGCTATCAATCCCAGGCTTTTTTGTCTTCTAAATAATCTGAGATTTTATAATATCCTTTTTACACTTTTTTGTCTTCTAAATAACCTGAGATTTTATAATATCCTTTTTACACAGTTTTGTTTTAACACATTTTTTAAATTAATTGACTGTTAGATTCTTATAGTTTCGGGAAGTTTATTGTAAAAGTTAAACCACACCAAACTTAAACTTTGTTTGAACAATGTGCTCGCTCGAAAAACCAGGTTTTACCGTGACGGTTATATATCCACCCCCCCCCCCTTCCCTAAAATATGCACGAAATTATATTATTTTTGCACCATTCAGAAGATCGGAGGCCAACTAGTAAAGTTTTGTATATTTTAGTAACATTGTACCCACCCACCCACGCTGAAGTGCCTAATTTCATTTCGAAAAAAATTACTGATTGATACCAAGAAGAAATTTTAAGCTGCACAACATATATCTTATGTGGTTTACTAGACATGCCGGTTTTGTCTGGGTTTGGTACCACCACCTTTCTAATTTCTGCAATAGCGTTTGTGCTTGTCACTATCGTGTTCCGGTTTAATGGGTAAGATAGTCGGTAGACTTTATATAATAATAATAATATTGGTGGACAAATTACAGATTGATCTAAACCCAAAGTAAGCATATTATTTGCTTGTGTTATGGATGTTAGTCAACGACACGGAAGTACATATATAAATATTTTTACATACATAATAAACACCAAATCCCAGAAATACAAACATCTATGCTCATCACACAACCGTTTGTCCCTGTCAGGAATGAAACTCGGTCCCCATCGAGTCTTAGTCAGGTTCGCTAACCACACGTCCAACGGGGTGGTCAAAACAATGCATTTGGCATTGTATTCAATAGTCGAATGGCATCTCAGCATTACAATCTTAAGTGACTATAAGTAACGGACTTCTCTTTCTCTCAGTAAAACAATCTTTTTTATATCATTAGATAGTGTTACGAATAATCTAGAAGCATGTGGAGTTGGAGCGCGCGCGCGGTAACTATCTAGAAAAAAAAGAAAGAGATAACTACTCCTATTGACAAACAAATAGTTGACCTGGGCTATGCCATAATGGACTTTGTAGGATATGGCATAAGGTTGAAAGTAGCGTGTACTAGGATTTATGACTCATAATATGTTTACGATAAGAAGTGATTCATTGTTTCCCGATACATTTAGATTTTTCTGGATCCAGCTAGGACTTTCCCCTGCCTATAAATACAGAGATGTTGACAAACACAAGGCAGTTTTTATCAAGCGATCGAGAACGATACATCAAGTGACCAAGTGCGAAGCGAGAAGTGTTCTATTGTGTAGTGTTCTAAGTTCAGTGATAGTACAGCAAGTGACTATTGTGTAAAGGGTATTTTAGTATTACGTTGTGTTGTGTTGTGTAAATACACGGATTTAATATAAGTGGTGTTTTCCTACAATTGCGAACCCGAATACGTAACAATAGCAAACAAGATGGGTCTCCTGATGGAAAGAGAAACCATCGCCTATAGACACCAAAGATGTTATGGCGCGTTGCCATTCGTGTCGCCGGTCGCGTGATGATAATGTCACATAGATGTGTGACAGAACACGTATAGCCAATCATTCTTTTTTTACGACATGCGTGACAAATGATAGATAGCCAATTTTTCAAAGGACCAACACAAGAACAAAACCACCTTTTTTATATATCATAAGATAGCAAACAAGAAGAATCAACCATCGCCTATAGACACCAAAGATGTTAATGGTGCGTTGCAATCTGGTGGCGAGGTTTAATGCCACATGCATAAGTTTACCGGCTACCTTACCCTCCAAACCGGAACACGACAGCGACAAGCACTGACGCTATTGCGGCAGGAATAGGTAAGGCGGTCGTATCAGACCCGGGCGAGACAATACAAAACTCTACTACCTAGTAGCCACGATGGTGGTGATTCGATATCCAATCGGTCGCCTTTTACGACCTGCCTGGCAGAATGTCAGTTGGCCTATTCTTCAAAGGAGGCCGGGACCGACACGAAAAACCTGCTTGTTTGCTATCCTATGACATAAGAATAAGCTATTTCCAAATCATTAATCTGGCTTAATTTTCTGTATTATTGTTGTGGCATCGCATCCGTACCGCTGAAGGAACTCATAGTGGTGGAACCAGCGGGCCACTTTATTGTCAGGTGACGTCATAACTGTGAAGGTTGATAACGTCACACTAGGACAAGGAAGGCGAAAAGGAAGATCTTCCCAGCCAGGCAAGGTGTACTGCCTGGGACCGACGTCCATTTGAGAAGCGTTGAAAGTTGTATATAGTGTGTTCAAGATAAATAACTGTGATATCGCGATTCAGGATTTTATTTTTAAATTTCATTATTTTCTATTTTTTATTATTTTTTCTTGTAGCATTTGTAGATTGCTTGCACTGCCACAATGTTTTTTAACACAAAAAGTGAAAGTCACGAATAAATAATGCAAAGTTGTGAGATATTCCTAAGTTAAAAAGCGGGGTTACGAGGGATTTTTATTGGTGATTTGCGGTTTTGTTTGAACAGTGCTAATAGCAAAAGTTTTCGTTAAAATTTTTTGTGGCGTACTACGCTACTAAAGTACTTATCTAATTTTGGTTAATTTAAAAGTTAATAAACTTTTCCCAATGTTTGAAAAGATACTATTATCTCATGCATAAAAAGTAGCAATCTGCCAATCCGTTGGTAGAGTTGATTATACAATCGATGGGGCTCGGGCTCAATTTCTAAAAGGCACAGGCATTTGTGTTAAGAGCACAAGCGTTTGTATTTCTGTGTTAAGATCTTTATTTATAACACGATTAACACAGAATAAATAAAAAAAGACGTGTGGCACTCGGAGACTGCCGCGGTAAAGCTATTGCATAGCATTTTTTATTCACTTATGCAATTACAATCATATATATGATTGCGGTAGTTTCCCAATACAACCAATGCCACCTAAAAGCGGCTTGCTGAACTAAAGAGACAAGCGTGATATTTCAATAAGTCATTAAAAGTTCTGGTATTTATCGATAGATGGAATGGGTGCCGGTCGGAGTGGGGGGGTGTTAGGTTTTTTTCGTTACGGAATTTCTGGATTCGGTCTCCACGCTGAAGGTCCGCGATAGAAGCTATGCAATAGCTTAAAAGTTGATTTATAAAAATACAACTGTTTTTTAATGCGTATTACGCTAAAACCGCTAAATATTTTGACTTGAAAATTGAATTATGTTATTGAGCGTGGTCCAGTGATTGACGTGATTTTATGGTGTCGATTCGAGTCGTGTTGTCGAGACATGGTTTTTTATCCAATAATCCAATAATTTGTTTATAAATACATATTTGTGCAGAATTATAGTCGAGTTTCGTCAACAGAAGATTCCATAGTGTGAATATAATTTTAGTTGCCTTGAGTATAATAAAATTATTCTATAAAAGACAGATTAATGTACGAACATACAAATATACGAACACAGGAACGAATGCACCAACGCACAAACGCACAAGCATACGAACACACGGACAGCACACATAGACAGACAGACACACGGAACAAGGAAACAGACTCGAACACAGGAACTCGCGAACAGGTGAACACACGAACACGTGAGCACGCAAACACACAAACATACAAACACACATACACTTACAAAATTTAGCACACGTGCTTGGAAACGTGAAAAGATCATTATATTCAAATATTATCCAATTCCAATAATATTATAACATATAGGTCAAATTGACAACTTCTGTTTCTTTAAGTCGGTTAAAAAAACAAAAAGTCTTAATTAGTGCACTGCAGTTAAAGCGTAATAAATAAAAACCATAGCACTTATTTTTCACGAAACAAACATCACTTATCTTACGTCAAAATTCTTGCGATTTCTTTTAAAAAACAACCAGAGCTCGTTGGCAAACACGCCAAAGCATCATGACCAAATTGCGATCTGCTTTGCGATCGCGAGTAGGTACTTTGTTTCATGCGGAAATGAAACGTTTTACCAACATTTCCGGGAATTCTGACAACGATTTTTCAATTTTCCGAGCATTTAAATGAAAAAATTCTCAGAGAACATTCGCATTTAGCTATTTGTTAAAATAATATAAATTACGAAGATATGGACTTTTTTGTAAATAAAATAAATCACGAAAACGATGAAATTACGAGTTATCTATACATATAATAAAATCGTAGGAAAGTCAAAACTGTACATTGAATATTTTTTAAAAGAATACTTAGGGCGTGATCTACAATCGATATCGAAGCCAAAAATATAGTTTTTAAAATTTTCGTCTGTTTGTTTGTATGTATGTCCGGGGTAAACTCAAAAAGTACTGCATGGATTTACTTCAAATTTTGCATGAATATTACTAACAGGTCGGGTCAACATATAGGCTACATATTATCACGCTATCACCTACGGGGGAGGAGCAGTGCGGAGTAAACGAAGTCCGCGCGGACGAAGTCGCTGGCAACAGCTAGTATATGAACGATTCACGCGACACGTTTCCTTCACGTGTCTTTTAGTATTCATGTGGTCTTTAGTTATATCTATCCATCTGGAGAAATGTTTGCTGGTTTGCTATTATTTGATGAATAAAGGTGCCTTGCGGAATATCTAATACCTTTCTTTAAACGAGCAATTCTTGTATATATATAACTGGAATCTCGAAATCGGCTCCAACGATTTTCATGAAAGTCACAAATTAGGGGTTTTCGGGTCAAGGAATCGATTTTTCAAGGTTCCAGGTCCAAGAAAAGCTCGGTTCTCAAGATATGGGTATGTGAAAAACCGAGCAAAGCTCGGTCAACCAGGTACAGAAAAAAAAATTATTCTATAGGAATCGATTTATCAAGGTTCCAGGTCCAAGAAAAGCTCGGTTCTCAAGATATGGGTATGTGAAAAACCGAGCAAAGCTCGGTCAACCAAGTACTGAAAAAAAAAATTTATTCTATAGGAATCAATTTATCAAAGTTCCAGGTCCAAGAAAATCTCGGTTCCCAAAATATGAGTATGTGAAAAACCGAGCAAAGCTCGGTCAACCAGGTACAGAAAAAAATATTATTTATTCTATAGGAATCGATTTATCAAGGTTTCAGGTCCAAGAAAAGCTCGATTCCCAAGATATGGGTATGTGAAAACCCGAGTATATATATATATATATATATATATATATATATATATATATATATATATATATATATATATATATATATATATATATATATATATATATATATATATATATATATACATATATATATATATATATATATATATATATATATATATATATATATATATATATATATATATATATATAAACTTGTTCCCTACGTATCGGACATCCAACTAGCAAGAAGAGTGGTCCCTATTGTCTCATTTATCAACTACTAGCTACGCTTCGCAGGCCGCAGCTTTATAAAAGTTCTTAATGCATCCCACGAGAATAATGTACATTTTTGGAATACAAAACATCCTATTTTCTATTAGAGGTTATAATCTGTGTCTTAAATTTCATACAGATAGGTTCAGCTTTTCTGGAGTGATTGTATAACATACATCCATCAATCCCAACTTTTGCATTCATAATATTAGTTTTTTTAAATGTTATTGAGATAGGCAAACTGGCAGACGTGCCAAAAATATTCCATACAATTAATATTCGAGCATAGCACACATAGACACCTCTCACGGACGCGATATCTCGGATTGGTGCGGAACAAACTGTCCCGAACCATTCCGAGATATCGCGTCCGTCCGTCCGTCTATGTGTGCGTTGCTCAAATATTACAAGTATGTAGATTGACTTATTTTAGTCTCCAGTATTCTGTGCTCAGGGCGCCTTAGGAAAAACCTAAGCTGTCTAGGAACCCGCAGGCGTATCACCTAACATTTGCCATCTGCCAGCGATCAGCGCATTTTAAACGTAACGAAAAAAATATCAAAAACGTCACCAATTGCTTGCTGGTTCACTGGATGCACTTTTTGTGGTGTCACAGCACCAAAAATTATTAAGTGGCAACGACTGCCACTGATATACAAGACTATTATGTGTCTTGCAGCATCTAAGCAATTATGATAACTGCGCATTACGAGATAACCCCGCCACAATGAAAAATTATCAGAAGCACATAAGAGGAGTAGGAAAAACATCCAGTTGCTCTTCCACATTAATCAGTTCTTGGCAAAATAAAAGGTAATCCTATCTTATGATACAAATAATCCTCTTGCCGCATCTGTCGACTTTTATGAACTAACAATTATTCAATGCAATACCCTGGACTTAGATTTTTTTAAATATTATTAGATAGAAACAAGCAGATGACTATTTTATAAAGGTAAGCCATCGCCTAAAATCACCAAAGATGTTAATGGTGCATTGCTATACATGTGGCGGGATAGCAATGCCATATATATAAGTTTACCGGCTACCTTTCCCTACAAACACGACAATGATAAGCATTAACGCTATTGCGATAGGAATAGGTAAGGTGGGGAGTAACACTTATATACGTTTTTTTTGTACTAGGTGGTAGAGTTCTGCATCGTGTCACCCGGGTTTAGTACCACCGCCTTACCTATTCCTGCCGCAATAGCTTCAGTGTTTGTCACTGTTGTGTTCCGGTTTGGAGGGTAAGGTAATCGGGAAACTTATGCATGTGACATTAGACCTCGCCACAAGATAGTACCGCACCATTAACACCTTTGGTGTTTATAGGTGATGGGTGGCTCTTCCCATCAGGAGAAGCATGTGCTTGTTTGCTATCTTATGATATAAAAAAAATACTCGGGAGAAACGTAACGGAACTTTACCAACAAGTAGTATTTTTTTATATAGAAGAGGGGGCAAACGAGTAGGAGGTGCACCTGATGGTAAGTGATCACCGCCGCCCATGGACATCCACAATACCAGAGGTCTTGCAGTTGCGTTGCCTGCCTTTTAAGAATGAGTAAGCTCTTTTCTTGAAGGCTCCCAAGTCGTATCCGTTTGGAAACACCCCTGCCGGTAATTGGTATCACGTATACCCAATTGTTCGCTTTCATGAAATGCAAGGCAGAATAGCAGATGTTCTATTTTTCAAAGGTCCGGCCCAACAGCGTGAAAATACACAAACTATAACATTTTACGTGATCCGGGAATCAAGCTTGGCGCCTCATGATCAAAGCTGAATATGCTCCCCTCCTCCCCCACCCTCCTACGAAATACTATGATGAAAATAAATTAAAATGAAAATGGATTTAACATAGATATATGCCAAACAAAATAGACACCTATAAGGATGAGATAAAGCTGAATGTTTTTTAACGTTATATCTAGCTGGTGCTACTTTATTAACGAGACCGTTAGATGTTAACTTTGTCTAATTATCTAATATAAATAGCGTTTGCAATCTCTGCACTGAGTGCAGGAGACTGTGGTATTTAGGGTTGCCAACGCTTGAAATAAGGAAGGAGAGCCAATGTTGCTGCAGTGCGCACGAAATAACTAAAATCAATATTTTATATGCTATAATATTAAAAAAGCAGTTTTGACTAAAGAAAATGAATTAAAGTTAATCAATGTCTAGTGATCCTAATCTATAATTAAAATATATTTGCTTAACTATAAATTTGAATTACATTGTCATTTAAATTTAATTCGGGAAAAATTGGAAATGATTAAATTTAATGATGTAGGTTGATTTTGTCTTGTATAGATTTAAGTATCAATTGTATACTATTCTATGCCATGAGGCCAAATACTTATGAAAAACACGGAATTTGTAACAGCTTAATGTTTGATATTTGATAGAATAAATTAATAGATAAGATAAAATAAAAAGAATGCCTCTGCGCTGTACAAGCTGAATATTTTGCCATAAAGGCTAAATATCTTCTTTAACAGCTCAATATATTCAACATCATTTCGCTTGTTCACTTATGGACCAAGCATACTCGGCGGACCGGGTCGCATGGCAAAAATCTCTGTCACAAAAAAAGAATATTGCTAATGCGTTTATATGATTATGACGAAGTTATACAAAAAATATACTCCCTCTCCGAACATACAAAAATTATATAAACATCTGAATTGAAATTTTCTTTCTTTGCGAGAAGTCAATAATAAAGACACGGTGGTGTATAACGTTCTGTGTGTAGCCATGTTTCCGATTCAGTAGTAGCTATCCCTTTAAAGTGTTAGAGAATAAATATTTTTATTAGCCGCAGCGTGCAGCCCGATTTATTATAAAAGATTTTTGAGTATCCCACAGAAACAGCCCATTTATTCGGGATAAAAAGTAGTCTAAATCTAAATCCGTTTCATATTTTTCGCGTGATTGAGTAACAAACATCCATCCATTCATCAATCCATCCAAACATCTAAACTTTCGCATTTATAACATTAATATATATAATATAGATTTCTCATTGCGAACGTTTGGACTCCTTTTGAGTTTAAAACTTCTACTGCATTTCATTTTAATAAAATTGATTAAGGATAGCATGCAAACTGATGATACTCCTAGTGAAAAGACGTGTGTCTCTATACAACAATCGCATATATACACCAAAGATATTAATAATGCGATGCTTTCTGTGTGGCAGGGATGTTTTTTTTTAATTTAACAAATATTCCAAGTAGCACACGAATAAAACTCACTAATAAAATAAGTAAGAAATATTTAGTAAACTTCCAACACCCATTTTTTGTTTTTGACACATGGAATATTTAATTGCAACAAATGTATTTGACTGATCGAAAAAACGGCGGGAAAATACTCGACAACCGTAAAGCCGTAAAATTTAGATAATATTACAACCTCTTAGTCTAACCGTTCAACAAATACTAAATTATGAAATTCCCTACGAGTCACGATTCGTGTTTCAACATCAAAAGTAAACTCTGCATCCAAACCGTACAACTGTCGTCGCGCAGAAATTTTTAATGAATATGGTATTCCAGCTGTTGAACTTTTATCTATTAACTTTAACGTTTAATATTAAGTTTAAATACGTAGATAGAAAGAAGTCTAGTTCCATTCTTTCCGCCGTGTTGGTCCCGGCCTCCTTTGTAGAATAGGCCAGCTGCTGTTCTGCCAGGCAGGTCGTAAAAGGCGACCGATTGGCTATCGAGTCACTACCATCGTGGCTACTAGGTGGTAGAGTTCTGCATTGTCTCGCCCGGGTCTGGTACCACCGCCTTACCTATTCCTGCCGCAATAGCGTCAGCGCTTGTCGCTGTCGTGTTCCGGTTTGGAGGGTAAGGTAGCCGGTAAACTTATGCATGTGGCATTAGACCTCGCCACAAGATAGCAACGCACCATTAACATCTTTGGTGTCTATAGGCGATGGTTGACTCTTTCCATCAGGAGACCCATCTGCTTGTTTGCTATGTTATGACATAATATATATATATATATAATATAATATATATATATATATATATATATATATATATATATATATATATATATATATATATATATATATATATAATATATATATAATATATATATATAATATATATATATATATATATATATATATATATATATATATATATATATATATATATATATATATATATATATATATATATAATATATATATATATATATATATATATATATTCCCAAGGATCTTCAGAACGTAATATTCTTTACTAACTTTTTATAAACAAAGTATTAAAAAAACCGTAACCGGTCAAATAATTTAGTGTATACTTATAGTAGAATAAAAGTACAAGTGTATTGAAAACTAGTTTCGACTAATAATAATGGAATTTTACCAAGCGCCGACGACGATGGAAAGTATAAAATCTATTAGAAATCAGTTTGAAACCGGAAAACCGGGTGTTAAAAATAAACTGGTTGCTGGTAACAGCCAGGATTTGTTTTTATATTATAAGATAGTAAACAAGCAGATGGCTATCCTGATGGAAAGAGAAACCATCGCCTATAGACACACAAGATGTTAATGGTGCGTTGCTATCTGTGAAGCAGAATAACAATTCCACACGCATAAGTCTACCGGCTACATTATCCTCCAAATCGGAACGCGATAATAGCAAGCATTAACGCTATTGCGACAGGAATGGATAAGGCGGTAGTACCAAATACATGGGCGAGATATTGCGGAACTCTACCACTTAGTAGTCACGATGGTAGTGACATATATAGCCAACTGGTCGCTTGTTATGACCAGCCTGTCAGAACGGCAGTTGGTCTATTCTCCAAAGGAGCCCGGACTATCACTGGGATTATTTACAGGTTATTCTATTCCGAAATCGCTATCACTAAGACTGTACCCTAATTCCCCGAGCCCTAGTTCAACATCGGGCAATGTGTACACAATCCAAGCATTACTACCGTTATATCAATCATGAGTCGACCCTTTTTTTACCTTTGTTAGCCTCTTTCGTTAAAATTACCGGAGTACCGAATCAGCAAATATTTATGAAATAATGTATTCAGTGAAGTTGTTTACACTACAGAATTTTATTTTATAAAGTTTTTTATTCCAAACATTCTCGCTGTGTTGATAAAAGATGAATCCTCTACCATTCTGCTAGGCAATTCGTAAAAGGCGTTTATAATTGGCTAAACATGTTACTATAATTGTGACGATTGAGTAGTATCACTGAATACTGGAGACTAACAGAAGTCAATGTAAATTCTAGTAATATTCGAGCAATGCATATATAGACACCTCTCGCGGTTGCGATATCTCAGAATGGTTCTCTAACACCACAGTATACTGGAGATTAACAGTAGTCAATCTGCATTCATGTGGTATTCGAGCAACGCACACATAGACACCTCTCACGGACGCGATATCTCGGAATGGTTCGGGACAGTTTGTTCCGCACCAGTCCGAGATATCGCGTCCGTAAGAGGTATCTATATGTGCTATGCTCGAATATTACTTGTATCCACTTGACTTCTGCTAGGCTCCAGCTCTGTGATAGTAGAGTTTGACAACGTCTCGTCCAGGTCTGCTATCACCGCTTTATCTATTCCTGCTACACTAGAGTCAGTGCTTTTTTGCGTGATATGCTTTGCCTGATTAAATAGAAAAGTAGGCGGTAAACTTATGTATATATAGCATCCCACTATTAACATCTTAGCGTTTTCAGAAGGTTTTGGTCTACTGTTTGGTTAAATGTATAAGCCGATTGAAACTGGGACGTTTGTTCCCAGGGCTATCACAATAGCAACTCAAAGTCTAGTAATAACATCTTAGCACTCCCCGGACGAGCACTTAAAGTTATTGGTACCTGTTTTTACAGAACTAAGTCATAGTATTAACAGTCGGCCAAATTCTGCAATGGGGATCACCTTTCTCGTCAAAAAAAAAAGATGAATTGCGTTGAATCCATTGACAAGCTACATTTAAACTAATAATTTGATTTCTTGCACCAAATTAATTCTGTGAATAATCTGAGGCGCGGGAAAAAGAAACAGGGTGTTCCGATTGGCTAATTCAAAATCGGTATTTTGTCGTGCGTATTTACATCTTACTGAATTTGTCGGTACTAATTCTTGCGTTTCGTTTGGGATTATCTATAAGATCTATTAGACTGATGTGTTGACAGAACAAATTGGTCTGCTATTAGGTCTCTAGCTTGTTTGCTTAATGGTTTAACTAATCTATAACACTTCATATATTTTGCCTACTCCGCAAGTAAACCATCGTTGTAATGTAAAACATTTCTTTTATCATTGTTTTCTCTACTTTTAATTTGTATCACTATGTTACTATAACTCCATCATCTTTTGAATTTGTGTGAAGAGCCATGAATGCCGAGGGGGACATTCTCGCTAATTCTGCAGGGATGTTATAAAATATAACGTTTTGTTCTCGAGTCTAACGTGCTCTTTTGCTTCCATCATTGGAGTTTATACAAAATTAAGCATCCACATTTAATGAAAATTTAATTTTATCGGAGACTAGCTGTTGCCCGTGACTTAGTCCGCGCGGACTTCGTTTACTCCGCACAGCTCCACCCCCATAGGTGACAGCGTGATAATATGTAGCCTATATGTTGACCCGACCTGTTAGTATTATTCATGCAAAATTTGAAGTAAATCCATGCAGTACTTTTTGAGTTTACCCCGGGCATACATGACCTACCTACGATTTTATTATATACTAGCTGTTGCCAGCTACTACGTCCGCGCGGACTTCGTTTACTCTGCACAGCACCTCCCCCGTAGGTGATAGCGTGATAATATGTAGCCTATATGTTGACCCGACCTATTAGTAATATTCATGCAAAATTTGAAGTAAATCCATGTAGTAATTTTTGAGTTTACCCCGGACCTACATACAGACAAACAGATAAACAGATAAATTTACCCCCATGTTGATTCCGGGCCCCTTTGAAAAATAGACCAACTGCCGTTCTACCAGGCATGTCGTAAAAGGCGACTAATTGGCTATGCAAGTCACTAACATCGTGGCTACTAGATGGTAGAGTTATGCAT
This sequence comes from Apodemia mormo, assembly GCA_036924255.1. Lineage (NCBI taxonomy): Eukaryota > Metazoa > Arthropoda > Insecta > Lepidoptera > Riodinidae > Apodemia > Apodemia mormo. Next base: position 6,840,665 of record JAUPFN010000011.1, read on the forward strand.
TGTCTCGCCCGGGTCTGGTACCACCGCCTTACCTATTCCTGCCGCAATAACGTCCGTGCTTGTCACTGTCGTATTCCGGTTTTGAGGGTAAGGTAGCCGGTAGACTTATGCATGTGTCATTAGACCTCGCCACAAGATAGCAACGCACCATTAAGATCTTTGGTGTCTATAGGCGATGGTTGACTCTTTCCATCAGGAGAGCCATCTGCTTGTTATATATCTTTTTTTTATATATTTTATTATATATTAAAAAAAGACAAACAGACAAACATTCTAAAAACTATATTTTCGGCTTCGATATCGATTGTAGATCACGCCCCAAGTATTCTCTTAAAAAAATATTCAATGTTCAGTTTTGACTTTCCTACGTTGTTATTATATGTATATATAGAAGATAACATAAATACATCAGTGAAATACATTGCATGATTACAAATCATTTAACATTTGAAAGCAGTTTTAAAATGCATCTAGAAATGAACTGATTCATTGTAAACTTGCATGTAGACAAAAGACACAAAGAGAGCTTGTCGCTAACCAGGCAATTTACTGTTGACGTGGGTCACTATACTGTAATAATAATCAGAGTGCTAAGTGTGAGTTTTTCTTTTCGCATTCGATCGTGAGCGCGTTTGCAGTTTACTAGGAATTTGTATGTGATTTGTACAGCGCCACCTTGTGGTAAACGTGAGAAACCAGTTTACCACTAGGTGTCGCTGTACAAATCACATACAAATTCCTAGTAAACTCGAAACGTAAACTGTTGACGTGGGTCACTATACTGTAATAATAATCAGAGTGCTAAGTGTGAGTTTTTCTTTTCGCATTCGATCGTGAGCGCGTTTGCAGTTTACTAGGAATTTGTATGTGATTTGTACAGCGCCACCTTGTGGTAAACGTGAGAAACCAGTTTACCACTAGGTGTCGCTGTACAAATCACATACAAATTCCTAGTAAACTCGAAACGTGCTCACGATCAAATGCGAAAAGAAAAACTCACACTTAGCACTCTGTACAAATAAAAAATCCTGACTCACTCACTAATATGACAACGCCCAGCCTTTGCCTTTTGCCTTTGCCCTTGGACCAAGAATCCTGAATTTTTCACAAGGGCTGTTCTTACGATGTAGGTAAGAATCAAGTAAGGATTTTTTGAAATTTATCCCCTACTAGCTGTTTCCTGCGACTTCGTCCGCGCGGACTTCGTTTACTCCGCACGGCTCCTCCCCGGTAGGTGATAGCGTGATGATATGTAGCCTATATGTTGACCCGACCTGTTAGTAATATTCATGCAAAATTTGAAGTAAATCCATGCAGTACGTTTTGAGTTTACCCCAGACATACATACAGACAAACAGATAAACAAACAGACAAAAATTCTAAAAACTATATTTTTAGCTTCCATATCGATAATATATCACGCCCAAAGTATTCTTTTAAAAAAATATTCAATGTACAGTTTTGGCTTTCCTACGATTTTATTATATGTATAGATATGTATAGAATAGAAGATTGCGAAATAGGGAATGAAATAATTTTTTACATTGACATGTTACTTTTCTTGGTAAAATGTATAAGAGGGTAAGGTAGCCAGTAATCAAAGGCTTATGGAATTACGTCATAACATCTCTATTCTCAACGGGGGTGGTTGTCTTTCATCAGGAAAACCTACTTGCCCCTATCCTCTCATATAAAAAGTAAAAGGAAATTTTAATACACATAATGCTGTTGCTATATAACGTCATATCAGTTACCTAATATTGGGCGAAAAAGATGCAAAAACATTGCATCGGCCGGGAATCGAACCCGGGCCGCCCGCGTGGCAGGCGAGCATTCTACCACTGAACCACCGATGCTCGTTATGTTAAAATAAAAATACTAGTTACATAGTTTAATACAACACCGCGATGACACGTAATGCTTGCACAGATGTTACGAAATTACGAAACTGATGCGCTGATGATTGGCTGTACTTTCAGTACAACTTATATAGAGACTCTTACAGTAGTTACTAGTACAACTTGTAAACAGAATCTAAACTTAGCCAGCAATATCGCAGCATCGGTGGTTCAGTGGTAGAATGCTCGCCTGCCACGCGGGCGGCCCGGGTTCGATTCCCGGCCGATGCAACATTTTTTGCATGCTAGTGATTTCACGGAACTCAGGTAACGTAATATGAGATAATAAGATAATAATAATATAGGGAACGTGATATGAGGGAATAATAATAAATATCGCTAGAAAAATTACACAAATTGATTGACTCTCAAAGTAAACAAATTATTTTTCATGTGTTTTGGGTCTTAAGTAAACAATACAAATATATAGAAATATGCATATTCATATACATGCTAAATTCTATTTTATACAAAGCCAGAAATACAAACATAAATTCTCATCACACAAATGCTTGTCTCGGGAATCGAATCTGATCATTTGCGCTAACCACTCGACTAACGGAGCGGTTAGCGCGATTACGATACACATAATCAATTTATAGCAGGGTTTCTCAAAGTGGGGTACGTTTATCGCCTAGGGTACGCCAGTCAATCGTAACGGCTGCGCGAAAAACCTTGCACCTTACCCTCTACGAAGCTATCGAAAACCGTAACACTAGCGTCACAAGCACTGACGTTGTTTCTGCAAGAATAGTTAAGGTACTATCAAAGTCAGGTGAGACGACTGATACCTTACCTAGCATTCAGCTTATAAAAAGCAAACGTGGTCGAACATGCCGCAGTAATCCAGGAATTAGACTGGGATACGCTTTTCAAGGCAACTTCTTAAGTAGTCAGTGTCGCTTGCATTTACACAGAGAAACACAGAGTTGTAATACTTACCGATGAAATAAGATCACACAGAGGTATTTAAGAAATACCTTTAGCTTTAGCTTTTTATTCGACACGATAAAATAGCACAATATGGCATATTTATATTTTTATACGATACTAGCTGACCCGGCAAACGTTGTTCCGCCTTTTTAATTATTGTTATTTTTTCCTATATTTTCTCACCTTTTAAACCTTCCCTGGACTTTAACAATTAATTTAAAACCAAAATAAGCCAAATCAGTTCAACCGTTCTCGAGTTTTAGCGAGACTAACGAACAGCAATTGATTTTTATATATATAGAAGATAGATAGATAACATATCTACAAGTGCTTGAGAATGTACATTTGCTCGTATAAGCGACTACGCATTTTGCGCGCAACACCGTGTCTATTAGCAATTGTAAAATCTTTGCAGTAACCTTGGGCGCTTAATGCATAAATTGCATTAAAATCAGTTTATCGTTTCGGGAGTAAGCGTTGACGACAAAATTTTGAAAAAATAGTGTTTTTTCAGCATAACTTCTGAATTTCCCAACCTATTATATTTTGGTATTTTACGATATTTTAGTACTAAAAACTACGTCGAATGCCAGTTCAAAAATCAAAACCGAAGCTAGTTTTCAAAAGTTAAACCTTTTCAAATATTAAAATTACGTTGTTTAGCAAAGTTACTTAATATTTTTGAAATAACTAAATTCAGGCTAATACACTGATTGATTTAAAAATCTTATCAGCCAATCTCCATAAAAAAGTGCGTCAAATGTGTAAATTGGATTAAAAGTTCGTTTCGTTCCTTTTCGTTTGAGACCTATCAATGAGGAAAATTTGTGAAAAAAATGTTTTTTGATATTGCTTCGATTTTTTTCAAACTATCGATTATTTAGCTAAATCAACATTTTAGATCTCAAAGTTGAATGCCATCAAAACATCAAAATCGATTATCGTTTTCAAAATATACAGCTTTTCAAAAATCAATATACTGCCATTTTTAACAAAATAGGTATTTGAACTGAAAAAAATCTTAAGTTTAAGCTTAAAATACCTTAATTTAGCGGAAAGTTGGTTTTTTTTTTGCTTGAATAATAAATAATAAAAATAAATAATAAAAAATTTAAAATGGAAAAAAATGAAATTCAAAATTAAAATCCTGAATCGCGATATCATAATTATTTATCTTGTACACACTCAGCCTTACTAATAAACAAAAGTTATCCACCCGTTTAACATGGTAATAATTACACAGGGTATAGAGTCTGTATAAGAGTTATACACGCTTTACACAGCATCGCTACCGATTAGACATGAGCGTTATTTCACGTCACTGGTTACAGTAACTAGCTACGCGACATGTAACGAAGTCACTAGTAAACATGAGCGTTATTTCACGTCACTGGTTACAGTAACTAGCTACGCGACATGTAAAGAAGTCACTAGTAGACATGAGCTTTATTTCACGTCACTGGTTACAGTAACTAGCTACGCGACATGTAACGAAGTCACTAGTAGACATGAGCGTTATTTCACGTCACTGGTTACAGTAACTAGCTACGCGACATGTAACGAAGTCACTAGTAGACATGAGCGTTATTTCACGTCACTGGTTACAGTAACTAGGTACGCGACATGTAACGAAGTCACTAGTATACATGACCGTTATTTCACGTCACTGGTTACAGTAACTAGCTACGCGACATGTAACGAAGTCACTAGTAGACATGAGGGCTATTTCACGTCACTGGTTACAGTAACTAGCTACGCGACATGTAACGAAGTCACTAGTATACATGAGCGTTATTTCACGTCACTGGTTACAGTAACTAGCTACGCGACATGTAACGAAGTCACTAGTAGACATGAGCGTTATTTCACGTCACTGGTTACAGTAATTAGCTACGCGACATGTAACGAAGTCACTACCACCAATAAACAACTTGTAAAGCTTGGGTAACTAATCACTCGTTAAACGCACAATAGTACCAACATTGTATGAAATCTGTTCGGAAACCATTACGCGTGAGTGTTGTATGAAATAAATAACATTTTAGGTCAAAAAACTCTTAAATATGTCTTTATAACTTTAAAAAATACTATTTATTTCACACAGTATTCAATTATTAATTAAATTTTTGAAATTCAAATAGTTTTTTCAAATTTAGATAGCGTGAATTAACGTCTTCATAACTACAATTTCCGGACGTACGACGAACATCCCCTCCCTCTGACCCTAGCTTAAAATATTTACAAACAAGTACCTAACAGCTAAACTCTTACGTAGTCGGTAGTATTGTATATATACTCTTTGAGCTAAACAGTGAACTTGTTCTACAGAAAAAGCACCCCTTTTTATTATCTATGTAGAAACTTTAATTATTATTTTTTTATCGTAGGATAGCAAACAAGCCGATAGCTCCGTTGTTGGAAAGAGACAACTTTTTACTATATACGGCGAATATATTAATGGTGCATTGTTATCGATTGTGGTGGGATGTTGTGGGATAATACCACATGCATATGGTTACTGGCTATCATACCCTTAAACCGGAACAACACAGTGACAAGCAATAACTCCGGATCAATCCAGGTTTTGTACGTTTTGGTTTTCCTTTGAATCCGCTAAGAACGTTTTCCATCAATTATCTCTAATAAATTAAAATAATGGTAGTCGGTAAATTTATACGTTTGGCATTGCCATCTCGCCGAATGGATAACAACATACCATTTACATATTCGGTGTTCGATAGGCGATGGTCCCTCTTTCCAGGAGAGCCCTCTGCTTATTTGTGATGTGATGTAATGATATAAAGAAACATTTCCTGTTAAAAAAGAATACCTTGAATAAGTAAAATGTTATAACAACTAATAAAATAAAAACAAAACCGAATCCATTATTCACGTTTGTTGGCTAACAGCTGATACACAATGAGCCACCATTTTGATGTTTGCCTTAAACAAGCTTTAAACAAGGGTTTTATGGTGCATAGACCCTGTGTAACTTTCTATGCAAAATTCGATCCCTTTTAACAGATGTACACACTCTTTGTGTCAAACAGATGTTTATTAGTAGTGTTTTTCTTATGCAAGCGTTATAGTATTATTGTATACACTGTGGGAAATATCTTATTAGTAAGACCGACTATATACAAGTTTTAACGCTTCTCAAATGGACTTCGGTCCCCAGGCAGTACACCTTGCCTGACTGGGAAGATCTTCCTCTTCGTCTTCCTTGTCCTTGTGTGACGTCATCAACCTCCACAGTTATGACGACACCTGACAATAAGTTGAGCCGCTGGTTCCTTCACTATGACATTTCAGCGGTACAGACCAGCACTGCCAAATGATATTAAAATTTGAAAAATTAACTTACATTTTAAAATCTTAACATATTACCCCGCGCACCGGTACCTGAATAGCCGCTGCCAAGGAGTAGCTCCCCGGGACCGACCTACGGTCTCCATACATACACACAGTACCATATAGTCGGGCGAGACGTTGAGGAACTCTACCACCTAGTAGCCAGGATGGCAGTGATAGGTGATAGGTAGATTTAGCCAATCGTTCGCCTTTTACGAACTGCCTGACAAAATTGCAGATGGTCCTTTTTTCAAACGGGTCCCCCTTTCTTTGCTCAAGCCCTTTGGGTTAGGTTATACTTACATTGATTTGTGAAAAGTATGATAGGATTACATTAACGCATCCCACGTGCTCTCTTCACTAGTAGTGTGTCTAGCAAAAAGGGTTTTGCATCGGCCGGGAATCGAACCCGGGCCGCCCGCGTGGCAGGCGAGCATTCTACCACTGAACCACCGATGCTTATTATATTAAAATACTAGTTACATAGTTTAATACAACACCGTGATGACACGTAATGCTTGCACAGATGTTACGAAATTACGAAACTGATGCGCTGACGATTAGTTGTACTTTCAATACAACTTGTAGAGAGAATCTTAGCTTAGTCTGCAATATCGCAGCATCGGTGGTTCAGTGGTAGAATGCTCGCCTGCCACGCGGGCGGCCCGGGTTCGATTCCCGGCCGATGCAACATTTTTTGCATGCCAGTGATTTCACGAAACTCAGGTAACGTAATATGAGATAATACATATTCATATATATATATATATATATATATATATATATATATATATATATATATATATATATATATATATATATATATAACCACTAGACTAACGGAGCGGTCAGCGCGATCACGATACACCTAATCACTTTATAGCAGGGTTTCTCAAAGTGGGGTACGTTTATCCTCTGGGGTACACAAGACAATCGTAGAGGCTGCGCGAAAAAATTACGTAATAATGGCTGCTTAATTTCCTTAGAAACCCAATATTTTTGCTATGTTTTGAGCATAATTACAGATATAATTGTGTCAATTTACATCTGAAACAACCCCAGCCTTCAAATAAATAAAATAATGGTATGGAATTTTCTTTTGCGTGTGCCATTATCAATGAAATACATTTCTTATTTTACATACACTTTTTTTATTAGAGATTCAGTGTTGTCTTTAAAATTAATGGAGGCACGTTGAGGTATAAGTTTGAGAGACTCTGAATAATAGGTTAAGGAGCAAGCAGTGGTTTTCTTGATACAGAGACAACTATCACCCATTGAGGCTAAAGATGTTAATGGTGTATTCCTATCCATGTGATGTGAACGAAATGCCACATTTGTTTATTGGCAACCTTACCCTCTACGAAGCTATCGAAAACCGTAACACTACAGTTACAAGTACTGACGTTGTTTCTGCAAGAATAGTTAAAGCAAAAAAAGGTCAAAGGTCAGGCGAGACGATTGATACCTTAACTTAGCATTCAGCTTGTATAAAGTCACAGTAATCCACGGATTAAACTGCGATACGCTTTTCAAGGCAATTTCTTAGGTAGTCAGTGTCACTTGCATTTACACAGAGAAATACAGAGTTATAATACTTATCGATGAAATAAAATCACTCCAGAGGTATTCCTTAAGCCTTAGCTTTATATTTGACACTATAAAAAGCACAATATGGCATATCTAATACCTTTAAACGAGCAATTCTTGTATATATATAATTGGAATCTCGGAATCAGCTCCATCAATTGTCATGAAAGTCACAAATTAGGGGTTTTTCGAGTCAATTAATCGATTTATCAAGGTTCCAGGTCCAAGAAAAGCTCCGTTCCCAAGATATGGATATGTGAAAAACCGAGCAAAGCTCGGTCAACCAGATATTTTATATTTTATACGATATACATTTGGTCATATGAGCCGCTACGCATTTTGCGCGCAACACCGTGTCTGTAAGATCTTTGTAGTAACCTTACCTCCCAATGACAGCGACGTAGAACAGCAACCGCGTAATTTGAGCAAGGCCATGCGGAATATTAGCGCCTAGTAATAACGATGGAAATATAAGTGACACGTATATCCAATCAATTGCCTTTTAAAAACTGCAAAATATAAATGTATAATCTGCCATTCTGCCGATGGTACATTCTTCGAAGCATACATAGGCTTACTGTCGTCTAGTGACTAGCACCAAAACTATTGCGGTAAGATTAAGGCGAGAGTACCCACCCTGGGCGGGAGGTTGCTGAACTCTACTACCCAGTACCCTGTAGACACAATGGTAATAACACATTTGGCTAATCATTCGCCTTTTGCGAATTGCCTGGCAGTAAAACATAATTGGTCTATTTATCAAAAGGGACTCAACCTAACCCGATTAGAATGTAATATATAATATAAATACTATATCAAATCACATGTTATGCTGACACAGATGTTTCGAAGTCGCTTGTGAAACAATTCGATGCGCTGACGCACGTATTTTTACTAACATGATTTTATACACATTTAAGGTGAGTCTTAACTTGGCTAAATATATCGCAGCATCGGTGGTTCAGTGGTAGAATGCTCGCCTGCCACGCGGGCGGCCCGGGTTCGATTCCCGGCCGATGCAATTTTTTTACCGTCTAAAGTTAGTGATTTCTTTAATATATTAGTTTGGAAGTTTTTTTCTGATACCTCCTGCTACGCTCAAGAACGAACCGAAACCAAAGACTAGGACAAGCCGAAAAACACAACAATGCCAGGAACACTCCATCGCAAATAACGCTCCTTTATAAGATGGACACTTTACGGTAAAGAGCGTACAGCCAAACCCCAAAGTAAAGTGTAAACTCTATATGACCTTTACGCTACTACGCTCGCCCATACGACTTGCGAATAGGTACGGGAGGTGGGGGAGGAGTCTTTGCTTTGCTTAATAATTTTGATGATATGGTTTAGTAGCTGCTTACGTCAGCAACTTTTTCAGCCTCAAAAGTGAAACCGGTTGAGTGATATACTAAAAATATACTATAATACTAGCTGTACCCGCAACTTTGCTCTCGTTATAATATTTATAAAATAAAACCCGTTCCCGTATGATTTTCAGGACAAAAATATCCTATGTCCTTTCTTGGGTCTCAAACTAAATCTGTCCAAATTTCATCCATATCGGTTCAGTGGCTTAGCCGTGGAAAAGAGACAGACAGACAGCCACACAGAGTTTCTTTCACATTCATAATATTAGTATGAAAATATTGATGTTGTGAAGTGAAATTAAAGTACAAGTGCTTGATCAATTTTTTTTATAACATAAAATAACAAACAAGCAGATGGGTCTCCTGATGGAAAGAGTCAACCATTGCCTATAGACACCAAAGATGTTAATAGTGCGTTGCTATCTTGTAGCGAGATATAATCTAATGCCACATGCATAAGTTAATCGGCTACCTTACCCTCCAAACCGGAACACGACAGTGACCAAGCACTGACGTCATTGCGGCAGAAATAGGTAAGGCGGTGGTACCAGACCCAGGCGAGACAATGCAGAACTCCACCAACTAGTAGCCACGATGGTAGTGACCCATATAGCCAATCGGTCGCCTTTTACGACTTGCCTGGCAGAACGGCAGTTAGCCTATTCTACAAAGGAGCCCGGAACCAAATTATTTTTACTTTCTCGAGCTTTCTACAAAATTCTGTCGATTTTGATTTGAATATATATTAGGGCAAACTTGCAAAAGTGAAACGTATTTTCGAGGATTCCTCAAATTATTATATCGATATGAACTGAACAAACAGTCACTCCTTACAATAAACATCACAAAACTTACTCATGGATGAGAAGGGTAAATCGAAAAAGTGTTATTTTGGTATGTGTACCGTGTATACATCCATATGCATTTAGTTAAAACCGGTTATTTTAATATTACAAACAGACACTTCAATTTTATTTATTTGTATAGATGAATATATAATACGAATTTTACACTGTCTGCTTTACAACAGAATAATATATTTGGTTCGAACTCCCGATCAATAAATTAATTTTGAGCCTGTTGACTAAATCCAGATATGTGCTCAATTTCATAATAGTTAAGCCACCAGTTGAACTTTTACTGGGCTTAACCCAGTTGACTTGACTTGACTAACACTTAAAAATTATAGGAGCTATTTTTTTTTTTTCTTCTACCACTTAAAAATTATAGGAGCTATTTTTTTCTGAAAGTTTTCGAAGTTGATTGGTTTGAATTGATTTCGAAGTATTCGTCTTGGTAAACCATTACGGCGAAACCGGGCTCTTTAGCCAAGCAGAGTGCTCATGCAGAGTTTAAATTTGGTGAGCTTAGAGCCTGCCATAAGGTGTCTCCTGTGAGACCAAACTTTGGCTGAGGGCATTATCTTAACGATAAATGGGACAGTAAGTGTAAGAGTAAGCATCAAGATTTCAGTTCCTTTTCAATTCTTGACCAGGGCCTCGAGTGTTTGCGGGCCAAAACAGTAGGCCGTGTCGCTATCAGCGATGGTGCTGATGTGTAAATGTAAAATTGTGATGGAATAATCAGGAATTAAGAACTAGCTGAGCCCGCGGCTTCGTCCGCGTGGAAATTTTCGAAGTAGCCTAAGTTACTCCTTATCACATCAGCTATCTGCCAGTGACTTTTACTGACAGATGGCTGATGTGACAAGGAGTAACTTAGGTTACTTCGAAAATTTCCCGTCAAAATCAGTACAGCCGTTCCAGAGATTAGCCGGAACAAACAGACAGACAGACAGACCGACAGACAGACGGACAAAAATTGTAAAAAATGTTATTTTGGTATATGTACCGTGTATACATCCATATGCATTTAGTAAAAAACAGTTATTTTAATATGTATAAAATTTAAGTGACCTTGTATGTCAAAATTACAAAAAAGAGAAGCGGATTCTCTGAAATCCTAACCTTCAAGAATTAATTCCTAAAAATAGTTAAGCAAAAAATTTCGTTTCGGCATGGATGCTCTGATTAATTAACTCTATTTACAAGAAAACATAATTTTGCAATCAGGCTACAATACTTAAAATTCAATTAAATTGTAAATCGCGCTATAACAATAATAATTTGTAATATGTATAATATTACTCAGTTATTAAAAATAATGAATATTTTATTTATAATTGAGTCTCATGAGTACCAACACTTGTCCTCTGGGTGGTGCCAACGAGTCATTAAAAACCAAAAGTTGGTAGAACCCTCTTTCGGGTTTGCCTGGCATATGACCACCGCCAAGCTAGAGTCTGTCGCCACTCGCCAAATCCCGTAATGATGTGTTCCGGCAGTAGTGCCTGGTACCAGGTCCCACTTCCCAAATTGACTGTCCCTACTGAGGTAGTGCAACTGGATGTGACAGGCTAATGCGGGAGCTAGGGAGACCCGATGAAATGGTTGTCCGCTGGCCAACCGTTGGTTTGCAGCCTCCTAAGCCGGGACAGTAAAAGGTTGGGAACCTTTGCAGTCTCGGCTTAGGAGGCTGTCCCGCCGCCAATGTAAAAAGTCCACTAGAGATCCGTCGCGTCCGAATGGGATACCGGAGTAGATCATGTCAGATTTCCGTGGATCGGATCGGGCACTCCCATCCACCGTGCCAGTCATTCACTAAACTCAGTTTACCTAGCAAGTTACATATGCCCAAGGAACTTATATACGATAACTGGAATTATTACGAAGTAATATTTAAAAAATAAAAATGTACTTTATTTCGTTACTTATAAAGTTGACATTTGTTTCTTACTTAACAGAGGGGAAAAACGTTCTGAGCAAGACAATGACAAGAGTGGATGCTGTCCCTTTCTTGCAATTGCCAGTGTAAATAAAACTATCTATAGGTAGATTTTTATATATTCGATAATCGTCAAATCCCTTTTATTCATACACGTCGATAAATACATTAGCAAAAATGTATTGTAATTAACATAGTGAGTTAGTAGAAAGAGACACACTCCACCTATGTCGTGGTACTCTTCGGAACGATTTTGATACGCGTGTGAACATTCCGTGTAGAATGTAACTTCCTTGCATATGCCTTTCTTTACCTTGCCTTTTACCAGAGACCCGCAATTCCGATTCCCTTGTTTTTTTTTATATATATCATAAGATAGCAAACAGGCGGATGGGTCTCCTGATGGAAAGAGTCAACCACCGCCTATAGACACCAAAGGTGTTAATGGTGCGTTGCTATCTTGTGGCTAGATCTAATGCCACATGCATATGTTTACCGGCTACCTTACCCTCCAAACCGGAACACGACAGTGACGAAGCACTGACGCTATTGCGGCAGGAATAGGTAAGGCGGTGGTACCAGACCCGGGCGAGACAATACAGAATTCAACCACCTAGTAGCCACGAGGGTAGTGACTCGTATAGCCAATCGGTCGTCTTTTACGACCTGCCTAGCAGAACGGCAGTTGGCCTATTCTTCAAAGGAGCCCGAGACCAATACTGAGAAATTCCTTGTTCTAAAATGATAAATAAACCAAATGGTCTGATGTAAAAAAAGAGTTCACCTACGACAACCCTTTTTATATTTCAAGTGGACGTTCGTAAGGGGCTTACACTCCAAGGTGACTCCAACTGAGAGTTCATTTTCACCTCGAAACAGCAAATCCAACGATACTCTTTTTAACTGAGACGCAAATGTCCTCTCCGTCGGATGTCGCTTATTTGAAGTACCGGGGATACAACCTGGAGCACAGTTTTCTCCCTCCAGCTGGTGTTTGTAAATTCGTTCGTGGAGATATTTGTCATAATCGCCTTGGTTCCTATGAACCTCAGGGTCTATCAGATATGTAGGTTTGCGTAGAGCATGGTGACCGCATTCGTATCTACGCTTTCCTTCATAGGTCCCACAGTGGTAATGACGATACTGAGAAGCTCTTTCAGTATGTTCAAACTACGTCTGACCTCTTACTCGCAATAGTCCCATCTGCTGAGTTGGTTACTCTAACTCAAATAGTGAAATCCCGGAACCTACTCGTATTCCTGATATAGTGGACCATACTTCCTCGTTATTAGACCTTTTTTATATCATAAGAAGATAGCAAACAAGCAAATGGGTCTCCTGATAGAAAGAGTCAACCATCACCTATAGACACCGAATGTGATAATGGAGCGTTGCTATCTTGTGTCGAGGTCTAATGCTACATGCATAAGTTTACTGGCTACCTTTCCCTCCAAACCAGAGCATGACAATGACAAGCACTGACGCTATTGCGGTAGGAATAGGTAAGACGGTGGTACCAGACCCGGGCGAGACAATGCAGAACTCTACCACCTAGTAGCTACTATGGTATTGACTCGTATAGCCAATCGGTCGCCTTTTACAACCTGCCTGGCAGCCCGGGACCAACACGGGAAATAACCTTCTGCTGACAACGCACCCAGATAGCTACCAGGTCTTGGTTAGAGCTCGCTTGGGTACATTTGATCATTCCCTGGTACAAGCAATTGCACTAACGAATCACAATAATAAGCGTCCTTGTGCTACTCGAATAGTCTGGCATCACAAGTCAGCAGATTAGGATGGATTGCGATGCTTTTTTGCATCCTACCCTTGACGGGGGCTATTTATCGTCAGATGATGCCAACACTTGTGCAGAACATATTGCTGATGTGGTGCAGCAAAGTATGGACTATTTCATACGTAGCTGGGCAATACCCGTCGTTGGTCATTCTCGCCTATGGTTTGACCAGTCGTGCAAGAAGGTTCATTACTAAAAGCAGACTGCAATCCGAGCCTGTACTAGAGCTCAAGCTCAAAGTTATTCAAATTCTACTTACACTGACTAAAATTCTATAAATATTCATATCTAGTAAAAGTACAGCCTGTAATTTACATCTGAGTTAGCATGACGTGCCATTGTCAGCGGTCATCGCAGTTTAATTATAATATACGGGCAATATTTTTACTTCGATATAACAGGCATCGGTGGTTCAGTGGTAGAATGCTCGCCTGCCACGCGGGCGGCCCGGGTTCGATTCCCGGCCGATGCAAGAACTTTTTGGTTAAACTTACCTTTGAATCTAAAAAGAAAGCAAGTATGCGTGCACCACCCATAAAAATTATAACCACATATACAGTACCCGGCGATAAATATTGCACATCGACCTTTGGAAAGAGACAATCGGCTAATTTCAGCTTCGTAGAGCGTTATCTTTGTCGCACAAAATACAAACAGTCCGGTACCTATTAGGAGCTGTTAAAACAAGTATGATTTGCTTCTTTAATATTTTTATTCTTTGTATAAAATACACTAATTTTTCTATAAGTGATGGCTTTAGGTTGGGGTAAAATAATTTAAAAAAACATGTTCACATTATATTTACGTATTTAATTATTTTGGAACATTACAGCTTTAGTGTACATAATAAACACCATTATACCTATTGCTAAAATGAGACATTGCAATAAAAATAATAATAATTCTAATTCTCAATTACTTCCATTTCACTATCTGTGCTCTCAAAGAGGTCAATATCACTGCCACTATCAGCCGTATTTATCACTAATCTATCAGTGTAATTGTCTAAACTGTGTTGAATGCTTCTATATTCATTCTCACATTTGATTGCATGATCGCAAACCTTTTTCCACTCTTCAGCGCCGATCATTTTTACTTTTTCAGTCAATAATGTTTTTACTGTAGTTAAGTTCATACCCACATTTCTAGAGGCTACATAGCCTTTCATTTGAGACCATATATTTTCAATTGGATTAAAATCCGGATGATATGGTGGCAATCGCAACACAGTGTGCCCATGTTCGGCAAGTACTTTGTCCACAGAAAACTCTGTATACCTCTCCTTGTGCTGACATATAATAGCGTAAATCTGGGTTTTTGTTAATTTTGGATCAACTGGAATTTCGTGTCTGTTTAACCAGTTGATCATTTCCCGTTTAATGGTGTTTGAGTTGGGGGGTCTCTCAATATATTTGTTGTGATAGGGTGCGTTGTCGATAACTAGAACAGAATCACTGGGTATATTTGGGATTAATTGGTTAACCAGCCATTTCTCATAGTTATCGTTATTCATTTCATTGTGATAGTCACCTGTAGTGTCCGTGGATTTATACGTTAAAAAAGCACCGGGTACAAAGCTTTTTCATTTCCCGCATGAACTATTATCAAACGTTGACCTTTTGAAATTGGCTTTTTTACTCCTTTTTTCTTATCGTCACTCCAAGATTTCCCTTTAGTGTGGGATGCATGTATATATGACTCATCCATGTAGACGATATTTTTTCCTGTTTCGCGAAATTTGCGTATTTTATCAAGGTATTCCATTCGTTTGAGACTAACGTCGTGCTTTTCCATTAGAATTTTTCGATTATCTTCCATTTTAGTGAACTGAAATCCCATGTCATGAAGTATTTTTCTCAACGTTTTTTCAGACCCATTGTAATTAATAGCTTCAGATAACTTAGCTTTTAATGATTTTATTGTTGGCAGTTCATTAAATCGTAAGTGAAAATCATACACCATTCTTCGAACAACATCGTAATCAAAATCGTCCATATCCAAACGAAATTGCTTTTTTGGTCTCCCTTTTTTTGGAGTGCTGAACTTAATTTCAGTCGAATGTGTTTCAGTACTGACTTCGTTTAATATATTGTTCAAAGTTCTTCTTGAAATTCCAGTGGCATTTGCAACTCGCTCTTGAATCTTCTTAAAATAACAACTTACATTTTCATCTACTTTTTTTTTAAATCTATCAGCTTCGCTTACAAAGTATTTATAAACATTGTAGATAATTTCACGTGACTGACCTCGTAAAGGTTTCCCTCTTTTTCCGAAAGATGCCATATTACAACTTTAAATTATTTAAATTTGTGGGTGTTACAACTCTAAATATATATTTTGATCGGGACGCGACCGCACTCTATCGTACTTGAACAACGACTGACTAAACGTCACATAGGTAGTGTGGGACTGAGATAACGCTCTACGCAGCCGAAATTATCCGACTGTCTCTTTCCAAAGTTCGATGTACAATATTTATCGCCGGGTACTGTATGCGATTTTCTTTCTGGGGAAAATATGTTGTCAAACTTAAAATAAATTTTATCATTTCATATGCGTTCCAACTGAGAATAGGATCGCGCTTGTTATCAACTTCATACCACAAGTGTGAAACTAGTAATGTCAGCAAAAAAATATTTGTAAAAAAAAAGTATTGTTGAATTATTAAAAAACAAATCACGTTTTAATAATATAATTTTCATCAATAAAAAAAATTGTAAAAAACATCAGTTTAGCTGTTCATCTATATAAATAAAAAAGTCGTGTTAATTACTCCACTTATAAATCAAAAACGACGGGGCCAATTTTGTTGCGAGTTTTTTGGGTTTGGGTTGTCCTTGTCCAGCTATTCTGGACATCAGCTAAACAGTATTAAAATACTTACAGTATTCATCAATAAAAAAAAACAGTAAAATATATCAGTCTAGACGGTCATCTATATATAGTCGTGTTAGTTAGTTTACACCTTATTTTAA
Organism: Apodemia mormo; assembly: GCA_036924255.1. NCBI lineage: Eukaryota > Metazoa > Arthropoda > Insecta > Lepidoptera > Riodinidae > Apodemia > Apodemia mormo. Next base: position 6,857,361 of record JAUPFN010000011.1, read on the forward strand.
TACATGGTAACGTTATCTGATGGGAATCTGAATGAAAAAAATACCAATTAGAATGAACATATTTTTTTAAAGTATTTATTAGAATTTTTAGCACACCTTACTCATCACTTATGAAGTTTTTGCAAAATGTGGAGCAATATATCATCCTGATAGTTCTATTCTCAGTTGGAACGCATAGTACTTTATGGTTGAATTTCGACTATTTCGAGCAATCGCTAGAACATATTATTCTTCCAATAAGAACTTCCGAACTTTGACAGTTGATAGCGGCAATCATGTTGAAACTAAAATTGCTGCAAGAAAATAAATAAAAAATAATAAAATTCAAAATAAAGTACTGAATCGCGATATTATATTTATTTATCTTGTGAATACTTTATACAAGTTAACAAATGGCCTTCGGTTCCCAGGCAGTACACCTTGCCTGGCTAGGAAGATCTTCCTTTTCCACATCCTTGTCACGAGTGTGACGTCATCAACCTCTACAGTTATGACGTCATCCTAACATTAATTGGCCAGCTGGTTCTACTGCGCAACCATTACAGAGATGACCAGCAGCGCCACAAAGCTACATGTTTCAAATTAGCCATCATTAACCGCTCACATCACTTTGGTAACTAATGAGACCTCTGAGAAAATTTTCCATTATACTACATAAATTCTCCGTTAATACACTATGGTCTCTATAGGGACCAACGCTAACTTCAACCAAAAAACAACATTTTCACTATTTACCAGTTTTAATACAATACTCTATGGTATTTTATCGTTTTCGAACGAAACATTATACAGAATAACATCAAATTGGTCAGTCTGTTATGCCAATAACCATGAACGGATATAGCGTTCAATAACAAGTGCAAATGACACATTATTTTGTCAAAATGGGTGTTCTGTTCGGGCAATATTCCGCCCATTTTATGGTCGCCATAATTGTCCTACCGAGAGAATTATTCGCAGTGCAGTGAATAAATTTGAGTCCACTGGTTCAGTAAACAACCAACCAACCAAAATGTTTTCGACACGTCAATGCGTTTCGTCGACGTATGAGTACGTCGACGAAACGCATTGACGTGTCGAAAACATTGCTGCTGGCCATAAGAATGTGCAGTGAAATCCAATTTCACGTCGCTCACAAGGATTTAGCCTTTCGCAGATAACAGCTTGGCGAAATTTGCGTTTAGATTTAGGCCTGCACTTGTACAAAATTCAGCTGACTCAGGAGCTGAAGGTGAACGGGCTTTGGAACAATTGGCAACTGACTCTTATTATCACCGAAAATCGTCTTCAGCTAAATTGCCCGTTTCTGGATGAATGGGTACATGAAAAACAAAATTGTTGAATTTGGGATGATATCAATCCATAGGAGATCCAATCATCCAATGCATCGTCCAAAAAGTCACTGTTTGGACCAGATTTTGGGCTGGCGGCGTCATCAGTCCATATTTCTTTGAGAGCGATGTTGGCCAGGCCATCACCGTCAACGGTGTGCGCTTCAGGTCAATGATTACCAACATTTTTTGACCTGAACAGTATGATATTGACACCGATTACATCTGGTTCAATAAAACGGCACTCCGTGCCACACAGTTCATGCCACATTAAACATATTGCACGAGCGATTTCAGGGCAATGTCACCTTATGTGGAGGTGATGTGAGCTAGCCACCGAGAAAGTGCGATTTAACCCCATTACGTTTTTTCTTGTGAGGCTTTCTTAAGTCAATGTGAATAAGCCACAGACCACAGCAGCTCTTAAGGTCAACGTGCCATCGACCAAATTCGTTCTGATTTAGGAGCGGGAGTGATAGAAAATTAGGTGGTTTCCTACAAAATTTCGATTACATTTTATACACACTTGGTTTTATTTAAACTTAAAGTTAGGAAGCGCTTTATGAAAGAGAAGAGAGATGGACAGAGAGTTAACAGTGAACATTTTCATATCATATAGAGTAGACATTGTGACATGCAGTATAATTCCATTCATCGAATTTAGCTGATGAACAGAAACAGATAATGTTTTAGGAACTCATCAGATTTGTTATATGTATAAACATAATATTCTGATATATTTCATACTTTTTGTCATCGGCACTTGATGAAACTCCATTTGTAGTTATGTACCTACACTTTGAAACAAGAGCAAAGGTATCGTAGCCCTAACGATGCCGTAAAAAGCGAAACTGATTGGCGATATATGTAAACATAATTTAAAAGTGTTTTGTGAAACAGTAAAAGTATATTCAAGTGTACATAATATTCTAATATGTACACGCACACACGTGTACATTTTTGTATACGACACTTATACATAGAGGGAGAGAGAGAGAGAGAGAGAGAAAGAGAGAGAGAGATATGGGTTGAATAAAAGACAGCACATATTGGAGGATCCGATAGTTAATGGTCATATGTAAACAACAAAAATATAATAAAAAAATAATAGTTAAAAACTAAAAACACACGCTTTTATAAAAATGATGAAACGAATTTATTTTTTCTTTTTAGTGTCGTTTTAATAAAACCGCGTGTTTTTAGTTTTTTAACTATTATGTATTTGTCATTTTTTATTAGAGAAATAGCTAATCGGGTAAAGAAAAACAAATCGCTAAACTTGAAGATCCTAGTAAGGATAACAGGACTGACTATCAGTGCTTGATAAGACTGTAAAGTTTTAAACTAATCCGACGATTTAAAGTACGTTAAATCCACGTTCCGAATTTCCGTTACATACCAAACCATCTATGAGACCTAACCTCGGCTGAAGGTGAGGCGTAAGGTATCTTGACAATAAGTGGAAGTGTCAGTAGCATCAGACAGGTAGGCAGACTTTGCCTTTTTATTAACTTTTTACCAGGGTTAAATAATCATACTGGAAATTTTTTAAACACGCTTGAATTAAAAATTCCACAAAATGTTACGCGCTTAAACTTGTGTTTTCTCGTATTGTTCCGGGGCTGTCTTTGAAAATAGGCCATCTGGCATTCTGCCAGGCAGTTTGTAACAGCCGAATGATTGGCTATACGTGTCACTATCATTCTGACTACTAGGTAGTAGAGTCCCGCAAGGTCTCACCTGGGTATTTGGTACCACTGCTTACCTATTTCTACTGCCATAGCGCCAATGCTTGTCTTTGTCGTGTTCAGATTTGAAGGGTAAAGTAGCCGGTAGTCATATGCAAGTGGCATTGCCTTTCTGCCACACGGATAGCAAAGCACTGTTAATACCTTAGGCGAAGGTTTCTCTTAACATCACGAGAGCCATCTGCTTCTTTGCTATGTAGTGATACAAAAAATGTTTCTGTTAAATAAAGACTGGATAGTTAAAGTAAAATTTAACACAAAATTACACGTTTTTTCCTTAGTTATTTTACATCCAGTAGTTTCCTTAATCTAAGACCTAAACGTACCTCGATAATCACTCTGCTTAATCGTGGAAACCGCATGTGAAACCGTTTAGTAATTTTTGAGTTTCTCACAAAAACACCTACAAGCAGACGCTGCGAGGAACTTTGTTTTATACTATGTAATGTTAAATTTATTACGTAAAAAAAACATATCAATGTTTTTTTAAGGACTAGCTAACTCCCGCAGCTTCGCCCGCGCGTAATTTAACATGTCGATATAAACTTTCACGTAAATTGTCATCACCTATAATATCCTCTCAGGGTTCGATTTAAAAAAAAATGGTAAGCATAATGTTTAACAGCAATCATCAACTTCTCTACGCCAAATTACATTAATATTAGTTCAGTGTATTAGCCGTAAAAGCGTTACAGAGAGACAGACAAACATACTTTCTAATATTTTATAATATAAGTTTGAATCATGGTTTGAATGATCCGCTACCAAGTCGGTTTTTCCAGCAGAAAATTATGAAGTAGGGGAAGACCGGGTAATGGGAATCAGCGGGCAATTGTAGTCACCAACATATCTCCAAAACTACAACTGCTAGAAATACGTTTACTGCCGTCCCCGCCCCGCTTTGTCCCCTCGCTAGCGGTGCAAGAGCGCCGCGCTAGTATTGTGGCGGTCTCCGGAATGAGAAGTGTATTTTGTTTTTGCGGCTCGCCGATGTAAATTTTTAAGGACGCAAAATAAGCTGGAGGTATTCTAATTATTTATCTACTAGTATGTGTCTTTTTTACGCCATTACTCGTATATTCAGTATAACGTTTTTATACTCAAATCCCATATATTGCTTAAATATATTTTTTGTTTCTTTTTTTTCTTCATAAAATGCTTGTGGGTAATGAGGATCGGGTGACCCCCATTTCCCGCTAGTGATCACGATATAATTTTAGTATTCTTATTTTAGATGTAGACGTATTTTGTGATGAAGATTTTCTACCAGCCGAATTGCTCAGATCAGATTGAAATTAATAGCCCAGCGTCAGACCAAGAAAGCTTGTCAGTACCTGGCACATCAATGCAAGTTGCTCCAGCAACCTCTAGTCTTGATATTGTGTCGAAATTAATTAAATTGCCAGAGAAAACTAATACCTACAATGCTAAACAAAGTCGCCAATAGCAGCATGCCAAAATTTTCACATCCACGCCAACAAAATAAAACTTGTTAGAAAAAGAAAATAAGAAAAGTAAAGCCTTCTGGCAAGCCAAGGATAAAAGTAAGGGACAAAACATAACTAAGGGAAAGGGTCAAGGAAAGAAGACTAAAGTGTCGAAGAAGGAAACTGAAAGAGTAAAGAGGAAGGTTCTCCAGGAATCAAATTATACTTCTGTTTCAGACGTGGCTACTGATGGTTTATGCCAAGACGATGAGCTAGATGATGCTTACGATGCAGGGAATACTTGCTAAATCTGTAACGAATTCGGCCGAAATAATGAGGTTTGGTACAGGTGTACTTCATGTGGTTTATGAGCTCACGCAGATTGTACGAGGTGGGAGTTGCCCAAGGGTTATATTTGCGATTTGTGTTAGATTTTTGTATGATCCTCATTGCCCACAAGGTGACCACAATTACCCTCACCTCAGTGCAATGGGAGTCAAAATAGATATTTCTTTTTACTTTTATATTTCCTAAATATGATTATTAAAGTGATCATTACTGATTCCAAATGATAGTGTCAATTAAGTATATTGTATTATGAGGCAGTTGTAATAGAGATTTACTTTAATTTTATTTATTTATTTCAATTATTGCTTAAGTGATCCCCATTACCCCTTCCTACCCTAGATAAATATGCTGGGCCATAACGGCAGAAATCTACCACTTAGTATTCTAAGTTTTAATGACTGTGTTGTGTTTAGCCGCCTCTTAAAAGTAACTTAGCAGAAAGAAATGACATATTAAAAGTCACATACCTACCAATACGATTCACACAAGTTTGAAGCTCAATTCTTCTTAGAAAGGAATAAAAATGAGGACACTCTACGCTTTTATTCTTAAACCGACTTTAACAGGCCCCCGTGTTGGTCCCGAGCTCCTTTGAAGAAAAGGCCAACTACCGTACTGCCAGGCAGTACTGAAGATCCTCAGACTGTTCTCGCCCGGGAACACAGACTCAGGAAGCATGTTCCAGTCCTATGCGGTTCGAATGAAGAATGTTGAGTCAAACCGCTTTGTCCGGGTACATGGAACGTCCACCATATGGCAATGCCTAGAATCTGTGTACCTCGACGATCAATAGAAAAACGGGGATGGCGGAATTAAGTAAATCAATTCCGCAGCGCACTCTCCAAAGTATATCCGATAAAAAACCGATAAACTAGCCACTCTGCGGCGATGAGCGAGGCTCTGGAGTTTTTTGCTTACCAGATCATCGTCCTTTATGAGCCTCTTGGCACGCCTCTCTATCGCCTCAAGTGTCTCCAGCTGGTATTTAGCGGATCCATCCCAGAGGTGAGAGCAGTATTCCATGCGCGAACGGACTTATGCTTTATAAAGGTTGAGCAACTGTCCCGGACTGAAATACTGTCTCACCTTCGCCAGCACCTTTCGCCAAAGCCTTTTTGAGGCAACTTGGGCTTTAGATTCGATGTCGAACCAAAGTTGAGAGTACGCGTTAACGTGATACCAAGGATCTCGAGGTGGTCAGTTATCGGCTCGGCCACACCCTGGAAAGACGGAGATAGATAGAGCGGACTCCGTTTAGCGGAGAATAGACACGCTTGGGTCTTAGTTGCATTAAATTTGACCAGATTGGCATCGCCCCAATCGGAGACTGCCTGTAAGGATAGGTTCATACGATCGACCATTGCCTCTCTGAGAGACCGGACTACTAGGTGGGTGAATATTCCATTATCTCGCCCGGGTCTGGTACCACCGCTTTACCTATTCCTGCCGCGTTAGCGTCAGTGCTTGTCACTGTCGTGTTCTCTAAAACGAGTCATTTTATGGATATAGGAACCCAGTATAAATTATTTAAATTAAGAAACTAAAATGTGAGCGCATTATAATTCACAAGTACAATTTCAATAATGGCTTTTATCTAACAAAAAAACAAATACCAAAAAAACGTTGCATCGGCCGGGAATCGAACCCGGGCCGCCCGCGTGGCAGGCGAGCATTCTACCACTGAACCACCGATGCTTGTTATGCTGTTATAAAAATATTACCTACGTCTTATTGTTATACAATACTTGCACGCATCAGTTTCGTAATTTCGTAACATCTGTTACAAAATTACGAAACTGATACGCTAACGATTAGTACTTTCACTGTATAGTCTATATTATACTAATATCTTAGGCAGCAATATCATAGCATCGGTGGTTCAGTGGTCGAATGCTCACCTGCCACGCGGGCGGCCCGGGTTCGATTCCCGGCCGATGCATTTCCTTTTGTTTGTTTTTTTGGCATTAATGATAACGCTTGTTTCTAAGGGATATCTGGTTTTTTTGGGAACCAATGAGAAAGGGTTATCTGATTTTTTATATCAATATATAGTGAAAATCATAGATATATAATCATGGTGGTGATGCCACATGCATAAGTTTATCGGCTACCTTACTTTCCAAACCGGATACGATAGTGACAAACTCTGACGATTTTGCGTCATGAAAAAGTAGAGCCGTTGATACCAATTTCGGGCGAAATGTTACGGGGATCTACCTCCCAGCACTAATATATTATACGATCCAATAATAAAACAGTGAACTGCTTGTAAAGGCTTATTTCGTCTCATTCCATCACAGTTGACTTTACGTTTGCATGAAAGAGATAGAATAAAAACGAGTTCATAAGCACGATAAAACTGGAGACCCTTAGTGAATTATTATGTTGCTTACTGCCTTATTATTATTATTATTATTATTATTAAGTTGCCCTTACTCCAAAATCATCATCCAATATATGTCCTGTTGAATGTACGTCTCGCTCAAATTTTACCACAACTCTTCGGTATTTTCTTTTCGAATTGGATCATAATCGGGTTTTTGGAAGATCCGTAATCCCATCTCATCCCATCCCAAAGATTATCTTCACGGCTGAATCTCCGAAACAGTAGGCAAAGGTACAACCAGTTCACTCATAATTAACCGAAGATACTTAGTCCCACAATGTGATAGATCAAAAGCCTATCCGGGTCGGACAGTTATCCAATGCAGAGTTGTTTTTTATCAGAAAACTGAAAACCGCACACTACATCATCACTGTTCTGCATAGGCTCGACCGGGTCGGGTCCACCGCCTTACCTATTCCTGCCGCAATAGCGTCCGTGCTGGTCACTGTCGTGTTCCGGTTTGGAGGGTAAGGTAGCCAGTAAACTTATGCATGTGGCATTAGACCTCGCCACAAGATAGCAACGCACCATTAACGTATTTGGTGTCTATAGGCGATGGTTGACTCTTTCCATCAGGAGACCCATCTACTTGTTTGTTATCTTATGATATAAAAAAACACATTTTTGAATTGCCTGACCCGGGATTCGAACCCGGAACACTCATGTGGTCAACACCGACAACGGACTACTAGACCACAGAGACACCTTTTACTCATGTCCCATAGTTAAGCATTAAGTCATGTCAGTTTGTATATTTATCAGTCAATCACAAGAGAAATGCTACATCGATTTGAATTAAATTTGTTTTTATTTTAATTTTAGATAATAAATTGAAATAGGACATAAAGTACCCCGGGAAAATATTTTTTGTATAATAGAATAACAAGCAGATGGCTTTTTGATGAAAAGAGAAATCATCGTTTACAACAGCAAAGATGTTAATGGCGCATTGCTATTCAAGTAATGGGGTTAAAACGCCACAAGCATACGTTTACTGGCTACCTTACCCTCTAATCCGGAGCACGACAATGATAAGCACTGACGCTATTACGACGGAAATAGGTAAGGCAGTGTTATCTGGTAACACTGTTTATTTAATAGTCACAATGCTTGTGACTCCTATTAGCCTTCTATTACAATATGCCTCGAAGTAAGGCAGTTGATTATTCTATTCTTTCATGTTTGCCCCAGGCCCTTTGAAGAATAGACCAACAGCGGTTCCGCCAGGCAGGTCGTAAAAGCAACCGATTGGCTATGCGAGTTACTACAATCGTGGCTAATAAGTGGTGGCAGAAGACCCATCTGCTTTTTTACTATTTTATAACATAAAAAAATGTAGAAACCATCGAAGCATGTCCGGTAGTACGAAAAACCTGTTTTATAGATTCAGGCGTTAACTTCTCGGAAATCCTCGACTTAAAGGTGACTTCAATTTACTTTGTTAAGGTGCGTCCACACTTGTGACATGACGACGGACCGGACTACGTGGCATCGCTACAGGACATGTTACGATAAATGTGGACGATCTAAGTTGTGCTGAAACGGCCACAAACCATGTACAGTGGTTGGAATGGATTGAATCGTACTGCAGTTCGTGGTAATTGTTCGCGTAACAAAATACGTCCACAGTAATCGGTACTGACACGTGTGTCTGATACGGTCACGGGATAATGTTCGGTAAATTGTCACAAGTGTGGATGGACCATGACGTTAAGTAGACGTGTGTCCGAAACGAACTCCTGAAGATGCTTCAATTTCGAAGTGAAATGTGCATTAAGAACATATACTGTGTGCTTTTGCTACTGACGTGAAGGAAAGTCTCCGATTTACTCCGGGCTCCGTTTGAAGAATAGACCATCTTCCGTTCTACCAGACAAGTCGTAAAAAGAGACCGATTGGCTACGCATGTCACTACCATCATGACTGGTAGAATCCCTGCCGCTTTGTGGTACCACCGCTTTAACTTTTCCTGCCACAATAAGATCAGTGGTTATCACTGTCGTGTTCTGGCTTGAAAAAGAGAGCAACCGGTAGACTTATGCATATGGCATTGCCACCCCGCCACACGGATATCAACGCACCATTAACATCTTTGACCTTTATAGGCAATGATTTCTCTCTCCATCAGAAAAGCCATCTGCTTGTTTGCTATGTAAGGATAAAAAGAAAAGTGTGATCATCGTGGGTTGATCGAATTATGCCGCTGGGGTCTTCTTCATTTTTTACACTTTCCATATCAGTCACTCCTGAGGCGGTTGATGACATCACGGAAAGACATCAAAAAGGGAAGATCTATTCAGCCAAAAAAGATAAACCGCGTGGGGACCGAAGTCTCTTTTTAAAAACCTTGAAATTTGCGTATACAGTGTCACAATAAAATGTTATGGCAACATTTAGTATTATTTGATTTTTTATATATTGTAACGATGTAGATTAAATTTTATTCTATTTCTATTTTTTAAGTGGCACCGCAGAAGCCACCCATCCACGAAGCCTTGCAATTAATGCTATTTTTAATACTTGGTTTGTTTCACATTCGCTTGCAAACTGTTTTGTACGAACAATTTTGGACAATCATTTTTACGATTAAATACACTCCAAGATCTATTATTTAGTAGAATATTTGAATATTTGAGTAGAATAATTAGGATAGGTAGGTATTGGTATAAATATCATTGTAATCACTACAAAATTATTTTGGGAATCTGCAGACACATGACGTCTTTACCAGTTTTTATAAAAAATATCTATAAATTAATGCTACGTTAAAGGTAGTAAATATGGTATTGTAGAACTTCCAGGTACTTATTTATTAGGTACTACAAGATATTTAGGACAGTATTTTTGATAAGGGCCATGGCCCCACCTGTCATTCACACCACTGTAAATTGTGTTAACCAGAATAAACAGCGGCAACCTGTCCTGAGTGCTAAGTGTGAGTTTTTCTTTTCGCATTCGATCGTGAGCGCGTTTCGAGTTTACTAGGAATTTGTATGTGATTTGTACAGCGCCACCTAATGGTAAACTGGTTTCTCACGTTTACCACTAGGTGGCGCTGTACAAATCACATACAAATTCCTAGTAAACTCCAAACGCGCTCACGATCGAATGCGAAAAGAAAAACTCACACTTAGCACTCTGATAACCACTGAGTTGCGAGCTCATCGTGCCCTGGGGAAAAGCTAAGCTCTCATGGATTCCGCAATGAAATTAATCGAAAGTATATAGGAGGAATAGGAAAATACGTCCTGCTTTCCTCCCTTTTCAGTAAGAGACAGCACAATTGTAAAAGCATAAAATGATATTTCATGAGACTTTTACAATTAGGTTAGGGCTGATTGCTTTTTTGGAACAAAGTTCCTTACGGCAGGCTTGGAGGGGATAGCGATTTTGCTGCGCGACCGAACTGAAAAAAATGTGATAGTAAAACCATAAGAAAAATGCGTGGAATAAAAGCGTTAAATGAGACGTGCGCATGCGCGACAGTCGCGTACACAAGCGAGTAGTGCCGTTTAGCCGAAGGAAGTTCGTTCCTACCTGGTGTCCCGCGACACCACATCATTTTTTTTTCATTTATTGATTAAAATATATTTATACAAGTTCAATAATCAGCATTAAAAAAACCACGCTGGTTTAACAACCTATAGTGCTGGGTAAGTTTGCGTAATGAGTACATGTATGATACAAAATATAATAAAAACATTTGGTATAGCATAAGGTACTAATAACATTCATCACAATAGGTTTGCAAGTTTGCATGTTTGCATGTTTGCAAGTTTGCAAGTTTTCAAGTTTGCAAGTTTGCAAGTTTGTAAGTTTGCAAGTTTGCAAGTTTGCAAGTTTGCAAGTTTGCAAGTTTGCAAGTTTGCAAGTTTGCAAGTTTGCAAGTTTGCAAGTTTGCAAGTTTTCAAGTTTGCAAGTTTGCAAGTTTGCATGTTTGCATGTTTGAAAGTTTGCATGTTTGCAAGTTTGCAAGTTTGCAAGTTTGCAATTTTGCAAGTTTGCAAGTTTGCAAGTTTGCAAGATTGCAAGTTTGCAAGTTTGCAAGTTTGCAAGTTTGCAAGTTTGCAATTTTGCAAGTTTACAAGATTGCAAAATTGCAAGTTTGCAAGTTTGCAAATTTACAAGTTTGCAATTTTGTATTCTTTCATTTTTTCTTTAATATAAAAGTATTTTATATAGTAGGTAATATAGTATAGTATACTTTAATATAGTAGGTATCAATATAAACAATATACTGATCTAACTTTATGGTCTTCGTTTAATTATTTATATTTAATCCATTAAAACTGTTACATTTTTGGTCTTAGCGTGCATTTTTCACAGAACGAAATTTTATCTTTTCATGTCCACCATATGTATAAACTTAAGTTCAAGTTTATGTGGTAATCAGTCATCGCCCTTGTTCCCTGACCGCTATCTTGAAAAATGGAGTGCAAAGTTTTTCCCGTTGTATCTCGTAAACTAGCAATCCCACAGAAAATTTTACAAATCATTATTTGAAGAAAATTAAATTATCTAATGTTTATTCCTATTACATTTTATTGTAAAATGGAAAATTAAAAGTTATAAACAAAAAAATGAAAAGTTTTGGACAAATTTTCTTTTGGGCTTTTAACTTCTTTTCTGGTAATTTGTCACATCAGAGAAATCTTATAAAAGGGTTTTCAACGAATAATTTCCCCTACAAATTCCTGTTTTTTATATAATACTAGCTGACTCGGCAAACGTTGTTCTGTCTTTTTAACTACTCTTATTTTTTCCTATATTTTCTCACCTTTTAAACTTTCCCTGGACTTCAATCAAACAATTAATTCAAACCCAAAATTAGCCATATCGACTCAGCCGTTCTCGAGTTTTAGGGAGACTAACGAACAGCAATTGATTTTTATATAAATAGATGGCAAACAAGCCGAAGGATCTCCTAATGGAAAGAGTTAGCCATTGCCTATAGACACTAAAGATGTTAATGGTGCGTTGCTATCTGGCGGCGAGGTCTAAACCGGAACACGAAAGTACTAACACTGGTGCTGTTGCGGCAGGAATAGGTAAAGCGATGGTACCAGACCCGGGCGAGCCAACACAGAATTTAACTACAACCTAATAGTCTCGATGGTAGTGACTCGCATAGCCAAACGGTTGCCTTTTACAACCTGCTTGGCAGAACGTAGTTGGACTATTCTTCAAAAGAGCCCTGGGCTAACGCGGGGGAAAATTTATCTGGGTTTTACAGCACTCCGAATTGGACCAACTTCTTTAGTACTCGTAAGAAAACGATAAAAACGAACCAATATGCTTAATTTTTTATTATATATGTCATATTCATATAATTTATAATTTTCTTAACATTCCTGTTATTAATAATTTATTATCGATACTCTTTCCCACCACCTATCAGGTGCGATCTGAAGGCGCTACTTTTTAACGTCCCGTTACGTAAGTATTTAGGAACTGATTTTATCCATATTTTCGAAAATATTGTTTTCACCGGAACTCCTCGTTTTGAGGTCCTAGACCTTTTTCGCCTATTGTCACAATGATGTCAGTATGTCTGTATTTATAAGTGAATGTGTTTGTGTGTCTCTGTGTATTTAATCATCTCAAAACTTTTAAACGGTTTGACCGATTTGAAACGCGGTTGATGTTATTTAATTAAGTTCTACTCAACTTAGATTTGCTGAAAATTTGAACCAAGTCAGCTCAGAAATTTTGAGAAATTTTGAAAAAAAGACGTGAACTGGTTATTGGATGTAACCAAACCGCCTTCGGCGCAATTGATATTTTCGCTTTATTAATAAAGCAAGTAGCAGCGCAGCTTCATTATAATTCATAGTAAGAGTGTTGCTTCGTCAACATTAAGTACAGCACTAGGTCTCGTTCCCTGGAAGCCAAAACCCGCGATCGGCATTCGATAGTGTGCCGAGTGTAGCGATCAGTCGCAGCAATAGCAACTTGATCGCCGCGATCGGCGTTTGCAAGTGTGCCGGGTTGAGCGATCGGTCGCTGCATCCAGCTTCTAAGGCTCAACTCACATTGGCGCAGAGTCGAAGCGACACAACGCGTCATATTTTGCCGCCTAAAGCATATTCATCTATATTGTTCTATTATGTAAGTACAAATTTGTGTTATATAAATATGGAAGTTCGTGTCGATGCGCATTGACGCGCGCAATCGCGCTTTGAAGCTCGGCTGGAGTCGAGTGGATTCGCGACTCGCCGTACGAGTACGCGTACTCGGGCACCCGGCACAGTGACGCGTCAGACGCGCGTCAGATCTTACGTAATAATATATATTCTTTGCGTCAAACGCCGACCACAACGAACGGACGACAGTGCTGAACTACGACAATGGACGAAGATGAAATATCAGTTTATTGTTAAAAATTAAAAATTATTTAAAACAGAAATTTGATGTCTGTTTAACGTCAAAGCGAAAACCAAATGTTCGAAATTGAACTCCGGCATTGACGCATGTCGCCGCGCGAAAGAGCGCGTCGCTGAGAAAAGGCACGCGTCGTCTTGTAAAACGGCGCGTCGCGTCGCTTCGACTTTGCGCCAATGTCAGTTGAGCTTAAAAGCGACTGAATCGCCAATCGCCGATGCTAAAAATAGCATGTGTACCCTCTCTCTTAAATGCGTTCGGTAGTATATGCGTGAAAGTATGTTTGTATGTGTGGAACGAACATCCACACATCCAAACATACTTTCGCATTTATAATATTATTAGGAATAGGAATTAGGAATTAGGAATTAGGAATTAGGAATTAGGAATTAGGAATTAGGAATTAGGAATTAGGAATTAGGAATTAGGAATTAGGAATTAGGAATTAGGAATTAGGAATTAGGAATTAGGAATTAGGAATTAGGAATTAGGAATTAGGAATTAGGAATTAGGAATTAGGAATTAGGAATTAGGAATTAGGAATTAGGAATTAGGAATTAGGAATTAGGAATTAGGAATTAGGAATTAGGAATTAGGAATTAGGAATTAGGAATTAGGAATTAGGAATTAGGAATTAGGAATTAGGAATTAGGAATTAGGAATTAGGAATTAGGAATTAGGAATTAGGAATTAGGAATTAGGAATTAGGAATTAGGATTAGGATTATGATTATGATTATAATTGCGAAAGTTTGGATGTTTGGATAGATGGATGCTTGTCACTCGATCACACAAAAATGACTGAACGGATTTGAATGAAATTTGGCGCACAGGTAGATGATAACCTGGAATAGCATATAGGCTACTTTTTATCCCGGAAAAATTAGGTGATCCCGCGAGATTGTCTGTCTGTCTGTCTGTCTGTCTTTCTATCTGTCTGTCTGTCTGTCTGTATGTCCGAGGTAAACTCAAAAAGTACTGCATGGATTTATTTCAAATTTTCCATGAATATTACTAACAGGTCGGGTCAACATATAGGCTACATATTATGACGCTATCACCTACAGGGGAGGAGCAGTGCGGAGTAAACGAAGTCCGCGCGGACGAAGTCACAGGCAACACTTAGTAGTATTCTTTCATCTCGTTTTCATCTGATTATTTAAAATGACACTATCGTAATTGTCATTCTTGTCTACCTTTAAAAGACTTAAACCACCTATATAATTAGCCATCTACTTAAATACAACGTAACAACGTACAACGTAAGCAATCAAAATTCTCATCATTAAAATTATTAATTGTAGCAACTGAATTCTTAATTTTAGCAAAAAATAAACATCACATTATGAACAATTACAAAAAACAGCCTTGAACATATAAAGTTTTAAAGAGTTGTATATTCAATTAAACGTCAGTATTTGTCGAAGAGTAATTTGAGTTTGAAATGGAGGTTTTGTCTAATAAAGTACTGGAAATTCGTCCGGACGCTGTAGAAAACATATTATCGAAATATAATTTAAAAGAGCTGGGTAAAATGGAGGAAGCTTTAAATATCTTACGAGAATGGATAAATTTACAACCCCACTTCAGAAGGAAAGATTTTCGTAAGTTTTTTTAAGATATATCATAAGATAGCAAAAAGTAGATGGGTCTCCCACTGAAAAGAGAAACCATTGTCTATAGACACCAAAAGTGTTAATGGTACGTTGCTATCCGTGTGGCGGGATGGAAATGCCACATGCATAAGTCTACCGGATACCTTAACTTCCATACTGGATAGGACAATGACAAGCATTAACGCTGTTGCCGCAAGGTAGGACGGTAGTAACAGATACCCGGGCGAGACGTGAGCTTTACCACCTAGCAGTCACGATGCCAGTGGCATGTATAGCCAATCGGTCGTTGTTTACGGCCTGCCTGGTGGAACGGCAGTTGGTCAATTCTTCAATAGAGCCCGGACCATCACGAGAGACTGGCGGAAATTATTTTACTCTGACTTTTGGTTTAGCCGCTGTTTGACTCAGATATGAGGTCCCAGGTTAGAACTCCGAGGGCTTAAGTGGTAATAAGCTTTTACCACGGTTATCCTCTAAAATCTAAATTTCAGCAACCAGAAGTCTGGTGGTGCTATGCTAATACCCCCGTACTTTGGCATGCATGAGCATGCATGCCAAAGTAAGTTGAGCATGTATAGCTCTCGGTCCCGTTCGTTCGTTCGTCGTTATCAGATCTCGGTTATCACAAACCAAAAGTGGTTTTTGATAACCGAGATCTGATAACGACTATCACTATAGACTTTATCAGGTCGGTCAAATATCGGGGATAGGGATCACCATCCATACGGCTAATCGACAAAACTGACGAATCATGGTGACATTCGATTCCTTCTGCCTACCGGGCACAAGGACTGGTGTGTCACATTAGTTTTGTCATATAACTTGAGGAAAAAGTCTGTAAACGGTTGACCCTGGAGGCCATCCCTGAAACTTCCCGCAATAGAATAAGATGCTTCCCGCTATATTAAGGTAAAAACACCAGCTCAAAGGAGTAAAAAGTATAAGCATAGATTTTTTCAGTTCAAATATCTATCTATTTTGATAAAAATGGCAGTATATTTTGAAACGATGATTAATTTTGATCTTTCGAATGGCATTCAACTCAATTTTTGGGATCTAAAATATTCTTTTGGCCACATAATCGATTGGTTGAAAAATTTCAAAGCAATGTTAAATATCATTTTTTTCAAAAATTTTGTCATTGATAAATCTCAAACGAATTGACTGATTTTGGTCAGATTGACGGTATTTAACGCAGTTTCTAAGACGAAAAGCTGATACGATTTTTAAGTCAATCGTTGTATTTGCCTGATACTCGTAATTATTTGTATGTTTGCTAAAAACAGCGTAATTTTAATATTTGAAAAGCTGTAACTTTTGAAAATTTGATTCGAATCTGTTTTTTGAAACGACATTTGACGTAGTTATTTTCGTACTAAAATTCTATGATACCAAAATTGATTGATTGGAAAATTTCGAGTTATGTCGAAAAATGACTTTCTTTAAAAAATTTTTGTCAACGATTACTCTCGAATGGATTAAGCGTTTTTAATGCAATTTATGCATTAGACGTAGTTTTTTAGGAGAAGAGCTGGTTATATTTTGTACTCAATCGGTACATTCATCTGGAAGTTATATCATAAAATACTGTTTCTCTCTATAATCTCCTGGGCCGACTTGGTTCAAATTTTCAGGAAGTCTAAGTTTAGCGGATTTCAATCGAATGTCATCAACCACGTTTCGATCGGTCAAGCCGCTCAAAAGTTATGACATGTTGACATACACACATACATATACACATACACACACACATACATACAGAAATAATGACGTCATTGTGATAATAGAAAAGGTTCCTAGGACCTCAAAACGTAGAGATCTGGTGAAAACTCGATTTTCAAAAATCGAAGGTAAATCAGTAACTTCCTTATCTACATACGTAGCGGGAAGTTAAGAAATCACGAGTTGGCAAAGGCAATAAAAATGCATTCACGATTCCATCTATATTACTTTACAGCATATAAGGGAAACGTACCGAAAACATACTGGGGCACCGCTGGTCGGTATCTAAGAGCGCCAATTACTCTGTTTTTACGTATGTGTATTTGTCTACCAATTTCTCGGAAACCAAAACCAAGCCGAGATAATTCTTTTTGAATTAAATAAAGAATGTTCCAACTTAAAGAACAGTCCACGTCTCATTAAAATCGGTTCAGTAGATTCTGAGATAAGATTGTAATTTATATTTGAAGTCGGTTTAAATTTTTAAATCAGTATTACATATATTATTTAATAATGAAACCATATATATACAGCGTGTAAAGAAAACCCTGTCGGATAATTATAAGTGTTATTTGATATATGTAATTATTAATTTATAAGTTTCCTCAGTGAAAAAAAAATCTTAAATGTTGTTTTCATACACCTATGATAACAAATGCTACTTTCAAAGGAAACCGCCCAACGCTGCAATACATTGAGTACTGTTTGTCTGTTTGTCTGCTTGTCTGTTGGTCTGTTGGTCTGTTGTTCTGTTGGTCTGTTGGTCCGTTTGTCCGTTTGTCCGTTTGTCCGTTTGTCCGTTTGTCCGTTTGTCCGTTTGTCCGTTTGTCCGTTTGTCCGTTTGTCCGTTTGTCCGTTTGTCCGTTTGTCCGTTTGTCCGTTTGTCCGTTTGTCCGTTTGTCCGTTTGTCCGTTTGTCCGTTTGTCCGTTTGTCCGTTTGTCCGTTTGTCCGTTTGTCCGTTTGTCCGTTTGTCCGTTTGTCCGTTTGTCCGTTTGTCCGTTTGTCCGTTTGTCCGTTTGTCCGTTTGTCCGTTTGTCCGTTTGTCCGTTTGTCCGTTTGTCCGTTTGTCCGTTTGTCCGTTTGTCCGTTTGTCCGTTTGTCCGTTTGTCCGTTTGTCCGTTTGTCCGTTTGTCCGTTTGTCCGTTTGTCCGTTTGTCCGTTTGTCCGTTTGTCCGTTTGTCCGTTTGTCCGTTTGTCCGTTTGTCCGTTTGTCCGTTTGTCCGTTTGTCCGTTTGTCCGTTTGTCCGTTTGTCCGTTTGTCCGTTTGTCCGTTTGTCCGTTTGTCCGTTTGTCCGTTTGTCCGTTTGTCCGTTTGTCCGTTTGTCCGTTTGTCCGTTTGTCCGTTTGTCCGTTTGTCCGTTTGTCCGTTTGTCCGTTTGTCCGTTTGTCCGTTTGTCCGTTTGTCCGTTTGTCCGTTTGTCCGTTTGTCCGTTTGTCCGTTTGTCCGTTTGTCCGTTTGTCCGTTTGTCCGTTTGTCCGTTTGTCCGTTTGTCCGTTTGTCCGTTTGTCCGTTTGTCCGTTTGTCCGTTTGTCCGTTTGTCCGTTTGTCCGTTTGTCCGTTTGTCCGTTTGTCCGTTTGTCCGTTTGTCCGTTTGTCCGTTTGTCCGTTTGTCCGTTTGTCCGTTTGTCCGTTTGTCCGTTTGTCTGTTTGTCTGTTTGTCTGTTTGTCTGTTTCTCTGTATGTATGTCCGGGGTAAACTCAAATAGTACTGCATGAATTTACTTCAAATTTTGCATGAATATTACTAACAGGTCGGGTCAACATAATACCTACATATTATCACGCTATCACCTACGGGGGAGGAGTAGTGCGGAGTAAACGAAGTCCGCGCGGACGAAGTCGCTGGCAACAGCTAGTCATTAATAACCAGTTTACTCTCACATAATTCAGGACATCGCTCAGGGATCACATAATAAACACATACAGTGTTTCGGAACTGCACTTATCAACAAAAAAATTACGAGACCGTTGTTCCTGTTTTTTTACTGAGACACGTCAAATTATATTTTTTTATATCATTATATCATAAGATAGCAAACAAGCAGATGGGTCTCCTGATGGCAAGAGCCAAGCATCACCTATAGATCCCAAAGATATTAATGATGCATTGCTATCTTGTGGCGAGATCTAATAAGGGGGCGTCCACAAATTTCGTGAGATGTTTAAGGGGGAGAGGGGGTTGAGTCAAATCTCTTGTAATCTTACGTTGGAGAGATATCTCTCTCGGCAAATATCACGAAAAAAAATATACTATATTGGTCCATTATCCAGATTGTAATATGATTAAGATCATTCACTAATTCGTTCGAAAGAAAATAATTTCATTTATACTTCGACGTTATACAGTATATAATATATATAACAAATATATATAACAGATAAACAGACAAACAGACAAAAATTCTAAAAACTATATTTTTGGCTTCGATATCGATTGTAGATCATGCCCCAAGTATTCGTTTAAAAAATATTCAATGTACAGTTTTGACTTTCCTACGATTTTATTATATGTATAGAAAATCACCAGCATGGTTGCCGCCAGAACTTCGTCGTCTAGTATGTTGCTCGTACGAAAATATTGATCAGACTGGTTCGTCAATTTTGTTCAGTGAATTTATTGAACGTTTGGAATTAATCCGTTTAATTCTATCCATTTAATATTATTGCACAATAAAAGTATTGCGCAATATTATTGTAGGTCTATGGGGCGCCTAAGAACAATAGAGTGGCCAGCTCTTCGAAGGGACTTATTGGAACCTGGATAATTGCAACACCCTGTTTATATAGAATTTGACGACAAAGCAATTAAAATCAATGTTCCTGGAGTAGGAGTCAACAATGCTGCCATTGATATTGTGCTGGGGTCTAACTGCATATAAGCTCCCAGGAGCTACTTTGGACCGAGCTATGGTTGATTTAAGTTCACGCATTTTTTCTAAAGGTCAAGCATGCGTTACCACGCCCTGGCGAGACAACGCCGAACTCTACCACCTAGTAGCCACAATAGTAGGGACTCGTATAGCCAATCGGTCGCCTTTTTCATTCATCATCATATCATCGGTAGATAAAAACAACGTTCCCCGGAATTGGAAAAGTGTCCGGTAGGCGATAGGCTTGCCATCTATCACACTGTGGGACTATGTACCTTCGACTAATCGTGGTTGTGCAATTGTTATACCTCTGCTTACATCTCCGAGGATATGGGCGTGAAGATACTTTTTGGGATAACCACCTTTATTACTGACTAAAATGGTGAATCTCATGATCTATTGCCGTTCGGTTCATTCTGGAAACCGGTGTGATGATATTGAACTTTTTTGGTAGTTTATTTTTAGTTAGTGTTTGTTAAATGTTCAGATCGAATGAATTGCATGCTTGTTAACTTTATACTTAAAAATATTATTCCAGCTTCACATTATCTGAAAACATCAATAACTACTCGAAAAGGATCACTAGAGAGAGCTAAACTGTTGCTAGATAAATTATGTACGCTGAGAACTTTGCTGCCAATTTTTTTTGAGCCAATAAATGTTGCATGTGACCTTGGGAATCTACTAGATAAATTGTAAGTGCTAATTATGTCTTTTTACTGTATATACCTACTAGAAGAGCCGGTCACACGTTAATATGTATATGTATGATGAGATGTCCGTCTTTCGCAATCTTTATATTTTTGAAAATTTGAATGCTGACAACATGAATAAATGTTGTTTATAAAAATATTGAATAACAAAGGCCCCAATAAGGAAGCTTGTGAGACGCCTGGACCTACATTATTCCACATAGAACGGTAACCATTGAAATGAATAAAAATAAAATATTTTTTTATTTGCCAGAAAATGTGAATTATAAGTTATTATAATTTGACTAAATTACCAACATATTTTACCATTAATTCATGCTATCAGCAAAAAATTCATTTACATTATAAGTTTTACTTGCACTAAATTAAATAAGTGTTTGCAGAACTTATTAAAGTTAAGGATTTAAGACTATCAGGAATATAATTGTATATATTACATAATTGCCATACAATAAGCATTTATTGCTGGGCTGGGCTGGGCACATACATTTTCTAATTGTTTTATTAAATATGTGTTCCTTAATACGCATACCGCCAGAATATAAAGACAAGGTAATGGTAGTATTTTAAGAGATTTAAAAAGTGGTTTACAAGAATAAAGTTGATTCACATTACATATTGCACGTATAAAATTTTTTGTATTCTACAATTTGGATTACATCTACTAAGATTCCCCAAATAGAGATTCCATATCGTAATACAGATGAGACATATTCATGATATGCTTACAAACTAGCATATAAGTTTGCTAACTCTTTTATTCTTCTCAAAATATACAAAAATCTATCAATTTTATTACAAAAAAAATCAATATGCGCTTTCCAATTGCATTTGTCAATAATATTTTTTGGATTTAGTATAATCTGTACATTGGTATTTTCAAGAAATATATGTTTGAGCTTTTGATTTTATTACTGTAATGTATTTAAAATTCAACCATTTTTGTTTTAGTCAAGTTAATTTTCAGATTGTTACTTTTAAGCCATTCTGAAAGTTTAAATAAGGTTTCGAAAATTACCTTTACTAAAAGGTTTTTATATTTAATAAGGAGGGTAGTGTTATCTGCAAATAAGAAAGATTCATGTTCGATAGTTTCAGGGAGATAATTAATATAAATTAAAAAAGCAAGGATCCTAAAACACTTACCTGTGGTATTCCACGAATATAACTTGAGGTAAATATTTTCGTATGATTTCCACATACTTTTGAAATGTCATCACATTGTTTCGTTTTATCTATATAACTTTGTATCCACTCTAATGATTTTCTTCGGATGCCATACTTTTCAAGTTTTGCCAACAAAATTCTATGTGAAACAAAATCGAATGCCTTACTGATGTTTAAATATGCACAAAGTGGATACTTTGTGTGTTTAAGCACTACGGTATACTTTTTACAAACTAAAAACATGCTAAGGCTGTAAACCTTTCCTAAATCTATATTGATTGTTAATTGTTATTCCGACGAGTTATTTGGACTAATTCCTGCCGCCAAATTCCATTACCGGATAACACACGCTCACAATCTTCAAGTCTGGAAATCCACGACCTTGCGTTTCTATCGCCACTTTTTGCCTCGCACTACTCTGTTCTGCAATCATTTACCGGCAGAGGTATTTCCGACTGGCTCATTCTCAAAAGGCTGGCAACGCAACTGCAAAAGCTCTGGTATTGCAGATGTCCATAGGCGGCGGTAACCACTTACCATCAGATGCACCTCGTGCTCGTTTTCCCCTTCTATTATATAAAAAGAAAACGATGGGGTACAAATTTTTTACATTAATATATAGATAATAAAACAAATATTATTTCAGCTCCGCATTCTTCTTACGTGAGATAAGTAAAGGTTATTATCGATTGTATTTTATTAAAATGCACAATGCAGAATTTACTCAAAAAGATTTTTTAAACTTTTTAAAACACGGCATTGTGGTGAGTATCACTATTGTTACTTTTATTTTATTTAAGTAAACATTATTACTATTATAGTCACATTATAAGTAAATAGACTAGAGACCTAATAACATACTAATTATTCTGTTAACACATCAGACTAATAGATTTTATAAGAAATCCCAACCGAAGCGTAAGAATTAGTACCAACCAATCCAGTGAGCTCTAAGCACAGGCAACAAAATACCGATGTTGAATTAGCCAATCGGATTACCAGTATTCCTTTTCTCCGCGTCTCAGATTATTAACATAATGAATTTTAAGGGGCCAAAAATCAAACAATATTGTTTTATATGTAGTCAATGGGAAAAACTTACGGATTCATGTGGTATGTGATAGCAACGCATTATTAATATCTTTGGTGTCTTAAAGCGATGGTTATATATTTCCTTCAGTAGAACCGTCCGCTTGTCTGCTATCCTATATTGTAGACATAGTATAGTAGACAGAGTAACCTAACAACTATAGACTTTCTGGTTCGCCAAGATTCACCGGTTTGTCTCACGAGATTAATGACTGATGAGAGAGTCACATTTTGCCGACCTGATAACGATCATCGACTATTTCTAGCAATAACCGGAACCGATGGCATTATGTGCTTATCCGAGGCACGGGAGATTTTGAGATTTTGGTTTTTCAAGAAAAACCTCGAAAAACCCTCAATAACAATTTTGCGCGACCCGGGGATCGAACCCGGGATACTACCCTATTAAATATAAATTAATAAAAAACTGACCAAAGAAAAAATTTAATACGACTAGATTCGAACCAGAGATCCTGCCCTAAAATCAGGATACGCTCAAATGTCGCTAGTTCAACGTAGCAAAATTATCCTTTGCTTGATGATCGATTCTGTCAATTGCACTGACCGCTATATTCATACATATAATAATAAATTATATTTATCGTTGGACAAATTTCACGAATTAATCTAGTAAGCAGATTATTTGCTTCTGCTATGGGCATTAGTTAACAATACTAATATATAGAAATACATACATATATAACAGGCTGACTAAATTTGACAAACTGTTAAATAATTTACCTCTCCTATTAACTACAAAACTATTCATTTTTGTTCAATAACGTACATTTACAATACGAAATTTCGCGTTTTAAAATTTAAATTTACCGCGAAAACGCTCTGGTCTATCATGGTGTCCTAATGACATCACGCTGTTTTAATCAGAGTACTAAGTGTGAGTTTTTCTTTTCGCTTTCGATCGTGAGCGCGTTTCGAGTTCACTAGGAATTTGTATGTGATTTGTACAGCGCCACCTAGTGGTAAACTGGTTTCTCACGTTTACCACTAGGTGGCGCTGTACAAATCACATACAAATTTCTAGTAAACTCTAAACGCGCTCACGATCGAATGCGAAAAGAAAAACTCACACTTAGCACTCAGATCTGACATCAAGATGTTCTTTTACCACGGCGTAACGTAACGCTTCCAGATTTGTGTTCACTGTAACATGACTTAACGTACACGTACTTTTGCCGCATTTATACCCTAAATATATTATTAATCCTTATCTTTTGTAACGAATATTTTAGTTTTTTTAATTTCCGTATTAACTTTATTTTATTAATCGTTAAAAACTACAACATATCTGGTTAATTCTTAGTGGACACAATCCTATTATAATAAATGAACAAATACTTAAATATATTTAATAGAATGTTTCCCGTTTTAGTCCAGCCTCCCTTTGAAGAATAAATCATCTGCCGTTTTGTTCATAAGTAGGAAACAGTTGGCTATGCGAGTAACTACCAACACAGCTACTAGGTAGTAGAGTTCTGCATTATCTCACCCAGATCTGGTACCACCACCCTAACTTTTTCTGCTGCAATAGCGTCAGTACTTGTTACTATCGTGTTCCGGTTTGGAAGTTAAGGTAGCCGGTAAACTAATGCATGTGCTATTAACGCCCCGTCACATGGATAGCAACGCACTATTAACGTCTCTGTTGTCAATAGACGATTGTTGTCTTCTTCCATCAGGAATTATTTATATCGAAACACACGAATATATTTGATGTCGATAGGCAACGTTTCTTCCTAACATCAAGAGCGTTGCCTATCCGTTTGGTATTCTTTGATATGCCAACGTTAAGAACTCTTAACTGACTTATAACAGATGGCCGAGTACATGAAAACCCATGATTACTCAGACGGAATGAGAATAGTTTATGATTTGTCTGATATCAATGTGGTGGAGTTTGCTGCCAAAATGGATCTTCTTTTGACAAAACAAGCTTTGGGTATATATCAGGTAAGTGGAGGCATCTTCATAGGATATGATACATCTTACAACAATGCAGATCAAAACAAACGTGGAACGGCGTGATGGCGTAGTTAACAAAAATCGCACTTTAGATTACCCAGCAGTAATAATAACGGGAATCAAAGCGATAGTGGAAAGGCGTGATGAATGACCAAAATCGCGCTTTAGGTTAAGGCCCTGTTTTCACTATGATTAGTGCGAGTGCGATTGTTTAATGCAGGTGCTTAGTATTAAGCAAAAAATATGTGAAGAGAGAGTTGATCAGTGCGAGTGATTAGTAATCAGTGTCTATTTACTTTTTCTACGCTGAATATAAATCACTCGCACTGTTTAATGGCTGTCTTCACATATTTTTTGCTTAATACTAAGCACCTGCATTTAACAATCGCACTCGAACTAATCAAAGTGAAAACGGGGCTTAATCGGCAGTAAAGGTAGCGATGAACAACGCGATAAAGGAACAGTTGAAAAAATTGTTAAAACAAGTAAAAGCGGCGTGGCGTTGCTATTATGATCTAAGAGCCCGCAACACAAAACACAGTTCGATAAGACTGCAAGGTGATATATTTATAACTAGTCACTTCAATAATGCGGGAACATGAAATGGTGGCGCCGTAATGCGAAAAATCTGGCGGTGCTGTCAACAAGATCTGTAAACCGGTTAACCCTACAGGCCATCCCTAAAACTCCCCGATAAATTGAAGAATTTTAAGCCCAAATGAGCAAAAACAATACATAAGCATATTTTAGAGCTCAAAAAGTTAAAAAAATCTAAAGTTTGTTTAAATTATAATTGTTGGAAAGCTGTATATTTTCAAAATGATGATCAATTTTGATTTTTTAAATGAAATTCAACACAATTTTCGAGTTCTAAAATTTTGTCTTAGATACAAAACGTTATTTTGCAATTTTCCGCGAACTTTAAGTATACCTTTGCGATGTTACTGAAAAGGAAAACATATAAAAGCGGTGTAAGACATGGAACAAACTTACCGTAGGTCTGAAAATAATGAAGACCCCAGCGGCACAGATATCCACCCTCGTCCACCACAATTTACACCACACTTTATACCACGACAGCTAGAAGAGCTAGACAGCTAGATGCAGTGCTAACCATGAGAAAAACGGTAGAACTATCACGAAATAATTATGTTGTGGGTATCTTTTTGGATATTTCAGGTGCTTTTGATAACGCGTGGTGGCCGATGTTATTATTAAAACTAAAAATAAGGGGATGCTATTCTAATATATATCAACTAATTAAATCGTATTTAGAAAACGGTCACTTGAAATTACAGCTAGGGCATTACGCTGCATCTAAACGCCTTACTCTGGGCTGCCCACAGAGATCAGTACTTTCGCCATATCTATGGAACTTAGGATTTGATGATTTATTTTCACTAGCCTTGCCTGAAGGATGCTCACTTATAGGTTATGCGGACGACGTTGCTTTAATAATACAAGCAAACACACGAGCACAGATAGAGTCACTGGCTTATACTAGCCTTAATTTAATATCCAACTGGGGATTCAGAAATCATTTAAAATTTGCGCCTCATAAAACGTTCTACTTAATACTAAAACGTTCGCTTCTATCGTCTCCTAGCATAAAATTAAATAATAGCACAGTAAAGAGAAAGGAGTCCGTAACATATGTGTTACGGACTCGCCGTGTTGGTCCCGGCCTCCTTTGTAGAATAGGACAACTGCCCTTCTGCCAGGCATGTCGTAAAAGGCGACCGATTGGCTATTGAGTCACTACCATCGTGGCTACTAGGTGGTAGAGTTCTGCATTGTCTCGCCCGGGTCTGGTACCACCGCCTTACCTATTCCTGCCGCAATAGCGTCAGTGCTTGTCGCTGTCGTGTTCCGGTTTGGAGGGTAAGGTAGCCGGTAAACTTATGCATGTGGCATTAGACCTCGCCACAAGATAGCAACGCACCATTAACATCTTTGGTGTCTATAGGCGATGGTTGACTCTTTCCATCAGGAGACCTATCTGCTTGTTTGCTATCTTATGATATAAAAAAAAAAAAAAAAAAACATATTTAGGTTTAGTTTTAGAGAAAAATTATACTTTTATAAATCATATTAACTATATCAGTGAAAAAGCTAAACGGAATTACTTGTCCTTTGCCGGCATATCTACCTCAACATGGGGTTTAACCTTTAACACTTTAAAGATAATTTATAACGCAACTTATTTAGGTTGTATTACTTATGCATGTTCAGCATGGGTTGATAAAGTTACAAGCGGCGCGACCCGGCGTAAATTACTTCAAAATCAGCATTTGGCATTAATATTTTTGTGTAAAGCATATCGCACTGTAAGCTCC
The DNA here is from genome assembly GCA_036924255.1 of Apodemia mormo. Classification (NCBI taxonomy): domain Eukaryota; kingdom Metazoa; phylum Arthropoda; class Insecta; order Lepidoptera; family Riodinidae; genus Apodemia; species Apodemia mormo. Next base: position 6,884,476 of record JAUPFN010000011.1, read on the forward strand.
GAAGCTTTACCCGTTTTATCAGGTGTATTTCCATTAGATTTAGAAATTCAGCGTCGGTCCTCAATGTACTATAATTCTAAAAACTTTACTAGCCCAGAATTTATTAATCCGCAAGCTCAAACAAAAATACGTCGCCTCTTTAATCCCGTGATGGATGTTACTAATGAATTAATAAATGAATGGCAGTCGCGTTGGTGCTGCTCACCTAAAGGACGGCATTTATATAACTTTTTCCCCTGCGTCCGGGAACGATTAAGTAAAACGTGGATAGAAATAGATCATTGTGTTGCACAGTTCCTTACTAGTCATGGTAATTTTAAAGCTAAATTATTCTCGTTCAAATTAGTTCCTTCTCCATTTTGCGAATGTTCCACCATAAACTGTAAATATGAACAAACTGCACATCATATTCTTTGGGAGTGTAATCTCTGGCAAAATGAACGTAGCCAAATGCTTGATAGTATACGATGTATATCCGGGGTAATCTACTATTCCGACCTTGTAGCAACACGTGGGAATTTCCGTGCCTTCAAGCGATTTTGTCATACATACTACTGGAAGCAGAATTAAGTAGGCCATTTTCGTAGGTCCTCAAATACCTAAACTACCGTGGTGCAATAGCAATCAGGCTTAACCTGATTGTAAACGTCTCATTTCTTAGCAGTTTTTGCTTTATCTTACGCTGTCTCCTGCTGTAAAGGGAGGGAAACTGGATGTATTTTCCTACTCCTCCTATACTCTTCTGATTAAATTCGATGCGGGTTCCAAGACAGCTTAGCTTTTCCCCCAGGGCATCCTGAGCTCGCAACTCAGAGGTTATCAGGAAGGTTGCCGCTGTTGATTCTGGTTTACAGAAGTTACAGTGGTGGGAACGAGAGGTGGGCCCATTGCCCTTTAAAAAAAAAATACCACGACAGCACCAAACACAAAAGCACACAATTGACGCACTCAACTCACGTTTCACTTCGCAACCGAAGGTCTTCAGGATACTCAGGTCTTCATTATTTTCAGACCTACGGTAAGTTTGTTCCATTTCTTACATCGCTTTTATATGTTTTCCTTTTCAGTAACATCGCAAAGGTACACTTCAAGTTCGCGGAAAATTGCATAATAACTAGTTTTCTTCCGGATAATGAATTTCCGCAAAGTAACGCCTGAATCTATAAAATATCACAAAACCAATAGGTTCAATAATGTTAAACTAACGTCAAAAGATCACTTATAATTATCGTCATTAATGAAATCTTGAACACAAAACAAATCAAACGATTTTGATGCGATTTACGGTATTTGGCGCAGTTTTTTTAAGAAAAAGAAGTGATAAGATTTTATAATCAAGCGGTATATTAGTCTCAAAGTTATTTTAATTACAATAATATGAAGTATAATATTTGTTGTATCGTCGGCACTCGGTGAAATACCTTGAGACCAATATACAACCTTGGGACTAACTAAATATTTTGGCAAGTTTTGATATATTATGTTATTTACAAATTTTTTTTTGACATTGAGATTCTGTTATTTTAACTAACCGTTTTGATTTAAGTTCACTATTTTCATATTATTTAAAATTATGACATTATTACTATTATATTAATTTTGTCCTTTTTTCTGATATTGAGATTCCGTCGTTATAATGTTTCTTTTGTTTTGTTTTATTGTTGTTTTGTTTTGACAACTATTTATTTTGTATCCAAAATAAAGACATAAACTTTAAGTTGTATATGTAACAACATTATTATTTAATAATATAACTATTATTTTGTGTTCTCCCCATAAATGGGGAAAATTTCTCAGACGTCGGTACTCTTTACAAACCCACTTTTATCTAAATATGTTATTCTTATTGTTATTGTTTATGATTGTCATAAGTGTAAAATATAAATTTTGTTTTAAAACTGAAGTGAAAGGCAGAATAATATGTAATATAATGTACAAACGACTTGTTTCAATTGTATAAATTACCTACGAAATAAAGAATATTGGAATTTGAATTTGAATTTGAATTTATATATAGATAGATATAGATATTATCTATTTGTGTATAGATGAATTAGCAACAATAGACACTTTATTTTCCAGGATGGTTACGGTATGAGGTTAATCAGTTTCCATGTAATCTCCGAATCAAAGCTAGTGGGCAGTGTGATGAGCATTTTAAAACAAGCAGTAAGCAGTAAGATAGCGAGCAGAATACATGTAAACAAAAGCATATCTGAACTGTACGACATTGTTGACAGAAAAACGTTACCGAAGGAATATGGCGGCGAGACAGGAACTATACGAGAATTGCACAGTAAAATGATTTTGTCATCTTAGTGATCTAGTTGTGGACAGTATGAACGCATGTGGTCCTGAGATCAAATTCTGGATTGAGCAAATCTTTATGAATAAGTTTTTCAATTTTCTAGAAAACATTACTCGAAGAAACTAGATTTGTGCCTGATATGCTGATATATTTTTTTACACATATCATTGATTAGCAAACAAGCACATTTATCTCCTTCTAGAAAAGTAACCATCATCTATAGACACCAAACATGTTAATACTGCGTTGGTATCCGTGTGGTGGGATGGCCAATGGCCAGTCTACCGACAAATTTACCCTCCAGACCGGAATACAACTATGACAAGCATTGACGCTGTTGCGGCAGGAATAAGTAAGGCACCATATACCCTGAGGTACCATATACCCTGGCGAGACGTTGCGAAACTCTACTACAAAATAGTTGTCATAAAAAGTAAATATTGAAATCAATTTTAGAATCCAAAATGCTTTAATGCTATTAAGATTTTCTGATAATTAATAAATAGTAGTAATGAGTTATTTAAAGTCTCTTAACATAACAAAATTGTAAAAGATGAAAGTGACATAAAGAACAAATAGACAGAAGAAACTAAAATACCCCGCGCTAGACCCGCCCCTCTTTGAAGAATAGACCAACTGCCATTCTGCTGGCAGATCGTAAAAGGTAACCGATAGCCAATACTTGTACTACCATCATGACTACTACCCGGGTATTTGGTATCACCGCCTACGCTACAGGAGTAGGTAACTCCTGTAGCAATAGTGTCAATATTTGTTCTGGTTTGGAGGGTAAGCTAGCCGGTGATGTGCCGTTTAACATCTCGTCACACGTATATCAACGAACCATCTTCAACAAACATCTTTAGCGTTTATAGGCGATGGTTTCGCTTTCAATCAGGATACCCACCTGCTTGTTTGCTATCTAATGATATAAAAAAATAGAAAGTCACGACCTGTTTAAATAAGATCCGCTATCGTAAAACATTTATTATGTTTACCTATTTATATTTGACCGCCCCGTTGGTCGAGTGGTTAGCGACCCTGACTACGCAATCGACGGGGCTCGGGTTTGTTCCCCGACGGGGACAAGCATTTGTGTGATGAGTAAAAATGGTTGTATTTCCGGGTTTGGGTGTTTATTAAATCTATCCCAGTATTTATATATGTATTTCTATGTATTAGTGTCGTTGACTAACACCCATAACACAAGCAAATAATTTGCTTACTTTGGTTAGATCAGCAATTGTAATTTGTCCCGTGAATATTTATTATTATTTATTATACCTACACTTACTAATATACAAACTAGCTGACCCACGCAACTTTCCCCTTGAGGAGGTTAACGTCTCAATATGGTTTTTAATAGAATTTTTTAAGAAGCTTTAATTTTATTTCGCTATATATGTATTTTTCATTAAATTACATTTGTATCAAATCTAAATATTGATGCTTGGTTTATATGTATGTACATATGTATGCATATGTTTATGTGTGTTTATGTATTCACTGCGTTTATTTTATGTTTATAATATTTTATGTCCTGTATTTTTTTGGTATAGTTTTTAATTTTATTGCTTTCAATACTCAATTCTCTCTGCCCCATAAGAGATTTGGCGAGAAGATATCTTGTTGTTGTTGTTCCTGTTATTATGTTCGTGATTACCGTGTACAATGAAGAATTAAATAAATAAATAAACAAAATTTTAGCCCCTTAAGGATTGAGTTTTGAGAAAGGTGGCCTATGTTTTACCCCGGCTTCGTTACTATTCCTTTCTACATTTCATCAAAATCGGCTCAGCGGTTTAGCCGTGAAAGCGTAACAGACAGACAGACAGGTAGACAATCGCATTTATAATATATTTTTTTATTTATTTATTCTTTTGTACACACAGAAATACAAAACAATACTTATTTAAAAAGAAAATATATGTACAATGGCGTGTTTATCTCTTTAAGAGATTTCTTCCAGCAAAACCAGCCATACAGGTTGTTAAAAAAATCACTAGTATAAACAGCAGGCATGGTGTAACATTATTATGGATAAACATTATTATTACGGATAAACAAATAGTATGGATTCGAATGTGTATGTTAGGCTTAGACGGCTGTACTGCTAAATTATTGATTTAAATGAAATTTGGCAAGAAGATAATTGAAGACCTGGATTTTAACATAAGCTCCTTTTTGAAACCTGGGCTGAAATAGTAATAAAATTTTGTATGAAAGCTTATATCGATGACATGTTACTCGCGGATGAAGCTGCGTGGGTCAACTAGTAAATAATATTTTTCATTCAATTTTGTTTCTAGATCTATGGATTGAAGCGTTGTCATCTGAAGAACACTTAAAACACTTAAGAAACATGAAGGAAGCAAGTACAGATGAGTCGCTTAGATCGAATGCAAAATTTAATGAGCAATACGCAGGAGTATCGGGCACATTCAGATATCTTAGTGTTGATTAGTTTGAAGACCAGAACTTCGCAGAACATTAAAATAGAATTAAGAATGGGCTTTCACAAAAATCACAATGTAACTTGTTTTGAGACGTGAACTTGTATACTCGTATGAAGGGCTTGAGAAATTAGTTATGAGTTATTAGTTTGTAAGAAAGCTTTTAATACCTTATCAATCCTACGCCTTCCGAATATTTTAGAAACATATGAATAAGATTGAATCTGTTAAATCTGTTTTATTTTGTAGTTTTAGTTAGTCATGTAGCCCACATGACTAATTAAAACTACAAAATAAAAGCAGATAATTATTTTAATGAATCATCAAAGGTTTCTTATGGTGTTCTCCAAGGAAATGTTTTGGGTCCCTCATTGATTTTAATGTATACCTACTAACAATCGGTGTTTTATGTAGATATAATGCTATTGTTTTTAATAGGGTTTTCTGGGATGGGTAAAACAAAATGCTAAATCTGGCATAACTTAAATATCAAAATGGTTACATCGTAATCAATTAACCTTCATGAAATTAGTATAATGATATACAAAATATGCGCACGCTTTACTTTGCGATACACGCACTTTGCGATACATATGCGCGGGTGTTTGTACTAAACATTTTTTTTTTGGATAGTTTAAGTACATATTTCTTTTACGAGCACTGAACACCCTCCTTCAGTATTACAGTCTTTCATTAGTAAACCTGTATAAAGCGTATGAAACAAATTTTAATATGGGGTATATATTTTAGATACGGTTATTGGTTTTGTGTTATTTTAAGTTTTATGAAAATAATAAATGATATTGACGAAAATTAATTGTCTTAGTAGTCCCACTTGTACCCACCTCAATTTTTAACTTGTTGGTCCAGGCCACTAATGAAGAATGTTATCACTGTAATCTAATAATCTCAGTATTAAAATGCAATTAAAAGCTAAACCGATGCAATTAAAATAAAATAGAGACCATGTCCAGAGGCGGATTTCACTATAGGCAGAGTAGGCTCGGACCTATTTGAATCACAGTTGCTAAGGTCTTTAGATTGTAATGATTTGATAAACAAAATTGCTACTTAGAAAGCCAGACAAAAGACAATTTGTGAATAACGTTTCATTGTTGTTCACAAATAGAAATGGTAAGAATCAGTATCTGAAATAATGATTGAGGTAATTTAATCATTTACTAAATATCGCTTTTTCAAATTCAATTTAATTTCTAAAGTTTAAAAGTGATATTTCATAGCAAATAGGGGAGTGACGATCTTTCATAAGGGAAACCATCGTATCAAATCCGCCCCTGGCCATATCAGTACAAAGCCATTAGTAATATTATGTGCATTTGAAAGCGAAAAAAAACTAAAGTTTTAGTATTTGAAAGAGAAGCAACCAGAACGGATGTATGAGTTGTGGTCGATGATGTAGTGCTGGAACAAGTGGATGACTTTGTATATCTTGGATGTGCTTTTAGCAGGGATGGAAGGTACATCGCTGATGTTAAAGGAAGAAGAAAAAAATAAATATAAATAAATATTCACGGGACAAATTATACTTATTGATCTAACTCCAAAGTAAGCAAATTATTTGCTTGTGTTATGGGTGTTAGCCAACGATACTAATCCATAGAAATACATATATTAATACGTTTACATACATAATAAACACCCAAACCCGGAAATACAAACATTTATGCTCATACACAAATGCTTGTCCCCATCGGGGATCGAACCCGAGCCTCGTCGATTACGTAGTCGGGGTCGCTAACCACTCAACCAACGGGGCAGTCGAATGAGTGTGTGCAGGGAAGATAATGAATGGAGCGTTAGGGAGATTACTTAATAGCACAGTTTTAAGCCCGTCTAGCCCTGCATTATTATGTGCTTATCCCAGCGCTATTATAGGGAAGTGAGAGTTGGGTATGTCAGAAAGGGCATGAAAGTCTCTAATACTAGTAGTCTCTACTCTACTCACTTCGGCAGTACATATACTATACTAATTGGAAAGTAGAATCAACGTGGTCGAGATGAGATCGCTAAGAAAAATATGTGGTGTAACACTCGCAGACCGGGTTCGTAATGTGGAAGTGACAGAGAAGTTAGACTTGAAAGAAAGTGTCGGTGTAAAGATGAGAAAGGACATGCTCCGCTGGTTCGGACATGTAGAAATAATGGTAGATGAAATGTTAAGAAAACAGATATACAATGCGAATGTGGAAGGATTTAGGTACCGGGGAAGACCAAGACTGACATACCACGATCGGATTGATCGGGTACTGTCCGAAGGTGGTGTCAAGAGTCTTCGCAACCGGCGTGTGTGCATGAAGAGAGTGATGAATGTGGAGGAAGTGAGACAAGCTTGCAAGAATCGTGATGGTATTTAGATCTCTTTGCCTACCCCGTAAAGGATCTGGCGTGAAGATATGTATGTATGTAAGTGCTTATGTGCATAAAAAAGCACTTTGCACTTTGCACTCGATTAGCACTTTGCATCTGGGAGTTCTAAAGGCACTGTTTCATCTTCATCTTCCGACCTGCATTATTAAAAACTAGCAAAAAGCAGAACTTTTGTAAGGGCTCGCAAAGTTATTATACTACCTAGTAATATTGTTACGAAAGTATTTTTATTATTAACGAAAGTTTATTATCTTACGAAAGTATTTTTATTATTAATTATATTCGCATCAAAGGCGTCGTCAAGCTTTGGTCTACGGGGGGCGCAGAAAATAAAACCAAAATAAAAAAAAACATGTTTCTAAGTCTAAATTTTTTTAGTACTTACAAGAAAAAAATCTTTTAAATTTTCATGATTTATTAAAATGGTTATTAAAAATGAAAGTTGATCTATAAAGAAAAACACATTTTAACATTTCGTTAAGATAGTTTTTTTTCTTAAATTGGGAAGTTCCTGGTTTCACAACGATTTTCGAAATCAAAAAATGTTTTATTTAATTAACCTTCAACATTTTTAGATTTAATATTGGACTTACCGCAGGCATGAAGAATTGGCGGTAGAAACTCAGCGAGTAAATTTTTCGAATTTTTCTCTCAGAGAAACCCCCGGAGTCCGATTCCCGAGTCAGACAAATCAAAAATGTGTTTTTTCAAGTTTGTAATAAAAACAACGTTGCCCGGAATTAGAAAAGTGCCCGGTTGGTGATAGGCTAGTCACGTATCACGTTGTGGGACTTAAGTATCTTCGACTAATCGTGGATGCACACGTTGTACTTTTCGGGGATACGGGCATGAATATACCTTTTTTTAGCTTTTTACCCTCGGGCTAAGATTGGAAATAAATCTCAATACAATATGAATCAATTAATACACTTGTACTATTTCACAATAATCATAATGTGAAAGATCTGTAAACGGTTGACCTTGCAGGCCATCCCTGAAACTTACCGCTAAATTAAGGTATTTTAAGCTCAAAAGAGTAAAAACTATAAGCATAGATTTTTTCAGTTCTGAGAAATATTGAAATGTCTCAACTACAAAGTCACAACAAATAGCAAAAAAGCACTTACTTACTTTACTTACTTACTTACTAAATCAGTAATTTCCTTATCTACATACGTAGAGGGAAGTTAAAAAGTACAAGTGTATTAATAGATAAATATTGTATTAAAATGGAGTGAACGAAAATAAATTAAATGAATTAAAACTACCACGCCTAAGCTCAAACCTAAAAGTGCGATATTTTTTTTTCAGTAAAATGTACCACAAAAGGGCATAGATCGTCGCCTAGTTAATTCGTTAGTTTTATAACAGATAGCGTTAGTAGCAATAAAATTATAATACAACATGTATCCTGTATCCAATTCCTGAAATAATTTGTTCTAGCACGTCCGAGGACATTTCGACGCGTCACAAAAATAAATTGCACACTACGATTTGGATGCGGGCGGTCGCCGCTTGACTGGAGCCACAGAATTGGAGCGCACCGCTCGCGCCGCCACCACGCCGCTGTTTTCAAGGGCCGGCGGGGTTATTACGTAACTCGCAATGCGAAATTATCGTAATTGTGTAGTTATTACAAGACACATAACAGCCTTGTGTATTAGTGGAAGACGCTGCCGCTTGATTAGTCTTGGTGCTGTGATATTGCAAAAAGTGCATCTAGTGAACAGCAAGCAATTGGCGACGTTTTTGATGTTTTTTTCGCTACGTTTAAAAGTCATCGCTGATCGCTGACGGATTGCAAACGTTAGGTGATACGCCTGCGGTTCATTTGATTGTACGCATAAAGATCCTGCCGCTCCCGCGCCGCCACCGCCACCGCCCCGCTTCCCGCAAGTTTCTAGGCAGAGGCCTTATGGGTGTAAGTCAACGATACTAACGCATAGAAATACGTATATAAATAATGTAATATATTTAACAAACACCCAAACCCAGAAATACAACCATTTATGCTCATCACTCAAATGCTTGTCCCCGTCGGGGATCAAACCCGAGCCTCGTCGATTGCATAGTCAGGGTCGCTAACCACTCGACCAACGAGGCTCGATTTAAAAAAATCATGATATTATGATACATAATACTAATTATTGTATGCCTGCTGACACTGACTCCAAATTTGTACAGTAAAGGCGTTGTGGGGTTGCGTTGCGCGGGGAACTCTCAGGTTTTTAGGTTTTTCTGTATTGTTATCAACAGCACTAAAAAGAAGACGAAGTAAATGTACTTTATTAAGATATTTTAATATATATTTTTATGCAATATATGCCACCTACTAAAAAAACAATATATTTAGAAGGAACAGGCAAAGAAAGGGAGAAGAAAATGATGCTGCAAAGTTAAAAGAGAAGCTGCGTCGTGAAAAGTGAAAACTAAAAAGGCATAGCAAAAAAGAACAAGAAAATGAAGAAAGAAAATGCAACTTCAGTTAGAAAAGATACTCTGAGAAAATACTCCTGTAAGTAAAGATATTGAAATGGACGATATTGCAATAGAACGTGGTAACAACAATAGGAATCAAAATTAATTTCGTTTCTCAACGCTGACCATTTCACTTTCGACGTGCTCTTCAAATTCTAATATGAATAAAAATCAAAACCATCAGAAGTCAAAAAGTGCACTAATAGCCAGAAAAAAACGAAATATTAGATTAAAAATCATAGAAAAACAAAAAGAACAACTAGAAAACAATACATACATTGCAAGTAAAATATAACTGACTGATTAAAAGGATTCCTCCAGCAAGTTGAAAACGTAAACCCATGGAACATAAATACCAAGAAGAAATGTTATTATTTTTTTAAAAAAAAGTACAAAAATGAAAAACAAAAACGTTATGTACGCGATTCGGATCTACATAAAAAATATAATTTTCAGATATCTCAACTCTCATTAAAAGTAAGTTATGCATATTTCTGTCATTTAAAACCGTTTTGGATCACGCAGCAAAAAGTATCTGAGAGGGTATACTTGTGTGTCCGTCACGAAAATTTCATCTTGATTTTGTACAAATTGAATCGTCTTAATATAATTAAGATGAGGAATGTAGATGATTTATATGATTCAATAGTTTGCAAAATAAACAAATCATACATGATTTGTTTATAGTTCCAATTTTTTTCTTTTTTTTTGGCGTTAGATTAGCACAACTGTTTTCCATTTTGGCGCGGAGTTCGTGTAGCATTTGTTATTTAAATAAAATATAACACTGTTTTCTATTAGTTAGATCATCTCTTGTGTGTTTTGCGAATTTTATAATGAACAAAAACATCAAACAAAGAGTTTGTCTTTAATTTTGCATCGCCAAAGGAATTTCGTGTTCGTAATCTCTGAAAATGTTACAGAATGATTCACCAATCGACTTTATCAAAAGTACGTGCTTGTGAGTGTTACTAAACTTTCAAAAGCGGTTGAGATGTGATGGAAGATTTGCCTCACTCTGGTAGGCCATAACGTCTTCAATTAAAGTTAACATCGAAAAGGTGAAGGAAATAGTGACAGAAAATTCTCATTCAAACTTAAAATGGATAGCCGATAAACTTTCTGTGTTTCACGAATCAATCTGTAACATTTTAAATAATCACTTGGTATGAAACACATTGCCGCTTGGATAGTCCCAAAGCACCTGATTTTTTTCAAAAACGCCATCGCATTAGAGCCGCTGAGCGCATGCTAGAAATAGTCAATTCCGACCCAGGATTCAAGAAACGCATTTTTACTGGTAATGAGATGTAAGTTTACGAGTTTAACATGCAAACTAGTCAACAAACTTCGAAGTGGCGCCTTCCAGCTGAACCGGAATCAACAAAACTACGCCAAAGTCGACCAAAAGTCAAAATTGTTTAACTATCGCGGTGTGTTACACTAGAAATTCTTACCGGGAGGTCAAACGGTAGATGAGGAATATTATTTGAGCATTGTGCGACGTTTAAGATAGCAAATTCGATAAAAAAGGCAAGATTTGTGATACGAAAATTCATGGATTTTGCAATACAATAATGCGCCTTCTTACAAGACCATCATTGTGAATGAATTTTTGACCAAAAACCCCACAAATACTATCGAGCAACCACCCTATTCACCAGATATGGCTCTAGGCGACGTCTTTCTTTCTCTTAAACTCAAATTACCACTTTGTGGGACCCGTTCTCATTCGGTAGAAGACATAAAAGAGATTTCACGGTAAGAACTGAGCTTAATTTCGGTTAGAGTTAAAAATATTTTTTGGTGATTGGATTATTTGTTAGCGTAAGTGAAGCATTTCTGAAGGAGCATAATTTTAAGACGATAAAATAAATTTAGAAGAATAACCAACAATTTGTGTATTATTGATCGTTTGTGCGAACAGGCTATGAAAAAAAATACATTTTTGAAATTTTAAAAGATGGTGATGCAACCACAAGGCGCCACAGACAGAACAGTATTTTATTGATTATCTTGAAAATTATTATTAATTGAAAAGTTTTAGCTTTGCGTGTGTTCTAGTTTTTGTTTAGTCGGAGGGTTCAGTAGCTCTAAGACTTATACTTTCTTGACAGAGTTGTATGTTCGTATAGAGCTAGCAGATAGCTTTGTTGATCGGATAGAATTTTCTTTGCTCGTTGTATTGATGTATCTTACTTTTCAACCGACGAAAAGACGAAGGAGGTCCTAAATTCGACGCATACATTTTTTTTATATTAGACTGCGCATAACTTTTTACAGTGTAGTCCGATTTTAAAATTTATATTTTATTAGTATGGGTATTCCTCAAGGGTTGTCCCATTTAACTTTATTTTAAAAATTCCAACTAAAAGGGTATGTAAACAAGACCTCCGTGAAGTTGGTCAACAAGCCAACTTCACACAGTAAATTAAAATCGTTTTATGTAAAAACTAATTATTCTCTAACAATTTTTCTTTCCTCTCATATCCTATCTAACGATTAGCATTAACGAAATTTTAAAATAACTAAATCAGGAAGCCAACTTCACTGAGGTGTAAATAAGAGATATAATTGATTGTTTACTTGCTGATTATAATGCATGCCCTAGCATTATTTTTCGTTGGTTTATTTTTTTGTTAAAAAAATATTATTGTGCTTTTAACATGAAATAGGACACGCAAAATAGGAAAAGCAAGAGAAAAATTAGGTGACAACATTTTTAAATTTGTTCATCTCACGTCGCAAAAAATATTTAATAAACATTCTTTTCTTGAGTGTCGAGAAACACCCCGAGATTGGATTTTTAATCTATTTGCTTCGTCGTCAGCAATGTATTTCCCAAAGGAGATGTATGAGCTTTTATCTAAATTATATTTAAGTGTATTTAGTCCAGTTTTCCTTACCTATTTATCATTTTAAAAATTACCAGCAAAGCCCGCTTGCCGAAATTCAATCGCTAATTTAATCAATGATCATAGACTAAGCAATACGATCTCTTCTAAGTCAGACAACAGACTTTAGCTAGAAACAAAATAGAGACCAATGTTAGTGAGTATGATGTATATTTTTATTAATTAAATGTGTTTCTAATGCATATCTATCTATACATATAATAAAATCGTAGGAAAGTCAAAACTGTACATTGAAAATTTTTTTAAAAGAATACTTGGGGCGCGATCTACAATCGATATCGAAGCCAAAAATATAGTTTTTAGAATTTTTGTCTGTTTGTCTGTATGTATGTCCGGGGTAAACTCAAAAAGTACTGCATGGATTTACTTCAAATTTTGCATGAATATTACTAACAGGTCGGGTCAACATATAGGCTACATATTATCGCGCTATCTCCTAGCGGGGAGGTGCTGTGCGGAGTTAACGAAGTCCGCGCGGACGAAATCGCTGGCAACAGCTAGTTAAAATATAAAATTATTAGCTTCTGCACTCCTTCACCGTGTAAACTTTAACTGTGCCGAATTTAATAGGTTTTTTCGTAAAAAGCTGTACAAAGTTTTTGACTCACGTACTAGTACGTAGCGATGGCAACAGGCTTTACCCATAAACATATGAGTGTATATTATTGTTACGTACTCGGGTTCGTACTTGTAAGAATATATATTCTTAGGGGCATTCTCAGAGGAATATTCCTCTGAGAAAGCTTTCGAACACAGCGTCAGTGCCGCTGCGATTGTAGCGCCACTGAGGAAATAAAAAAATACTTTCTTTCAGGTTCACAACAACGTGGACAAATTAGAATAACGCTCATTTCTCAGCACAATATTAATCTTCCTAACTATAAATTACTGTTTTTCCGTACATATCCGCCACTCAAGCATAGTAATCAACGCCAATGCGCGTATCGTCAGAAGGTGTATCGCCAGCCAATTTAAAGTTTCTGTACTTTTTTTACAGACGAAATGGAATTGAATATAATATTGTGAATTTACCCTTATATTTTATTTTATATTATAAGATAGCAAACAAGCAGATTGGTGTCCTGATGGAAAGAGACAATCATCACCTGTAGACACCAAAGATGTTAATGGTGCGTTGCTATCTTGTGGCGAGTTCTAAAGCCACATGCATAAGTTTACCGGTTACCTTTCCCTTTAAACCGAAACACGACAGTGACAAGCACTGACGCTATTACGGCAGAAATAGGTAAGGCGGTGGTACCTGACCCGGGCGAGACAATGCAGAACTCTACCACCTAGTAGTCACGATGGTAGTGACGCGTAAAGCCAATCGGTCTCCTTTTACGACTTGCCTGGAAGATAAGCTGTTGGCCTATTCTTCAAAGGAGCCCGGGACCAATACGAGGATAATACGTATAATATAAAAAACCCCGATAATTTCTTACTTCATTTCACTACATGCAATGATGCACATATCCATTGAAGCCTAAAGCAACTAAAACACCTAATAATAGGTACAATCGCTGCTTTAAAATTTAACTTACAACAACTATGTAAACATTAATTACCACAATCACATACGAGTTATTTGATGTAACGGAACAACTTACTAAAGTCTAAACTGAGTTTAGCAAACATGTTTCAAATGTTGGGCTTCATCGACTACGCGTATATCTATACACAGATATTGTTTATCTAGATGAACCAAAATATATATATATATATATATATATATATATATATATATATATATATATATATATATATATATATATATATATATATATATATATATATATATATATATATATATATATATATATATATATATTGTATCTATAGTAACCAGTAGTTTTATGACAGAATTAATTAAATACTAAGTTATTTGAAATAGGTTTATTGATTTCCCTTTTTACTTTTTAAGCTTATGACTGACAGTTATTTCAGTAATTATTTATGTTATTATTTATTATTATTAATGTAAAAATATGTAAGTACATAGTTTCATACACATAAAATAAAACGTTTACAAACTAACTACAGTCTATTTCTTTTTACGTGTCTATTTTAGTAAACAATAATGGCGGACCAGATACTTAAATTAGTCATATACAATTAATATGGTTGTGAAAAATCAAAAGATCTATTGAACAAGTATGACGAACTAAATTGAATGAATGATATTTATTGTAACAACTATCCATCCATTTTGTTATATTATTACAAAGTATTGTAATTTTTATAATCTTTAATCTACCTATATTAATGTTATCCATATTCCATATTATAATTTATAATATTACACATGCGAAAGTTTGAATGGATGTTTGTTACTCAATTACGCAAAAACTACTGAACGGATTTGAATGAAATTTGGCACACATATAGATGATAATCTGAATTAGCACTTTTTATTCCGGAAAAATTGGTTGCACTGTGAGATTCACCAAAAACTATTATAATGCAGCAGCTGCACTTTGCAGCTAGTTATAAATAAGTACGAAAGTTTGGATGGATGTTTATTACTCAATCACGAAATAATTTCTGATCGGATTTAAATGAAATTCGGCACACAGGTAGATGATGATCTGGAATAGCATTAAGCTTTTTTTTATCCCGGTAAACCGAGTTCCTATGTGATTCATCAAATTTTCTTATAACGCAGAGAGCTGCGGGCTGCAGTTAGTATGTTATGCGAAAGTGTGTTTGTTTGTTTGTCTTTCTTTTAGTTAAGTTAAACTTGTTACTATGCTGTAAAAAAACTAAAATAATTCTGCTGGTAGATACCACAGAATTTTTCCTTGTCACTAAAGGCATCGAACTTTCTGCGATTTCAAATTTTTGTGCCGACGTCAGTACACTCAAGAGAAATGGAAATCCAATAAACTCAAGCCAAGTAAAACAGTTGAGAATGAGATCAGTATCCTAAAAACAGTCCAAAATCACCAAAAAACCACGAAAAACAGCCGAAAACACAGAAACCACATTCTCGCAACAAAGAAAGAAACGGAATGAGTAAATTTTACTTTCACTTTTTAGACCTTAATTTAAGTGTCATCAAAATTTTAAATTGTGCAAACTTCGTTAATGTTGCGTCATTTTTACTGTTATCGTAAGTGTCATTGTTACTACTAGCAAAATGGTGGATTTGTATATAATTCTAAATAATTAAATTATTTATTTAATATTATAAGACAGATGAATTTAAATAGAAGAACAATTTAATAAAACAATAATCGCTTTTTTCTAGAAAATAAAGACACGTAATCAATAATCGTTTTTCATTTATTACTAAAATTGTTTAGAAAAATAAGTATAAAAAACTAGGAATCTTCGCAGGATGGGAGGAGTATCATTAGATACATACATCCTAAATAATTTAATTAATTTTATAATATTATGGGAAAAGTGAATTTAAATATAACTATTAACAAAAAACAATATTTACGTTTTTTTGCGTTACAAGATCATCGAATTATTGTAGTATACAATGATTAAATAACCTGCCTTTCATAAAAATAAGATTTTATTTTATTAACAGCAAGTTACTTTACTATTACAAAATTATTTAGATTTATTAAGAGCAAGGATTTAAAACATTATCAGATAACAGAACTTATTTAACGATACTTAACGTTATTACTATAACGATACCTCAGTTACAAAATTATTTTTAAACACTATAATATGTATCGCTACTCATATAATAGAACGAAATTGTTAACGCCAAATAATGTTATGATACCGATACTGTTTTGTGATTGGTTCACCGCGTTTCATGCTGTTTCGTGATTGGTGCGTCTAGCTCTAGAACTAGAAGGCAACGTCATAATACCACATAACATAATGTTAATTCGTAGTGTATAAACAGAGTGTAATGAATAACGTTATTAAACAGTATCAAATTCTGTATAATTTTTGGTTAATTTTATACTTGAAAATAACGTTTTGTCATGCTACAAGCAATAACGTTACCACAAAATACCTATATTATTAATCTCTTAAACAAGGATTATATATTTAAATCCTTATTTAAGAGATTGAAAAACTATATTATTACTTTAAAAGTGTTAATTTTTGAAAAATAATGAAATAATAAAGGGGATATTTTAAATTCTACAAGTCAGTATTTAACATTTAGACAGTTTGTATATTTTTCTATATATTATTATAACTTATTTGTCGTAGTTTAGGAATATTTATCTTTGATAAGAATCATTCAATTAGTCATTCAAATTCGTTCATTAATGCACGTGTCTATCAATTTCATAGACAATCGGATATTCGACATGTCAAGTTCACATGGTATTTTTCAACTGTGGAAATAAATTTTGTATTCTAATAAGTTTTCGTAAATTAAATATAATAAAATAATATATTAGAAACAGTTTTTAGTACCAAACAAACCGTTTACAATGAATGAATACGATAATCTAATTATATTTAATTTAATGTACCTATATGATTGATGTGAAACTTTGCTGTTTTTACAACAAGTGAATTTTGTTTACCTAAAAAGACACGTAAAAAGAAATAGACTGTAAATGAATAACAATGACGACACGTGACACAAATTAAATCGAAAGCTTGAAAAATTAACCATCTCACTTTGTCTTACGAAATTTTCATAATAGTTGTCCCCACAAACTATTTAGAGATGCAAGCATGTTGTCCCTCTCTCGCTCGCGTATGAGTCGCGACAGCTGAGTCATTTACCGCTTGCCGAGATCCAATGTTCCAAATGATCCAAATAATCCAAATGATACGAATGTTCTGACTATGCCTGATTCGAATCACTGTATCACTTTATAGAAACGACTCAGAGAGTCGTTTCTGCAAAGAGCTACACAAGACTAGCAACCAGTAAGTGTAGATATTGTAACGTTAAAGGACGTCACACAACGTAATTCCCTTTTATTGGACCGTTGCCATCAACCTGCCTGCTTTGCGCGTCGCCGAATCAAGTGTTTCTCTTTTCCCCTCTTTTTAAAATCATTATTATAAACCAATCTAAACACAACAAACAATTTTACAAAAAATGTCGTTGCCTTGCCTGAACCCGTAACAATATGTAAAGAACTGAGAACTCTCAAAAATATTCCAAACAAAAATAGGTATAGTACAGTAATAATACCTTGAATTATGCTACCCCGATTTACGCAACCTCACTCCGATTAAGCGTTAGTCGGAGTTTCAAATTTCGTCGATTCGGTTTTTGCAACGTTTTCGTTCACAAAAATGTTGAATGGCATCTGAAAAAAATGTGCCTTTTTTCTACTAATATTTATGTAAAACCAACGCCATAGTAATTAAATAAATTTGAAAGTGTAAAATTTCCTCATAGCATGCTTGCTATCAATATACGAACAACATTTTTTTTGCAAAATTTCCTCATAACATGTTTGCTAACAATATACGAAATAAAGATCTTTTTTCCTTAAGAATAATAAAAATTCTATGATTCGTTAAACTTCTCTGTTAGATCTTATGACGTCTTCTACATTGAAATGATTTCAGCTGGCGATTTCATATTAGTACATTTGAAGATTTTAATAAATATATTTTGTCTAAATTGCTGTATTTTTTAGCTTTTGGTAGCAATTAAATATAATTTATATGTATTTATGTGAGAAATTATACTCCGACGTACGCGAATTATACTTACGTGGTTATCGCTCAGTCCCACCTATCGCGTAAGTTCGGGGTATTACTGTTATTACCCAAGTTAAGTAAAAGCAAGCAGTAAACCTCAATAATATTACCCACGTTTGCGTCAACCTAAAAGTTTTGCTCACATCAGTTGACAAAGGAGAAGATCGAATTATAAATTATTATTTTCATAACTCTTGAATGGCTCACACTCAATTTTTTTATTCATTATATAATCATTTAATTATTGTCTTATTTTGCATACATATTATCTTATACATAAAAATCTTGTGTCACGATGTATGTTGCCAATAAACTCCAAAACTACTGAACCGATTTCAATGAAGTTTTGAAGATATCTACTGTTTAGTCCAACTTAAAAGATAGGTTAGTTTTTATTTCAATCTCCCAACCCCCCCCCCCCCCCTTTGAGTAACCCACATAAATATTTTATACAAGTAATTTATATGTTATATGGCAAAACAACGTTTGTCGGGTCAGCCAGTAAAAAAATAAAAATTCTGACACTGAGTCAGAAATTTTCTTTATAATATAGAAGACTGATATGTTAATACCCATACTAAATCCTTGAACCAAGAAGGATTTTTCATAGGGTTAGGGTCCTGGAGTGACAGGTTACTCTTTTACCCGATTGAGACAAGTGATTAATGATTTTTTTACTCACGGACGAATTACTAAACCGATTTTAAAAATTATTTCAACTTTAAAAAACTACATTATCCTGGAGTAACACATGCTACTTTTTACCCGACTGAGAAAAGCGATTAATGATTTGTGGTTACGAGAACGAAGTGGCGAGTAACAGCTAATGTAAAAAAATCTTATATTGACGACGAGTTTACTCTGTGAATCTACGCGGGTCGGCCTGTATTGTTACAAACACAGAAAACATATGTTACAAATACAGAAAACATATATACATAGGTTACAAAGGTCCGTCTTATTACACGTTGTATCAATATTTTAGTTGTTGGCATACAATATTTAATTAATTGTTTAAAAGATTGTGTTATCGAAAAAAAATTTGAAATTATCTCATAAACAACGCATTTGTTTATAACAATTTTTTAAACAATAGAAGTTAAAAATTATAAAAAATCATTTTTAAGTAGCTTCTGATCATAAGAAAACGGATCAATAATAATATTATGAAAAAAAAAATTTTTCAATATTTAATAAAGCTTTATAATTTTTCACCTTAGTAAATTGTTAATTACAAAATGAAAAATTTACAATTTTTTAATTTTTCCAACGGGAATCTATTCTAAGACCTTTGAAAAATAGCTCCATGAAAGAAAAAAATTCCTAGATTAATAGTTTAACAATTATCGCACTTGCAATGTTAATGTTCGTGCTACAAAAAATTGTTAATTAATTAATGGATAACTTATTGAAAAATCGCGATAAAAATTTTTTGACCACGGATTATTGTTTATTGATCTGTCCTGTAGGCACCTGAATTTTTTCAAATTTTAATTTTCATATTTAATAAGTTTAAATAATATTTATTCATTAAAGGTCGTAAAATATATGGCATGAACCGGTGCTGGACTCAAGATGGTAATATTTATCTTAAACTTCCAAACGGCAGCAAACTGAAGCTTTCATCATTAGATCAGCTAAAAAATCGACAGGAAGAAGTGCAAGATAGCCCAAATGGCACTTCCCGTCTTAAGCCGAAAGTAAAAGCCCAATAGTGTCACTATGTTTTACGTGGTGTTACAGTTCAGTACAGGTTTAGTAGCTATGGATGTGTATGTAAGTAGGAATAATTTTCATATATTTGTTTTTGTTAGTTTGTTAGTAATTAGGTATAAAACTGTGTAGATAACTAATTTTATAATTGTTATTTTAACGGGCATACTAATTTATAGGTTTTTATAGATATATATTTAATATTTTATCCATTTTATGTTTAAATATTATTATTATTATTATTATTATGGATATCTCCGATACGGAATCTTTTCACTCCATTTCTACATCATCTAGCTGTTCTTATGTCTCTATAGACGACAGTTTGGGCGATAAACTTCAGAATATTTTTTGTAACGCTAATAAGAATCTAAATATTTGTCATATCAATGCTCAGAGCATCCCGGCTCACTATACAGAACTTCTCACAACTTTCCAAGATGCTCCTATACACGCATGCTTAGTTTCAGAATCGTTTCTCAAACCTACTTTACCATCTACGTCTTATGCTTTACCCGACTATACTTTGATCCGGAATGACCGTACGGGAAAAGGAGGTGGGGGTGTTGCATTATATTTAAAGAGTAATTTACCATATAAAATACTTTCACAGTCACCATCTCCTTACTCCAATTCTATGGAATATATCTTTCTTGAATTAACATTGGGTACTGTACCTTTTCTCCTTGGTGTGGTATATGCACCACCTATGGTCAACTATTTTGACTCCTTTGAACAATTGTTGGAATCATACATGCCTGTGTACGATCATTGTTTAATCATGGGGGATTTCAATACTTGTTTGCTCCGTGGGGATGTTAGGGCTAGCAATCTCTCCCGTATTACTTATTCTACAAATGTAAAAATACTGAACCTAGCTCCCACGTACCATACACCTAATTCTCAATCATGGCTAGATATGATTTTAACATCGAAATCTGAGCGCGTCTCCTTTCACGGACAACTGGCAGCCCCCGGTTTCTCTCACCACGATCTCATATATGCCTCGTATAAAATAAAAAGCCCCAAATTTAAGCCAAAGATATTTCTCCAACGTAATTTTGGTCGTATGGATCGACAAAAACTTCTGGCAGATGCTTCTGCAAGGGACTGGCCTCGTATCATAAATGAGGACACGGTTGATGGAAAGGTGGCTATTTTCAATGAATACATTTTGGAACTATATAATAAACATGCACCTCTACGATTTGTCCGTATAAAACGACCACCTGCGCCATGGATCAATGACGAAATACGAGCTTTAATGAAGACAAGAGATTTATTAAAGCGTAAATTTATAAAATCACGCTCTAATGATCACTGGGAAGCTTATAAAAGAGCCAGAAACCGTTGCAATCAAGCAGTAAGGAACGCCAAACGCAAGTTTATTCATTCCTCAATTGAAAACTGTGCTCCTAATCACATATGGAAGTTGCTTCGTTCCCTTGGGTTTGGGAAATCAAAAAATAATACAAATAGTACAATTGACTTAAACACGCTCAACGTCAATTTTGCTTCTCCTAGCAGCTCGATGATGACTTCAAATATAAGGTTCAAAACCATTCAGATGTTGTCTTCTAAAGTCATTAATAATTCTCCCTTTTCATTTGAAAAAGTAACTGATAGTGAAGTTAAAAGAATTATTACTTCAATACCTACTAAAGCTGTTGGTTATGACGGCATCAGTCGAGACATGATTATGCCTATTGTTGACATTGTAACACCTCACATTACCCATATTCTTAACTTTTCTCTCTCTTCTGGCAGTTTCCCTTCGTTATGGTGTAAAGCTGATATAATTCCCATTCCAAAAATTTCTAATCCCGTAAATTTTTCCCATTATCGTCCTATATCAATCCTACCTTTCCTTTCGAAAATTTTGGAGAGGATTGTTTATCAACAATTTTCTAGTTTTCTTTTAAAAAATAACATTCTTTCGTCGTACCAATCTGGTTTTCGTCCATCACATAGTACATGTTCGGCTCTCATCAAAATTACTGACGACATACGATTTGGTATTGACGAAAAAAAGGTATCCCTACTCTCACTTTTGGATTTCAGTAATGCCTTTAATTGTGTCGATCATGATATATTATTAGCTCTACTTCGTTCTTTTAATCTATCACAGTCAGCGTCTGAATGGTTTAGCTCCTACTTAGCAGGACGTCAACAACGAGTTCGTTCAAAGAACGATTTTTCACATTGGTGTGATGTTTGTATGGGGGTCCCACAAGGAGGTGTGCTTTCTCCGTTGCTCTTTTCTGTATACATAAATAAACTTTCTTCTGTAATTACTTACAGTTCCTTTCATATGTATGCCGATGATGTTCAACTCTATCTGTCTTGTCACCCATCAGAGCTTACGGCTAATATTGACAAAATGACTGAAGATCTTAATTCCATTAGCCGCTGGGCTGAAAGTTTTGGTCTTACTTTAAACCCCAGTAAAACCCAAGTAATAATACTTGGTCGAAAGATGAACATCGCACGCATTAATTTGAACGAAATTCCACCGGTGTTGCTAAATGGCAAACCACTTAAATACCACACCAAAGTTAAAAATCTCGGGCTCATAATGTCAAATGATCTTTCATGGTCTGACCAAGTGAACGAAGTTAGCCGTAAAGTTATGGCAAGTTTTCACCAACTGAAAAGAATGCAAAACTTTTTACCACAATCGACTAAAGTTACCTTGGTCAAGTCTCTTTTACTACCAATAATTGATTACGCTGACGTTTCTTACACAGACATCACAGAAGAGCTCCTAAACAAACTTGATCGACTGGTCAACTTATGCATACGATATATATATGGACTGCGTAAGTTTGACCACGTCAGTCAGTTTCGGTCACAATTGAAGTGGTTGGACATACGTAACCGTCGGAATGTTCACGTACTTATATTACTTTTTAATATACTGCATGACCCTTTCTCTCCATCATATTTACGTGAACGTTTTCATTATCTTAATACCCAGGGTCGTACTCAGCGATCTTTACACACTAATACCCTTTTGGTCCCAGCGCACAACACAGCAAGCTATTTGGATTCTTATACACTTACAGCAATACGTCTCTGGAACCGCCTCCCAAAGCATATTCAACAAGCTTCCTCAGTAAATATATTTAAATCTAGGATATATGATTATATGTTAAAGATTCAAAATAACTCTTAATTAACTTTTAGTTATGCAATTGTAAGTATTTATTATCACTATTATATTACTATTTTATATTTTATAGTATTCTATTTTATTCGTATTATTATGTTTTATGATTATTTAAGTACATTTTATATGAATAGTTATGAGATTATTATATTTATTATATAAAAATTTATATAATATATTAATATTTGTATGTTTATTGGTCTGCCCGTAGGTTTAGATAAATGTAATTATTCGCTTTGTTTAGTGTAAAATTATTTGCAATTGTTCCGTAAGACTTTTCTTGTGCACTACCCGTTACTACAATGTTTCTACAAGTGCAAGGTTAACTGGTAGAAAATGTCTTTAGACGTTAAGTTCGCCTGTTGTATATTTTGTGCAATAAAGAGTTTAAATAAATAAATAAATAAATAAATAAAGGTCCGAAGGAGGCGTGGCTTGCGCAAGCCGGAGTACCCGTTTTCGGGCATATTTTTAACCCTCTGGGAAAATTATAAATATTAGTCCTATAATTCCGGGAGTCGGAACTTTTTTTAGGAAATTTCCTCCTCTTTCTGAATCTTTTTTCAAATTTGAAAAATCTTTATTAGTTTATGAGATATTTGCAAAAAACTAAACACCCCCCTTTTTTTTTAGTTAATTGTTAATAACTTTTGTAATTTTTATTTGCGGAACTTCATTGTTTTTCGAAAACTATCTAGATGCCATTCCGAATCGAATGACACCTCAATCATAATTTTCGGAGACTGCTGAAAAAAGTTGACCAAAAAGGCACTTGTTGACTAGACTATTGTACTGTTTCACAATACATTATTACAGATATTAACCAACCGGTTTCGCTTCTAAATAAGCATCGTCAGGGCAATTACAACATAAAACTAAAAAAAATAAGTGATGTGATACCAAAAGGATTCTCAACTCAGCATACACTGATTTTCTATGAGTCCTCTATGATGTGCCTACGAGACGGTCAAAAAAGGAGCTTTAGTATTTATTTATATATATAGTATAAACCAGTACATAAATATAATAGTAAAACAATACATACACGTATAATAATTTAATATTTTAATTACGATTAATAAATAAATAAATTAGTAAATAGTAAGTACGGAGGCCTTGGTACTTTATTTATTGTTTGATACTCGACAAACATCCGGGAAAGTTTGAGCTTATATAAACCATACACCCTGTGCTTAATTCGTTTCTTTGTAGAGAAAGAAAAATTTTCTTTAATTTGCGTTTACAACTACGAACCGAATTTGTATCTCTTAGAGGCGGGGGCAGATTGTTCCAGCACATGGTGGCTGCATATCCAAAACTTCCATGGAAGGCTGCCGAATGACATCTTGGTACCATTAAAATTGTGCTAACCGCTCTAACCTTATGTGTGTTTTCTTCTCCCCGCCAACATAGTTTCCTGAATAGATACTCTGACTTTTTTGTTTTAATCACGCCGAAAACTAGCGTTGCCAAACTTAGTGGACGTCGCAGTAGACATTTTCAATATAAATAAATATAAATAATAAATATTCACGGGACAAATTACACTTGCACTGATCTAACCCCAAAGTAAGCAAATTATTTGCTTGTGTTACAGGTGTTAGTTAACGATATAATACATAGAAATACATACATAAATACTAGAATATATTTAATAAAATTGCTTTGTTAAGGTACGGCATAGGCATTAGGTAACATAAGTTCGTGGAGGAATACTAAAAATGAACTTTGCACATGCGTTTTGCAACCTTTGGATGATTCGGGCGGTTTTCGCTAGCAATCGCGGACCATAAACTATATCAGCGTAACTGAATTTGGAGAGTATGAGTGAGTCACAAAGTTTAATGCATAGCAGTTTAGATAGTCACTACCCGGTATAGTATTTTGAGCCTATAAAAAAATCTCGAGTATGTGACTTTAAAAGCGCAGTCTACTATCAAAGTGTACACCCAGATAACCTGCCTCTAAAACCCGTTCAACTGGCTCCCCCATAATGGTAATTGCAGGATTTTTACTAGCAATACACTCTATTTGTCTATTTGATCCAAGCATATATTTAGATTTAGATGGATTTAATATCAATGTGTTGGCCTTAGACCATGCTGCGATATTTTCAAGATCTGTATTAAGTTTTGGTATAGCGTTGTGAAATTTACATGGATTAAATGACAGATAGAGTTGTATATCGTCTGTATATTGGTGATGGTTACAAATATTTTTTTTTGTAGAAGAGGGGGCTAACGAGCAAGAGGTGCATCCGATGGCAAGTGTTCACCGCCGCCCATGGACATCTGCAATACCAGAATTGTTGCAGTTGCGTTGCCTTTTAATTCTTAAAAAGTAAAGTAAGCTCTTTTCTTGAAGGTCCTTATGCCGTATCCGTTCGGAAATACCCCTGGCGGTAATTGGTTCCACAACAGGCGCGAGGTACAAAGTATCGGGAGAATCGCACAGTTGTGGATTTCCAGACATCGAGATGGTGAGGATGGTACTTCAAATTTTGACGCGATGTCCGATGGTGGAATTCGGCGGCAGGAATTAATTCAAACAACTCGTCGGAACACTCCCCAGGATATATACGATAAAAGACGCAAAGAGAACCTACATCTCTACGCAATGCCAAAGAAACAAGCTGTTTCGAAATAGCCTGGTCGTCAACGATTTAAACTCCGCTCTACGCTGAGTGCGATCAAGAGGAAGAAGCTGGTACTGGGGAGCTCTGGCCCAGAGATGCGAACACTACTCCATGTGAGGCCGAACCTGTGCCTTATAAAGTTGAAGGCGATGGGCGGGCAAAAAGTACTGTTTCGCTCTGCTGAGCACACCGAGCTTTTTGGAGGCTAGTTTAGCCTTGCCTTCCAAATGACCGCGAAACTGAACGTAATTCGATATGTCAACTGCCAGGATTCCGACACTAGCTGAGGCTGTCAGGAGAGTATACTCAAATCGAGGTGATACGAAAAGGGCGTCTTTTTAGCGGTGAACACGCAAAGCTGTGTCTTCTTGGTGTTAAAAGCGGCCAGGTTTTGACGACCCCATTCTGAGACATCGGTAAGTCGATTCTCGACTTCAGACATAAGCTTGTTTCGGCACTCTTCGACGTGTCCCCGAGAAATACCGCTTCGAATCTTCCTACTATTATATATTTATATAATTCGAGAACCACTCAACTGTAGCCGGCGACAAACAGTAGTATCTGAATTTTGAAAGCAATAGAGGAATATTAATAGAATCAAATGCTCTTGAGTAGTTCAGAAATAAAGGATGGTCCCTTCACCCTTATCCTGTGAAAACAACATGTCATCCACTACATTGGTTAGTGCAATTACCGTACTGCAACATTTTCTGAAACCTGACTGCCCAATGGATAACAAGTATTTGCTTTCAAAGTAATGTATCAATGGAGTGTTTACAATTTTTTCTAGTATGTCAGAAAGACACGGTAAATATAATTGGCCGCAGATCTTCTCAGAAGCAGTGCAATACTCTTCGCTTCGCTATAAAGCTTTCGCGTTCTTCTCGTTGTGTGCATTTGTGCGTGTGTGTGTGCGTGCATGCGTGTGTGCGTGCGTGTGTGCGTGCGTGCGTGTGTGCGTGCGTGTGCCTCATCTTCTATACAAATAAATAAAATTGGAGTGTCTGTTTGTAATATTAACATAACCGCTTTTTACTAAATGCATATGTATATATACATGATACATATACCAAAACAGCATTTTTTACAATTTTTGTCTGTCTGACTGACTGTATGTTCCGGCTAATCTCTGGAACGGCTGGACTGGTTTTGACGGGACTTTCACTGGCAGATAGCTGATAGTCAGGGAGTAACTTAGGCTACTTTTTTCGAAATTTTTCCACGCAGACGAAGTCGCGGGCTCAGCTAGTATATCATATATCATAAAAAATATGCAATCGAAATGATAACTTTCTCCTTTTGGAAAATCGGTTGACCAAATAACAATTCTTGTCGTTGAAGGATTGCTGCAAAAATTGTTAAGGCGACGGAACCAAACTCGAACGAGATCTACTAGAAGCCTATCATCTAGTATATTGTAATAATAATTTATTAAACTGTCAATGACGTAGTCTATGGCAGGGAAGAATAGAAGGAAATGGAGGCGTACACAAAACTAGAACAATACCTCCTAAACTTAAAAAAATCTCACTAATTTTGACTGAAATTACAAATTAACAAAAAATGTATGTATGCATCGGCCGGGAATCGAACCCGGGCCGCCCGCGTGGCAGGCGAGCATTCTACCACTGAACCACCGATGCTGTGAAGAAATTGGCCGAGTTAAGATTCACCTAAAATGCATATAATATCTTAGTACTGAATACGTGCGCAAACGCATTGAATTATTTCACAAGCGATTTCGAAACATCGATGTCATTCTAACGAGTCTTAAATAATTATTATCATAGGTATTTTATTTCACATTCTATCAAGCATCGGTGGTTCAGTGGTAGAATGCTCGCCTGCCACGCGGGCGGCCCGGGTTCGATTCCCGGCCGATGCATACATTTTTGATAGTCAGAATTAATACATTATTAACGATGCAGCTTATGCTTTTACTAGATGAAAATCCGGCTTGGCTCGGCTCAAATGTGAGCCATCATAATACACAACCTTTTACAAAATGTAGGTGTTATCGGTTTTTAAGGAGTATTAAGGCATAAATTCGTATAGGATCGATCAATGTATTTAATAATTATAATACATTAAAACTGGAAAATTTTTACATAAATAGTTTTTAGTTCAAATCAATTTTCAAAACTAACATAAATTATCAAAATAAATAGCTTTTAAGGTTTATTCTCTGTAAACCTCTCTGTTTAAGCACTCAGTCTTTTTCTTTATTTACTGTTTAGTTTGATAGAATGAGTAAATGAGTACACACCCGAGAAGTTGGCAAAATTACTTATCTTAGGGAATAACGCTTATTTTATGCTTATCATAAATATAATTTTCTCTATGGGCGATTGACAGTACATGCGCGATTTATGTCAAAGTCTCCAACGGATAGCCTCGGATCTCGCCACGGTAGTAGGAAATGAAGTTCCATGCTTGGGCTATACATTGACATTGATTGAGGCCCTAAAAGTGTTTGCATTTGAATTTTGACTACCATTTGCATCGTTAGATTTTAACAAAAAACTCGACAATCAGAATTTTGCAGATATATTATGTTGTCGACTCGAAATCGTTATTCTTTTATGTTTTATTATTCAGGGAAGGTTCCAATCGAGTTTGCTAAACCCCTTGACCTAATTATTAATATAGATAAGACAAGTGAAAATTTAGTACTGTAGCTGACTAAAAAGAAGATCGATTCCCCGGTCCATAATTTTGTCAAACGTGGATCAATTTATAAAAATGATTTTTTTTATATCTTCAGATTTTTTTATTTACATGTCATATTCAGTTTAGTCAAATTATAAACGGTAGACACGTATCCTGTATTTGTTTGGTTGTTACATAGTAAAATATATTTTATAATAAAAGGCATCAGCTTAGAAAATTAGAGCTTTGATTATGAGTTAAAGACAGAACGGATTAAAAGTTGGCTGTTAAGTTTCATTACGTGTTAGATATTTATTAAAAAAAAAACTTTTTTGCAGGGGCGGATCGTGAAATTGTGGGGCCCTGGGCTAATTCTATTTAGGGGCCTTCTTGATTTCTTTACTTATACATGAAATCAAAACATTGTTTTTTATAAAACAATGTTTTGATTTCATGGATAAGTAAAGAAATAAAAATAAACTACAAAAACAATAAGTTAAAAAATAAATTACAAACAATAAGACATAATTTTTTAATTTATATCCAACATTCGTTCACACGGGTTTATTTGTGTCTCACCACTAAATTCAATTCATCGCCAAGTCAATGGTTGGATTGTATTTTTTTTCACAATATTCTTACCTTTTTTTTACTGGAATTCAAGGGCCTTTTATCTTCGGGGCCCGGGCTGCAGCCCAAAAAGCCCTTAAGTAGATCCGCCCCTGCATTTTTGAGACAAATAATATCTTTAGGCTGTACAAACAAGATATTCTAAGTATCTCTCGCAAAAAGTTAAACGCAGTATAACTGCAACAACCGACTTCAGTTGCCCTATTTCTCTAAAACCTTTCTCCGTGGTCGTCGACGCCAGTTTTAAGTAACTTTCGTTTCGTGTTGGTTGGCATCCATTTTGAATAACTTTTCTTTTGTAATGGTTTGAATCCACCTTGAATAACTTTTCTTTCTTGTTGGTCCAGATCCAGTTTGAATAACTTTTCTTTCGTGGTGGTCCGGATTTATTTTGAATAACTTTTCTTTCATGTGTGTCCAGATTTATTTTAAATAACTTTTCTTTCGTGTTGGTCCGGATCCATTTTGAATAACTTATTTTGTGATTGTTCGAATCCATTTTAAATACTTTTTATCGTTCCATTTTTCAAATTTATGAGTTTGATGGCTTTTCATATAGATCCCATCATCAAGATTTAACCTAATTATAATGGAACCAATCCGGATTTAAGGCTTTTCGGTTAGCATACAAAATAACAGGCCCCAGACAATTGGAAACCTCTTTTTTTAAAAGCGGTTAAAATACATCGAATGCTTTTTCTTATTAATAACATATCGTTTACACCACGTTGGTTGAGTGGTTAGCGAGCCTGACTGCGCTATCGACGGGATTCGGGTTCGATTCCCGACGGGGACAAGCATTTGTGTGATGAGCCTGTGTCAATGTTTGTATTTCCGGGTTTAGGTGTTTATTAATACAATATGTAAGATAAGCTCTTTGGAGAGCCGACAGACCTCCACCAAATATTTTATTAAAAATGAACCAGTTGACTCTGCAGTCCCTGAAACTTCCCGCTAATTTGAGATATATTTGCGACATTGATAAATTCCGAACGAATTAACCGAATTTACTCCGATTTACGGTATTTGATGCAGTTTCTTAAGTAGAAGAGCTGTAACGTTAGAGCCTCTTCCCCTATGGAGAGTAGGGGAAGAGGATCCAACATTACAGTGGCGCCCGGGGGTTGACGGACTTTGTCTTGAGACAATATATAATATTTAGACCTGCATTTCATTTAACCTTCCCCTTGTGCCACCAAGTTTCTCGAGCTTCAGGAATCTGGTGACAGCTTATCTTGTGCCTTGGATCCTCTTCCCCTATTCTCCATAGGGGTCGAGGCTGTAACGTTACAAAGCCGACTAGATTTTTAAATAATTCGGTATATTAGCCTAAAAGTTATTTTAAAAACATTAAGTAAGTTTCCTGTAAACAACGTAATTTTAATATTTGAGAAGCTGTAACTTTTGAAACTTTGATTCTATTTTAATTTGAATCGGCATTTTTCGTCGTTTTTTAAATACCTACTAAAATATTCTAGAAAATCAAAAAAAGATGGTTTAAAAATTTCGAAATTAGGTCGAAAATACACTATTATCAAAATTTTTTGTTAACGATAACTCCCAAACGGATACATAAATTTTGATGCAATTTGTACATCACACGCAATTTTTTAAGGAATAGAACTGATTAGATTTTGTACTCAATCGGTACATTAATTTGGAAGTTATATTAAAAAAAACTATTTCGCAAAAATTTTTTTGAGATTTTTTTAACATTTCTCAAAATCTGAACCGAATTGGTTAAAATTTTCAGGAAGTATAATATGTGCAGAATCCAATTGAATGCCATCAATCGCGTTTCGATCGGTCAAGCCGTTCAAAAGTTATGAGACGTTTACATACACACACACTTTCTTACAGACTTACTGATGTCATCGTGAAAGTAGTCGGAAAAGTTTCCTAGGACCTCAAAACGTGGAGATCTGGTGAAAACTCAATTTTCGAAAATTGGGGCAAAATCAGTAACTGCCTAGTAATAATAAAATAATGTACATACTTAGCGGTAAGTAAAAATATTGACGAAATTATGAACCATTACCTCCTTTTTAGACTGATTTAGTAGTAGTAAATGTCTTTGAAATAGCATAAGACTATTATAATAAGTATAGATATTTAAGAGTTTCAAAAATGTATGCATCGGCCGGGAATCGAACCCGGGCCGCCCGCGTGGCAGGCGAGCATTCTACCACTGAACCACCGATGCTGTAGAGAAATTGACCGAATTAAGATTCAACATAAATATGTAATATCTTCAGTAGTCAAACACCTGCGTCAGCGCATTGAATTGTTTTACAAGCGATTTCGAAACATTGGAATCTTTACAACGACTCGTCAATATAGTACCTATGTATTTTCTTAAATTCTTTCAAGCATCGGTGGTTCAGTGGCAGAATGCTCGCCTGCCACGCGGGCGGCCCGGGATCGATTCCCGGCCAATGCATTTGCTTTTTACTAGAAGTGATTTTATTAATATCTTGTTACAATTTTGGGCGTCAGTTTCTGTCTGCCATATTTCCCTGAAGTATTTTTTTACATATTATTCTTTTTTACTGAGTAGTACTAGATCTGGATCTAAAGATCTTCTGAGATCTTCTTCTGAGATTGACCAAACCGGAAGGCTATTTCAGCGAGGAGTAAAGAACACCTTCGGCGTTGGTGCTATTTTGTTATCTTGATATCCCCCACATTACACACTTATTAATGTCAAGATTGTGTAAAAAATATTATCATTATTATTCTAATGTCAAATTAATAATATATATTTAAAAAAAAAATATAATGTTAAAATAATATAGAACAAATTAATAATCTGAAATATCACATTTAAATTGCATAAAAATGATGAAATTGATTTACGTTAATAATTAATAGTTATATTATAATAGAAAGTTTCTATTATAAGATGTTGCGCAAAGGTAGAATCACCTTTGCCCGAGCACCAACTTCGAAGGTGTTCTTTAGAAAGTCATACATTCGATTGTACAAAAATATAGGAATACTACGTTTCTGCGTAAGAAAGACTCAACGCCGAAGAAACATTAGAAATTAATACAAACGAAAGTGAGCATTAACTGTTAAATGACCAAACGAAGCCCAATCCTTCTCCTTTGTTAAAGCTTTTTAATATTTAAATATGTCTTTTTTTATATTATAAGATAGCAAACAAGCAGATGGGTCTCCTAATGGAAAGAGTTAACCATCGCCTACAGACGCCAAATATGTTAATGGTGCGTTGCTATCTTGTGGCGAGGTCTAATGCCACATGCATAAGTTTACCGGCTACAATACCCTCCCAACCGAAACACGACAGTGACAAATACTGACGCTATTGCGGCAGGAATAGGTAAGGCAGTGGTTCCAGACCCGGACGAGAAAATGCAGAAATCTACCACCTAGTAGTCAGGATGGTAGTGACTTGCATAGCCAATTGGTCGCCTTTTACAACCTGCCTGGAAGAACGGCAGTTGGTCTATTCTTCAAAGGAGCCCGGAACCAACACGGGGAAAAATAAAAATAATTATTAATTAACGTAATTCAATTTAATCATTTTTATGCAATTTAAATGTGACATTTCTGGTTATTAATTTATTCTATATTATTTTACCATTAAAATTCTTTTTAAAAATATATATATTATTAATTTGACATTAGAATAATAATGATAATATTTTTTACTCAATCTTGACATTAATAAGTGTGTAATGTGGGGATTATCAAGATAAAAAAAATTATCTTGATCCGCATCCGCATTGTCTCTCTAACTTCACAACTATAAAATATTAACATAATGAGTATTGGAACACACAAACTAAACACAAACATATATATAATATATACTTAAATATAAATATTCATGTACGTATAAGTATGCTTTATATATTTTTGTGTTTAGTTTGTATGTTCCAATATCGCATTATGTTAATGGTCTATACTTGTTAAGTTAGAGAGACAATGCGGGGATTATCAAGATATTTTTTTATCGTGATATATAAGTACATAAATACAAAAATATACATGATGTTTTTTTAGCCATGGAACGGAATCAAAGCCGTAAAAATTCACGTTTATACATATCTTATATAAAAAAATAAAGTGTTAAATAACTAATAAAACAGTAATTTATATATTTTTAAAAGTGTCGTGGCTCATCGTACCCTTACGCTAGTCGTCACGAGTCACGATTTACGAATCATCATAATAATCACAATAATCTCAATTTTTGAATTATTCTTCTGTATTTGGCAATTTAGGACACATAATCATTACGTAATGTT
This sequence comes from Apodemia mormo, assembly GCA_036924255.1. NCBI lineage: Eukaryota > Metazoa > Arthropoda > Insecta > Lepidoptera > Riodinidae > Apodemia > Apodemia mormo. The sequence continues at coordinate 6,917,740 of JAUPFN010000011.1, forward strand.
AGGCTTATAATCACGTAACATATCTCAATATTCTTCATTGGGATACTGATAAGATGGCAATGTTATAATTCAAACAGTATCACCAAAAATACGCGTGGCGGCTTCGCACAGATTCCACACAGATGAAGTCGTAAGCTCAGCTAGTATCGAAATATCTGCGCCCCATCAATTGAAGTCTACATCTGTGTAATCAAATTATACTGAAGCTCAGACTGATTGAATGTTTGAAACTGCAATTCTCTTTAATTATGCACTGTGTTTTTATATTGACAACTTCCTGATATCCACGGCTTCGTTCACGTGAAAGAGATCCCTTTTTATATTAAATAAAGGCTATATTTCATTTTATTAACGTTACTAACTGACTCACATTAGCTTCCTGTCATAATATTGCTGCAGCCTGTGTTATTTTGTGATTGTTTCCATCGATTGTACTAATCGCTAGATATACATATGTATATACCAGTTAAATGAGTTCATCGTTACAAGTGAAATTCTCGTTTAAAATTGATCAATACTTTCGTGTTTCTAAAGTAAACAATGAAACACCCTCAGTGTTATCATTTTAAGTTATGAATTTTAACTGAAACCTTTACAAGAAGCTGAATATACTTCGTCATTCAAGCTCATACTTTAATTTTTCTTCTATTTTTGGGCTTTTTATACGTCTGTGAGCCCTTTAAACTTAAAAACAAAAATTCCTTCCTTTTAATTATATCTTTGCACTAGCTATATATTTGGATCCTCGTTATTTAAATATTTTTTTAACGAATTGAAAAATTAAAATATTGTATCCAAATTGAACATCTTGCTTGACTGCATAAGTGCAACGCAACAAAAAATGAATTTGACAATTTATGACATGGATTTGAGTTTTAATATATTTATTTAATAATTTTATTTTACAAAGTATCCATTTAATAAAAAAATTGTAAATAAACTATCAATGTAATAATGAATATTATATTGTAATGATTTTTGGTTATATTATTTAATTGAATAATCTATTTCATTATTTAAAACAGTATTTTATCATATTGTACAACTTAGTTTTTTTAATTTACGTTATGACATTAAGTTTATTCAATTACATAATAAGAAGCAACATTTCAATCTGTAGTCACACGCAGCAATAAATAAATTGGTATAGACAAATGGCATCACATAATCAAAATAAGTTTACAAATAAAATAAGTTTAATTTGAATACTAGTAACTGAAATATTCTAAATGTAATATAAAATTGTACCTATAATAATGAATTTGCATGCTAATATGTAGCGGAATAGGTAGGAAACTAAACTAGACATAACAACTTTGTAACCCTATTTCTTGCAAATAAATATTATTATTATTATTATTATTATTATTATTATTATTATTATTATTATTATAACACAACACAACTAAAGCAGATAATAATAATCCAGACGCTCCTCCTAAACCAACTGGTACCGCAGAAAATATAATGAAATCAGCAATAGAGTCAGCGACGACACTCGGATCATTCAGCGAGAAGCACATCCGCCCCCATACGTAGGACGCAATAAAACCGCATCCCATCCCAATCTGCTCGCAGATAGTGCCAAACGCGACAACAGCCTGCTAAAGAAGGCCGTATTGTTGAGTAGCGACTGTAGCAATGAGGATTGTAAGTTTCTAACACCAACACTAGCAATCATGTGAACAAATTTATTTTATGGAAGAGATTATAACATAGAAAAACTTATTCCTACCATTGATGATCCTTTATTATGGTTATTAGTGTATACAAAATGTCAAACATGGTATTTATTTATTCATACTTTTTTATATAGAAAAAAGGGGCAAACGAGCAGAAGGCTCACCGGATATTAAGTGATTACCACCGCCCATGGACAGCCACATTACCAAAAATTCTTGCAGCTGGGTTGCCGGCCTTTTAAGAAGGAGTACGCTCTTTTCTTGAAGGTCCCTTGAGTCGTATCCGTTCGGAAACACCCCTGCCAGTAATTGATTCCACAGGGAAGTGGTGCGTCGTAAAATGTGCCTAGAGAATCGCACGATTGTGGATTTCTAGACATCGAGGTGATGAGGAACTTTGAATTTTGTCGCGGTGTCCGATGATGAAATTCAACAACAGGGATCAATCCAAACAGTTCGTCGGAACACTCTCCATAATAGATGCGGTAAAAGATGCTAAGCGACCTTACATCTCTGAGTAAAGCCAAGGAGTCACGCCGATCGGAGACAGCTTGGTCGTCAACGATTCGAACCGCTCTATGCTGAATGCGATCAAGAGGAAGAAGCTGATACTGCGGAGCTCCCGCTCAGAGGTTTGAACAGTACTCCATGTGAGGGTAAATTTGCGCCTTGTGAAGCCGGCAAGAAGTACATACAGTCTCGCTCTACTGAGCACACCGAGCTTTTTGAGGCCAGTTTAGCCTTGCCTTCCAAATGATCACAGAACTGAACGTTGTTCGATATGTCAACGCCAAGAATTCCAATATTGGCTGAGGTTGATTTTATATTATAATTATATAATATAACGTTACATTTATAATTATACACAAACAAAAAATATATAGATTTAACTTAACGCTTAAGGGAATCCCCTTAAACGTTAAGTTAAATCTATATATTTTCTATATATTTATATATCTATACTAGCCAACCTCATGTATTAAGACAATAATTAAAAGAGGTGATGCATCTTAACTCTATCCGAATAACTTAAACTTTTTTATGTTACTTGGATGGGCAAACTGGCAGACGTGCCACCTAGTGGTAAGTGGTTGACGTCGCCAATAAACATAAACTAGTTTACCTGGAACTGGCCCAAGTAACTCGCTTATGTGTTGCCTATCCTGAAACATGTATACATGAGACACATATCCTATGCGGCCGGGAGAGCCGCACAGCGCATCCCTCCCACCAGTAAAACTTACTATGAAAACAGTGATATAAAAAACCCAAGATGCACAGTCTCGAACAAAACTGACACTCAAAACTGTCCTTAATTTCACACAAGTAGTTATAGATATGGCAAAAACATATGTCTTTGCATATTCAACCCTAAACGCAAGATTTAAAGTTGTTTTTACAAAGCAAAGTACAAAAATTAATAAAATTGACAGTGTCGCGACCGACGCGATTCTATTTGAAATGAACGCACAATTTTAAATGGTGCGCTCATTTTTAGAGGACGTTTTTGAGACACTGATTGTGTATCTTGGATTTTATATCAATGTATGAAAAGGCAAAATTAACACGGAACAATAAAAATTTACAAATTTACAATATAAATGTATAAATTACATATATTACACATACTACGTATTATTAAATAATAAGATACTTAATTACATTACAAATAACAAAGTAAAATCTATGCTTATGCCCAAGGATGTTATTTTGTTCAATAACAAGGCTATCTAAACACGGTAACTTAAGTGACCTCACTATTTTTATGCATTGAAATATAATTTATTTTTCAATGTTCATTCATTTTAATTTTTCATTATTTAATTTTAATTACCTTATTCAATCTATGACTATCTTATTTAATTTTATCAATTACTATTTTTGTATCGCCTCTGTGGTCTAGTGTTCCAGCGTTGGTGTTGACCACAAGAGGCCCCGGGCTCGATTCCCGGGTCGAGCACATAAAAAAAGTGTTTTTTCAGTTTTCTGATAAACACAAAGTTGCCCGGTATTGGAAAGTACCCGGTTGGCGATAGGCTTGCCAGTTGCCACCTATCACATTTGTGGGATCAAGTATCTTCGGCTAATCGTGGGTGCACCTGTTGTATCTCTGCCTACCCCTTCGGGATACGGGCGTGAAGATACTTACTTACTATTTTTGTTAATGTATTATATCCTAATTGAATACTATTTTTTTTAATTCAAGAATGTCGTTATTGCCTTTAATTGAGGCAGCATTTAACTTGCGTTATTGTACTAGTAATAATATTATGTTAATGTTTATAATGCATGTTTTGTTGGCAATACTTTAAATAAAGAAACAATATGGTTGTCTTTTAAATGATAGCTTTGAGGGGATCTGATATCTGTAGGAATGGGATCATGGTAATCATAATGTTAGTTAATTGCTTGCTAACGTTTATCGGGTCTACTATGTGTTAAAATTAGTTATAGAAAAGAAAAAAATAAAAAATACAAATAGATATATTTTTATAAGTAAAATTAGCGTTTGCCCGCAGTTTTTTTCGCGTTAAATTCATTTTAGGAAAGTGGGGGGGGCTAGAAAGATATAAAAAGTAGCCTATGTCACTTTCCAAACCTTAATTTAAGGTTTGGAAAGTGACACTAAAAAATCACGTCAATTCGTCGCTCCGTTTTGTCATGAAAGACGGACAAATAAACACACTTTCCCATGTATAATATTAGTATGGATACTTTATCAAATGTGTCTAACGAATTTTAAATCCTCTACACCGCTTAAAACGAATTTATTTCGTTATCATTGGTGTACGAATCTTATTCATCGCACATAATATTGCATTCATCTAAAATTAATTACGTGTTCCAAATTATTTTCATAATGACATTATTTAAATAGGTACACTTATGGTATGTGGATATGGAATTTTATTTGTTCCTCAATAAATAAGCCCAATTTTTTTACATTTTTTTGATGAAAGTGACAACAAGCGCGATCCTAATTCTCAGTTGGAACGCATAATACCTAGTTCAGTGGCAACTTAAAAACTTTTTAGTGGTGGGGGTCTTGTACATGATTCACCGAGAAATAGACGTAAAGTTTTTTCGTTTTTTTTAATAATTGTGTTTGTGTGGTATGCGTGGTAAATAAAACACTTATCATTTTTATTCTTAAAGATAGATACCGTATAATAAATCGAAGCCTCACAAAACCTGCAAAGAACGAAAAACCATTAAAAAAGTAAATTCTGAAGTTTTTTTTAATAATGGATACGACCTGTCATTGTCTAAGCCTTACCACGCATTATTAATTGTTACTCAGAAATAAAAAAAAATGGTAAAGTGCGTGTCGGGCCTCGCGCAATGTAGGGTTCCGAAGTTGTCCATCACAATAATGCGGACTAAGAAGAGGGATTTTATTGTTTCATACTATAAACATTTAACCTAATTGGCGTAAATAAGAATATATCCGCACCACAGGTTTATTTATTTATTTATACTTTATTGTACACTTACATAAGTAAAATTGTACAAAAGGCGGACTTAATGCTAGTTGCATTCTTTCCCAGTCAACCTTTGAGCTAACAGAAATAGTACCTAGTGTGTAGGTACAAAGAAAATATACCATTATATAATTTAAATAAGAATACATATTTAAATAATAATATAAGTAATAATACATAAATACTACTATGAATAAAACATACTAATATAATATACTTATACTTAACGGATATACTAATATAATATTAAATAATAACAAAGACTACATAAACAAATAATATAAAATAAATACATAGATACTATAATATACTTAACAATACTTAAAATGAAAACATTATGTATTAAATAATTATCGTAATTTTTCAACAGCCAATTTATCTGTACTAACATTATAAAGCTGTAGAGTTTGTTCGTTTGTTTGGTGTGCGCGCTAAACTCTGTTGGCTATAGGCTAGCTTTTCACCTAGTTTCAGCTAGTTCACCGCCTATAAAAACTCCTCAAATACATTGGTTTTATAAGTTAGTCGACTATTACCCAAAAACTTGTAAAGCCTTCTAAGCCTTGATACTCCCCCAAAACTAACCGTTCAGGTGGCTGAGGGGCGGGACACTTGAATCTAACAAAAATTAGAACATAAAAGCTTGATATTCCACAATATTTCACAAACGAATCCCTTAATCGAAAAATAGTTTTTACAAACTTACAATATTTTTACAAATCTATCCAACTATACCGCACACTATGGGGTACACGAGAAAAAAATAACATCCCCACTTTACATGTAAAGAAATTACCCAATAAAAAATATTTTTCAAGATTTTATGTTACCACGTTCTTGCCGTGACAAATACGTATATTCATGCTGAATTATTGCTTTCTAGGACTAATGGCCGGTTGCACTAACCTTGCCTAACCTAACCTTAGTCTAGGAAAGTCCCTAGTGACATGCTGTCAGATTCTTCTTTTCATTTGCGACAAAAAGTGACAGCATGCTACTTAGGATCCTCCTAATGTTAGTGTTATCGTCCATAAGGATCTCTGCGTAAGACTGCAGACGGACGGACGATCATAGCGAAATATAAGGGTTCCTAGCAGTGGTGTAGCTAGGCGTGAGCGAAGTGGGCCTTCCTCCGCGGTCTCGCATCTAAAGAGGCCTCGCACTACCTGATTTAAAATCTTTGTTTATTTTTAAATTAAATAAAAGCCTGAAAAATATTGGCCTCACTCTTCTGTATGTGAAATACAAACAAAACAACTCCTAGATTCTAAGTTAACGCGATATAAAAACACGATAGCTTTTCGCTTATCTCAAACTTGGCGCGTGATTTTGGGTTGCTTTTGGGAACGAATGGAAAGGGGCCTCGCCGATGCGACTTTGCCCGCGTATATATATTAGTCCACGCTACGCCACGAATTGCCGGTTGCACTAACCTTGCCTTGGTCTAGGACAGTCCCTAGTGACATGATGTCACATTCTTCTTTTCATTTGCGACAAAAAGTAACAGCATAATACTTAGGATCCTCCCAATGTTAGTGTAATCGTCCTGGATCTCTGCGTCAGACAGCAGACGGACGGACGATCATAGCGAAATATAAGGGTTCCTAGTTTAGGTACTTTGGAAGTCGAAACCCTAAAAACGTAGGTACAAAACAGAATTTTTAAATGATCTTTTAATCTTCTTTTTGATATTTTCATCATTTTTGACCTGATTTAAATAAATAATAAGAAATTACGGTTTAAATGCATGAGATTGACACACACACGACGATTAATTGCCGTACAGCAAATCAGCAGGTATAGTACCTTCCCGTCCCCGAACAAAAAAAAGAATTTTCAAAATCCGTTTACAAATGACAGTGTCCTCAGGTAAACAAAAAAATAGCCAAATTGATAACCTCCTCCTAATCGGGAGTCGGTTGAAAAGAAACATAAAGTTGTCCGCTATCTATCTCGCTCTAGGTAATGGCAGTTTTGAACGACAGAAAATCATAAGAAGACGAAAATGGCGTTCCGTGCTGACAGATGTAGCTCAACCCTTAGTCTATAATAAGGATCATACAAAGAATTTATCTATTCTCTAAAACTACTTTTTGAGAAATAAAATCAAGAAGTACCTACTTTTTTCTCTGTAGTAAAATGCAGGCGCAAATATCTTAAATATATTTGTGAAAGCGACATCTATGTTTCGTAGGCATAACTACGTTGTTTAGTTGACTGCTATATATATATTCAAGCTTCGTAAATACGTAATGAGATTTGTAAACTATGCGAAAGATGGCGACTGCAATCCATTTATTCTTAAAATAAGTTTGATAGGTACCTATGTAAGTAGGTACATATAAAAAATATGGCGCATAATTACTACGAGTATGTGCCTGCCATTTACCAAATGAAAATATGAAACTGTATATCAGTAGAACTAGTATTAATTATCATTACTTCCAAAGACTATATAATCACTTGATTACTCTAAAAGAATACTTGCGTCTTTTAGACGTCACATTGGCGGTAGTAAAATTTTATGCAATTTTTAAATTTGATCATTTTCAGTTATATTATACATTATCAACAATGAATTTATCATGAAGCATTGTTGCCAATGTTTTTCTTTGTTCTTCCAAAATTGTATTTCGTAGTATTTCCGAAATTTCATCAAAATCTATTTAGCGCTTTGGCCATGAAAGAGTAACAAACGAACTCACTTTTGCATTTATGGATATTATAAGTTAAAATTTAGTACGTAGGTACTTGAAGTCTAGTCGTCTTACATTCTTCTACAGGTTCATCATCATAATATGGCCATAATTAAAGTTGGTTTATTTCTATTATTTTATTTTATTTATTTTAAATTACTATTATGTAATAACTTTATTTCCATATCTATAATTCAGCCTTTTAGTATTTACACAATATTATATTGTTAAAATCTACCAAAGCCAACTTAATAGAAAAAGAACTACTCATGGGCGCCAGCAGGGGGGTACCAGGGGGTGCACTTACACCCTTTGGGAATCTCGAGGAATTATTGAAATAAAAAGCCATTTATTGGAAATATTTTTTTTATTCGCAATAATTAGTATGCATGCAGTAATGACACAATTCTCATTTAAAAAGCAACTGCAGCCGGCGGGGTTTTTGACCGAACTTATTAATGACGTTTTCTATAAAGTTGTCTTTATTGTCCTTGGTTATCTTGCCTCAGAGTACACTTAACAAGCATAATCCAAACAGACGCTCGTCACCTGTTGTGGACCTATTCCAAGTTTTAACCCTTCTAAGTGTGCTAAAAGATCTTTCTACTGTGCACGATGTTACGGGTAGAGTAAGGCCAAATAGATGGAAAGAAATCTTTTGCCTCGTCGATGTAGTCTATAAGGAGTTTTTCACATCGATCAACTCCACTGATATTATTTGCCGCTGGCTGTGGATATTTCCACATTTCAAACCAAGTTGTGATTTCTGAAATAAAATTAGGTAAAAAAATCGCTATAAAATTTTCAATGTCTTTGCAGCTCTAAGAAATTCTTCTTTGCGGAGGCCTTTTATTATTTTTGGGTGTAGTTGTAACAGAGAAAATGATTTTTATGTGTTTCAGAAAATCTGTCTTTTAAAGAAGAAATGATCGAATCAAGGTAGGGGATGTATAAAGCTCTTCTGTAAAATTCTTCAACGTTTTCAGATGGGTTGTTGGATCGATGAGCCTGTCGTTTCGTAACTCGTTGGCATTTAATCTCAATATTAAGGTCTTCGCAACTTTGTTTAGCTTCTCCAAATATAACAGCAAATTCCTGCGATGCGTTTTGTCTGTGACCCTCTATTATTTTAATGAGTTTGCGAATGTGGTCATTCACTGAATTAATGTCTAAATCCACTTGTTGAAGTTTGTTAGAGACAGGTTCAAGCTCTGCCTAGTAAATAGTATGCAATGCCACAACAAAATTTGTGGTAGTCAAATCAGTGCGCAGTTGGTAAGCTCTAACCTTTGTCTTAGAATTAGTGGCTTGATCTTCTGAGTGGTCTTGTTGGAATTCTTCTACAATTTTAGTGAAATATTGAGCGAAAATTCGAATACATTTGTAATTTGCAGACTATATGGTTTCGCAAAACAAGGGAATATTTGGAGTTATTTTTCGCCGTAAAATGCTCTCTCTAAAAAAAGTTATATTTTCCTTAATCGTTCCAGCAGTATTTCTTATTTCACTCAAATTATTTAAATCATGGACAACAAGATTTAATACCTATGTGACTAGCACAGTGGAAATATTTTGCTTTGGGATATTTATCATTAATTATTTTCTGAACTCCACCAACATGTCCAACCATCGTGGAACAACCATCATACCCTTGCCCAACTATTTTGTTGAGATCTAAGCCACATGATATCAAAAAAGATATTATAACTTCAGAAATCGATGCAGCATCTAATTTTTGAAATGGTCTGTACCCCAAAAATTCTCCAAGTATTACGTAACTGTGTTTCGTTTGGTCAAACTTGACGTATCTTATGCCCATTGAAAGCCGTTCAGGCCCGCTTATATCCGCCGTCTCGTCAGCCAAGATTGAAAAGTATGCCGCTTCTTTTGCTTCATCAGTAATGGTTTCACGAAGAACATCAGCACAGGTTTCAATAATTTCGTTTTGTACTTGATGGGAAACATAGAGGGCATTTTTCGAACCAGTTGCAAACCCGTAAAAGTGTATCTCCTGCCTCAACTCGGAAATGTAGTAAGTCTTTGAAAACTGACCCATCTTTTGTTTTTCCTCGAAAGGGTAGATCATACGTAGCACAAAATAAGACCGAATATATAATGGGTTGAAGATTTTTCTGTTTTCTGAAATTTCACTGTTATATTCAGTATCAATCTGTTCATAAACGTCATTCTTTTTCCTTTGCATGATTTTCAGAAAAATTTTAGAACGTATAACCGATTCACGATGGCACTGGCTATTTGCATGAGATTTCGCACACTCATGAAATTTTTGATATTTTTTGCATGGCCGAACGATAAATGGCCCCTGAGTAATGCCTCGATGAATTCGTGCGGGAAATAATACTCATGTACGGTAAAGTGGTCCTTTAACCTGAGCAGAATAGGCTAACCAAAGGTATGCTGTGAGCCACTCGTGGCGAAATGCACGTTGTTGTGTTTCGTTTTTATGATCGATGTCCTACTTGAAATTATAATCTTGCGGAGGTTTCCACGGTGTTTCGAGCACTTTAAACCGTATTTCATCACTAATAGGTACGTTAGGATCCAGATATAAACCTACATAATAAATATTAACTGAAGTTTGTTGTGTTGTTGATTCAATTTTACTAGTACTTTGCTGTGCTGAAGTACTTGGACAGTCTTTAGCATTAAACTGTTAATTTTCAATCTTTTTTCTCATGCACAAAAATCGCCTTATGTCACTCATATTTTGTGCTTTATATATTGCTTGCACTGATTAATTAATTACGGCTAACACTGACACTAATCTATGGAAACGAATTGGCGCCCATGGGAACTAGGGATGCAGCAGCCGTGTGTAAACATAACCATAGAATACATAATAGTGACATAACACAAACCAACTCGAGCTACTTTTGACCCCTGCACAAGCACAACTCAAATATATTTACGTGAAAGGCACTATATTTCATTAATAAAGCCGGTTCTAGAATTCAAAGTTTCATACATGTAACTCTTTTTTATATCATAAAATGGCGGCTTATAAAAGTTTCTTAGTATGTATAAACGCCGTTAGCACACCGACGCGGACTTGGCGAACTGGGGTAGCGGGACGCATTCCCATTCGAAAAAGCGAAACCTTATTGAAACGGTTGTTTTCACACCGATTTCGCAATTGGACATTACCATTACCATTTCAGTGTGACATGTCGTCGAAGTCAGACTGCTCTCTTTCTGTATCTGTAGTAGAAGAATTATTACTTTAATAATTTAACTACATTGACGTGTATAATATAATATTATACACGTCAATGTCTAACTATCATTTGTATCGACACCAAGGAAGTTACATTCTACCCGGAATGCTTACACGCGCTACAAAATCGTTCCGAAGAGTACCACGACATGAGTGGAGTGTGTCTCTTTCTACTAAATAAAGCGCCAATCGCCATATATAAGTGTGGCCATGCGTAGTTTGCAAATTACTACTAAGTAATTCTACCAATTTGAGAAACAGTTTTTGCATTGTATAAGTAATTACGTAATAATTAAAATAAGCACGTTTTAGAACTCACTATGTTAATTACAATACATTTTATGCTAATGTATTTATCGACGTGTATGGACAAAAGGATTTATCGATTACCGAATATATAAAAATCTACCACCAGCAGTTTTATTTTAACACTGGCAATTGTAAGAAAGGGACAACATCCACTCAAGTCGTTGTCTTGCTCAGAACGCTTTTCCCCTCTGTTAAGTAAGAAACAAATGTCAACTTTATGACTAACGAAATAAAGTACATTTTTATTTTTCAAATATTGCTTCGTAACAATTCCAGTTATCATATATAAGTTCCTTGATCGACACTAAGAAAAAGATTATGGGTTCATGAAATAAGTTTAAAAAGAAAGAAGCTTAGAAAAAATAAATTGCGCAAAGAACTAACTAGGTACAGTCTCATGATATCTAACTACTTTTTTATATAAATTTTTATAATCTAGATGCCTCATAAAATATATTTCGGGAAAACCTCTAAGTTCATTTGTAACTTTTTCAGATTCTGCCTCCACAGTCTTCTTTTGCTGCGAAATTCTGTCAAAAACGGCAAACCACCGCGTTTTTCTCCCAAAGGCGAATTCGAAATGACGATACCACGGCGTCCGTGCGAAACGAGGTTCGCGACTAACAGAGATACTATACTAACAGTGATCCAATTTTGTAGGTAATCATTGACAGATAAAGCGAGATACAATGTACGCGATATTAATTCATAGTAAATAACAAATTACCGCAGTTTCACCACTGCATTTCATCTCATCGATGTGCTAAACACAAAAGTGTTCCAGCGGAACTTTTTGCTTAGATGTTAGGATTAAGGTGCAAGCAAGGAAGTTACATTCTAACCGGAATGTTCACACGCGCTTCAAAATCGTTCCTAAGAGTACCACGACATGGGTGGAGTGTGTCTCTTTCTATTAAATAAAGCGCCAATCGCCATATATAAGTGCGGCCATGCGTAGTTTGCAAATTACTACTAAATAATTATACTAATTTGAGAAACAGTTTTTGCATTGCATAAGTAATAATTAAAATAAGCACATTTTAGAACTCGCTATGTTAATTACAATACATTTTATGCTAATGTATTTATCGACGTGTATGAATAAAAGGGATTTAACAATTACCGAATATATAAAAATCTACCATCAGATAGTTTTATTTATACTGGCAATTGCAAGAAAGGGACAACATCGCGGAGGCGGCGCTGTGTGCGCTAAGAAAGATCAGCTGTGTGATTTAGTAGTTTTTTTAAATAAATTAAACAAATTGATTCATATAAACTAATTTGAAACATGTATAAGATAGTAATATATAAGTATAAATACTGTCAAAGTAAAATATATCAAAATAAGTAATAAATTATCAATTAAAGTGATTCGGATTGTAAGTGAACTAAAGTGAAGATAAAAGTTACATTTATTGACAAAGAGAGCCTTTTGATAATAATAACTTAATTTTTAGTGTGAAAGTTATGACAAAAAATAGTGCAAAAACTTATGACAAAAATAATTAAATTTTAGAAAATTTGTGAAGTGTAACGTTAAGAAGGTACCTACTTGTTTGAATTGTTCATTTACAATACTACCCGCAGCAAAACTTTATTTCTGTGATGAGTATATTCCTACTATAAAAACGAAAAAAGAATGTTTATAAAGGCGACATAGAAATAATTGTGTTATTGTTGTCGTTCATAGGTGTGGAATAATAATATGAATGATTTTGAACTCTTTATATATTAGTAATGTATAATAGTGACATCTATTAACTAACTGTGAAACCAAGTTTGATATAACTTTTTAGAAATATGGCTGAATAAGGTAAAATTACATTGAAGAGCCATAGATGTCGCAACTCGCACTCGATTTCATAAATACATGATACACAATGATTTGTGTTTTGAATATAGATTCTCTTTTAGTTTACTTTATTATAGAAAGCAATACTACCGCCTTTGAAAAGGATATAATTTTATATGAAAACATCAGATTGATATTTTATTGACGACCAAAATCTAGAGATATATGTTGTAGAATTAAAAAAACAATTTTGAAAATTTAAATAGAAAACAATTTATACAGTTATGACCTCGCGCAATAGAGTAACCGTATCTACCGTAAGGGATTTAGAGTCTAAACTACAAATTGCTTTAGAAAACCTCCAATCAAAAAACATATTATGTGAGGAGTTATTACAGGAGCAGGAAGAAAAGGAGAAGGAGATAAAAAATATTATTTATAAAAACTCAGAGTTAAAAAAAGAATTATCTAATTTATATAAAGACTATAAAAATTTGATCAATCAACGTGATGAACTTCAAACCCGTGTCAACAACCACACAGAAAGTATCAGTGTATATGAACAAGCTATATCCCATAACTCCCACTTACAGCGTGAGCTGGAGGAAGCAAAACATACTATTTACCAGTTAGAACAAAATAAGCAGTCACAATCATTGCACAATAACAACAAAAGTCTATTTGATGAACTATCAATGCAGGAATCTAGCGTCACATTAGGTTTTAATCTTTTTAGTAGAAGAAACAAGAAAAAACTTGCCAAACTTAAAAAATGTATATTCAAAGCCACGCCCACATCAAAAGGGGCAAAAATCGTCTTCAAAAAGTATCAAACATTAAGAAAGGAAAATATTAGAATATTGAAACAACTTGACCAACAGACAAATAAAATGAATAACAACTTAGCAATGTATAATTCGGATGTAATTACACTACAAAATAGAATAAACAAACTACAAAATTATCTTAAAAATATAACTATTAAATATGAAAACGCACACAAACAAATTCAGGGACACTTTTTAGCTGCAAACGAATTAGTTAATCTCTGTTTATGTAATGAAAAACAACTTGATTGTTTAACTAACAAGCAGTGCACTTGTAAATTGCCTGTAAACTTGCATCTATGCAATGAAAACTCAAAGGTAAATAAAAAAAATGAAGTTGTAATGTTTAGTGATAGCATTGGTATTGGTATGGGCACGCGCATAAGTATGTATGGTAATCATAAAGTAGTGAACAATTGCTATTCGAAATATGCAGCCTCAGATGTGCTGTATAAGATAAAAAATTCTCATATATCTAACGATAATATTATAATTATATTATTAAGTAACTGCGAAAATCTGAATAAAAACTATATTATGGAATGTATAGAACACGTGGTAAAGAAAAGACCTAAACAAATTATTTTGTGTGCGTTTCCGTATTCCCATGCTTATACCGATAGAAAGAATAAACGTGTTCATCACGTTAATACTTTCCTGTATAATTTAACTTGCCAGTATAGTGATCAAATTATGTTTTTTGATATTAATAAATTTATCAAAAGGTGTTTTATATCAAAACACACTGCATATTTAAATAGTCGAAATAAAGATGTGATTGCTAAGTTGCTAGCTTATAATGTTGATTTAATTTTTAGTAATACCACTTTTCCACTGAATGCAGTGAGTGTTGACAAAAATTAAAAAAAAAAATGATTACGCGTTGTGTTAACGCAGGCATATTTAAAAGTTAACTTTCCAGGATTTTTTGTTATTTTTAATAATTCATTAGATATTGTTTTGAACGATGAAATTTAGGCAGTTAACAATTTATGAAATTATATTATGACTTAGATTATGTGATCTGTATAATTTATTTAATGGTTTGACATTATGTTTGTTTGAATCATGTAATCAATAGATACTCAATAGATATTATTAATCTTAAGCTGCTGTAATCATACCTTGATTTATTTAAGTTTTTTTTGATAATGGTTCAAATTATTGATACTCTTTTTTAATGCTTATAAAATGTATATGAGTAGGTATATCAAATCTGATACAATTTGGTATACCATCATAGACCTATTGTAGTTGACTTTCAAAAAATGTATTCTTGAAATACTTACTTTGAATAAAATATATCTATCTATCTATCTATCTATCCACTCTTGTCGTTGTCTTGCTCAGATCGTATTTCCCCTCTGTTAAGTACATTTTATTTTTCAAGTATTGCTTCGTAATAATTCCAGTTATCTTATATAAGTTCCTTGGGTGCAAGTAAGTTCTTACTAATCTAAGTTAGATAGTCAATTTAAGGTAAATTAGTAAGAACTTACTTTCGCCAAACACATCTATTGTTAAAAATATTGATATCAATCGCATCTGTGGTCTAGTGGTCCAGGGTTAGCGTCGACCACGTGAGGTCTCGGGTTCGATTCCCGGGTCGGGCACTTAAAAAAAATGTTTTTTCAGTTTTCTGACAAACACAAAGTTACCCGAGATTGGAAAATGCCCGGTTGACGATAGGCTTGCCACCTATCACATTTGTGGGACCAAGTATCTTCGGCTAATCGTGGGTGCACTTGTTGTACCTCTGCCTACCACTTCGGGGATACGGGCGTGAAGATACTTTCAATCGCCTATAAATTTTAACACTTTTTCTGTATGTAGTGCAAAATATTGATTTAAGCATTAGATTTAATGTCGTAGATATATTTCTTGATTTAAACACCTTATGGATAATTGTTAAAACTAGCAATCGTCCTGTAGCCAAAATTCGACCATAACTAGACAATAAAATTTCTTTGAAGTTCGACAACAGACTTTAGTCGTAAAGAATATAATTGTATGCATATAAATATATAGGTATAAGAATTTATTTATAATATTTCTTTTGCATAATATGATTTAAAACTATTAGGTTTCTATAGTCCTTCGTAATGTAAACTTTAGCTATGCCAAATTTCATTCTTCACCATTCGCGTCTTATTTAGAGGAAATTAAAAAGAGGTATAAAGAGTTTTCCCTTCACATATTTATATTATTCGTGACATTATACACAGAAATCTCTAATCCGTGATACTATATATTTATTAGGGCGAGCGAGGCGAGCCCTACACTAGGCGACTTTCAATGCACTTTTGTGGTACATTTTACTAAAAAAGTATCGCACTTTTAGGTTTGAGCATTGACGTGGTGGTTTAAATTCATGTCTAGATATGTTATCTATCATTAAAATTCTATTTCATAAACATTAAAAAATAGAAGATACATTTTGTATTAGAATTTTATTACTGCTAACGCCATCTATTATAAAACTAACGAGTTAAAATGCTACAAAGCTACACTAGGCGACGATTTGTGCCCTTTAGTGGTACATTTTACTAAAAAAATATCGCACTTTTAAGTTTAAGCTTTGGCGTGGTAGTTTTATTTCATTTAATTCATTTTCATTCACTCCATTTTAATACAATATTAATCTATTAAAACACTTGTACTTTTTAACTTTCCACTACGTAGGTATGTAGATAGGGAGGTTACCGATTTTGCTCCGATTTTCAAAAATGGAGTTTTCACCATACGTCCACGTTTTGTGGTCTTAGGAACCATTCTCGACTATTTTCGCGATAACGTCAGTATGTCTGTATGTATGTGTGTGTCAACAACTCATAAGTTTTGTTAACGCCTGGACCGATCGAAACGCGGTTGATGGCATTCGATTGGATTCCGCTCAACTTATACTTCCTGAAAATTTGAACCAAATGTGCCCAAGAGATTTTGAGAAATTTGAAAAAACCCAAAAAAATTGTGGCGAAACAAATTTTTTTTTAAATAACTTCCAGATTAATGTACTGTTGAGTACAAAAACTAATCAGCTATATTCCTCAAAAATTACGTCTAATGCATAAATTGCCTCAAAGTCAGTTTATTCGTTTGGAAGTAATCGTTGACGAAAATTTTGAAAAAGTGTTTTTTCGACATAATTTCAAAATATTTCAACCAATAATTTTGGTATTCTACGATATTTTAGTACTAAAAAATTACGTCAAATGCCCTTTTAAAAATCAAAACCGAATCTCTGTTTCAAAAGTTACAGCTTTTCAAATATTAAAATTGCGTTTTCTTTAGCAAAGTTACTTAATATTTTTGAAATAACTTTCAGGCTAATATATACCGATTCACTTAAAAATCTTTTCATCTTTTCTCCTTTAAAAACTACGCCACGTACCGATAATTGGTTAAAAATCGGTCAATTTGTTTGGGATCTATCAATGACGAAAAATTTTAAAAAAAAGTGTTTTTGACATTGCTTCGAAATTTTTGAACCTACCGATTTTTTAGCTAAAGCATTATTTAAGTTGGGTTGAATGCCATTTGAAATCCAAATCGATCATCGTTTCCAAAATATACAGCATTTCAAAAATCAATTTACTGCCATTTTTATCAAAACAGATGTTTATACTGAAAAAACCTATGCTTATAGTTTTTACTATATTAAGCTTAAAATACGTTAATTTAGCGGGAAGTTTCAGGGATGGCTTGCAAGGTCAACCATTTACAGATTACAGACAGTGATAGGTGACCAGTCTATCACCAACTGGGTACTTTCCAATCCCGGGCAACGTCGTTTTTATCAGCAAACTGAAAAAACACATTTTTGATTTGCCTGACTCGGGAATCGAACCCTGGGAGTTTCTCTGATGGAAAAATTCGAAAAATTTATTCGCTGAGTTTCTACCGCCAATTCTTCGTGCTTGCGGTAAGTCCAATATTAATTCTAAAAATTTTGAATGTTAATTAAATTAAATTTTCTTTATAAGATCAACTTTTATTTTTAAAACTCATTTTTCCTAGAAAACTCTTTTACAAGAAAGTTACCATAAATAAAAATAGATTTCTATCAATATTAGACTTCAAGAGAGAAGTGGTGGCGCGAGATAGATCTTGAGTTGCTACATATTATAGGTAGGTACTATATTATAGGTAGACCAGAAAATATGGTGTAAAATATGTAGATAACCTTTATAATTGTTCTGTGTAGATGACATTGATAATTATAGAAATCGTGTTTTTAATAAATCAAGAAAATCTTAAAGAATTTTTCTTATACGTAAGTACTAAAAAAATTATCTTAGAAACATTTTATTTTTTATTTTGCCTGACGACGCCTTTGATGCGAATGTAATAAATAAAGTCCATGGTACATTTAAAGATGTTAAAGTCCATGATACATTAAAAGATGTAATTCGCATAAAAATAATTTCCTAAGAATATTACTTAGCGAGCCCTTACAAAGCTCTGCTTTTTGCTAGTATTATATTATCTTAAAAAAAAGGTACAGAGTTTTTCCTTCACGTATTAATTTATAGATAACGTGACAATTATCTATGACTAGCTGACCCGGCAAAGGCTGTTCTGCCTTTTCAATCAATCAATCAAATAATTTTTATTCAAAATAAGTATAAAAATACATTTTTTGAACGTCAACACCAGAAAATAAAATATCATTACAAAAGTAACAGTAAGTAGGTACATAGTTAAATATAACATTGAAAAATTAAATCATTTTATAATAATGTCAAAAAAAAAAAATAAGAAGAATATAGTAAATGTCTCATGTCTTACACGTGTCAAAAAATTATATTAAAGTCAATAAATTAAAAAATAGTACATACGTTAAAAAATGTCAAATGATAATATAAGTAAAATAATCAAAAAATGCAAGGAAAATATATAAAAATGATCAATAAGGAATTAAAATGTTACAAGTACTTACTAATGGTAATTGATATTAATATTTACAAAACCCAAGCATTACTGTCATTAAAATAATCATCTACTTTATAATAAGCTTTTTGACAAAGAGCTCTCTTTATGAAAATTTTAAATTTCTTTTCAGAAAAATTTACAATTTCTTCAGGAATCATATTGTAAATCCGGACACTGAACTTTTTAACTACTCTTATTTTTTTTCTATATTTTCTCACCTTTTAAACCTTCCCTAGACTTCAAAAATTAATTCAAAACCAAAATTAGCCAAATCGGTTTAGCCGCTCTTGAGTTTTAGCGAGACTAACGAACAGCAATTGATTTTTATATATTATGTCGCAGTGAAATTGTCAATAGCCGTTAGATTATAATCTACCTAGGGGTTTTATAATTTGGTTAGGTTAGGTTAGCAGTTAAATTATAATATCACTTAGGTAGATCTAACGGTATTGACAATTTCACTGTGACACATATAAGATATAGATTGTATCGTGAGAATCGTGAGAAATTCCGTTAAATTTGGTAGTGTTGCCATATAAAAATATGATTACAATTTGTTTTAGCTTAGCTTGATTTATGAGCCAGTTGCTAAAACGTCAAAATAACTCTCTTGATGCCAAATAACTGTTGTTTTATTAAGTTTACTAATAATTGAATACACTATTGGCATTGAGATAGAGGTACGCGCGTTAAACTTAATACAATATCCTATCGACACGGGTTTCCTTCTGTGGAAAAGTCAAGTTTCGTGGTATTTCTTCAAATAATCATCAAGCATCAAAATGTCAAACTGTTTCCAAAGTTGTTTTGCCTGTATTTTTTCTAAGAAAAAGCCGCTCCAAGCATTTTGTATAAGTGTTTTATAAGTTTAAAAGGCTTTAGTGTAGTGTGGCTTTGGTGTTATAGTGTTTAAGTGGTAATTTTTCATAGTGTCGTGCTGTGCAAAGGTTAGTTTTTGTTCCCGCTATTTGTGTGATTTGGGATATTTTCATCAGTTGCAGGTTGCGGTTTGGTGAGTAGTAGCAAGTAAGACTTCTAATAAATGGAATCCAAAAGAATATTCTTGCTTAAATTGTTAATATCACTGTAGAAATAGTTTGTAAAGTTTTGTTTTGCTTAGGTGAAAGGCTGACTTTCAGTTCTAATGTTGTTGTATGTCTCCTGTTCATTTAAACCAACATTAGGTTATTAAAAGAAATAACCTTTTATTAAATTAGACTTTTTTTATTTAAAAATGCTTGTATTTTAAAGTTTATATATAGAATAAATATCTTAAATTCATTACAGCTCATAGTTGCAGGGATATCATGTTTTCATAAAGTTGGTATGCTCAAAATCAGTACATTAAACATCATTATTTTGCTTCAAACAAGATAGTTAATATTATATTTGTATTTGAAACTTATATTAACATGAATAAAGTAGTTTGCAATAGAAAGATGAGTTATATACTTCCAATAAATAGCAGAAGCATTATTGAATTTAGTGATATGTGCTTTAATAAAACTAGAAATCACATATTACATGTATGTTATAGTCCCGTAAATTAACTTCTGGTTCAATTATTGGTTAATTATGATGATGGCAAATGTTATACCTGTACTTGAAAATTTGAAAGATGATTGATGTGAATGTAATTAGTTAAGAATATCAGCTGCTAAGTTCAACACCGAGTATAATTAATATTTAGATGATAAAATTTCACAAATGTAACCTCTTTGACGCAAACTGACTTAGTTTAGGATGAGGAATCATAAATCAATATAGAATGTGTCTTATAGGGTGTCATTTCGAGCCATGTAAAATTAGCTGTGTGTGTTTTAAAATACTACATTGTGGTTGCCCATGTCCAGTATTACATAATACTGGTTTGAGTATGATGGGGAAGATTTGATAGGTTTGAGCAGCAAAGTATTAGTGCTTTTTTCGCCAGCACTAGACGTTATTAAAAAAAACATGCCATGTGTAATTGTTTGTAGGGGCCTATGTCAAGTGTTTGATACTGATTTAGAATCTGGTTGAGTTGATGGGAGTGATAACATAGCAGATAATCCAGTGTTAACAATTTAGTTAGGTTGAGGTATTAACTAATGCGACAAAAATTGAGTATAGTGGCTGTGTTTGTAGAGAACTCCAATTAGTCACTGTAAAATAGACTATTTAAGTATGACAAAAAAGTGAAAACTACAAGTATGGAGACATACATCCAACGTTACTCTCTGTAGTTAGGTGAAATGAGCAGTGAATAGGTAAGCCTCAAAGACTGAGTACTGTGGCTATGTTTGAGGAAGCCTACGTCCAGCATGAGACATAACTAAGTAATTCTGTTAGGCTGAATAGGTGGTGAAAAAGGAAGCGAACAAAAGTAAAGTGATGGGTGAGCGGTGATGAATTTAAATGTATTAATGTATGAACATTGAATATTAATGTTACAGCTTTAAATTAGTGTGGAGGCCTATGTCCAGTATTCATTATCACTATAAAGTCTCTTTAGGTTAAATAAGGAGTTTAATAATGATGAGTACGGAACCCTCCATCCAGCAATAGTCTTCACTAATAAATATAGTTAGGTTAAATAAGCTGTAAAAAATGTAAGCATAGATGAACCGAGTAATGTGGTTTTATTATGGAAGCCTATGTCCAGCATTATCGCTAAACAGTATGACTAAGATGTAGCAGGTAGATGTATTGAATCAAAACATTCAATCATCACAAAAAAAAAATGTGTTGTTGCTATGTTTGTGGAGGCCTATGTCCAGTCTACTATTTCTAAATAGTCCCTTTAGATTTAAGTAGGAAATGAAAACAATGAGTACGAAAGTCTACAGCCAGCATTAGTTTTCACTAATAAATGTGGTTAGGTTAAACAAGCAGCGATAAAATGAGCATCAAAGAACTGAGTAATGTGGCTACATTTATGGAAGCCTGTGTCCAGCATTAGTCATCACTAAA
Source organism: Apodemia mormo (assembly GCA_036924255.1). Taxonomy (NCBI): domain Eukaryota; kingdom Metazoa; phylum Arthropoda; class Insecta; order Lepidoptera; family Riodinidae; genus Apodemia; species Apodemia mormo. The sequence goes on from JAUPFN010000011.1 coordinate 6,939,650, forward strand.
CAATGTGATTAGATGTAGGAGGCGGTTGGATTGAATTGGAGCAATAAATTAATAAATACACCAAAAACAGTGTGTTCTGGCTGTATTTGTGGAGGCTGATGTCCAGTACTATCAGTGAATTGTCTATTTAGGTTTAATTAGAAGATTAAAAAGATGGGTATGGTAGCCTAATCCAGTACTGGTCTTCACTAATAAATATAATTAGGTTAAATAGGCAGTGAAAAATGTAAGCATCAAAGAACCGAGTACTTCGCTACCTGTGAGGAAGTCTGTGTCCAGCATTAATCATCACTAAATGATATAATAAGAAATAGGAGGTGGTTGGATAGAATTGGAGCATTTTAATAATACAGGAAAAACAGTGTGTTCTGGCTGTTTGTAGAGTCTTATGCGCAGTACTAACTATCATTGAATAGTTAGTCTATTTAGGTTTAATTATGAGATTCAAAAGATGGGTATGGTGGCCTACATCCATTACTGGTTTTCACTAATAAATATAGCTGGGTTAAAAAGGCAGTAAAACATTTAAACATCAAAGAACCGAGTACTGTGGTCACATGTGAGGGAGCCTGTGTCCAGCATTACTCATCACTACATGATATAATTAGAAATAGGAGGCAGTTGGATTGAATTGGAGCATTAAATGAACGCAGTAAAAAAACAGTGTGTTCTGGCTATGTTTGTGGAAGCTTGTGTCCAATAATAACTGTCATTGAATAATCTATTTAGGTTTAATTAGGAAGTTAAAAAGATGGGTATGGTAGCCTACATTCAGTACTGGTCTTTACTAATAAATATAGTTGGGTTGAATAGGCAGTAAAAAATGTAAGCATCAAAGAACCGAGTACTATGGCTACATGTGAGGAAGCCTGTGTCCAACATTAGTCATCACATGGGAGCATTAAATTAATGCAGCAAAAAAGTGTGTTCTGGCTATGTTTGTGGAGGCTTGTGTCCAGTATTATCATTGAATACCTAATCTATTTAGGTTTAAGTAGGAAGTTAAAAAGATGGGTATGGTAGCCTACATCCAGTACTGGTCTTCACTAATAAATATAGTTGGGTTAAATAGGTAGTAAAAAATGTAAGCATCTAAGGACCGAGTACTGTGGTTCATGTGCGGAAGCCTGTGTCCAGCATTAGTCACCGCTAAACAATATAATTAGAAATAGGAGGCGGGTGGATTGAATGGGAGCATTTTATTAATACAGCAAAAAACAGTGTGTTCTGGCTGTTTGTGGAGACTTGTGCCCAGTACTAACTATCATTGAATAGTTAGTCTATTTAGGTTTAATTAGGAGGTTAAAAAGATGGGTATGGTAGCTACATCCAATACTGGTTTTCATAATAAATATAGTTAGGTTAAACAGGCAGTAAAAAATGTAAGTATCAAAGAACCGAGTACTGTGGCTACCTGTGAAGAAGTCTGTATCCAGCATTAGTCATCATTTAATGACATAATTAAAAATAGGAGGTGGTTAGATTGAATGGGAGCCAAAAACCAAATTAATACAGCAAAAAACAGTATGTTCTGGCTATGTTTGTGGAGGCTTATGTCCAGTACTAACTATCATTGAATAGTCTATTTCGGTTTAATTAGGAGATTAAAAAGATGGGTACGGTAGCCTACATCCATTACTGGACTTCACTAATAAATATAGTTAGGTTATATAGGCTGTCAAAAATATAAGCATCAAAGGACCGAGTACTGTGGCTACATGTGAGGAACCCTGTGTCCAGCATTAGTTACTAAAACAATGTAATTAGCAATAGGTGGTTGGATTGAATTGAAGCATTAAATTAACATAGAAAAAAGGCAGTGTATTGTGGCTATGTTTTTGAGGTCTTGTGTCCAGTATCAACTATAACTAAATAGTTTGTTTAGTTTTAATAATTAGAAGATTAAAATAATGGGTATGGTAGTCTACATCCAGCGTCGTCATTGGTACCACTATCACCATCACTAGTAAAAAATGGAAGCATCAAAGAACCGAGGTTTATGGAACCCTATGTCCAGCATAAGTTATTGCGAAACAATATGATTAGATGTAGGAGGTAGTTGGATTCAACTTAAGTGTTAACACAGAAAAATCAGTGTTGTGGCTATGATTGTAGAAGTATTCAAGCCTAGTGTGTGACTTTATTTTTGGAATCCTATGTCCAGCTTAAGACAATCTTGTTTTATTGGAGTAGGAGGTGGGTGGTATATTAAATCAGCAACAAACTGAAGGTATTACTTATCCTTATGCTTCAGTCACCTCTATAGGATTTGGTTTTTGATGAGTGAGAGGTGATAAATACTAAACATTATATGTTTTTGGAAGCCTATGTTTAACATAAAATGTAATTAGTCATCTATGATAAAAAGAGATGAATTTAAACAGGAGGGAACCGAGTATTGTGACCATGTCTGTATGTTTGTTCTAAACCCATGTTAACCATTAGCCATCACTAAAAGATTTAGTTAAAAAGTATTGCAAGTAATCATTTTAAGCAACAACGAATTTTGTAATTAGGGTAGTAGTTTTTGGTTATCATTTGTCACCACTGACCGATGTGGCTAAGATTGAAGGGAAACTGATTTTGATCCAATCATAGTAATAAGCTAATTTATGCCCAGCATTAGACATCAAAAATTTAATTAAGATGGATAAGAAGTCATAGATTTACGCACTAAAAGATGGTGTTTTAACGTTATTTGTGGAAGACTACATCTAGTATTGAATGTCTGATTGAGCAGTCTGTTTAAGATGTATGAAATATTGTAGATTGAAGTAACAAAGGTGAGAGTGGCTGTATTGTGTAGTTCAAAGGTAAATCACATCATAATTTAATTATAAAATATGAAAGGTAATATTAAATAGATTACAACAGAGTTTATTTTGCAAGGAAACATGCAAGTAAAATCTAATAACATATCATTTTTTTAGGCTAAGGGAACCTAAGATATTTTTAAGTCAATAACTTTATTTATCTCAGTACAGTAAAAATTAAAAGTTATATAACAAAAGCTTTTGCCTAGTAGTGGGTCAGCATAAGTTTTTTGAAAACATGCTAAGAATTGGATTAGTCACTTCTAGTAATAGACTGTGATTTTTAGATAGAAAAAAAATTGATAGTAAAACTAACTGGCAGTCACCAGAAAGTTTGACGTTTGAATAATACATTTTTTAATCTTTATAAGAAGTGTGTAAGGTACTGTTAGGGATATGAAACATTTTTATGACATGGCTGTGATGAATTAAAGGCTATTATGGCCAGTTAATTATTGATTACAATGCTCTTACGCATGTAATACAGGAACATTTTAGTAAATGTAAAATTACAAATAGCATACCAACTTATGATAAATAAAATATATTGAATAAGAACAAATTTTATACTTTCTTGGCAATGCTAAGAATTTTTCAATAATCCCAATGACTAATACATACTATTTTGGAATTTAAATATTTCATATTGAATGTAAAAGCTTCTTCGCTCACAGGCTATATTCTGCACTTCGCAGCAAGCAATATTGTGTGTCAGAATTAAATACTTAACTTTATAATAAAAAGTGAAAGCTTCATTATGAAACTATTCAAAATAATTAGATTAAAATTATTTAGCAAAAAGATTAAGTACTTTACAGAAGGATTCTAAACATAATTTTTTTGGTGATATAAAAATGCTACTATTTTTAGACAGAGTTTGGTACTAAAAAATGTTACAATATTAAAATGACATACAGCAATATTATAAGTAATTGAAGTTATGCCTTTTGCCGTTTTGGATTCCTTTTATTGTAATTTTAATTTCAACCATAGTGCCATTACCACGTCTGAGAAAGTTTATCTTTCTCATAACTTTTTTATTTGAACAATTATATAATTTTAATTTTTAAAAGACTATGTATATTTCTTTATTTGTAAAAAATCATTATTGTGATATTTTTTTAAATAAAGGTACCTGGAGTTGTTTAATTTATTTCCAACCCTAAGCAAAATAAAACACTACGGAATTGCCTGTCTACTTATTTACCTGTGTTAAACCTTTCCCATTCATTCCTATGGTAATTTGATGCAAAACATGTATCTTTTATAAAGGTCCTTTTTGATGGGTGAATAAAAGTTGCATGTTTGCAAGGTATATGGTATATGTCATATATACATGCCATAAAAATTTTAGTATGTGGCATATATACTTTAAAGTAATTTAGAAGTTTTATTTTCCCTTGACAAATGGTTAATTTTTGGGTTATGCTTATCAGTTCCAGCCCAGTTTATTCCTGGAAGGACAGGCGCTGGTCTTCTAATTCTAAATGGATTTACCTTTTATATGAAAAATCATCAAGCTCATGGGAAGAAACAGTGGTATTGTTCATCGAGAGATGTCCATGGGTGCCGAGCAGATGTCATCACATATAAGGGGTTTGATGGTAGAGATTATATTTCAATATTCAGAGGTAGGCATATACATGACCCACCACGTCTCAGACAGTGTCACGATGGTAGATTTATAAGAGAAAAAGACTTTTTTGCACGGCAATCACTAAAATGATCGTAACATAATTTTTTTTGTTGTATACATACATTTTTTATATGAAATCATGTGATTCAATCGAATGTACTTAGGAATATACATGTCATTCGCATGTTTCTGATGTAGGGACCTGCTAGTTTATACATAGTTGGACAATGTTTGTGAATATTTTAGAATACAGTGTTCTTACAAATCGAAAATTTTATTTCGACAATTTATTTTTTAGTGCATTGGTCAATATTAAAAAAAAAGCGTATTTTTTATTTGGTTTTTTATTTTGCATCTAAAAATTGTGTCTGTATATTGTATAGTGCAAATATTATATTTGAAGGTTTTGTTTTCAGAAATTTACTACTTACCCTCACACAGAACTGGCAGTATGGTGTTGATATTTAAAGATAATAAATATTGGATCAACAATAGGTACCAAAATACAATAAATTGGACATGCAGGGATCGCAAGCGTTTAGGTTGTAGCAGCTGCATCCAAACTACAGTTGAGGGCCGTTACATCAAGCATAAAGGTTTTCATAATCATGAAGACAACTACACCAAGTATAACTTTAACGACTGATGCCGCGATGGCACTTTGCCTGTAATCACATCGGTGAAGAGCTATAGCCAAAAGACGGATATGTGAATTTTTTCCAAAACATTCCTTAGGGTCTTTTTATATTGTACCGTTGTGAAAGCGACAAAATTCCTAACATTGCGGCGTTTTGTCGCGGCAAGGTGCCATTTGCTTAGCTGGCTTTTTCACGTACCGGACGTGAGCTAATATATAAAATCATGTAGACACCATTTTTTAAAATTCTATAATGTGCAATGTTTCCACATTGCTGGTACTGTTCTAGAGTAGTAAATACTCATTACGTGTGTAATTTTTATTATGAAAATTCGAATTATTGTATTTCTGGTTTTTTAATCAGCTCTTATCTTTAATCAAAGATAATTTGGTAAAATCTGAATTGTATATTATAATTTAAATAAGTTTGCCGCTTAGAAATCATTTTAATTTTTACGCTAATTCCCCACGGCGATTTTAAGGCATGCAGGAATAAAACTGCCTGTGACTAATGACTGCGTGTCCATTTGTAGGTTCTAATCACTAAGCGGCACACATATTTTAAAACTACTATATTTTTTGTTTGAATTGTTTAGAAAAATAGGAAAGTTCCATAATATTAATGTATTTCATAAATAGAAAAGTCGGCGGCGCCTAGAATGACTTATTATTAATACACAAATGTAATACGTCTTCGATTGTTGTTAGTAAGTTATGCTAGTACTTATATATACGTAATATATCACAGTTTAGATAACATATAGATATAGAATTGGGGCAAGTAAGACAGAAGTCTTTTGCCATCAAATTTAGTGAATCACATCTATTTATATAGGTATTAAATTAAATAGTGCTTTTTGTGTAGAACGATTATTCAAATAATAGACACACTGTCATTTTTATTGTACTACTTTACTTGTAAGTTGAAATTATTAAAATGAATTGGTTTTTTCTTGTTCATGTTAATTCTTAAGTCAATCTTAACAAAATTAATGTGCCATCTATCAGTATCAGTGTGACTTCATCAGTTATACATACAGTGTCCCAATTCACGTAACAAAAATTCAATCGAATTAAAGCTCTTTAAGCTCTTAAACACAAAAATACAGTACAAAGTCGCGTCGTGCTACGACGTGGTATCATGTGTAAACGCTTTGGTTCCAATCTTTTTACGTGAATAGAACCCATCTTAGTAGAATAGAAAATAAGTGTTTAATCGCCTGTCATCAACAATTTAATAAAACTAATATTTATTCATAAATAGCAATAATTAGGTACAAATATTATGTTACTTATGTAAATGAGTGAGAAAAATATGCGTAAAATAATGTATAGTTTTCGTATCAGAAGCAGGGTTTTAAATTTATTGTGATTTTAAAAAAGACAAAGTATGCTTAGTCAGCATCTAGTTTTTCCATTGTCGTCCTCTTTTCAATATAGTGCTGTGAATTATGTTAAGTTTATTTTTGCATTTGAATAATTTCACTTAAATAGGTATAAAGTAGTGATTAAGTCAAAGTCGTTGTTAAATTGAAAAAATGAATTGATGTCCAAAATCACCTGTACATTCAAATTCATAGTGAAACTGATTATAACCACGACTGCATTTTCATTATCACAAGTGAGTTTCGTTTTTTAGTGCTTTGGTTACTGTTCTGGTGTGAACGAATTTACATTCGTTAATCGAATCCGACTTTTAATTTTAATCTAGTTTTGCATGTATACTATGTCCATTTAGATACCTAATTTTTAAAATAAACGTAGTGATAATAGCGTGTCTCAAATAATACTAACTCGTAGTACTTAAATATTTTTTATTTATTTTATTCTAAGCATTACTTTTTGACTTAATTTTTTAGTGTTAAATATTTTTTTATCATATTTAAAAAAAGTTTTTCGGATTTTTTACGATTTGTTGCTATTTATTTATGTTTAAACATTTATGCAAATTACACTGCCTTTAACCATTTTTAAAATAAGAATGCATAAAGAATAAAGTTCACTTCTAGAAAATGGGGATGCCGGTAAGTTTCTTAGGCTGATTTTAGTGTCACGTTGACCGCACGTTGACGGTCGGCTTTCATGGGCCAATATGTATGTAGGTAGTCATAGGTAGCGTTTTTGAGTCGCACACACCGCTCAGCGCTGACGGCTGTAGGCTAGATACATCAATACCGACCGTCAGCGTGCGGTCAGCGTGATAGTAAAACCAGCCTTGTTGTAAATTATTGTTAATTTACAACAAGTAATCATTAATTTATTAAAAAAAAACGTGAGTATGTGTTTGAGTATGTGTGTGTTAGTGCATACTGTGTACATGCATAAGAAGTTAAACTTCTAAGTTATGTCCTATTCGTAATTATTAAAATAATCCCTCACAAATTTTGAATTTTTGCAATTTTTGTCTTAGTTAAATTACTACCTGGATATGTACTTGAAAAATTGCTTACTATATAATTCATATATTATATTTCTTAATTTCCTATTGGGATTTTAGTCAGGCATTTTTCCCCGTGATTAAACTGGTCGAGGCTTATAATATTTTCCTCTCTCACCCTCTGTGTATTGATAATTATAGTTTCCATAAAGACAATATTTTTAAGATAAAATAATATTCCAATGTCGTCGTTAAAAAGCTCTCTTGAGCTTTTAATTTTAGAAATCATTTTAATATGTTTGTTTTCTGCTATAAATTTAACAGTAAAATAATTTACCCTTGGTTTAACCTTTGGTAATAACTAGTCTTAAAAACCTTTAGATTATGTCCTAGTCAAAGAGGCTTAAATGAATATAAAAAAACGTGTGCCAAACATTTATACGTATGTGTATCATAAAACAGTTGATTTTAAATGTAGTAGTTTATAATTTTTATAAGATATAAATATAGTTATAAAGATTATGAATAGTGATTTTATTTTAGAATTAAACGCTGTTAATTTATTTTCAAAATAGTAACTTATTTTTATTGGCGGCCTAATAAAATGATGTTTTTGAAGACAAATTTTTGTGCTTATAATAATTGCGTTTTTTTTTTAATTTCATCGTTTTCAAATAATGTATTAGTTAAATTGGGACTCATTCAAAGTAAAACGAAATTCGTTTTGTGACGACTGTCTTGTGGGCATGCCAGCCAATGTGTGCGTAGCTTTAGAATTTGATAAAGTTTTTCACGTGCGATGAATACGTACGGTGACCTTTTTTATTTATTCAATTATAATATTGGCTAGTGTCATAGACAAGTTAACTAACTTCATTGGATTGGTTACCATATTCATATTTATTATTATACTTTCTAAATGCTTACAAAGTATGTGGAAGGTCAACATATGTATTTATAATTTATACCAATGCATACATCGCTCGCATATATTGAGTCCCTAACTCAAAAAGAAAGATCTTTGTGTGATTACAGTTTTTATTAATCCTACGATACCAATGCATTTTTTACAAAATAAAAAGAATTTCTATGTGGTAAGTCTAAGTACAGAATACCTGTTATAACTAAGTAATGTTTTCCAACCAAATTTCGTTCAAATCCTATAGTAATATGACTTAAATATTTAGATAACTTCTTTTCTTCTTCGGAATTAGGCGTGTCTCAGTTCTTTTACTATTACATATGCATCTATTGGTGGATTGATACTGTGTTTTGGTTAATTGTTTACAAAGTGTTAATTTGTACACATTATGTTAAATATTTAAAGAAAATTCTCTTAAGAACTTTACATGTTGGGATTATACCTTCATGAGGGTTCTACTGAGAGAAACAAGGTTATTCATATTCAGTTATATTGCAATTCCTCAAATATTACACAAGTAATTTAGCCTCGAAAAAACTGAAATTACTTAATTGCGCAAAACGATATTTCATTCCAAGACAACAAGTTCGGCCCCATATGGAATATTGTTCACATATCTAGACGGAAGTCCCTCAACATCAAACCCTCCAATTTGACAGAATACAACAGAGAACTATTCGGCTAATCGACAATCCCGTCTTACCGACACAGTCTTCACAGAGACATTGTTTTTGTATGCATATTCTACCGGTTATAAATGGGGACTGTTCTGATGAAATTTTTCAATACGTACCATGTAGTTTAAGTTCGACCGGTCATTTGACCAGTAATAGATTTATAAATGCAGTGAACAATACCCATTATATGAACGTCGAATATTTTCTTTAAAAATTGAAAAAATACCAAAAACACATATGAGAGGGATTAAGATATCAACCGCATATCTAAATTAAAAAAAATATATATATATATATATATATATATATATATATATATATATATATATATATATATATATATATATATATATATATATATATCGCCCAGAAAGGAGCTAACCTACTGGAATTAATTTCGGAGATGTCGAGAGTAATTTTAGTCTAGTCCTGCATCCACTTTTCGCCTTCGCCCTATACGCCTTAGTGAAAGATTTCATCTACACCACCTTGAAGCTTGGTCATCTATCACTGTTCGCTTTCATGCACATTTCTAGCCCGAGCAGTAAAAGTCTGAAACAGTCTTCCTAACACGGTGTTTCCAAGAAGCTCTGATAAGGTTATATTTGAAAGGAGGCTTAACAGTTTCTGTAGACGTCGGCATCGCGGGTAGCCTCTTTTGTGGTCAATGTCCATGGACAGTAGTGACTGCTTTCCATCAGGTGGCCCATTGGTCGTGTATCATCAATTTCTATATAAAAACACGATTTATTGGTGGATTACTACTGTATTTTGCTTAAAAATTACAATTAAATAATCTTTACGAATCATGTTACTTGAATATTTAGAGAAAGTCCTGTCAAGACACATGTTTCGATTAGAAGAAAGTCTTACTGAGAGAAAAAAGTTCAGACTAAGACATTTTGCTTCATTCACTATATAATCTATACATATAATAATAAAAATAAAATCGTAAGAAAGTAAAAACTGTACATTGAATATTTTTTTAAAAGAATACTTGGGGCGTGATCTACAATCGATATCGAAGCCAAAAATATAGTTTTTAGAATTTTTGTCTGTTTGTCTGTATGTATGTCCGGGGTAAACTCAAAAAGTACTGCATGGATTTACTTCAAATTTTGCATGAGTATTACTAACAGGTCGGGTCAACATATAGGCTACATATTATCACGCTATCATCTACAGGGGAGGAGTAGTGCGGAATAAACGAAGTCAGCGCGGACGAAGTCGCAGGCAACAGCTAGTAAATTATAAAACAATTTATTAGTTGATTAATATACTGTTTTGGTTGACTCTTCACATAATGGTAATTTTTAAAACGTAATGTTATTTAAATATTTAGAGAAAATTCTCCTATGGCTTCGGCATGTTGAGATTATACCTTCACGAGGGTTCTTCTAAGAAAAACGAGGTTATTCAGACTAAGATATACAGGGTTACCTTTAAAACACCAGCAACCTCGCAGGACTAGGTAGCTAACATCATATACAACATTTGTTCTACGACTTTTAATAATTTGTTGGATTTTACTTTCAAAGAAAAATTAATATGAATTACATTTTTCGCTTGAACGTTCTTAACTCTACGTGCATCGCAAAGATTAGGTAGGAAAGTGTTACTGTTATTACTACTAGCAGCACATCCGAATGAAGAGTTAGAAATGTCACGACAGGACAATGAAAACATAAAAAATAATTCTTACTTAATGCATTGAGTTATGTCAAAAGTCATAGAACAAATGTTGTTTATAATGTTAGGTATCTGGTCCTGCGAGGTTGCTGGTGTTTTAGAGGTAACCCTGTATAGCAGTTCATTTACTTTTTAATGCCATTATTCATTGGCGGATTATTGCTGTAAACTTTTATGAAGTGGTGGTCTGTACGAGTCATGTTACTTACTATTTAGAGCAAATTCTCTTAAGACCTCTACATGTTGGGATTATACCTTCATGAGAGTTCTACGTAGAGAAACAAGGTTATTCATAATTAGATACTTTGTAGTTTTTTAAATATTAAATACTAGCCTAGCCCGCGACTATGTCCACGTGGATAAATTTCTAAAGTAAAAGTAGCCTAAATTACTCATTACCGTGAATTAAATGGTAGATAACCCCGAGTTTTACCTGCATAGTTCCCGTTCCCGTGGGATTTCCGGAATAAACATTATTCTATGTCCTTTCTCGGGTCTCAAGTTATCTTTGCACGAAATTTCTTTCAAATCTGTTCAGTGGCTTAGACTTGATGAAAAGACAGACAGAGTTATTTTCGCATTTGTAAGTATGGATGTATACAGCGCCGTGCACGCGGTTATGACACAGGGTATACACTATGCGGATGGGTACTTGGTCACAAAAAAATTCCTTTACAGATTTTTAGCATAGCCACAGCCACGCTACGGATCTCTAAGTTGGAAACTATTAGAACAGAACAAGTCTTAGATTTACTACTATTCATGTACATCTTCTACGGCAACAATATCCCGAATCACAGAGCCCGATATACGTTTCATAACCTTTAACATGAATCTTACGAGTTACGTTGACTTTTTAGTATATTATAGTAGTCACGATGGTAGCGACACGTACAGCCAATCGGTCGCATTTTACGAACAGCCTAGCAGAATGGCAGATGGTCTAATCTTCAGAGGGCCCGGACCAAGACGGGGTGAACTCATTGGACAGCTTTTGTTGCTCTGCACATGTTGTTTATACGCAACAATAAAGCAGAAAAGTGGCTTGATAATTCACGATCATTAAGGTCCAGATAAATATGGGTTGAAAAATGCAAAATAAGTGCATATAATATGGACGAAAAAATCGAGAATATGGAAAAAGTAGTATGGAGTATAAAATATCTTTTTTTTTAATTTTTTTAATGTAAATAATTATTTATAATAGTAGCAGTTATATTAAAAAAATCTTTAATAAGACATAAGTATGAAACAAAACGCGATATTCGGCATTTAAAATCCTACATTTGGGTAACACGAGATGGCGTTGTATAGTCATGTGGTGTGGCATCGTGGTGGCGGGAACGCGATATCTATTTTTGATATATATCATTGAATATTTTTTTAAAAGAATACTTGGGGCGTGATCTACAATCGATATCGAAGCCAAAAATATAGTTTTTAGAATTTTTGTCTTGTTGTCTGTATGTATGTCCGGGGTAAACTCAAAAAGTACTGCATGGATTTACTTCAAGTTTTGCTTGAATATTACTAACAGGTCGGGTCAACATATAGGCTACATATTATCACGCTATTACCTACGAGGGAGGAGCAGTGCGGAGTAAAGTCGCTGACAACAGCTAGTATAAAATAAATTCATAATGAATATTCAGAAATTTGTAAATGTCTCGAACATAAAATAAACCGGGCTATAGATGTTTGTTTCCGAATAAAATTTAAATTTTTTATTAACATTCATTTACGGCGAAGATTGTAAGAACACTAAAATCTGCACCACCTGGAAATTATTTCTGCCGGCGCCCATGGGAATTAGGGATGCAGCAGCCGTGTGTAAACCAAGGAACTTATATACGATAACTGGAATTATTACGAAGCTATATTTGAAAAATAAAAATGTACTTTATTTCGTTACTCATAAAGTTGACATTTGTTTCTTACTTAACAGAGGGGAAAAACGTTCTGAGCAAGACAACGACAAGAGTGCATGTTGTCCCTTTCTTGCAATTGCCAGTGTAAATAAAACTATCTGATGGTAGATTTTTATATATTCGGTAATCGTTAAATCCCTTTTATTCAAACACGTCTATAAATACATTAGCATAAAATGTATTGTAGTTATGTGAAAAGTGGTGTAAGACCCATGTGCGAATTCTGCAATTCCATTGAAACAATAAAAGTAGTATAAGACTCATGTGTGGCCTCTGCATTGCTACTTTAATAAGAAAAGTAGTGTAAACCTCATGTGTGGCCTCTGCATTGCTACTGTTATAAGAAAAGTTGTGTAAGACACATGTGCGTCCTCTACAGTGTCACTGAAGCAAGAAAAGTAGAGTAAGACTCATGTGCGCCTTCTGCAATGTCACTGAAACAAGAAAAGAACTATCGGGCGACCACTGTTGTGTCAGTGAAACAAGAAAAATAGTGTGAGACTCGTGTGCGGCCTCTGTAATGTCACTGTAATAAGAAAAGTAGTGTAAGACTCATGTGAAATCTCTGTGATGCCACTGAAACAAGAAAAGTGGTGTAAGAAATGAGACTCCTTTATTTTCCGGATCTTCGGCAAGTTTGATCCACGGAATTATTATTTGTTCTGTGGTTTGTTTTGTTTTTCCATTACTTTTCTCGTTTGGTGTCTATAGGCGATGGTTGACTCTTTCCACCAGGAGACTGCTTGTTTGCTATCTTATGAAATAGAAAAAAAAAATATTGATATATTTGTGTGTACGTTTGTTCAATTTCTCCCAAACTATTCGCTTATATTTTTGACTGAGAGAATAGTGCATGTTTTATCAAAATTTTCTAATAGTTTTCAAATTATGGACTTATTAGAGCAGGCTTTTCCATCCTTTATTTAACCGAGTCTCCCCGAGTCAAAAATAATATTTTCATGCCCCCCTTACCTTATTTACCAACTCGTTAATTTTTTGAATGGAAATGTAATCTTACATATTACGTACGACACCCCCCTAACATTTCTCTACTAGTACTAGTACTACTAACTCCCTAGGGGGGTGTGCCCCCCTGGTTGGGAAGTCCTGAATTAGAGGGTTTTGATACTCAGTTTGTTATTTCAGCGGAATTAATCACAACTACAAATGGCAAAGTGTTTATTATGTGGAATAATCACACGTACACAAAGCACTATGGACTGAAGACAGGATTCCGCTGGAAATGTTCCAGGCAATCGTCACGGTATTGTCCCGCGTATATAGTTGTGACAGATAACGGGGTGATTGCAAGAAGCTCAGGAGTACACACACATGAACCATTTAACTATCACCGTAATAAGGATGGTAGATATATGAAGCTTTGATTTTATCTTTTAGAATGAAGTCTGAGCAAACGATTCTGAAAAAAGATCTGAAAGATTTCTTCCGAATTCATTCGAAAAAGATCCGTGTGTTCGAAAAAAGCCTGAGGAAAGAATTATAGTGCCAATATACCTGTACTAGATAAAATAAAATATTGTGTGTTTTTTTTAATTTTATTTTTCCAAATGACGTACGAACAAACGATTCTTCTTAAGAAAAGATTACCAACATACCTGTAGGATAACAAGAAAGATCTGTTCGATCAAGAAATGTTGGAAGAAAGAATAAGATTACCAAAATGCCCATTCTAGATATAGTATTTTTGAAAAAAAAGTAGGGGTTTTAAAACAAGTAAAGTATTGATTGTTTTTAACTTAAGACTACCAACATGCCTATCAGTTGTACTAGATACAGTACTTTTTTTGAAAAAAAAACTAGTGACTTCTAAATATTTATTTATTCCTGATTTTTTAAATTTTATTTTTCAATTTTTGGCTCAAACGATTCATCTGAAAAAGATTAATATTACCAACATACATATATATACTAGGTATAGTATTTTTCGAAAAAGATAGAGTGATATTAAAATAAATAAAATGTTTAATTGTGGATTTTGATTTTGTTTTTCAAAATGGTGTCCGAGCAAATGATTCGTCGTTAGAAGAAACAATAAGATTACCAACATGTCTACGTTTAGAAAAAGAGATATATAACTAGTTGATGTAAATTCGGCCAAAGTATGTTTTCCGAAAAATACTATACATCTTAACATAAGTAAAATGTTGAATTGATATATCTCTGAATGACCGTTACTGCGAAACCGGGCTTTGGGGTGAGCAAAATGCTTACCCAGATTTTAAGTGGGCTGAAAGCCCGCCCTAAGGGTATCATTTGTGAGACTGAACCTCGGCTTAGAGCATTATTTTGATGATAAGTGGGCAGTAAGTGGCATCAGGATTTCGAATCGTTAATAACTCTTGACCTCTCAAGAGTTAGTAACGATTCGAAATCCTCTCAAGGGTCTCAAGTGTTCGCGCGCCGAAATAGGCCGAATCGCAGCCGGCGTGCTGCTGGCGTGTGTGTATAAATTGAGAAGTGTGGTTTGTGATGGGATCATCATCGGGATCGAAAAGTGGTATTTTAACTGTTATTTACGATGCAACATTGGATTTTGTCTTTCAAAATAGCGTCTCAAACGAAAAATTTTTACCCCTTTTAAAACATTCCGTGAACTGAGGAGTATTATGAATATTGGCATAGTTAAAGTTTATACGAAGAAGTGCAGAAAGCTAATTTTTGAATAATACTAGCTGACCCCTAGTTCGCTCGCGACAGCGCCCGCTATACGTACGACATGCTAGGTTAACATATAGTTTTCGTACAAATTTTTATCCCCTATTTCAGCCGCTCAGGGGTATATTTTTTGAAAAAAGTTAGTTCTTTGTGTTTGATCTCAGATCTTCAGCTATCATCTTTCTAAATTTCATCAAAATCGGTTCAGTAGCTTAACCGTGAAAGCGTAACAGTAGCGTAACAGAATTTCGCGTTTATAAGTAGCTAGCTTTTACCCGCGGCTTCGCTCGCATTTAAGTTTTAATAAACTTGTAATAGTTCTAATATCTCCAAGAACATGTGTACAAATTATCATGAGTAGATTTCGAGTGAAAGCGTAACAAACAAATTTACGTTCGCATTTATAATATTAAGTAGGGAAATTCCGACAGAGCTGAATTTTAGTGGTTAAAGGCTTGTATACGCCAGTAGAAATTAAGTGCCAAAAATTCTCATAAATCTCATGTATGCAAAAAAAGTTATTTAAGGTTAAATGTCAAACTTTTTTCGATTCACGGATCGAGCAGTTAAAAAATGCGTTTTTTTTTCAGTTTTCTGATAAAAACAACATTGCACGTGATTGAATAAATGCCCCGATTGGCTTGCCACCTATCATTGTGGGACAAAAGTATCTTCGGCTAATCGTGGGTGCACTGATATGCACATATATCTACACCACCTGCATGTTTTATCAGGTAGTTAGTCAGGCAGAAAGAGGTGAACGGTTGGCTATGCGAGTCACTACCAGCGTGGCTATTAGGTGGGAGATTTCTGCATTGTCCTGCCCGAGTAATAAAATCAGTGTTTGTCACTGTCGTGTTCCGGGTCGGAAATTAAGGTACCCGGTAAACTTATGCATGTGGCATTAAGACCCTGCCATAAAGATGCAACGTACCATTAACATATCTGGTGTCAATAAGCGATGGTTGTCTCTTTCCATCAGGAGAGCCATCTGCTTATTTGCTTCTCGTTTTGTGTAATTAAATTTTTGCAATATAAGAGAAGAGCATCACATAAACTGATACGCAACATCTCACTAAGGAAGTCATGCGCTCGGTATAATATTTTAAATGTATAAAAACAGTTACAAGTGACCTCGAGCACATGACTTTCAAAGTGAAGAGCACCATCCAATCGAATGCCTACATTGCGATCTTCGCTATCTTTTTGCACTTGTACATCCGAAATGGAAATTGTGGGATTTTATTTATTGAATTTGTTTTAGACGAATTTAGCGCTAGAGTATTAGCTTCAAACCTTTTGGCTCTGCAGTTTAAATCTTTATGTAATTTAGACAAAGCTTCTTCAGTTTTAACTGCATCAAATGACAGAAAAAGTTTTATGTCATCATCATAAAAATGACATTTTTAATATTCTGTCATGGTACATATATCAGCTACATACTTTATATAAATAAGAGGTCCAAGTGTAGATCCTTGTGGTACTCCTCTAGTCCCATCATGTGGCGACGATAGAAGTCTAAAGCCATTGTCATCATTAAACGAAACTGTGTTCTATTTTCCAAATAACTGGCAAACTATTTAACTGTTGCCGGCAATAAACCGTAATTCTTAAGCTTTTGAGAGCAATATTGAGATGATTATTGTGTCAAATGCGCAAGAGAAATCTAGTAGAACCAAAAAATTGGGATTGATCTCATAATAAATCTAATTTTTCACCTATTAACATCCGCAGGATCGGGTTTGCGTTCTCTAAGGCTACCTATTCCAAACCATATGTATGTATATTGTATCTTTATTTTATGTTTTTAAATTTTTACTCACTTCATAAAGACGCAGCTGTTATCAAAATCATGCTAAACCCTTATTTGTCAGCTACAGAGAATCTCGTACCACGATACATCATGTTTGGTAAAGGCATATTGCTTTTTCCACATCCATAACTCTGTACAAACTTACTAGTACTCAGGAACTTCTGTGTGTATCTTAATTTTATGTTTTTAAATTTTTACTCCATAAAGACGCAGCTGTTATCATAGTCATGCCAAAGCCTTATTTGTCAGCTACAGAGAATCTCGTACCACGATACATCATGTTTGGTAAAGCCATATTGCTTTCTGCACATCCATAATTCTGAAATGTATTTTTTCAGTTTTCTGATAAAAACAACGTTGCCCGGGATTGGAAAGTGCCCGGTTGGCGATAGGCTTGCCACCTATCACATAGTGGGACCAAGTATCTTTGGCTAATCTTGGGTGCACTTGTTGTACCTCTGCCTACCCTTTCGGGGATACGGGCGTGAAGATACATAATTCTGTACATACTAGTACTCAGGAACTTCTGTGTGTATCTTAATTTTATGTTTTTAAATTTTTACTCCATAAAGACGCAGCTGTTATCAAAGTCATGCCAAACCCTTATTTGTCAGCTACAGAGAATCTCGTACCACGATACATCATGTTTGGTAAAGCCGTATTGCTTTCTCCACATCCATAACTCTACAAACATACTAGTACTCAGGAACTTCTGTGTTATATTAGCATATTTATCTTGGTGTACGTGCTGATACAGGAATCCTGCTACCACGAGGTGTTCATCCGCATCTGCAATTTTCATCTCTAGTTATTAGGTGTTGCGAATTAGGAGAGTGAAAATTTGGGTTATAGGTAGCTTTGATGTCAAATCAAAAAAATATCATAAAAATAATGTTTTTCTAGGTAGGGGACACCTTAATCACGTAGCGGTATGAAATATACTTTACCTGTTTTTATATCTACCAAATATTTAAAAAAATCACATAAAAATCGGTTGAGTCGTTTCGAAGGAGCGTACCTCAAATACGGAGACACAAGATGGTAGAGTTGGAGTTCACTAGGTGGTAGAGTTCTGCATTGTCTCGCCCGGGTCAGGTACCACCGCCTTACCTATTCCTGCCGCAATAGCGTCAGTGCTTGTCGCTGTCGTGTTCCGGATTGGAGGTTAAGGTAGCCGGTAAACTTATGCATGTGGCATTAAACCTCGCCACAAGATAGCAACGCACCATTATCATCTTTGGTGTCTATAGGCAATGGTTGACTCTTTCCATCAGGAGACCCATCTGCTTGTTTGCTATCTTATGATATAAAAAAAAACAAAATTTTTATAAATTAGACTAATTCGCCCTTCTTATCTAATATTATAAAGAGGAAATATGAATTTTTGTTTGTTTGTTTAACATAAAACTACTTGACCGATTTTAAAAATTCTTTTGCTTTCAGAAAGCTTCATTATTCAGGAGTGACGTAGGCTACGTTTTTAACCGACTGTGCAAAAGCAATTTTTTGCTCACGCGAACGAAGTCGCGAGTAGCTAGTTTTCAATAAATTGCTGGCCTAAATTCCAGATTAAATTTCAAACAATATCTGTTGGACGATGAAATTGTTCAGTGCTAGATCATGGTTACGGATAGCGACACTGCCAAATTTCACTCGACTATCTTGGCAAGCTTACATAGAGGTGACCTGACTTTACTATAAAGAGGTCATCAATATTGTGGGACCATGGATAACGTGACTATTTCGTTTTCGAGTCAGAGCGAGACACGGAATTTTAATAAATAATTAGCTTATATCGTAGCTTCTGGGGGGAGGGGAGAAAGATAGCTTATGTACTCCACTTTTGCAGCCATTTAAATGAATTCTTCTTTAATTTTTTTAGTTCTTTGATTAAATGTCATCAGTCTCGTAGTCTGTCACTAACATTCGCTAATTTCTGCTGTCCTAAATAGATTTCGCGTGAATGCTAGTCATTTGTTGAAAATAGGTGAATAAATGTTTAACTAGGTTTGTGTGAAAACCGGGACATTTTTGCTCTTGTTGGGGACAGTGGGACAGACAGCCTGAAAGCCAGTATGGTCACCATGAATGACCCGTTTAATTTTAAAGATTTATGGCTATGCAGGTGACATTACCATTCACCACTGTGGAAATTGATGACGTCATACTAGGATGGAAAAGAGAAGAACTTCCCAGCCAGACAAGGTGTACTGTTTGGGGACCGAAGTCCGCCTGACAAGCGTTGTAACTTGTATATATAGTGTTACAAGATAAATAATTGTTATAGCATGCATTATAAAAGCTTTTGCCCAATGCCGTGGGATCATCTATTTTTCCGGAATAACAAGTAGTCTCTGGCTATTCCAGGTCATCATCTACCTGTGTGCCAAATTTCATTCAAATCTGTTCAGTAGTTTTTGCGAGATTAAGTAACAAACATCCACCCTTTCAAACATCGATCCATTCAGACTTCCAAACTTTCGCATTTATAATATTATAATATAAATTGGATAGCAAATAAACAGATGCTGTCCTGATTGAAAGAGATAACCATCGCCTATACACACTAAATATGTTAACACAGGCATAAGTTTAGAACACTAGTTAAAGACCTTATCAAATCTGGTACCTTAATGAAATTTTGAGTTCTAGCGTTACTTGCTTCTACCCGTGACGTTGTTTGCGTGCCCCAAAATCGGGACAGGCAAAAAAGCACCCTATTGTACTCCTGGAAAGTGTAGAGTTCTAACAGTAAAAGAATTGTAAAATCGCTTCAATAGTAAGTAAATTCGTTTTTGCTCGCGAATTTCTTAGAATAAAGCCCCGATTACACTTTTATTAGTGCAAGTACGAGTGATTAAAGCAGGTGCTTAGTATTAACTGTATTAAGTAAAAAACACGTGAACACAGCCGTTGATTAGTGCGAGTGATAAGTAATCACTGTTGTACACTAATCAACTCCTGTCTTCACGTAGTTTTTGCTTAACACCAAGCATCTGCATTAAACACTCGTACTCGCAATAATCAGAGTGTGATCGGGGCTTAACCCAAAATCATTTCTTCCTTTTGCTTAGTCGGGAAAAAAACATCATATGTTACTCCCGGGCAGTATAGCTTTATGACGGTAAGTTGTAAAATAATTTTAATTTTTGTGCAGTGGTTTTCGAGTTTATCAATTACGTTTTTTAAACAAGAATGCCAAGCTTAAGGTTACTTACGGTCCACAACGTACATTGCTGTATAAGCGGATAATAAAATCGTCATAACCCATAGGTATTAAGAATGTCTGATGAGTTGTGACGAAAGTTATGACCTAAAGGACGGCTTAGATGAGACAGCCTATTCTAAAAAATGTACTTCTTGCTTAGATGCTCGTAAAAAGCATGTTAGGACTACGACTACCATCATGCTTACTAGCTGGCATAGGTTAAGGTAGCCGGTAAATTTATGCACGCAGTTTTTTACCCTTGCTACACGAATAGCAACGCACGATTAACTTTGGTGTCTTTACAATTATTATTTGTGCTCCTAGGGCCAGTGAAAGTATGCATATATCTTACTCTTTCCGTATGCTAACGAAAACATTCGTCTAGAAATAAGAATGGCGTTATAATAAAAGAATTTAATTATCGTTCTCCGTGTTAGTGCAAGCCCCGTTTGAAGAATAGACCAGCTGCCATTCTGCCAGGCAGTTCGTAAAAGCCGAACAATTGGCTATACGTGACACTATAATAATTGTAGAGTGGAGTTCCGCAACGTCTCGCCCTGATGTTTGGTACAACCGCCTTACCTATTCCTGCTGCAATAGCGTGAACGTTTGTCATTGTCGTGTCCCGGTTTGGAGAGTAAGATAGCCGGTAAAGCAAGTGCTTATGCAAGTGGCATTTACACCTCCCCACACGGATAGCAACACACCATTAACATCTTTGGTGTGTATAGGCGGTAGTTGTCTGCTTGTTAATATGAAATAAAACATTGTTTATTTTTTATATACATTCATTATCTTTGTCTACAATGATACTTATGCATATCGGGGAAATTTCTGAAAAGCATGTTAGACATATGTTTTAATCAAAATCGCCTAAATTTTATAGAAAACCCCAAGAATAAAACAAATGAATATTGCTAATGTAATCACCATGCAGACCCCCCCTTCCCCCACGTCATCAAAAATAAACGGAGCAAAGACACTCCCCTCTACCCCTCTGTAGTGACCCCCCCCCCTCCCCGCCCCCCAGATAGATCATCTTATGGCGATTTAAAACGCCATGTACGTAAGTTTGCATTAGCCTCAAAACGTTTGAGCTGATGCCGTGTGTGAGACTTGACGATAATGCCACATAGGTACATAAGTTTATCGGCTACCTGAAAACGGAATTAGACAGTGACAAGCACTGACAGTATTTCAACAGGAATAGGTTAGGCGGCGGTACCGAACCAAGGCGGAACGTTGCATAATTCTACCACCTAAAAAGTGTTAAAATAGGAATTGTGTCATGTCTCAACTGAAAAGGTTGGTGGAAAGATTCTCGAAATTAAGCATAATAGAGATTTTGGTCACTTGAATTGATAATCAATTGGCTGACACATTACATAAATACATCTATATATATAAAAATCAATGCCACTTTTCGTTGTAATTTTATAAGTCAAGAACGGGCTCACCTATCCAAACCAAATGTTTAGGCTTTGTTCGGAATATTTAGAAGATGGTTTATGTGAAGTTTGCACAAAATCGGTAAAAGCGGTTCTTCATTTATCACATTTTTACACATACAAAGCACGTAGCAAAGCACGTAACGGGCCGCTAGTTTGTGTATAAAAAGTTTATTTATTTTATGTGGGTTCACTTAAATTGAGGATCGATTAAAAGCCAGTAATTCAGGACACGTTTTATGTATTAAAAAGTTTTTATTTTATGTAATTTTCAGCGGTCATTATTAAAACGGATAGCGGGAAAACACTGGCGATGTACAACAACTACACTTACTTCAAACACTACTCTCTGAAGTATGGCTCGAGGTGGCAATGCACGCGGCACTTCTCGAAGAACTGCTCAGCGTTCTTGGTGCTAGCTGACGATTGTACAATCTTGAGGATGAATGAAACCCATACGCATTTAGCTTATCGATACCATTGTGATAGCCGAGGGATTTATGTCAAATTAAATAGTAATTACTAATTATAAACCAACTAAATTATTGCAAGCTATTGGAAGGTGGTGTTAATAACTGGGGGATTTATGTCAAGTTAAATTGAAGAGTAATTATAAACCAACTAAATTATTGCAAGCTATTGGAAGATGGTGTTAAATATTAGCTCAGCGGAAGTTGTTTCAGAAGAAGAAGAAACTGTGAAGAGTTGTGTGATAGTAGATACAGACATGGTAGATAACACCAATATATGTTCTTTGTTATCTTCGTTATCGTGTCTGAAAGAAGCAAAAAGAACTTTCTATAAGACTGTTAGACATTGTCAATTTTTACCTAAGAAGTTGAAAATTGACAAAATTGGTTTCTAATAAATGTAGAATACAGAACTCCTCTAACTAGATATTTGCTCTATAGTTGAAAAATACTGTGCAGTTGGTATAAATATTTGATCGGTTTATAGAAAAATTTTTTTTTTTGTCGCTACCAAATGTACGTAGATACATACGAGAAAATTTTTGTTTGTCTTGATTAAATTAGGTCAAATATTATAATGACCAAGGACTTAAGGCAGAGCACTCACTCTTAAGCCCCGTTTTCACTTTGATTAGTACGAGTGTGAGTGTTTAATGCAGGTGCTTAGTATTAAGACAAAAATACATGAAGACAGCTGTTGATCAGTGCGAGTGATAAGTAATCGGTATCTATACACTTTTACTACGCTGATTACGAATCACTCGCACTGATCCACAGCTATCTTCACGTATTTTTGGCTTTATACTAAGCACCTACACGCCACTTATACTCGCACTAATCAAAGTGAAAACGGGGCTTTAGGGCTCAAACTGGATCTCGGCGATTTACGACGCGGCAGCGAGAGCGTGGCAGTTTGAGGCCTTAGAGAGGACTAAATTTCACATTTATTTTATTATTTAAATATGGTGAACAAACAGGTTCATGATTGTAGCATGCATAGATGTAAGAATACTTTTTTAATTGGATGATTTTTTAAAGCTTATATTGGTTTCACAAAGAAAACAACTTTTTATGTGTATCATTAAGCCAGATGTATCTCGATGTATGTACTACGGAGACAACAGTACGTTATAGTGATGTGCCCGCGCACTGTGCAGTAAGAATTATTTTAAAAGTTAAGGCGAGGTGTTTCGACGCGCGTCAATTCTATAGGAAATGGGCGGCGCGGGATGTTCTGAAACCGCTGGGAAAGGTGTTAATTTTCGGATAAATAAATATAGGACTTCAGCTGAAAACCAAAATTTAGCACATTCTTTTTTGTGTTTAAAACTAAATATCACCATATAAAAATCAATTGGAAGATTAGAAATATTATTAACAAATTATTTGTTTTAGAGATTTTTTTGCCCTGTTTTCGGAATTTTATATGATCGAGTAAATTACATTCTATCATGTAATGAGTTAGCACATTCCTTAGATAATATATTCAGGTATATCGTATAATTTTTGTAAAATTGTGATTTAACAATTAATACAAAAAAACGTGGTTAAGTAAACCAGTTTTTTCCCGCTTGTCCCGATGCCTCGCCTTAAGGCAAATTTAAAATGGTGCTATTATGCAAGGAAGATTTGAATCGCTCATTTGTAGAACGTGTGTGCGCCGTTGACATGTCTGTCATTCTTATTGATTTTTGTCATCGTTTGCCTACATATTTTTGCATTGACGTCGTATTTTACTTTTGTGATTCTATTTAACTACCAAATAACCATCCAATTTGTTTTAACGAAATATTTTTCAAGGTTTGTACCGATTCCACTTATTTTCAGGGTTTTGGTTTGTGTAGTTGGTTCGTGAGATTACCATAGAATTAATTCTAAACTGCCTAATAAATATTAATAATAAGCAAAATTTGTAAAAACTCTATCTCTATATAACATCTTTATGAACAATGTAAATAACATATCTATTATTTTTATAATTGAGTTTTCTCTTTATATGGTGTCTTTCAACACGTCGTATTTTACTTTTGTGATTCTATTTAACTACCAAATAACCATCCAATTTGTTTTAACGAAATATTTTTCAAGGTTTATACCGATTCCACTTATTTTCAGGGTTTTGATTTGTGTAGTTGGTTCGTGAGATTACCATAGAATTAATTCTAAACTGCCTAATAAATATTAATAATAAGCAAAATTTGTAAAAACTCTATCTCTATATAACATCTTTATGAACAATGTAAATAACATATCTATTATTTTTATAATTGAGTTTTCTCTTTATATGGTGTCTTTCAACATAAGCGGTTAAGCTTATGATTAAAAAAAATCGAAAAATTTTATATTTTAGATGTAAAATATATAAATTTAAATCTTTAATCTTATTCTGAAACCAAAAGTTTTTTTATACTTAAAACTGTATTAAGAGAGAAAACAATTAGTTTGTTTCTTGCGAATAAGGTGCTATAAAACGGTATTTTGTACTCGTTTTAATTTAAACTTAGCATTCATTGCAACGATATTATTGTATTCTTTGCATTCACTGCAATGGATTTCTGTGTATTATTTTAATTTGTGCGTTATATAGGGAAACACTCTGTGTCTTGTGTCTATTAACCAAAGCAGAGAAATGTTTTTAAAAAAATGATAATTTTAAGTAATCATATTCTGGACTGATTTTTTTAGTTAATTTATTTGCAATATATTTATTGGCATATTTAATTTGATATAAAATACTTTCATCCACTAACCAGCTCGGTGAAGGTCGTTCTATAGTGGAATCTTAGACTATTATTTTATTAAGCATATATTTTGTTTTACAAATTTCAATAGGTACGATTAGTTTATAATTTGATTACATTACGGGTTTTAATTCATAAATATATAATTTTCTATATTATAAAATTATTTATAATTAACAATAATAATAAAAAATATTAATTATAAATAAGATAATTAATTATAAATAAATTAATAATAAATAAGATTTGGGATATAAATCGTAAAAATTATAATTTATATACCTTCATCGCCAGACAACGAGGCTCTTACTTTGTTGTATATTAAAGAGCAGATAAACCGGGTCCGATTGTGATTAAATAGTAAGATAAAAGAAATTAAGTATGCAGCAAATAAATTTGTTCAGATAGTACTATCGCCATTTTGTAAAATCACGTTTTCGTAGCCACTTTTAAAACCTATCGATATAAAAAGCGTTTAAGAAAGAAATAGTTACGATACGCTCTATTGCATATCAACATTTTCTGCAAAACTATAGCATACTTCATGGCACTATCACCTAGTTCTATGAACTAGGTGATGGTGCCATGAAGTATGCTGAACAGCTGTCTCTTTGTCAGGTACCTACAGAATCCATAAAATAAATTATACAAAACTAGTCCCGCGGTATAAACCGTGCATGTACCAATCCCAAAGAGGATTGGAATAGAATGTAGCTTATGACACACAGGAATAATATAGCTGTATATTGGTTATTTTTTTTTCAAGAAGCTTCAATAGGTTCAGGTTCAAACTCCCAAAAAATGCAGGTCTTTGCTGTCTGATATCGAGATATACCTAGAAAATAAGATGATATTTTGTCATAGAAACTTGCATTGTTGGAATTGTTTAAAGAATTATTACAAAAAATTAATTAAATTTCTAGTATTATTTAGAAGATGTCTGTTTTAAGTTTTAACACGAGGAAATAACACTACTTCTCTTGCCAGCTGCAAATAAAACAATTCTCGCCATTGGGACATTCTTGTTTAATTCATTAAGACGCTGGCAACACCAAAAACGTGCACTCTATTTCCATCGGAGTAAACGAGAACCCACTATCAGTGTAACTATGTGTATAAATGAACATTGATAAAAAAGTGTAGATTATTTGTCAAATATGCATTATTTGCCTTGCCCTGTACAAGTTAGTTTGATCTTTTTGACAGATGTAAATTTTTCTGATCATGTCGATCAACTTTGCAATGACGAACATATTATTTTCTTAATTTAATGATTTTAAAAATTGTAAAAATATAAAAAAAAATACATATAACACAAAAGTCCCTAAAGATTCAAGCGTTATCCGAAAATTTTAAGACTTTTTAACGCTATAAAGTAAAATCCATACTAATAATATTATAAATGCGAGTCTGTCTGTCTGTCTGTCTGTTACGCTTTCATGGCTAAACCGCTGGACCGATTTTCATGAAATTTGGCAGGGAAGTAGTTGAAGAGCCGGGTGCAAACATAGGCTAATTTTTTTTCAAAAATCAACCCTTGAACCCTTCAAGGGTTGATGTGAAGGTGTGCGTGCGTATTTTAATATCAGCTAACTTAATGTCGCTAACTGCCGGTGTGTGGGCGTATCATAATATCACCTAACTTTTTGTCGCTGGCTGTCGGTATGTGCGGGAACCGTAATATTAACTTCGTCATGTCATTTATTGCTGTTGGATGTGCGCGCCCATCGTATAAATTTTACGCTCATAATTTTATTCTATTGTCTCAAAAGAAATATAACTTCAAAAACGCTTTAAAAATGGTACGTTGTTAATTATAGGTACTTAATATTGCAAATATTTATAGCGGCGGTTATCTTTTCCCGTGTTGGTTCGGGCTCCTTTGAAGAATAGGCCAACTGCCGTTCTGCCAGGCAGGTCGTAAAAGGCGACCGATTGGCCATGCGATTCACTACCATCGTGGCTACTAGGTGTTAGAGTTTTGCATTGAGGTGCAACAAGTGCACCCACGATTAGCCGAAGATACTTGGTCCCACAAATGTGATAAGTGCCAAGCCTATCGCCAACCGGGCACTTTCCAATCCAGGGCAACTTTGTGTTTCTCAGAAAACTGAAAAAAACACTTTTTTAAGTACCCGACCCGGGAATCGAACCCGGGACCTCATGTGGTAAACGCCAACACTGGACCGCTAGACCACAGAGGCGAACTACCTGGTTACTCTATCAATACAATTACTTGTTTTAGTTTCAAGTAGTAACCTTTTCTACGAGGCGAATGTTAAAGCTGTTCCTATAAATGTCAAATTACTAAATGTCCAAACAACTTGTGGAACACCTCATCATTATTAAATTAATTGCTAATGGTTACTGCTACGAATGACGAATTATTAATCATAGAAACCCAATAATAGACAGATAGGTCGGATCGGGAATTTCGTACATAGTATTTTTGATGTTTTTTAAATCCAATGACTGGTTGGTCACCTGTCCCAATATAGGATTGAATACCGTCGGTACTTGTTGCATTTCTGCCTATCCCTTCGGGAATATAGGCGTGAGAGTATTTATTTATTTTTTATGTCATGATAAATATTTGTTTCAAGTTTCAGCTCGATTCATCCAGGATTTTAGCTGCGTGTTATTGGCTGTATTTTTTTTCCTTTAAGTATGATTAGCAATTAATTGCAACTTTGTTCGCGTGACCCAAAATCTTACTTCCTTTTGCTCAATCGGGTAAAAAATCAGCCCGTTTCACTCCTGGATAGTGTCGCTTTCTAATGGTAAAAGTAGTAAGATTTTTTTAAATTGGATCAGTAGTTTTAGAGTTTATTCCTTACAAAAAAATACAAATGTGTTATTATATTAGTATAGAAAAAATAGGCACATTTTTTAATCCTTAACGAGGCGACTCACTGAAGAATATCATCATTTAAATTTGAATGGTAACAACAGTTATATTTTCAGTATTCATGGTAAAGGGTCGAAACGGCAAGGACCTTCTTATGTTAAACGGTTACACGTACTACCAACACAAGATTCTGCGGGATGGTTTTCGATGGAGTTGTACTCAAATGGGCTCCAGATCTTGCAGAGGTTTTCTTCACGTCACGAAAGACATGCTTGTTGTCAGAGCACAAACCGAACACACACACGCACCGTCGACGTATTTCTTTCAAAATATCAAACGCCAAACTTCCAATATATTTGACGTAAGTAATATTAATGTTTTTACAAGTATTATCATTAAGCTGGTTCTCTCGCTGAGTAGACAAAGGGAGCTGATCGTAAAACGGAAACCTGGCAAGATCGAGTACAGAAACAACCAATGCATGTCTCTTTTAGTAACCATAGAATACTGCAGACTTAAAAAAGTCAATGTGCACACAAGTAATATTCGGGCAACGCACACATAGACACCGACGCGATATCCCGGAATGGTTCGGAACAAACTTTCCCGAACCGTTCCGAGATATCGCGTCTGTGAGAGTTGTATATTATTTGTATGTACATTGACTTCTGTTAGTCTCCAGTATTCTGTGCCAGGACCAACAGTTTTACACGCATTTGGGATTAAAACAGATACCCCTCGATCTAAGCCGATTAGAACAACCACGATACAGTCGTGATATTTTAATGTTTTGTTTGTTCTAAATGAGTTAGGCAACAACTCGTCCGTGAATGGTATCACCAGCTATAGGTAGGTTGCCGTTCTGCCAGGCAGGTCGTAAAAGGCGAGCGATTGGCTACTACCATCGTGGCTACTAGGTGGTAGAGTTCCGCATTGTCTCGCCCGGGTCTGGTACCACCGCCTTACTTATTCCTGCCGCAATAGCGTCAGTGTTTGTCGCTGTCGTGTTCCGGTTTGGAGGGTAAGGTAGCCGATAAACTTATGCATGTGGCATTAGACCTCGCCACAAGATAGCAACGCACCATTAACATCTTTGGTGTCTATAGGCGATGGTTGATTCTTTCCATCAGGAGAGATCCGTATAAAAAAATATTTAAAAAAAAAACGTAACTGTACATGGTATCACCAGATATAGGTGAGACTTACCTGTACCTGCCGTAATAGAATTGATGGTTTTCACTGTTGTGATTTGTCGGGAGGCTAAGGTAGTCGGCAAAGTTAGAAGTGTAACACTACGTGTAATTCACGCGTACATCAAAGGAACATTAGGTGTTCAGCGGAACCAACATCATAGTTATCTAAGTTACTCAGAATTCTGATATAGGTTTTCTGTCCGTCGAGACACTGCACACACTTATATGTGTCTTCTATATGTTTTGAAACTTTTAAGTGGCAAAAGATAGAAAGTGTGTTCAAGCCGAAGCCGGTCGTTCTTTTATGCCAGGAACAAACTTTTATGTAATCTGACTATCTAGTCATTATGTCCGAACACGCCCATTTACATTTTCGTTGTCTTTAGGCGATTTTTTATACTAGGAGAACCGTCTTCTTGTTTGCTATCTTACGATATGAAAAAAGGCGATATCTAATTGCTCTAGTGGTTAGCTTTTTTCTTGAAATCATCGAACAAACAGAAATGCGATTTCCTGACTGTTGCAAAACATTGGTGGAATCATATTGAAACTGTCTTGAATATCGTAATTGGCTAGTAATATTAATTGAAGTTGGTATATTAGGAAATTCATACCCCATCTCGCTAGATGACAAACTGGTAGGTATAGCGAGGTGAATTTGAATGAGAAATGTCTGTATAGCTATGTCCACACTATGCAATTTTTTGTTCATCAAGGGCATGCGTCACAGCTCTGACAACAGCGCACTTAAGGCATGCCATTGACGAATGTGCTATGACAGTTGAAAGCACATGAATAGATTGTTGTTATCTATTCATATAGATGAAAGCGTAGCGCGCTCTGTGATACTCGTGTTTCCGTTTCTGGTGGATTTCTGTACCACAAAGCGTTCAACAATAAGGTGACCGACGAAGAAAAAGAAATAACGTCGAATTTTATTGAAGATTACAGAAACTTTTCCACGATTTTGGGATCCGAATAATAACCTACTTACACAAATAAAATAAAGAAAATTGACGGTTTGCAATTTTATAATAATAGCGGCTTATCAAAACTTTCGCTTGCTTCTTTTTGTTCTAAAACTTCTTAGTAAGCCGCACATATTCCACCAAATATAATGTTCTCATCACATATGTCTCAACTCTCAACAGCATGACGAAAACTCAAATAACTATGTTGGCATTGCGTTCTTTGACGCGCTCTATTATTGAATGCGTCAAACGAAAGTTGAATGGCATAATGATGATGAAAGTTGAAGATAAAATGGCACAGTGTAGACATAGCTTATGGTTAATAAATGGCAAACAAGCAGATGGCTCTCCTGGCGTAAAGATACAAGCATCGCATATAGACATTAATGTGTTAATTGCTATCTGTGTCGTGGTAATGTAATACTATAACAGTTTAGTTTAAGGCCTATAACATTAAAACAGCTCAATTTTAGGGGAATATCTATATGTACTTATAGATCTTTTTATTGTTTCAGGGAAAGAAGAACTTTCAAAATAAAGATTTGTCTGGAATGTCATTAAAAGTATCTAGTATACAAGGACGAGTCGACTTTTAGTTGTAAATACTGCAGTATCAAATCATGTATTTTATACAATAATATGTTAATAATAAATATTATAAAAAATTATAACCTAAAAAAGTATATATTAATACATATAGATTAATTATTTTCACGTATTTCATCACACGATATAAGTACTGGCACATAAAGGAAACATTTGTGGCAGCTGGTATCATTTATTGGGTACACTCAATGTTTTATTGTGACTTTATAGATGTATTCTTCATCAAAATAGAAAGTCGCAAAAGCTTACCTTATATGATTATTTAACAACCTAAGAGACAACCTTGTTGCCTATGCAAGGGGTATTCGCTAATAAGAAGATGCAGTAACGGCAATCCGACATGTGTACGTGTCCCTATTCACGTACTTAACATAGTTTAATTCGAATTGAACTTTTTACGGCTCTTACACACTTAAACGCGATACAACATCATGCTACAACGCGCCATAATACGCTTTTGTCGACACTTTTTGCCTAGCACTACTCCTTTGCGGAATCAATTACCCTCGGGGGTGTGTCCGAATGGATACGACTTAGAGACCTTCAAGAAACGAGTTTATTCATTCTTAAAAGGCCGGCAACGTAGCTGTAATACCCTCGGTATTGCGGATGTCCATGGGCGGCGGTGATCACTTACCATCAGGTGCACCATCTGCTCTTTTGCCCCCTCTACTATAAAAAAAATAATGCGTAAAAAAAATTTGTAAGAGTTCAATTGAACCCTTTTTACGTAAATAGGGATACTGAACGCTATTTTAAAATAAGAATACATTTCTGTACATTTGGAAGAAACTGATTTAAAAACGCATCAATGTATTACTAGAGACCGAGTTAGCCGGCGCGTGAACAAATTTTTTGGTGAATTTCACGAAGACAATGTGTTTCTCTGGGATAAATATCGTCTCTCCAAACATAGAGTACCTGTATACTAAATTTCATCCAAATCCATCCATCATGGCGTGAAGAAGTAACAAACACACGCACGCATACACATACACACACAAACACAATTTTGAGTTATTAATTAAGTACATTTATATAAATTGATATATTTTTTACATTAATAAGTTTGTAGGGTCTCTGTTAAGTTCATTATGATATGTTTCTATTAGCGGCAAGTCATTATTTTTGGGGGATTTGTTTTTTTTTCTGTTTATTATCGTGACAATACAAAATAACATGTTTACAGTGGTAATAAATCATTTGGTACAATCAATTGTGCTGCAAAATTAATTTAAGTTTGACATAAATTTACACAAGATTTAAAGAAATGAAAACTTTGATCTTCCAACTGATCTACTAGTATCGTCGTTTTTCAATTCTTTAAATTTGTGCACATTTTCTATATTACAATACAGATTCTTTATTTCTTGCCACAAATGTCATTGTCTTGTGCCATCTGTTTAGTAATATTTTATACAACATATTAAAAATATAGTAAAAAAACCTTCGTTATATTTAAATTTCACGAAGTTCTGCATGTTTGTCTGCATGATGCATTAGTGTTGATTAGGTATTAAAGTTTTTTTTGAAAATTATATAATTTATGTGGATTATGGAAATAGCGTAAATGTACGCTTCATAAAATAGTTACTAAATTCACCATTTCAAATCGACACAATTACGCAAGCATCCAGCTTAAGATATACAGCGTGTAATATGTCGGGTGCGATATAAGAGAGGTTTGACCAATAAAGGATCGAATACACTGAGGAGGGCCGAAGCGGGCTGCATCGCAATAAGAAATGGAGCATAACACATTAGGACGGGTCGCAGCGGGCCTCATGGCAACGCAGCGCATTTTTGTATTTCTTTCCAAATGTTAATCTCCTTTGT
The DNA here is from genome assembly GCA_036924255.1 of Apodemia mormo. Lineage (NCBI taxonomy): Eukaryota > Metazoa > Arthropoda > Insecta > Lepidoptera > Riodinidae > Apodemia > Apodemia mormo. The sequence goes on from JAUPFN010000011.1 coordinate 6,972,139, forward strand.
TGACCATCATAACGTGGATCTTGCAAATGATATAGCTCTTCGTAGCCTTAACCTTAAAATAATAATCGTTCTTTATCCATAATTACGTGATTGATTGAGTTGATAAATTAACACTGAAAACACGGTGTACACGTGCGCGCAATTCCGCTTGCCATAGCACACTCACCAGTGAACGAGCTGAGTCTGAACGCATCGCATTCACCGAGATCCGCCGATCTAAATCCGCCGCGATCCGACCTGACGCACGCCGTCTCGTGTGCAATATTGCATATAAAATATATGCAAGCGATCTATATTTGTGACACGGCCTGGCCCGTTGAGGTCCGCCTCAGTGTGCTCGGTTTTTAAGAAGAACTTATACATACAATATCTCTTTTAATGCCACAGCAAACATTTCCTCGTTACGTCACGCCGTGTCAATTAAATGAGATATTTTTTATTCTTATAAGTCAAAACTCCTTTCTCACGCATAACGTATCATAATATCACACGCTGTTTATCCTAAGCGGACATGTCAACTCACACGACTAGCTTTGGTGTGCCCAAACAGCATACTGATTTTATTGAATCTTTCAATTAATCATTTCATAGACATGAAAAAATCTAAAATTCCTATAAGGTTTATAAAATATTGTGATAATTTATCACTTGTTTTATTCTTACAGTACAGTTTTATCCTCGCCCGAATGGCCGAGTCAACCTTCGACTGAACAACTTCTCATTCTACAAACACCTGAAAGCTAGATCTGATGCATATCGATGGAGTTGCACCGCCTACGGATCAAAATACAGATGCAAGGCACACCTCATCGTCACGGATACTTTTGAAATAATCAATTCTAATATAAAACACAGACACCCCCCTGCGTATACTAAAAGTCGTAGGAAAGTGAAAAAAGAAAAAAATATGTATGTGGAAAAAATTCAGCCAAAATTAGAAGTAATAGAAAACCTAACTGGGTTTTAATTTATTGTTTCTTTTTTAACTGAATTCAAAAAAGAGGTTATTAAGCTGTGTGCTTTTTATGTTTCTTACCTCAGAATTCGGTTATTTATGAACCGATTTTAAAATATATTTTTTTTTGTTTTTGAGGGCATACTTACCGTGTGGTGCCATTTTAATTTAGTAAAGATCTGATGCATGGTTTCAGCAATACAGAAAATGGAAAGTCGGTAGCTGCAGTTTTACTGTGTTAAAAATATTTGTAATTACGTTGCAGTGTTTGAGAAATTATTTTTAGATTTTTATAATGGGAAAAAATGTCGAACAATCATCACTTTCATTCCTTCCAATCGTATATACACTCTCGAAAATAACTCACGTCGCAATCGGGTATAAAAGATGTGATAAAAATAATATAATGTGATAAAAAGTATTAAATTAAACCACCGATAGACTTTTTTACTGATTATTGTAATAGAGCTTAATAAATTGTGATTATCGATTGTGATTATTAAATGATAAGTTGTGATAATAGTGTTATTATTTTAAAAAACACATAACTCATTTTTACATAATATATTACTAGCTGACCCGGCAAACATTGTTTTGCCATATAAATTATTTCTGAGTAAAAAATGTTAAGGATGGACAACCCTTATCACTAAGACGTATGAAAAATAGATGTTAGCAGATTCTCAGACTACTCAATATGCTCACAAAATTTCATGAGCATCGGTCAAGCCGTTTCGGAGGAGTACGGGAACGAACATTGCGTCACGAGAATTTTATACATAAGATTACTAGCTACACTCGACTTCGCTTCGCTGTGGTTATTTCTTAACGTACACATGTATTAGAGCACTATTTCTGTGTATGTTTTCCGTGGAAACCAGAAAAAAGTGTACAAAAATACACTGAATGGAATGTTGTGTAAACATTTCCAGTCAATCAACTATTCACCGAAATTTGCGGACAAACGTAAAAAGTTGAAATTTTTAAGTATAAAGATAAAAATTGTACTTGGAAATATTGATTATGTAAAAAATACCTTATTTTGATATTCTGTATAAATTATATAATATGAAAGAAATACCTGTACTTTGTTTTACTCGTGCCTTGTTAGTTGTGGGAATTATCTCAGTAATTTTCTATCAAAAAATTTTTTTTAATACATAATCTTTTTAAGCACTTTTGTTACGTCAACGTGAGAAGCTAGCACGTAGTAGAAGTGGTTGCACAGTGAGAAAATTAGGTGGAAGAAACTCAGAGAGTGGCTCTTTTTTTAACTGTTTAATACAGTATTATTACAAGCTTAATATAAGTGTATAATAAGTTATTTATATTAAGCTTGGTTCACACAATAAAGGACACGGAGCAATTTTTAATAGAGTGTGCCACACCATGTTCGCTTTAAAAAAAATAGCTTTCGCGGCCAATTTTAGGCCTAATTCCATTATTGGTTTGAAAAATGTAAGTAAAATAATTCTTTAAAAATCTGTAAATTGGATGTCGGCGATCTGCGACGCGGTGGCGAGATTGTTTTCAGTTCAACCATCTAAGTAGTTGGTTAAAAATGACATATTGATTTTTGAAAAGTTGTATATTTTGGAAACGATGATCAATTTCGATTTTTCGAATGGCATTCAACAATTTTTTTTTAAAATCTGTAGTATTGTTTTAGCTACATAAATACATAATCGATAGGTCGAAAAAATTCGAAGCAAAGCTAAAAGAAAAATCTGTAAACAGTTGACCCTGCAGGCCATCCCTGAAACTTCCTGCCAAATTAAGGTATTTTAAGCTCAAAAGAGTAAAAACTATAAGCATAGATGTTTTCAGTTCATACATCTATTTTGTTAAAATTGGATTTATATTGATTTTTGAAAAGCTGTATATTTTGGAAACGATGATCGATTTTGATCTTTCGAATAGCATTTAACTAAATTTTTGAGATTTAAAATATTGCTTTAGTTAAATAATCGATAGCTTGAAAATTGCGAAGCAGTGTCAAAAACGTTTTTTCAAAATTTTTCGTCATTTATAAATCCCAAATAAATTGACCTATTTTGTTTCAATTAACGGTATTAGACGTAGTATTTAAAGGAGCAAAGCTGGGAAGGTTTTTTAAGTCAATCGGTGTTTTAGCCTGAAAGTTATTTCAAAAATATTAAGTAAGTTTGCTAAAAACAACGTAATTTTAATATTTGAAAAAATGTAACTTGAAAATTAGATTCGATTTTGATTTTTGAAACGGCATTCGACGTAGTTTTGTTAGTACTAAAATATTGTAGAATACCAAAAAATAATTGGTTGAAAAATTTCCTAGTTATGTCGAATTTTTTTTTGAGGTTTTTTCAAATTTTCTCTGGGCCGAAATCTCCTGGGCCGAATCGGTTTTAATTTTCAGGAAGTTTAAGTTAAGCGGAATCCAATCAAATGCCATCAACCGCGTTTCGATCTGTCATGCCGTTAAAAAGTTGTGAGATGTTTACATACACACATATACACTCACACACACAAACACACACACACACACACACACGCGCACACATACACACACACACACACACACACACACACACACACACGCGCGCACACACATACACGTCGTTAACGTGATAATAGTCGAAAAAGGTTCCTAGGACCTCAAGACTGATCTGGTGAAAACTCGATTTTCGAAAATCGGGGCCAAATTAGTAACTTGCTTAACTATATACGTAGCGGGAATTTAAAAATAAAGAAGCAAATCAAACTCCGGCTATCCTGTGTGTTAAATTTGCATGACAAAAATTTATCGTATGAATATAACACTTATCTAATCTCCGTGAATGAGTAAAAAGTCTCAGGTTGTTATATCCTTGCTAATAATAGTCAGGCAAACAATGTCATACATTACATTCCTCTGCGACGCAAGTATCATCATGCCCGGTTCCCTTGCGGGGTAGGTAGAGTAAACCGAACGTCTACAAACTTTCCACATCACCGCGATTCACAGTTTTGTCGGATGACGAGAAAAGTGGTGATCCTCATCGCCGCAATTAGCGACATGTTAACGATTATCGACTATTTCTAGCGATAGACGGGATCGATAGTTTAACGTGCTCATCCGGGGCACGGGAGTGGTAATATACCACTTCGCCAGACTCCGAGCTGCTACTTACGATTTGATTTTCGAGCTAATTGATTTTTTTTTGCCAGCGAGAAGCTAATTGATTATTTTTTTTGCCAGTGGAGTTCTTTTCTCGCCCAAACGGTAAAGTGAATCTGCGATTAAATGGCTATACATTCTACAAGCATATGAAAGCATCAGGAAACGCTCACCGTTGGAGCTGCACCGCCTATGGATCGAGATACAGATGCAAGGCTCACCTTCTGATCACAGATGAACTTGAAGTTCTGAAAGTCGACCTTGTACATACTCACAGTCTTAAATCAGACACAGAAATAAATGATCTACCAAAAAAGAGCTTAAAATTCAAAAGACGTAAGCGTGCTAAGTCGAAATTTAAGTAATTTCCGCGATTTTGAAAAAAAAAAATTTAATTTTTAACACGATAAAATTATTTTATAATTACTTATAGATATCGAACCATTTGTAACTGTTGGATGTTTTACGTGCTGTGCGTTTGTTGATAACTAAATGATCATCCTTTTTTACTTTTAAGAGCTTTTAGGCCGTGGTCTTGAATTCGGCGGCTGAAAGCGACGGCTGAATTGGTATACAAAATCAAAACAAAGTCAATGGGAACAGTTCCATGTAAATGATTGCTTTTGAACTACGCCGTCTCTGACGCCTTGTAAAACGCTGTTTTCGTGACCACGCCCTTACAATTTTTTTGTTTTATTTGGCTTTCTCCGTGCACACGTACTTTGTAATTTCTATCTGTTAGCAGTGGCGTAGTTATGCAAGCAAGGGCCCTAGGGTAAAAATGAAGTTTGGGCCTTATTTAAACTAAATCAAATACTCTGAATGTGCAAAACTATTTCACCGTTAGCTTCTAATTTTTCAACACAAGGCATGATTAATTAAAAAACAAGTAAAATATTTTATATTCAATATGGTTAGTTAATAGTAGTTTTTCCTGTATTGGTCCCGGGCTTCTTTGAAGAATAGTCCAACTGCCGTTCTACCAGGCAGGTCGTAAAAGGCGACCGATTGGCTATGCGAGTCACTGCCATAGTGGCTACTAGTTGGTAGAGTTCTGCATTGTCCGCGTCTCGTAACACCGCCTTACCTATTCCTGCCGCAACAGCGTTGATGCTTGTCACTGGCATGTTCCGGTTTGAAGGGTAAGGTGGACATTAAACTTATGCATGTGGTATTAGACCTTACCACAAATTTCAACGCACCATTACCATTTTTGGTGTCTATAGGCGATGATTGACTCTTTTCATCAGGAGACCCATTTGTTTGTTTGCTATCTTATCATGTAAAAATGTTGAGGGCCCCGGTGCACTGCCCCGGCTAGTCTTGCGGTAGTTACGCCACTGCATTAAAGAAAATGAAAGACTCGCAAATTATCTCTCGCTTTCAATCAATCAGTGAAAGTTTGAGTTCCGTTGAGTTTATTTTAAATATTACTGTTTCTTATAATTTTGAAATCATAGTTTTCATAACCTTTAACTTTTAATGATATTTTCGTTTTACCCTGACCCGATAAATTACGTGTATTGTACAAATCGTTTTTTTTTTATTTTATAAAACAGCAAACAAAGAGATGGCTCTCCTGATGAATCTCCTCCACCCCCTATAGACCTCCTATAGATGTTAAAGATGCGTTGCTATCCGTGTGGCGAGATGATAATGCCACATACATAAGTTTACCGGCTCCTTTATTCTCCAGACCCGAACACAGGCGACAGGAATAGCTAAGGCAATGGTAACGAACCCGGGCGAGACATTTCGAATCTATAGATTCGAAATGTCTCGCCCGGGTTCGTTACCACATAATAATCACGATGATAGTGATACGTAATCGTTCGTCTTTTACGATATTGCTTTAATATCAGATAAAATGATTAAATCAAGTTTTATCCGTTTTCCCACAAAGGATTGGGTTCTTAATTTGGTTGTTTTTTTTTTTAAATGTTTGTAACATCAAAACTCGGTCATATATTACCTAATTTAGAAAATTCTTATTTTATTTGGATCTACTTGCCCGTTGGTCCCGATAAATTTGGTTAAAAACTGACTCTCGGTTCCAGAGATACAGGAAGTTGGAAGTTAGTTGTTTTACTGATTTTAAATTATTTATAAAAATGCCATGTACTGTCATATGATTTTATGATTTTAACGCGAAATGCCATGCCGTATTTTTTACTGTAATTTTTTCATAATTATCAGATTTTAATAAGAATCTTGTAGCTATTTATAGAATCTTTGAGTCATTAGTAGGTAGAAGATGTGTGTTGAATAGTTTTAAATAATAATAATTGAGATGTATGCCATTTTTTGTTGTTAATTTGTCTAATTAGTCTTATTTTTAATATTATGATTGTCTTGTGTTTTTATTTGTCACATATAGGATATAAACATCAAATTCAGTAATTTCTTAAAAATATGTTAGTTTTATAAGTAATCCATTACGTTTTTGGTGAGTTACGTGTGATAGTTTTAATGGCGTTTCTCTGTAAACTGGAAAACTTTAGGCACGATTTTATCTTCCCAAACTGTCCCTGGCTAACTTTTACGATCCCCTGGCTTTTTCTTGATTGAATTTATTAATTTATTAGTATTGGGAAAACTTAAAAAGCGTAAGAAATACTGCTTAAAATAAAGATTAATCGTATTAAATGGTATTAAAACAGATTTAAATATGAGCCAGAGGACTGTTCATAAAACTGCAGGATAACATTGACATGATTTTTTTTGTATATTATTTCAATAAAAAATAAATTCCTGTGATAATGTCAGTATGAAGCACAGTAGTTTTTGAATATCTTAGATATTAAGAAAAATTTCTATATAATTATGATATAATATCATCGTCGTTTTGTGCCAGGGGACTGTTTAAGAGACACTCATGGGACTGTTTTGAGCACTATAAAAGTGTTTTTGATGTAAATATACTTTATGTTAATGGATATTGTGAAATAAGTACTATTAGATTAGGTGATTATATTTCACAGCTAAAGTACAAATTATAAAATAATAAATTATATGAAAAATACATAAAACTATACATTTATATATTTTTTATATAATATGAGCCTGAGACAATGAGTGGCCAAGTTTACAGAGAAATTATATAGACCACGTCGTTGGCTTAGAGGATAGCTATTTTTTTAAATATAAACCTGAATGTGAAAATGTTGTTGTAAGTAAATAAATTATAAATGTTAATGTCCGCTTGTAATAAAGAATTTAAATAATAATTAATAAATAGTATTATCGTAAAATTTATTACTTTTTTTTTAAATTTGGTTCAAGCGGACTTTAAAAAACAATAAAATATAATTTAAATCAATTTAATGTTTATGTTAATTTTGGTGCCGAAAAAAGGTACACGTTGCCTGTCCAAGCAAAATTAACTTCGACAACGAGACGTTCACATTTTTTTCGATATAGTTATTGATTGGAAATCATTAGTTTGCAGTAGGAATAATCATGTGTCACGTATATTAAAAATGTGCATTATGTATATATTTAATGCATGAACGTCATAGCTTATTTTGGGTGCATTACATTTAATGCATGGCCGTAACAGCTTATTTCAGGTGTGTTACATTTAATGCACGGACGTCATAGCTGCCTATTTGTGCATTACTGCATTACTAAATAATGCTCCCATATTTCTATTAAATGGCAATCTTATTTCAAATCTGGTAACATTATTATGAATTGTCAGGATCTAGTTACTCTACAAATCGTCTCAAATACAGCCACAAGATTACAAGTATACCCAAAAAGAAAAATGGGAAGATTCATCAGAAACGCTGTGTTGGTTGCTACAAAAAACTGAAAGATAGTGGCTCCACCGTTTCTGAAGCAAGGAAGAAGGCATCGAAGGTAATTACAGAATGCCTGACGTGTAAAAAGCCATTTTGTATTCCTTGTTTCAATGAAATCCATTGAAGTTTGTAGATACAAATAATTTATTATTTTCATTGTCTGTCCTTAAAAAATAAGTAAAAAAAATCCGGGTTATTAGTGTTTTAATTCTCTTCTATCCTTGTTCACATTTCCACACCATAAACATTTTTTCTAGTTCAAACGTCCAGCCCACAAAAGCCATTGGAGTTAGTATTACCTAATGCGTTACATATAATGCACGAATGTCATGGTTAAGTCTAATGTATGTAGTATAAAGCACTAGACTGCAATTATGGACGTTCAACGTATTATATGTATATGTATGTACGTATGTGTATATAAAGTGCAGCTTGTATATAAAGTGAAGAGGAAGCTGCACTTTTCCTCTATTAACGTTGTGAGTGTTAAGGCACTATTTCCATGATTTTATTAAGCAAAGAAAAAACAAGTTGATGTAATCGATACCAAAACATTTTTTTCCATATTAAACCAGTGACATTGTTTCTTAGCGTAAAGAGCATCTTCTGCGCTAACATCATATGTCGCTGGGTCGCTTTCCGGCAAGTATCGAAATTTTTCTTTGTTTAAGAATATGTTATCTTTAATCAAAAATAAGTAAGGCTGTTTTGGTATTTTCAAAACGGCTTTATGAACATCAATAACAGCCACAGTACTGTAGTAAACATTGGTTTTTGCCCACAGTTGAGTTCTACCTTCGTCCCAACGGCCGTGTTAATCTACGCTTAAACAACTTCACATTTTACAAGCACTTGAAGGCCAGATCTAACGCCCACCGCTGGAGCTGCACCGCTTATGGATCGAAATGGAAGTGTAAGGCCCATCTTATTATCACTGATACACTTCAAGTCCTCAAAGCTAACGTCACGCATAGCCATCCTCCGAGTATGAAGAAGGAGAATAGGAAACCGATGTATTTCCCTAATGTCAACGGTGATGGGTTTGATAAAGAAAATACTGTCCACCCGCCTGAACCGCCAACTCTTACGCCTCTTCAAGATTACTTGATTGCTCATAGTTTGTTTGTTAATCACTAAATATTGCGTACCATATATACAAAATATTGCTTACAATTTAAACTTTAGGGTGCTAATGAGTCTTAGTATTCTTTAATATCAATATTTTACAGTGAAATTGACAAGAAATGCCAAATAAAAATAAATAGTCTTCATTGCTAGGTATTAGGTTGCTCACAAATCTGCCTAATTTCATTTTACCAAGACAATTAAAGTAAAACTAGGTATTGTATGAAAAAAATAAAAACCTGATAACCCATTTTTGGTCCACAAACAAGATGATAACTTTCTTGTTAGAAAGAAAAACAGCATAAATGATAAATATGATAAAAACGCTGCCATCTATATGATGCCAATTCCACATTTATATAAACCTTACCCTCACTGACTATCTCACTTTCCAAAGCAGAACAGGACGGTGCGAAGCACTGACTCTATTGTGGGCGGAAATGGTAAAAACGTGGTCCCAAAACCGGGATAAGATATTACACAACTCTACCACCTAATTTCCATGATGGCAATGATTCGTCAATCCAATCGTTCGCTCTTACGAACTACCTGGTAAGAAAGTAAATCGATAGTTCTACTTTCTTGCTAGAGTACATAGTTCTAGCTTTGAGGATAATTGCGTATGTGAATTTAAAAACAGTCCACCTTCAATCAGCAACACACAACATTACCCGTTCTGCCAGGCAGGTCGTAAAACTATCGATTGGCTATACGTGTCACTACCATCGTGAATACTAGGTAGAGTTCTACGTTTCGCCTGAGTATTTGGTACAACCGCTTTACTTATTCCTGCCGCAATGCCGGTAGACTTATGTAAGTGGCATTTCCATCCTGTCACACGGGTAGCAACGCACTATTAGCATCTTTAGTGTCTATAGGCGATGGTTTCTCTTTCCATTAGGAGAGCCATCTACTTTGTCATTTTATACAGCAAAAATATTATTTATCTCTATCAATATTAATATTATAAATGCGAAAGTTTTGATGTATGGATGAATGTTTGTTACTCAATAACGCAAAAACTACCGAATGAATTTGGATGAAATTTGGCACGCATGTAGATACTTACCTGGAATAGCGTATAGGCGTTTTATCCCGGAAAAATAGAACGTATAGGCTATCCCGCGGGATTCGGCAAATGTTTTTTATAATGCAGCGGGCTGCACGCTGAAACTAGTATGTAATGAATCTAATTATTTTTTTTTCAAATTAAATCAAAATCGAATAGAAATTACAACGAAATTTTTGGAATATAAGTACTATGAATAAGTAATTTAATTCAGTTGTCCAATTTTGAAAATTCTCTCAATATTTTAAAATTAAAATCCACAATTCACTTCAAAGTATTCGCCTAGTAATAATAGTGTAATGCGTATTTTCTTGAATGCTTACATCAAGTGTATGCTTAGGTTTGTCAGCACCCTTAGAACAATATATAATATTAATCATATAATCTTATGCTATCGGATTAATATTTAAAGAGTGCGAGTGTTATATTCCACTTGGGGTATAAGTTACACGGAGAAGAGGCTGAAATTAAAAAGGAAAAAGGCACACCCTGAGGCACCAACGACGTTCACCTTAATATGATGAGTACGAATTTAATCTCGCATATTTGAGATACGATTTTTTTATTATTGTGCCACTTTTGGCATAGGAAAAATGGACTAAGTTTATAAGTTTAAAATCTTTAGCAACAAGAAATATAATGTTATACTTTTAAGCCCCGTTTTCACTTTGATTATTGCGAGTGCGAGTGTTTAATGCAGGTGCTTAGTATTAAGCAAAAAATACGTGATGACAGCCGTTGATCAGTGCGAATGATTTAGTATTCAGCGTAGTAAAAGTGAAAGACGCAAATTACTAATCACTCGCATTAATCAACGTCTGTCTTCACGTATTTTTTGCTTAAAGCCCCGTTTTCACTTTGATTAGTACGAGTGTGAGTGTTTAATGCAGGTGCCTAGTATTAAGATAAAAATACGTGAAGACAGCCGTTGATCAGTGCGAGTGGTAAGTAATCAGCATCTATTCACTTTTACTACGCTGATTAAGAATCACTCTCACTGATTCACGGCTATCTTCACGTATTTTTATCTTAATCTAAGCACCTGCATTAAACACTCACACTCGTACTAATCAAAGTGAAAACGGGGCTTCATACTAAGCACCTGAATTAAAAACTCGCACTCGCACTAATCAAAGTGAAAACGGGGCTTTAAAGGCAGTATCTTACTTTAAACAATGTAATCAATGATTTTGTTATTATAGTTTCCGTTTCTTTGGACTTGAATCCAAGCTTGCAACATGCTACTGGTAACGTCAATTTAATTCTTATGACATTTCACAGCTATAGGAGAGCGGAAGCAAGAGATCTTAGATTTTTTTGAGTCCAATTTAAAAATCCCAACGTAATATAACCATACATTTCGTGTTTCCAAGTGAAATGTCAGTTAAGTTCCGATAAATACCGCATATATTAACACCGAAAATGTATTATTTATTGTCAAGTCAAAAGTATGTATTTATACCTACAATACACACGTGATATTTTAATATAACATTGTTGAGTGTGGGCGTCGAGTGTGTAACTTATGTACTGGTATTATGTAGGGTTGCCAACCCCAACTAAAAACTAGGATTAGGAGTTTGAATAACCAGGATAATCCAGATTAAAAACATGACTCAATAATACGTACAGTAGCAGTAATAAAATTAATTTGTAGTAATGTTATAGTAATAAGAACAATTATATTTCATAATCTTTTATTAAATTTGAATAATGTTATATAAGTTAAAACAAAGTAATTAAAATATAAAACAAACACTATTATTTGTAACAAATTCTTTTAAGCCATACACACTCAGTGCTACGTTGCGCCTTTGTTTAAAGATCTGCAGTGGCCGGGTCAGCCTAACTTCCACAAAGTATTAGGCCGTGAGGATTGTAAAATAACCCGACTTTAATTTTGTTATCAAAGTTTTCTAAATCCCACGACGACGGTTTAAAATTATCCACGATATCCCAGGACTCTACAAAAACCTGGACATGTCCTGCAAGTCCGTTGGCAACCCTAGAATAACGTCTATGAGCCTAATATTAAAATTTAAACTAATGTAATTATTTTATCCCAATACATATACTAATGTTTGGGAATCTATATTTAATCGTCAGATTTGCTACCAATAGGTTTAATTGAAAAGCAAAATGAACTTGCTTATTTCAAATGTGCCTTCTATTGTAAGAACCTAGAATAGAATTTTATAAGTTACTACTAGTTGTGTATTAGTTTTATGTGTGAATAGGTTATTTTATTGTGTGAATTTTATTAGTACTATCAGTAATATGCTCTAATTTATGCCCTCCGTCGAAGGCAATTGGTGAAACTCCATTTATATGATTATTTAAATTAAAACACTTGTACTGTTTCACAGTTCACAATTTCTTATTAAATAGCCAACCGGTTTCATAGTTTATCATTAAAGCAAGGTATTTTAACGCGCGCCAATACTATAGAAAGTAGGCGGCGCGGTATGTTCTGAAACTTCTAGGAAAGGTTTAGTTTTCGGATAAATAAATATAGCACTTCAGCTGAAAACCAAAATTTAGTATATTCTTTTTTGAATTTAAAACTAAATATCACCATATAAAAATCACGTGGAAAATAAGAAATATTATGAACAAATTACTAGTTTTAGAGGTTTTTTTAGCCTGTTTTCGGAATTTTATATGATCGAGTGAAGTACATTCTATCATGTAATAAGTTAGTACATTCCTTAGATAATATCTTCAGGTATATCGTGTAATTTTTAAAACCGTTATTTAAAAATCAATACATAAAAATGTGATTTTTAAACCAAACCAGTTTTTTTCCGTTTGTGTGCCTCGCCTTAAAGCGCTAAAATTTAAAATATCACTGTTTTATTAATAACCATTTTAACACAATATTTGTAGCTGATCACACGTGTACTGTTTCACAATAAGATAATTATATTTAATTTCCGACCGGTTTCGCTTATACAAGCATCCTCAGGGTATTTACAATAATTATTAACTAACAACGAAATCTAAATGTCACAAATAACAAATTTAAAGGCAAATGAACATCCTACCCTCAATAAATATTATAGGAATACCAATGTAGGGTTGTCCGCACTATGGGTACCTCCCCGTAAGTAGGGAGAAATCAGATGTGTTGTAATAACCATTTGCCGGAATTAAATGACGTTATCTTAGTATGAATACGCCATTTTATCACTCTAGTCATGATGTGGTATTAATTATAAAAAATTTTCGAAGTACGATAAATTTGATGCCTGGCATTTTACGAGATTTTACTTTAGAACAGTTTTGCAACGAAGTTCCATATGGGGCATCGGACGTTTTTTGCCGGCTAGAGTACCCCTCCGGTACTCTAGCCGGCAAAAAACGTCCGTAACGTTAAAAAAGCGTAAGATTTTTTATAATAAGTAACTTTGTTCCTAGCTGGTGTCCCACGACACCACACGGTTTTTAGGGTTCCGTACCTAAAGTAAAACGGGATCCTATTACTAAGCCACCGCTGTCTATCTGTTACCAGGCTGTATCTCATAAACCTAATAGCTAGAAAGCTGAAATGTTCACAAATGATGTTTTTCCGTTGCCGCTATAACAACAAATACTAAAAAAATAAAAATATTAAGGAAGTCCTCGTACAATAAACGTGTTTTTTTAGTATCTTTTTGGTCAATAATGGTAATAGGTAGACGCTTAAAATTTTCACAGAATATTTAGTTGTATATTACCTTTCAAAATAAATAATTAAATAAATATAAAGTAAATATCAAAGGGGGTCCCATACGTAATTTTTAAGCATTTATTTACTCGATCTTAATAAACAGGTAGAAACATGAATATTTTCAAAAAAGTAAGTATTTGGAAATATATTAACTATAAAAATAATACCTAATATATAAAATAAATTTAGCGTCTACCTGTCACCCAAGTATACATACAACGAACGTGATTTTCTTTTATAGACGATGGTACGGAATCCATCGACGACACACTTGACCGTTTTATATATTTTACTAACGCCTGAGTCTATAAAATATTTATTATTTGTATTATTGTTATCTTTCGGTTGGCATAGGTTTAATCAAGAGCCGTGGCAAAATAAAGAATGCAATAGATTCCCACAAAAATCTTCTTCATTAAATTAAATATTTAGTTTTTGACAAACTAATCCTTTAAAGAATATCCCTTGTTTTATTTTGCCATGTATGCCATAACTAATAGGATAGTGGGAATTAATGGCGTATCCATACGATGATAATAACATCACTCAAACCCGGCAAATTGCACTACCTAGGGTCGGTTTCTGAAGTCGTCAGTTAAACTATTAACAACTATTGATCCTTTGAAGTTAGCAAGAGGATAAACTTCGTTTATCTCGTAGATGGTTTCTGAAGGCAAAACGAACGGTTCAATAACTATTGAACCGATAAGTCGTTTTTAAGTCCACCACTAGATGGGTCTGTTTATAATGCGGAAAATAAAATGCTATTTTGGTAATTTTACTCCCCTGTATGATTATAATATTTTATCTGGTAATATTTTATCTAACATAAATAAGTGTTTAAAGAAGGTTTTAGTTGAAACTATGTAATTCACGACGATAACTATGTCTGTATACCAGTTACGCTAAAGCATTCAAACTAAATCTTTATACCCTAGCGTGAAAGAAGGTTTTTGCATGTATTTGGTCTTAGTGGAATCTAATGAAAAGAATGATTTCGAATCAGGTAGCAGAAAGAGAGGGAACTATTATTTTATTAAAGAGAAATGAGATAGCTTTACACTAGTCACTAGTCGGTAGTCACCAAATATTTTGTTATATAGTTAGTTTGAGTACCGATCAAAACAATGTTTGTCGTTTGCTTTGAATTAAGATTTTTTTTTGCGTCAATTTCTCTTTTAGATATTGTTAGGTTGTTACTTGCATTTACTTGATCGACTTGTGGTATAAAATCACCATAATGGTGACTCGAAAACGCAGTAAGAATTTTACAGAAAGAGAGAAAACTTAAAAGTAATCATTTTATTTGAGAAGACGCTTTTTTAAGTGGTAAAAGAATTTTTGCATATAAAAATACAGGTAGGAATTTTGTAAAAGCTTAGAAATAAGCTTGAATTGCCTTAACTAACAAATATCCAAGTAAAATCTGTCTAGTGACCTGTTCCTCTTTGCAAGGATGAAATTTAATCATTTATCATGACAATATTAAACAAATATCATTATAGCTGCTGTGAAAACAACGTTTGTACATCGTACAGCAGTTTTTTTAATGTAAGTACAAACATACAGTCAGACAAAACTATTAAAATTATTACGTGCATTAAAAAGAAGCTACCTACAAGAGCAAAAAGCGTTACATAAAGTTATGGAATCGATAAACCACCAAATTTGGCCGGTTACATTAACCTAAGTTTAAACGGAGTTTGTGTTACAATGCGTAGCTCAGAAACGCAATTCCTGTAGTTATCGGACCGATAGTGTTAACGAATGGATAAACTACTGTTAAAAGTACCTCAGAAACCGGGCACTAATCCGATGTATGATAATGACATAGGTATAGTGTGTGAATTATTAAACAATACAAATGTTCAAATCATTGACAAAAAACCCAAGATGCAAAGTCCCGAACAAAACTGACACTCAAAACTGTCCCTAATTTCTCATAAGTGGAGATATGACAAAAACTTATGTTTTTGCATATCCAACCTTACGCGCAAGATTTATAGTTTTTTTTTTACAAAGCAATGTACAAAAAATTATAAAATTGACATTGTCGCGATCGAAGCGATTCTATTTGAAATTAGCGCAAAATTTGAAATTGTGCGCTCATTTTTGAGGACGGTTTTAGACACTAAAATGTGAATCTTGGGTTCTTTATATCAATGGTTCAAATGTGATTTTTTTTAATAAGTTTTACTATTATTAACATGGCTTTAGACAAAAATTAGAACCTTTTTGGCCATCTTCTCAAAAAAGAGGTTTTACATTTCAACAGAATTCGCGAAGTTAACAAATATTAAAATACTTCAGAACTCGGTCATTTATTTACCGATTTGGAAGATTTTTGTTTGTGAGAGTATAATCACCATTTAAACCCATATAAAATTGGTGAAGGTGATGAAGCAGGCATATGATACAGGTTATCTTATTATAATTTCTACGTTGTTATTCACATAGGTTCTACTATCTATGTCTCAATATATTTACTTGACACTGAAAATATTGAATTAAGCCTGTATCTTGCTAATGCATTGTGTTATGGGCTTAATCCTTCTTTGGAAGTTTTAATACGCTCATACAACTTAACCACTTCCTTGGTATAGTAAATGATAATTCACACAATATAATAACTTACTTTCTATTATTTACTGTAAATCTAAATAATCTTAGTTTGTAACGTGCATAACTATATTTGTGTGATATTTTGCATTTTGTGACGTGTCCAGTATTAAGTAATGTGATACATTAAATATAATGTAATTATACAAAGACTGCATGCTTGTTTGATACTTCGCGTATCTCGTGAATTCGATCTCGTTCTAATTCTACATTAAACTTAACATCACTTGGTTGCATTTAACCTATAATAACTATTTTTATATGTCTTATATTATACAACTTAATATTAATCGTAGTTTTAATGCTTTTTCTAGTATTTTGTATCTTGACAAACGATTATGCTTTTTTGTATTATTTTTGCATTTAATCAAAACAATAAAGTGTTTTATAAGAAATTGTAGTGTTTGTTTACATAACTCAAATTGGAACAGGCTCATTCACACCAATTTAATTACTAATACTTAACTAATAGTTATTTGGTTGAATAAGATTTGGTTAAATGTTTATCAGTGAGGGAAAAAATGTGTAATATTACCAGATTACACATTTTTTAACTTACTTTCACATTCGATCCTATAGTGCAACACAGTAGTGACTAGAGAATTTGTGCAGCATTTCCGATTTAAGGAAGCATCGATCACATTATATCCCTCGTATTTACAAATATTTATGGTAATTCAAAAGTCATATAAGTCATTTTTAATCATATTTTACTCACTGTGAGGCATCCTCTTTATCAAATCATTTCTTTTACGCAACATGAATAGCGCACTAAGACAATCGTACAAATGACATTGAAAAATTATACTTTTCATTGTTGTCACTTGGTAAAACCGTATCATATTTCCATTCCATATTTTCATAAAACAAATTCTTTTATTCTATGAAAATCGTTTATATTTTTATTATTAAGTGATTATAGCCATAGAGAATTTAAAAATATATTAATTGGCTTCTTTAAGATACCTAGAAGTCAGAAATACTGAAATGTCTGCAAAAATATCTTCACCCTATTGAGTTCCATGGCCACATCGAATAGTTTTCATGATAAAAAAAGCGATTCGCCTTAAATATGGTAATAGAGAGTTGCTATCCACGTGGCAGAGACCATATTATGTCAAGTTTACCTTACCCTCCAAACTAGAGCATGACAATGAAAAGCACGAACGCTAAGTTGATAAGAATTAACCTATTCTTGGTGCTGGCACCGTAGCCTGGTGAAACTTCGCAAAACTCTACCACTTACCATTAGTCGCTATGGTAGTGGCACTATTAGGCTTAGCTCGTCTCTCACGAGCTGCCTAGCAGGAAGACAGATAGCTATAAATTAGTCATTTCTTATTATCCCTTATCCATACATATAATAAAATCGTAGCAAAGTCAATGTAACTATACTTCAAATTTTGCATGAATATTACTAACAGGTTGGGTCAACATATATTATCACGCTATCACCTACGGGGGAGGAGCGATGCGGAGTAAACGAAGTCCGCGCGAACGAAGTCGAGGGCAATAGCTAGTAGACTTATATTATTTAACTTATAATGTTAATATGTAAGAGTTGAGGACCAACATGATTCACTATCATTTATTTTATTTTGCAAACAAAAACATGGTTCGCCTGATAGAAAAAGATAACCATCGCCTATAGACACTAAAGATGTTAATGTTGCTTTGCTATTCATGTCGCTAAGATAGAATGGAGGGATAGCTTTAACATAATAGATTAAGTTGGCAATAATAATTTTTGTTATGGCTAATTTTAGGTTATTTTAAAACAGAAGTCATTGAAATGATGAATGGCAAACTAATTCTACTTGTTAACGGTTATCCATTTTATCAAAGAAATTATTTAAAGGGTGGTGGTTTACGTCGATGGTGTTGTAGCAAATCGAGTTGTAATGCCTATGTTCATGTTACGGAGGATTATAATATTGCATATTATGGAGGGCCTCCACACGATCACAAAAAAATGAAATTTGTACAGTTGGCTTGTGGGAAATATGTAAAATTATAACAACAGACCATCTGATAAAGGACTGACCATATAGCTGCCTTAGAAATGTGGTGTTATCATCTATGTATTGAAGAAATTTTACATAAATCAGAACTCGTACGGTGTCTTCTCAACTTATTCGAAAATATCAGCTTCTGGAACGCCTTTAAAATAACTATTTTAATGTCGCGGCTACATTGTCGTGATACGGCGAATCTTCCCATCGTCGTGACGTGTGTGGCTAGTCAATTTGCGGTGCGAATCCTTCAGGTTAAAATATAGAGCTTCGGACATTTGTTGGTTTTCTGCTGTGACACCTAGAAATGTTAAGTTTATCTCGATTTTCCATTGACTCGCGTCGTAAGCTGACAGACTTGGTATTTTTCACACACGCTTTTACCCCAATTATTGTTGACCAAGTAAATGAGCCACGTAATTTGCCAACACAGTTTTATCTCAACAGCGAATCTTCGCCCGAATGTAGCCTCGGAGTTATAAAATGATGTATGAATGTTTGGAAATCCTCCAAATAATACAGGCAAAAGAGGTTTGTTTGCAGGAATTACAGGAATAATTTTTATCTATTAAAATTGACGGTTCAGTAAGATGTACTGAATGTAATTAAAAAATACAGAGAGAGAAAATAAAAAAGGACAAATAAGTAAGTCATATAAGTGTACGTCTTACTGAACCTATATTTAAAAAATAACTCCTGTAGTTTAGTGCCAAATTTTCCTAATTTTCATGTCTAGCACCAGAAGCTAAGGACAAATATATTGGAATCTTATTTCTTTAGGCCTTCGCAAAAGTGTTATCGTTAGTGTCATTAACGATAACACTTTTGCGAAAAAAAAATTATTCACAACAAGAGCTGTATAAGATTGAGAGAAAAAAATTTTCTTTACTAGAGTGCAAAAACTAAAAATACTTTAAAAGAAATTACTAAAATAAGACTCAATCAATTTAGTAGTTTTTTTCGAAAAATTTTCTTATATTTTCCCACTGTGACTATACTTAATACTAGTGTTAACTAGCCTTAAATAAAATGTTGTGTGCAAATTATATTTTATTTTATTCGTTTTTTATATTATTTTATTAAGATTGACATACATTACTTAAAACACGCATTTTGGAAATCTACCTAAGATTTCCAAAATGCGTGTTTTTGGAAATCTTAGAGCAGGGGATTCCGAGCCAAATCTCACGACTTTACCTAGGGAAGAGTTGAAAAAAATGTCCAAATTCGTAATTTAGGGATGTTCCAAAGACTTATGCGGTAAGTAAAGAAGTAATTTAATAGAAATATTATACAGCGAGCGAGCAACAAGAAGAGAACAACTGAAAATACCTACCCACCTTTGAAATAAACCCAGGTTTATTTCGAACGGTCATCTAAACGGTTTACTAAAATTTTCCTTGCTTTCAAAGACCGAGGGTTTTTGGAGTTTTATTACGTTCAATTTATTTCATATTTATGTGACTGTATTGTTTTTTTTTTATTTTATTAAAATTTTATTTACTTTTTGGTTTTTTATTTTAACCAGCGAACAGCTATCAAAGCAATATTGTAAATTTCAGTCAACATATTCATGACGTCGAGAGGCAAGGAACGTTTGGTATATCATGACTTCACCTACTACAAGCAGAGCAGGACTCGCAACGGTTTCAGATGGGGCTGCACAAAGAACAGGTGGCATAGATGTAAGGCATATCTACATTTAGCAGATGATCTCACTATTGTTAGAGGCAATATGGAACATACGCATCCAGCGTTTTGTATTAGTGCAAGAAAATAGTTCGAATTGTATAATACGGGCACTGAGTTATAGTATTTATATTTGGAATGGGCGAATTAGAAATATCAACATTATTTACAGCTACATTACACTCAACCAGCTACACTATGTGTGTATTTAGTGTAAACACTAATGACTAAGCCGCAATTACATCTATCGTCACAAAACTTCGTGCAATGACACGATAGTTAAATGCAGATGTTACCGGCTATTATCGGCTATTTTCGCATACAAACCGGACTGCATGTGCCTTAGTGCGCATATAATTTCGGGACGATAGACGCAAGTGTGGCCCCAGCATAAGGCTACGTCCGCACAAACATGCGACTTGCTCAGCGCCTACAGCCTAGCGAATACCTAGCGTTTAGCTTAGTAAAACGAAAATTTTAGAATTAGCTTGGCGCCTAGCTAATTACTAAGCGACCTACCGAAATAAACAAACGTGTCGGTTTTTTGTCACAAGGCGCGAGGCACTAGACGCTAAGCAAGCCGCCTGTCTGTGCGGACGTAGCCTAAAGAAATAACTGAAAAATTTAGTGAAGATCTCTTCTAGGGTTCCAGATATACAGAAGTTTCGGTTACGGAGTCGGTTATTGCAGCTTTATTGTGTTTAAATTATTATATTTTTAGAAACATATGCTTTAACATAAAATCAATTTGTTCCACTTGACATGATTATGTTTACTTCCATTCTTTATTTTATATACATTTAAAATACCGAATGGGAGTAGGTATACGATAATAGCGATTGGCCTATACATGTGTAGGTTAAACGCTATTTGACATATATATTCGATTAATGCTGGGTTCCCATAATCAACGATACTTCATTCGTAGCAGTAACCATTAGTAACCAATTTAATAATAACGAAGCATTCCACAAGTTTCTAGGGCAATTTAGTAATTTGACATTTATAGGAATAGTTTTAGCTTACGCCTCGTATAAAATGTTACTAGTCGTAATTGAAACAAGTCGTTTTTTTGATAAAGGAACAAGAATTAGAACTCCCACAGATACAGGTAAACTGGAATTCGGCTGTTGTCGTCTTGTGTATAATTATTTCTTATCCACAGTGAAACATTTTGTGAAAATACACCATCAAATAAAAAAAAGTTATGTATGTTCATAAAATATCTTCTGTTTAGTATAATCATCGGAAAAATATGCAACCGATTTAAAAAATTTTTACGCAATAAATTATTGCCTTAAAAACTAAAGCTAAATACACACTATGACCAACGGGTGACTGTTACTGCCAGTCCTGTATATGCTTGACACTACGTCCCACGATGCTATAACTATGGTGCCATTTGTTAGTGCTTGTAGTAAAATGTAAATAAGATTTTTATATCATTTCTTTTAACAAAATAATATTGCATTGTACAATTTTATCTTTAACGGCTTATAAAAAAAATGCGTATTTCTCGATATCAAAATTACACACCTACCCTGTAAGGGAATTGACGTGAAAACAGCAATGATACCAAGAAATTTATTTAAAATTTTACAATTTTTAAGTTTTACGCTTGCATTTACTTACATAGAATTTTGTACCGAAACTAATTAGATACTTCTTTAGATTGATTAGCAAATATTCCAATTATCAAAGTTATTTTTTTTTGGTGTAACAAAATTGTGTATATTGTTTAATTTCCAATTTTTTATTAGGTTACATTGCAAAAAACTTAATAATTTATCATTATATTTAAAACTTACGTTACTGAAGATAAATCAGTGAAAGTTTATGCTGTACCGCTGTTCTAATATAATGTTTATTTTCTAAATATTATAGCTCTTATTAATAAATCGGTTTGATCATAAATTATCATTCAATCTATTGCATTTATACGTAATGTTACTTCTGAATGAATAAGACAAAATAAGAGCTTCTTTACAAGCAGGATCAAACATGGTTACAGAACGGACCGTATAAAAAAAGGGTATATTTTACTTGTACATATAAAACAACTAGCATTATTTGTATATTTAAAAATGATTATCTTTAATTGCTCGTGGATCTCAATGATTTACTCTTGATTCTTAGTATATTAAGTCGCATTCCAATTAAAATTATGAAACCAGGTTTCATCTCTTACATCTATCTATCATTGTCTCTAGATAAAATATATGGAATTTAAATATTTCGCTGATGCCCTCTTGAATTTAGATGTACTTGTAAACACATTAGTCAGACACCAAATCTGTCCGGGCTACAATATTCGGCTACCTTGTCAAACAACAAATAAGGCTTATTTCACCTCGAAGATGTGGTGTGGCAGAGACATTTCCTATTTGATACCAAACGTGGAGCATTTTTGTTTGCATTTGGTAAGAATGATATGATAATTTCTATAATATAAAAGTGTAAATTGCTTTGCATTAAGACAATCGTAAACGCGACAAAATATCGCGTCATCGTCGCCGTCTGCCAAACAAGGCGCTGCTGAGAGCTGTCATCGTCGGTGTGAAGTGTGCCTTATTTTTAACATTACAATTATTTCATATACATATATCGTTTTTACAAGTGTAGAATTATGTTCTTACGTACCTACGTCGTAATAATTATATGACATAAAGTCATTCCTTATTTCATTAAGTTTTATGTTACATAAAAAAATATACCAAAGTTTCTTTTATCTAGTCAATGTTTAGTGTTTTAGTTCTAATTAAACACTTAAAATTAAGAACATTTTTCATATAAAATAAAATTTACCCCAATAGTTTCTAACGTAGGAGACCAATGTCCTCTGTGTATAAATATTTAATGTTTGTCTAAAGCCTTTAACATATTATCGTTGGTTGGACTGGACTTGCGCGTTATTAAACTTTCAATCAATGCAAACATATCCTCAGTAGCGCGAAAACAGCGCTCGTGTCGAGTGGCTTTAGATCAGGTTTGCATAGTATTAGTAGATTACAATTTAAGAGTTTAAGCTTAACTTAAAGCAATAAGTATGTCCACTTATTTTTGCGCGTTATAAACTAAACCAAGATTTAGTATTGCTAAGAAAATATTTATGTATAAAAATTGCACCTGTGTTCACTGTTCATATACGTAACCTAGATCTTAACATTATAGACCACATGAATAGATAAATAGACTTGTTTAAAAACGATTAACATCTTTTTGATACTAATTCAATTGTATTGCTTTACAAATTCATTAAAAATACTTGTGAAAAATATTAATTATAAATAAAATGTTTTATTGGATTTTGTCGGAAGCGCAATATTTTTTTTTAAAATAACGATTAGTTACGACTAAAAAAATATTTTAAAAAAAGACCAAAGACTTCTATGTACTAACGTACTAGACAAGTCGTACGTAATGTACTAGACTATTACGAAGTAGCATGCGGCATTAAATTACAGTCCATGGACTGCACCTATGTCAAAGCTCGTTGAATGAGACGTGCAACCGCTATGAAATTCACGGCAGTGACGACCTTTTCGTCACGAATATATATTATACTTTGTAGCGCGTTTTCTTTCGGCGCTGCAGGGAGTGTTAACAAAATGAAACAAGACTTTTACTTAGCATAGCTTCCTAGAACGTAGTCCGTTACTCTCTGCTTACGGCTGTGAAATTAAGACCTACGTAACGTAAGGCATGTGATTGGCGTTACCGGAGGTTTGACCGCCAATGAGGCCAATTATATGCGTTGCACGATTACCTTTAAAATTGGGGAACTCGATTTGGTCCTATATTACATTATCAATATGAATAAAACAAGTTTGGTCCATCGTTGTGCGCGCATCACATGAAAGTAATTGGTAAAAATTCACACTTTTAAATTACAATTTTTGTAACCACTACGCTTTCAGCCATGTGTGCTAATATAATAAACAACGCAGGTGAAATTGCGGGTGTAAGCTAGTAATCAATGAAGTCGCTTAAATCGGGACTTGATGAAACCGGTATAAAAAATACAGGTTAGTAGAGTTTTTTTTAAAATGTTTCGCTCAGAGCGTATATGAAATAAGAGCGATTCCACGGTTTTAGTTTAAACCGGTTTATATACATTTATGTAAACCGGTTTAAGCTAAAACCGTGGAATTGTATGACACACATAGCGTGGACAAAATTTGTGAGCGGCGAACATCAACGAAATATATGAAAAACCTCTCTATAAACCAGTTTATTGCATCAAAATCCTTATAATTTTGCTTTGTTTTTTTTTGTAGGTTTAAAAGGTTGCTTAGGTTTAAAAATTAACTGGTTAAAAAGCGCTGGCTTAATTGCTCGGTTTATGCACATCAAACAAATCTGTAATGGCAAACATGATGTTCTATAGCTGCGGTTGCAAAATCGCAAAATTTGTTTTTTCAGTCATGCACACTGATACAAAATGTGCCTTATATTGGACAGTCGTTTGTATTAATCTTATAAAGGCTTAATTATTTTTTTTCAAAACTCCGCTTGCTTCGTGCACAAAAACTTTCAAACAAGTGCGAAATTTTATATGTTAAGCCTCGTTCGGACTTGGCTAGAATTTAAGTCAAGTAACTAGAAATTTAATTATTAAATAATATGTCTGACCATCGAAACTTTTGTCGGGTAGATTGGTGCATAATTTAGTCGAGCCATCTAATTCTATTTTCACGAGCAAGTAGCGCCTCGTCTACTGCCTCACCAACTTAACAAGTACCTATGGACCTTCCATTTAAGTCGAGTTTATTAATCGTATTACATTACGCTGTGCTTTGCGCGCGTCTGCCGCATTGTTGAATGTTCATCTTCCGAAACAAAACTTACTTGTGAACAGTACTTGATCAAAGTGCGAACGATTTTAACGCTAGTAGTGAAAGTTTTAGCTACTAAAGTACTATCCAACTACTAGCTACTAAAGTAGGTCAACTAACTGCGCTTTACAGTAAAACCGCAAGTGTTATCGTTTGTCAGTTTATGCTGTATTATGTTGATTCGATATGGTATTAAAGCTCCGGCGAAGTACCGCAGCGTAGACTTCGGCACATTTTACTCGGCAGACACTTCTTCGTCGGAGCCTTAAGTTATAAAACTAAGCACCTGCACTAAATACTCGCACTCGCACTAATCAAAGTGTATCCGGGGCGGTTTACATTTTGATTAGCTCGAGTGTGAGTGTTACGTTTTCCGCGAAGTCTTTCCTTTATTTTCGGGATTAAATACTTATCTACTGCGAGGTCGTTTTTCCCGAACTTTTTCCAAGACAAGGTAAATAATAGTTAGTGTATCACTTTGCAGAAACTGTGTTTAGGATCCTCTAAAACAATTGTCGTGTAATGAACTGTCCTTCCGAATAACGAGACCACCATCTTTTTGGCCACACTTCGATGTCTTTTCACTCACGTTGGCAACTCCTCGGAAGGAAATGCCCACTGAGTTGACTATTTTTGGTTTTTTGGTAAAGCGAGCTTAAATCACCCCTAAGTTTGTTGAACACAGCATATGAGTCACCTCCGTTAAATGTTTAAAGCATTTCACGGCACCAATCAACACGACGGAGTTTTTGGGCTACGGTCAAATTATAAGGTATCCACCGGGCCCAAAACTTCCTGACCGCTAAATGTTCATAGAGGATGTTGTACACTTGACTCATTTCGATGCCTAAGCTTGTCCGAATCTGCTGATATGTCACTCTTTTGTCAGTCTCTATCATACGCCGCACAACATAGATGTTATCAGCCATCGCTTAGAAGGCCGTTCTTTGAAGACTTTTTTGTGGACTTAAATGAAATCGAAAGTCAGAAAAAATCATGGCACGAAAATTTTCTCGCGTTAAATTCATGTCACGTGAAACAGACAATTTTAATTTGCCGCCAAATTTAAAACAAATGCCAAATTAATAAAGTACATACTCAATAACATTGGCAAGGAATTCCATTTTCAAAATTGAAACTTATTTTTGTATTAATTATTTACAAGTAGTCAGTTCTAAAAACTTTCAGTTTGACCCTCGTATCCGCACTATAAGTTCTATTCGCCTATGAAATCTTCTCCAAGTAAATACATTTTATACGTTAGTCAACTATTACTCGTAAACATGTAAAGCTTATTTAACTGTGATAGTTTCCTTTTACGTTCTTAAATATAGTGCTACTGTGATGTTTTTCACATAGCGGGCGGGGGGGGGGGGGGGGGGGGACACTTGACACTACCAAAAGTTATAATTTTAATGCCTAATAGTTAACAAACGGATCCCTGATTTGAAAAATTCATGCCAGATAACAGCTTCCAAGTACTGAGGATCTCTGAGCTAAGCTGTCGACGGACTGTAGACTATGGAACCCTAAAAACGCTTTAGCTTCGCAGGAACGTGTCTCATGGTCGCGCTGTTTGTTCGCAGCTTAAAATAGCTCAGTGCTAACAGCCACACCTTTGTGTAAACAAACGGGTACGTTTAAACTTAAACGATAAGATTGCGACGTTATAAAATACTTGTAGCACTCAAGCAATCTACAACACTACACTACATAAAAATTCAAGTGAATCCTAAGCCGAATATAAAAAAAACTTTGGCAATGGTGATGTCACCTCGATGACCGCTATCCCGACATCTATTTGGCAGTAATATTTTAATAAGCATATATCTGTCATAAAAGAAGTTAAGGTAGCTTTTTCACAACATGCCGCGGATTTTATGTTTGACTACAGTAGTTGTACTGAAACAAAAAAAGCCGCGAACAAATGAAGTAGAATCTAGGAATCGGATAGCGCTATACTCAAAAAAAGTCCAGGGAGTAATGGTCATTATTTGTTGGAGTTTTGTTGATTGCAGTGTAGTCTTAAATAATTCTGGACCATTGCTTTCTTGACTGTAGTGCTGTCCG
Source organism: Apodemia mormo (assembly GCA_036924255.1). Classification (NCBI taxonomy): domain Eukaryota; kingdom Metazoa; phylum Arthropoda; class Insecta; order Lepidoptera; family Riodinidae; genus Apodemia; species Apodemia mormo. Next base: position 6,999,161 of record JAUPFN010000011.1, read on the forward strand.
ATCCACTTGGGGATGCTTCGGCTGCGAAGTAAATCGTGAGATATGAACGTGTATTGTGAGTTTATTTGTACTATTGATATAGTGAAGTAGATGAGAATAGAATAGGACGAGTCGATGAGTGAGGTGGACGAAGAAGGAAATTGTGCCGCTGGGATATTTTTAATAGTTAAATTAGATTTGCTAGTAATTGAAAGAGAGTTTCAGTGAGCTCCTTTCAGTTATTAGTTGTTTTTCTTGTTTTAGGATCATATATTATATTGTCAATTACAAAACTATTTTAATATATTTCAAGGTGTGGTTTTCGCAAAACAATTCAGTACATAAAAATTCATTCTTCATGTTTTTTATACGTTAAGAAACATCGCAAGGATTTTATGCACAAGTTGTATAAACACTCGAAGTTGATCGTGTAGATTTTTCGTATATATGCTCGTTTTTACTAATAGCTAATTGGTGGAATAAAGTGTAATTGTTGCTTTCTACATAATTTGAGTAATTAATATACATATGCTATCGCAGTAATGCAACTTGATACAGAGTGCTAAGTGTGAGTTTTTCTTTTCGCATTCGATCGTGAGCGCGTTTGGAGTTTACTAGGAATTTGTATGTGATTTGTACAGCGCCACCTAGTGGTAAACGTGAGAAACCAGTGTACCACTAGGTGGCGCTGTACAAATCACGTACAAATTCCTAGTAAACTCGAAACGCGCTCACGATCGAATGCGAAAAGAAAAACTCACACTTAGCACTCAGATATCTACACGATATAAACGCACTTGCACAAACATGTCTACATACACTGACACTTTCGCTTCTGCAATTCTCAACGTGTATTGAGTTACGATATCTAAGTTTAGAGCATATTCTTATGCGGCAACTAGCTCTGTAATTTGACAATAGCTAGCTTAACGCGTCTGCTAGCAGAATTCTAGCATGTATTTATTATACACGCCGAATTTAGAGGGTCTCTTTTACTTTGCGGTTGCAAGGTTATGCCTGTATGGCTAGTCTAGAATCTAGATCATAGTAATTTTTGTAGGCATACAAAAACTTCAAATAGTTTATTTGTATTGTTTGTGATAAGTTTTTGTACTTTAAATATTGTTAATTTATCCCAAAGGTCAAATCTAGTCAATTTTAATACTATTGTTTTAAAGACATTGATCGTATTAAGTTATCGTTTTAATTTTTTATTGGAAACAATCCTAGATACACCAAAGAAAAATAATCATTTATGGTAGAGATGCTACGAATATTCGGTTACTATTCGATATTCGGCCTATTAAACCACTTTCTATGGTATTTGGTTTTTCGGCCGAATATTGCGAACTATTCTGCCGAACAATTCGCAATATTCCCCTATATTACTTAAAAATATTTTATTTTACCCTGAAATGCTACAATTAACACTTAATATTTGTGATAGGAATTTGGACAGTAGATAATATTTTAGCAAGACTATTCGTTACTCAATTTGTTATAAACAAATTATACGTTTCGTGATACAATCAACTCGCTAACGAAACAAATACGCCGAAAAATATTCGGTATTCGGCCAGGCGTGTGGCTGGTTATTCGGTATTCGGAAAATCACTATTCGTGGCATCTGTCATTTATGGTAATTTGAAATAATACATAAAAATAACTGTAACTTAAGTTGTTTATTAGCGCATGTGTGACGTTAGCGACCGAGCGCAGCGTGGATGCTGTCACGTAAATAGACATCTTCAGTCAAACTTTATTGCATATTATTTTATAGCTCGTGTGACATAAAATCGCACTTTAGCCACGCTTATCGATGTAAGTCATTTAAGTTATGGGAACACGTAGCTAAAGTTCAAGCTTAGGTCAAACAGTGCTATAAATATTTGTGTTTTGTAGATTTTAATTTGTTAATCTGATTGATCTCATTAGTTTAAATTATAGTAACATATCAAAGTTTTGCGTGTTTGTTCGTTGTACATGTAATTTAAATTTCTGATAACTATAAATAAATTACGATAGGTAAAAGTTGAAATGTTAATAATAGGATTTTGTATATTAGAAATATACTTTTAATTTAAAACAAATTAGTTTAAATGCAATTTGCGCTATATTTTTTAAAATTTAAAGTTGGTATATATAAATTTAACATGTTTATCATTGCGTAAACACTACAGTAAACGTGAAGACACACTACAGCAATGCGTGCAACTTAATGAATTTCTGTAAACCAAACTTATACTGTAAACAAATCACAGATATCGCTTTTCAATTGATGATAGCTCAAGGCCAGAATACATAAAACGTTACTAATTTCTATAAATCAGAATCGGCATTACTATATACGTTCTGTAGATTCAAGCGATAGTTGTGGTACAGCTTTTTTGTGTTCAGTCCCAAATAAGGTTTTGGCGTCTGTACCTAAATGATAGAATGTCATAACTTTGTCTTGGGGATTGTGTTTTCAGATAATATCTGTTTATTTAACCATATTTGGCTTACTACATTTACATTGTATACGTTTTTGTTCTAAACTCTATTTAAAATTGTGCTGCAGTTTTTTTTTTGCGAAAATATTATTTTTTATGTTAGTAAAATTAAAATGCATACCGAAATAATAATGAAATAAAGTATTTTTATTAAACCTGTTTCATATGAATTTATCGCAGGAGATTGCTTAGTGACATGGCTTGCATGCTGGCAAGTGGTAAAAGAATAATATTTAAAGTTCTTTTATCGCTATGCCATAAATGCGTCATGAATTGTAAAATGATTAGATTAATATTCCTCAAGTCAGTTCAATAGTCTAGTACAAGTTAACATTATCTACGTACCTGACGCTGATGAAGTCATATCTGCGCTTTCGTGTGGCTTAAAATTACGACACAACACACAAATGAGTGAAGGTAAAAATAGATGTGAAATTGCCAATTCACTTCCATTTTTAATTTCACTCAATCTTGGGGGTTCGAAGGTAATCATGGAAGGCAATGGCAAGAGAGCGTCATATTATAGCGAAATCCAGATAGGCGAAAATTTTATTGAAAGACGGTAAAACTCTTGAAGTCTTTTGGTTACCACGGTTAACGGAAACTTTTATGTTCTTTAGAGACAAATTAGTACTTTATTTTTAAAAAGGGAAAGCAAGGTCCTTAAGCCTTTTATTGTATATATCTGACGGGTGACGGGTGAAAATTAGAAGTCTGCCTCCTACATTAACTAGTGGATTCTATAATAGAGTCGAGTTTTAGAGTACTTTTACGAAAGGAATCCGGCATTTTGATAAAGCTTATATTTCTGATGATGAAACTGAATAGTTTTCTTCACCATCATAATATCTAGAACCCAGCCTTATTCCTTTCGTAAATAAGATCTCTAAACTACTTGTTTGATCTTAACTCTAAAGACTGACTCTTGACAGAAAGCTAAGCATATTTTTTATTTCAGCCACATTTATCCAATTAACCACCGGCGGAAGGTTGCTTCTGTACAAGGACTATACATTTTCTAGAAGTGGTAAAGTTCGTGGTGGTGGTTCGCGATTCACATGTTCTAGTTCTTATAGCAAGAGCTGCAAGGCCCATGTTCATTTGAGCAAGGACAATCAGATCCTCCTCGCCTCCACAGAGCACAACCATGAACCTATTCAGTATGTACCAACCAGCGAAGGTTATATTCGTGTGAGTAATAAGTTCCCCTTGCATAATATCGAATATTGTAAGTTCGACTAAAAATTCGACACACAAGGTTGTGGAGGAGCACTATTAACTCCTTTGTGGCATTATATCCACAAAGGAGCTAATAGTGCTCATCCACTTAAATTGTGATGATTTATCTTAGGCTCATCAAAAAATGTTTATTATTTTTTTGACAAATTGAATCGAAAAGTTTTTAAAAATAAATATGTACACAATCTCAGTGGTATTTTGACATTATTTGAGAGTGTCAATTTTGTAATATTTATGCAAACTTTCACTTGCCTTCATTATTTCAATAAGATAAAAGTCAATAAAAAAAAATTAGCACCCACCACATATTCTCCGGACTTAACTTCTAGTGACTCCCTTTTTCCAAAACTGAAGAAACACATTCGTGGAACTAAAGTTGAAAATGACGCAGTTATGGCAGCTGTAATGGAGTTTTTTAAGAGTCGTGAAGATGATTTTTTTTCGAGGAAATAACAAAGTCAAAGAAGCGTTAATCTAATTGTATTGAATTAGAAGAAGATGTAGAGAAATAAAATATTATTTTTTTTTATATATCTATTTTCTAGCGATTCCAAGAACTTCTTGATACACCCTCGTGTTAACTGCTTATGTATTTCAAATAATTAAGTAAGATAAGTAAGAGTATTTCCCTTCTTATATAATTATTTTTGATTTTGCTTAAGAATAAAGTTTAAAGATATATTTTGCAAAAAAATTTTTATTTGGCGAATTGTGTCAAAAACTTAATTTTTCCTTTTATTTAGAAATTTTGCGAAAATTTGTATGACAATAAAGCCACATTTCCTTTTTTCTATATACAGGATGTAAAGAAAACTCTGTCCGATCCGAAAGAGGTATATAGGTGGGGCAATGACATCAAAAAAAAATCTTTTAAAATAAGAAAAATGTCGTAGCTTAAAATGCCTCATTTTAGTATTAAAATTGAACAAATATTCTGAAATTTTTTGTATCAATATATATAAAATTATGACACAAATATGTTTGTATTAAGCTACCAAATAATGCCTTTGACGATCGAACAGGGTTTTCTTTACACATACTGTATACAACGCACTGCACATATAGGTTTTTCTTCTATTCAACCTAGTCAATTATGTTATTTTTGTTTTACTATTTTATATTATTCTTATGTTTACATATAAGTACAAAAACATTTATGTGTAACTAGGCTTTATGTTTAAGTGATTATAGATGTAAAAGCATACTAAAAATCAGTGGGATTAGTGCCCTAATTTATAGTTTAATTAATGTGTAGTTTGTGTTGTTTTACTATAAATTAGCTTTAACTTGTACTAAAACCATCTTATAACAATTGGACAGTCAATTCTACATTTAACATAAAAGACTTTCGAAGACAGTAGTACGACGATCGCACCTTCAACTCATTTTTTTGAAACTTTCCTAAAAATTTCGAAATTTTCTTGAAAATTCATATTAGTTAAAATAAAAATAATAATTATTATACATAATTAATAACAGACATACGAGAATGCTAAGTCTCAGTGTTACCGACATCCTATACTAAAAATCATATTAACATTCGTATTAGAGTCTGGCCAAATCGGTGTTAAACCGCCGAGACACACGTCTTTTAAGCCAGACGTCCAATATAGATTACATGCGCCAAATGAATAATAAAATGATGTATTTTGGCTTCAGCATTATTATCTAGGCAAATATTCGTAGACCCGTCAACTTAGCAAGTAAAAAGTTAGTTTTAAGTACGTGTCTAATCTAGGAAGTAAAATTAACTTAAGTTCGTTATAAGGTGTGTTCTTCTGTATGCTTGGTATAAAACGACAATTTCTTAGTCATGACTTACAAGTCATTAAAAAAAGTAGTCATTAAAAACAAGTCATTACTAACAAATTTTTATATTTAGTATTTTTCTAAAATACTAGACATTCATGGCTAAGTGTATTTGTACGCATTTCAACCTAAAGTAAGTGAAAAAACTAGCAAAACGCACGAGAAAGACGATGCTAGTAACAATATATGAACATTTCTTCATTTTTTTTACAAAAAATATAATTAACATTTATTTTGTTAATATTACAATGTTAAATTTCAAATCTAAAGATCAAGTTTTCGTAATGTATGAATTTCTGGCTTGTATTAGGGCTCGGCTTAACCGCTCAATAAATATACATAATGTAAGGGATTTGGCGTAAAGATATGTATGTTTATGTGTACATTTTATTTCCCTATAACTATTATAGGTTACTAAGCATACTTTAGGTATCCTTACTATGATTGATACACAATTATAATCTGTACAAATCGGGGTACAGATATAATATTTTATAATTGCTGTATATTTATTTAATATTTATGCAATATTTTGTGAATTTTAGATAAATGTTATTACCTCTTTGCTTTAGCTGTAACGTCTTACGATAAAAATTTGCGCGGGCTTAGATATGTACCCGATTTAAGAAAAGGTATCCCACATATTATGTCATGGGACATAATTGCCGTTAACTAATGTGGGATGCACGTTGCACGTCTGCCAACTTCTACGTATATGGTTTTGATAATATTTATTTAATTAATTTGTATTTATAATACTATAAATGTGTGTTGAAAAAACATTTTTTTGTGCTAATTCAAACTCAAATATTCTAGTTAATTAATAAAGGTATAATCAGCATTACCTGCACTCTAAGTTAGATAAAGCAGCAATTTAAATAATTTTTCCTATTATTAGTGGTAAATATAAGAATTATTAAGATTAGTGTTAAAATCTTACGCGCATAGTAATCAGTGTAATTAAGGAGTTAAAAATGCACTTATTTGTATTAGCTTCACTTACATACTCACACGAATTAGTGTGTCACATTAACGGCCGATTTTCGAAATGCAAATTAATTTTAACAAGCAATTAATCTGTGTTTAACACAATTTTTACAAGCAAATGATCCGTTTAAAATAGATTAATTGCTTGTTAAAATTAATTTGTGTTTTGGAAATCGGCCGTAATTGTGGGAACACATTTGTGAATTCGCAACAGTTTGGTAAGATAATTATCGTGAATATTTTTAACATGGCTAATATCAGAATGAGTTTATATTACAAAGTCTTATGTTACAATACGTTGACTTTTTCCTTGTGTAGCCCCGTTTTTACTTAATTAAAGTATGCTGTTCTTCAAAATTTGTATAAAATAGTTATATTAGGTCTCAAAGAGTAGTAAATTACGGCTTGGTAGTATATATTTAAGGCATATGTGTTTTAGGCTAATTATGTAAGACTTTAATCAAAACAGTATTAAGAAATATTTACCAAGGCTTATAGAATAATAATAAACACTAATTTATTTCACAAAAAAAAAACGGATAAGTGTGTTTTTGTCAGAGTAAGTTAAATGTAGCGCAAAACTGTTTGGCTTCAAATAAATAGATGTCACATTAGAAAAACAATATTGTTTAAGTTTTTAGTTGTTAAGTTTAATATAGTTACCACTACAGCCAGCAACACCACCGCCGCCACTATTTCTAGTACTACTTTATCTACAACTATAACCATAATTACTATTACATACGATTTTTCCCGGCCTGAATTTGAACAAAATTTGGTCTCAAGGAGTTTCAATACTGGGTAAGTATATAAAAAATGTATAAATAAAAAACATTTCAACGCAGTTGGTTGAACCAGAGACAGTCTCCCAATTCACGTAATATAACGTCAATAGAATCGAAGCGCTTAGGGCTCATAAACACGTTACAACGTCGTGTGAATCGTGACTCGTGATACAATATGGTATAACATGTAAGAAATGTTAAAGCCCTTAACGCTTCAACTCGATTGTCGTTTCGTTACAGGAATCGGGTTCCAGTGTCGCCTTCAGTGCAAGCGATTACCTCCTCTAACTGTGATATGTGTTGATTTTTGAGGGATTCCGTTTAGTTTGACGAATGGAGGATACAAATGAAGTACATTACTACCATAGAATACGTTCTGTGGTGATCTATAACAAGAAAACAAACGTATAGCTTAAGGTAAGGATTTATACAATTAAAAATACAATGTACTAGTTATGTTAGTTACTAGTTACTACATTATATTTTTAATTATATTAATTCCTACCGATTTACGTATTTTATCACTAGTTTAGCTACAAGTCCTGATGATTTGTTGAAAATATATAATAGCATTTGATGACATTTTCCATAATACGCGGGCGAAGCTGCGCGTGTCAGCTAGTGTAATGATTTTTTTGGTGGGGTGCTTGAGGGGGGGAAGGTGTCAACTGAGGTAAAAACTATCCTATATTTTATAAGTTGAACCAAACAGTAAATATCTGCAACATTTAATTGAAATCGTAGTTTCGGAAACCACCGCGGACAAACAACGTGGCACGTAATTTATATACCCAAGCATCCAAAGTTCCCAAAAAGCAACAATAAGTTCCCAAGCACGGGGTGAGTGCTACAAAAACAAAAATAATTAGAAATCACGTAAGTGACACAAAATTATAAATGTGAAATATTTTATAGATTCAGAAGTTACTTTGCGGAAATCCATTGTTCAGACGGAAAACGTGTCTCCTGAAGATGCTTCGGTTGCGAAGTGAAACGTGCATTGAGTGCGTCAATTGTGTGCTTTTGTGTTTGGTGCTGTCGTGGTATAAAGTGTGGTGGACGAGGGTGGATAACTGTGCCGCTGGGGTCTTCATTATTTTCAGACCTACGGTAAGTTTGTTCCATTTCTTACACCGCTTTTATATATTTTCCTTTTCAGTAACATCGCAAAAGTACACTTAAAGTTCGCGGAAAATTGCAAAATAACTAGTTTTCTCCTTCTATAAATGTGAATTTAATCTGTAACGATGAATACCTACGTATACTACCTACCTATTATACGTATGTATACCTAGCGATCAGTACAATCGACGTTATCGATCATATAACAGAGAACTTTCGCCACGTCGAGCCCGTCGACACTAGCTTAGTGACAGAGAGTCTCGGCTTTAGGGAGATGGTCGCGGGTTCGAGTCTCGCGTGTCGACATTTTTCTTTGTTGTTTTTAAAGTTTTTCAAAGTATTTGCTTGATTTAAGAGGAAGTTTCTCAATTTTAGTACTAAAATGAGCCAATTTACAGTACGAGTAAAAATGTTTCTACCTGTGTCCGTTATAGACTGAATCCAATCAACCGATGTTTTATTTGAAAGGCAATGCGAAGATTTTACACAGGCTACTTTTTTACCCAACTAAGCAAAGGGAAGTATATATATATATATATATATATATATATATATATATATATATATATATATATATATATATATTGTATCTGGATCTCCAAAGTGGATCTCAAAATTGATGAATGTGGGAATACGAATGAGTGATCTGGTGGTAAACTGCCTGCTTTACGCCGATGATGCTGTACTTTTAGGTTCTACTCCATCTGAACTCCATACACTTATCACTGTTCTGAAAGATGTCTGTAGGAATATAGGCTTACAATTGAATGCGCAGGAATCCAAGGTTCTGTATTTGAAAGGGAAGAAACCAGAACGGATGTAAGAGTAATGATTGATGATGTAGTATTGGAACAAGTGGATATCTTGGATGTGCTTTTAGCCGGGATGGAAGGTACACCGCTGTTATAGAAAGAAGAGTGTGTGCGGGGAACAGAGTGAACGGAACGTTAGGGAAACTACTCCAAAGCAATGTTCTTAGTCGGGGTGCCCACCTTGCCTTGTGCCTGTGCTTGCCCCAACTCTATGAGATGGAAGTGAGAGCCGGGTATGTAAGAAACAGCATGAAAGTAGAATAAGTAGAATCAACGCGGTCGAAATTATGAAAAATATGTGGTGTAACACTCGCGAATCGCGTTTGTATTACTGAAGTGAGAGAGAGGTTGGGATTGAAAGAAAGTATCGGTGTAAAAATCCGAAAAGGCATGCTCCGTTGGTTCGAACACGTTGAAAGAATGGCAGATGAACGGTTAACAAAACAGATATATAATGCGATTGTGGATAGATGTAGGTACCGGGGGAGACCAAGACTAACGCACCATGATCAAATCGGTCGGGTGCTGCCCGTAGGTGATGTCAAGAGTCTTCGAAACCGGCGTGTTTCTGAGACGATGAGATATGAAGAGAGTTATGAATGTGCAGGAAGCAAGGCAAATCTATCTGGACCGTGACATATGGCACTCAATTCTATCTGCCTATCCCGTAAGGAATTTGGCGTGAAGATGTGTTGTTGTGTTGTTGTTGGTGTTGAAATATATTTCAGTTTGATAATCTATTATGGCGTCCAAGCATGTGTACTAAAAGGGTATGTTTTTTATAATAGATGGGGCAAACGAGCAGCAAACGGTGCACCTAATGGTAAGTGATCACCGCCGCCATGAACATCTGCAACGCCCTGGCGTTGCAGATTTTCATGGGCAACATGACGCAACTGCAAGACCCCTGGGTCTTGCAGTTGCGTTGCCGGCCTTTTAAAAATGAGTAAGCTCTTTTCTTGAAGGTCCCTAAGTCGTATCCGTTCGAAAACAACCCACGCCGGTAATTGATTTCACAAATGAGTGTTTGTCCACATATTTCTTGTCAACGAATTTCTTGGAAACTAAAAGTCATATCAAGATAATTCTTTTTGATTTAAGTAAATCAGTTATATTTCAACTTTAATATGTATGTAATATTGTTGAAATTTTATAATATTTGAGTATGATGATCTATTAAGTTTGGACACCTAATTAGATCATCATACTCAATTATTATCTATTTAGGTGTCCAAGCAGGTGTACTCAATTTCGTAAATGTATATGTCTGTTTTATGTTTGTATAAATATACATTTGTCCACGAATTTCTCGGAAATTAAAAGCCATATCAAGATAATTCTTTTTGATTTAAGTCAGGTATATTCCAACTTAGGAAACTGTCCAGGTTTCAGCAAAGTCAGTTTGCAGTAATTTAAATAAATATTATTTATTTATTTATTTAATATTTTATTGTACACAACTGTAAATAATATAATAATTACAAACGAAAGAAAAATCGTACAAAAGGTAGACTTATCTCTACAGTATAAAGATTTCTTCCAGCCTACCCAGCTTATGAAGCTATTAAGCAGAAGCAGCAGACATTGTGCACAAAACTAAAACTAAATCACAACATACAACACCAAAACACGATAGTTAAAACTTAAAACGCGTATAAGGAAATAGTAAAAAGATTACTTACTTAAGCTATGATTCACTAACTATGACTAATAAATTAAATAATTACAAATAACCAAAACTTATTTTAATGAAAAATAGTAATTTCTTAGACTTCTTTTAAACACTGGCAGAGACGGGCTGTTACGAATGGTGAACGGAAGAGAGTTCCATAGTTTAACGGCCTGAACCGTAAATGAGCGAGAATAAGCTTGGGAATGAGACTCGGGAAACTTTAATAAAGAACGCACAGATTTTTGACAGGGAGAATCAAGGGAATGTAGAAATGTGAAACGCTCGCGCAGGTATGGAGGAGCTGCAGGATTAAACAAAATGTTATAAATTAAACACAAAATATGAGTATTCCTACGAAGTCGAATAGGTAGTAACTTAAGCTGGGCTCTGAAGTTCGACACATGGTCATATTTGCGCAAACCAAACACAAAACGAATTCCATATTCCAAGTCTTTCAAGTTTGTTGGAACGAAGTTCCTTACGGCAGGCTTGGAGGGGATAGGGATTTTGCTGCGCGACCGAACTGAAAAAAATGTGATAGTAAAACCGTAAGAAAAATGCGTGGAATAAAAGCGTTAAATGAGACGTGCGCAGGCGCGACAGTCGCGTACACAAGCGAGTAGTGCCGTTTAGCCGAAGGAAGTTCGTTCCTACCTGGTGTCCCGCGACACCACATCATTTTTAATAGCTCTTCGGTAGCATCTAGAATGCAAGAATCGGCGTAATCTAAAATAGGCAAAATTAGAGTATGAATGAGAGTAATTTTAGTCTTGAGCAGGAGAAAGTTTTAAATATTAAATATTAATCGATTTATTCTATACAAGCAGTCCACCCCGGCTTCGCACGGCTATTTAACAAAAATTTCAACATTAATTATGATTTTATATAGCCTATGTCACCCGGGGATAGTGTAGCTTTCAAACAGTGAAAGAATTTTTCAAATCGGTTCAGTAGTTTCGGAGCCTATTCAATGCAAACAAACAAACAAACAAACAAACAATCAAATCTTTCCTCTTTATAATATTAGTATAGACATCTATACAAATAAATATAATTGGAGTGTCTGTTTGTAATATTAAAATAACTGCTTTTTTATAAATGCATATTGATTACATATATACAACATTTTTTACTATTTTTGTCTATCTGTCTGTTTATCCGGAACAAACAGACAGATAGACAAAAATAGTAAAAAATCTCTGAAACGGTTGGACCGATTTTGATGTGTCACTGCCAGATAGCCGATATAAAAAGAACTTAGGCTACTTCTATTTTAGATTTTATCCACGCGGAGGAAATCGCGAGCACAGCTTGTTTTCTATAAAATATTACTGAGTCAGTAGTCACTGTGTTAGTGACACGTAATAGACTTCTTTCGCCTTTTAACGAGATGCCTAGTAATAGCTTTACTACCACCATTGAGTAAGGAAAGACAATTCCTTTTAAACTAAAGCGTTCTATTATCATATTTAGAAACTAGCTGTTGCCAGCGACTTCGTCCGCGCGGACTTCGTTTATTCCGCACAGCACCTGGCCGCTAGGTTATAGCGTGATAATATGTAGACTATATGTTGACCCGACCTGTTAGTAATATTCATGCAAAATTTGAAGTAAATCCATGCAGTACTTTTTGAGTTTACCCCGGACATACATACAGACAAACAGACAAACAGATAAACAGACAAACAGACAAAAATTCTAAAAACTACATTTTTGGCTTCGATATCGATTGTAGATCACGCCCCAAGTATTCTTTTAAAAAAATATTCAATGTACAGTTTTGACTTTCTTACGATTTTATTATATGTATAGATATATAAACGGGTCGAAAACGCGTACACATATATAACTTACTTGTAAAACTCGACGTTTCGGCCAAGTTACATTGACCGTGGTCACGAGCAGACTCGAGCAGTTTTTGACCCGTTTATATATTTTTAAAAAATATAAATCCTTGCTACTACGTATTGATTGATTTTTTCTACGCAAAGGGATCGATACGGGGACTATCTACAGTAAGGACAAGGATACTATTTGTATCCCGGAACAACACGGAATACTAGTTGATTTTTTCGGTTCCACTCGCTTTTTACTACTTCTGTGATCTGTGGCACGGCGGCGATATTTGATAATATTTGATTTTCCGAATTGAATGCATTGTATTCTGGCAACTAGCTGAGGTAAGACGAAGCGGGGTTGTAGCGCCGTGATTGGCTAACTCAAGGCCACAGTGAAAGACAGTGATGTACTGAGGATCTGATTGATCAACACTGAATAAGTATGTGGACATTTACACCGGAACTATAAGTCAGATGTGTTGACAGAAGATATTTGCCTATTATGAGTGTCTATAGGCTGTGTAATCGGTGGCTAAAAGAGAAAACCTGTAATTATTTTTACTTAGGGTAGCGAATGGGTAGATGGCTTTTCTGTTGAATCACCATTGCCTAAATACTCCATGATTTTAATGGTACGGTGCTGCCCGTGTGGCAGGTTATATCACAAACATATTATCCACTAGACCTGAACGCTACAATGACACGTCCGTATTGTCATTGAATTCCCTCATAACAGGCGTGAATAGGCTAATTGCCAGCCGATTTTAAAAAGAAAGTGAAGACACGCGGGATCAAGTTTTAAACCGCCGTTTAACGAACCGCAATCGGTTCGCTCGCGACGGCAATACCATTTTTGTCTCGCCCGGGTCTAGTACCACTGCCTTACCTATTCCTGCTGCAATAGCGTCAATGTTTGTCCCTGTCGTGTTCCAGTTTGGAGGGTAACGTAGCCGGTAAACTTATGTATGTGGCATTAGACCTCGCCACAAGATTGCAACACGCCATTAACATCTTTGGTGTCTATGGGCGATGGTTGACTCCTTCCATCAGAAGACCCATCTGCTTGTTTGCTATCTTATGTTATAAAAAAACATTACAAGGCATACTAAGATCTTCCGCTGCTAAGTAGACCGTTTTTAAAATAGACTCGTCGTACACTTCTACGTAACATGTATGATGACGTAAGAAGTGCTTACGTCATTGCGGCAGAAATAAGTCGGACGACACGTTGCGGAATTCTATGACGTAGCAGTCACGACGGTAATTTTTTTTTATTTTATTTATTAGATTCATTTCATTTTTATTCATCATCCACAGGTGTCTTATGATGACGTAAGAAGTGCTTACGTCATTGCGGCAGAAATAAGTCGGACGACACGTTGCAGAATTCTATGACTTAGCAGTCACAACGGTATTTTTTTATTTTTAATTCATTAGATTCATTTCATTTTTTTATTCATCATTCACAGGCGTCTTGATAAAAAGAGAAACTTTCGCCTAAACACCAAAGATGTTAATGATGTGTTGCTGTCTATGTGGCGGGATAGCAATGTCACATGCGTAAGTCTACCGGCTATCTTACCATCGAAATCGCAACACGATAATGAAAACCATTGATGCTATTGCGTTAGAAATAGGTAAGGCGATTGGTACCAAATACCCGGGCGTTACGGAACTCTTCCACCTAGTAGTCATAAAAGTTACATAATATGTGGCCAATTAGTTTTTATTTATGTCATAAGATAGCAAACAAGCAGATGGGTCTCCTGATGGAAAGAGGCAAGCATCGCCTATAGACACCAAAGATGTTAATGGTGCGTTGTTATCTTGTGGCGAGGTCTAATGCCACATGCATAAGTTTACCGGCCACCTTACCCTCCAAACTAGAACACGAAATTGACTAGCGCTGAGCTATTGTGGCAGGAATAGGTAAAGCTGTGGTACCAGACCCGGGCGAGCCAATGCGGAACTCTACCTTCTAGTCAAAGTTGTTTACCTACTGCCTGGAAAAGTTAGTAAAAGGTGCATTTATAATTGTAGTCAAATGATGATAATGATAATAATGATTCATTTCAGATCATTACTTCATGAAGCTTACTAGCGGTAAAACATTACTAGTCATATCTGGATACACGTATCATAAGGACAAATCCAGATGGAATTGTTCTTCTAGACTCAGCAAAAATTGTAAAGCGTACGCGATATTATCTAGTGATAACAAAAGTGTCGTATTCACTAGTGGCTCTCATTTACATGATCCGCCATCTTATATGCCTGTTCAAGATGGATACTATATTAAGATTTAATTATGAGACTACTAAAAAATTGAGACAACAAAATACTGTTTGTATAACGTACAATGTAGTGCGTAAATTAAATTCATACAATTATTTATATCTATAGCTGACAAGGCAAAATTTTTGCAATACAAATTACTTCTATTTAATATTATGTTGGTTGGTTATGAAAGATGCATATCGGTTGATAGGTTGGTTAAAGGCATTACTGAAAAAATATATTAAAATTACTTTATTTCTGAAAATATAAAAAGATGTAGTTCTTTATATTTTTGTACTTTTACTTATATTGCTCTCAAGTTAAGCAAATATTTAAAAAATGATAACATCTTTTCCCTGTTTGTTCCATTGTTTCGCTTTGGTGGCTTTTGCACGAACATTGCGCCTTCGTATATATATATATATTGCGAATTCTCGATGAAAGGAAATGAAACACAGATATAAGATTAAGCAAGCCAGATACGGGATAGTACAACCGAAGAGATTTTACTGGAACTTTAACAAAATAACCTTTTCCTCGACTCCTTCAATAGTTCATTAAAATATGAAAGGCAACATCTGCCTAAAAGATAAACGCGCAAATTAAAGCACTGGGCGTTCAACACTGAATATCGTCGGCACTTGGTAAAACGCTTGGTAAATGTTGACGTATATTTACACAATATATATATATATATATATATATATATATATATATATATATATATATATATATATATATATATATATATATATATATATTTAGGGTGTTTCAAAAAAATCGTTTTTTTTTTCTTCAAATGGTCGGCAAATTCTGTCAGAGAATGCCAAAACAATGATCTCGCTAAAAGATGAGCTCTTAATTTCAAGATTTGAAGGTCGCTGTCCGCAATTCTTCATTTCCCATATAAATAACATAGGAAAAAAAATTTTTATTTTTAGAATTTTATATCTCGGTATGGAATCAATTTATGGCTATGGTCATGGTGATTCTTATAGGAAATTTGACGCTCTACAAAAAAGGTTTCTTATCATTTTTCCATAAAATGATTCCTTTCTGAGTTATTCGAGGTCAAAGTTCAATTTCGTCCAAATTTTCGTGTTTTTTCAACTTTAATTATTATGTAGTAAAAAAAATTATTTTTTAGTTCAAGATATATCATATTTTTACACGCTTTTTATTAGCTTCACCTGTATGTTTGTATGTTTGTTTGTATGTTTGTTTGTATGTTTGTTTGTAACCGACTTCTTTGGGCGCGATTTTGACCCACTTTAAACGGCCAGATTTCGTTCAAACTTTGTAGATTTATCTAGGACCGATGACAATACACTAATTTGATAAAATTATTCCATTTTTAACCGACTTCAAAAAAAGGAGGAGGTTCTCAATTCGGCTGGTATATTTTTTTTATGTATGTACACCGATTTCTCCGAGGTTTCTGAACCGAATTACGTGATTCTTTTTCTGTTTGATGCGGAATAGTTTCGAATTGGTCCCATAAAAATTTGATTCAGGTGGGCCCAGTAGTTTTTGTTTTATGAGCATTTTTTTATTTATTGTACCTATCTCGATGTCTGAAATCAAATCTCGCAAGTAAATTTGATCCACTTCCCGGTTACCGATTGAGCTGAAATTTTTTATACGTATGTTAATTGAATGACAATGAAACCTTATTATGACATGGAGCTGATCTGATGAATCTGAATCGGAAGGTGACCACAGGAACTTAATAATGAAATGGTTAAAAATCGGTTAATAACAAGACTATTGAGTTTGGACTCATTTGATTCATGTTGACGAGCACTTTGGTGCTTGTCAACATGGATCCTGCAGGGTCCGATGATGTAGCTAGAAGATGGTCATAGGAGCTCAGCAATTAAATGACACAACTCTATCGAATTTGGGCTCATTTGATTAGTGTTGACGAGAACTTTGGTGCTTGGTGCTAACTAGGATCCTGCAGGGTTCGATGATGAAGCCAGAAGGTGACCATAGGAGCTCAGCAATTAAATAACACAACTCTATCGAGTTTGGGCTCGTTTGATTCGTGTTGACGAGCACTTTGGTGCGGGTGGAAACTAGTTATAAAAGGAACTACTCTTAACAAAAGTCTTTGTTCTACGTCTGTCAAGTCAGTCAGTTCAAGAGGTAAAGATATAACTTCCATGTTGTTCCAGTAGGCCTGAGAAGGAACTTTTCTTTTTTTTATGGTAGTCGAGCAAAAAAAATCAAAACGTGCTTTAACTAATGACGTCTGTTGTTTTGGATATAATAATTTCTTACAGATTGTACATGGTACTTCAGCATATTGATTTATGGTGGTTATAAAATTACGCTCAGTAATTGAACGAAGTCTTTGTGACGTCTGACGCGCTACCGCTAGGCGGTTCTCACGTGGCTGAGCAGACTCGATTGCTGTACGGTTTCTAATCACTTCTAATCCACGAGCTCTCTGCTCGGCGGACTCCTTAGCTAAACGCTCCTCAATGAGACCAATTCTATGAGCCTTCTGCTCGGCAGATTCGTTCGCTAGTAGTTCTCTCGCTAGTCGCTAGTTCGCTAGTTCACTCAATAATGAGATCAACTCTAATAGCTCTCTGCTCAAAAGACTCATTCGCTAGACGCCCTTGGATCTTACCGAGTCTACTTCTACCAAGGCTGGGCCAAAGCGGGTTTACAAGCATGGACCAGAGATAGACAGCATTGCGCCAAGCATGGCCCATATCTGGCCCCGTCGTATTGTCCTGTATGGGAGTACGACAGGAACGCCTTGCACACTGACACACACACACACACACACGCACACACACATATGTCTATAAGCGTGTAAGTAGTTCCGTGCTTCTACCGCGGCACTCGACTAGGTATGCGCATTAGAGTTTGCAACAGTGTCTGCGCATATAACTTAGATTTCACGAGCCACGAAGAGTCCGCCACCGTCTCTGTGACTGAGTTTAATTGACTGAGTAAAAAAACAAAAAAAAACAAAATAAATGTACATAATATTTATAGATATAGATATATCACCATCTATGTTAATTTTATATGGATATATATAGATATACAGTCTTGTAGTTTTCGTTTTTTATTAATTGTAATTAAACGACAATTCGCATTCGATGATCTACAATTGCCGATTAGAATTTAAAAAAATAACTCAAATAATTGATTTTTTCATAAGTTACAGTGTTTCCGGAGTTTCATACATGACGGACAGGAAATTTTTTGACCTATTTGCATATATTTTTCCGTTTGTATTGCACTAAATTAATTTTTAGCAAGTATAGAATTAATCTCCATTAAATTATCTCGACAATAGTATGCAAAATATCTTGATTCCGTTAACTAACAAGGCTATAATACTAAAAATAGTTGCCAAAATAAGGCAAAAAAAAATTCCGAAGGTGGTATCAAGAGTCTTCGCAACCGTTGTGTTTGTATGAAAAGAGTGATGAATGTGGAGGAAGCGAGACAAGCCTGCAAGGATCGTGATGTATGGCACTTGATTCTCTCTGCCTACCCCGTAAGGGATCTGGCGTGAAGATATGTATATATGAAAAAAAAATTTCGATCGTAAAGCACTCTCTGATGCTTCGCATCATGAGTCGTGCAATAGTTTAAAATTAAAAAAACAAGCTATTATAAATAAACCAAACTAAAAAGTAGAAAATAAATAATAGTTTAAAAAACTAAAAAACACGCTTTTTATAGAAAACCGAACTAAAAAATATAAAATAAATTTTAATAAATTTTAATTAAGAATAGTGTTAAAAATTTCAATAATTATAAATTAATAATAGTGTGAATAAAAAAAAATGTATTTAAAAAAAAGCGTGCTTTTTAAGATATTACCGAAATGATAATCACTCTACTCATATGTGTCAATAAAATATTTATAACTATTGACACCATGCACCCCACGCTTTTTTTAAATAATTTTTTTTTTTATTCACACTATTATTAATTTATAATTATTGAAATTTTTAACACTATTCTTAATTTAAATTTATTAAAATTTATTTTATATTTTTTAGTTCGGTTTTCTATAAAAAGCGTGTTTTTTAGTTTTTTAAACTATTATTTTATAATATGGTTGGTGAAATCTAATGGCAAATTATGAGCAGTAAAATATAATATGTTTTTTAATTATATAATTTTTTATTGGTGACAAAAAAACATATTGTTATGGATTTATCATGTTTAATAATAAAAGTATTGTTTTTAACTTCTCTATTTGAACAATCATTTAATTAATACCAGCTTCTTCCTCTTGATCGCATACAGCGTAGAGCGGTTCGAATCGTTGACGAGCAGGCTATTTCGGAACAGCTCGACTCTTTGGCATTACGCAGAGATGTAGGTTCACTCTGCGTCTTCTATCGTCTTTATCATGGGGAGTGCTCCGACGAGTTGTTTGGAATAATTCCTGCCGCCGAATTCCACCATCGGACATCGCGTCAAAATTCAAAGTTCCATCCTCACCATCTCGATGTCTGGAAATCCACAACTGTGCGTTTCTCCCGACACTTTTTGCCTCGCACTACTCTGTTGTGGAATCAATTACGGGCAAGGGTATTTCCGAACGGATACGACATAGGGACCTTCAAGAAAAGAGCTTACTCATTCTTAAAAGGCCGACAACGCAACTGCAAGTCCTCTGGTATTGCAGATGTCCATGGGCGGCGGTGATCACTTACCATCAGGTGCACCTCTTGCTCGTTTGCCCCCTCTTCTATAAAAAAAAATAAAAAAAATATTCGATATTTGATTGGTTATCTATTTTGTAATCCCTCTGCCGGTAAGAACCGATGAAAAGCGTCAAAATCAAGCTTATAGTGAGTGCATTGGCTGCGAAGAAAAATATAAGTGTTGTTTTGAGACAATGTTTGTGTAATAATTTAAAGTCAACATTTTTATTTTATTTTATTTAAAAACTAACTCAAAATTCAACGTCATGGGAGAAGAAATTTATTTAATTGGCAAAATAAGTCAAGATTTTGGGAGGAGAAAGCTCCCATTGTTCAAAGAGGTTATGTCAGTTTTTTTTTTACTACCATAAAACCTGTAATTTAACAATCAAACAAAGTTCAGCTAGTACGGCGAAAAAACTGATAGAACTATGGGTTCAAACAGACATTCCGCTGCGTAAAGATTCTTCTATAATCGTCTCAATTATTCGATTTCATCACAGATGGATTCTTTTGTCAAAGAATAAGGGAGGTAAAAAATCTCCAACACAAAAGAAAAAGGAATCGATTTTTTATAATGATTTAAACAAAGTATTCGATATTTCTCATGCAAATGCTCTCGACGTGATTGATGCTACTAAAAAACTTTTTTTGGAAAGCCAAAGACAACCATCTCGACGAGGTTTTATCAACAATTTGGAATCTAGTACCGAAGCTATGGAAATTTGCTGCATCGATCAGAGTGAAATTAATGCAAATAAAAATGGTAAGATTGTTGTCTTCGTTTTGGTTATTAGTAAATGTCGATGAATGATTTTTTAATTAAAATGATACTAACTAATTTTAAGAAAAAATTTTAAGGTTAATAATAAATTGTTTACCTTCATTACCGATAGTACCGATTAGTACCGATTAATAATTTTTAATTAATTTTGTTTGATGCCGTCAGAATGCGCCGTTTCAAATACGCGGTAATATTCAAATATCTATTTGAATTATTAAAATATTTTCTCATGATTTTATTGCTGAATTTTCGTATGTAAGCTTATATTTTTTTATTTATAGTTAACTGAAATTTATCAAAACTGTTTTTTTCTAACATCAATTAGCAAAACTAATATTTGCGAATTTTCTTTTTCAAAAATTGTATGAAACTTGACATAATTTAATTGAAAAACAGTGATTTTTGCGATCGATGTTGATGAATTATTGAAATTTAAAACACTTAGTTCACAGGCTTTTTGAGGTTTATAATTTATTATTTTAAAATTTCATCTGATTTTTTGTTACAATTGAAATGTATTTTAATTTGTGCGTTGTAGAAAATGAAGCTTATATGGACACTGACACCCTTATTCTCAGTCAGAAATCAAAATCTACCGTTTCTACTACTAGTCAATTCTCTCACAATGTCTCTGATTTTGAAGATGGAATAAAAAACAAATCGAAACCGAAAGCACTTCAAATTAACATTATGACACCCGAACTTGCAGCTGCTCTTGATCGTGGGAAAGTTAGCAGCAGAAATTCTGTATATATTGTAGCTGCTACTCTCAAAAGTGTTAATATTGACATCAGAGGCTGCAAATTGAGTCATTCGACAATTCATCGAGCTCGCCAAAAATTTCGAAGTAACATGGCTGCTAAATTAAAAGACGGGCTTAAAAACCAGGATAATTTTGTGTTACACTGGGACGGAAAAATATTACCCGATATTGTTGGTACGGAAAAAGTTGATAGATTACCAATTATCATATCATCATCAGGCAGTGAACAAATATTACGTGTGCCCAAAATGGGGTCTGGTACTGCAAAAAATCAGGCTGAAGCTATTGTAAAAACTCTATTCGATTGGGGTATTAGTCGTAAAATAAAAGCACTGTCTTTCGATACGGCGGCTGTTAATACAGGTATTAATTCCAGCAGTTAATACAAATATTTACAATCAGATTTGATTTGGTCATTGTCATACAAATTAATTTTTTACTTACGTTTAATTTTTTATTTTGTTATTAAGGAATTCACGGCGGTACTTGTAAACTGATTGAAGACGAGTTGGAGCAGAAATTGGTATATCTACCATGCAGACATCATATATTCGAAATTGTATTAAAACGAGTATTTGAAATCTATTGGCCAACTTCATCCGGCCCAAATGTACCAATGATTTTACGGTTTAAAAACAAGTGGAGTGATTTTAACACGTCAAATTATACTCCAGGAATTTTAGACCCAATCATACACAATGCTCTTGAAGATGTAAAAGAAGAAATAGTAACATCTATGACAAATCATTTACAAGTAAGGTTATAATATATTTAAATGTTGTGTGTAAATCTTAAACGTATGTCTTAAGTTATTTTTTTTTGGACTTGAAAATCCAGAAAATAATTATGTGAAATTTTACAATTTCAAACAAATTTGATTAATATATAAAATAAGACCTAAAAATTATTTGTTCTATCAATTGATTTTAATAACTTATTTTCTAGGTATCACAACCGAGAGATGATTACTACGAACTTCTGGAGCTATCATTATTATTCTTAAATACTACTTCATCTAAAGAGATTTCTTTTAAGCGACCTGGTGCTATGCACCACGCTCGTTGGATGGCAAAAGCAATCTATTCTTTAAAAATATTCATGTTCCGCAACCAATTTAAACTTAACTCTAGAGAAATAACAGGGATTCGACAAATTTGCATATTTGTTTTAAGATTTTATGTACCAACATGGTTTAAGGCATCATCTGGCATATTAGCACCAAATAGTGATTTAACATTCATGAAAAATTTATTGCTATACAGCCAAAACAATCCTTCTTTCGCTAAAATTGCTGCTGATAAAATGGCTGATCACTTATGGTATCTGTCTGAGGAATTAGTTGTTTTAGCTTTATTTGATGTAAATGTTTCAGTAGATGTTAAAAGGAAAATGGTTGAAAATATTAAATCGAAAAGTAATCAAAAAAATTTTAAACGGCTTGTGATTAAAGAAAATGTGAAGTCACTATTAACGAGTGATTTAAGTGACTTTGTCTCAGAACATTCTTTGTTTTTGTTTGAAAAATTCAATTTATCGTATGACTTTCTTGACACTGACGCTTTATTATGGCCAATAAATGGAAGTTACCAAAAAGCTATCCTGTTTTTGAGTAAAGTACGAGTTACAAACGATACAGCAGAACGTGGTGTATCATTAGTAACTGAATACAACCAAACTTTGACAAAAAATGAAGAAGATTTTCAGTACTTATTACAAGTTGTAAAAAAACACAGAGAAATGTATCCTAATTGTAATAAAATAGCCTTCGTATAACAGTATAGCAATCGATAACTTTCAATTTCTACAGTTTTTTAGAATATAATTTATAATTTGTTGTTGAAATATTCATTTTTTTTTTAACCTTTCTATGTCTGAGATATAAATTTGTGATATATTTTTACTAATAATCTAATAATTTAATTTCTATAATAATTAAATTTGAAAAAAACACGAAAATTTGGACGAAATCGAACTTTGACCTCGAATAACTCAGAAAGGAATCATTTTATGGAAAAATGATAAGAAACCTTTTTTGTAGAGCGTCAAATTTCCTACAAGAATCAACAAGACCATAGCCATAAATTGATTCCATACAGAGATATAAAATTCTAAAAATAAAAAAAATTTTTTCCTATGTTATTTATATGGGAAATGAAGAATTGCGGACAGCGACCTTCAGATCTTGAAATTAAGAGCTCATCTTTTAGCGAGATCATTGTTTTAGCATTCTCTGACAGAATTTGCCGACCATTTGAAGAAAAAAAAAATTCGATTTTTTTGAAACACCCTAATATATATATATATATATATATATATATATATATATATATATATATATATATATATATATATATATATATATATATATATTAAGAATTTAGTACTATGAAATCCTGACACAACGACGATCAGACAGGGTTTGCTTTACACACTGTATAACGTATAAGCACTTATACGGTTTTACTTGAAGCACTGGATGAATCGAGCTGAAAAGCATGATAATGGCTAATTTAACGTACGAATCTGCAAAGGCGCCATTCATTTGTTGTATTACGTGATACAAATTTTTGCTAGTTTTTGAACCTCTCCTCCCCCTATGTAAGAAAAAAATAAGAATAGACAGACCCCTCCCCCTGTATAATATTTATTACGTAAGAATGTAAACGAGGAAATTAACAATTTTTGGGAATATTTATTTGTATCTATTATACTTACAGAAGTACTAGTGGTTTTAATTTTTTGGTAGTAATTAATGGTGGGTCCACGCACTCACTTGTTCGCATCCTAGCGCACCTGGATTTTTAAAAGTATAATACGAGTATTAATTTTGAGGATTTTTATGATTTTACATAAGAACTATCAAGACTCCCTCCCTCACCTTGTAAAAAAAGTAAGGCGTGGTCAATCCCCATCCTCGTCCAAATCATGTTACATTATTAAATGAATGGCTTAGGAAGACCTAATTAATAATTTAGAAAAAGTATAAATGGAACCTTCAAATTTGATTTTTGGATAAGTATAAAATACGTAGAGAGCTATATCTACCTCGGAAAACAAATATCATTTAAAAACACGAGGCATCTTTATGACATAGACAAGAGAATCAACATTACCTGGCAAAAATAATAAGTTACACATGCATAAGTTTACCGGCTACCTTACCCTCCAAACCAGAACACGACAATGACAAGCACTGAAGAAACAATGACACCAAGCTATTGCGGCAGGTATAGGTAAGGCGGTGGTACCAGACCCGGGCGAGACAATGCAGAACTCTACCACTTAGTAAAAATATCGCTAGGAACAATTTTATAAAAAATATTGTGACTTTAAATTGATTGACTTCTATCATCATATTTAAGTGTTACCATTGTATAAAACTTTAATTACAAATGCATTAAAACAAGAAAATATTTATATCTCATAATTTTTATTGTAAGTATCAAATAGAGATTCTCCCTGTCTTTGTATTAAAGAATAGTTTAAAGCTAATTTATTTTTTGTTATTTTATGTATCTATAAAGTGGCTTTACAAAACCTTAGCTCAGAATTCTGTCAATCTAACTTAGATTTCTGAGATTAGCAGCTGTTGTACTGAAGACACCAATGACAAGAAATCCTAACCACAGACTACTAAAAAGAGAACTGATTGTTTACGTTAATCTTACCTAAATTCCAACTTTATTTACCTACTATTCCCCAAGTTTAAAAAATATTTATGTAATGCGGATAAGTTAACAGTTAAGGAGTTGATATAGAATCTTACGGAATATATTAAACTTTAAGGTAATAAGTTAAAAAACAATGTATGAAGTCTTGCCCGTGTTCTTTATTAAATTTTCGTACGTCTGCGTTGTGTAAGATTAAAACTGCTCTATATTAATTTTATAAATGTGAAAGTTTTGATGTGTAGATGCTTTTTCCTCAGTTACCCAAAAACGGCTTGACCAATTTGATCGAAATTTGGCACACAGGTAGATAATGGCTTGGAATAGCAATTTAAACAATGAACCAAATATAACAGCAATAATGATCACTCAGGAAGTATTGCTATAAATATTAAAATTATTTTGTGTTAATTTTATAAATCAATGATTGTATACATTAAATTAATTTTGATGTTAAAATATAGGTATTGTATGTTTAAGAAAATCATAATCGAATTATTTTTATGTACTGTACAACATGTCAATTAAAGATTTATTTAATGTATTTGTCTAATTCTTTGCTATTGAGAAGATATTAATGAAAAAGAAATGGAAAGATTTCTATACGTTTCAGAAAGAACATCTTATGGTATGAATTATTTAGGTGTCAACAAGCGAAATACCACCGGACTGATTATTTATTTTTGCCAATAAAAGTGTTTACTTCTAGATTTTCTTAACTGAGATTGATTGGTTCTTTCAGAATATTATTTTATGGAACTTCTAAGTGGAAAAATATTACTAGCAATATCAGGCTTCACGTATCACAGAGCATCTGTCCATTCGAAAACAAGATGGGTATGCTCAGCTAAGAGCGGCAAAGGTTGCAAAGCATTTGCAATAGTTACGGAAGAGAGTAAAGAGGTTATGAGGACCAGCGGCACACATAACCATGATCCACCGAGCTACGTGCGTGTTTCTGATGGACGGTATATGAAAGTGTGATGTGGAATTTTCGAAGTGAAACTTCTTTAGATTCGTTGCGAATCGAAAATCGATGAAAGGAAATGGGTTAAGATAAAATAACAAACACATTTATAAGATTAAGCAAGCGAGAGAACAAGATAGAATCTGTTACACTTTACATTTAAACTGTCTGTTGTTTAATGGTCCCAAAACCAGCCAGATACGGCATAGTACAACTAAAGAGATTTATTTTACTGCAACTTCAACAAAATGCCTTTTTCCTCGACTCCTTCAATTTAATTTCAATGGAGATATAAAGGAGGGCGACACGTAAAATGATTATTTTTTATAGATTCAGACGTTACTTTGCAGAAATCTTTAACGAAGAAAAAATATTAATTTGCAAACTCCCGCAAACTTTCAAGTGTTCTACGATGTTGCAAAGAGAAAAAAGCTGTGTAAGAAATAGCACAAACTCACCGTAGATCTGAAAAATAAATACTTAAATAAATATTCGTAATATACCTACTTCGGCTCTTGTTGCTTGAAGTAGTGTTCGTTTCTCCTGAATATGCTTCCGTTGCAAAGTGAAACGTGCGTTGAGTATTGTGTGCTTTTACTGACGTGGTGGTTAAGTGTGGTGGATGAGGGTGGATAGCTGTGCCGCTGGGGTCTTCATTTTTCGGACCTACGGTGAGTTTGTTCCATTTCATACATTGATTTTTAATTTTTTCTTCACACTGTCTTCTCAAGGGCACATGTTAAAGTTTGCGGATTAAATTGTATTCTTCGTTTAGATGATTCTCTTAGCTAGTATCTTAGCAAGTTAAGATCTTTATGTGTATCTGTTTTTCAATTGTTTCATTATGTGAACCATTGTCTATATTATATTTTGTCTGTGGTTGGTGAATTATTTATGCATAAATTATTTTTACACTGTTAAGCGTAGTTTTCAATGTTTTTTAAGTGAAAACATTCTTTAGCCGCGTTAAGCGGACAATACTTATGTTAAAGTTAAGGCTATGTTAGGAACACAATTTATGGGTTCGTGTGATCGACACGTTAAAGACGTAAGGCATATTCATACTGTTGCTAGACGTGTTACATTACAAAGCTCGTCAGCTGTCGTAATTCATTCATAAACACCAAAGGGGCGGAAAGGTTGATTTTTTTAAAAAAAAGCTAGCCTATGTTTGACCCGGCATCTTCAACTATCTCCGTGCCAAATTTGTTCAATCAATTCAACCACTGATATGCGTATGAGCATGAAAAACTTCGAAATTTTATGATGTTATATAAGTAACCTATCGATTGATAAGTGGTAAAGGCTCATGAAAATATTATTCTTTTAATATTTTTATGCATTTCTATGTGAAATTTCGCTGTAATTTTGTAAATAAGTAAGTAAATTGAATTTGTTACTTAATTTGTATTTTCCTTTGCACATAATTTTAATGTTCTCTTTGATATTTATATTCACCCTTATCTTTTGGACATTTCATCGTGCACATTATTTTTACTGTGAAACTCTATTTGACTTTTGAGTAGGTATAGTTTTTAATTAATCTCGCTGGTTACTTACACATTGCTTTTCATTAGATCATAGATATAGTGTGTGGGAGGTTCTTATGTGTCACAAATAATACTATATATATGTTTTACTTTGTATGAATTTATTTTTACTGAATCACTTAGTTTGATTTAGAATAAGTATGATCTGAAGTGAATGAGAGTGTGAGTGAGTGTGAGTGAATAAATATCTCTCTGTTTCGGTTTTCAAGGTTAATTTTATAATAACTTTAGATCAAATCTACATGACTTAAATAAGCACTACCCGAAAGAGAATCTAACTATAGTTCCTATTATTGAATTGCATTGGTTCGTTAAATTTTCTAGTTCTTGACTGACTTATCTCCCATTTTTTCGTATTATTATATGATTTTTTGAAACTAAAAGTAAACGGCTATCCACTCACTATTACATCTTTATTTGGTTATCTATTTCTGGTTTTTGTTTCTTGTTTTTGTTCTGTTCGTTTCTCCTGAAGATGCTTTGGTTGCGAAGTGAAATATGTGTTGATTGCGTATGTGGTATTCTATTGAAATTGCTGCTGACGTGGGTGAAAGTATGTTGGATGTGGTGGATAATATTCCTGTGGGAACTTTTTTGTTTGACCTTGGGTGAGTTTTAACCATCGATTACACTGCTGTTTCTTCTTTCAGTAGCATCATGGAGATCACACGAAACAGCTCGCGGAAAATAGCAAATTTAATTAATTTCACCTTCGGAATAGACATTATTGATTATAGAAACTTAATTTGAAAATGATTTTCAATATTATATTTCAGGCCATTTTTTTATGAATCTTGCGAACGGGAAAACCTTGCTAGTGATATCTGGTTACACATATCACAAAGTATGCAACAGACGTTATTCTAAGCCCAAATGGTTCTGCTCATCAAGACATAGCAAACGCTGTAGGGCTTTCGCAGTTTTGTCAGATGACTCCAAAAGTCTTTTGAAGAATCAAGGGGTACATCTTCATGAGCCACCTTCGTATCGGAAAACTTCTAATGGGTTGTATGTAAAAGTGTGAATATTGAATAAATAAATTGTTTTCTTTTTAATCTGCAATTTAAACATAATTAATTAACCGCTATCTTGGTGTTTTGACTATTCAGTTTAGAAATGAAGGCCTTTTTTGAAGAAGACTGGTGGTCTAGGTGGTAAAGTTCTGCATTGTCTCGCCCGGGTTTGGTACCACCGCCTTACCTATTCCTGCCGCAATAGCGTCAGTGCTTATCACTGTCGTGTTCCGGCTTGGAGGGTAAGGTAGCCGGTAAACTTATGCATGTGGCATTAGACCTCGCCACAAGATAGCAACGCTCTATTAACATCTTTGCTGTCTATAGGCGATGGTTTAATCTTTCCATCAGGAGACCAATTTGCTTGTCTGCTATCTTATGTCATAAAAAAGTCTTCCTGAAGATTTATGAATTCAATCGATTGGTTGAGGACATTTCACTATCATCGTGGCTACCACATGGTAGAGTTTTGCACCGCCTCGCCCGAATTTGGTACCACTCACTTACTCCTTCCTGCCGGAATAGTGTGTGCTTGTCACTTTCATCTTTTGGTTTGAAGGGTAAGGCAAATACAGAAAATTTGTATGTTGCATTACATCTGCGCCACATGGACGACAATGCACATCTAGTATCTTTGGTATCTGTAGGAGATGTGTGTCTATTTCTTTCAGGAAATCCTCTGCTTGTTTGCTATCCTATGGTGAAAAAAAAATCACGAAATCCAAGTTTCATTCCAGACTGGGAAACTGTTATTGGTTTTTTTCTGCCTAGGAAAATCTTAGTGGCAGCGCTGATTCTTGGAAAGCCATTTCAATAAGAGACGTGCAAGTGTCTCCATAAAACACGTTACGATGTTGGTTTAAAAATTCGCAAATAACAAACGACAAAAATTAATGTGCGCTACACGGCGATATTGAATTTACAGTATGAAGTAGTAACTTAGTTACTCTTGGTGACCTTCGGACAGTACTCGATCAGATTGATCGAGTACTGTCCGAAGGTTGTGTCAAGAGTCTTCGCAACCGGCGTGTGTGTATGAAGAGAGTGATGAATGTGGAGGAAACGAGACAAGCCTGCAAGGATCTTCACGCCAGATCCCATACGCGGTAGGCAGAGAGAACCGAGTGCCATACAGTGTTACAAAATAAATAATTGTAATATCACAATTCAAAATTTACTTTGATCTTTTTTATATCTTTTCTTTGAAACGTTTTGTAGATATGTTTAAGCGCTACACCCACGGATTAAATGGATACGCCTTTCAAGACAATTTATCAGTTCGTCAGCGTAGCTTTCTACTACATACAGAAATACAGAGTTATACTACTTACCAATGAAATAAAATAATTGCAAGGGTAATTTTTAAACCTTCTCATCTAATTCGGTACGATAAAACAGTACCACATGATTTATTTCTATTTTTCACAATATAATATAACCTACAAATGTATGAAAAGTTTGACAGTAAGAGGAGCGTTTGCTCATATGCGCGACGACAAGTTTCCTTTCCAATGGCGTGTATATTAATTAATATTCATGTGGTCTGTGGCTACATCTATAAACATTAAGGTGTTAATTTATATTTAAGTAAATATTTATTCCAGGACACCACTTCATCAAACTAGTGAATGGTAAAACCTTGCTTGTGATGTCTGGGTACACGTACCACAGATTAGTTGACAAGAGATATTCAGGCTCGAGGTGGCTCTGCTCCTCGAGACACAGCAAGCGTTGCAAGTCATTTGTTGTTCTGACAGAGGATAATGAGTTTGTGGTGAGGACGAGTGGTACTCACTACCATGATCCGCCATCTTTGAAGCTTATTTCGAATGGATTGTATATTCGAACTTAATTTGTTAGTGCATTAATCACTATCTAAAGCGCACCCGAGACGGTCAAGCGGTTTGATTTCAAAACACGTAAATTTTGGTTTGACTCAAACCATTTTGATCGTTTACATAGCTATTTTTTAAGGTTTGTCAAACATTTACGTGATTGAAGCTTGTTTGATGAAATTACATATTTTTGTTGTGTTTGACGCGTCATTTGACCGTGTTCTGAGGCGTTTGATCAAACGCGACTCAGTTTGCACTATGTATTGTAATGTGAGGTTGTGTGTGGTGAAGATATTAGGTGAAGAGTTTGTTTTTACATTTTAAGCAAGATATTAACGTAATAAGCGCAAGGAAATCGCGGTCCTTTTCGAGGGCATTTCACTATTTATTTACGTTACAACACTGCTTACGGCGGCGTACACAACCGAACTGTGCAGTGCCGTTTGATGAACATTTCTCTCACACGGTATGATGATCTGTCACACGGTATGATCAAACACGTAAGGTTTGAATCAAACTGTTTGACCGTCTCGAAAGCGCTTAAGTCATCAATATGTTATTAGTTAACATGCTGAAATTTTTACTTCTTCCTTTATACAGAGGACGTCGAATTGAATATTGGCTACTAATTTTTTTCCTGCACCCTTTATTTATCAGCATACGGTATGCTCTTTTATTTTCTGACTTCCCAAAAAGGATGTCAATTTGGTTATTTTTTGTGATTGTTACCGCCTACCTAGAAGTCGGTAATTTATTAAACTATTTAGTTTTTTTTATTGTGATGGGGTTTATTGTCGCCTATAGAAATTTGATGAAAACCTGACATTCCATAGCTACAGTAAAAATGGAAGGTGGTTGTTGAAATTATGCTTCGTTTAAATTATCATCACACAGGTGTTGAATACTTCGACATGCTTAAGTAGAATAAAAAAGTTTTTTGTGTCATTAGAAAGCAAGAAGTTGGCTCTTCTGATGGAAAGAAGCAGCCGTCGCTTATAAACAGTTAATGGAGCGTTGCTGTCTTTGTGGCGGGATGCACGGGTTTACCGGCTCGCTTATCTTGCAAAAGTTAAAACTTATCTTGACATGGGAAATAAATAAAGAAATATTCGCTGGATAAATTACACTTGGTACTTGATCTAACTAAAGTAAGCAAATTATTTGCTTGTGATTTGGGTGTTAGTCAACGATACTAATACATATTTATACATATATAAATACAGGTAAATATATATGTAAGCAGGATTGCTAACCACTCGATCAACGTTTAACACAGCCTTCAATATTTGTTGCCGTATTTTAATTTTTACACCGACACATTTTTCCATTCCAATCTTTTGCCTAATATCCTCTCACTTCATTGTTACCGCCTGGCCTCGGCAAATTCGCGCCCGCGAATTGTCGCGCGGTGCGAACGGCGACACTTCTAGCGACTCGCATGCTTAGTACATTCCTATAGAATTTGTTTTAGTCGCGAGACATTTCACTGTCCGCACCACGCGTAAATTAGCTAGCCCGAAAATGCGTTTCGCGAATGTATCTCCATATATTTGTCGTAGTAATCTCATGTCGACCAAGTTTAGTTCTACTTTCTTGCCCTGAGCCCTGACTTACCCAACATTCGCTTCTATATAATAAATAAATAAGTAAATTTATTATATGTCTAGCAGTACGAATTGACTGTATCCATAGAGTAAGTAACCAGAAGAGTGGCTACGTTGTTTGTTTTGTTAGAAAACAAATCCCACCAAAACACTACGCCAGTTGTAATGCTGTGATTGGCCGACTCAAGGTTAATGTGATAATGACGCAGCAATAATAAACACGTGTTGAATAAATGAGGTAGTTGATATAGGTTACATCTAGGCAAGAGCAAGTTGCATAAACAAGTGTCCACGTGTTTCGTGTTATATTTCCAGTTTAACTTGAGCCATATTATATGAAAGTAAATTAAAATAAAATCAATGTTTATTGATGCCGATGAAACGTAATTCCGTCTGTTTTATAATTCGACGTTTTGCTGCTTTTCCCCCACCATCTAATAGAACAACACGACATTATAGGGTATAATATACCAAACTTTGAATATTTTCCAGAGTATCGGAGACGTACACAGGTCACTTGTTGGTGCGGTACTGCTTTAGTGCGAGCGTGAATTGCTATTTATCAGTGGCAAAACACTGAACAGTTTCGGAATTAGATGGCTCATATTGCTACTCTTTTAGGTTACATGCTCGATGACTGTACCTAATCGGATCTCATAATATTATGATTTAGTCTGTTGTGTTGTTAAAAAATAATATATATTTGAAAGTTACTGTAAATTGTGTTTTATTATTAAGGAAATATATAAGTGTTAAATTGAAAATATAAAAAAAACATAAGACTGACACATGTTTTTCGTAGCTCATCGCGATCGCGTTAATTCTGCTGACATACTCGCTTTTATACTCGTTACTCATATCTTATATCCATATATTGAATTGTTAATTTAACTAATAATTATTATATTAATTTATAATTATTATAAAAAAACTAGCTGTTGTCTGTCGGGCCTGACCGTCTGGTGTTATTTCTGGCTTAGCTATGAATATTGAATGCTATTTGGAATATAAATAATACAAGAAAAAAAATAAAAAATATATATTTTTATTATAATGCTTTTTGATGCACATCATATTACGTATATGTATAGTGTTAATAGTAAATAAATAGTTTTGATGAATTTTTTGATCGAAAGATGACAACTGAGGAAAAAGAAGGGAATACGGGGCTATTTATTTTAAGAGTCAGTCCATTTTATGCGCTACAAAAATTTAGGAAACCGTAATTCAAAATTAAATATGGGGTAAAAATACGTATATTTAAAATTTCCGTCATGGCTGGTCAACACGTATAAATACGAGCGTACTGCCGGACCTGCCGCGGCTGCATACGAATGAATATTTAACGTTCATTCGTTTGACTTCGTGTCTACATGCGTTTTACATGCTAAGATTTTTTTACATTTGCTTTACAAATTGAAAATCATTTTATTTATTCTACCTGTTTATTTCTTCTGCCAAAAACATAAATTTAAAAATTTAAGATTTTTTTTCATAAAATAATACCTCTTTAATTATTTCTCGTTAAAAAGTTTCACCCGGTATTTTAATGTCGGTAAACCTCAATCAAAAAGTACTAGGCGGCAGCATTAATACTACAAGATCGAAAATATGTTTAGGCTTGATTGCCATCAAAAATATATCCACTAGTTTTTTAATTAAAATAATAATTGACGGTTTGTAAAATAACTTCGTTTACTAGGTATTAAAATAATATTATGTACTCCATAGAAATACATTCAGAGAACCTAAGCAGAGAACTTTGCCCCCGCAAACGTTACCGCAACCTCTCCGTAGACAGGCGTAAAAGAAAAATAAATAATCGCATTCTCTTGTATGCTAAATATATATCTATTTGAAACTTCTTGAGTGGCTTCCTTTAAAAAGTCTAGCAAACTCTAATGACTCATGCAACAGAAATCCCGTAATAAATCATATAATAGGTTTTGAATTAAAATATACTTTTAAATACGATTAATAAACAGAATCCAGTTTTCGTCGCAATGAAATTACTTCTTTAAAATAGAAAAAGACAAATCTTTACGTTCATATCGTATATTAGGTTCATATCGCTGATAGATATATGAAGTTATAGTTTTTTTGTTTATGATAATATATGTCTGTCTTAGTAAAAGTAGCCACAAATAGGGGTTGCTAGCAATTAAAGGTTGCATAAAAATACACATCCGAAAACTAGAATTTTCTTCAGATCTGTACGTTTTGAGGTCCTAAGAAACTTTTTTGACTATTTTGGCGGTGACATCAGTGTGTCTAAGTATGTATGTATATATGTCTATGTAAAACTCGCAAGGAAACCGGCGTGATAATTACTCATTCTTTGCGGGAGTGATAACTGATAACACAAACCTAAAAGTCATGTATGACAACGCCATCTATTTGCAGCGCTTAAATTTATTGACGTGATGACATTTGTTTACTCACAATTGATTGTAAACAAACAAGCGTGATTATAATTTTTAAGTCCATTGTTACTAGACACTTTTACTATTCCACTTGTACATCAATTTCACTTTTACACAATTTTTATTATATTACTCGACCGGTTTCGGATGTAATATACTTAACTGATTATTATATTAATATATAATAAAATATATAAAATTTGATTATCTGATTATTAATAAAATATATAAAATATTATATTAATAATCAGTTAAGTATATTACATCCTGAAGATGCTTTAAAAAGTGAAACCGGTCGAGTAATATAATAAAAATTGTGTAAAAGTGAAATTGATGTACAAGTGGAATAGTAAAAGTGTCTAGTAACAATGGAATTTCACCAAGTGCCGACGATGGAAAGTATAGAATATAGAAGTAACTATATTTCAACACTCCATTTACCCAAATATTGTTATGTACTTCGGGTTCGTAATTTGCAAGAAAACGCCACTTATATTAAAACCGTGTATTTACAACACAAGTGCACAAACAACAAAATGTAATACGTAAATACACTATACACACTGGTCACCTCGCTGCACTAACACTAAACTTAATCGACTACACAATAGAACACTCGGTTCGCACTGGTCACTTTAAGTATCGCTCTCGATCGCTTTATAAAAACTGCCTTCTTTTTGTCAACACTTCCGTATTTATACTCGAAAGTAAAGTTCGACAACAATCGCGAATGTTCGGCGATCATCTCGTAAACAATAGACAATTGTTGTAAACAACTTAGGGGGAGTCCATAAATTACGTGAGGTGTTTTTTTAAATTTTCTGTCCCTCCCTCTCCCCCTGGTGAGATGTCGTGAGATTTTATTCAACCCTCTCTCCCAACCCCCAATCTCACGTGAAATTTTTCAAAATGTGGGTTTCTTAAATATGTAAACGCGTTGGATTGTTATTGTAAAAAGAAAAAAAAATGCTTCGTGCTTTTATTTACGACTAGTTAAGACTATAGTTGTATAACTTCGAAGTATGAATGAAATTATTTTCTTTCGAACTAATTAGTGAATGATCTTAATCGTATTACAATTACGCTTAAAATTAAATCTTAAGCATATACTCTGGATAATGGACGAAAATAGTATAATTTTTTTGTTTCAATCACAACAATTGCGTGATATTTGCTGAGATCCCCCTCTCTCCATCGTAAGATTAGATGAGATTTGACTCGACCCCCCTCTCCCCTTTAAACATCTCACGTAATTTGTGGACGTCCCCTTATGATAAACAAGTCCTAGTACACGCTATTTTCAACCTTATGCCCTATATCACCAAGTTCATTATGGCGTAGCTATTTGAATAACGGTCAACTATTTTTTTGTCAATAGGGGTAGCTATCTCTTTATTTTATTTCTAGATCTTTCCACCGTATGTGCTTGAACTGAAGTACAACTACAAATGCACTGTTATTGTTTAAGAGCGATCGCCCTGTGGTCGAAATTCGACCGAAGTCTAAACAATAAAATCGCTTTTAAGTTTGACAACAAACAAAGCCTTAAAAAAATAGTAGATCCAAAAACAGCCCAAATTTAGAATGAAGTTAAAGTTATATTTGTAACGCTTGCCAAATTATATTAAGTAACGCGAATGGAATCACGGTCAAAAGCTAGTCAATACATTTTGTTTAACTAGAAATGTGTATTTCAGAGAATGAAGAAGAAGAATTAATTTCAGAGATTCCAACAGTGTTTCAAATTTTTAAATCGCAGAGAGGAAAAGATATTCTTCTCCGATATGGTTACAAGTACAATGAAAAGAGGAAAAATAAAGGAAACGGCTGGGTATGGGTTTGTGCGAAGACATTCATGCAAGGCGAAGTTAAAAATAAAAAATGATTCAATAGTTAGAGATGATGTGCATGATTGTAAACCTGAATTCGTGCCATCACAGATTTATAGGATAGAGGAACAGACTTTTAAAGGGAGGAAGTGTGTCAATTGTGTGCTTTTGTGTTTGGTGCTGTCGTGGTATAAAGTGTGGTGTAAAGTGTGGTGGATGAGGGTGGATAACTGTGTCGCTGGGGTCTTCATTATTTTCAGACCTACGGTAAGTTTGTTCCATATCTTACACCGCTTTTATATGTTTTCCTTTTCAGTAGCATCGCAAAGGTACACTTAAAGTTCGCGGAAAATTGCAAAATAACTAGTTTTCTTCGTCTGAGCAATGGATTTCCGCAAAGTAACGCTTGAATCTATAAAATATGTTTAAAAGGAAATTTCTAGAATTTAATAACATCTACAAAAGATTATATAGAAAGAGAAAAAATAATTTTGATAACATTTGAAAGAATTCAGAAGTTACTGATCACTATTTTGAAGGAACTGCTAAGTGTATGCACGTTGTTTACGGTAAATTAATAAGAAAGTTTAAATTTACGTGAAGTAGTATTGCTAAGGCACGGTAATGTTATCTACCAGTATTCTATCTTCATACAAACGGGTGGAACGCGAATTATACCTACGCGCTCGGAGTTTCGCATGTACTCGATACACAACAGACTCAGGGTTGCGCCGCAGTGACGAACTGCCGATGTGACAGCACAGGCAAATGTTTTTTTGAAGTGAAAACTTCTTTAGGCGCGTTGAGCGTTTTGGTAGAGGGTAAAATCCTCGGTTCGCGTCACCGACATGCTAATGATAATAGTATATCTATAGCTATATTTTGCATTAGTTTTAATTACTCTCAACTTAATAGTTCCGTTTTCACTTCTATCGGCAGTCCCACGACTGCTACTGTTTTTTTTATGTCATAAGATAGCAAACAAGCATATGCTTCTCCTGATGGAAAGAGTCGAACATCGCCTATAGACACCAAAGATGTTAATGGTGCGTTGCTATCTTGTGGCGAGGTCTAATGCCATATGCATAAGTTTACCGGCTACTTTACCCTCCAAACCGGAACGCGACAGCGACAACCACTAACGCTATTGCGGCAGGAATAGGTAAGGCGGTGGTACCAGACCCGGGCGAGACAATGCAGAACTTTACCACCTAGTAGTCACGATGGTAGTGATTCGCGTAGCCAATCGGGTGCCTTTTACGACCTGCCTGGCAGAACGGCAGATAGTCTATTCTTCAAAGGAGCCCGGGACCAACACGGGGTGAAATGTAGTTAAAACATTGAAGACTGGCAGCCCTATCGCATTTTACGTACAGCGCGGCGATGCCGGCTGTAGGTATTTATTTCAAGAACAGGGCCGAGTCAAAATACTGGTAGATAACATTACCGTGGCTAGGGTGACCAGACGCCCCGTATTTGACAGGTTACCCCGTATTCCGAGCTACAACAATCTAGGAATCCGTAATTAGAAAAATCGAATACGAGGTCGGGATTTTTTCCCGTATTTTTAAAAAGTTACTGGCGAGCTCGGCTAAACATGAGTGTTCTGTCTAAACAGCCGCGGCTGTTTGACTTTGAATTCGTTTGTTCGTTTGTTCGTATGTCAGGCTGTGATCCATGCGCAATACGTGTTATTAATGATCTTAATGCACTTCACAAAATGAAGATTTATATGAGATATGTGAAAGACTAGCTGCAGCGTGCAGTCCGCTTCATAATAAAAGTTTTTGGTGAATCCCGCGGGATCATCTAATTTTTCCGGGATAAAAAGTAGCCTATGTGCTATTACAGGTCATCAGCTACTTGTATGCCAAATTTCATTCAAATCTGTCTGTAGTTTTTGCGTGATTGAGTAACAAACATCCATTCAAACATCCAAACTTTCGCATTTATAATATTACTAGCGACCTGCCCGCGGTTTCACCCGCGCAGCTTTTGTTCCCGTGGGAATATCGGAAAGGTTTGTACACTTAAACCTTCCTCAAGAATCAATCTATCTATTAAAAAAAACGCATCAAAATCCGTTGCGTAGTTTTAAAGATTTAAGCATACATATGGACATAAGGACATAGGGACAGACAGAGAAAGCGACTTTGTTTTATACTATGTAATGATAATGTAGATATATATGATAATAAAAGCTGTTAACTTGTGACAAGTTATATAGATTTTATATTAAAGATTAAAAAAAACTAATTTTCTTAATTTTTATTAAAGCAAATTAATGTTCAAAATTTGTAATTTTATCTAAAAAAAGTATCTTCACGCCCATATTCCCGAAGGGGTAGGCAGAGGTACAACAAGTGCACCCACGATTAGCCGAAGATACTTGGTCCCACAAATGTGAAAGGTGGCAAGCCTATCGCCAACCGGGCACTTTCCAATCCCGAGCAACTTTGTGTTTCTCAGAAAACTGAAAAAACACTTTTTTTATGTGCCCGAACCGGGAATCGAACCCGGGACCTCATGTGGTCAACGCCAACGCTGGACCACTAGACCACTAATTAAAGATTTTAATAATGTTTAAAAAATAAAAAATGAAAAATAATGCCGCTTTGATCAATTCTTGTAAAAAAGTCTAAAACATATTTTTGATACTAATAACTCTTAAATCTACAAGTGGCAGGTGGCAACTCTAATTATTACAGTGTCACTTATAATTTTCGATGATGGAGCTATAAAAGGCAACCTAACAAACCAACTTCATATTTATGTAACAAGTTGAGTAGCGACTGACTTGCGGCTATTACGGTATTTGTTTCCAGCCGTGTTACGTCTAGTGCTATTATATATTCTATGGCCACGTTTTACTAGGTGGTAGAGTTCTGCATTTTCTCGCCCGGGCCTAGTACCACCGCCTTACCTATTCCTGCCTCAATAGCGTCAGAACTTGTCGCTATCGTATTCCAGTTTGGAAGTTAAGATAGCTGGTAAACTTATGCATGTGGCATTAGACCTCGCCACAAGATAGCAACGCACCATTAACATCTTTGGTGTCTATAAGCGATGGTTGACTCTTTCCATCAGGAGACCCATCTGCTTGTTTGCTATCTTATGAAAAAACATATACAAAAAAAAACGTAATTTACGTCACTACGACTGACAGCGATACTGACGCTAGCGGCACTCTGTACATTTACATTTATTAAAAACATGTCTGGACTTGTTTGAAACTTATTTTTTTAGCCCAAAAATAAATAGGTTCGGCTCTATGTATTTTTTTTCAACCGACTTTCCAAACAGAGGAATTTTTTTTTTGTTTGTTACCTCAGAACTCGGTCATTTATAAACCGATTTTGAAATTTCCTTTTTTCGTTTTATAGGGTAACTGCTTCCCTTGTGCCCCCGTTTTAGTTTCGTAAAGATCTGATGCAGGTTTCCGGAAATATACGAAATGGGAAATCGGTTGCTCCAGTTATGCTGGGTTTTCTGGTAAAGTTTTAATTTTAAACCTACCCAAATTTTAATAAGGTGAAAAATGTATAATAAGTATAGAAAAAAATGTATAAAAATAAAACTGTGATATAAAATAAATCTTATGTCAGTATGTGGTATATAATTAATGAGTTACGAAAACCCTGTCTGACCCGAAAGGTGCATATAGATAGGTCGATAACATTATAAAAAATATCTATACATATAATAAAATCGTAGGAAAGTCAAAACTGTACATTGAATATTTTTTTTAAAAGAATACTTGGGGCGTGATCTACAATCGATGTTGAAGCCAAAAATATAGTTTTTAGAATTTTTGTCTGTTTGTCTGTATGTATGTCCGGGAAACTCAAAAAGTACTGCATGGATTTACTTCAAATTTTGCATGAATATTACTAAAAGGTCGGGTAAACATATAGGCTACGTATTATCACGCTATCACCTACGGGGGAGGTGCTGTGCGGAGTAAACGAAGTCCGCGCGGACGAAGTCGCTGGCAACAGCTAGTTTATGTATAACAATGAAAAGATTACACCGGTCTACAACATTTTTGCGCAAGGGTTATACACACCTAATTTTTATTCCTTTTACACCTTAAAATAAGAAAAATAACAAAAAATGTTCTGAATTTGTTTTTATGTATGAAAAACGGAAAATTCGAATAAATGAAAATACATAAAAAATGGACATAGAGATGATTTATTAAAAGGTACCAAACATCCATTTATGATTCATTCTTACAATATAAGTTTTAAAATAAAGTCTAAACGCTTAAAAATGAACAGTTACTTTTCCTTTCATGTTCAGTAGAAGTTTTGAATTAGCCCCGAATATAGTCAGTCTCCCATTATGCTTTCGGTATACTGGCCTTGGTAACGCCTCTGTAATTCCATTATATCTTGATAGAAGCATTTCCCTTGCTGTTCTGAATAAGCTCCCATATTATTTTTAAATTTATCCAAATGAGAATGTAACATGTGCATCTTTAGAGACATTCTACATCCGATGGTGCAAAAATTTATAATCATGTCAGTGATCAACTCGACATAATTTTCAGCTCTATGGTTTCCAAGAAAACCCTGGAAAAAAGCTGGAATGAGAATCAGATACCTTATTACCCCCTTCAAGGTTTAGGCCGACTTACCTAACAGGCTATATAAGTAAGTACATAAGAGTATCTCCATACATTATGATGGATATTAAATTTTGCTTTTTTAACATCCCGCTACGTTAGTATTATAAGAATGTAACTACTAATGTATTTAGCCCGATTTTTGATAATTGAGTTTTCACCAGATCTCCACGTTTTGACTTCCTAGGAACCTTTTCCAAATATTTTCACGATGACGTTAATATGTCAATGTCTGTGTGTATGTATACCTGTGTGAGTGTATGTAACATCTCATAACTTTGAACGGCTTGACCGATCAAAAATGGTTGCATTGCAATTTGAAATGAAAGGACACTTCAGCATTTACCTACGACCGTACAACGGAATTTGGACGGTGGTGTCAAGGAAATATGAACCCTTTTTACAATAAAAATAGAGTTCTAAATAACATACTAAGACACCTGACCGGGCGAAATAAGAGATCGCACGAGACTAACTTCCGGACTTCCGATATAAAACGAACATTGCCGATGCAATGCGTTCGGAAGGACGGTTCGCGCGAGTTTGCGAGTCATGTCGCGAGCTACTGCGCTGCTACCGCGCGCGTCATATTTAGTGTGATGGTGTGATGCTTATTTTAGTTGAGTAATGTGTGATGTTACAGTACGCGCTCGAGTGATATTACGCGTGATGCATCACTCGCAATACTTACACACTAGTGACAAGCGTTGACGCTATTGCGGCAGGAATAGGTAAGGCGGTGGTACCATACTCAGGCGAGACAATGCAGCTCTACCACCTAGTAAGTATGTATTTTGTATGGAATATAGACTGCAGCGTAAGAATGATCAGATTTTATAGTCAGATAATATTTTTATGTTATAAAATAACAAACTGATGGCTCTCCTGATGGAAAGGGACAACCATCACCTACAAATACCAGATATGTTTTTTTTTGTGGAATATTACGTCGTCTAAAAATACACTAATCAGGCATCGCCTACAAGTCCTGCTAGAACACATTCCATTAATCTTTCAAAAGATTGCATAATCCAAACGGCATTACTTTAAATTGCCATAATCCTTGTCCTGTGGAGAAAAAAAAACAGATATATTAATGGTGCGTTGCTGTCCAAGAGGCAGGGATGGAATGCCGAATGCATAATTTTATCGGCTACCTTGCCACCTAAATCGGAACACTACAACGAGAAGCACCGAGACGCATACGCTAAAGCAAGCGCAGTAGACACTATTACGACAGGATGTTTTGCGGTGATACCTTAATTCTTTTTTTTATGTCATAAGATAGCAAACAAGCAGATGGGTCAACCATCGCATATAGGCACCTAAGGTGTTAATGGTGCGTTGCTACCTTGTGGCGAGGTCTAATGCCACATGCCACTCCAAACCGGAACACGACAGTGACCAGCACGGACGCTTTTGCGGCAGGAATAGGTAAGACGGTGATACCAGACCCGGTCGAGCCGATGCAGAACTCTACCACCTAGTAAAATTCGGGAGACGTTGCAGAACTCTTCTCAGAAGTTTTTAGTCACGTTTTTAGTGACACGTATTGCCAGCCTAATAGCCTTGTTATATCTTGATGATACGAACTCAAAATGAAATCACTATTAAGGTAGGTAGGTATATTTACTGGAAATTATTTATAGATCATAAAACATCGAAATGCCAAACACATAAAAACGATATAACGTCGCGTCGTGCTACGGTACCGCATAATATGTAAGAGCCCTAAACGCTTCGATTTCATTGTAGTTTTGTTACGTGAATGAGCCGCTGATCGTTCTTTTTCTTTGATTGGTTGAGATATCCATCACCTTTAGATACCAAAAATGGTTAATACTGCATTGCTATCGTTTTTTCAAGGATTTAATCTAAATCTCCACGTACGTATGGACGTTTGGATAGCTCCAATTTTATGAAGTTTCTTCTATGTGATTCGTGTATTTTTTTATATTTTATGATTGCAAACAAGACAAATCAAGAAAAGTCTCTTCAGATGGAGAAAGACATCGGAGACACCAAAGATGTTAATAGTGCGTGGCTATCCATGTGGCGGGATAGTAATATCACATGCATAAGTTTATTGGCTACCTTACCCTTCAAACCGGAACACATCAGTCACAAGCGTTGACGATATTGCGGCTGGCATAGGTAAAGTAATGGTACTAAACGCGGGCGAGACGTGAACTAACTACCTAGTAGTTTCAATATGGTAGTGACATGTATAGCCAATCAATGGCCTTTCTCGCAGGCGTATCACCTAACGTTTGCAATCCGCCAGCGATCAGCGATGACTTTTAAACGTAATGAATAACTCATCAAAAAACGTCGCCAATTGCTTGCTGCTCACTAGGTGCACTTTTTCAGCACCAAAACTAATCAAGCGGCAACGACTACCACTTATATACAAGGCTGTTATGTGTCTTTCAATAATTAAACAATTACGATAACTTTGCGAGTTACGTGATAGCCCCGCCGATCTGCCCTGCAAAATGGCATTGACAATCTTTTCTTCAAAGGGTTTTTAATTCTTCCAATGATTCAGTAACTATTACTGACTTAGGTTGACATCTAATGTACAACCACTGATAAGTATTTTTTTTATTATCTTACTTTTTAAAGTTCACCCAAGTTAAGTTTAGAAGATAAGAAGACATTTTTCCCGTGTTGGTCCGGGCTCCTTTGTGACCAAAAATGAGATGAACATAAAATTTTTAATTGTCGCGGTAAAAACTCGACGCTCGAAGCACTTCATGTTATTTCAAATCGAATATTACAAATAAAATCACTTGTTCGCTTTTTAGT
Source organism: Apodemia mormo (assembly GCA_036924255.1). Lineage (NCBI taxonomy): Eukaryota > Metazoa > Arthropoda > Insecta > Lepidoptera > Riodinidae > Apodemia > Apodemia mormo. Next base: position 7,042,732 of record JAUPFN010000011.1, read on the forward strand.
TTTTATATTATCCAACCGGTTACGCTAATTACAGCATCATCAGATGATGATTGGATGTTTTGCACAGTTATAATGTTTTACACAATTTTTGCCAGTCAAAAATTTGGATTGTGGATCCGGTTGGATGCATTAAACATTACTAGCGATCGCCTGTGATAGACTAAACAATAAAATCTCTTTTAATCATATACGTATAAATATGTTTCTGTGCTTGATATTCATATTTCTATGCTTTTAATTTTGGCAACTGACTTTAGGCGTAAAGAAAATAGCCATGAAGCTATAGTATATCTGGAGGCAACACTTCTAATACCTACTTGAAACCAAATTTCAAATACTGCTGTCATCTTCTGAGGTCTAACCCTCTCTTTCTAACACAGCTGTATAAATAGAGATGGGAAGACCTCATAGACAGAGATGTAACGTAAATATTTGATTCAATTGATTAATACGAGTGCTAGCTCTACCTATACCTTATACTTCATGGAAAATAGCATAGTATACATGTGTAATAGCATAGCAATGTAAACTTTAGCTGTGTTATCATACACCACTGTTCACGCAATTGTCGTTAAATGGGGTTCAAAATCATATCTTAAAAAAAATTTTATCTTCACGTATTAATATATATATATATATATATATATATATATATATATATATATATATATATATATATATATATATATATATATATATATATATATATATATATATATATATATATCAGCTACCTTATCCTCCATATAGGAACAAAACGACAATGACAAGCATGGACGCTATCGCGGCAGGAATTGGTTAGCCAGTGGTACCATATTATTCCCTGGTAAGACGTTACGCAACTCTAACACATATTCACGATACGTAATGCCAATTGTTCGCCTTTTACGAACTGCCTGGCAGAGTAATATAATATGTTTTTCTATTAGATGACAGTTATATATAAAAGGATCGCCCCCACCACTGATTAATGTGAAATAGATTAAGTTGAAAGAAATAAATTATTATTATTATTAATTATCCATACTAATATTATTAATGGGAAAGTGTATTTGTGTGTTTGTCTATCCGCCTTTCACGGCAAAACGGAGCGACAAACTGGCGTAATTTTTAAGTGGAGATAGTTGAAGGGATGCAGAGCGACATAGGCTACTTTTTTTCTCTTTCTAACCCTTCACTTCCCATTTGACGCGAGTGTAGCCGCGGGAAAAATCTAGTATTTATTAAATATTAAAACATTAATGCTTCAACTCTCATAGAGTGAAGTGTCATTTGACTCTCCTGAAAATACCTGAAAATACCTGAAAAAGTGAAATGTGTGTTCAGTACATATACAGTACATATACAAATTAAAGGGTTGCCCTAAGGGTATGGATACCATCGTGATTACTAGGTAATTTTTAGGACCTGTCATATTCTTATTAACTACCTTTTTATCTATTTCTGCTACCACGACGTAAATACTTCCTAGTGTCGTATTCCATATTTGACAGAAAAGTTGATAGTTAATTTTCACATGAAGCTTTATCAACACGAGGTTTGCAACGCATGATTGCCATTTTCTCTCTGATATGAGAGACTTGCTTGTTTATGCTATAAAAATGTTTGATTTTTACAGATACAAAGCTTATTACGTTGCTTAACGGGAAAACCCTACTCATGGTTGATGGTTATACTTTCCACAAAGGCGGTGGTCATCTAAGATGCTATGGTGGTGTAAAATGGCGATGTTCGGCGTCAAAAAAGAAATGCGGAGCGTATGTGGTCGTGTCCGATGATGATGAGAATATTTTAATATATGGAGCCTCTCATAATGGTCATGATCGACCATCTTTTGTCATTGACAAATGCGGAAGATACATCAAGTTAATATAGATCATGTTAAATTAAATAATATTAATTTAAATACGGACATCGAGAAGTGATACAAAATTTAAAAATATTTTTAACTAAGTTTTATACTAAATTTTAAAAATATATTTAGTTATTTCTTTTATTGTTTAATTCTATAATTAAATTAATTTTAATTTAACTAATTAAAAGTCTAGACAACTAACTACTAGAAGAAGGCAGTACCGACGTAACTTCGCGACACGCTTTCGCATGTAACGTGTGCAAATTGCAATGCATAACCGTTATTTCGCAAAACGCGCCGATTTGGCCGGACCTTACTTCTATTACACGGCTGTCTCAAGCCAAAATATATAGATAGAAATTCCTATATCATCTCTAATAATACAATGGGAGTCTCATCCCATTGTATTATTAGTGATGATATAGGAATTTCTATCTATTACGTTAAATTTCCGTCCAGTATATGTACATGTTAAATAGACATATGTAAAACTGTACAGCAGTTAATTTATTATTATTTGCTGGTGATGTATGGCCACTTTTTTTATTATTCACATATTGTAGCATAAACTAATAGGAAGCAAATATATTATACAATAGTCGAAGCTGTTATTTATCTATGCGACAATCCTGAAAGTCGGCTTAGGCATGAACCCACGGATAATTTCGCCAGTCGTCCTATTCCTGCCGCAAAAGCGTCAGTGCTTGTCACTGTCGTGTTTCGGTTTTCGGCTAAGGTGGCGGGTAAACGCACACATGAGTCATTAGATCTCGCCACAAGATAGCAACGCACCAAAATTCTAAAGTAGTATATGTATATATTTTAAAGTTAAAAGGAAATCAAAAAGAAAACTATCACAGCTAGGCAGGCTTTATTTTTTCACTTTATTATGAACCCTCAATAACGTTTGGCCCAACACGCACTTTTTTATATAATATAATAGCAAACTAGCAGATGGCTCTCTGTGGAAAGAGAAACCATCACCTAAAGACACCAATATGTTAATGGTGTGTTGCTATCCGTGTGGCGGCATGGCAATGCCACGTTTGTAAGTCCACCGGCTACTCAACCCTCCAAACCTGACATGGTTTTTGGAACATGACATTAACCAGCATAGACGAAATTGCGGCAGAAAAGGTAAGGCGGTGCTACAAATATACACGAGCGAGACGTTGCGGAGCTCGATCCGAAGCGGTCACAAAAGTAGTGACACATATAGCCAATCGGCCGCATCTTACGATCTGCCTGGCAGTACGCTAGTTGGTCTATTTTTCAAAGGAGCCCGATCCAACGGACAAGAACTTGGCGGATTCTTAAAGTATACTTACACTTTTTACCTGCTAAGATAGGAATAGGGCAGAATTTTATTTTACGATAGTGTATTCTTTTCAGATTCGTCAGCGCTTGAAACGTTTAAAAACATTGGTAATAGAAGAGAACTTACTGATAAAGTTGATTCACAAATTGACATTTTGGATTTTATCGAAAAGGGCTTAGAGAAAACTTTTAATGCTGTTTATATCAACTGTGGACTTGCTGACACAAATACATCTACTTCATCTCCCTTTATTAATATTCAATCGGCTCATACGAGTAATGAAATAAAACAACAATTAGAAGAACAAAAAGAATCTGTAAATGATAAACACTTTGAAACTGATGTAACAAAGAATAGAAAAAGACAGAAGTGTCCCGAAAACTGGAAAGACAACATGCGAAAAAAGTTACTTAATACTGGAAAGAAATACGTGAACAGGAGAGGAATAATACAAAATGAAAAAGTAATCGGCCCTTCATGCCCAAAAACATGCAAATTGAAATGCTTCGAACGATTTGACTTAGAAACACGTAAAAGGATTCACTCAGATTTTTGGAATTCGGGCGACCACGCAAAACAATGGGAGTTTATCAATAAATTGTCAAGACAAGTTAAAAAAAGGCGTTGCACAACAGACTATCCGTCTCGCCGAAATTTTAATGTACATTATTTTTTACCACTCTCAGGAGAAATTCAACATAACGAGTTAATACGCGTTTGTCGTATAACTTTTTTAAGTACTTTATCTATTACCGACCGCGTTGTGCGTACAGCTCATATTAAACAAAAGGTAGAAGGCGATACTCTGTCAGATAACAGAGGTAAACACGGTAACCGACCAAGAAAGGCAGATTCCGATACGGTCAAAAGTGTATGTGACCATGTTTTGTCCTTACAGCCGATAAAATCGAAACACACAAGAGAACTTTATTTAGAACATCCTTTAAACGTATCAAAAATGTTCAACTTATACAAAGAGTGGAATAGGATCAAGGATAATTCGCATGTAGCGCTGACTTTGCGGCAATATAGGGATATCATTAATAAAAACATGAAAATAGTGTTTTTAAAACCAGAATAAAAATAATAAAGTGAATGTCGATTTTGTTCGGTAAACTAAGATACCCACATGCGAAGTGTAAAAAGAATTAAACGTTGAATATCATTTCATCGATATACAATATACATACATTAATCTTTATATTTTTACCTCTTTTTTTTCGAAGAATAGATCAACTGCCTTATTGCTAGCTATCTCGTAAAAGGCAAGAGAAGGCTAATACGTATCACTTATATTGTATCAATAACATAATCCGCCTTGATCGCTTTCTTCCAGTTTACGAGTATATGACCTATCGCACACTAAGGCAACATCGGGCCGAATTTTCCCTCAGCGGATTTCGGTGACTCGCCCCGTCTCCATAGTGTGATGGCAAGAAATTCGCGCACATGTTCCTTCGTGTTTTGCGTATTAATTTATAAAATTTCATGATTATGTTTGAAGAGCGATTAATGATTTTAATTCAAGGCTACAAAGATCTACATATGTTATGATTTGCAAGATTCCCTTGTTCGTCCGGCACCTTTAAAGAATAGGCCAACTTACGTTCTACCTGGCAAGTCTTCAGTGGCGAGGGATTGGCTATGCTAGCCATTACTATCATGGCTACTAGGTGGTAAAGTTTTTCATCGTCTTGCCCGGCATTTGGCACTAATGCCTTATGTATTGCTGCCGCATCAGCGTCATTCAATCCTTGCCACACGGGTAGCAATACACCATTTACTTCTTTGGTGTCTATAGATGGTTTTCCTTTTAACCAGAAGAGCCATCCATTGGCGTATCTAGAGTTATTTTTAGGGGACCTCGACAAAAAAAACTTGCAACCGTGGGTTCCGTATAAACTCGATGTAAATAAAAATTTATAATTTTCGGATTTTCTCCTTTATATATGCTGTGAGAAGTTACTTCTTGCCAAATTTCATAATTCTATGTCAACGCGAAATACCCTGTTAGAGTTTTCATATCCTTTGATAGCGTTGGCTTACTGCTTTGGTTTTTACACAGCTGAGAGAAACTATAGACGTAAATTTCAACCAGGGTATTTTAATTTCAACTTGATATTTCTACACGTTCCAGAGAAAGGGTCTTGACAGACGTACATATTAGGCAGAAATATGTACATAGATTTCAAACTTGCGACGCTCCCTAAAAAGCTTCGTTTTGATGAGCATTCACATTATATATACTATACATTCGCATTATATATATCTGATATCTCTATAGCTAAAAATCGTGCTGTTAAATGTTTTTAATGTTTTCACCTTATTACCTTCTACAATAGAAACAGTAAAACAATTTTATTTACGACAGTATATTCTTTTTCAGATTCGTCGATACTAGAAACGATTAAAATCATTAGTAATAGTAGATCACTTACTGATGAAGTAGATTCACAAAATAACATTTTGGAGTATATCGAAAAGGGCTTGAAGAAAACTTTTAATTCTGTTTATATCAATTGTAGACTTGATGACACAAATACATCTATTTCATCTCCCTTTATTAGTTTTCAATCACCTCATACGAGTAATCAATTAAACCAACAATTAGAAGAACACAAAGAATCTGTAAAAGATAAATACTTTGAAACTGATGTAACAAAGAACAGGAAAAGAAAGAAATGTCCCGAAAACTGGAAAGATAACATACGAAAAAGGTTACTTAATACTGGCAAGAAATACGTGAATAGGAGGGGAATAATACAAAATGAAAAAGTAATGGGCCCTCCATGCCCAAAAACATGCAAATTGAAATGCTTCGAACGATTTGACTTAGAAACACGTAAAAAAATACACTCAGATTTTTGGAATTCCGGCGATCACGCAAAACAATGGGAGTTTATTAACAAATTGACAAAACAGATTAAAAAGAGATCTTGCACAACAGAATATCCATCTCGCCGAAATTTTACTATACAATACTTCTTACCTCTCTCAGGAGGAAATCTACATAATGAGTTAATACGCGTTTGTCGTACATCTTTCTTAAGAACTTTATCTATTACCAAAGGGGTTGTGCATACTGCACACATTAAACTAAAGGAAGAGGGCAATACTCTGTCAGACAAAAGAGGTAAACACGGCAACCAACCAAGAAAGACAGATTCCGATATGGTAAAAAGTGTATGTGACCATGTTTTGTCCCTACAGCCGACAAAATCGCAGCACACAAGAACACTTTATTTAGGACATTCTTTAAATATATCGAAACTGTTTTCCTTATACAAAGAGTGGAGTAGGATAAATGATTATTCGAATATAGCGCCGACTTTGCGGCAATATAGGGATATTATTAATAAAAACATGAAGTTAGAATTTTTAAAACCAGACTAAGAATAAGAATAATTAAATGAATATTGATTTTGCACCGTTATTTTTGAATTTGTATAATCTGAGGTACCCACAATTGAAGTGTAAAGGAGCTGGCACACTAGGACGGGTCCCAGCGGAGCGGAGCAAGCCGCATGGCAACGCAGCGCATTTCCGTATTGTTTCCATATGCTATTCTCCTATGTTGATCATCATAACGTGGATGTTGCAAATCATTTATTCTTTGAAGTCTTGAAATAAAATTGAGTGTTTATTTATAAAATCACATAATTATTTGTTCTATACTTATAAAATTGACAATTAAAAACATGAGTTTTTTCAGTTTTCTGATAAAAACAATGTTGCCCGAAATTGGAAAGTGCCTGGTTGGCGATATTCAGCTATCGCATTTGTGGAACCAAGTATCTTCGGCTAATCGTGGGTGCACTTGTTGTACCATGCTACTCTTTCGGGGATACGCGCGGGAAGATAACCAATGGTACAATAGTCTACCTAAGTTCACCCTATTTTTCCGCACGTCAGTATCACAAACAGAAATCCACAGTTATGAGCATGTAGATATACTGAGTACGATATGAATTTGATGAGAGAATCTAATTTAACACAATTTTACTTGTGTTCTTGTTTCTCAAGTGAAGCACACGTAAATTTAACTGAAGTTAACTGCATTCATAAAGCCTAATAATAAGAAACTTTTTTTTACTTTACTTCGCCATTTGTTCCGTCGCGTCTGCATAATATGCAAATGTATCTTCGACTAATCGCGGTTGCACTTGTTGTACCTCTGCCTACATTTTTGAGGATACTAGCGTAAAGAAACAGCTAGTTCTGCTGGTGGAAACAGACAACCATCGCCCATATACACCAAAGATGTTAATGATGCTTTGCTACCTTGTGGCGGGGTCTTAGTGCCACACGCGTATGTTTACCGGTTACTTTACTCACCAAAACACAACACGACAGTGATATAAGCGCTGACGCTTTCGGGGCAAACATTGGTAGGACGATGGTACCAGACCAGGGACCTACCACGTAGTAGCCACGATGGTAGAGACTCGCTTAGCCAATCGTTCGTGTCTTATGATCTGCCTGGCAGAACGACAGATGGTTTATTTTTAATAGGGAGCACGGACCATTATGGCTTGTGGTAAACAATAATATTCCAGTACAAGTGCATGTTTTCATCAGTGGCGAAGGGTGGTGTTCTGAAGACAAAGCAAACATTTCTCATGTTTTCACCACCGTCGCCGATGTTTCTTTGGCTAATAAAGGCTCACCTCCAACATATATGAATTACTAGCTACACCCTGCAGCCCATTGCATTATACCGTGTCACGGTGTTTATGGTCACTTTTCTCCGCGATCTCGTCCGATTTTTATAATTATTTTTGTATACTTGGTAGGTATTTCCCCGTGTTGGTTCCGGCTCCTTTGAAGGATAGACCAACTGCCGTTCTGCCAGGCAGGTCGTAAAAGGCGACCGATTGGCTATGCGAGTCAATACCATCGTGGCTACTAGGTGGTAGATTTCTGCATTGTCTCACCTGGGTCTGGTACCACCGCCTTGCCTATATCTGCCACAATAGCGTAAGTGCTTGTCGCTGTCGTGTTCCGGTTTGGAGGGTAAGGTAGCCGATCAACTTATGCATGTGGCATTAGACCTCGCCACAAGATAGCAACGCACCATTAGCATCTTTGGTGTCTATAGATGATGACTGATACTTTCCATCAGCAGACCCATCTGCCTGTTTGCTATCTTATGATAAAAAAAAGGTATGAGAAAAACCAGATGTTTCATTTTGGTGGCAACCATCTGAAAATTACTTTTTGTTTTCAGAATCAAAATTAATAGAACTAGTCAATGGAAAAATACTTCTTATGATTGATGGTTATACGTTCCACAAGTTCGCGCACTTATCAGGCTGTGGAGGCATCAGATGGCGGTGTTCAGGTTACAAGAACAAGTGTAGAGCGTACGTTGTGGTAACCGAGGATTGTCAACGTATCATGATTCATGGAGCGTTCCATAATGGTCACCCTAGGCCAAATTACGTTATTGATAATAGCGGAAGGTATATAAAGACGTGAAGGATAGCCCTTACTGTATTTGACCAGATCTGTGCGTGTTTTTTATGGACTCCCAGTCCATAAAAAACCGCATACGTCTGCACTTACTTTATATATTTTCTTACTTTATATATTAAATTTCACTTACTTTATATATTAAATTTCAGTATCTTATACTATATCAAAAATATGTACGCCGCGCATATATCTAAACACTCATATCAGTGTCAAAAGTGTCATGTCGATATCGTATTATATCGTGAACAAATTGAAATAAACCATGTTGTACTGAGTGCTAAGTGTGAGTTTTTCTTTTCGCATTCGATCGTGAGCGCGTTTCGAGTTTACTAGGAATTTGTATGTGATTTGTACAGCGCCACCTAGTGGTAAACTGGTTTCTCACGTTTACCACTAGGTGGTGCTGTACAAATCACATACAAATTCCTAGTAAACTCCAAACGCGCTCATGATCGAATGCGAAAAGAAAAACTCACACTTAGCACTTTGTTTTATCGTACCGAATGAGATGTCAAGGTTTAAAAATTACTCTTGAAGTGATTTTATTTCATTGGTAAGTAGTATAACTCTGTATTTCTGTATGAAAATGCAAGCTATAATGACATACTATGAAATGGCTTTAAAAGGCGTATCCTTCTATCCTTCAAACAGCATGACGCTCTCTTGCACCGATTTGCGTCCGCGGCTTATAAATATTTACCACACTGTATGTTTATATATACACTTGTGTTCCACTAAAGTGCAGTCCATGGACTGCAGTACTATAATTTTAAACTTGTGTATTATTTCCCTTTCGGCCTTGTCACAATAATTAAATATATCGACTAAAATCAGTTATGGAGCCAAAATTAAGACTTGACATTTACTCTGAAATCTGGGCTTTATATTCCACCTCAGATAAGTGATCTTGCTTATTGAATTGCAATCAATTTTTTCCTGGTATATTTATTTTCAGAGAAAATATATTATATAATTTTGAATAAGAAAAATGTTATCACGCCCGGTTCCCTTGTGGGGTAAGCAAAGTAAACTGAACGTGTAGTATTTCCGGTTTACCACGATTCACCGGTTTGTCGGTTAGCGAGATAAGTGGTGATCCTCATCGCCGCATATTTTCGACATGTTAACGATTATCGACTATGTCTAACAATAATCGGGGCCGATGGCTTTGCGTGCTCATCCGAGGCATGCAAGGGATGATAATAAACCACTACACCAGACAGATTTAAGATTTTTGAGAAAAACCTCGAAGAAAACCTCAATATTACTTTTTGTCCGACCCGGGGATCAAACCGGGAAGCTCATGATCAGGGCCGAATAGGCTAACGTCTAGATCACGAGGCAATCTATACTACTACTAAGAATATAGATAAATTTATTTATGTAACGAAATAGTTATTATAAATATAGTAAAATTTACACGTGTTTTATTGCATCATACACGCTAATAAATGGCAGTTTTATACTTACCTTGCGGGCCATCCATAAATTACGTCACACGATTTTCATGATTTTTTAACCCCTCCCCGTCCATGTCACAGCTCTAGCTGGTCACATTTGTGAGACCTCCTCCCACCTTGTGTGATGACACATATATTGCAATTTTACATTAGAATATTAATCTCATTCGATTATTTTTTATCTACACAGGTGGCTTTTTAAATTTAGTGTAGTAATATTTGGATATAAAATATTATATTTTGAAAAAAAAATGTGATGTTACAAAATTTGGGACACAATGTCCTTGTCACATAGTGTTGTACTTCGTTGACCCCCTCCCTCCCTCTTAACGTGTGACGTAATTTATGGATGGCCCCTTGTCGATCTTAATGATGCAAAAAGTTCTAGCTAAACTGACAAGACCGCGAGTCTGCACAGTAAAGGCCCTGATCGATTGGCGAGTAAAAGCGCAGTTTTAATGCTTGTCGGTTAAGCTCGTACGTGTATCATTGCAATACCCCAGTTTTATAGACCGACGAGCTTGACTCGCGGCTCGTCCTGTTACATTTTTTCATGCTAGCTCTTCACTCTCGTCGAGGTTAGGCGAGGGAGCGCGAGCACGAGAGTGTAGTCGGAGCTCTCGCGTCAAATCGTTGCGCCTCGCCTCGTCTCGTCTGGTCTCCGTCTGGAGTCGGTTTTTTGGGCGCGAGTCAAAGGACGCGAGGTCCGGCGGTAGACGAGGCGAGGCGCGGCGTCCATATTCTCGCGTTCATTCAATCAGTATGCCACCAGACTTTGTTGTGAGAAGTTGTCAAATTTTACCTATTTGAAAAAACCTACCACAAAGACAAAATCAAAACTAACGATGCATGGAAAAGAATAAGTGAAATTATGAAAATTCTAATAGGGGAGTAGAAATAAAAAAAAACTTAATATTAGCGACGTTTCGGGGACACCTCAGGAAAAAGAAAGCATCATTGAAGTCAGGAGCTGGTCAAGATGGTATTTATAAGCCGTGGCACTTGTCAGTTTGAGCACTTCCATTATGCACGCGACACAGAGAGAACTGAATAAAGGCAAGAGTGTAGATGGATACAACCTTGTGTTGTCTCGCCTCGCTTAATTTCGTTAAACCTTGCCTCGTCTGACTTCGACGAGAGTGAAGAGCCAGCACTTCGGACATGAAAGTTTTATTCACTAGTCGATCAGCACCAACGAGTTTCGAGTAAAACCGTCTTTCTTTAAAACCACACCATAGGCACATACATCAATCAGGGCATTAACATACTAATCACTTACATTTAGGCACCGATTACACTTTGATTAGTGCGTGTGCGAGTGTTTAATGCAGGTGCATAGTATTAAGCAATAAACACGTGTAGGCAGCCGTTTGTTAGTGCGAGTGTTTAGTAATCAGTGTAGTAAACTGAATAGACGATGATTACTAATCTCTCGCACTAAACGTATTTTTGCTTAATACTAAGCACCTACGTTAAAAACTTGCACTTGCACTAATCAAAGTGTAACCGGGGCCTTAGCGTGAGTTATGAATAATGTGATTAACTTCACGGATGTGTTTTGAAGTGGATACGCGTCGTTTTGGCTGAACTTTAAAGCGAAATCAGTCATCCATACTTTAATATTATAAATGCGAAAGTCTGTCTGTCTCTTACACTTTCACAGTTTAATTGCTAAACTGATTTTGATGAAATTTTAGTATGCCGATAGTTGAAAATCCGGGCTTTTATAACATAGGTGTTTTCAAAAATCATCCACTAAGGGGCTGAAGTAGGGGATGAAGTTTTATTTTAATAGTTGTAGAGTTCTGCATTGTCTCGCCCGGGTCAGGTACCGCCGCCTTACCTATTCCTGCCGCAATAGCGTCAGTGCTTGTCACTGTCGTTGGTGTTTGGTATCTATAGGCGATGATTGATTCTTTCCATCTGGAGACCCATCTGCTTGTTTGCTATCTTATGATATATAAAAAGCTGAAACAGTGTGGTGGATGATAGAATGTATTATTGTTACCCTAATTCGCATCCAGATTTTTGGTAAGTTCAACGTAGGCTTCCTGTTTTTCCTGTTTAAGTGCCACTACAATCTATACATATAATAAAATCGTAGGAAAGTCAAATCTGTACATTGAATATTTTTTTAAAAGAATACTTGGGGCGTGATCTACAATCGATATCGAAGCCAAAAATATAGTTTTTAGAATTTTTGTCTGTTTGTCTGTATGTATGTCTGGGGTAAACTCAAAAAGTACTGCATGGATTTACTTCAAATTTTGCATGAATATTACTAACAGGTCGGGTCAACATATAGGCTACATATATTATCACGCTATTACCTACGGGGGATGACCTGTGCGGAGTAAACTAAGTCCGCGCGAACAAAGTCGCGGGCAACAGCTAGTAGTAAATAAGGATGTGCTTTCCAGCCCCCCAATCCAGGTATCAAAACCTTAATCGAATCGAAGCGTTTAGGGCTCTTTCACATATTAACACCATGCATCGTCGCGTCCGTCGTGCTACAAATCGGGATAGTGTAGCCCAACGCATACAGAGCCCTAAACGCTTCTACTCGATTTACGTTTTGTTACGTGAACTAGTCTCCCGTACTGGATGTTTTTTTCCTCGTATTTTATAGTGCACATATCTGATTAGTTTCGTTGCGACTACGATTACGTTACGACTACCAAGTGTTTGCGCCACTTAGTAAAAGGATTATTAATTTAAACATGAAATAACGGAATATCAAATTATATTAAATACAAAACTGATTACATTTTATTGTATATATAGAAAAAAAGTATATTCACGCCCGTATCCCCGAAAGGGTAGGCAGAGGTACAACAAGTGCACCCACGATTAGCCGAAGATACTTGGTTCCACAATGTGATACGTGGCAAGTCTATCGCCAACCGGGCACTTAATTGTCAATTTCACAAACATGAATGCTTCGAAAACAAATGGCAGACCTTTTTATAGTGTTTTATTTTAGTCGACTATCGTCTAATTATTACCTTAATTAAATATTTGAAAATATGTTGAATAATTAACAATTCTAAAGATTCCATAAGATAGATATACGAGGTATTTTAATAATTAGTAAAGAATTAATACTTCAGCTTCATTTTGACACAATAATTTAGAAATTGATGGCATCATATACTCATTTTATGTATGTTTGTGTAAAATATTAAACACACAAGACAGCTTAGCTTTACCCTAGTGCACCCTGAGTTCGCAACTCAGTTATAATTAGGCACGGAAATTATTGTTAAATTAGGTTAACTGGTATGTTGTTAAAATTAATTAATATTTAACAGTTATTTAGTTATGTTATATTATATCAGTAGTAGCTTATATATTATAATAAGTATTAGAAGTAGCAAAAACGCAAAGCCGTCGAGTTAGCGACCAAACAAAGGTCCTCTGGAGTAGTTTTATAATTTTTAACAGTTATTATTATCATAAATCAAGGTACCTAGCTCAAATATTTTTAGTAACATTATTATCCTATATGAAGTTATTGGTAATTTTATTGACGCATAAAATTTTAACAGTATTTACTAAGTTAACATTCATTTCTTCTACTTTTTTCGAAAATTTGGGTAGTAGTTTCTCCCCAACATCTTCTGTCACAAGAACTACTACTTACTTACTTACTTACTAATATAAATAACAGTTGTTAATTGTTAAAAAAATGTAGTACGAAATTTAATATGTTAACTGTTAAATGATCCATGCCTAGTTATAATCAAGTGGTTGCCTCTTTAGATTCTGGTTTATAGAAGTTATAAGGACACTTTTAATAATATAATGTATATTTTCATTCGCAGTGAAATGTCTTTTTTGTAAAGAATTGCTTGTACGTCCAGAAATAAATTTTGAAAGATACCGATAAACGTTATTTTATTTTATTGATTCCAGCAACATTTATTACGTTACTGAATGGAAAAGAATGTCTGATGCTGAATGGCTTCACTTATTATCGCCACGTGAAATTGAGAGCTGGTATTAGATGGAGTTGTACGCATTCTTCGAAATGCAAGTCCCATGTTGTGGTGTCTGATGATGGGCTCGTCAGGAAGTGTGTGGAGATTCACAATCATGCACGCCCACAATATATGACAACCAAAGATGGAAAGTTCATAAAAGTTTCGTAAACGAAGATTGTTTTTCTATGCAGGGCTCAAGAAAGTATAATAAGTTGTAGTAGTATGTGCGGTGAATGAAAAAAACTCTTTTCGAGTCGCAAAGGTGTTGTTTGGTAGCCAATTACAATCATACTAGCCTGTGGCCGAAATTCGAGCATATACTAAACAATAAAATCTCTCTTAAATTTGACAACTGAAAATAGTTAAGTATAAATGTGTGTATAATATCATGTATGTCACATGAGTGTAGTTTGTGTAATGGTATTAGTTTATACTTTCCATCGTCGGCACTTGGTGGAACTGCATCGTATTGATTCTTTAATATAAACACCTAAATATTTTACAGACGAGTCATTCCATATGAAATCGTCTAATTAGCAAAGTCGACTCATTTTAGATTTTGGTGTAACTTTGAGAAACTCTTCTCTAGGGTCCCAAAGAACAAAATTTACACGAGTTTGATTTTTACAAGCGCTTGTTTTCGCCTATTTAAATAAAGACTTTTAAAAATCGACATTTTTAAGCCTTAACAACTTTTACTGTGACATTTTTCTGTTTGAAGCTATCTGCATGATCAAGATGGATTTCACAGTGGGAAAGATAGTAGTTTAAGGGTATTCGAAGATAATTGGCTCGGACGAGTCCTTTGAATATAAGCAGCATGCTGAAAATGAGTGTTTTTTAGTCATTTTTCGTGAATTTCATTCAACTCTAGCGTCGTAACTGTTGAGAATTAAAAACTCATGCTCCGCGGGAATTAAGTATTCATGTCATAGACAAAATTCAGCCACAAGTTGACTTGAGCTGCCCGCTCTTCATAGAAGAAAACTTTGCTCGAAGTTTAGAAATTTAAAAAAATTCCAATTTTCAGGTTATGAAACGATCGTGTTGACTGCGAGATAAAAATCTGATACTCACAAAATCAATTGTTCTTACCTTCATTTTTAAACGACTAATCACTTGTTTTGTTATTTTCATTTTCAGTGCATGTGCGAGCCGGTTTTTTACAGCAAAAATCTGGACGTTTTTACAAATGGATTAAAATTACTTTTTTTTCAGACGATTTCATATGGAATGACTCAGACGCAAAGACTAAAATACAAGTCTTGTATTTGACTTTGTGTCTGTAAAATATTTAGGTTTTAAAATAATAACATAATAAAGTAAAATCTTTATGTGAAAAATACCCTGATGATGCTTTAAAGGCGAAACCGGTTGGCTGTAACATTAAGTGATTGTGATATAAATAAAATTTAAATTACATTTGATAAGAACAACCTCTGTAAAAAACATCCTTCTCGCTCCAAACTCATTATCTACTATAAAAAAACATCCAAACGTAAACGAAAAGTTCAATTTCCAAACGGCGCAATCTTACTATTGTGCCAAGCGTTCTATCTGTACTATTACTCTTGGAATATGGAGAGCGGAGCACGCATCGACCACACAGCCCATAGACGCCTAATGTTCGATTTTCCGTATTGAATGCATTCTGGCAACTAGCTGAGCTGAGCTGCAACATCGTGATTGGCTTACTCAAGGCCACAGTGAAAGATAGTGATGTACAGAGAATCTGATTGGTCGACACTTGATTGGGTATTGGTGCATGGACATTTACATCGGAACTATAAGTCAGATGTGTTGACAGGAGCCATTCGCCTGTTATTAGGGGTATATGGGTTGTGTGGTCGTGGGTTGTGTGGTCGGTGGGAGCACGCTAAGATGCGACACAGCCTCCCCGTATGAACGCTACCGGGAGACTGACTTTCGACGCGAGCACTCTCCGCGAACGAAATAGTAAGGTTTTTATTGGTTTAATAGCACACTATAATGGTTTTGTAAAATTTTGAACTTAAATTTTATAAAGCAATAAATTGCCCGTAATAAAAAGAAAAAATCATCAAAATCGTTACACTAGTTTGGAAGTTATAAGCAAATTTTAGCGTAAAAATAAGAATGATTTTCAATTTCCGTCAAAAATAACAATAACATTTAAAAAAAACGAACTTAAAATTTAAACCTAATTATATTATACGTACTAACTGTTGCCTGCGACTTCGTCCGCGCGGACTTCGTTTACTCCGCACTGCTCCTCCCCTGTATGGGATAGCGTGATAATATGTAGTTGACCCGACCTGTAAGTAATATTCATGCAAAATTTGAAGTAAATCCATGGAGTACTTTTTGAGTTTACCCCAGACATACATACAGACAAACAGATAAACAGACAAAAATTCTAAACTATATTTTTGGTTTCGATATCGATTGTAGATCACGCCCCAAGTATTCTTTTAAAAAAAATATTCAATGTACAGTTTTGACTTTCCTACGATTTTATTATATGTATAGATATTTAGACTTGTGACTGTTAACCCCGGCCTGCCATAAGTTATTGTAGACCGTAGGTGATCTACATCCTATATTAGGGTCGTATTACTTGTAAACTATGCGAAGACCCCTTAGCATACATGAATCCCTTTTGAAAATCTAAAACCTGGCTAAAAGTTTAGGCTACAGATAGTAAGGATCCGACACATACCCGTGACAAAGCTGTATGACTTTTGTTTACCTATAAAATTATTGTTGTTATTAATGTTTTGTAAAGATTTTCTAATTGAATTGAAAAAATGTTGGTATTTTATTAAAATATAAAAAATATTGTTTGTATATTTTTAGACTGCCCATGGTATTTAAGGCTTTAATATTAAAAGAAGGTCTGGAACGTACTCCTTGTGCCCTTAAGGCAAGTAAAGACAGAACTGCCTCTGATCTGTCTTTATCTATCCAAAGGACAAGCAAAAAGCATTCATTTTTTATCATCCATACATGACCCTCAAGTTTTAGTGTACCTACTGGGTCAAATCGCAAGGGTGTTTTCCACCTAACCTGTTAGTGCTATTATGGCATATCGTATATGGAACGTCTTGCTAAGACTGCTTGAAATATGATATTCCATATTTGCCATTTTGTAGAAGTATCCATATCTCTCTTACTTGTATGTATCTCTCTTATCTCTTATTATATTGTGTGTATCTCTCTTAACATTTTTATATTCGTCTGATTGATTTTAGTATTTTTCTTTAGTTTTCAGAAGGCCATTTACTGGAGCGGAAAGAACTCGAAGATATAGAGAACGATTAAGAATTACTAATCCAGAGAAATTTGAAGAGCAAAGAAGAAAAAGGCTTCAAAGAAAAACAAAAAAGATAGCAGATATGACTGAAGAAGAAAAAGAAGAGCAACGGCTTATCTGGCGAAGAAATAACAGAAATAGAAAGATACGACAAGAAATAATGAAAAATGCTATTGAAGAAGATAATGGAAAGCCATTTTTCTGCTATAGAAATATTTTATTTGGCAAAGAAGTTCAATACATTTAATGATAAAATTGGCATAAGAAATATAAAGAAAATACATAATAATTTTTTTATTATTACTTTTGTGTTTAATGCAATGTGATGTATTATATTTAAACTTCCTTTAAATTAAATCACTAACTACATATTGAAAATATTTGAAATGACATATATTTTATAACAGATTCCATGACAAATATAGGTAAAATTGTTTATCTTATAACTTATCTAAAATAGCGCAAGTGTGGTTATACCACCACGTTTTCCCCGTGTTGGTCTCGGGCTCCTTTGAAGAATAGGCCAACTGCCGTTCTGCCAGGCAAGTCGTAAAAGGCAACCGATTGGCTATAGAAGTCACTACCATCGTGGCTACTAAGTGGTAGAGTTTTGCATTGTCTCGCCCGGGTCTGGTACCACCGCCTTCCTATTCCTGCCACAATAGCGTCTTTAACATCTTTGGTGTCTATAGGCGATGGTTGACTCTTTCTATCAGGAGACCCATCTGCTTGTTTCCTATCTTATGATATATACAAAAATCGTAGACGTTGTTAAGTCTTCATCGTTTATTTGTTATTCTGTTTGCATATCATGATCAGATTGATCGAGTTCTGTCCGAAAGTGGTGTTAAGAGTCTTCGCAACCGGCGTGTGTGTATGAAGAGAGTGATGAATGTGGAGGAAGCGAGACAAGCCAGCAAGGATCGTGATGTATGGCATTCGGTTCTCTCTGCCTACCCCGTAAGGGATCTAACGTGAAGATATGTTCTGCTTGCATATCAAGATTCAAGATAACGAAACGTTTAAGTATTCTGATTATTTATGTATTATGGTACCTCTAATGAAAAGAAATAACCATTAGATATTATATCAAAGGTTCAATTTGTGCCTTGCTGTCCGTGTGCCTGTGATTTAAAGCCGCATACATAATATTACTTCCATTTATAATACGGAACGTGGCAATGGCAATGACGTCACTGCGTCAGAAATAGATAAAACGGTGGTACCAATTCCAAATTAGTAGTTTCGTGCCGCTACAATCTAGTAGGAATAGTTAATGGTAGTTACAAATTTGGCCATTTGGTGTATTTTAACGAATAATTTCCTGGCTGAGAAGCAGATGATCTATTGTCCAAGAACTGGATCTTCTCAGAGTATAGCCGCGTTCTGATCCGGTCGTAATTATAAAAAAAACAACTTCCCTACACAATGTTAAATACTTAAATTTAAATAATAATTTTAAATATATGCACACCATATCATGATATGCTGGTGTTTTTGAGTAATTTTAGCGCCTTTTATATATTAAATGAAATATATTTATTTCCAAGAATGTGGTTAACATTCTTGGAAATAAATATATTTTATTTAAATTCATTTCAAGTGGGACCCGGTACGGTATTTATCTGTATTGATTACAGAAAAAATAGGAGAGATAAAATATTGGAGAATTTTTTGGTTGATGCTGACCTACCATCAAGCTTGAATTTCACAGAGTCATTATTGCTGGCACTATCTGTATTAATTTTCAGTTTTCTGACAAATACAGCATTGCCCGGGATTGGAAAAATTTCACCTAGTGCCGACGATGAAATGTATCTAATTTATTGGAAAAAGTGCCTGGTTGGTGACAGGTTGCCTAGTCACATTGTGGGACTAGATGTCTTCGGCTAATCGTGGGTGCACTTTCTTTTGTCTACCCCTTCGGGGATACGGACGTGAAGATACTATTTGTAAAAGACAAAAATAACTCTTTTAAGATTTTGTATTAATCTTTCATTTGATTTAATTATGTTTTTAGTTGTCAAAAGGCCATTTACTGGCGCGGAAAGAGCACGGAGATATAGAGAACGATTAAGAATTAATAATCCAGAGAAATATGAAGAGTACAAAAGAAAAAATTTGGAAAGAGTTAAGAGGAAAGCAAAAAAGATAGCAGATATGACGGAAAAAGAAAAAAAAGCACAACGACTTATCTGGCGGAGAAATAAAAGAAATAGAAGAAAACAACAGGAACAGATGAAAAAAAACACTGAAAAAAATATGAACAATAATGCAAAGCCTATTTTCTGCTTTAGAAATATTTTATTTGGTAAAGAAGTTGAATTCATTGAATGATAATAGTGGCATAAGAAAAAGGGAATAAAAAAATATAAAGCTGTTTTATTTTTATTTTTGGAATATTATGGTTTTTTTCATGTTATTCCAGCAGATGGTACTTATGGTACTTTCTTCAAAGAGAGCCCTTTGAAGAAAATACCATCTGCCATTCTGTCAGGCGGTTCGCAAAAATCAAACGATTGGCTATACGTGTCACTACCATTGTATTGCCCGGGTATATGGTAACACTGCCTAAATATTCCTGCCGCAATAGCGTCAATACTTGTCATTGTCGTGTTTCTGTTTGTAGGGTAAGGCAGCCGGTAGACTTATGCATGTGGCATTACCAGCCCTTCACACGGATAGCACTATTAATATCTTTGGTATCTATAGGCGATGGTTACTCTTTATAATTGTGTGTTAGCACTCAGCCCGTGCTTGGGAAAACTTGAAAAAGACTAAAGACCTCGAAGATGTTGGTGCAACCTATTTAAATATATGTTTACCGGCTATCCTACCCTCCTAACTGGAACACGTGACATGCACTGACAGACAGGAAATATATACGGGCATCGATACCAGACCCAGGCGAGATATTTCAGAACTCTACCATGAAATAGTTGACACGATGGTAGTGATTTGTTAAGCCAATCGTTTATTTATTACGGACTGCCTGGTAACGCAGATTGTATATCCTTTACAACCGGCCCGGATCTATTCTTTAAATGGGAAAGTCTGTACAATACCTATATAAATACTTAAAATTTTAGAACCCGATGCTGCAATAACGGAATGGGTGTTTCAAGCCCACAAATTGACTAAAATCAACAAAACATTCACTGAACGTGTAATACTAGCCGGGATGGAGAGATGTAGTCAAAGAATTGCGAGGAAAAATTGCAAAAACTGTTACCGTAACAAAAAGAGAACGCAAACTATAATGGAGTGTAAGGACTGTCCTAACAGTCCTCCTTTGTGCGTGGACTGCTTTTTTGTTTTACATATATGTATAAAATATTATTTCGTGTTTTATTTTGATCCTTAAGAATATATTTCTGACTGTAATTATCTACCGACGAAAAAACGGAGGTTATCAGTTTCACATGTACATATTTAATATTATTGGAACTGGAACAGTTTCATATGTAATATTATAGGAATTCGATAACATTTGAATATGATCTACTAGCTGTGCCCGCGACTTCGTTCACGTGAAAAAAATTCTAAAATAAAAACCCGCATAGTTCCCGTTCCCGTGGGATTTCCGGGATAAGAACTACCCTATGTTCTTTCTTTGATCTCAAACTATATTTGTACCAAATTTTATCCAAATCGGTTCAGCGGTTTAGCCGTGAAAGCGTAACAGACAGACAGACAGAGTTACTTTCGCATTTATAATATTAGTATGGATTTAGAAGTCTGAGCGCGTGTACTAAGTTACGTTAGTATATGTATGTTTGTATAATGTATGGTTGTATGTTTGTCCACGAATTTCTTTAAAAAAATATGAACAATAATGCAAAGCCTATTTTCTGCTTTAGAAATATTTTATTTGGCAAAGAAGTTGAATTCGTTGAATGATACTTAATAATGGCATAAAAAAAGAAATAAAAAAATGTAAAGCTGTTTTATTTTTTGTTGTAATCAATATAATGTTTTTTTTTCCATATTATTCCAGCAGATGGTTTTTTATTCAAAGAGGAAGAAAAGACCCCCTTTGCCTGCCATTTTGCCAGGCAGTTCGCAAAGATCAAACGATAGGCTATAGGTGTCACTACCATAGTATCGCCCGGGTATATGGTAACACTGCCTAACTATTCCTGCCGCAATAGCGTCAATGCTTGTCACTATCGTGTTTCGGTTTGTAGGGTAAGGCCGGTAGACTTATGCATGTGGCATTACCACCATCTCTTCACACGGATAGGAGTGCACTATTAATATCTTTGGTATCTATAGGAGATGGTTACTCTTTATATATATATATATAGCCGCTGGCTATATATATTTAATAGGTTGCGTCAACATCTTCGGGTCTACAGACAAACATATTATGTTTACCGGCTATACTACCCTCCCAATTGGAACACGTGACATGCACTGACAGACAGGAAATATATACGGGCATCGATACCAGACCCGGGCGAGATATTTCAAAACTCTACCATGAAATAGTTGACACGATGGTAGTGATTTGTTAGGCCAATCCTTTATTTATTACGGACTGCCTGGTAACGCAGATTGTCTATCCTTTTCAACCGGCTCAGATCTATTCTTTAACTAGGAAAGTCTGTACAATACCTATATAAATACTTAAAATTTTAGAACCCGATGCTGCAATAACGGAATGGGTGTTTCAAGCCCACAAATTGACTAAAATCAACAAAACATTCACTGAACGTGTAATACTAGCCGGGATGGAGAGATGTAGTCAAAGAATTGCGAGGAAAAATTGCAAAAACTGTTACCGTAACAAAAAGAGAACGCAAACTATAATGGAGTGTAAGGACTGTCCTAACAGTCCACCTTTGTGCGTGGACTGCTTTTTTGTTTTACATATATGTATAAAATATTAATTCGTGTTTTATTTTGATCCTTAAGAATATATTTCTGACTGTGATTATCTACCGACGAAAAAACGGAGGTTATCAGTTTCACATGTACATCTATCTATACATATAATAAAATCGTAGGAAAGTCAAAACTGTACATTGTTTTTTTTTAAATACTTGGGGCGTGATCTACAATCGATATCGAAGCCAAAAATATAGTTTTTAGAATTTTTGTCTGTTTGTCTGTATGTATGTCCGGGGTAAACTCAAAAAGTACAGCATGGATTTACTTCAAATTTTGCATGAATATTACTAATAGATCGGGTCAACATAATGGCTATATATTATCACGCTATCACCTACGTGGGAGGGGCTGTGCGGAGTAAAAGAAGTCCGCGCGGAGGAAGTCGCTGGCAACAGCTAGTATTTAATATTCCTGACACAAATGCCTGTCCCTGTCGGGAATCGACGCGAGCCCTATTTATTGCGTCATCAGGGTTGGTAACCACTTGACCAACGGAGCATTCAAACGTACATATTGTGTCTTATTGAGTATTTTTATCTGTAAATTGTATTTTGTTTACCACGGTATTTACTTTGGAAAATTAAGAGCATATTAATTATATACATTCGGAATGCCTCTTTTAACGCATAAATTAATTTAACGCATAACAAAAATCAATTATTTTAATTCGTATAATTCAGATTATTCATTCATAAAGCATTGAAATGTACACAATTTGGGATCTCCACGTACATTTCCTTATTTTTTCAGATCATAAATTTTTCAGACTAATGTTAGAAAATGATATTATGAATTCAAAGTGCACCTCTTTCCGTACATTTCTATGAGCAAGCGCACACACGCGTGTGGCCTCCCTTATAATATACACACATATTATATCTTAATATTGAACCATTACTTCACTCATCTTGCAAAGCAAAACGGCTTCCCCTAAACGGCTTAACCGTTTTGATGACTTTATAATATTTATGTAAAAAGAATGTAGTGTTTAGCTTCTGTTGAGCTTGATAGGCGGCGAAGTCTACTACAGAAAAATGTCTACTAAATCGGCTAGGTTTTTATATAATCACGTGCTACAACAAGTGCTTTGCAAATAAAATTGTTATTATAAGTAACTGAAGTATGATATTCTCGTTTATAATGTAAGCTGTGAACTCGGTACTAGTGGAGAGAAAAGTAAGGTTTAAAGTAAGCTAATTCATACATTTTTTTATAAGTTATATTTATTTAAAACTTTATGCATACTTAAATACATAATTGGACTTAATGCTACATGACATTCTCTACCAGTTAACCCAAATTGATTTGAAAACTCCACATTTCAAGCGGTGCGTGAAATAATTAGAGTTTTCATTAATAAACAACCGCTAACGTTATATTAGTCAAAAATAAAATATAGTCGTACTATATATATAAATAAATAATACTAGCTGCAGCGTGCAGCCTGCTGCACTATAATAGTTTTTTGTGAATCCCGCGGGATCACCAATTTTATTCAAGATAAAAGTAGCCTATGTGCTATTCCAGGTTATTATCTACCCGTGTACCAAATTTCATTCAAATCCGTTCAGTAGTTTTTGCGTGATTGAGTGACAAACATCCATCCAAACTTACATCCAAACATCCAATACTAATAAATATAGAATATAGATTATTAGACCGTTGTCCCACAAACAAATCCTTTTTTGATTAATAATAAGAAAATGGTTTTTCTGATAGAAATAGATAGCCATCGCCTATAATAGACGTCAAAGATGTTTTTTTTTTTTATATCATAAGATAGCAAACAAGCAGATGGGTCTCCTGATGGAAAGAGTCAACCATCGCCTATAGACACCAAAGATGTTAATGGTGCGTTGCTATCTTGTGGCGAGGTCTAATGCCACATGCATAAGTTTACCGGCTACCTTACCCTCCAAACCGGAACACGACAGCGACAAGCACTGACGCTATTGCGGCAGGAATAAGTGAGGCGGTGGTACCAGACCCGGGCGAGACAATGCAGAACTCTACCACCTAGTAGCCACGATGGTAGTGACTCAATAGCCAATCGGTCGCCTTTTACGACCTGCCTAGCAGAACGGCAGTTGGCCTATTCTACAAAGGAGGCCGGGACCAACACGGCGGAAATATAAATATATAATATATATCATGTCAATTATTATTTTCAAGTTGGATTCCCGGAAAAAACATATTTTTTTATCAAGGGCATTAAACCTCATGGTTCCGAAAGAATTTAAAGTTATATGTGCCGGGTTTTAAAAATAACAATCGATATTTGTTATAGTTTTTTCCCCGTGTTGGTTCCGGGCTTCTTTGAAGAATAGACCAACTGCCGTTCTGTCAGGCAGGTCGTAAAAGGCGACCGATTGGTTATGCGAGTCACTACCATCGTGGCTGCTAGGTGGTAGAGTTCTGCATTGTCTCGCCCGGGTCAGGTACCACTGCTTTACCTATTCCTGCCGCAATAGCGTCATGCTTATCGCTGTTGTGTTCCGGTTTGGAGGGTAAGGTAGCCAGTAAACTTATGCATGTGGCATTAGACCTCGCTACAAGATAGTAACGCACCATTAACATCTTTGGTGTCTATAGGCGATGGTTGACTCTTTCCATCAGGAGACCCATCTGCTTGTTTGCTATCTTATGATATAAAAAAGCAGGTGTCTTTCCTCATGGAAAGATACAGTCTTCGCATATAGACATCGAAAATTTTAATGGTGCGTTGCTATTCCTATGTGCATGAGTTTAGCGGCTTCTTAATTGAAAAACTGGGATATCTTTACTAATTTTTTGATGCATTAAAATCTAACATCATACGAAAAACAAACAATTTAAATATTTGAAATTGTAGGATCTGAAGAGACTACAATTGTAGGATCTGAATCCAAATCTTGGCTAGCACAAGCTCATAGATTGTCAAAAATCGAAAAAACGACAGTTCGAATACGAGAAAACCGGGGCTCCAAGAGAGTTGTTACAGAAATTATAAAAAAAGAGTTGGCACAACTATGCAGTGTAGAGAGTGCCCCGATAGCCCAGCTCTGTGTTTGAATTGTTTCTTTATATTACACTCTTGTACAGTTATTATAACCTACTACTAATTTATTGGTATTATTTTTTATTTTGACTTTTTCATATGGCAAAGATCTTGGTAGAGTAAATCTAAAACTTGAAAATAAACTATATCGTCAACAAATGGCCATAGTATTGTGTATACCGATTCCAGATTTCGATACAGTGTGCATACATATTTTGACTATAGGTTTTGGTATAATGAAGGGTAGGGATCAACTTACATTGTTCTTTAAACACTCCTAAATGTAGAATCGATGGAGCTTCGAGCAAACCAACTTTTTGGTAGTAAGAGCCTCAAAGATCATTTCATGAGGAATCAGACAGACATCATCAGGAATTATGTCTGATTGCTACACACACACACATTCTCACACACACACACACACACACACACACACACACACACGCGCACATTGCTGGCTATCCTATACAAACACACATCCAAACTAATATGATATATGCGAAAGTGACTCTGTCTATCTGTCTTTTCGTCACGCCTAAACCACAGAATCGATTTGACCCGACCCGTTTAAGACCCAAGAAAGGACATCGGATAGTTTTTATCCCGGCAATCCCAAGGAAACGGGAGCTATACCGGTAAAACCCCAGGACTTTTAGAAAATTAGAAAACGCAACAACATCTAACCGAGGATGAGAGCTGCAGTTGGCTTTGCCGGCAGCAACATGTTGATCATCTGTAAATGATCAAAGTTTCGGTTAATTAAATGATACTAAAGTTATCCCAAACAAACGCTACCCTATATTCTAGATCCTCACTTTCTTCTCGTCAAATTTGTGACTCTTTCAATTTGTAATTTTTTGATGCATTAATATCTAACATCATAAGAAAAACAAACAACTTAAACATTTGAAATTGTAGGATCAGAAGTTTTATCTAAATCCCGGCTAGCACAAGCTCATGGATTGTCGAAAATCGAAAAAACGACAGTTTGAAGTCTTTCAGTTTGTAACTGTGAATTACAATCACGAAAGTACTGATCACATTATAGTGACGTGACATTAAGGCCAAAGGTCTTACATATGAACCCAAGTCTGACTAATTTGATTTCAATGGTTCGAACTTTCGGCCAGCTTATATAAATAACATCTTTTGTTATTTCAGTAAAGTATGTGACTCTTTCAACCGGCAGGATTGGTCTTATGAAAGATGGTTATACATTTGCTCGACATGTGACTCTGAAGACTGGTGTCAGATGGAGATGCACAGGGTTTGCGAACTGTACTTCATATCTCATCGTAACTGAAGAGGGCGTGATCGTAAAGGCGTTTGAAAATCATGGACATGCACGTCCAAGATTCATTTCTACGAGTAATGGAGCCGTGATTGTAATATGAACTTATAAACATGAAAATATAAATTTTAATACTTGAAGTATTTTTGTGGAGAGATCTGCATTTGTTGCAGAGGTTCTATATATATATACGATTTTCTTTCATATCGTTGATTATAGGTTTTGTTGCTAGAATAGATGGAAAGGCCGGCAAAGCAACTGCAAGTCCTCTGGTATTGCAGATGTCCATGGGTGGCGGTGATCACTTACCATTAGGTGCACCTCTTCTCGTTTGCCCCCTCTTCTATAAAAAAAAGAATAGATGAAATTGAAAAGAACTTGTAGGACCTGCATTTGCTGCATAGGTCCTAACTCTTTTCAGATTTTTTGGCTTGAATAGATGAAATTTAAAAAAAAACTTTTCCAAAATACTCCAGTACACTTTAAAATGGCGCTGTGATCGATGGAGTAGTTATACGTATGCGTAGTTTTTTCTTATAGCGTTCACATAACTTATTTCAAAACATCATGTTACTCGATATTCGATGTATTATATGTATATGTCATGGACCAAATGGTTAATAGGACATTTTTGTTAAGTTTTCCCCAGGAGGGTAAATCCACCCCCTGGGGGAGTATGTTGTCAGTTCTACAATATTCTTAATTCTAGTTCCTGTGACAAGTGTTTACTCAGAGACGTTTTCTATCTTAAAATTAGTTAAGTTAAAACAGTTATGTTGTTTTCTACATTATTTCTGCTTTTTCTTGTCTAGTTTTATAATATTTCCAATATAAATTTTCTAATTTACATAATATTTAATTATGTATTTATATTTCTGTTACATTTATATATTTGTTTCTATATCTTTATAAATATATTTTAGTTAAGTATTTTTCATTAATAAAACATTATTAAAAATGCCCGCACGGTTTGATATTTGCTCAATATGAGAAGGCAGTGTGATAAATACTACAAAACTAATCAACTTGACCGGGCATTGTTTATAACGCTCGTCACTAATATGGGACAGGGACCTATTGTTTAAATTATTTGTTATGTAAATTGATAGTTTATTCAGATCTAGATCTCTGTCTTTTTTTATGTTATAAGATAGCAAACAAGCAGATGGGTCTCCTGATGGAAAAAGTCAACCATCGCCTATAGACACCAAAGGTGTTAATGGTGCGTTGCTATCTTGTGGCGAGGTCTAATGCCACATGTATAAGTTAACCGGCTACCTTACCCTCCAAACCGGAACACGACAACGACAAGCAGTGACGCTATTGCGGCAGGAATAGGCAAGGCGGTGGTACCAGACCCGGGCGAGACAATGCAGAACTCTACCACCTAGTGAACCACTCGTGACTCCTTACATAAATATGAAGTAGTTTTGTTAGGTTGGTTTTAAATTCCACATCTGGAAAAGAAAGCTCCGGAGGGCATAGAGGGGCTCCGTAGACCGTCGTCGATGTCGTATTTTATAACTTGCATTGATACAATTTCAAATAATCAACAATTTGCCCTCGGCAATTTGCTTAAAACTTCTCAACCTGTATATTATGTATGTATTAGATTGCCCGAAAGCCACATGGCAATAATTACAATATCAGAACAATGTGATAAATAAGGAATTTTAAATTATAATTTATTTCGCCGTAAGTAGCAGGCATTATGAAAAATGTCCATATTTATTAATTGGTCTATAACATACATATATGTATATGATTGTATTTCAGCCGCCATTAATATATATTTAGCTCTTACAAAGGAAAGGTGGTTGTTTAAATACTCTGAGTTTTATCTTAGGCTATTTAAATCTTATAACATGAACGATATATTTTTCATAGAATAGCCAACTATCAGATATCTCTCCTGAGTGCTAAGTGTGAGTTTTTCTTTTCGCATTCAATCGTGAGCGCGTTTGGAGTTTACTAGGAATTTGTATGTGATTTGTACAGCGCCACTTAGTGGTAAGCGTGAGAAACCAGTTTACCACTAGGTGGCGCTGTACAAATCACATACAAATTCCTAGTAAACTCGAAACGCGCTCACGATCGAATGCGAAAAGAAAAACTCACACTTAGCACTCTGATGAAAAGACACAAAAATGGCCTATACAAAACGTGTTATCCTTGTAGCAGCAACGGTTAATTTTGATTTTACCTTCCAAATCGCTTTAAATAGCCATAGAAATTGATGTTATTTTGCCTGGAAAAAATAAGAATAAGATAGTAATACCAAATCCAGACATGACAGTACAGAACTCCACAATTTAGTAGTCACGAGGATACTAACAATGAAAAAAATGAAATGAAAAATATTTATTTGCAATAATATGGGTGTCACAAGTTATCTATATCGTATACATATAATAAATCGTAGGAAAGTCAAAACTGTACATTGAATATTTTTTTTTAAAATACTTGGGGCGTGATCTGCAATCGATATCGAAACCAAAAATATAGTTTTTAAAATTTTTGTCTGTTTATCTGTATGTATGTCCGGGATAAACTCAAAAAGTACTGCATGGATTTGCTTCAAACTTTGCATGAATATTACTAACAGGTTAGGTCAACATATAGGCTACATATTATCACGCTATCACCTACGGGGGAGGAGCTGTGCGGAGTAAACGGAGCCCGCACGGACGAAGTCGCGGACAGCAACTAGTTTCCTATATTAATCTCATCCTCATATATATGTCAAACCAACAATGTATGCCACGCATGTAGCATGGCATACATTGTTGGTTTTCTTAATGAGACATCTACAGAGCTTTATCAGTGGTTATAAGAAATCAGTCCGCTCAGGATATTATACATTTATTACCTAAACAACACGAAACAATTTTCACAATCCGTTTTTTTTGTAATTTATGCCAACGTCTACTTGTCATTTGCAGCAGCTTGTTTGTAAAGGTAATAAATACCTATCACCCTCAAAACTAAAGATAATCCCTAGTAGCGTTTACTTATCAATGGTCGATTTTCCTGGTGAAGAGAAACATATTTTTTGGCATGCTCATAAGGACATACGAAATAATAGTCTACATCGATGAAGTTACTCTCATGTGCGCGAAGTATTTCACGTTGCATACCCTCAGCGGACTGTAGTTTATGTACTATCAGAACATATTTTGACAGCTTATGTGATTGTGATTTGCTCATAAATATTAATTTTATTATATTAATATTGTTTTATTTAATTTTAGCTTCCCTGCACTAAATTATTTACCTTGATCGGGTTCAGCGATTCTAATCGTTGACAACCAGGCTATTTTTAATCGCCTTGATTTTTTTACTTTCATCCTGCTTAGGAACTTAGGGGCTGCATAGGGAATGTTCATAGAAATTCGAATTAATTCCTGCCATTAAATTTTATCATTAATTTCGATGTTTCAGAATCCACAACTGTGTGATCCTCGAGGAACTCTCTTTTACATAATATGTAGAATAGCAATCAATAAGATGATGGTTCTCTTGATGGAAAAAATACAACTATCGCATGTAGACACTAAAGATGTTAATGGTGCGTTGCTATTCATCTGAGGATGGATGGAATGCCAAATTTAAAAGTTTATCGGCTACCTGACCCTCCAAACCAGCACCCAACAGCGACAAGTATATACACTTTTCCCCGTGTTGGTTCCGGACTCCATTAAAGAATAAGCCAACTGCCGTTCTGCCTGGCAGGTCGTAAAAGGCGACCGATTGGCTATGCGAGTCACTACCATCGTGGCTACTAGTTGGTACAGTTCGACATTGTCTCGGCCGGGTCTGGTATCACCACCTTACCTATTCCTGCCGCAATAGCGTCAATGCTTGTTCTGGGTTTTGAGAGTGAGGTAGCCGGTAAACTTACGCATGTGGCATTAGACTTCGCCACAAGATAGCAGCGCACCATTAACATATTTGGTGTCTATGGTTGACTCTTTTCATCAGGACATCCATCTGCTTGTTTGCTACCTTATGATACAGAAAACAACACTTGTGGCAGAAATCAAGTAGGAGGTGATATACTCGTAAAAAGGTAGCCGGTAAACTTGTCTTTCTAGGGTAACTGTTTCGACACACAAATTGCGTATTAACATTTTCGCTATTCATATTGTAACCTACATTTAATGTCCCAGCTTGTATTTTCTTTATAAATTGACATAGCTTTTCAAAAGTTTGTGAGGTGTTTTACATGAGAATATCCTAGTGTAAAAGTAAATTATATTAATATTATAAATGCGAAAGTTTGGATGGACGTTTGTTACTCAATCACACAAAAAGTGCTGAATGGATTTAAATGAAATTTGGCACACAGGTAGATGGTGACTTGGAATAGCACATAGGCTACTTTTTATCCAGGAAAAGTTAGGTGATAGGTGATCCCTAATATAATATAAATAATAACTATAATGCAGAGGGCTGCATGCTGAAGCTAGTAGTATTTATTTATTTAGTTAGAACTGTTTGTGTGAGACCGTTCGTGAGAGTACTTAAAGTAGGTTCTAAAAGATTCTGGTGTACAGGTCGCCGAATCCTCACAGCGCTGTATGAATTGATATATTGTATACTATAAAAAATAAAACAGACTCAATAATCTTAACATAAATTAAAATTAACTACAATTTTAATAAAACAGCAACAAACAGAAATAAATATTTTTTTTAAATATGTTTATTTATTTAAGATAGATATATAGAATATTTGCCTTTTTCAGTTGAGTTGATTACTATGATGAACGGAAGAAGGCGTATGATTCACGACGGTTATACATTTTTTTATCGATACACCATACAACAAACTCAAAACCAAAAATGGTGTTGTACTCGGTTCCCGAAGTGCAAAGCGTTTTTGTTGGTTCGAGATCAAGATGTGAGACAGAATTCCGTGTTTCAACACAACCATGGGAAAGATATTATGTATAAATGTACAAATGGTAGATATACGAAGTTACGGAATTGAAAGATTTTATGATACCCTCAAATCAAATAAAAATGTTATGATGGTGCTTTGCGGATAAAGAAATTACGCCGGTTAAAACTACGCCTCACCGTGTAGATAGATAGACAATGACACGCACGAATGTATAACGAAATGACGCCTTGCCTTGTCAAATTATCAGTCGAGCTCATGAAGCTGTATTATATCTGGAGGCAGCACTTCTAATACCTACTTGAAACCAAATTTTTAATACTGCTGTCATCTTCTGAGGTCACACCCTCTCTTTCTAACACCGCTGTATAAAGAGTGATGGGGATACCTCATAGACAGAGATATAACGTAAATATTTGTTCCAATTGATTAACACGAGAGCTAGCTCTACCTATACCTAATACTTTATGGTCGAGCTATTGCAGCGCGTCAATTAAACCGTCATCAAAAATATCATAATTAAGAAGTAAAAATGCCGAATTGTGTTATGAAAAGGTATAAAAACCAAACTACGAGGGATAAAAAACAATGGAGTCACGTTTCACACAAACTGACAACATTTCAATAAACAAACCCGGGACCTCATGTGGTCAGCACCGACACCGGCTCACGAAACCATAGAGCCAACTGTTTTTTCACAACTATGTGCAAACGTACACATCCCTGGTGAGCAGGTTTCGGGCTAGTTCCAATGACAGCCTGAAGGCATTTGTTGGTAGGTATGTTAGTACATGAACCACTGTGTTAAAGTGCATGTGCTGACAAACCAGCAGGCCTACTCTTGAAAACAATAAAAACCAATATTGATAAAAACAATAAGTTTCGAATATCGTCAAAAAACGGTACTCTTGAAACCAATATTGCCCACATTGATTCAGTATAGTAACGGCCTAATTATTGGAAATAGATGTCATCATTACACGTCACGCTAGTGTTACAAGTGGAAATTTTAAGTACCGTTCTAAACAAAATAACGAATAAAAGCAATAATTAGTAGTTCCAAAAAATTTCGAAATCCGTGTGGCGCTGTCGCCGAATCCAATAATTGAATATAGTTGTCCAGAGTACGAAATACTTCAAAATTCAATAAATATTCATTTAAAATTGAAATCGGTTTTCAAGAGTAGCCCTACAGGCCTGTTAGAACAGAACTAGCTTAGTTTAGCTTAAGTTTAGGTTTTAATTTACTAATATTAGAAAATATGTGTATTTATTATATACATGATCTGAAGTTGGTGGAAATAAATGATTTTTATTTTTATTGATTTTATTTTAAAAGTCTTTAACTACATAAAAACTAACGATGCAGTAGAATGTGAAATCACTTGGCTGTTTAATTTGGTATATATAAAATATTTTCAGTACTTTTTAGTAATTTTCCTTTTGGTCATTAGCTAAGCCATTTGAAAATTTAAATAGTTTTGCTAAATATGTAGCAGCCTTTTATTAATATATTTTTTTAAATTTTGAGTGAGATATAGACTGAATAAACTAATACCTTTACCAAGTATAGAAAAAAGATAAATTTAATTTGAAGGGTACAGGGAAAGAAATATCACTGTCCATTTTTTCCGACTATAAGTTAACAACGTCATCTAGTGCAAAATTCGTAAAGCTGTTTGGTTATGAGACCGAAAATAGTTAAAACGGATTATTGTTCATTTGCGGTAAATACCTAATTAATTTGTTTTATACGTTATCAGTAAATAAAGGTTTATTAAAGATGTTGTCAATTATATAAAAAATATTAATGCATAAAAATGTAAAAAGGATCACAGTCCAGTGTCATTGATCTTTCTTAGCAGTAATACTAGGTTTAGATTATTTTTTTTTGATAATTGTAATGTAGCTTTTATAAGAAAGTTCATATTGGGGTAACTAACTGTATAATAAATATATTGTAGTATTAAAAGTTTTTTTTTATTTTTTTTTTTAATACTTTGATTTAATTTAATTTTCTCAAGACAATCCTCAAGTGACAATGATCTTTCTTTCCCTGTACCGTTCATTTGATATTGATTTAATTTTTTTTAGTACCTGACAGCAGGCAGATACCAGACCATTCCGCCTACCTTATGACGTTACTTGAAAGTTAAGATACATAAATAAAAAACTGCTACATATTTAACACAAATATTCTAACAAGTTGTTTAAAATAGATTTTTCTTTTAAGAGAAAATATAAAGAGGAATAATAAAGAGGAGTGACCGCCTCTTTGGTCAAGTGGTTAGCGACCCTGACTACGCAATCGACGAGGCTCGGGTTCGATACCCGACGGGGAAAAGCATTTGTATGATGAGCATAAATATTCGTATTTCCGGGTTTAGGTGTTCATTATATATTATATTCTAGTATTTATATATGTATTTCTATATATTAGTATCGTTGACTAACACCCATAACACAAGCAAATAATTTGCTTTTTGCTTGTGTAATTACGTTTTCTTTAAATAAGCACTTGAACTAATAAAAAAAAAAACGATTTATGTTAAATAAATTAATAATTATATGGCTACATGTAAATAATTAATGCTGTACAAATTTGACATATTATAAAATTTATATCTATACTAGCTGTTCCCAGCGACTTCGCCCGCGCGGACTTAGTTTACTCCGGATTGCTCCTCCCCCGTAGGTGATAGCGTGATAATATGTAGCCTATATGTTGACCCGACCTGTGGTGTGTTAATTTGTTGGTGCCACAGACCACATGAATAATAGACATGCCATTGGGAAGAAAACGTATCACTGCCCATATATATCTATATATCGCGGCTCCTATTACTGTCAAAAAATTCATACATTTATAGGTTATGTTATATTGTGAAAATATAGAAATAAACCATGTTGTACTGTTTTATCGTACCGAATGAGATGACAAGGTTTAAAAATTACCCTTAAAAATCATATTCATACATATATATATATATATATATATATATATATATATATATATATATATATATATATATATATACTAGCTGTGCCCGCAACTTCGTTCGCGTGGAAAACATTCTAAAATAAAACCCCGCATAGGTCCCGTTCCCGTGGGATTTCCGGGATAAGAAATATCCTATGTCCTTTCTTGGGTCTCAAACTATATTTGTACCAAATTTTATCCAAATCGGTTCAGTGGTTTGGCCGTGAAAGCGTAACAGACAGACAGAGTTACTTTCGCATTTCTAATTTATATATATATATATATATATATATATATATATATATATATATATATATATATATATATATCATCATTGGTAAGTAGTATAACTGTATTTCTGTATATGATTGCAAGCTACGCTGCCAAACTGAGAAATTGACTTGAAAGGCGTATCCATTTGATCCGATTGGTCCCCTTTGAATAACAGATCATCTACCAATCTGGCAGGCAATTCGTAAATGCCGAACGATTGGCTGTACATGTCACTAGCTTTAGAACTACTTGGTGATCGAGTTCTGGAACGTTTTATCCGGCTATGATGATAAATCTTTGCTTATTCTTGCCAAGTTATCATCAATTTTTATCATTACCTTGTTGTAAGAATATAATATCCTCACGACGACTTTCATTCATTTGCTTGTTTGGTAAATAACAGTGTAAACATACTCTCATTCTCTAATATTTGTAGGTTCTCGATTTAGAATCGGTAACTTGCTTTCAAATTAAGTGAACGCTATGTAATGAGACAACAACGATAAAATCGTAGAATAATAAAAACGTAGTCTAAGGTACATCTAAATGTACGTATACAATTTTTTTTTCACATATATCACGAATTTCGTGTTGGTCCAGGCTTTTTTAAAGAGTCAATTGCAGTTCTGCCAGACAGGTCGTAAAATGCGACCGATTGGCTATGCGAGTCACTACCATCATGGCAACTAGGTGGTAGAGTTCTTCATAGTCTCGCCTGGGTCTGGTACCATCGCTTTACATATTCCTGCCACAATAGCGTCAGTGCTTATCACTGTCGTGTTCTGATTTGGCGGGTAAGGTAAAAAATAGCCGATAAACTTATCTATATGGCATTAAACCTCGCGCGAAAGATAGGAACGCACCATTAATATCTTTGGTGTCTGTAGACGATGGTTGACTCTTTCCATCAGAAGACCCATCTACTTGTTTCCTATCTTATAAAAAACCCTGTCTTGTTTCCTCCTTATTATTGGTTGTCTTCATACAAAGATGATTATAAAGACTCATGAGAGCGCCACTTCCGCACAGCACCCAATCAATCTGATCCTGGTATGTTAGTCTTGGTCTTCCCCGTTAGGTTCTTGGTCTACACCCGTCCACATTTGTATTATTCTGTTTGTTAACATTTCATCTGCCCAGTGGCGTAGCTAAGTGGGCAAGGGCCCCGGTACATAGGGAAAGAATCGGGCCTGGTGAGTTGGCTGAACCGCTCTTTTCAAAGCTTAGGCTAATGGGCAAAGGGCCCCCCGAGATCCGGGGCCCTGGTGCACTACACCACCGGGCCCTACGATAGCTACGCCACTGCATCTGCCATCTTTTTACAAGGAACAAACCAACGAAGTATGCTTTCTCTAATTTCCACACGACATTATCTTTCGATCCCTGGCATCGCGATTTTCGCGATTGCGCCACCGTATATAATTTGTAGTTATCTCATAGCGACCGCTTGAATTCTACTTTAATTCCTTTTCTGACATAACACACCCTCGCTTTCATTTAATAGTGTATAACTATCATTAAACCAAGTACTTTGCGGAGAAAATAGAGTAAAATAAACTTTTTTAGACATTCAAATACGCCACAATTTATTGACTATCATCAAACCAAGTCCATTGCGGAGAAAATAGAGTAAAATAAACTTTTTTAGACATTCAAATACGCCACAATTTATTGACTATCATAAAACCAAGTCCATTGCGGAGAAAATAGAGTAAAATAAACTTTTTTAGACATTCAAATACGCCACAATTTATTGACTATCATTAAACCAAGTCCATTGCGGAAAAAATAGTGTAAAATAAACTTTTTTAGACATTCAAATACGCCACAATTTATTGACTATCATAAAACCAAGTCCATTGCGGAGAAAATAGAGTAAAATAAACTTTTTTAAGACATTCAAATACGCCACAATTTATTGACTATCATCAAACCAAGTCCATTGCGGAGAAAAGAGAGTAAAATAAACTTTTTTAGACTTCAAATACGCCATAATTTATTGACTTGTCGCCTGCCGTGGGTGGTGGTGATCTTAATCAGTTTATTGCCAAATAAATCCATCTGACGTAGATATTCAATAAAAATGTTATTTTTTCATAAGGAGGATATATATTTGTTTCTTTTTTTGTTTTTGTATGGTAAATGTCCATTAATAAATAATTTCTTATTTTTATATAACATCTAAAATATCCCTTAAAAATATAATCCCAAAATAGAACATCTCCCGTCAGAATGAGAGAAAAGTTTGTAAAAGTTATCATGTCATCGTTGTTTTATACTTTTCGATTTGATTGCCTCGTCAATTGAAACTTTTCGGGTCTTTATGATTTACAGTCAAACCGATTTGTTTAATCGGTTTGACTGTAAGTCTGTACAAAGGAGGACACCCTCATTTTAAAGTGTTTTTTTATTTTCAGACTTCGAAGATGTACCTTTTAAAAGTCTGAACATAAAGTCAGTTTGGTATCATTTCCAAAGAAGTAAGACTCACCGGATAGCAAGATGCAAGCTTTGTGATAAAATTTTAAAATGTACAGATGGCAGTACTACTGGCATGATCAAGCACTTACAGTACATTCATCGGAAATCACTGGATAGAATTAAGAGCCCAGACGCAAAACCTACAGATACGGAGTCATCATCAGCAGAGGAAGACGAAAATCCTGAAATTAAACCAATTGATTTGAATTCATTTAAATCGCATCGAGATCAGGCATGTCAGGTCGACAAAAATACAGGTAAGAGATAATATAATCTCAATCAAATACTAGAAGATATGGAACATTTCACGAATAACACGTGAAATTTTATGTGTAATACATTTTCATAAATCGCATTTACTACCTCTCTTTTTTTGATCTTTGAAATGTCACACTCAATGAAATCATTTTTTTTAATATAATATGGGATAGCAAACAGGCAGATGGGTCTCCTGATGGAAAGAGTCAACCATCACCTATAGACACCAAAGGTGTTAATTGTGCGGTGGTTCATTCCATCCACATAGGAGCGGCAGTCTTCGATCAGAAATGTACAGTGGTTGTTATATTCATATTTCATTTTTAATAGTTTTTACGGTAATTTCACCTTTAGATAGTTGATTAGTCTATCCCCGTGTACTTAGTCTTACCCGTGTTGGTTCCGGAGTCCTTTGTAGAATAGACCAACTGCCGTTCTGCCAGGCAGGTCGTAAAAGGCGACTGATTGGCTATGTGAGTCACTACCATCATGGCTACTAGGTGGTAGAGTTCTGCATTGTCTCGCCCGGATCCTGGTACCACCGCCTTACCTATTCCTGCCGCAATAGCGTCAGTGCTTGTCACTGTCGTGTTTCGGTTTGGAGGGTAAGGTAGCCGGTAAATTTATGTGTGTGGCATTAGACCTCGCCACAAGATAGCAACGCGCAATTTAACACCTTTGGTGTGTATGGCGATGGTTGACTCTTTCCATCTGGAGACCCATCTGCTCGTATGCTTATATATATATATATATATATATATATATATATATATATATATATATATATATATATATATATATATTTCAGTAGCAACAATTTCCTGCTTGTATGTATTGTAACAAGTATACGATACTAATGTACTCAGCATTGCGTCTCCGGTATTTTGGCGTCATATGATAAAGTTCGTAGAACCGAAAACCTCTTCAGCCCCTAAAAAAATATTGCATGTACAAATAATTTATCACAATGGTAAATAACACGTTCGGCCTTCGTTTTCCTTCTGTCAACTGCCTGGCAGCAAGGCAGAAGATGGATGGGGACTGAATAAACCTGATTTTCCTTTTAGGAGTATGATAGGCAGTGAAGTCTGTGCATGAGACTTTCAATCTTATCGTTCCTCGTGCTCCTATACTATCCATAAATTGCCTATCCTCGCCATAGCGTAATTAAAAAATCTTTGATGTTAATACATTTTTTTCTTAAAACAAGAAATGTATTCTGATTAACAACTAACATTTTACTATAAAAAAATTAGAATCGTGCTACTAGTACAAATATACTAGTAGTAAATATAAAAGACTAGCTGTTGTCACGGCTTCGTCCGCGCGGAATTCATTTACTCCGCACAGCTCCTCCCCCGTAGGTGATAGCGTGATAATATGTAGCCTATATGTTGACCCGACCTGTTAGTAATGTTCATGCAAAATTTGAAGCAAATCCATGCAATACTTTTTGAGTTTACCCCGGACATACATACAGACAAACAGACAAATGACATACAGACAAAAAGACAAAAATTCTAAAAACTATACTTTTGGCTTTGATATCGATTGTAGATCACGCCCCAACATTCTTTTTAAAAAATATTCAATGTACAGTTTTGACTTTCCTACAATTTTATTATAAGTATAGAATAGATAAAAGCTTGGTCAAAAAAACGAATACAGGTATTTCTTTCTGTAAAACATACAGAATTCTCTATTTTTCCAGATTCAGATACGGATTATGAAGAAGTAACTCTAAAACCCACTAACCAATCAGCTGTTTGGTGTTATTTCCAAAAGAGCAAGGACAAAACGAATGCGACGAGGACAATAAGACGCAGACACAAACAAAATATGAAGAAAGCGAAATGCAAACTTTGTTTTAAAATTTTAAAATGTACTGGTAGCAGTACTACGGGTATGCAGAAACACTTAAAAGCTATACACAAATTGGTGCTTGATGGAAGTGAAATGTTAGATTCACATACCTCAGATATTACAACAAACTTGGAAGATAACGAAGATCCCGAAAAAATTACTAAATTTTCTGACTCTGAGTCATAACAGTGATGAAATGTTCAAATATCACGTTGTACTTAGGAGAAAGCTTAGTAGTTCTTTTTTTTAAAATGAGGTATATATGTGAGGAGTGTGAAATTTTGCACAGTTAAATTTCAAATTGCGGAGGACTGTAAAGACATTTTGTTTGGTCTATTGTCAAGTTTCGACCACATGGCGATCGCTAGTAGATGTAAAGGCAATGATTTTATTTCACTCCGTATAGCTATCCCCAAAGCCTGCGTGTACAAGGTTTGAAGCTAAATAAAAAAGACACAGTTCCTTTAAATGTGCAAGTTTAAACAAATTATTAAATGTAAATACTATAAATATTATCCCTTTTTACTCTTACTTTCTTCTTAGTTTCCCCGTGTTGTTAAGCCTAGTTTGAAGAATAGATATAGTCTATTCTTGCCATTCTGCCAGGCAGTTTATAAAAGGCGAACGATTGGCCTTACGTGTCACAACAATCGTGGCTACTAGGTGGTAGAGTTCTGCATAGCTCGTCCAGATATATGGTACCACCGTCATCTATTCCTGCCACCATAGCGTCAATGCTTGTCATTGTCGTGTTCCAGATTGAAAGATAAGGTAGCTGGGAGACTTATGCATGTGGCATTGCTAGACCATGGTCCCACGAACAAACTTTTTTTTTGATAAATAACAAGCTGAATTTTTGTGGACAGCTTCGTTTTGACGAGACAACCGTCTTTTCTATCTTCGAAAAGTTTTGAATCCGGTAACTAATAAAGACAGATAAAAAAAGAAATGCTTCCACTTTACGTGCAGGACAAAATTAACCTTGAATTAAAATAATATAATTAACAAGCTGTTGTTAGAGAGTTAGGTTGATTTTAAATTAATATCAATTTACAAATCTCATAATTCCGAAACTTTAGAGTGAAGGACTCTTCAGAAAATCCATCGAATGTGTAAGACAAAAGTTTCATAATATAATCAAGCGAGTAAAGTCTAAATATCATTATAGTTATTAATAAATATTTTTCCTTCACCGAATCAAAATTTTCAAAGACCCATTACTTTATTAGTTACCTGATTCGAGATTTTTTGATAATAGAAAAGATGGTTATCTCGTCAAAACCAAACTGTTCACAAAAATTCAGCTTGTTATTAATTTAAAAAAATTTGTTCGTGGGACCACTGCATATAGTAGTCAATAATTCCTATCTTATGAATTGTCTGACTTAACTAACAAATGATTTTTGCATGGGGTACGCGAAATTGTGCATTTTCGTCGGTGGACAATGGTTTAAGTTTGTACTCTTATGAAAAAATCAAGTTTTTGACCTCAATCAGATCAGAATCGCCGTTTGAGTCGCCACCTTGGAAAGGAAATATATTTAATTAGCTGTGCCCGCGACTTCGTCCGCGTGGAAAAATTTCAAAAATAAAATCTCGCATAGTTCCCGTTCTCGTGGAATTTTCGGGATAAAAACTATCCTATGTCCTTCCTCGGTCTCAAACTATATTCGTACCAAATTTCATTCAAATCGGTTCAGTTGTTTAGGCGTGAAGAAGAGACTGACAGAGTTACTTTCGCGTTAAATATTAGTATGGATAAACACCGAAACCCAAAAAAAAAACGTTATGCTTATCAGTTATCACACAAATGTTTATTACTGTCGGGAATCGTATCTGAGTCCCATCGATTTCGTATTTAGAGTCGCTGACCACGTGACCATCAGGGCCGTCCAGTGTTAGTGATAATAACTATGAAGACGTCATTCATTTAGCTTTTCTTATTTCAGATTCAGATTTTGAAGACGTCCCGAATAAAAGTGAAAATATCAAATCAGTTTGGTACCATTTTCAAAAAAACAAATACGCATCACTGGCTAAATGCAGACTTTGTTCCAAGATAATAAAATGTAAACGTGGGAGTACCACCGGCATGCGTTATCATTTAATTGTGATACATGGAAAAGTACTCCACGTGAATAAAAACCCATCAGATGTTACATTCTTTGCGTGAAAAAAATCGTGAACTTCCAAACAGGTAAGAAACAGCCCATTTTCATAATTAAATATGTATGTATCATGTCTTTTTTGTAATAAGATAGCGCGCAAGTAGATGGTTCTCTGTATGGAAAGAAATAATCATCGCCTATAGAGATCAAAGATTTTAATGGTGTGTTGTTATGCGTGTGGCGGGGATAAAAAGCCACATGCATAAGTTTGTCTTATCCCCTGAGCCAAAAAACGACAGTCATGGGCGCACGGGGGCGATGGGGGGGCAGGGGGGTAGCTGCCCCCCCCGAAACCATTTACCTCTCTATTAGCTATCTACTGTTGTAGATATTCAGATAAAAATAGTCTTAAAATGTTACGGTTGCCCCCCCCCCCCCCCCCCCCGGCCCAAAACCTGGGTACGCCCATGACGACAGTGATGAGCACTAATGCTATTGCGACAGGAACAGTTAAAGCGGTGATACCGGACCCGGACGAAACGTTGCATATCTCTATCATTTAGTAGTGATGCTGACATTGACACGTATTGTTAATCGTTCCGCTTGCAGCAGATAATCCGCTCTTCAAAGGGGATGCAAACCTACATCTATCCTGTGTGTACCTACATGAATCCTTTGGGTTATCGACACAGGTGTTTGGGTGTTTCTATTCAATCACACAAAAATGACTGAACTAATTGGGGTGTAATTTAGTCCACAATATTCCTTTTTACACACAATTTCCTTATTATATCCTCCAAGAGGATCCTCCAGGAGGATGTTTGTGTAAGCGAAACTGGTCGGAAATTAAATATTATCTTATTGTGAAACAGTAAAAGTGTTATCAGCTAGCAAATATTGTGTTAAAATGGAGTTTCACCAAGTGCCGACGATAAAAAGTGTAAAATATAATTTGGTCCACATATAGAGATTTCCATAGTGCTATAATCGCTCTGCCTAAAGTTCCAATGTTTTTTATAGAAATTGACGAAAAATGCGCAAGGAAATCACCTGATGGAAAGAAGTCACCACTGCCCATGGGTGTTAGCAAAAATGAAGCTAGCCGCCAATGCGATGCCGACTTCTGAAGATTGAAGACTGTTAATCCTCTTCTTAAAATACCCATGTTAAAGCTCTTTATAAACAATCTGGGAGATCGTCCCAGAGTTTTGCTGTTCGGGCTAGGAATGTATTTCTATGTTTGTTGTTTTTCAGATTTAGACTCTGGTAAGAATCTAAATAGCCTATTGAAAAGCCAAATACAGAAGTTGGGAGAATATTGTTCAATGCACGGGAGGCTAAACTTGGAATCTGTAGAAACTATTCCTCAAGAAATGTTCCGTAAATTCTAAAACCCCTCCTCGCAATTGATCAAAATCTGAGCTAGTTACGTCACAAGAAGAAATGAAACACAAGAAGTTAATAAATTTAAAATTATTTATAAAACAGCAAGTTAACCATTAAATTTTGCTGAATCCTTTCACAGTCGCCTTAAATTAAGAAACTATAGGTATATGTATCTATATTAAAAAAATAGAAAAAGTCAATATGTCATTTTTAGGAAATATGATAACGTTCTGTCTAGAAATACAAGCACAGTCCTGTCAGATGAACAAACAATTTTATTTAAAAAAAAAACTACAAATCAATTCCGTTTTCAGAATAAATAAACTATTATATAATACAAAATGTTTTTTTTTATTTATTGCTTATATTTTTAGTATAAACAAAGCTTTTTTCTTTTTCTTTCATTTTAGTATTTTAGTATTCACATAGTAATTAAAACTAAAAGAATAATTTATATAAAAAAGTACTAATTTAAACATTTTCCCCATTTTGGTCCGAGCTCCTTTGAAAAATAGGCCAACTGGCGTTCAACCAGGCAGGTCTTAAAAGGCAACCGATTTTCTATACGTGTCACTCCCATTGCTACTATTAGGTGGTGGAGTTTTGCAACAACTTGCCCGGGTATTTGGCACCAACGCTTTACTTATTCCTGCCGCAATAACGTCAGTGCTTGTCACAGTCGTGTTCCGGTTTAGGAGGTAAGGTAGCCGGTAGACTTATTATCCACATGCATGAGCCTATTCTTCAAAGGAGCCCGGACCAACACGAGGAAAATGTTTAATTATTCCTTTTTATAAATATTATTATTCTTATAGTTTTAATTACATTACATTTTCTAATGAATAATATTTATTACATTGTCTAATGAAATACCCGCTCGCTACCCGGACGGATATAATATTACACCGGTTTCGTTGAGGACTACACAAACAATAGTTACGCCAAATTACGCTTTACTCGTTTCTAGTCTCTCTTTTTACCGCGTTGTACTAGTTCGGTACAAAAGTCTTTATTCAATACTAGCCATTGCCAGCGACTTCGTCCGCGCGGACTTCGTTTACTCCGCACAACTCCTCCCCCATAGGTGATAGCGTGATAATATGTAGCCTATTTGTTGACCCGACCTGTTAGTAATATTCATACAAAATTTGAAGTAAATCCATGCGGTACTTTTTGAGTTTACCCCGGACATACATACAGACAAAAAGACAAACAGAAAAAAATTCTAAAAGCTATATTTTTGGCTTCGATATCGATTGTAGATCACGCCCCAAGTATTCTTTTAAAAAAATGTTCAATGTACAGTTTTGACTTTCCTACGATTTTATTATATGT
Source organism: Apodemia mormo (assembly GCA_036924255.1). NCBI lineage: Eukaryota > Metazoa > Arthropoda > Insecta > Lepidoptera > Riodinidae > Apodemia > Apodemia mormo. The sequence continues at coordinate 7,086,922 of JAUPFN010000011.1, forward strand.
ATAGATTTCGTGCCGTGCTTTAAGTATACATTAATTACATGAGTTTTTACAAGTACTGCGTAAAACCTAAGAACAATGCTAGATCTGTTGATCCGTATTTCCCCGTCTTGATCCGAAACCCTTTCAAATAATTGATCAACTGTATTACTGCAGGCATCTCGCAAAAGGCGAGAAAATGGTTACAGGAGGCCTACATGCAAGTGAACAGATACCTTCAAGGGAAGCGCGTTCCATCTTAGGCCGCATCTTAGCTTATCATCAGGCGAGATCGTGGTCAAGCGCTCTCGATTAAAAAAAACTTGTCCCTATCATCGACTACTAACTACATGGTAGAGTTTTGCAACGTCCTGCCCGGATTTTGGTATCACCACTTTACCTATTCCTGTCGCTGTTGCTGTACTTGTCACTGTCGTGTTACGGTTTAGAGGGTAAGGTTGACGGTAAACTTATGCTTTTGGCATTCCATCCTGACTCACGGATGACAATCTACTGTTATCATCTCTGGTGTCTATAGGCGATGGCTCTCTTTTCATTAAGAGAACTTTCAGCTTGTTTGCTATCCTATGATATTTAAAAAATCTACACATAACATCATTTGTATTAAGTTAAGATTGAAAATGAAAATTATGTGGCGGGTCACCACGCTAACTCTAGGGCCACATTATTGCGAATTACGATGATTCGTGGTGTGTTGTCGCGATAAAACTTTCTGACCGTGCAACGGCAAACTAAATAGCAATATTTCTTTGGCCGACGTACAACAACACACAACAGTGTATGTAAAAACTTCAAAAAACAACTTTTGGTGTGTAGACATCTTTAATTACTTAATTACTAGCAACTCGACTAAAATTCTAGCCTACTCAAATCGAAGCTTGAATCAAGCTTGACTCAATTATGCATTAACCATGTTGACTAAATTTTTGGTGTTCAGTCATATTTAGAAAGAAAGAAAATATTTATTTGCAAGAATATGGGTGTTACAAGTTGTTAAAAATAAATTAAGTTACCAATATATTCTACCATTACATGGTGTGCAAATATTTAAAAAAAAATATCATTATAAAATATTACATTTAAAAGATTCTATCGATTATTTAGAATTACTACCGGATCGGAACGCGGCCACACACTGAGAAGATCCGGCGGAAGAAACTCAGCGGGCTGGTTTTTTTCTCTATTTTATGTACTTGTTATAAATGTACAATGATGGTTTCATATTACAAAAGAAATTTTTATAATTACAAGTTTCATATTTTGTGCAATTAAATTTTTTATAATTTACAAAATGTTCAGTATTTACAAAATTTTACTAGGTACATTGAAATTTTTTAAGGACAATTCAACAAACTTATATTTCTATCCATTAATATTTAATTTTATCGGCTAAAAATTCTTTAATATCATAATAAGTTTTATCTAACAGCAAATCAAACAACTTTTTGCTTTTTTAGTTACTAAATTACGTGCTACTCGACCTAATTACATGTTACTCTAATTTACTCGACAGAATTTTTGGTATTCAGTTATGTTTAGTTACTAAATTACTAATTGTGTGTATAAACTACAAAATTAGGTCCATCTCGCTTCGTCTTGCAAGGCGCACCAATGCATAAGCGAGATAACCTAATTTGTCTTTAATTGTTTGTCGCGAAAATTAACAGAAGCTCAAATCTCTATGTGTTCATCTGTATTATTCACGCTTCAGCGAATTGGTTGGTGATACACGTCGTGTCCACGCAAATCTTTACCTTATTATTGTAGCCGCGAGGTCATATTAATTGAACAACAGTTACCTAAGTGTCGATGATTAAAACTATAGAACTAAGTGTTTAGTTATATGCAAAGTTTGAGTCTTCTAGTGAACCTTGTCACATGTAAAGTAGTATTTGTAATAAATGTTGAAGTTGTTGAAAATTAGAGAAGAAAAATAAGAAGTAACCTAAAAAATACAGACCCGATATTTCATGATGTTTGAATAATAAAAATTAATAAAAAGCATTACGTTCGTATACAGGTAAAAATAAATTACTGTTCTAATAAAAAAGTGCAAGAGGCACCTTTAAAAAATAATGTTTTTTTTATATCATAAGGTAGCAAACAAGCAGATAGGTCTCCTGATGAAAAGAGTCGACCATCGCCTATAGACACCAAAGATGTTAATAGTGCGTTGCTATCTTGTGGCGAGGTCTAATGCCACATGCATAAGTTTACCGGCTACCTTACCCTCCAAACCGGAACACGACAACGACCAGCACTGACGCTATTGCGGCAGGAATAGGTAAGGCGGTGGTACCAGACCCGGGCGAGACAATGCAGAACTCTACCACCTAGTAGCCACGATGTTAGTGACTCGATAGCCAATCGGTCGCCTTTTACGACCTGCCTGGCAGAACGGCAGTTGGCCTATTCTTCAAAGGAGGCCAGGACCAACACGGCGGAAATAATATAAAAAATCCTTAAATAATTAAAAAAAATCCCTAATAATGAATGAAGACTTTATTTTTCACTAAGTTAGAGTCCAAAGTATCTTCGGTTTGTTAGTGTCGTGGATAAAATAGCTGGTAAAATTTTACCAGCACATTTATGCATATGTATGGCACATATAATTCCATCCTTACCGAAAGGATGTAATGGCAGATGTAATTTGTTCCGGACCCCTTTTAAGGTATAGACCGTTTGCAATCTTGCTAACTACTTCGAAAAAGGCAAAGGAGAGGCCGAACTCGTATCACCTTATTGTAGCGATGAGTCTGATGTCTTACCTGAGTTGCTACGCGGTTCGTTCTAAAAATATCATAAAATAATAATATCTAAGCCCGACTCGGGAGCGAGCTTGAGACCTTAAAATCTGATTCGAAGAATCTTATCACTAGACTACCAGGCCTAGTCGCCGCAATGAACAATCTGAGCCTGTGGGTTGCCTCTTAAATAAGCTGCTTGTCAGATACGCAAATAATCTGTTTTTTTGGCGTCAAGATTGATTTTAATGAGTGCAAAACAAAAAGTTATGCTATTAAACAAAAAGCTCACCATTTTCAGAATCTACAAAGTACAAATATATAATACATTATGATAACTAATTTGACCACATAAAACAGGTTATCCTTAGGTTTTGCGGCAAAACATAAGGAAAATGTATTTTTTGTGCATTTAGATTAATTAATTGAATATTTAATAACTAGCTGTTACCCGCGGCTTCGCTCATGCATATTTACTTTAGAACTTATTTATTTAAGGTGAGGCATCGCGACAAACGGGAAAAAACTGGTTTGTTTAATCATGTTTTTTTGGTATTGATTGTTAAATAACAATTTTACAAAAATTACACGGTTTACCTGAAGATATTCTCTAAAGAATGTGCTAACTCATTATATGATAGAATGTACTTTACTCGATCAAAAAATCTCGAAAAAAATCTAAAACAAATAATTTGTTAATAATATTTCTAATCTTCCACGTGATTTTAATATGGTGATATTTAGTTGTAAATACAAAAAAGAATGTGCTTAATTTTAGTTTTCAGCTGATGTCCTATGTTTATTTATCCGAATATTAACACGTTTCTCAACAGTTTCAGAACATAACGCGCCACCCATTTTCTATAGAATTGACGCGCGTCGACGAAATACCTCGCCTTAACCTTTCTTAATAAGCTGCTTTCCTTATTTACCCTCTTAGAGATCGAATTTTGAACGCTTAAATGTGTAATTAATTATTTTTTAACTTCCCGCTACGTAGGTAGTTACTGACTTTACCCCGATTTTCGAAAACCGAGTTTTCACCAGAGGTCTACGTTTTTAGGTCCTAGGAACCTTTTTCGACTATTTTCGCAATGACGTCAGTGTGTCTGTATGTGTGTGTGTGTGAGTGTGTGTGTGTGTGTGTGTGTATGTCTGTATGTGTATGTATGTAAACATCTCATAACTTTTGAACGGCTGAACCGATCGAAACGCGGTTGATGGCATTCGATTAGATTCCGCTCAACTTAGACTTCTTGAAAATTTGAACCAAGTCGGTCCAGGAGGTTTTCAGAAATTTTGAAAAAACCTAAAAAAAACTGTTGGCGAAACAGTTTTTTTTAATATAACTTCTAGATTAATGTAACGATTGAGTACAAAAACTAATCAGCTTTATTCCTCAAAAGACTACGTCTAATGCATAAATTACATCAAAATCGGTTTATCCGTTAGGGAGAAAACGTTGACGAAAAATTTTGGAAAAAGTGTTTTTCCGACATAACTACAAAATTTTGCAACCAATCGTTCCTTGATATTTTACAATATTTTAGTGCTAAAAAAACTACGTCGAATGTCGTTTCTAAAATTAAAATCGGATCTAATTTTCAAAAGTTACAGCTTTTCAAATATTAAAATTGGCCAGAAGCGTGCTCGTCGCGACCCCTGCCAGTCCACTGGACTGCAATTCTGGCCCGAATAAGTACCGCAGTGCGGATTAGGGCGTCCCCTGGAGGCGACGCGTACCGATCCGCCCCCGTCGGTACGAAAAGCGGCGGATGCGGCGATGGGGGCCGCCACCCATCACGCCAGGCCCGAATAGGCGACTCGAGGGGAGCAGAGTGCCAAATAGGCACGTGGAATGTAAGAGGTGGGTTGGAAGATAAGATGCATGAATTGATAGATGTAATGAATGAGAGATGCCTAGATGTTTTGTGTGTAACAGAGACTAAACGTAAAGGTAGTGAAACAACTGATCTCCCCGGTGGCATGATGGCTCTGTGGTCTGGTGTGCCCCAGAGCGATCATGCTGGCGCCGGAGTAGGTATTCTTGTATCGTCACGCTTGCATCGTCTCTGGTCTGAAAGATTATGGGATGGCTGGCTCGAGACTTCTCTGGGTCCGGATCAAACTGGGAATCACGAGAGTCTTTTTGGTCGCATTATATGCACCGGTAAGCTCTTCGTCGCCCAGTGACCTGGAAAAGTTTTGGGATTCTGTAAGGGATGTTCTGGATATGGTTGATGACAACGAAAGAGTCATTTTGTGTGGTGATTTGAATGGATGGGTCGGGACTAAGCGGCCTGGTTTCGATGACGTTCTTGGTCCGTATGGTGACAGTAGAGTGAACGACGCCGGTAAGCACATTGTGGATTTATGCATGGAAAGGAATCTTCTTGTGGCTAACACAATATTCCCTCAATCTGGAAACGGACCACTATTTGGTAATAAGCCGATATAGGGGTCTGTTTAAGAAGTGGAGACATTGGCGACAACGTGTTCCATTCGGAGAGCTTGAAAGGATAAAGAGCGAAAAGTTGCAAGACCCGAGTATAAGGAGTATGTATGAGATTCAGGTTCGAGATAGATTGGCGAAAGTGAACCTACCGGACTTGGATGTAGACGAATGTTGGAAAGTTTTGAAAGATAGTATGATAGTAGCCGCGAAAGAAGTATGTGGTAGTGCAAAACTGTGCAAGTCAATGGAAGGAGATGCATGGTGGGATGATGAAGTGAAAGCTGCGATTGAGAGAAAGAAGAAAGCATGGCTAGACTATGTATCATGTTTGCAAGCGAATGATGGTATGAAAGACAAGAAGAAACAATGGTATCGTTGTTGTAAGAATGCCACCAAAATCTTAGTGAAAGAAAAGCGTGAAAGAGAATGTTTGAAAGCGGAAGAGAGACTGGCGAGCAACTTCGAGGCAAACACCAAACTTTTTTGGAGGGAAGTGAAGAAGTCTAGGAGTTGTTCGGCAGCCTCCAGAATGAATAGGATTAAATCTAAGGATGGTGACATTCTTACAAGCACAGAAAGCGTATTAAAACGATGGAGTGAATATTTTGGAGATATGTATGATGCTGTTCGGGACGCTGCCTCCGTCTCTGACTCAGTAAGTGACTCAGAGACGGTGGAGGCGTGCCAGGACATTACTATGCAAGAGATCGTATGGGCGATAAGAAGTATGAAAAACGGAAAGGCTGCGGGAATAGATACGGTGACTGCTGAGATGATCAAATACGGTGGTCCTGCCGTCTGGGACTCTTTTTGGGTCCTCTGCAATACATGTTGGAGGACCGGTAGAGTACCCGAAGACTGGCGGCGCGCGGTCATCGTGCCCTTGTATAAAGGCAAGGGCTCACGTATAGACTGCAATAGCTATAGGGCCATCAGTTTGATCAGCTTAGCATCGAAGGTGTATGGTAAGATCTTTGAAAGGAGAATGCAAGGGAAGTCCGAGGGAATGTTGTGGGAGGCACAAGGGGGTTTCAGATCTGGAAGAGGATGTATGGATCAAGTTTTCTCACTCCGCAACATCGTAGAGAAGCATCTGGCTGTCGGCCAGAAAGTTTTCTGCGGTTTTATGGATTTGGAGAAAGCGTTTGATAGAGTTGTGCGAAAGAAACTTTGGGACATTTTACCCAGTTATGGGATAGATGGGCGTCTGCTGCGTGCTTTGCAATCCATGTACTGGGATTGCAAAGCATGTGTGCGGGTGGACGGCAACATATTGCCCTGGTTCGATGTCAATATCGGCGTCAAGCAGGGTTGTGTGTTGTCAGCTCGTCTGTTTATTCTATATCTGGATAAGTGTCTCCAAAGATTGAGGTCATTGAATGTGGGAATGCGCATGAGTGATCTAGTGGTGAACTGCCTGCTTTATGCAGATGACGCTGTACTTTTAGGCTCAACTCCATCTGAGCTGCAAACACTGGTCACAGTTATGAATGAGGATTGTAAGAGTATGGGCTTACATTTGAATGCGAAGAAAACTAAAGTTTTGGTATTTGAAAGAGAAACAACCAGAACGGATGTAAGAGTTGTGGTCGATGATGTAGTGCTGGAACAAGTGGATGAGTTTGTATATCTTGGATGTGCTTTTAGCAGGGATGGAAGGTACACCGCTGATGTTGAAAGAAGAGTGTGTGCAGGGAACAGAGTGAATGGAGCGTTAGGGAGATTACTTAATAGCACAATTTTAAGTGAGGGTGCCCGTCTAGCCCTGCATAATCATGTGCTTATCCCAACGCTATTGTATGGAAGTGAGAGTTGGGTATGTCAGAAAGGGCATGAAAGTAGAATCAACGCGGTCGAGATGAGGTCGCTAAGAAAAATATGTGGTGTGACACTCGCGGACTGGGTTCGTAATGTCGAAGTGAGAGAGAGGTTAGGTTTGAAAGAAAGTGTCGGTGTAAAGATGAGAAAGGGCATGCTCCGTTGGTTCGGACATGTAGAAAGAATGGTAGATGAAAGGTTAACAAAACAGATATACAAAGCGAATGTGGAAGGATGTAGGTACCGGGGAAGACCAAGACTGACATACCACGATCAGATTGATCGAGTACTGTCCGAAGGTGGTGTCAAGAGTCTTCGCAACCGGCGTGTGTGTATGAAGAGAGTGATGAATGTGGAAGAAGCGAGACAAGCCTGCAAGGATCGTGATGTATGGCACTCGGTTCTCTCTGCCTACCCCGTAAGGGATCTGGCGTGAAGATATGTAAAATTACGTTGTTTTTAGCAAATTTACTTAATATTTATGAAATATCTTTCAGGCGAATGCACCGATTGACTTAAACATCTTATCAGCTTGTCTCCTTTAAAAACTGCTTCAAATATCGTTAATTTGATCAAAATCGGTCAATTTGTTTGGGCCTTATCAATGACGAAAATTTTTGAAAAATATGTTATTTGATATTGCTTCGAAATTTTTCAACCTTCCGATTATTTAGCTAAAGCAATTAGCTAATGTAATGCAATTTGTATTAAATATGTAATTTAATTATACCCGAATAAAAGTTTTTAAATTAAAGAAATATTGTTAAATTTGGTAATAACCAAAGTCTTTTTTTTACAGATTCTGATACAGATTTCGAGGAAGTCCCTATGAAAAATCAGTCCAAGCAGTCAGCCGTTTGGTATTTTTTCCAAAAAAGTAGAACACAGCGTAAAGCAAAATGTAAAATATGTGAAAGAATTTTGAAATGTCCCAGAAGCGGGACTTCGAGTATGCAAAATCACTTAAAAGCCATTCACAAAGAATTGTTTATAAGTGAAAATCCAGAATTTACCTATTTATCAGAACAAGAGATCGAAAAACCAAAAAAGAAATTGGTTTTGGTAACCCCTGAATCCTTTTGTGGTTAGAATTCTGTAAAGTATTTTATTATTGCAACGTGTATGCATACGAGCTAACGTAATGCCAGATGAAATTCAGTTACTTCTGCCCATAGGTATTCAATATTTACCGAAAAAAATCTGCCAAAAACGATCCCTAAAACATAATAGTTTAAATTATTAAACGTAAGCGTAGTAAATAATTATAAAGGCATTATTCCCGTGCCGTGCCGTTCCGTGAGATAACTAACAAATGCTTTAAACAAAGAGAGATTTCGACACTGGCTGGAATTGAAACAGTAATTTCCGTCCTTAAGCCTAGTTTGCACAATGCTAGTATTATAGACGAGTGGAGTGTATTTTAGTAGCTAAAACACTAAATACTGGTCAAAATTCGTTCGCACTTGGCCCGAATGTAATTCACAAGTGAGTTGTGTTTCGCAATATAAAAATCCTACACTACAACGCGATGAGCGTGCACAAAACATAGTGTAATAAAACTGGAAAATTCGACTAAAACGAGGGGTTCAACTTGTGTAGTCGTTGAGCACGAAAGCAGAGCGCGAATTGAGAGCGCTAATCGCCTGCGAAAAGTAGGACTAAGTGGATCGGCTTGACTAAATGATTCACTATTCTACTCGAGCAAGTGTTTGGTGTAAAGTCTCTAAATTACTAGCTACTCGCTAAAATACTAGTCTAGTCAAGGCGAGGCTTAAACGAATCGACTTAATTAAGTGATGCACTAAATCTACTAGCATAAATGTTTGGTGTTCAGGCATGTTTAGTTAATAAACTACTAACTATTCGACTAAAATACTAGTCTAGTCAAGGCCAGGCTTAAATGGGTTGGCTCAACTAAATTATGCAATAATCTAGTAAACAAATTTTTTGGTATTCAGACTTAGGTATTTAGTCACTAGGCTAAACTACTGGCCTAGTCAGAACGAGGCTTAAATGGATCGGCTCAAATAACATTAATCTACGGGATTAACTTATCGGACTTCAAATGTTAGGTTACTAAATTACTAGTTATCCGACTGAAATGCTAGTCTAGTCAAGGCGAGGCTTAAATAGATCGGCTCGACTAAATTATGCAATAATCCACTCGACTCTAGTATCGACACTGGTCTAAGTCATAGAATGTTGTCCGCACTACGACGGAGGTCGCTGATTCAACCCAGCTTTAATCATTTTTTTTTCTTTGAAACATTTAACTTCAACGTCCTCTGGACAATTTCGAGCGGCTATTTAATGCGCGCCGAGTCGACTGCATTTTAAAATATTCGCTAAATTCTAGCGAAACGCAAGGGTAAATACGAGGATTTTGAAATACCATAATATTTTTATAAATATTTATATTTATCATTTCATTTTTTTTAATATTGTTATTGACCTGCCCGTTTCGGGTCGGATAGGGTTTTTGTTACTGTTTATCCCAAAAGAAATTTTAGAGACCAAAGTCGTTCATGATGGTTTTAGTTATATGCTATGTTTAAAAGAAAGATAGTTTATATGCATATGCTAGAAAATCTAGAAATACTTGTACAGGCTAGAAATGAAAAAGATCTAGAATTATGAATTTAAAAATATAAATATTTATCTATTATTTAGGAATAAGTATATCTCAGCAAAATATTAGCATACGGGCATTAGTTGAAGATTGGTGCCTTAACTATGAAATAAAGAAAATACAGTTGTTCACACATTTTCTTACACTTTATGAGTTATTTCTCTTGTATGTTATGAATTGAAAATAAATATTTCATGTTATTATACTACTGTTTTCATTGACTTTTAACTAGGACCATCCCCGGCATCCCTGGTAACGAATGAAGTCATTTTATCATATTTTTCAACCGATACCTTCCAAACAGAAGGAGGTTCTCAATATTGTATGTAAAATAACTTCTCATTACTTTTCAGGGAAAAATCAGCAACTTCCTTATCTACATAAGATAAGGAAGTTGCTGATTTTTCCCTGATTTTCGAAAATCGAGTTTTCACCAGATCCCCACGTTTCGACGTCCTAGAAAGCTTTTCTCTCTCTCTCTCTCTCTCTCTCTCTCTCTCTCTCTGTGTGTGTGTGTGTGTGTGTGTGTGTGTGTGTTTGTGTGTGTATGTGTATATGTAAATATCTCATAACTTTTGAACGGCTTGATCGATTTAGTTCTGCATTTAAGTAAGTGAAAATATGAACCGATTCGGCTCAGGATATTTTGGGAAATATAAAAAACACAAAGAACCGATTGATTGCAAAATCTGTTCAGCTTTATTCCTTAAAAAACTGCATTCAATACCGCAAATAGCATCAAAATCAGTTTATACGTTCGAGAGATGTCGACGAAAAAATGCGAAAAAAGTTTTTTTTCGACATTACTTCGACATTTTTCAACCTATCGATTAATTAGCTAAGCCATCATTTTAGATAACTGTTAAAACTTTTCACATTTTGGGTACATTACTTAAAATTTTTATAAAATCGTGAACAGTTTTAACGGTTATATTTAATCAATTTTGTGGATTTTAATATCATCAAAAGTTTAAAATGTTATTTAAATGCAATACACAAGATTATGAAGCCTAACAAAGGCTCAATTTCGAGCCCAAAGGTTCCAGAAATATTCATGTATTAATGATTAAATTTTTAAAAGAATCATCCACATTCCTCCTTTGTCATAATCTTTTTTTTAAAGAAAAAAAAAGTATATATATATATATAATATATATATATATATATATATATATATATATATATATATATATATATATATATATATATATATATATATATATATATATATATTGTCTAAAAGAAGGTACTATAAAGATATTTTATTTTATTTATTTATTTATTTTATGTTTTGTTTAAACATACCTATGCACAGACATTTTTTTTGTTTAAAGCACTCACAAGCAGATATATAAATGATCACTGATAAGATTAAATACGTATGAGCTTATTATAAGAAATCGTGTCCTGACTAAAAAAATAACCTAAAGTATTTGCCACTAAGAACTATAACGATTAATTCTGAGCAAATACGGAATATAATGTAGAAATTGTGAATCTTAAGATTAAATAAAATTGGGAAAGATAATCTGGGGCTAAGACGAACATGATTAGTGATGCTAGTAATTTACACCCACGAGAAAAACTAATTTTTTTACATTTTAAAAATATACGCATTGTAAACTCATAGATGATATGAATTACAAGTATGATAACATTCTAACGTGCGTGTTAAACCAATAAAAACACTAGTGTTTAAATGTAACTGTACATGACAAAGGAATAAACTGACTGGATATATATATATATATATATATATATATATATATATATATATATATATATATATATATATATATATATATATATATATATATATATATATATATGAAATCGATCATTCGATTATGATTTTTGTAATGTACATATTCTTTTATTGAAAAAAACACTGAGCGAGCGAGCAAATAGTGAATATCATAGAGTTAATGTACCACGTACCAGAGAAGCTATGCTAAGGAGAAGTCATGTTCCATTTCGTTAACACTTGCTGCAGCGCTGAAATAATAATAAATCGTCTAATCAAAGTCAAAATTAAGCAACACTGCAGCGTGTATATCCGTAACCTTCATGAATTTCATGGCGTTTACTCTACTGACGTAGGTGAAGTCCATGAACTTCACTTGAGGGAAACATAAATGGTGTTGCGCATGCCTTGTCTATTATGTAAGTACATAGAAGTCTGGTATGATAAGGCTGAATACCATAACCACCTTGAAACTGTATGCAATATGTAATAACCACTACGGGTTCGACTATTAAAAGTAATGCAAAATGCAAAGTTACCAAACTTTACGACGTTCCTTGGTTTATTGGCAAGTTATGAATATTTTTTTGTTTTTTTTTTAGATACAGATTCGGATTATGAAGAAGTTCCCATAAAAAAACCGCACAAACAATCTATTGTTTGGCACTATTTCCAAAAAAGCAAAACTGAACAGAAAGCAAAATGCAAGATTTGTAATAAAATCTTGAAATGTCCTAGCAGCACCACTACTGGCTTGCAGAGTCATTTAAAATTTATACATAAAGAAATGAATATTGGAAGGGAAAATCCTATATTTATTATGCCATTAATAAAAAAAGGAGAATGGACTAAGAACGACATTAATGAAGGCGACTTCTCTCCATCAGAATCGCTTAGAGGTTAGAACGTTATTATTTTATATACCATAGATAATTAAACAAACAGATAGCTCACCGGATGGAAAGAGAAAACGGCCATGCCCGCGGGCACTGGCGCTACTCGCACTGGCTAGCATATTGTTACGTACTTCGGGTTCGTAATTGTAAGAAAACGCCACTTATAGTAAATCCGTGTCTTTATAATACAGATACACAAAACAACACAATGTAATACTCAAATAGTCTGATTAACACTAGTCACTCACTGTACTAACGCTAAACTTAACTCTCGATCGCCTGACAAAAACTGCCCTGTATCTCTATTTATACCCAGGGTAAAGTTCTTCCTGAATCCAGAAAAATCTAAATGTATCGGGAAACAATGAATCACTTCTTATCACTTCTTATTGTCAACAAGTTATGACTCATAAATCCTAGTACACGCTGCTTTCAACCTTATGCCTTATACCACAAAGTTCATTATGGTATAGCCTAGTTCAACTATTTGTTTGTCAATAGGAGAAGCCATCTCTTTCTTTTAAATCTAGATCTCTCCAGCGTTCCAATTCTACACGTTTCTAGATTATTCGTAACAATATTATGAGATGAAAAACATTTATTAGATATTATCCATAGATATTAGACATAGTGGTTCATGTTTTCTCTGTATTTATGTAGATCCTTCTAAAGAATGGATGACCCGCCGTCTGCCAGCCAACTTGTAAAAGAGAAAGAAAACTAAACGTCACTACTATCGTGTCCACTCAATGATAATGCCATGACGTCTTGCTTGAGTTTGGTGTCGTTCCCTCATTAATTCCTTTCGTCTTATCCACTTGTGTGCTTATCGATGTTGTGTTCTAGATTACAATGTAGTACTGGTAACTATATCTGGTGTATCTGTGTGGTGAAATCACTGAACTCCAATTATTCGAGCAACAGCCTAGTACGCGAATGCAGAAAACTGCGTCAAAAACTAGAGACAACATGCAATGTCACTGTATAATGGATTAAAGGTCACAATGGCTCTTTAGGGAACGACATCGCCGATGAGTTAGCAAAACAAGGGTCTAAGGTGCTAATTGTACGTCCCGAACCAATAGTACCCTTACCCTTTAATCTGCTAAAAACAAAGATAAAAAACACAAAAAGCACTGGGATATTCTTACCAGTTGTCGACAAGCTAAACGTTCATTTCCTGAAATGAATCACAAACTGACCAGAATTACTTAAACTATCAAGAGTAGAGCTAAGAAAGATTTGTGGTCTGATAACAGGGCATTGCCATATGAATAAACACATGCAACCTTTGGGCTAACGAACAGTCCGCTATGTAGAGCGTGTCTAAACCACGAGGAAACTCCCCAACACGTGCTACATGAGTGTGTGGAAGTTGGATACCTAAAGGCCCAGTTCTTCAAAGAGAATAAAACGTACAAGGAACTATTTCATAATACTTCTACGGTACTAAACCTCTGGGATGAGCTGGGTTGGCAGAAATAGCCACTATACCTATGCGTACATTGGCCCGTAGTGTGGCTAAGTGCGGTATAGCCCGCTTTAATAGTTATATAGATAGATCTGGTGTAGCTTAGCGACGCTTGTTTATATTTCTTTTTATATGTTACCACAAACAAGCAGACTCTTCTAGATATACATAGTTATTGCCTATTAATTACATCAACGATTTAAAAGGCGAATGATTGGTTATAGGAGTCACTTCCATCGTGGCTACTAGGATTTAGAGTTCTGCATGTTCTGATACCACCACTTTATCTATTCCTGCCGCATCAGCATCAGTGCTTGTAATTGTCCTGTTCCAGTTTTGAAGGTAAGTTAGCCGGTAAACTTGTGCATGCGGCATTAAGACCCCGCAACACAGGGATAGACAAAGATAGCAACGCATTGTTACGCGGCCGACCCTGTCTGTCTTTTTAAAAAAACTACCGGTTATACTAACTACCTTTATTGTACAATTACACAACTTTAATTGGACTTCCCAAATATTAATCGCGTAAAGTACCGATCGCGGCGGCTCCCAGAATCTAACTGACTTACTGATGGTATAAAATAATTAATTAAAATTATCAATGTAGGAAAAATGCTGAATGCATGAAAAAATACAGTCTACATAGAGGGATTGCTGATTAAGACCTAACTACCTTGTAATAAGGGTTGTAACAGCTCCCCCTTTTGGACGAAGCTTTATCTCTTTAAGATGAAGCGAAGTGAATAAGAGTTAATCGATTATGTTAATATTTAGGAAGTTTTTACATTTGATTTTAGATATAGGAATAAATAGCTTCTTATTATTTGGTAGCTAATTATTATATGATATAGTAATTGTCTATATATTTATAAATTAATATTTGTAGACAATATAGACATAAAACATTTACGAAATAAATTGAAAAATAGAAATTGACATTTGTAAACAATATAGACGTAGAATATATTTACTAATTAAATTGAAAGGTAGAAATTAACATTTATAGACAATATAGACGTAAAATATATTTACGAATTAAATTGAAAAATAGAAATTAACATTTTTAAACAGTAAATGGATATAAACCATCTTCGAATTAGATTGAAAAATAGAAATTAACATTTGTAAACAATATAAACATAAAACATTTTCGAATTAAATTCAAAAATAGAAATTAACATTTATAACCTTTAAAAAGCATTCATAGCGATATAAACATTTAGGAAATATGAAATTAAAATTATTAACTTAAGTCGTTACAATTAAACATTTATGAATACAATATTAGAAATTGAGATTTCGACTTGATGCAAATTTGACGTTAGATTTATTATAGTCTTGTTGCCGAATTGGCAATGATTGTATAGACATTTTTTCGTCATCTGACGATGAGATGTTTGTCATCTCTAAAGAGTTTGAAATTTTAGACTTATTTCTAACAGACTTTTTGTTATGACATTGATTGAATATTTGAACACAACATCCAGAACTAGTCGATTTCTTATTCGTAATACATCTGTAAACCTTATACAAAAAATATAAAAATAGACACACAATTAAAATATACGTAAATGTTGAATAATATTGGCCATATTTAATAAAATGAGACTCGTTTTCTAAATTGTTTAATTCTTGTTCTAAACTATCTAATTGATGTGTAGCATACTTTAATGAATCAAGATTAATTTTACTTAAGGATATCGGCGATAAATGTGGCAAACTTTTATTAAATATGTCCTTCTTACAACAGTCATCAGCTGTAATATCAAAACTTATGTCTAAAGGAGATTTAATCATAATAGAGTGATAGTTTGTCGGCAATAATTGGAAAGTTTTAGAGTAGCCGATACAATTAGCTGTTAATTTTACAATTCCTGTACCTTCAATAGAATAATCGTTAATCTGATCATCACAACGAATAGTTAACTTATTTGTTTTTGACTGCACAAAAATCCACCTGTTACTTTGTAACTTTTGCCAAATGTCGATATCACCATACAAAATTTTGGCGTTACATTCAGAGGGCAGCGAGAGTGTGACCTCGGTTATAATTTTCGACTCACAATTTGGGCTGTATATACAAGAGTAAACATTTGTTAGTTCACATATAGAATGGTTACTATCTATTATCTTACATTTATCTAAAGTGTCCAGCATAGCATAATGTAATCTATCATCACTTAATCCGATGAATAAATTAGTAGGTTGAATCTTAAAGGTTTTTTTAAATAAACATTTAAATATTTTTTTTTGTACAAATCAAGGCGAAGGTAGTGTGTGAGTCATCGTGAGGTGTCGGTAAGGGTATATTCTTATAAACCGTGAACTTGTCAGGTGTGATTAAAGGAATTTGCAATACAAATATTACCTTATTGTTATAATAATAAGAACTAAGTTTAGAAATATCAATTAAGGAATGAATTGTGTCGATATTTGATGCGACTGGGAAGTCTAGTCTTTTGCTTATTTGGTTGCTATGCTTAAATAATTCGTTATAAAGACTTAAGGGACTAATTACACTAGGATGTAGTATATTGACCTTAGAGAATAAAATAGAGCTTAACGTAGTATCTAGTAAATTAGAAATAGTGAGTAAAGAACCTTCAATTATATTAATTAAATTATTTAACTTAGAGATATACAGTAATAGGTTATCAGTATTAGTAATTTGAGATAGTATATTATTCATATTATTTATTTGGGTATTGAGATTAATCTCGTTTTGATTTAGTTTATAAATTGTCGTATTAAAATTATTTATAGTAGATTTAATAACATGTATATTATCTCTCATTAAGTGAAATATTTCTGCCTCACTCTTTTTACAAGACTCAATTGCGGCATCGTATTTTCTAGCATCATCTGCGTCTAAGGTGCCAAAGAAAAACTTTAAGATTTCGCCTCCGAATTCCAAAGATCGTTTTACCTTGTTCGATTGGCGATCCGAAATAATGTTAGATAAAGTTTGTAATTTATTATAATTAGATTGAATTAGAACCTCAACAGGGCTAGATATGTCTTTGCACGAGTTTAAATTTTGCGATTGGATTTTGTTACAAAGATTAAGAGTATCTTGTAATAGATTTGATATTTTATTAAGATAAGGTTCTAGCGAGACTAAATCAATGTGCGTTACAATTTTCCAGTAATCATTATAAAAATTTATGTATGTTATAGGTTCAAAATAGATACCAGGGCTATGAGATATTGGTATAATTTTCGATTCCGCGTGGCTGTGGCTTGTGCCATAACAGCATAATACCCTGAAAAGAGATATATGAAATAGATTAAGATTTGGCAGGCTTTATCTCGTTAGTATGATGTTTAACATTCTTGCGACCTATTCGTAAAGTGACGTTATGTTTATTATGTACCTTTAATATCTTATAAGGCCCTTTCCATATGGGCGATAACGCTTTGCGAAGTCTGTGGTGTTGTTTTAAATACACCATGTCGCCTGCTTTATATGTTATTTCACGTGAATTACTATCATAATATTGTTTTGATCTTTCTTTATTGTTGATAAGATTTTGAATAGCTTTTTCGCGGCTAAAACGCATTCTATACTGTAAAGCACGTATGTATTCGTTATAGGTAGTATTACTAGTACTTTCATACAAAGAACTCGGAATTGAGGGCTTGTAGCTGAATAATAATTCATGTGGCGTGTAATTTGTCGTACAGTGTGGAGTAGTGTTATAAGCTAGTATAGCTGTAAATAAATAACTATGCCAATCGTTTTGATTATCATTAACAAAAGATTTTAGGTACTCCTTTAAAGTAGCATGTGAGCGCTCTAAGGCTCCGTTTGTTTGAGGATGGTAAGGAGTCGTGAATAACGCTTTAATTTTTAGAATTTCTGTTAGCTGTTTAAATAAATCGGACGTGAATGATGTGCCTAAGTCCGTCAAAATAGTTTTAGGGAAACCAAATAGAGACATAAAATGTACAAGATTTCGGGCGATTTCGTCACTAGTTGCCGTGACCATCGGATAAGCACATGTAAATTTGGTAAGATCGTCTTGTAACGTTAAGATGAATTTAAATTGTTGAAAACCCGCGTCGGGCAGGGGACCTACGATGTCAAGAGCTAGTCTCTCGAACGGCCTAGTAGAGGTGGATGTGATCTCCATTGGAGCTTTGTTTGATTTTCTTAGGGGTTTGTTGATTTGGCAAAGTTTGCATTTTTTTACATAATCTTCAATGTCAGAGCGCATCCCTTTCCAATAATAACTTGCTTTAATACGTTTATACATGCGCTGTGAACCTGGGTGACCAGCGATAGGCGAGTCGTGGTTTTCTTTCAGTATTTTAGGCACTTCTACTGGAGTAGGATAGATTAATTGATTTTTATATATATGTATCTTGATATTCGTATTATGGAAAATATATGAAATCATGTTATACATTTTAGTATAGGCTAATTTTGAGAACGGATCGGAGAAATCTGATATAGCAAGGTCTGTAATATTTTCGCAATCGATTAGGATATTCCTAAGTTGAATTAATAATTTATAAACGTCTTTAAAACGTGTCTCCTCGTAATGATGCACTTTGGTAAACAAGAAATAGTAATTTTTGTTTTTATTTTGAACATGTTTGATTGTAAAAGGCTCGCGTTCGGCACTAAGTAAATTATTAGCGTCATCAAGCTGAGATAGTATCTCCTCACAATGTGGAATAGAATTGTCAAAATCTAAAGAAATCGGACATGCGATAGTATTTAAATTAGAGAGGTGTAAACCTTGAATAGACTCTTCGATCTTGGTGTTTGAGATAGGAAGCTGATTGGTGAATTGATCTTTAAAATATTTTTCATAAGAGGAATTATTTAAATTGCTAACATTGATCGCGTTAACCGGGCATCGAGATAACGCATCTGCATTAGAGTTAAGGCGGCCTTGCTTATAAACAATCTCGTAGTCGTACTCTTCGAGTTTTAAGCGCCACCTGATGAGTCTGCTACCCGGATCTTTGACATTAAACAACCATACGAGTGGTCTATGATCCGTTATAATTTTGAACTTATTGCCATATAAATATGGTCTAAAAGTTTTTACCGCAAATAAAATGGCTAATAGCTCTTTTTCCGTTGTCGAGTAATTTCCCTCGGGTTTGTTTAAAGTTCGCGATGCATACGCTATTGGTTTGTCCTTTCCAATAGGACCTTGAGATAAGATTGCGCCTACGGCATAATTACTAGCATCGGTTGTGACATTGAAGGGTTGTGAGAAATCTGGGTATTGGAGAAGAGGAGCGGTAATTAATTTTTCTTTTAAGAAATCGAATGCGTGTTGCTGTTCCGCGTTCCACTGAAAAATAGCATCCTTTTTTAATAAACAAGTAAGTGGTTTAGTTAGTTTGGCGAAATTTTCTATGAAGCGGCGATAATAGCCTATTAAACCTAGGAACGACTTTATTTCCTTAGGACTTTTAGGAACTGGGAATTGCGATACGGCCTTGACTTTTTCAGGATTTGGAGATACACCTTTGTCGGTAATAATATAGCCAAGGTAAGTAACTTCGTGTCTGAGGAACTCACACTTGTCGGGTTGGAGTTTAAGATTGAATTGACGGAATTTGTCGAATACAAGTTGTAGTTTTTTCATGTGATCTTGTAGATTTTGGCTATATATAATGCAATCGTCTAAATATATATAGCAATGTAGGCCTTGTAAACCTGATAGCACAGTGTTCATGAGCCTTTGGAAGGTAGCTGGGGCGTTTTTCAACCCAAAAGGCATTCTGGTGAACTCATAGTGTCCAGACATGCTCGAATTAGTACTTATGGTAAATCCTGTTTTTGGGGCGTCCTTGGGGCTTGTCATGATCTGATGGAACCCACTTTTTAGGTCTAAAGTACTAAAATATTTACAGTGACCAAGTTGGTCAAGGATGTCGGTGATGAGAGGCAGCGGATATGTTTCAGAAACGGTGACATCATTAAGGCGACGATAATCAATTACGATTCTCCACTTTTGCTTGCCTGAAGCGTCTTTCTTTTTCGGAACTACCCAAACTGGGGCGCTCGACGGCGAAATAGAAGGTCGGATGATATTTTGATCTAACATCTGTTTGATTTGCGTGTCGACTTCCTCTTTGTGACACTCGGGAAACCGATAGGATTTTACGTGGATAGGAGGTGCGTCACCTGTGTTTATAGTGTGCTCTATAGCACTCGTAAAGGTTAAGGGTTCGCCGTCTATGTGAAAAATATCTGTGTATGACGAACAACATTGTAAAAGAGCTTTTCGCTCTTCGTCGTTTAGATGCGAACAGCGGATAAGCAGGCGCGTGCGCTCCTTATAGGCAGAAAAGCAGTGATTTACCTTTATTTTAATAAAACGTTCATACGTTTTAGATGACTTATAAATAAATGAATAAACAAAATATAATAACTTAAAAACGCCTAATATTTTTAAATAGCACCTATTTGCAAGCACAGCACTCAAACATATTTGCCAGGCGTTTATTAAACGATAAATAATATTGAACTAAGGCCGCAAGCAATCTGCCTCACATTGTAAATGTGTGCGAGACATAATTACCTATCCGCACGTAATTGGCTCACTCACACAATGATGCTATGTTATAAAGCAGGTAATGCGGGCTTGTTCTATAATCCGGGTAAAGATAATAGACGAAATATTATTGACAAAAAGTATGCTCACATTATGCATTTTTGTTTAGTAAGGTTTTATTTGTTTAAATAGCAGAAATGTTTTGTGTTTCGCGGGGGCCATTTGCTTTTTCGTGTGATAGCTGTTAAGCATTGTTTATTATTTTGTTTGTGCCAGTATATTATATAAAGTTTTCATTTTAATATTTGAAAGTGTGTAGGTACATTTAATAGGTTATTACTGAGTTTCTATAATAATTGTAGTGATTTGCTTTTACTAGTGCATTTGTTGATTTTTTAAATGTTATTTGATTATGAAGTTTGCGTTGAAAATGTGTGTTTATTAAAAATTAAAAATAACGAGTTTTTTCTATTTTGTCATTCAGTGAAAAGATTCAAATCGTGTCTAAATGTAGGTGTGTACCCGAGTTACAATTAAACCAGCAAGGCCAGCAAAACGTATACACACATATTTGAAAAACACACAAAATCAACAACTCACAGAGCTTTCCATGATTTCTATAGAAACGACATTAATGATAGAATTAAAACGCAATCCAACTTTCTATGACGATATCCTAAAATCATATTTAAAAAAGGATAGGCGCATAGATTTCACTACATAGTATAAAACAAAGTAAAGTAAGTAGTCTGTCCCTATGTCCATATGCATGCTTAAATCTTTAAAACTACGCAACGGATTTTGATACGGTTTTTTTAATAGATAGATTGATTCTTGAGGAAGGTTTCAGTATATAAACCTTTCAGATATTCCTACGAGAACAAAAGCTACGCGGGTGAAACCGCGGGCAGGTCGCTAGTAATCTATAAATGAATGAGAAGTTTGTTTTTTTACTAACCCGTAATTTTATTATTAAGTTTATATTATATAAGGCCATATCGGATATCTCGCAAGGGATGTGTTCTGTAACTATCACTCACTTGGATAATATATTTGAGGTGGTCAAAATCTTGCGTTTATTTATATCGGTGTATAGTAATCTCAAGTAATCAGAACCTTCAGTGAAAATTGAAGCTGACTAGGTGAGTAGTTAGATATTAATTTAGCTTATTATTTTACTTATTTTATTACAATTTCATTCGCCGCGACGATCGATTGCTGTTTTGTTTGCGTTGCCGTAGAAGATGTACATGAATAGTAGTACATCTAAGACTTATTCTGTTGGCATGATTTCCGACTTAGAGATCCGTCGCATGGCTGTAGCTATGCTACAAATCTATAAGAAAAATTTTTGTGATCGAGTACACAGCTGCATACCCAGTGTCATAATTCTGTGCACGCCGCTGCGGATAAGGCTTAATACTTTATTAACACGATTAGATTTGGTAGTCGAAACGGAATCAATATTAAAACATGGTATCGAATCGAAACACTCTCGTTCGAGTGGCGTTAAACTAACATGATAATCCTTGACTTCGATATCATTTTCGGTGGTGTTTAAGACGGAAAGATTTACTTTTTTATTAGGTTTAATTTTTACCAAGCAATTAGCAACATAAACACCTTCGCATAAGGTGTGATTTAATACAAGAGCTTCATCGTTATGATATAACTCAGTCGAGTAATTTGATACAGTGCATTCGATAACGCCTTCGGCACGGGCCGGAATGACATAAGTTGGCTGTGTATAAACAATAGGAATAGAATGATTCATTACTGTCATGGATTTAGAAGAATAATTAATATTTGATTTAAAATAATTACAAAAATCGCTACCGATGATACCATCGTAATTATTTAAATTAATATCGTTTTTTGTGACGTGAAATTTATATTTAAATATTTCGTTAGATACATTAAATTCCATTTGAAAGGTACCTAATGTTTCAACAGGATTTTCAGAGATACCTTTTAGCTTGACAATCTCGTTTGAAAGATTTGGAATTTGTAATAGACAAGACCCTTTTATAATACTGATAGACGATCCCGTATCGATAAGGAAACATAGTTTTCGCGACGCGTGTTTAGAATATAAGTAAGTATGGGGTAAAGACACCTTTTTGCTATAATCGTTAACTTCGTATATTAGTTTGGAATTGCGACTGGTATTTAAGTTAGATAGGTATAATTCATCCTCAATATTAGATTTATTATTTTGAAAACCTTTTTGGCAATTTATTTTGCCATTAGAAATAGAAAAATTAGGCTCGTTTAATTTAGACGTAGAATTAGAATAATTTAAGTTAGATTTAGATAAAATATCCTTAGATTTAGTGTTATGACACTTTTGGCAATCGTTTTTGCCTTTTAAAATAGTAAGACTCGGCTCTTTTGGCTGAGGTATAGATTTAAATTTTTGGCAATTAGTTCTGCCATTAAAAATACTAAGACTCGGCTCTTTTGGCTGAGATATAGATGTAGCAGAGTTAGTATGACTCAACACTTGTGGTTGAGATGTAGATATAGTAGAATTAATGTGACTCAACTTTTTTGGTTGAGATTTAGTAGAGTTAGTAAGACTCAACACCGCCTTTGGTTGAGATATCGATTTAGTAGAGTTTGTATGACTCAACACTTTTGGTTGAGATATAGATTTGGTAGAGTTTGTATGACTCAACACCGCCTTTGGTTGAGATATAGATTTAGTAGATTTAGTAAGACTCAACACCGCCTTTGGTTGAGATATAGATTTAGTAGAGTTTGTATGACTCAACACTTTTGGTTGAGATATAGATTTGGTAGAGTTAGCAAGACTCAACACTTTTGGTTGAGATATAGATTTAGTAGAGTTTGAATGACTCAACACTTTTGGTTGAGATATGCATTTAGTAGACTTAGCAAGACTCAACGCTTTTGGTTGAGATTTGGATTTAGTAGAGTTAGTATGAAAGTTGGAGTGTGGCGTGTCCTTGTGATATTGATTGAATTTTGGCAGACACGAAACCAAAATCCTTTTTAGTTTAAATCATCATGAATTTCATTCCCATAGTAATTTGATTCGTTGTCACACACATGTACACCGGCATTATTGGAATTAGCAGTAGACGTAGCAGGTTGCGCGTTGCCAGCGTTTTCACGGCGTTTCATATTAAATTGACGCTTGCGACATTCTATAATCGTGTGACCAATGCGTTTACAATAGTTACATGTTTTTTCATAAAAATGGTTAGAGTTCGAGTTTGAATTACTTTGCGGATTTACGTGAAATAGTTTTCGAGAATATTTTGGTTCCTTATTTTTATAGCATTCAGAGGAGCTATGCCCTACTTTATTACAGATAGAACACTGTTTTTGTGACCTAGAATTGATTTTGTATAAATTATATAATTTTTCCTCGTCAGTTGCGTATTGTATCGCATCACTGAGAGTAAGGGGATTTTTACACCGGACTATATTAGAAATTGAGGGGTTCAACCCTAATAAAAATGAATGTAATGCAAGGTCTTCCATGGCTGCTATTCGGCCAGGAAGTTCCTTCTCGTCTTTGCAACTATAGTGTATATCTGACTGTATACGTGTGAGAATTTGTTCGACTCTGAGAGAATATTTTATAACGTCTTCATTTGGTAACTGTTTAGAGTGCTGTAAATCGGACAATAAATGTGTAGCGTGTTTTTTCTCCCCGAAAGTACACCTGAGAAACGTTTTCAAATCTGCCCAATTTGAAAAAGTTTTTAAACTGCATGCTACTTGTGCCTTGCCTTCTAATTGTGATATAATAAATTTACACAAAATACTTTGTTGATCTGAACTAGCTAAGGACATTGCATTCTCGCAATTTGTGAGAAATGCAGGAAGTGATTCCCTGTCCCCACTATAGGTTTTGATAAATTTGGTTAAGAATGATAGTGTGATTTTTTCAGCCATTTCGTTTTTCTTAGATGATTCCGCCTTTAAAGACATTATTATGATATGCTGAACTTAATACACGACAAAAATATATATCAAAAACAAGTAAAATGTGTTATAGTAAACAGCGGCAATATTAAAATAAAAATAGTGTAAATATAAAATTAACTTAGATTTAGAGTTTGTAAGATTCAGAGTTAGTATGATTTAGAAAATTGCACTTTTTGATCACTTTTTAGAAGTAAAACTTTACGTTTTGATATTTTATAAATAGCACAAAACACTTACAATAGAACGCCAATACACACTTGCATGTCGAGACGTGGGAACCGGTGTCGCGTTGCGGCGATATTTCTTGTAACTAGAGCGGATGGTATTTTCCGTTTGATTTTTGTGGTGAGTTAGACCTGGTGATCCGACCGTCTGGAGCGGGCTCAGATGATGTCCTGAGACTGAACGTCGTCCTGGTATGAAGTAGCTGGAGTGGGCTCAGATAGTATACTGAGACTGACCGTCGTCCTGGTATGTAGTAGCTGGAGCGGGCTCACGCTGCGGAGCGGAGTCTTACCGTCGTCCAAGTGTCTGATGCAGGCTTAACCTTGGGTCAAGTCTTACTGTCGATCAGAAGACAGCAGGTGGCTTAGGTTCAGGATACCAGCGTCTGCTCTATGACTCCACGTCGTCAGACTTCTCTGGTATCCCACTTCTGACACCAATTTGTTACGCGGCCGACCCTGTCTGTCTTTTTAAAAAAACTACCGGTTATACTAACTACCTTTATTGTACAATTACACAACTTTAATTGGACTTCCCAAATATTAATCGCGTAAAGTACCGATCGCGGCGGCTTCCAGAATCTAACTGACTTACTGATGGTATAAAATAATTAATTAAAATTGCTGAATGCATGGAAAAATACAGTCTACATAGAGGGATTGCTGATTAAGACCTAACTACCTTGTAATAAGGGTTGTAACAGCATCATTAATATCTTTGGTGTTAATAGGCGATGGTTCTCTCTTTCAGGAGAGTCATCTGCTTGTTTGTTATCTTATATAAGAACCCATTACATACAAATCAAACTTTTTTTTTACTTATGTTTTAATAATTTTAATTGTTATTTCCAGATTCAGACTCAGATTATGAAGAATTCAAAAGCCGCAAACAGTATTCCGCAGTTTGGCATTATTTTCAAAGAAGTAAAAATAAAAACAGAGCTAAATGCAAGATTTGTCTCAAGATTCTGAAATGTCCTGGCGGGACCACCACCACCATGCAGAAACATTTACAATCTATTCACAAGAGAATATTTCAAAGAACTCAAAAGTAGTCTACATTCAAAGATAAAATTAAGGAATTAATCTTTTGCAACTTTCTGTGAAACTTTTTGGATCACTCAACATCAGGTGCACCACCTGCTCGTTTGCCCCCTCTTCCATAAAAAAATATGTCAGTGTCAATTTCTACTTAGCATCTTAGGCTTACTTAATGATTATTTTAAAGTTTAAATTTAAATACTTGTACTGTTTCACAATTTAAACCACCGATTCCCAAAGTGGTCCAGGTGGACCTTCAGGGGTCCACGGGCGACTCGACGGGGGGAGGGGGGGGTATACACGTCGGCCTGACCAAAATGGGGGTCACAATGCGTAAGCGAAATGAAAATATTAATTATTTAACCATTCGATTCTCACTTTTTTCGAAAACTTAATTCACGGTTGGAACTCAGCTACAACGCAAACTTTCATATTTAGATCTAATCTTCATATTTTTTTAAGTTTTGAAAGTATAGTAGAAATTTAGGGTCCACCGGAACCAGCAAAATTTTGAAAGTGGTCTATGAGAAAAAATGTTTGGGAACCTTTGATTTAAACAATATGTTTTTGTTATCAATTAACTACTGATTTTACATGTTACTGCATCATCAATGCTAGAACTTAAATTGCTTTTAATATATTAGTGTGATCGTAAGTGTTAACGTATTAAGTAAAGGTATATATATATATATATATATATATATATATATATATATATATATATATATATATATATATATATATAATGTAAAATTACGATATTGTACATATTCAAGACGTAGGTACTGATTTGATGAAATTTTTGTAACACTTCATATTTGGAAAGCGTTAAGATTGTTTTGTTATGAATTAAAAATCAATATGTAATATAATTATCAATTTATTTTTCATTTTATCACTCGTTTACTACAAGGTCGACATATCTCAAAATTTACGTTTTACGTAATTCACAAGTGAGTTGTGTTTCGCAATATAAAAATCCTACACTACAACGCGATGAGCGTGCACAAAACATAGTGTAATAAAACTGGAAAATTCGACTAAAACGAGGGGTTCAACTTGTGTAGATGTTGAGCACGAAAGCAGAGCGCGAATTGAGAGCGCTAATCGCCTGCGAAAAGTAGGACTAAGTGGATCGGCTTGACTAAATGATTCATTATTCTACTCGAGCAAGTGTTTGGTGTAAAGTCTCTAAATTACTAGCTACTCGCTAAAATACTAGTCTAGTCAAGGCGAGGCTTAAACGAATCGACTTAATTAAGTGATGCACTAAATCTACTAGCATAAATGTTTGGTGTTCAGGCATGTTTAGTTAATAAACTACTAACTATTCGACTAAAATACTAGTCTAGTCAAGGCCAGGCTTAAATGGATTGGCTCAACTAAATTATGCAATAATCTAGTAAACAAATTTTTTGGTATTCAGACTTAGGTATTTAGTCACTAGGCTAAACTACTGGCCTAGTCAGAACGAGGCTTAAATGGATCGGCTCAAATAACATTAATCTACGGGATTAACTTATCGGACTTCAAATGTTAGGTTACTAAATTACTAGTTATCCGACTGAAATGCTAGTCTAGTCAAGGCGAGGCTTAAATAGATCGGCTCGACTAAATTATGCAATAATCCACTCGACTCTAGTATCGACACTGGTCTAAGTCATAGAATATTGTCCGCACTACGACGGAGGTCGCTGATTCAACCCAGCTTTAATCATTTTTTTTTCTTTGAAACATTTAACTTCAACGTCCTCTGGACAATTTCGAGCGGCTATTTAATGCGCGCCGAGTCGACTGCATTTTAAAATATTCGCTAAATTCTAGCGAAACGCAAGGGTAAATACGAGGATTTTGAAATACCATAATATTTTTATAAATATTTATATTTATCATTTCATTTTTTTTAATATTGTTATTGACCTGCCCGTTTCGGGTCGGATAGGGTTTTTGTTACTGTTTATCCCAAAAGAAATTTTAGAGACCAAAGTCGTTCATGATGGTTTTAGTTATATGCTATGTTTAAAAGAAAGATAGTTTATATGCATATGCTAGAAAATCTAGAAATACTTGTACAGGCTAGAAATGAAAAAGATCTAGAATTATGAATTTAAAAATATAAATATTTATCTATTATTTAGGAATAAGTATATCTCAGCAAAATATTAGCATACGGGCATTAGTTGAAGATTGGTGCCTTAACTATGAAATAAAGAAAATACAGTTGTTCACACATTTTCTTACACTTTATGAGTTATTTCTCTTGTATGTTATGAATTGAAAATAAATATTTCATGTTATTATACTACTGTTTTCATTGACTTTTAACTAGGACCATCCCCGGCATCCCTGGTAACGAATGAAGTCATTTTATCATATTTTTCAACCGATACCTTCCAAACAGAAGGAGGTTCTCAATATTGTATGTAAAATAACTTCTCATTACTTATCAGGGAAAAATCAGCAACTTCCTTATCTACATAAGATAAGGAAGTTGCTGATTTTTCCCTGATTTTCGAAAATCGAGTTTTCACCAGATCCCCACGTTTCGACGTCCTAGAAAGCTTTTCTCTCTCTCTCTCTCTCTCTCTCTCTGTGTGTGTGTGTGTATGTGTGTGTTTGTGTGTGTATGTGTATATGTAAATATCTCATAACTTTTGAACGGCTTGATCGATTTAGTTCTGCATTTAAGTAAGTGAAAATATGAACCGATTCGGCTCAGGATATTTTGGGAAATATAAAAAACACAAAGAACCGATTGATTGCAAAATCTGTTCAGCTTTATTCCTTAAAAAACTGCATTCAATACCGTAAATAGCATCAAAATCAGTTTATACGTTCGAGAGTTGTCGACGAAAAAATGCGAAAAAAGTTTTTTTTTTGACATTACTTCGACATTTTTCAACCTATCGATTAATTAGCTAAGCCATCATTTTAGATAACTGTTAAAACTTTTCACATTTTGGGTACATTACTTAAAATTTTTATAAAAACGTAAACAGTTTTAACGGTTATATTTAATCAATTTTGTGGATTTTAATATCATCAAAAGTTTAATATGTTATTTAAATGCAATACACACGATTATGAAGCCTAACAAAGGCTCAATTTCGAGCCCAAAGGTTCCAGAAATATTCATGTATTAATGATAAAGTTTTTAAAAGAATCATCCACATTCCCCCTTTGTCATAATCTTTTTTTAAAGAAAAAAAAAAAAAAAAAAAAAATATATATATATATATATATATATATATGTATGTACTATGTATATATATGTATATATATAATTTCGATCATTCGATAATGATTTTTGTAATGTACACTGAGCGAGCGAGCAAATAGTGAATATTATAGAGTTAATGTACCACGTACCAGAGAAGCTATGCTAAGTAGAAGTCATGTTCCATTTTGTTAACACTTGCTGCAGCGCTGAAATAATAATAAATCGTCTAATCAAAGTCAAAATTAAGCAACACTGCGGCGTGTATATCCGTAACCTTCATGAATTTCATGGCGCTTACTTTACTGACGTAGGTGCAGTCCATGGACTGCACTTGAGGGAAACATAAAGGTGTTGCGCATGCCTTGTCTATTATGTAAGTACATAGAAGTCTGGTATGATAAGGCTGAGTACCATAACCACCTTGAAGCTGTATGCAATATGTAATAACCACTACGGGTTCGACTATTAAAAGTAATACAAAATGCAAAATTACCAAACTTTACGACGTTCCTTGGTTTATTGGCAAATTATGAATATTTTTTTGTTTTTTTTTAGATACAGATTCGGATTATGAAGAAGTTCCCATAAAAAAACCGCACAAACAATCTATTGTTTGGCACTATTTCCAAAAAAGCAAAACTAAACAGAAAGCAAAATGCAAGATTTGTAATAAAATCTTGAAATGTCCTAGCAGCACCACTTCTAGCTTGCAGAGTCATTTAAAATTTATACATAAAGAAATGAATATTGGAAGGGAAAATCCTATATTTATTATGCCATTAATAAAAAAAGGAGAATGGACTAAGAACGACATGAATGAAGGCGACTTCTCTCCATCAGAATCGCTTAGAGGTTAGAAGGTCATTATTTTATATACCATAGGTCATTAAACAAGCAGATAGCTCACCGGATGGAAAGAGAAAACGGCCATGCCCTCGGGCAAGCCCGCAGACATGCCCGTCGGACTTTGATACTATAGGATAAACGAACCACGTCGCTAATACAGTCGACAGACATTTGCACAGTCCTATAGTAGCAAAGTCCGGCGAGCATGTCTGCAGGCTTGCCCGCGGGCATGTCCATCTAGTGAATTCCACACTTTAGACACCAACATTGTTAATTGTGGTTTACTATCCGTTGTATAACGCCACGTGATAAGTATACCGGATAATCTAACCTAACTTACCTTTCCAAACGGGAACATGAAAGTGTCAAGTATTCTAGAACTCTAGCAACTTGTAGTTACGATGATAACTCCACGTTTAGCTTATCATTCACCTCTTACGAATTGCCTGGCAGAATGGCAGATGGTCTATTGTTTATGAAGGACAAAGATACAAGTACTCGCACTGGCTAGCATATTGTTACGTACTTCAGGTTCGTAATTGTAAGAAAACGCCACTTATATTAAATCCGTGTATTTATAATACAGATACAAAAAACAACACAATGTAATACTCAAATAGTCTGATTAACACTAGTCAGTCACTGTACTAACGCTAAACTTAACTCTCGATCGCTTTACAAAAACTGCCCTGTATTTGTCAACACATCTCTATTTATACCCAGGGTAAAGTTCTTCCTGGATCCAGAAAAATCTAAATGTATCGGGAAACAATGAATCACTTCTTATCACTTCTTATTGTAAACAAGTTATGACTCATAAATCCTAGTACACGCTGCTTTCAACCTTATGCCCTATACCACAAAGTTCATTATGGTATAACCTAGATGAACTATTTGTTTGTCAATAGGAGAAGCCATCTCTTTCTTTTAAATCTAGTTCTGTCCAGCGTTGCAACTCTACACGTTTCTAGATTATTCGTAACAATATTATGAGATGAAAAACATTTACTAGATATTATCCATAATCATTAGACATTGTGGTTCATGTTTTCCCTGTATTTATGTAGATCCTCCATAACAATAGATGACCCGCCGTCTGCCAGCCAACTTGTAAAAGAGAAAGAAGAAGTTAAAACACGTCACTACTATCGTGTCCACTCAATGATAATTCCATGACGTCTTGCTTAAGTTTGGTGCCGTTCCCTCATTAATTCCTTTCGTCTTATCCACTTGTGTGCTTATCGATGTTGTGTTCTAGATTACAATGTAGTACTAGTAACTATATCTGGTGCATCTGTCTGGTGAAATCACTGAACTCCAATTATTCGAGCAACAGCCTAGTACGCGAATGCAGAAAACTGCGTCAAAAACTAGAGCCAACATGCAATGTCACTGTATAATGGATTAATGGTCACAATGGCTCCTTAGGGAACGACATCGCCGATGAGTTAGCAAAAGACGGGTCTAAGGTGCTAACTGTACGTCCTGAATAGTACCCTTACCCTTTAATCTGCTAAAAATAAAGATAAAAAAACACAAAAGCACTGGGATATTCTAACCAGTTGTCGACAAGCTAAACAAGCATTTCCTAAAATGATTCCCAAACTGACCAGAATTACTTAAACTATCAAGAATAGAGCTATAAAAGATTTGTGGTCTGATTAGGGCAGAGGGCATTGCCATATGAATAAATACATGCAACCTTTGGGCTAACGGACAGTCCGCTATGTAGAGCGTGTCTAAATTACGAGGAAACTCCCCAACACGGGCTACATGAGTGTGTGGAAGTTGGATATCTAAAGGCCCAGTTCTTTAAAGAGAATAAAACGTACAAGGAACTATTTCATAATACTTCTACGGTACTAAACCTCTGGGATGAGCTGGGTTGGCAGAAATAGCCACTATACCTATGCGTACATTGGCCCGTAGTGTGGCTAAGTGCGGTATAGCCCGCTTTAATAGTTATATAGATAGATCTGGTGTAGCTTAGCGACGCTTGTTTATATTTCTTTTTATATGTTACCACAAATAAGCAGACTCTTCTAGATATACATAGTTATTGCCTATTACATCAACGATTTAAAAGGCGAACGATTGTTTATAGGAGTCACTTCCATCGTGGCTACTAGGATTTAGAGTTCTGCATGTTCTGATACCACCACTTTATCTATTCCTGCCGCATCAGCATCAGTGCTTGTAATTGTCCTGTTCCAGTTTTGAAGGTAAGTTAGCCGGTAAACTTGTGCATGTGGCATTAAGACCCCGCAACACAGGGATAGACAAAGAGTCATCTGCTTGTTTGCTATCTTATATAAGAACCCATTACATACAAATCAACCTTTTTTTTTACTTATGTTTTAATAATTTTAATTGTTATTTCCAGATTCAGACTCAGATTATGAAGAATTCAAAAGCCCCAACCAGTATTCCGCAGTTTGGCATTATTTTCAAAGAAGTAAAGATAAAAACAGAGCTAAATGCAAGATTTGTCTCAAGATTCTGAAATGTCCTGGCGGGACCACCACCACCATGCAGAAACATTTACAATGTATTCACAAGAGAATATTTCAAAGAACTCAAAAGTAGTCTACATTCAAAGATAAAATTAAGGAATTAATCTTTTGCAACTTTCTGTGAAACTTTTTGGATCACTCAACATCAGGTGCACCACCTGCTCGTTTGCCCCCTCTTCCATAAAAAAATATGTCAGTGTCAATTTCTACTTAGCATCTTGGGCTTACTTAATGATTATTTTAAAGTTTACATTTAAATACTTGTACTGTTTCACAATTTAAATCACCGATTCCCAAAGTGGTCCAGGTGGACCTTCAGGGGTCCACGGGCGACTCGACGGGGGGAGGGGGGGGGGGGTATACACGTCGGCCTGACCAAAATGGAGGTCACAATGCGTAAGCGAAATGAAAATATTAATTATTTAACCATTCGATTCTCACTTTTTTCGAAAACTTAATTCACGGTTGGAACTCAGCTACAACGCAAACTTTCATTTTTAGATCTAATCTTCATATTTTTTTAAGTTTTGAAAGTATAGTAGAAATTTAGGGTCCACCGGAACCAGCAAAATTTTGAAAGTGGTCTAGGAGAAAAAATGTTTGGGAACCTTTGATTTAAACAATATGTTTTTGTTATCAATTAACTACTGATTTTACATGTTACTGCATTATCAATGCTAGAACTTAAATTGCTTTTAATATATTAGTGTGATCGTAAGTGTTAACGTATTACGTAAAGGTATATATATAATGTAAAAATTACGATATTATACATATTCAAGACGTAGGTACTGATTTGATGAAATATTTGTAACACTTCATATTTGGAAAGCGTTAAGATTGTTTTGTTATGAATTAAAAATCAATATGTAATATAATTATCAATTTATTTTTCATTTTATCACTCGTTTACTACAAGGTCGACATATCTCAAAATTTACGTTTTTTGAGTTAATGATACAGTCGTGTAGAAAAAATAGAGCATCGTTTACTGTCAAAACGAAATTTCTTTATGCTCTATAGTAAGTGAGATAGAAAATAATTTCTTAGTTATGTCATTATAGTACTTATTGTATCTTTTATTTTGGTGACTTATGACATTAATAGCTCTCCTCTAAAATGCTGTATTTTGAGAATTGTCAACATTGTCGCAATTTTTTTTTGTCGCAGATGACCGATATATCTGATTTGATTTCCGTGACATTTGTCGGATGCTAAAATTTTAAAGCAGTCTCAAAAGGAACACTGACCACCTCACTGTATGTGAGTAACAAAAACTCTGTCCGATCCGGTAGGCCATATAAGAAGGACATTATCAAAAAAGTAAAGAAATGAGTAAAGTATCAAATTTAAGGGAAAGTGAAGTAAAAATTTAGCAATACTTTAAACAGTGGCTACGACACTGAACGGACTGACAGCTCTTTGATGTAGGCGCCCGTCGTCTTCCGACATTTTTGGTCTAAATTTTGTGATGATATAGTAATCTTTTAAATATCATTAAAGATTAATTATTTTAATCGGGGAAAATTATTTTATCACCATCCACAAAATAATAATATTTATGTATGATTGTTTTGAGCTAGTAAACAATACTATTGACAATCGGACATGGTTTTTATGATTGCATTTTTAGTAACTTCCTAACACCAATATTATCGATGAAACCAAGACGAGTGATGTTTTCAGTCTGGCTTATTTTTATGCCCAAAAATTCAGGCCTACTTCAAATACAAACTATATGTATATACAATTAGATAATAGTTTATAGAAACATAATCTGTTTTTATTTGCTGGAAAATAATATTTAGTCGTAAACAGGCTTTTTGTCGACCTATGGTATAGTAGTAAAGTATTTAATGTTTTATAAAGTAGGTATCGTCAAGGCTGTCAAAATTACTACACACAATACTTTTTTAACGCAATAAAACTGCAGCAATCGGCTTCCCATCTGCTGTATCTCTTGAACCCTGCATCAGATTTCACAAAAATAAAAGGATCACACGGGGAGTATACCCTCTCAAACAAAAAAATTTTCAAAAGCGGTTTATAAATGACCTAGTTCTGATGTAACAAACATTAAAAACATACAGTCGAATTGATAATCTCCTCCTTTTGAGAAGTCCGTTGAAAATTGGTATCAACAGTATTCAATTAAGTGGTACAGTAAATCAATTAAGTGTTGTATTAAGGACACGCATACAAGTACTCGTACTGGCATATTATGGGATGAAAAACATTTACTTCTATCCATAGACATTAGACATTATGGTTCATGTTTTCCCTGTATTTATGTAGATCCTTCCAAAATAATAGATGACCCGCCGTCTATCAGGCAACTTGTACAAGAGAAAGAAGACTAAACGTCACTACTATCGTGTCCTCTCAATGATAATTCCATGATGTCTTGCTTGAGTTTAGTGCCGCTCCCTCGTTAATTCCTTTCGCCATATCGTCAGTGCTTATCGATTTCATGTTCTAGCTTAGAGTGTAGGGTATACCATTACATTGCATTGAGACATTACATTGAGATGCAATATATCTATGGTGTATCTAAGCGACGATTGTTTATATTTCTTTTTATATGTTACCACAAACAAGCAGACTTCTAGATATACATAGTTATTGCCTATTACATCAACGATTTAAGAGGCGAATGATTGGTTATAGGAGTCGTTTCCATCATGGCTACTAGGATTTAGAATTCTGCATGGTGTCGTTCGTGTCTGATACCACCACTTTACCTGTTCCTGCCGCATTACCATCAGTACTTGTAATTGTCCTGTTCCAGTTTTGAAGGTAAGTTAGCCGGTAAACTTGTGCATGTGGCATTAAGACCCCACAACACAGGGATAGACAAATATAGCAACGCATCATTAACATCTTTGGTGTTAATAGGCGATGATTCTCTCTTTCCACCAGGAGAGCCATCTGCTTGTTTGCTATATTATGATATAAAAACCCATTACATACAAATCAAACTTTTTTACTTATCGACACCCTCCGCGAATATTCCGGAAAAAAGCTATTACTGAGTTTTTCGCGTTATATGTTTTTCAGCATTAAGAGGTTATGATTCACCTTCTGAATTTTATCCACAATTTTTCTATTGATATTTACAAATATGTGGAAATACTATTTAACTTTATGCAAACGAATAACAAGGTTTTAATCTGATTTGTTACTCTCCATCAACGAAAAACTTATCGAACTTTTGTAAGCTAGTGTATTTTGCCTCGATATGAAAACAGCTTAAAAATACTTTATTTGTAGATACAAAACTTACCTGAAATATAAATATTAAAAAATACTATTTTATTTTTCCTGAACAATTAGTATTTTTCTATTTCAGGAATATTCGCGGGGAGCATCTTTACGTTTTAATAATTTCCCTTACCTATTCCTGCCGCAATAGCGTCAGTACTTGTCGCTGTCGTGTTCCGGTTTGGAGGGTAAAGTAGCCGGTAAACTTATGCATGTGGCATTAGACCTCGCCACAAGATAGCAACGCACCATTACCATCTTTGGTGTCTATAGGCGATGGTTGACTCTTTCTATCAGGAGGCCCATCTGCTTGTTTGCTATCGTATAATATAAAAAAAAAATTTAAAAAAAATTGTTATTTCCAGATTCAGACCCAGATTATGAAGAATACAAAAGCCCCAACAAATATTCCGTAGTTTGGCAATATTGTCGAAGACGAAAAGACAAAAACAGAGCTAAATGCAAGATTTGTCTCAGGATTCTGAAATGTCCTGGTGGGACTACCACCACCCTGCACAAACATTTACAATATATTTATTCACAAGAGAAAATTTCAAAGAACTCAAAAGTAGGATATAATTAATACTCTACATTCAAAGATAAAAAAATATGGAATTAATTTGCAATTTTCCGTCAAATATACGTGACTACGCAATCAACGTGGCTCGGGTTCGATTCCCGACGGGGACAAGCATTTGTGTGATAAGCATAAATATTTGTATTTCCGGGTTTGGGTGTGTTTATTATATTTATTCTGGTATTTATATATGTATTTCTATGTATTAGTATCGTTGACTAACACCCATAACACAAGCAAATAATTTGCTTATTTTGGGGTTAGATCAGTAAGTGTAATTTGTCCCGTGAATATTATTATTATTAATAATATTCACGGGAAATATTAATATTATTTATTTATTATTATTTATTTTGCAATATCACTGTAGTAAAAAGTAGTGTCAGGAATGGAACAAAATCTCCTTTGATTTCTAGATCTTTTTTATTGAATTTGCAGACATACGAACGAGTAGGCCACCTGGTGGAAAGTAGTCATCACTGTCCATGGGCATTTACAAAACAAGGTGTTGGTTGCAATGCAATGTCGGTTTCTAAAGAATTTTTTGATCCTCCTCTTAAAAATCCCGATATCAAAACTACTCGGAAAACCGTATAAGGTAGGCTGTCTTACAATCTTTAAGCAAGTTCGTTCTATTTCTTACACTGCTTTTTAGTGGTATTACTTTAATGGTATTGCAGAAGTCACATGTATAAGATTATGCGGGTAAATACAAATTAATTACCTCAATGTTGTATTTGAATTACAGATTTCCGCAAAGTAATGCCTGATTGTATAAAAATATTCTCTACATCATCGTTATTTGATGTAGCTTCGTTATAATAGTAGGTGAGCCCAAGAGGGGTTTTGGGATTTACTCGAGGGATTTTGGGATTTACTCGAGGGGTTTTGGGATTTACTCGAGCGCGGCATATTAACATAGGAAGGAACATACATCGCATACTGTAAAAGCCCTCCACCATACATAAGCCTTTTAAATAGAGCCAGGCCTTTAATGCAGTAGAAAAATAACCAATAGCTTCAACTTTTGGAAATTGTTAGATTATATTTTTCTTTATTCATATATCTTTTCTTTGAAACAAAAATAAATTTAACC
Organism: Apodemia mormo; assembly: GCA_036924255.1. Taxonomy (NCBI): domain Eukaryota; kingdom Metazoa; phylum Arthropoda; class Insecta; order Lepidoptera; family Riodinidae; genus Apodemia; species Apodemia mormo. Next base: position 7,123,935 of record JAUPFN010000011.1, read on the forward strand.
TCAGTCGAGAATGTCAACACAATGTTTCATTTGCAACTTTGTAACACTCCCACTTCCTTATGTTTACACTCAGATCGTCAGGTTTTCTAAATTATAGCTCACCTAACATGCATTATTCTGATGCACTTTAGTGTTTCCATGTCACTGTTTTTTTTAGATGCTTACGCTGCTGTTAAAATGAAGTACATCGTATAACTTTTTATTTTTCTATCTTCTTATCTACAAAATCCAACAGGTCTCATCGACGCTCGAGTATATTTCTACTTAGCATCTTAGGCTTACTTAAGACGAGGCATCGCGACAAACGGGAAAATACTGGTTTGCTAAATCACGTTTTTTTGTATTGATTGTTAAATAACAATTTTACAAAAAATACACGATATACTTAAAGATATTATCTAAGGAATGTGCTAACTTATTACATGATAGAATGTACTTTACTGGATCATATAAAATTCCGAAAACAGGCTAAAATAATCTCTAAAACAAATAATTTGTTAATAATAATAATACTAAATTTTAGTTTTCAGCTGATGTCCTATATTTATTTATCCGAAAATTAACACCTTTCTCAGCGGTTTCAGAACATACCGCGCCACCCATTAAAAATTTGTATATATATAAAATCGATTATACATATTTAATATCCATATGTAATATTATTCTCAGTTTATTTTTCATTATATCACTCGTTTGCTGCAATGTCGACAATCGACATATCTCAAAATTTACGATTTTTGAGTAAATGGTACAGTCGTGTAGAAAAATAGACCATCGCTTACTGCCAAAACGTAATTTCTTTATGCTCTAAAGTAAATGGGATAGAAAATAATTTTTCAGTTAATAGATCTCCTGTAAAATGTTGTATTTTGAAAATTATCAACGTTGTCGCAATTTTTTTTTGTCGCAAATAAGCGATATATCTGATTTGATTTTCGTAACATTTGTGGGATGCTAAAATTTTAAAGCAGCCTCAAAAGGAACACTGACCACCTGACTGTATACAGTGAGTAACAAAATCTCTGTTCGACCCGGTAGGGCATATAGGCAGGACATTATCAAAAAAGTAAAGAAATGAGTCAAATAGCAAATTTAAGGGAAAGTGAAGTGGAAATTAAGCAATATTTTGAACAGTGTGAATTAAGTGTAGTATTAAGGTAAACATTTTTCTGCGCTAATTCTATTTGCTAGACGTGAAGGGAACGGTTTCAAATTATTAATTCCTACGGGATAATTCCTTCCTAAGGCAGGATCAGCAATTTATTACTGAATTATCGTAGTTTATAAATTAAGAACTTTGTAATATTTTTCAGATTCAGACACAGAATATGAAGAAGTCGAAATTAAAAACCATTACACCCAGTCATCTGTGTGGAACTACTTCAAAAAGAGTAAAGACAAACGCAAGGCTAAATGCAAGCTTTGTCTCAAAGTTTTGAAATGTCCTGGCGGTAGTACGACAAGCTTACAGAAGCACTTGCAAGCCGCAATATGTTTGACGAATCGTGTCGCCCAGAATAATGAATTTAGTAATAGGGTGGAAGTTGGTTGAAATCCTTTAATATTTAAAAACTTAGACAAATTTATTAAAATTAGTGTGATAATTTAATTTATTAAAATATGCATATGAAACTCTTTTTAAAATATTTATTTATTTTAACTTTTAAATGAGTTTTAATTGATAATTTTCTCTTCGTGGTATAATCTATATCTTATATATATATATATATATATATATATATATATATATATATATATATATATATATATATATATATATATATATATATATAGTATTATACATATATAAATCTATATATATATACTATACATATAAATCAATTGGTGTTCGTTAGACTCGCTAAAACTCGAGAACGGCTGAACCGATTTGGCAAATTTTGGTTTTGAATTAATTGTTGAAGTCCAGGGAAGGTTTAAAAGATGAGAAATTGTAGAAAAAAAAGAGTAGTTAAAAAGGCAGAACAGCGTTTGCCAACTCAGCTAGTCTATATATATAAAAATCAATTGCCTTTCGTTAGTCTCGTTAAAACTCGAGAACGGCTGAACTGAATTGGCTGATTTTGGTTTTGAATTATTTGTTGAAGTCCAGGGAAGGTTTAAAGGGTGAGAAAATGTTTAAATGACGAAATGTTATAAAAACAACGTTTCCCGAGATTAAGTGCCCGGATGGCGATAGGCTTCCCGCCTATGTTGTGGGACTAATGCCCGTATTCATAAGCAACCCTTACCTAAGTAACGTAGTAACACTATGCGAAGAACGCTAATTTGCTATGCAATTCACATGACAAGCCATCTGTTTTATAAACAACACTTAAGTATTACTTGCCTGTGAGACATCATAGTGTCGGATACCCAGCCTTGATTGGTTGGTTTTGTTACAGCGTATTTCACACTGTATGTTTCACAAATGTCAATTGTCAATAGATCAAATTATCAAAATATTCTTTCATAACCACGATTCTAATCTACATGTCTTCTTGGTGTTACTATTTTTAATTTATTCCTATTTATTAATTAATATAGTATTATCAATATGGCTACGTCTTCGAATATAAATATATTCGGTGTAAATATTTTTGAAGAGACAAAAATATTTTGCAAATCTCGAATACCTTATTTTGTTCTAATTATTCTTTGGTCGAATAATCTATTTATTTAATTACAGAATTCTTCTTCACTTTCGTAATCCATTACGAACACCAACTTCACTTATATTAACATTAACCCTCACCTCACTCTGGACAATACAATACTAATTTATGGGACAACATCTGGTCACCAGACTCCAAGACTGGACACTATGCGTTCTGTAAAATAGCTCGGCGGTTAACTTTGCTATGCGTAGATTTGAAAGGACGCATAGTGGCGACCGGCACTTAAGTATCGTCTTAAACGACCTTATGCGCTCACTAACACTATGCAATCTCATAGTATCGTTTATGAATACGGGTGTAAGTATCTTCGGCTAATCTTGAGTACACTTATTACTACAATCTCTGCTTACCTTTTCGGGAATACGGCCGTGAAGATACTTTAAAAGTCGATTTTAGGGGTTTTAAGGGTTGTACTGCTTACTATTGGCATTTGTTAACATGATAGGTTTAAAAGTCTTTATTTACCTTAAACAACACACTATTTACTTGTATTTTACATTAAATATACATAAATGTATATAAAAACTAGCTTTTATAATTAAGCCTGCTGCATTACAAAAGGGTTTGGTGAATGCCACGAGAAACACTTATTTTTCCCTTAAAAATTCCCTGTTCCTCTTCATCTACATGTGTGCCAAATTTCATCCAAACCGATTAAGATATTTTGTTTGATTGAATAACAAACAATTGTCGACCCATACATCTAAACTTTCACATTTATAATATTAATTAATGCAGATTAATAGTAGTTTAACATGGTAGAATGCATTATATCGCTCATTTGCGACAACATCGAAATTTTTCAAAAAATAATTATACAGTAGAGCCATTAATTGCTGTCACAAGTCACGAAGCAAAAGATACAATAGCATAATCACACTACACAGCTGTGAAATTATTGTCTCTCTCATACTTTAGAGTTTAGATCCTAAAAAATCGTTTTTACAGTAAACGAAGTACTATTTTTGTACACAAATGTATCAATAACTAAGAAATCGACAATTTTGGGATATGTCGACCTTTTTTTACTTTATATGTAATGTGTCGACCTTTTTTTATTTTATTATTTTATAATATATCCTTATTCTTTGCTGTACCTTATTTATCACACTTTTATTTATCTATTTTAATACGTCTTATATAATGGTGCTCAATTTTGCATACAAAAATTTAATTAATCTACAACTATGAAATGTTATCTGTAACGTAAGTTTTAATTTATTACAAAGTGTTTAATATTATTACAATTCTTAATAGTATCAGGTAGATTATCTCTAATTAAATAATTAGAAATACACATGTTTTTTAAAGTAAAAGAGAGTTAATCTATTTTGCAGACTCAGACTTGGATTTCGAAGACGTCCCTGTTAAATGCGAAAATATGCGTTCTGTTTGGTATTATTTTCAAAAAAGCAGAGACAAATGTAGAGCAAAATGCAAGGTTTGTGGAAAAGTTTTGGCGTGCGTTAAAGGCAGTACTTCAAGTCTACAGGCTCACATAAGACGTCTTCACAGTACGAGTAAAACTTTAGACAAGTTATGTCTCTCAAATCCGAAAGTGCAAAAAATAGAAGCCGAAAGCACGTTACCAATACCGGTATTAGAAGAATTAAAGATGGGAAATTTTGAATGGCATGACGTCTCTCCCTCTCGATCCCATCATGGTAAGGAACGTGAAATATATTAAATAAATAATTAATGTGTTGGTCCGGGCCTTCTTTCAAGAAGAGACCATCTGGCGTTTAACCAGGCAGTTCGTGAGAGACGGACGATTGGCTATACGAGTCACTAACATCGTGGCTACTAGGTGGTAGTGTTCTGCATTGTCCCGCTCGGATCTGTTACCACCACCGTACTTGTCCCTGCTGCAATAACATCAGTGCTTGTCACTGTCGTGTTCCGGTTTTAGAGATAGTGTGCCGGTAAACTATTGCATGTGCCCAGCCACAAGGATAACAACGCAACATTAACACCGATGATATCTATAGGCGATGGTTTTTTCTTTTCACCAGGGGAGACATCTGCTTATATACTATATGTTATAAAAAAATAACTTACCTGCGCTGCTTTCCCCGCCAGTAGAGTAACTGTCCTCAATACAGGAATTTTCGTACAACTTGGTATCCTCTATTTCAGATTTTTGATTTAAAAAGTAGTCTATTTAACCTCGGTCTAAAACAAGCTCTTTCTAAATACCATCAAATTCGATTAAGCGGATATTGCTTACCAGTGTGCGTTAATACCAGCGTCATGCTAACGCACAGTATTTATTTTAAATTATTAGGTTTCTGCAGTCCTCCGCGATGTAAAATTTTACTGTGTGTAAATTTCCTACTCCGCCGTTCGCGCAATGTTTTAATAAGGGGTCCAAAGTTTTTCTTCACGTATTAATTATAGATATACAAACACTCATTTTAAATACAATTAGATTTAACGTAAAACGCACGATGGTTTCTCTAAAATTCAAATATTTTAATGCATTTTTTGTAAATTTTCCTTTATGAAATTACTGTGTGTTTTTCAGATTCTGATTCGGATTATGAAGAAGTAGCAGTTAATCGAATAATTCAATCGCCTGTTTGGGATTATTTTCAGAGAAATAAAGACAAAAGTAAAGCTAAATGCAATATTTGTTCAAAAACTTTGAAATATAATTGTGGCAGTACTTAAAGCTTACAGAATCACTTAAAAGCGATTCATAAAAAAGAGTTTATAGATGTGTTAGTCGTTACAGAAACACAAAAATAATCTCATTAGAATATTCAAAACGCGTTACCAGAAGTAAAAATAAAGTTAAATTCTACTTACGAATATGTCGATTACACGTGTTCGTCCGGGCTTCTTTTGAAGAATAGACTAACTGCTGTTCTGTCAGCCAGGTCATAAAAGGCGATCGATTGGCTATACATGTCACTATCATCATGATTACTGGGTAGGAGGTAGGGTTCCGCAACGTTTCGCACGGGTATTCAGTTTTAGTTTTAATTTGTGGTGGCTTGCGTTAGGGTTTTTCAAACATTTGTAATATTGTCTTTTATAACATGTCATGCATAGGTTAATTAAATAGATTACTGCTCAATTATTTGCGTAGTTAACTAATTAGGGCCAGTGAAAGTGCTTCATGAAATATGTATAGATAGAAATACATGAAAAAATAAAGATCATATTATTTAACAATGACAAAGAGAAGAGGACCTAAAATGCTCCTTCAAAAAGATTAAAAACCTATTAACAATTAACAACTAATCAATATTTAGACGTAGTCTGGGCCCATAAATCAACGGAAGAGTATTAGAAGGGTTTATGAGTAGTATATACACGTCGTGCAATTACCAAAGTTTTTGAAATGTAGTCTACATGCCTCTGAGTAAAGTCATTGTATATAAACAAATAAATGTTTCCCATAACTTGCTTGTTTAATTCCGAAAACACATGTCGTTATTTTCAGTTTATTAATTGATTACATAATTTTATCTTTTAGCTTTACTTTTAATACGTCCGTCAAAGATTTCTATTTACTAACTTACTACGCATAAATTTATCTTTTAGCGTTACTTTAACTGCGTCCGTAAAATACTTCTATGTACAGCTTACTAGGTATGCGTCATGTCGCATGTGTTCCACTAAAATGCAATGCAATGCGTCTACGTCAAATCTCGTTGGATGAAACGTGTAGCGCAATAAAATTCACAACGGTTACGGCTTTTTGGACAATTTGTTATTTTAACGAAATGAAACACAACTCTTGCTTAGCATAGCTTCTCTAGCACGTTATACATTAAACTCTCTAAAATCCATCCTGTGATATATGATAGGTTGGTGAACGACACGCTATAGAATGTATGTGTTAAACAGAACATATCTCAACTTTATTAAAATACATAGTTCAAACAGACTAACTCAAACAACAAGCTTTATCGTGTCAGTTTTAAACATTGCACCGAGAATAGAAGGGTGTTTGCTAAATTCGTGTGTGTCAATTTCTAAAATTGGTTTGAAGCTATATTACTGTTATCGAGAATTTTTCATAGCATATGGTTATATCTTATTAACAGAAAATTTGTCTGCTTACTTGCTGTTTAGTGTTATAAATCATAGCGTCATATACTTATTATCAAACGCTTTATTGTTAGAACGGCTAGCGACCCTGCCCTCGTAACTAATGGAGATTGGAGTCTCTCGCATGTTTCTTTTCACACCATCTTACGTATTCCCGTCGCATTAGCGTCGGTGATTGTCACTGCCTTGTTTATGATCAAGACGGAGGCTTGAAAGGGAAGATTGGTAAACTAATGCATGTCGCATTAAATAGGCTGTAATTTGATAATAGATTATTTATTTAACCTGCTATTCGGATGAGACCGCACCTTTAACATCTCTACTGCTTATAAGCAACGCCCATCTCTTTCCATGGAGAGTACAATCTTCGTATTTGCAATTGTATGTAAGCCATATTCAGTACTTTGTTGTTCCGTTTAGGTTCTTCGATATGGAACAGCTGGATTGTCCAATGTCCATGACTATTACTGTTCGGTTCGGTTTGAATTATTTGGATCTAAAAAAACGAAACATCGTGATTAATAATTTGTTCAGATTGTAATTAAAGAGCATAAAAAATTACCTTTTCAGCCATGTGCATGTGTTATAAATATCGTTTTACAAGACTGTGTTTAAGTAATGTTTTTATTTTTAGGAGAAGTATTAAAATTTGAAAATACAAAAAAGAACTTGGTCTACGGTGGTCATAAATTTTTCCTGAGGAGAAGAATTCGAGCTGGACAAAGATGGGTGTGTACGAGATTCCCGAAATGCAAGGCTTACCTCGTCCTTAATAAGAAGAATCGCATCTTGCATTGTAACATCAACCACTTCCATGAGACAGCGATGCACAGATACATCAATGGGATGTACGCTGCTTGGATGAGTTAATTAAGGCGCCATTTTTACATAAATAATAACACATAGATAAATGAAAACCCCTTGGAGCGCCGGACAATTTTTGTAAAAATAAACCATCTATCTTCATATTAGGCAGTTTGGAAAAGGTGAAAGATTGGTCAAACATATAATTGTCGTTGTGACTAGAGAGTTCTTTAATGCCTTTCTTTTTATTTTCCTTATCCGAGTTTGTTACCACCGGCTTACTTTTCCCTGCCACACATATGGCATTATACCTTATGACATAATATCTTTGGTGTCTATAGGCGATGGCTATTTTTTCCATTGATCTGATAATTACGATAACGTAATCCGCTGGTAGAATCTAACTAACAATCGATTTCAAATCAAGCGAAGCTTCACGTAACAGCAAGTCTGAAATATATTCTAAATTTTTAATTAAAAAATATCCTAATATATAAAATTATGTGTTGCGTAACATTTCATTTAACTTAACCTGAATTGGAACACAAAAGGGATAAGTACTGATACACGTTTTTGCCATTACATGTTTGACCTAATGTGACCTAATTCTACCAACAGCCAATGGCGGAAAGGTAGATAGACTATTATTCAAAAGTTGATCTGCAATTTGGGGAAACATTTCCTTATGTGATAAATGTGTTCTACGTCAGGGACTGTCTGCTAGACAACGAGACGTTGTCCAATGAACAAACACAGGCACGCCATGGGCCTAACATACAGTCCACATGTTTTTTTAACTACACTCATTTTGATTCAACCTGTCCATCATCTGTACCATAATCTAAGTATAAAGGTTTTAAAACCAAACCATAAAGCGGCCATATTGTAATTTCTAATCAGTCAGATACACTTAGGTGATTTCAATTCAACCGTTCCATAATGTGTTCCGTATTCAGGTTTTACAACCATAGTAATTTTGCTGCCATGATTTCATTTTCAGTCAATCAGATCGACTTATGTGATTTTAATTCAACGATTTCATAATCTGTTCCGTAATCTGAATATGCAGGTTTTAAAACCAAAGTAATTTTACTGCCCCGTTTTTATTTTTTGATCAGTCTGATCCATTTAATTGATTTTTAATTCAACCGTTACATTGTCTGTTCCATAATCTGAATATTCTGATTTTAGACCAAAGTAATTCTTCTACCACATTTTCATTTCCAATCAGTCAGAACTAATCACATAAGTGATTTTAATTCAACCATTCCATAATCTGTTCCAAATTTTCGCGGCCTTATTTTATCACTAATCGATTATAACAGAATTATGTTTTTATTAATAATATCATACTATACATATCTACGAATATCCGTAGCATGTTATACTTCATTTTTTTAATTCATGAATCAATTGTAAATACCTATTTGTCACTAATAAAACATTACCTATGTTTTATTAGTGACAAGTTACTAAGTCTTAATTTATTTAATTTTTTGCTTAATTTATTTTTAAGATTTTTACTTACATAATATCAATCACGGCAGCATGGACTTATTTTATGTAAACTATATTAAGGGAATAAAATATATTTGAATAAAAAATGGAGTTTTTATTAATTTCGATTGCTCATCTTTATTAATTTTTTATAGATTTTTTTTATAAGTTTCTTCTAAGCTTCTAATTATAAGCTTCTAACCTTCTAATTAGTGATAGTTTTTCTTTTAACTTCATTATATTTACTACTACCACGATTTTTCCCACCCCCAAAGCCAACCGTTTACTTGTAGAGGGGGGGGAGGGGTGACACTTGACTCTAACAAAAATTAGCACTTGAAAGCTTAATATTTTACAAACGAGTGCATTAATCGAAAACTTATTTTCATAAACTTGCAATATTTTTTAAAACCCTATCCAACGATACCCCACACATGGGGGTACGTGAGAACAAAATAACATACCCACTTTACATGTAGGGTACCTTGAAAAAAAATATTTCAAGATTTTATGTTACCACTTTGTTGATGCACTTTGTTGATGTGACTAATATTCGTGCCAAATAACAGCTTTCTAGTAATGAGGATCTCTGAGCTATTGTGCGGACGGATGGACGGACATAGCGAAACTATAAGAATTCTTAGTTTATTTCCGAACCCTAAAAAACGATGAGTAGTATATACCGTATATCAACTAGTAGGGATTTTATGATATTTACTTTTTTTACGCAGGATTTCTAAATAACTGTATAAATTCAATAGATGTAGCACGCATGTCGCCATTATTTTCACGTTCTCCATGTTCGTGTGCGAATGTCAAAATGATTCACCCACAAATGTGTGAGCAATAAAGTTCGCGACGGCACTCGTATACGTCGAATATTCGTCGAGTGACGAGGCGAATGGCGAACACGGATGTGTAAATGCGGTATTACATACTCTGTGGTTTCTATGAAAATGACTTCAAGATGACGTTTTACCACGGCGTGACGTAAGTCTTGAATATTTGCGTTCGTTTTCACGTGACTTGATGTCTATTTTTGCCGAATTTATATCCTAAAAATATTATGAAACATTATCTTTTATTTATTTCTTTATTTATTCATCAACAAAAAATCCACAGCATATCACAATAAAATTAATCGTTGTATAAAATCACATCATAAGCCAATTACGGATTTTCATTTTGTAGTGACAAAACTTATTTAGAGTTAAAATATATTGGCAAAATTTTTATATAATAAAAATTGAATTAAAATAATTGAAATTAAAACCAGAATTACAATAGAAATTGAATTAAAATAATACAGAAAATAAAATAACTAACTAATAAGACATAAAAAAAATTAAAACAAAACAAAATTAGGTAATAACTTAAGATTAAAATTTAAAAAATAATAATAACACAAAAATCATGTATAAAAGAAATACAAAATGATGCGGGAAGAAAAATAAAATAGATATTAAGATTGACGTACCTATTATTTGCCTGCAACTGTTTGGTATGCGCGTGAGTGCGTCGTCAATTTTGCATGCAAATAAAGAAAGGTTTACATGTTGCAGATACAAATGTGCAGATGCAGATCTTTTATAACGAATGTTTCAGTTTTGTTATCTCCAATCATATTTAATTGTTAAAAACTATAATATATCCGATTTATTTGTATTGGACACAAGCCTATTGTCCGAAAAGGGCAGACGCCCTTTGTTTTTATCTTCTTGAAGTGTGAAAAGCTATAATAAATTAGACGTGGTCCCACAAACAATTTTTTTTTGATTAATAACAAGCTGAATTTTTATGAACAGCTTCGTTTTGACGAGTCAACCATCTTTTCTATCTTCGAAAAATCTCGAATCGGGTAACTAATAAAGATAGATAAAAAAAAATTTTAGAGTGTCGGAGTCCGACATTCTTAAAGTCGGGCTTCTCTTAGTCCGACAGTCGGACTAAGAAAAATTTCCACTTTATGTGTAGGACAAAGTTATTCTTGAATTACAATAATAATTAACAACCTGTTGTGAAAAAATTAGATTGTTTTTAAATTGATCAATATCAATTGAATAATCTCAATTGAATGGATCCGCCAAATACCAGCTTGAGTTTTCTATCGATCGTCGAGGCGCACAGATACTAGGCATCGCCATATGGTGGACGTTCCACGTACCCGAACAAAGCGGTTTGACTCGACATTCTTGATCCGAACCGTAAGGGACTGGAATATGCTTCCTGAGTCTGTGTTCCCTGACGGGTACAACCTGGGGATCTTCAAGAGAAGAGTAAACAGGTACCTTCTAAGGAAGCGCGTTCCATCTTAGGCCGAATCTTAGCTTACCATCAGGCGAGATCGGGGGTTTCCCTATTGACAATAAAAAAATGTCATCATTCCGAAACTTTAGAGTGGAGGACTAGTCAGAAAAACCGTCGAATGTGTTGGACAAAAGTTTCATCGTGTTTTTCATAATATAATCAAGCTATTAAAGTCGAAAAATAATAATTATTATTAATAAATATTTTTCCTACACCGAATCAAAATTTTCAAAGCCCCATAACTTTGGGTATTAGTTACCCGATTCGAAATTTTTCGAAGATAGAAAAGATGGTTGTCTCGTCAAAACGAAGCAGTTCACAAAAATTCAGCTGGTTATTAATCAAAAAAAAAAGTTTTGTTCGTGGGACCACGGTCTATATATTCTATAAACCGTTTGAGAAAAAGGAGATGAAAACATTTTTTTACACAATTATATTATATTAGCTGCTGCCTGCGATTTCGACCGCGCGGACTTCGTTTACTCCGCACAGCTCCTCCCCCGTAGGTGCCTATATGTTTACCCGATCTGTCAGTAATATTAGTGCAAAATTTGAAGTAAATCTATGCAGTACTTTTTGAGTTTACCTCGGACATACATACAGACAAACAGATAAACAGATAAAACATACAAAAATTCTAAAAACTATATTTTTGGCTGCGATATCGATTGTAGATCATTCCCCAAGTATTCGTTTAAAAAAATATTCAATGTACAGTTTTGACTTTCCTACGATTTTATTATATGTATAGATATAGATATAGAATCATACGATTTTCGATTCTTTAACCGCTTTCCTTAAAAGATGAATACTCGTTTTAATGTTTTTACCTGAACAAATTACACGAATCGATCTAACACCAAAGTTAGCAAATTACTTGTTTGTGATATCGGTCAACGAAACTAACACATAATTATTATATAGATACTGAAATGTATTTGAAAAAGACAAATTGGTAATTAATTCAATGATTGCATCAATGCATCACAGAGGAACGTCGTCAATGAAGACCCACTAGACATTGCTCCTTTTCCTAGATGTGGGGCCTAAGGGCAACCTACTTCATATTTACGTAACAAGTAGGGTCCGGTGCTAGTGCTATGTCACTTATCCATTTATGTAACAAAAGGTTAATTTCATTGAGCATATGTTATAAAATGACGTCAATTTACATTCAGCGTAAGGCATTTTTAAATCGTATTTAGCGTATTCTTCTATATTGTATCGTATACGTATTCGTCGAAATCTGTTTTAGTATGTAGTTTCGCCGAATACTCGAAGATGTAAAATTCTTTTTTTATTGTTTTTTTTTTAATTTGGTTTGGTAAATTCTATTTTTGTTTTAAAGGGTATACTTCCCAAGTGGTTCTATTTTAATTTGGTGACTATATGTTGCAGAGTCCAGGAGATACAGGAAATGGGATGTTAGTTGTTTGCGGTTTTACTGCGATTATATTATCTTTATAAACTGACGCTGCTCATTGTATATGATCTGATTTAAAAATTTCCAGCGACATGTTAACATATTTTTTATCTTCACGCCAGTATCCCCGAAGAGATAGGCAGAGGTACAACCTGTGCACCCACGATTAGCCGAAGACTCTTACGGCCGGTTTCTGAAACGCAAATTAATTTTAACAGGCAATTAATCTGTGTTGAACATATTTTTTACAAACAAATGGTCCGTTGTACACAGATTAATAGCTTATTAAAATTAATTTTGCGTTCATTTAAATTAATCTGCGTGGAACATACTTTTTACAAACAAATGATCCGTTGTACGTAGATTAATTGTTTATTAAAATTAATTTTGCGTTTCGGAAATCGGCTGTTAGCACCACAATGTGATAGGTGGCAAGCCTATTGTCAACCGGGCACTTATTTAATTCCGGCCAAAGATGTTTTTATCAAAAATCTGAAAAAAAACACATTTTTGAATTGCCAGACCCCGGGAATCAAACCATGTGGCCAACACCGACACCGGACCACTAGACCACAGAGAGGATGACATCCAGGGTCCCGGATTCGATTCTCGGGTCAGGCAATTCAAAAATATGTTTTTTTACTTTTCTGATAAAAACAACGTTGCCTGGGATTGGAAATTGCCCGGTTGGCGATAGGCTTGCCACCTATCACATTGTGGGACCAAGTATCTTAGGCTAATCGTGGGTACACTTTTTATATCTATGCCTATCTCTCGAAGATGTGGGCGTGAAGATACTTTTTATGATATCGGTATTATTGATTATTTGCTTGTTTTTATAATCTGACAATGTGTTTTTGTTATAGCCAACTTAATACGCATGGCTAACGGAAAAACTTGGTTGGAGTTTGACGGATACACAATGTTCTTTAGGTACAGAGTGAAGATGGGACAAAAGTGGGTTTGTACCAATTATCCTCGGTGCAATGCATTTCTGTGCGTCGACCAGGATTACAAGATTGTTACCGGGAATTATGAACATAATCACGATAGGAGGAATTTGTACCAGTGTTCGAATGGTGAATATGTTCAGCACAAACGTGGGAAATCAAAGATATTAGAAAAATTTAATGTGTTTTAGAACTAATTTGCAAATAAGTATTGGTTGTAGTATCGTGACTGTAGAGATCTTAGGCACAAACAAATATGTAGAAAAGTCAATTTACATACAGAAAGTGCCCGAGCAACGCACACATAAATACCTCTCACCGACACGATATCTCGGAATATTTGGGAATAATACAAGTGCGAGTGCCACCTGCAAAGCAATATCAATAATCAATGGATTATTATAAAAATGCTTATAATTGATCCCGAGTCTTCAAACTAACTTCTTGCCAAATTTCATTAAAATTGGTTTAACGGTTTAGCTATAAAATCGCAACAGACTTTTGCATTTATACTGGAAGTAAATACTTCCTGCATGCAATGCATACTAAGTATGTTGGGACCAGTGCCTTTGCTATTAGCTCGGGAATTCTGGCTTGAAATAAGTGTGGACTGTGTTTTGAAGTAATATAATAATTGCACAATACAAAGATAAGTTAAAGTAATAAGTTGGTTGCAAATGAATGATTTGCAATATTTAAATTTGCCTGTTGTATCGTTGTGACGTCACTGCCGCTACTGTTGGACATCAATATTATTCGTATGTCAACCTTACGTATGGCAGCGACTTGACCAAGTATGTACAAGCGGTAAATATATGACGTAAAAGAGCGTCATGTGATTTCTCGTCACATCAAAATCAATTTCATTGATTTTACTGTTGCGGCAGGCCAAGAGATGTTCTATTTCTTAAAGTTACGCAATCATGACATTGAAGATCTTTCGTTGTGCAAAATTCCATCTGCAGAAAAGGCATCTGAATTGAGACCGCAAGAACCATCGTGTAGTCAAACTACTGCACCGTCCGCCATTTCACTAGATACCCTTCACTTTAAACTTATTCCTGTTTATATATATGTACCATATTAACAATTTGTTATTAATACTTTAAAATGTCATCAGTCACACTTTAACAAAATTTTATATTTCGTTAAATGTCACAACTTAAGTCATGATATTGACAGTTGACACTTGTCACCAGTGATGTGTAATGTCATTGGTTAACACTCAACAGTCTAAACTTATTGATCATAGACAATTTTTCTTTGTTTTATTTGCTCCTTTATTAGTGTGCAGTCCAAAGAGTATAGAAATATTATTTTATTTAATATGTGCAGTCTTAGTGGGCAGTCTAGTATTTTTTCTTTTTTAACCTGTAGTATAGACTACGAGTGGAATATCAGATAAATTAATATGTTTTTTTTGTCATTTAGTACCTAGTATAATTTTAGTTAGTAATCAAGTAAGCATTGTAACAACTGGCAGGACAACAGTCCTGTACGTTTCATTGTTGCCAGTGAATTATTTTTAATTCCAAATTATAAATATTTATTATTAATATATAATTTTAATATTATTATTTTATACGTATATTTAATATTATTGTATTTTATTATTTATTCTTGTCATATTTTTTATAAACATGTCAGATTTTTCCTTTCATACAGCTTCTGATGGTTTTTCATCTGACGATAGTTATGATTCGTTACTTTCAGCCGACACACTTTCTGATACATTACGCAGTAGCTTTTGTGTCAGTACTTCATCATTTAATGTCTGTCATATAAACTGTCAAAGTATACCATCTCACTATTCGGATTTACTCGAGGCTTTCTCTCCGGGTGTAGCATATGCAATCTTGATTTCAGAGAGCTGGCTCAAACCAAATCTTGATTCCACTTGCTATTCTCTTCCCGGGTACGTCCTGATTAGGAATGACCGCATTGGTAAGGGTGGTGGTGGAGTCGCGGTGTATCTGCGTAATGAGTTTAAATTTAGAATAATTTCATCCTCATCAAGCACTTACTCGGGCTCAGCAGAGTATCTTTTTATCGAGATTATTATAAATAGTATCAAAATCGCACTTGGTGTAGTTTACTGTCCTCCTGGCTCAGATTACTTTACAAGTCTCGAAAACGCATTAGATATGATTTCTATAGATTATACCCACACCATTATAATGGGCGATTTTAACACTGATTTAATAAAAAATTGTTAAAGGTCTCAACGGCTCCGTGATCTAGTTATGTCAGCTCACCTGTCAATCCTGCCCTTAGAGGCAACACATAGGAATATTCATACTGCGGATACTTGGCTAGACTTGATCTTGGTATCCTCTCTCAACCATGTCATTAAACATGGTAGCATTATTGCTCCTGGTTTTTCGTTGCATGATCTGATTTTCGTTTCATATAAAATTAAGCCTCCTAAACGTGTCCCTGTAACTGTGATGATGCGCAACTTTAAGAAAATTAACTGGGAATTTTTACAGAACGATGTTGCGTGCATTGACTTTAAAAGTTTTTATGAGGCAAGCGACATTGACACTAAAATCACCATTCTAAATTCTGCTATAATGAATTCGATAAGCATGCACCTCTTAAGCTGACTAAATTAAAGCGACCACCTGCTTCTTGGATTTCAACCGCAGTTCGTTCGACGATGACTAAACGTGACAGGGCTTTCAGAAAATGTAAGAGAAATAAGACCGATATAAATTGGGGAGCTTATAGAGTTCCTCGTAATAGATGTAATCAGATGGTCTGGACTGCAAAGCGTAAATTTATTCACGATAGCATAAATGATTCTTTCACACCAGAAATTTGGAAATTTTTAAAGTCCATTGGCCTAAACAGCAAAGTTTCTTCATTTGACGTAGATCAATTTCCTCTAGATGTACTAAACAAACAATTCACTGATATAGAGCCACTAGACCTTAAAATAAAATGTAATACCTTACCTTTCCAAAATCCTGGAAGCAGTTGCTTATAAACAAGTATCTGCTTATATTTATAACAATGATATTCTTAGTCCCTTTCAATCCGGCTTTCGCCCTGGTCATTCCACCGCTACTGCTTTACTGAAGGTAACAGAAGATATCAGGGAGGCTATGGAAAATAAGTTGGTCACAGTTCTTGTTTTGATTGATTTTTCTAACGCCTTTAATTCTGTTGACCATGACATCTTATTATCCATACTGAAATTTTCATCAACAGTACTGAATTGGTTCTCTACTTACCTCCGTAAACGTCATCAGGCTACTCGTTGTGGTCAATCTCTCCCTGGATGGCTTGAATTGGTAGCTGGAGTACCACAAGGTGGTATTTTATCCCCACTGCTCTTTTCTATCTTTATTAATTTTCTTACGCGGTTGCTACATTGTCCATTCCACTTTTACGCTGACGACCTGCAGCTCTACGAGCATACCAACGTAAATGATTTGGGGCGTACAATATCTAAAATGAATGGTGTCCTAGAAGAGTTAAGGATCTGGGCCACAAAATTTGGAGTTAAAGTCAATCCATCGAAGTGTCAAGCGATCATAGTCGGTAGTCAGCGACAGTTGGTTAAGGTTGACATGGATGCGATTCCCCCAATAACATTTAATAATAACACAATTAAATTCAATTCTATTGTTAAGGACTTAGGCATTCACATTGATAGTAATCTCAATTGGTCGTTCCATACTGCTGAACTATGCCGAAAGGTTACGGGTACATTAAGGTCCTTAAATCGTCTCAGAAACTTTTTACCTTATAAGACTAAAGTTTTATTAGTTCAAACTCTTATATTACTCCTTATGGACTATGGAGACGTTTGTTTAACGAATATTTCTACCGACCTTCTTGTAAAACTTGAGAGGCTTGTAAATCTATTCGCTTTATATTCTGTTTACGTAAGTTCGACCGAATCTCTTTTTACCGTAACCAGCTTCAGTGGTTAACAATTGCTGAACGCTCTTGAGTACCTTGTATACCATACTTTTCAATCCTCTGTCACCGCAATACTTAAAATCGAAATTCCAATTTATCTCCAACACGCATAATTTAAATCTTCGATCTACCGATACGCTGACTTTAGCCATTCCCCTACATCGCTCTAATTTTGTCTCAACATCATTTACAGTGCACGCCTCGCGGCTGTGGAACAATTTACCACTGTCGTTGCGACAGGCTGATAATAAGTTCCAGTTTAAAAAGCAACTTAAAGCTCACATGCTGAATCGCAAGTAATTTCATGTTACGTAGCTATATGGTTTATACGCATTCCATTTTATTTTTAATTCTAATAACTGAAGTATTATAATCTAGTATATGCAAATTTGACATGATTTTATACATTTGTATATGTATGTATATGCATATGCTTATGTATGTATGTGTATCTATCTATATATGTATATGAATATTTAAATATGTATGTATGATGATAATAATAAAATATATAAAGTTCAATGGCACCTTCACACCGTCATTCTGTTGGCCCAAAGATTGACTGGTGGATAATGCCAACAGGCATTAAGTTCGCCTTTTGTACGAAAATGTATGTTTTTGGTGTACAATAAAGTTAAAAATAAATAAATAAAGTATGGACTGAAATCTCATTACTTAATCGATGTGATGTTGATTACAAATTGTTATAAAATAAAACAACAATAGTTTTACGTAAACTTTTTTCCTATGCTCCTTGGTAAGAATCGAAATAGAATTAGAATTCTATTGTCTTTTGCTTCTTCTACTTAAAATAGGTCGCTTTCTAATTATAAATATCACTTATTAACTTTAAGGCCAAAAAGCAATCACTAGGATGGATTTCTGGTTGAAATTAGACTATTAATAAAAACAATAAAATCTCTTCTGAGTTTAACAATACATATTAACTATAAACAAAGTAGTATAAATGTGTATATTGTGATGTAAGTTATGTGTGTTGGGCTTGGACGGGAATTTTAAAAAAATATTTTTAATAAAGGTATAATATATTTTAGATTTACTACAACATAAATTTCAAAAAGTTCAGATTAAAACTATACAAAATCAAAGATCAAGATAAAAATTAAGTGACTAAATCTACTTTCCGCGATGGAGATTCAGATTCCAGTGATCGGTGGTGGTCCCTGGCTCTCGGTATCGGGGAGATCACCCATGATTGCTTCTTCATCACTTCTTGTAAAGTGTTTCGCAACTCTATTGTTAATTGTTACCAAATCAATGCAAAGGGCTGTCAAAAGTTCGAAAGTTGTCGTATGGCTATATCGTGTCATGTATGTCAATTGAATGATAGATATTGTGTGTAAATTTGTTTGTCTAATGCTTTATTGTACACAAAATATTGACATAAGAGAAAACAAACTAAAACAGTACAAAAGACGAGCTTATCCCTAATAAGAGATATCTTACAGCTAACCCACGACAGTGAAATATAACGTAAAAAGAGAACAAGTAGACAATGTACAATATTAATTAAAACAAAAAACTAACTTTAAATCAAAGGTAGTCTGGCATTTGGGCCCGCTAAGGATTTGACATTTATACATATTTTATTCAGTCATTTGGGCACGAAGTAAAAGTAGATTTTTGTACAATCGAATGAAAAAATGTCCTTTATTTTAAATTAAAACAGTGATATTTTGTACTCGGCATTGAAAAATCAATAGTGTCCTAAATATTAAAGTAATAATTAAATAAAATACACAAATTAGAACTTATAACTGATTTAAAATCAAGTACTACATATAAAAAAGTTATTTCATACTTAATTATTTGCAAACGTATGCTTAATAAGTCTGCCAGAATCATGAAGTTTGGCAGTTAGTAGTCTCTGCCTACTGCGAATATAATGTTTGTCTGTGTGTACATACGCATGTAATAATTTGCTTTTAGGTGCAAAATTACAATAGAATATCCTGATACTATATTTGACGTATGGTGACAATCTTTGTTTCCAAGCTTTTGAAATTACTATTTTAATATTTTAAATTAATTAGTCGTAATAACTGAAAATTAAAAAACGAACACAATCAAATCACTTTACTGTGTATAATTTGTAAAGTAACAAAATCAATCGTCAGACATATGCTAATAAGAACTAAATCGAAATCAGTTCACCCATTTGGAGTGATGCTTTAAGCAAACATACGTTAAAGTGTTAATATTATGTTATAAACACTTATACGTTAAACTTATGAACCGAAGGGTGTTACACGATTTTTTTTGCGTCGGAGGTAAAAAATAAGGTACGGTAAAAATAAGGTAAATGTAAAAGAAAGCAAAGTATTTTCTAACTAACTGTACTTAAATTCAAAAAGAACAATGAAAATTAAATGTGTCCTGTCGACAGATTTATTTAACCGTTTACACATTTTTTTTAATGTATATATCATAAGATAGCTAACAAGCAAATGGGTCTCGTCATCGTGATGGAATGAGTCAACCATCGACTATAGACACCAAATAAGTTAATGATGCGTTGCTATCTTGTGGCGAGGTCTAATGCCACATGCATAAGTTTACCGGCCACCTTACCCTCCAAACCGGAACACGACAGCGACAAGCACTTACACTATTGCGGCAGGAATAAGTAAGGCGATGGTACCAGACTCGGGCGATACAATGCAGAACTCTACCACCTAGAAGCCACGATGGTAGTTACTCGCATAGCCAATTGGTCGCCTTTTACGACCTACTTGGCAGAACGGCAGTTGGTCTGTTCTCCAAAAGAGTAAAGAGTAAAATTCTCCAAAAGAGTAAAATTCTCCAAAAAAGTATGAAATACCCGGACGAGGCGTTGCGAATAGTAGTCACAACGGTAGTGATAGGATTAGCCAATCGTTCCTGGCAAAATGGCAGATAGTATTACTATTATGGCAAAATGGCAGATAGTATTACTATTATGGCAAAATGGCAGATAGTATTACTATTATGGCAAAATGGCAGATAGTATTACTATTATGGCAAAATGACAGATAGTAGTACTATTCTCTAAAGGAGGTCCGGACCAACCGGTAATACGTAAACAAGCGTTTCAAATCTGGCCTGTTATTTTTGTTGTGATTGCAGGGTACTGCACAGACAGCAAGCTAGTCTAGTTTACATATTCATATAAATATTCACGTGACAAATTACACTTACCCCAAAGTAAGCAATTTATTTGCTTGTGTTATGGGTGTTAGTCAACGATACTAATACATAGAAATACATATATAAATACTGGAATGTATGTAATAAACACCGGAACCTGGAAATACAAACATTTATGCTCATCACACAAATGCTTGTCCCCGTCGGGGATCGAACCCGAGCCCCGTCGATTGCGTGGTAAGGGTCGCAAACCACTCGAAGACCGGGGCGGTGAAATCAAACATAATCAAGAGTAGTAAATATGTTTTATGTAAGACCAGAACCAACATATTATTGCATGCTGTGAAGTGACGGTGCCACTATATAGGTACCAAAAAAATATAGAGGATTATTTAAAAAAAAAATGTAGAACAGCTTTGGACAATAATTTTTCACCTATTTTCGCAAAAAGGTTAAAAATTATTATCCAACTCAGTTATTACATATTTAAGTGATTTAATCTCTCTCGCGTCTGTTGTCTAGTGGTCTGGCGTTGGCGTTAACTACCTGAGGTCCCGGGTTCGATTCCCAGGTCGGACAACTTAGAAAATGTGTTTTTTCAGTTTTCTGATAAACACAAATTTGCCCGGGATTGGAAAGTACCCGGTTGGCGATAAGCTTGCCACCTTTGTGGGACCAAGTATATTCGGCTAATCGTGAATGCACTTGTGGTACGTCCTCTGCCTACCTGTTCGGGGATACGGTTGTGAAGATACTTTTTTTAAGTGATTTAATGATTAAACTTTTTTAGCTCAAGTAATCACAATGGCGAACGGAAAACAGAACCTTTTATATGGTGGCTATACATTTTTCTTCCGGTATTGTGTAAAGATGGGACAAAAGTGGGTATGCACTCATTATCCGCGATGCAATGCTTATATATGGGTGGACGCCAATCTCTACATCACTAAACGCAGGACCCAACATCAACACGAGCAGAAAGAATTAGTTCAATGCCCTGATGGGACATACATAAAAAAATGCGGAATTAAAATTTAAAATAAATGTAATTGTAAATTTTTATACTTATTTAATTTTTTTTGGGATGAAACGTATCGTGCCACTAACCTCCTATATATATATAAAAAAAATTAAACACAGGAAAACTTCAACAACCGACTTTTAACCAAATGTAAATGGGACCAACGAAAAGTATACCCTGCCCTACCTTATTACGTCGAGATGTGATGAAAACTTGATTTTCAAAAATCGGGGTGAAACCCATGTTAGATTAAGGAAACACTCTCATGTCAAAAAGAAAGCTGCACATTCCCGATTTTTGAAAATTTTCAGTTTCCTTTGTGAGCGGTTAAAAATTTAGCATGATATTTCCATACAATACTCATACCTGTTTCCCGCGACTCGCTTCGCCATGCTGACACACATTACTTCTTTTTCTCTTTCGGGTAAAAGTTTATTGTAAAAATGTTACTCAGTTATAATGTTGTTACGTACTTCGGGTTCATAATTGTAAGAAAATACCACTTATATTAAATCCGTGTATTTATAATACAGATACACAAAACAACACAACGTAACACTCAAGTACTCTGATTAATACTAGTCACTCACTGTACTGTCACTGAACTTAATTGACTACACAATAGAACACGCTCTCGCTTCGCACGGGTCACTTTAAATATCGCTCTCGATCGCTTGATAAAAACTGCCCTGTATTTGTCAACACATCTCTATTTATACCCAGGGTAAAGTTCTACCCGGTTCTAGAAAAATCTAAATGTATCGGGAAACAATGAATCACTTCTTATTACTTCTTATTGTAAACAAGTTATGACTCATAAATCCTAGTACACGCTACTTTCAACCTTATGCCATATACCACAAAGTCCATTATAGCATAGCTTAGGTCAACTATTTGTTTGTCAATAGGAGTAGCTATCTCTTTCTTTTATTTCTAGATCTCTCCAGCGTTCCAATTCTACACGTTTCTAGATTATTCGTAACAATATATAAGTTTAGTAATATTACTGAAGTAATTACAATTATCGATCTAACCTTAATATAAGCAAATTATTTGCTTGTGATATGGCTGTTAGTCAACGATTGAAATACATATATAAATACTGAAGTATATTTAATATACACCCAAACCCTGAAATACAAATATTTGTGGTCATCACACAAAAACTTGTTCCCGTCGGGTATAGAACTCAAACACTATCGATTGCATACTCGGAATCGCTAACCACTCAACTAACGGGAACTTACAAGATGTAGCTTTATATTTATGAAAGAATTTGTTCAATTAGTCTAGTAGGCACTTTTTTATCCATTGGCATTCTTTGGCACCTTGCTGTGAAATTTTGTGGCGCCTCCGCGTCGCTATTCCGCGGCCAGTGTTGTCTCCAAATTTAGGGTAAAAAAATAAGTTGGATGGGATTGTTTCCGGGGTTTTTATCCTCAAAGATATTTTAGGGATTTTGGGTCTCCATGTAGATTTTTTTTGATGAAAAACTAAAGAAGTTGTTTTATATAATTTTTGAAAAAAAAATCCACCAAAATCGTTACGAAAACAGAGGATGAATGAAGTTATTTACTCGCTGATTTTAATGTATGACCACGCAAAATTTTTCGTCAGTATAATTTTTTGTTAAAAATATAATTCTATATATGTATAGAGTAGTATCTAAATTTCATTACGTTTTCAGGTTTTTCAGGAATATTCGTCACCATGAGCAATTCGAAGATACGTTTCTCATATAGAGGATATCTTTATTATAATAAAAACAAGAGTTCGCGGTGGGATTGTGTGTCTTACCCAAGATGTAAAGCCTTTGTGGTCCTGCACTTAGACGAATGTAACGAAGCGACTGTTATTAAGGAATTGTACTGTCACAATCACAAAGAACGAGGAATAGTTAAATTGGACAATGGAACTTATGTTCAGGGCCACAAACTGCCTCATAACTCGGTAGGTGTTGTTCTAGATGTTTCGGGTCCATATTAGTATTAAAATGTATGCTGTTGTAATTATTTTCTGAAGTTGTAAAACATCGACTGTTAGCAGAAAAAACAAAAATCATATTTGTCTGCTTGGATATATCGGTATTGTAAAATCGATTCAGATATAACTTACAACTAATAATTATTATATTCTATACTTTCTATCGTCGGCACTTGGTGAAATTCCATTGTTATTGGACACTTTTATAATTGCACTTGTACATAAATTTCACTTTTACACTTATACTTTTAATATATTAACCGACCGGTTTCACTTTTAAATCCTGAAGATGCTTTAAAAGTGAAACCGGTCGATTAATATATTAAAAATATAAGTGTAAAAGTGAAATTTATGTACAAGTGCAATTAAAAAAGTGTCTAATAATAATTATTACTAGCGATCGCTTATACAAGTCAAAATTCGACCATAGACGAAGGCGAGGTATTTTGACGCGCGTCAATTCTATAGGAAATGAGCGGCACGGTATGTTTTGAAACCGCTGGGAAATTTGTTAATTTTCGGATAAATAAATATAGGACTTCAGCTAAAAACCAAAATTTAGTACATTCTTTTTTTTATTTAGAACTAAATATCACCATATAAAAATCATGTGGAAGATTAGAAATATTAGTAACAAATTATTTGTTTTAGAGATTTTTTAGCCAGTTTTCGGAATTTTATATAATCGATTAAAGTACATTCTATCATGTAATAAGTCAGCACATTCCTTAGATAACATCTTCAGGTATATCATGTAATTTTTGTAAAATTGGTATTTAACAATCAATACAAAAAAAACGTGATTTAGTAAACCAGTTTTTTCCCGTTTGTCCCGATACCTCGCCTTAAGAATAAAATCTCTTTTAAGTTTGACAACTGACTTTAGTCGTAAGGAAAATAGTATTCATGTGTGTATATTATCATGTATAAACACATGAATGTTGTGTGTATAATGTTTATTTTTTTTAAAAAATGTATGTCTAATGCATATTATTAAAAAAAAACAGTAGCAGTCGTGGGACTGCCGATAGAAGTGAAAACGGAACTATTAAGTTGAGAGTAATTAAAACTATATGCAAAACATAGCTATAGATATACTATTATCATTAGCATGTCGGT
Source organism: Apodemia mormo (assembly GCA_036924255.1). Taxonomy (NCBI): domain Eukaryota; kingdom Metazoa; phylum Arthropoda; class Insecta; order Lepidoptera; family Riodinidae; genus Apodemia; species Apodemia mormo. Next base: position 7,148,850 of record JAUPFN010000011.1, read on the forward strand.
GACGCGAACCGAGGATTTTACCCTCTACCAAAACGCTCAACGCGCCTAAAGAAGTTTTCACTTCAAAAATATTAGAGTTATTGCAGACCTCCACAGTGTAATTGTTAAATTATTGTATTTCTGATGCATATTATTTAAAAATATTCGAAGATGAAATTTATAAATTTGCTATGATCCGCGAACTATGCTATGTGTTTTTCGCACTATGGCACCAAAAAGAAAGACGTCACAATTGTGCCGCCGCGCTGGGGTCTTCTTTTTATATGGACCATCGGTGAGTTTTATACATTTATTAAACTGACGTCTTTCTTTTCTTTTCTTCGACTTCGATCGCGACAATAGTTTTACATTTGCTAAGAAATTGTTTTCGTTATCTCATCAAACAATGACGAATGGAGATATCGTTTTCCTACGAAGTGATATTATTTTGTCTAAATAAACTGGGCGCAGTTTATCTGTGACGATTTACTACGTGGCGAGAATGATATGAATGATAATCCCAATCGTAAATACCGACCTGACAGACTATCGCTTGTCACTATGATAACCGATATATCATCAGATAGCAACAAGCAGATGGTCTCCTAATGAAAAGAGAAACCATCGCCTATAGACACCAAAAATTTTAATAGTGCGTTGCTATGCACGTGTCGTTGATATTCCGACACCGTGTGGCGGGATGGCAACGCCATATGCATACTTCCACCGGCTACCTTAATCTCCAAACCGACTTAGACAAAGTAACAATATAAAAGCTATAACGAAGTTATAAAACAATAAAATATATGGAATTGACAGAAGCCGCGCTAAATCACGTGGTCATAGACATCGTTATATTCAGAGACGATGACGAATCTAGATGTCGTTTCACTACGGAGCGTTGTTACTTTGTGTCATCCCAGGTGCGGTGAGCTATTGCCGCGTTACGGGTCGAAAAGAAGGATAGTATAGTATATATATAGTAGAGCAATACACATCTGTTTTATATTGCTAAAAATTAATGTAATTATTGTTTTGTTATCCTAAAGGTGTAAAAGTATAACTTCTTACGTGCGTACATATGTACATACAAACACACACACACACACACACACACACACACACACACACACACACACACACACACACACACACACACATAATGTCAATGTCTATTATTACGAGTATTTCTCCAAAAATCCTGTACATGTATTTACAATATTTTTTTTACTTGAACGTTTAAAATAACAAAAACTAAGTTCATATTAAAGATATAAGTTGGATTCCGGAGATACTTCGGGGTTAGAAAGCTAGTTATTGCGGGTACTCCGGCGCTAGAGTAATCTCTTGTAGCACGCTTCGTGCCAATGAAATCATAGACCCTAAAAGGGTGAACTGATTTTGATTTAATTTTAATTAGCTAAGGTTTAACGTAATGATGTAAACTAGACAGTCTTTAGGTGTCCTATCTTAACGATATTTTAGTGATGTATTGCGTTAGGGCTCATAAAACAGATTTTGTTGCTTTGCAAATGATGCACTTGAAGCATGAAGGTAATTTGATTTAGGAGTAATATTTAGTTTTTTAAAAAGTTTGGTAATGATTATCGTCGTGGTGTGTCGAATATATTAACAGGAGATTTTATTGTACCTAATTTTGTGCACTAAAGCAAATTTTCGGTTTAATTTTAATATAAGGAACATTTTTTCATTTAAGTGTGCAAAAATCTACTATTTGCTGTATTCTTCTTACTTCGGGCCTAAACGACTAACAAAAATATTTTTATGTGGTAGGTCGTAAGTCGCTTGGGTCCACGAGTCAAATCCTAAGCGGGTCGAAACTCAGGACTATCTGTTATTGCTAAGTTATCACTGTACAATTTACTGAAAATAAAAACTGTTAGAATTAATAAATTTTTGGTTTATGGTTTTGAATGTATTTTTTTAATCCTTCTTAAATCCTTATTCCTGATTGTTGTATGTAATCTTACCGGTCAATATATGCGTCACGAGAAGTTTATATTCGATCTAGTCAATAATGTAATATTTTTGTCAAATGTACACGAAAAGTTGTTTACAGCGTGTAAACTGTGAAACAGCACCTACAAATGTTTTATTTTCATAACAGCATAACAAGCAGAAAATGTTCTCCTGATGAAAATAGAAAACTACCGAGTATAAGCCCCTAAATATGATGCGTTGCTATACGTATGGCGAGGATGTTATACTGCTAGTTTAATTTCAACGGCTATTTTAAACCAAAACACGATAATGACGACCCAGACTGGGTGAGTCATTGCACTGTTAAAGAACTCTTTCACTTAGTTTGTAGTCAAAATAGTAGTGACTTATTTAATTTGTAGTCACAATAGTAGTGACTTATTTAGTTGCTAGTCACAGTGGCAGTGTTTTATTTAATTTGCAGTCACAATAGTAGTGACTTATTTAGTTTGTAGTCACAATAGTAGTGACTAATTTAGTTGGTAGTCACAATGGCAGTGATTTATTTAATTTGTAGTCACAATAGTAGTGACTTATTTAGTTGGTAGTCACAATAGCAGTGTTTTATTTAATTTGCAGTCACAATAGTTGTGACTTATTTAGTTTGTAGTCACAATAGTAGTGACTTATTTAGTTGGTAGTCACAATGGCAGTGTTTTATTTAATTTGCAGTCACAATAGTAGTGACTTATTTAGTTTGTAGTCACAATAGTAGTGACTTATTTAGTTGGTAGTCACAATGGTAGTGATTTATTTAATTTGTAGTCACAATAGTAGTGACTTATTTAGTTGGTAGTCACAATAGCAGTGATTTGTAGTCATAATAGTAGTGACTTATTTAGTTTGTAGTCACAATGGTAGTGATTTATTTAATTTGTAGTCACATTAGTAGTGACTTATTTAGTTTGTAGTTACAATGGCAGTGATTTATTTAATTTCTAGTCACAATAGTCGTGACTTATTTAGTTTGTAGTCACAATAGTAGTGACTTATTTAGTTTGTAGTCACAATGGCAGTGATTTATTTAGTTAGTAGTCACAATGGCAGTGACTTATTTAGTTTGTAGTCACAATGGCAGTGACTTATTTAGTTTGTAGTCACAATGGTAGTGACTTAATTAGTTAGTAGTCACAATGGCAGTGATTTATTTAATTTGTAGTCACAATAGTAGTGACTTATTTAGTTTGTAGTCACAATGGTAGTGATTTATTTAATTTGTAGTCACAATAGTAGTGATTAATTTAGTCTGTAGTCACAATAGTAGTGACTTATTTAGTCTTCTATCTGCAGCGTTAAGAAGAAGAAGAACTGGGCGTGATGATACTTTTTAAGAATATGGCTGTTTTTTGTAACGGGCATCACACAAATCCCGTGGATTTGCGTAAATTTTTACCATCATTTAATTCATATTTTTTCCAGGACACTTAATCGTCTTTTCAAATGGTAAATCTCAGTTAGAACATCAAGGACATACTTACTTCAAACACTATACAACTAAGTCATGGAACCGATGGAGTTGTACTCTTTATCCCAGGTGTAAAGGCTCCGTGTACGCAGACGATGAACTTATCATCAAAAAGTTTCACAAAGAACACAATCATCCGGCTAGGAAGATTCATAAGACCAGTAGTGGAAAATATGTTAAATTTTAACCTTATTAGAACATTTGAATTCGAAATTTGTAAGCGTATATCTAATTATTTGTATTACAAAACAACAAAGATGTATGTAGTAAATGTGTTTCTTCTAGCGTCTATAATAGAGACAGTCAACGGAAAGATATACCTGAAGTTCGGTGACTATCACTACACGAGGAAACCAGGACGGGAGAAACACTGGAGGTGCATCAAAACCAATTCCTGCTACGCGAGCGTCACCGTCAACGAGAATCTCTGCGTGGTGAAAGTAACTGGGGAACACCGTCATATGCCTTTGAGTTTTTATAGGACTAGTATTGGAAAATACGTACGTTCCTTTACACGGAATTAGTCCAGCGAATTTAGTTTACACCACGAGTACCTGAAACATATCAGATCTAAACGAAAAAGTATTGGATGTTCACTGCTGCTGCTTGAACGCGAATGTAAGCATTATATGAATATGTGTATAGTAAAAGTAAAAAGGGAACACCGTGTGATATGCCGTTGAGTTTTTCTAAAATTGTGTAGATTAATATGTGCGTTTCTTTTCACGGAATTAGTCCATTGATTTTTGTATACAAAACTACCTGATAAAGTTAGGCCGAAATAAACGAGGATCGGAGGTTTTTTAAAGTGAAACTTTTATTACATCGTCTCAAATGTTTTGGTCTGTGTGTCGCATGTCGCGTGACGCTCGGCCGCGGAGTAGGGATAAAGTGAAAGGCGCGCAAATATCTATAATGTGAAAAAAAGTTTCACTTTTACCTTGGTTTCATAAAACCACACAATCTGTTTTTTTGAGAAGCGAATTATATCTTCTTCTTCTTCTTTCCGTGGGCTGGTCTCCGCAACTCGACGATTAGCGCCTTTTTGCGTATGAATGGATTTATATCACCGTAAACGAGAATTGGTATGTTTTGAAAGTACTGGGAGAATACTATTATTAATATATGACATTAAGTTTTAATTGATGCGATATTGAAAAGACACGGCAGCGATTTTTGTTCTCTGAAACAGCCTACCTTACATGATTTTTCCGAGTAGTTTAAATATTGAGATTTGTAAAAGGAGGGTCAACAAATTTCTTAGAAGCCGGCATCACATTGGCAAGTAACTTCTTGTGTTGTAAAGGTCCGTAGGCAATGGTGACTGCTATCTATCAGGTGACCCACTCGTATGCCTGAAAATTCAACAAAAAGAATACTACGGAAGCAGCTAAGGTGAACGAGACATACCATTTCATTGTTAAACCCACACATGACGACTTGTACAAGGCGACATATTCAGGAATGTCGACAGTTAAAACATGCGATGTGAATTCCGCCAACAATCTCCATGAAGTTTTTATAGAACTAGCGTTAGACAAAATGCGCATTCCTTTTTACGAAACTAGTCCAGCTGTTTTCGTGGAACCAAAATTCAAAAAATGAACTTGTAAATCCATTAAAATAATGGTAAAAATAAATGTATTGTTATTTTATTTTTTACCTAAATTAAATAGTATTAACTACTGGACCTTATAAGTTTTGTCAATTACCAGCTGTTGGCTGCGACTTCCTTTGCGTGACTCAAGAACATTACTTTTTTTATTGGTTAGTCGGTTAAGAAGTAGCACTTTAAATAAAACCAGTTTATGGCAAATCAGTTGGATGGTTTCAAAGTCGATAACGGACATAGGTAGAAACATTTTTTTATGTTTTATGTATTACTAGCCCGTGACTTCGTCGGCGTGGAAAAAAAATTATCTAAAATAAAACCCGCATAGTTTCCGTAGGATTTCTGGGATAAAAACTATCCTATGTAAGGACATAGAATAAGGACATAGGAGCGAGAAAGGTCTCAAACTATATTTGTACCAACATTTCAACCAAATCGTTTCAGTGACTTAGGCGTGAAGAAAAGACAGACAGACAAAGTTACTTTGGCATTTATGATAGTTATTTAGATTATAGTAAGATAGATTATAGATAGATAACTTATTAGGGACCCATCAATACAGTTTTTAATATTTTTTAAACATAACTTGCTCAAGACTTAATGTATGCCCGGTTTGTGATAAACTGATTACCAGACCCATTTTGGTCCTAATAAGTGTCGAAAATGGGCCCGTGTTTTCTACCGTTTTGGCCCAGGTCTCTTTTGAAAAATAAATTACCTGCCTTCCTGCCATGCAATTATGAACAGACTAATGATTTATTCACATGTATCACTACCATCGCAATTACTAGGTGCTAGATTCTGCAATGTCTTATCCGAGCTTTAGTTCTTGTTAGCGGTGGGTAATCTTTATTCCTTGGGGTGAATTTATTCACTTATTCCAGCTCCAGGCACGGATATGATTCACCTTATTTATTCCTTTGGCTCACTTCGTTCTTTTTTATTGCAACGTCTCATACTCTGTGATCGTGTCTTTAAAACGTTTCCCTATATATTTTTCTCGCTCCCACCAATTCTACAGTACTATGTAATATAGGTAGTTTTTTTAGGTTGATTATCGGTTGTCGCGTCTCAATCTATCTCTCATTCTAATCGCAGTACGCTCAGTCGCTCACCGTTCTGGCCGGAATAAATAATTCTGCTGAGACGATAAGGTATTATATACTCTTTGTCGGAGGCACTTGATGTAATTCCATTTTCATACAATATTTTAACTCCTATAAGCATCATCAGGGCAATGATGATGATGCTTATAGAAGGGAAACCGGTTGGATAATATGTATAATAATTTATTGTGAAACAGTACAAGTGTTTTTGATATAAAATATTTTATGACACGATAAAGATTTGAAGGAATAAATAAGCTTATCCGGCTCCGGAATCAGATCCTTTGATTCAGTACCTCCGGAGTTACACACTTCTAGTATAGTTTACGTCAGGTAAAAAGAACGCTGAGATGGAGGTGCGGGGGGAGCTTTGCGCATGGACACAATCACGTCCAATCACAACTCAGCGCGCGAAGCAAATGACGACTAACGAACCAATTGCGCGCGCGCAAAACCCCGCGACAGAGCGACCTCCCCCAGTAACATTTCTTACCACCAGTTCCGTCTAGTATTTGCATACTGCGCAGGTACATCGTCAGCGTTCTTTTTACTTGACGGGAGTTATACTTGTCATTGTTCCGGTGCAGATAATAAGTTAGGCGATAAAGTTATAGATGCGGCTTTACACCCTCGCTATATGAATTTTAAGTTCACACCATTAACATCTTATTATTTTTGTGTTATAGCACTCACCCCATGCTTGGGAAAACTTGAAAATCTTTAAAAACAACAAAAAAAAATATTGACACGCAGGATTTGAACCTGCGACCCTCTCCCTAAAGCCGGGATGCTCTCCCACTGAGCTAGTGTCGACAGGCTCGACATGGCGAAATTTTTCTTTGCTATATGATCGATATTAACATCTTGGTGTCTATAGACTATCTTTATCTCTTTCCATTACAAGAGCCATCTGCTTGTTTACTTTAAAAATCTTTGGTGTACTAGCTGCTCTGTGTCACCTTTAATGATCACGCCTTTTATGACGCATGTTAGCAAACAGATGGTTCCGAAATAAAAAAACCGTCCATTAGATATTAGTGTTGCATTGGTATCCGTATGGTGGGATAGTAATACCATATGCATTAGTTTTCCAGCTACCTTTTCTAGGTGGTAGAGTTCTGTATCGGCTCGACCGGGTCTGGTACCACCGCCTTACCTATTCCTGCCACAATAGCGTCAGTGCTGGTCACTGACGTGTTCCGGTTTGGAGGGTAAGGTAGCCGGTAAACTTATGCATGTGGCATTAGACCTCGCCACAAGATAGCAACGCACCATTAACATCTTTGGTGTTTATAGGCGATGGTTGACTTTTACCATCAGGAGACCCATCTGCTTGTTTGCTATCTTATGACATAAAAAAACCTTAAGCGGGGAATTCACTAGACAGACATGCCTGTCGGACTCTGTTACTTGGGTCGGGCCGCCCGCGTTGGTAATGCACTTGACAGACATTAGCACAGACCTATAGTAGCAAAGTGTGGCGGGCATGTCTGCGGGCTTGCCTGCGGGCTTGTCTGTCTAGTGAATTCCCCGCTTTAATCTCCAAACTGGAACATTACAGTGATAAGTATTGAAGCTGTTGTGACAGAAACAGATAAATCCTTAGTATCACGGTCTTGACAGCAAGACTTTGACAAGTCAAGACGTTACAGAACTTTATTACCGAGTAGTCACCATGACACATATTTGGCCAATTGTTCGATTTTTACAGTAGTGTAGTAGTAAAACAGGGTATTTTCTTTAAAGGGAGCCGAAATTAACAAGGGGAATGTATCAACTCCGAATAATATTTGAATAATTTATGCTTGTAATTTTTCAGGAATTATCATAGAAACTGTACACGATAAGAAGTATTTAAGGCTAAACAATCATTATTACATGAAAAGACCGAATAGAAATACATGGAGATGTGTGAAATCCAACGTCTGCTTCGTGAGCGTCACCGTGGATAATGACTTATATTTGTTGAAGATGAGAGGGGAACACCAACATGAACCAGTCCAGTTCCGTAGGACAAGTTATGGCAATAAATACATACGAGTGAAAGAGAGACCGAAGACTTTTCAGGAGTTTACGCCCATTGGTTGGGCTTAGATAATTTGCAGTATTATAAAATGTGATATGTATTTATGATGATGTTTGTAGCGTAAACTATTCACTACGACTGAGTCACGGTAATATTATCTATACAGTATTGTAACTCAGTCGTATCTTTGAAATAAATGGCTAAGCCGCGCGGTACGTAAACATGCAATAGGGCTGTCCGTCTCCAGCATTTTAATTACATTTCCCTACTTTGTGTTTCCATTTGGTTTTGTGATTGTAAATATACTTTTTCATATAAACAAATAAATACTTTATTAGTTGAATAGGAAGTGTTTAATTGAAATGCGTGTTGATTTTTGATTGGTAGATTTAATTACACTCGTTATACTAAATATGTACTTGAATTTATTTTTAGTAAAAAAATCGCACAGTTATTGTTAAAAAAACAACACACTGTCCGTTTTTCACTGCGGCACAGTCGCGACTGTCTGCATGTCAAGCGCAATGCCAAGATCGAGGCGCTTAGTCATAGCACGCGCTTCGTCCGTTTGTATTAAGTTGGAATACTGTTTAGATAATATTACCACGACTGAGTTGAGGGTATCCTGCGAAGACATATTGTGTGATGGTTGTGTGTATGTTTTATTTTGATTATTCTTCTTATGGCGAGTTAGAGAAAAATTGTAAGAGTGATTTCAAAGTTTTTTAATTTTACTAGATGCTGTACTGATGGCAGATACTGTAATTTTAAGTCGCGAGACGCGGGCTGCAAATATACTGAAATATACTGTATAAAACTTCTGATATGTATTTGTGGGCACAACAATACGAAAGAGGAATGGTGAGGGTCCATACAAAGTTCGCCTCGAACGCATCGCATGTTCATAGATGCTTATCGTATTATAGTACATTATTAATTTCTTCTAAAATGTAAATTGTATCACGGACACTTTTTTGATAAAATTTACGAAAATCCTTCTCGTATTTGATTTTAACCACTTATAAGTCAAAAGATGAACATAGTTTGTTTACAATAACAAAACAAAATATTCATCGTCACTTGTTCACGCGACGACACTAGTTTTTTTTTTCTATAGAATGACACTAATAGTAGCTTGTTTATGCGGCCTTCTGTGTTGAAGTTTCGAGTAAAGTAATAAATACTTTCCATTTTATTGCATTTTATTCAATAGTTGTTTAACATTTTGCGTTTTACCTATCTAACATTTTTCTATCTTGTTTCTTTGGGTCATAAATAAAAAGAAGGATTAATTTCTTTTTATATCATAAGATAGCAAACAAGCAGATGGGTCTCCTGGTAGAAAGAGTCAACCATCGCCTATAGACACCAAAGATGTTAATGGTGCGTTGCTATCTTGTGGCGAGGTCTAATGCCACATGCATAAGTGGCAGAGAAGTGAAATCTGCTGGATTTAGAAGTAAGAAAAAGCGTATAAACTTGATAAATTTCATAATTTCTTCTATCTTCCTTCTTTTTCTATGTTCCTTTTCAAAATTTATTTGCTATTGAAAAGTGTCTGTCTAATTCTAATATGGGCTTTTTTTACATTTTATTGTGGTTGATATATCAACGCCTAGCCTGTGGTCTACTGATATAAGGAATATTTTTTCATATTCTATATTATTTGCCATCAGTACTTAGTGAAACTGTTGCACAATAAAATGTAACCTTTTATATTCCAATCGGTTTTTACATAATCGGCTTGTGTAAGGGTAATATATATATAAAGTTGTTGTATTATGAAACGTCCAATCAGAGCAGAGAATAGCCTCGAGTAGGGTCGAGGCGCCATCTTGTTACCACGTGTTGTGTTATGGCAAAGCGATTTGATAAGAGAATTGATCGAGGTGGATCATTCTGGTTTTGACTTCGGGTGAAGTAAGATCAGTGTCACGAACTCACTGCTCTGTTTCGTAAATAATTTAAAATTAAAAATCCAACAAGTGTTAAATTGAGTTTATGTTAGAATTTATTACACAATAACGTGAAATAATGTGAATAAACAATGTGAAACGGTGAATACTTTGCTTTGTGCGCGCACTTTACCTCAATATATATATATATATATATATATATATATATATATATATATATATATATATATATATATATATATATATATATTTATATATATATATATATATATATATTGTCTAAAAGAAGGTACTATAAAGATATTTTATTTTATGTTTTGTTTAAACATACCTATGCACAGACATTTTTTTTTTGTTTAAAGCACTCACAAGCAGATATATAAATGATCACTGATAAGATAAAATACGTATGAGCTTATTATAAGAAATCGTGTAAAACTTACTAAAAAAATAACCTAAAGGATTTGCCACTAAGAACTATAACGATTAATTTTGAGCAAATACGGAATATAATGTAGAAATTGTGAATCTTATAAGATTAAATATAATTGGGAAAGATAATCTGGGGCTAAAACGAACATGATTAGTGATGCTAGTAATTTACACCCACGAGAAAAACTAATTTTTTTACATTTTAAAAATATGCGCATTGTAAACTCATAGATGATATGAATTACGAGTATGATAATATTCTGACGTGCGTGTTAAACCAATAAAAACACTAATGTTTGAATGTAACTGTACATGACAAAGGAATAAACTGACAAACAAATAAAAAAGTTGTTTTTATTTCATGCCAACTTTATAAAGTAAAATGAACCAGTCCTACCTTGGTCGTGACATTTTATAAAGATTACGAGTAGATAGCAAATACGTGTCGGAAACTTTTGAGAGTCGTGCAGAGCCTTTAAGTGTGACCTATCATCGCGATATCAGCAGGAGAGTAAGTCTAAGGACGAGATTAAGGTAATTTATTATGAAACTTTTCGTGAAATCTGTTATTTGGTGGGTGTGCGAGGACCATTGTAATTTTGACAGTAAACAGTAGAATCAGTCCAAAAATAATAATAAAGTGATTTAATTTACAAATTATATAGTCGCCTCTGTGGTCTAATGGTCAGGTGTCGGTGTCGACCACATAATGTCCCGGGTTCGATTCCCGGGTCGGGAAATTTAAAAAAAAGTGTGTTTTTTTTAGTTTTCTGATATATCTCCCGGTTGGCGATAGGCTAACCACCTATCAAATTGTGGGTTTAAGTATCTTCGTAGACCACTTCAGAGATATGGGCATGAAGATACTTTCGTTATTAACAAAGCAGATATAAAATGTGATGTGTGTGATGTGTTGTGAACGTGAATACTTACTGACGTACCAGGATCAATTTAGTCACGTCTGTAAAGCTAGAATGGTCGAATGGGCAGAATCATTCGTTTCTTAGGTCAAAATTAAGTGCTCATTTAGTGCTAATTTAGTGCTGCAAAATCAAATTTTACGCCCAAATAGGATGATCAAAAATTAGAAAACTGCTAGCTTATATGTAAGCTAGCATTGTACTCCCGGTTGTAACGCTTCTGGTGTTAAGCAGAATTTCGCGTTAGCATTAATAATTTAGCGCTCATTGGGTGCTGACAATATATATATAAAAGAATTGCAAAAAAAAAATTTTTTTTCCGATTTTACGAAATATTTTAGAATACTGCTAGCTTATAATTAAGCAAGCATTGTACTCCCGGTTATGGCGCTTCTGGTGTTAAGCAGAATTTCGCGTTAGCAATAATTAGGGTAATAATAGGTAATAAAATTTAGCGCTCATTGAGTGCTGACAATATATATAAAAGAATTGCAAAAAAAAAAATCCGATTTTAGGAAATATTTTAGAATACTGCTAGCTTATAATTAAGCTAGCATTGTACTGCCAGTTATAACGCTCATAGAGCTTAGTAGGACTAAATGCCAGCAGTAATATTTTAGTGCTCATTGAGTGCTTCACATATATGCGAGAGAAATAAAGAGAAATTTTTTTTCGATTTTGAAGTCGATTATAGAAAACTGCTAGCTTACAATTAAGCTAGCATTGCTCTGACGGTTATAGGACTTATAGTGCTAAGTGGAACCAAGTGTTAGCAGTACTGATTGAGTGCTGATTAAGTGCTTCAAATATATGCAAGGGAGATCGTGAGAATTTTTTTTTTTCGATTTTGAAATCGATAATAAAAAATTGCTAGCTTATAATTAAGCTAGCATTGGTCTGCTGGTAATAACGCTCATAGTGCTAAGTGGAACCAAGTGTAAGCAGTAATAATTAAGTGCTCATTGAGTGCTTAAAATATATGTAAGAAAAATGAAAATAATTTTTTTTTTCGATTTTGGAATCGATTAGAGAAAACTGCTAGCATATAATTGTTCTAACAGTCTACTGCTGGCTGTTACACTAATAGTGCTAAGCAGAAATAGGTGTTAGCAGCAATATTTTGGTAACTCGCAGCAGTAATTTTTTTTTTTGATCAAAGAAAACTGCTAGCTTATAATTAAGCTAGCATTGGTCTGCTGGTTATAACGCTCATAGTGCTAAGTGGAACCAAGTGTTAGCAGTAATAATTAAGTGCTCATTAAATGCTTCAAATACATGCAAAAGAAAGAAAGAAAAAATGTTGATGATAAAAATCTGCTAGTCTAAAATTAAGGGGACTCCTTGGTCTAGCGGCCTAAAATTTAAGCTGGTTTAAAAATTTTATTTCCATCTGAAGGTAATGACTAATACGTTTAAATTTTTATTACACTTACTCTGTTACTTAATAGCTACACGAAAATGAAAATCAAAACGATCAAAAAATTTTTTTTTCGATTATAGAAAACTGCTAGCTAATTAAAGCTAGCATTAGTCTACTGGTGATAACGCTCAGAGTGCTTAGTGGAAACAAGTGTTTGCAATAATAATTAAGTGCTCATTGAGTGCTTCAAATATATGCAAAAGAAATAAAGAGAAATTTTTTTTTTGATTTTCGAATCGATAATTGAAAACTGCTAACATATAATTATTCTAACAGACTACTGCTAGTTGTTACACTAGAAGTGCTTAGCAGAAATTAGTGTACGCATCAATAATTAAGTGCTCATTGAGTGCTCAAAATATGTGCAAGAGAGATAGAGAGAAAATTTTTAACTTCCCGCTAAAAATCTCAGATTTTCAAAAATCGGGAAGTTATTGTTTTCATCCCGTTTTGCAAAAATCGAGTTTTCATCAGATCTCGACGTTTTAAGGTCATAGGAAGCTTCCCTGACTACCCCCCGCGGTGGTGGTTCGAATGGTTCGAAAGGGCTTGCCCAAACTTAGATTTCCTGAAAATTTGAACCGATTCAGACCGATAGATTTTGAGAAATCGTAAAAAAACTACAAAAAAAATTTTTTTTCAAAAGTGGTTTTTTTGAAATAACTTTTAAACGGCTCTACCGATCAATTTCAAAAACTAATCAGCTCTTCACGTCAAAAAACCACGTCGATCGCCACCAGTCCGGTCAAAATCGGTTAATTCGTTCGTGAGTTATCGTTGACGAAAGAAAACCGAAAAAAGCGTTTTTTCAGAATTACTCCGAATTTTTCCACTCTGTCGATATAAACTCAAAGATTTTTTATGAAGCTTAGAAAACTGCGTGGAATGCCGCCAACCGCGTGAAAATCGGTTCATTCATTCAAAAGTTACCGCGATTTGAAAATAAAAAATAGTGTTTTATCAAACTGTTATCAAACTTTTGAGCTCGACGAGCTCAAAAGCATACAAAAGCTATTTTTTTGAGCTCGGAGAGCTCAAAATAATACACAAATTGTATTTAAGAGCTCGAAGAGCTCTTAAACGTCATAAGTACAATTTCAAGCGTTTAGGTATAGAATTGACGGGAAGTTGCAGGGATGGCCTTCAGGGTCAACCGTTTTCCTAATTTTTTTTTCGATTTTTGAATCGAGAATAGAAAATTGCTAGCTTTTAATTAAGTTAGCATTGTCCTGCAGGTTATAACACTCAGAGTGCTAAGTGGAACCAAGAGATAGCAGTAATAATTGAGTGCTCAGTGAGTGTTTCAAATATATGCAAAAGAAATTAAGAGAACATTTTTTTTTTGGAATCGATAATAGAAAAATGGTAGCATATAATTATTCTAGCAGTCTACTGCTAGCTGTTACACTAATAGTGCTAAGCAGAAATAGGTGTTAGCAGCAATATTTTAGTAACTCTTAGCAGTAATTTTTTTTTGATTATAGAAAACTGCTAGCTTATAATTAAGCTAGCATTGGTCCGCTGGTTATAACGCTCATAGTGCTAAGTGGAACCAAGTGTTAGCAGTAATAATTAAGTGCTCATTGAGTGCTTCTAATATATGGAAGAGAAATAAAGAGAGATTTTTTTTTTTTGATTTTGGAATCGATAAAAATCTGCTAGTCTAAAATTAAGGGGACTCCTTGGTCCAGCGGCCTAAAATTTAAGCTGGTTTAAAAATTTTTCTTCTATCTGAAGGTAATGACTAATACTTTCGAATTTTTCTTACACTTACTCTGTGACTCAATAACTACACGAAAATAAAAATCATAACAAACAAAAAATCAAAAAAAAAAAATATTTTTTCTTTCTTTCTTTTGCATGTATTTGAAGCATTTAATGAGCACTTAATTATTACTGCTAACACTTGGTTCCACTTAGCACTATGAGCGTTATAACCAGCAGACCAATGCTAGCTTAATTATAAGCTAGCAGTTTTCTTTGATCAAAAAAAAAATTACTGTTGCGAGTTACCAAAATATTGCTGCTAACACCTATTTCTGCTTAGCACTGTTAGTGTAACAGCCAGCAGTAGACTGTTAGAATAATTACATCCTAGCAGTTTTCTCTAATCGATTCCAAAATCGAAAAAAAATGTTCTTTTCATTTTTCTTGCATATATTTTAAGCACTCAATGAGCACTTAATTATTACTGCTTACACTTGGTTCCACTTAGCATTATGAGCGTTATAACCAGCAGACCAATGCTAGCTTAATTATTAGCTAGCAATTTTTTATTATCGATTTCAAAATCGATAAAAAAAAATTCTCACGATCTCCGTTGCATATATTTGAAGCACTTAATCAGCACTCAATCAGTACTGCTAACACTTGGTTCCACTTAGCACTATAAGTCCTATAACCGGCAGAGCAATGCTAGCTTAATTGTAAGCTAGCAGTTTTCTATAATCGATTTCAAAATCGAAAAAAAAATTTCTCTTTATTTCTCTCGCATATATGTGAAGCACTCAATGAGCACTAAAATATTACTGCTGGCATTTAGTCCTACTAAGCTCTATGAGCGTTATAACTGGCAGTACAATGCTAGCTTAATTATAAGCTAGCAGTATTCTAAAATATTTCCTAAAATCGGAATTATTTTTTTTTGCAATTCTTTTATATATATTGTCAGCACTCAATGAGCGCTAAATTATTATTGCTAACGCGAAATTCTGCTTAACACCAGAAGCGCCATAACCGGGAGTACAATGCTTGCTTAATTATAAGCTAGCAGTATTCTAAAATATTTCGTAAAATCGGAAAAAAAATTTTTTTTTGCAATTCTTTTATATATATATTGTCAGCACTCAATGAGCGCTAAATTATTAATGCTAACGCGAAATTCTGCTTAACACCAGAAGCGTTACAACCGGGAGTACAATGCTAGCTTACATATAAGCTAGCAGTTTTCTAATTTTTGATCATCCTATTTGGGCGTAAAATTTGATTTTGCAGTAGTAAATTAGCACTAAATGAACACTTAATTTTGACCTAAGAAACGAGTGATTCTGCCCATTCGACCATTCTAGCTTTACAGACGTAATTTAGTCGGTTGTTATCCGAAGGTGGTGTCAAGAGTCTCCGAAACCGTGTTTGCATAAAGAAAGTTTTTAATATGGAGGAAGCAAGGCAAGGTAATATGGCCTATTCCGTAAAAGATTTGGTGAGAAGATATATATATATATATATATATATATATATATATATATATATATATATATATATATATATATATATATATATATATATATATATGTGTGTGTGTGTTAATTTGCAACTTTCTGCGAAATTTGTTGCGTGTTGTAAGATGTCAAAGATGCGTTGCTATCCGTGTGATATAAATGTGACATCACAAGAATAAGTTTACCGGTTACTTACCCTCCAAACCGGAACACGACAGGGTTGAGTTGTCACGCTATTGCGGCAAGAAAAGGTTAGAGGATGGTAACAAATCCGAATATAGACGAAACGCATCAGAATTCTGCCACCTACTAATCATGACAATTACCTTTGAGAAAAGCACTATGTTACTACAAATAACGGCTACGCAGACATTAACATTAATTGTTTCAGGTTTATATTTACAAATATCACGCTGAACGTTTAAGCGTGACTTCTTGCTTTTGAGTTATTAAACCCAAAAGCAAGAAGCTATGTTCCAAAAACAAGAAAATCCATTAAATTTCTCTCCTGCCGTTTAGGAAGAGTCCATATTATATTATTATTAATTAATTAACATTTCTTTCGTTCAAGGTTTTGGTAAGAAGTTGAAAAAGAGAAGAAAACAATACAGCCAAGAAATTTTGGCAAAGGCATTGAAGGCTGTTAAGAGTGGAATGTCAACAAGTTTAGTTTCTAGAACTTTTAACGTACCCAGAGGAACAATTCAGTTTAGGTTGAAACACAAAAACATTAAAAGCCTTCCAGGTCCGAGCAGCGTGCTTTTTAAAGATGAAGAGGAATCTCTGGTAGAATGGATGCTAGAATCATTTAGGAAGGGATTCCCAAATAGAAGAATAGACCTGATATTGAGTGTGGCAAATATCATAAAACTAACCGATCGTAAAAACCCTTTTAAAAATGGTGTACCGGGGAAAAAATGGTACCATCTTTTTATGCAACGGCACCCAGAACTTGCCCAAAAAATTACAGAAACAATGACAACATCAAGTACATTAGTCTCAGAAGAAGATATCCGGGGTTGGTTTACCCAAATTGAATTATTTTTAATAGAGAATGGTCATTTTAATATTCTCTCGGACTCTACTAGAATTTTTAACGGAGATGAATTAAACTTGCAATTATGTCCTAAAAGTGGAGAAATAATTCCTTTAAAAGGTGAAAAATATATGTCAGAAGTCGACATAGCAACGGTAAAATCATCTGTTGCAGTTATTGTAACATTTGGAGCAAATGGAGATATAACACCTCCTCTGGTGGTGTTCCCAAACAAAGCAACCAATGATGCATTGGAAAGTAAGAGCAAAATCAATATAACTTTTACGGAGTCGCGAAGTATGAAAGCCGAACAGTTTTATGATTATATTCAAAACGTTTTTCATCCTTACTTATTACGAACAAAGAGAAAGTTTCCAGTAGTTTTATTTGTAGATGGCAATAAAACCCCACACACCCTGGATATCAGTGAACTCTGTAAGAGCCTTAATATTATTCTCATAGCACTTTATCCAAATGCTGTGAAATTGTTAGAAACACCACATGCAGCGGCTTTTAGACCCTTGAGGTTGGCATGGAAGCGCTCTGTATTGAAATGGAAACGAAGTCACCCTGATGAAACGCTTACAAAGAAAAATTTTGTGCCCTTGCTCAAAGAAGCTTTAGAATATGGTGTACAACCTTCAACTGTCATAAATGGTTTTAAAGCAGCAGGGTTGTACCCATGGGATCCTAATGCTGTAAATTATAAAAAATGTCCAGGAGCAGAAGTAAAAGACGAATACGACGATGAAAATTTTCAAACAGACACTATTGTTTTGCAAGTATCTGGGGAAGATGAAGGTAATTTTTGGGATTAATTTTCTCTGAATAGGGAAATTTTACTTAATAGTCTTTTGGTTATAAAAAGGTGTTTATTTTGTATAATAATTGTTAAAAAATAAAATAATTAAACTATACTGGCAATGGAAATCGAGATTTTTTAAATGATAAGTTCTAAAATTTCCACAAATCTGATACATCTATAATTTTATAACAATGGTGTAAGTAAGAATGTGTTAGTAATATATCGTTCTTTCATTTGTGACGTTTTCTTCTGGATAATAGCAATAGACAAACTAGATTTCTTGTCTATTGTTATTTGTATAAAACATGAATTTACGAGTATATTAGTGTTTAATTTTAAATTTATAGGTGAGATGGGTTTTTCGAAAATGTACTAAAAAACTAATATGGTTTGTCAGGTTTTTAATGTTTACTTGCATATAATGTTAGCATTTTGATCAATAATTTAATGCCAGTTCATTTAAAGTTAGTAACAATATATAAGTAAATTTAATTTTATGATGAAAATTAACTTATATACTTCTTATAGAGCGTGATCCCGTGAACATTTTTATTTTTGATTAATAGCAAACTTAATTTTCGAGACGCCCATCTTTTCTCTTTTCCAAAAGTCTCGAATCGGGTAACTAATAACGTTAGGGGGCTTCAAACATGTAAAGAACACAGGCCATTTGAATTTTGTACAACCCTTGCGTGTCTTTTGGAGTGACGAATATTAGATAAACTAGAATAATTTTCTACGATTTTTAAATCAAATAAAATATATCGCTAGGAACAATCATTTGAAAATAATTGAGACTATAATTTGATTGAATTCTATCATCATATTTAAGTGTTACCATTATACAAAACTTTAATTACATTTTTATTAAAACAGTAATAAGTTTATATATCATAATTTTCATTATAAGTACCAAATAAAAATTCCCCCTGTTTTTGTATTAAAGAATAGTTAAAGCTAATTTATTTTTTGTTCTTTTAACTTTAAGTACTTATAAAGGGTTTTTGCAAAATCTTAGTTCAGAATTCTGACAATCTAACTTAGATTTCTGAGATTAGCAGTTGTACTGAAGACACCCAATGACAAGATAAATACCTAACTACAGACTACTAAGGAGAGAACTGATTGTATACGTTAACCTTACCTAAATTCCAACTTTATTTAGCTACTATTCCCTAAGTTAAAAAAATGTTTATTAAATGCGGATAAGTTAAGGAATTGATATAGAATCTTAAGGAATATATTAAACTTTAAGGTAATAACTAAAAAAAACGATGTATGAAGTCTTGCCCGTGTTCTTCCGTGAAGGAAGAATTACAATGACTATATTTATACTTTAATCGCTTGATTATTTTATGAAAACACAAAAAAAAACTTTTGTCCTACACCATCTATAGTTTTTCTGATGAGTACGACGAGACGAGTTTCTGACGAGTCCACCCTAAAGATATCGGAGTTATGTGATTTTTAAATTGTTACTAATCAATTTGTTTATTAATCAAAAATTTAAAAAGTACCGAAATTACGGTCTATAAAGCTAATTCAAAGATTGATGTTTCAATCAAATTACTTCACTCCACTAATTATTTCTTAGAAATAAATTCGAAAGAGGTGACAATTGTAGCAGCTGACGTTTCGTTAGCTTTATGTTTAATAAAAAAAGGATTTTTTTCTTTGTCAACACACATTATAAATTTAGAAACTATAATATTATTTGAGAGATTTTCTATTTTTATAATATCGTCAGTATGTATAAAATTTATTTGTGCTACTCACGTGGGAAATTTTCACATTACCTTAATGTCCGTTTTTCATTTCCGTAAAGAAAACCTAGATACGCTTGTTGGTGCATCATTTAAATACTTTTTAAATGGATTTAACCATAGTAAAATATTTACCCTAATCTATTCTAGACTCCAATCTATAAAACACGTTTTGTTTTTGTTAATTTTTGACAAATTTCTATAAATTATGTTCTGTATTACGACAAACATATTACGTACTGTATCGATTGTGTATCGACATAGAATATCTCACTGTAACTATTTAATAATAAGCGTTTGGAAATGTTAAAAAAATATTAATAAAGTCTTCACTCCGTCACATTTTTTTTATTAATTCAGTTATAATGAATCTTGATAATGTTAGCATTTTGAAATGTGACTAGTTTTACCTACGTGAGAAAAGTGGAAAAATTGTAAAGAAACCTATGATTTCTCTTACATTTTTTTATTACTTTGGTGTTATGAACTTATCTTTAAGCTCAAAGCAGCTAAATATTGCCTTGGCAATGTTTGTATTTTAGACAAAGAAAAGTATGTAGAAAAAAAGGATTCAAGATTATACTACTCATTATTACATACAAGGCGAGTTACTTATAAATTACGTTTTAAAACTCTTTACTGTTTTACTGTTGTTTTACTCTTTACTGTTTTTACGCTAACTATCAAAACCGCCAACGTATAGTATGCTAAATTTTCCTCACGGCTTCATCCGCATGACCCACATACGTTACTTTCTTTTATTTAGTCTTTTACTATCGTTTCTTAAACCATAATATACATAACACTCGCTGCAGCGTGCAGCACGCTGCATTATAAGAGCTTTTGGCGAATCCCGCGGGATCACCTAATTTTTCCGGCATAAAAAGTAGCCGATGTGCTATTCCAGGTCATTATCTACCTGTGTGTCAAATTTCATCCAAAACCGTTCAGTCGTTTTTGCGTGATTGAGTAACAAACATCCATCCAAACATCCAAATTTTCGCATTTATAATACTAATATAGATTGGTTTTTTTAATTGGAAGAATTTGGAAAAAACGGTCCAGTAGTTTTTAAGTTTCTCCATTACACGCAAACTAATCTTAACTTTTTATAATCACTATCACTACATAGTATAAAACAAAGTCGCTTTCTCTGTCTGTCCCTACGTCCCTATGTCCCCATGTACGCTTAAATCTTTAAAACTACGCTACGGATTTCGCTGCGGTTTTTTTAATAGATATATTGATCCTTGAGGAAGGTTTTAGTATATAAACCTTTCCGATATTCCTACGGGAACAAAATCTACGCGGGTGAAACCGCGGGCAGGTCGCTAGTATTGGTATAAAAATATAGACAATACGTTGTCATTATCCTTCCGCAATCCTCTTCCACTTTTCCTTACCCCTCAAACAAATGTCTTCTATTTTTAAGCAGGTTTATGTATAGCACTTATGCATACTATTTCCCCGAACATATTATGGTCAGTCTTGTCAGAAAAAATATAAGACGGTGATATCAAAAAATATATAAAAGTAAAGTAACAAACATTAAAAATATAATCGAATTGAAAACCGTCTCTTATTTTAGAAGTCGGTCGAAAAAGGGTATTTAATTTTATAATCTTCTTCTTCTTATATATAAAAATCAATTGCTGTTCGTTAGTCTCGCTAAAACTTGAGAACGGCTGAACCAATTTGGCTAATTTTAGTTTTGAATTAATTGTTGAAGTCCAGGGAAGTTTAAAAGGTGAGAAAATATAGAAAAAATAAGAGTAGTAAAAAAGGCAGAACAACGTTCGCCGGGTCAGCTAGTCTATTATAATTACATGTCCCTACTCTGCATAAAGATGATATATTGATCAACTGCCTTATGCCTACATAAAGATGTTATATTGATCAACTGCCGGCATCTCGTAAAAAGCGAAAGAAGGCTAAACGTCGAATTACTATAGTTCCAGGCACGTCTAGAGCGCTCGTCTGAATGGAGTGGGGTTCGCTTCGCGCACGGCAAAATAAACCGTATTACTGACGTTACACATTATAAGATTTATTTCTGCACAAGTCAAAGTTAGCGCTCAAGAAGCGTGCCTTTGACCTACACCTTTGAACAACACCTTTTACTACTATGAGCATAACTATACTGCACCTAGCAGTACAGTTAATGCAAAAAAATTGCAATGTCTCGCCTGGGTTTGGTGCCACCAACTTACCTATTCCTATCATACTACCATCGATGCTTTTAAATGTCATCTCCGACTCGGAGGATTAGTCATTGAGGCTTTTATATCGAAGGATAGCAAACAAGTAATACCAATATCATGCCTTAGTCCTAACAGTAATCTAAAAACTATTATAATCAATGAATATAATCGTAATCTTATCTTTTATGGGTGATAAAGTATGTGAATGTAGTATATTATGTGTAATGGTTGGTTTATAACCAACCATTACACATAATATACTACATTCACATACTTTATCACCCATAAAATATAAGATTACGATATTCTTGCTTGTAGTAATAAAGGGAAATGGCTTTTACATTTTCAGATAGAGAGGACATATCCAGCGGGGATAGGATAGTAATATCACCCCATGTGGTAAGAGCAACCACGGGCATTGTACAACTACCGGCTCAAGAAGTAATGTCTATCTTGAAAGAAAATTACATAATATCATGTGCGTATTGGGTGTTAGATGTTACAACATCCTTTGTTGTTACATATAACACACATGCCCCTGTACCTGAGGGAGAGCCCTCTGCAAGCGGGCAGCAAGGAGTGGGATTTATAGGATTAGCTTACCTGATAGGCCTGGTGAAGGAACCAACTCTGGTAAATGGGGTTGCCTGTAAGAAAAGATGGTCGGCAGGCTTAGCTGGCGTGTCCAAGATGAATGCGCTACCAGATAGTTTTATGGACACCATATGGCAATATGTAGTAGATAAGAGGCCCTCCCTTTATAGTCATGTAGAAATTAGGAGAGAGCTTATGACCAAGTACTTGGAAAGTCATAACAGGGACAATGAGCCTGCCGTAGCTAGAGCGGTTTTAAGCCAACTAGATTTAGTTTACAAGGATGCCTATCTGAAATCTGTCAACTTAATGCAGTTATTCACAGAGTCAGGGAGTAGGGTCATAGAGATACCAAGTATACTTGATGAGATTATGAAGTTAAATGCAGAGCTGGCGAGGGTAAAGACAATTGAGGGTACAAAATACAGCACGTGCAGACTCATAGACAACAACAAATACCCAGCCCTTAATCATGCCAATTATCCAAACCTGTATGCTGCCACCCTTGAATGGGCCAGAAGGAGTCGCAAGGTCCAGAAGAACTATCAGGGAAGCAAGTCCCTTATTGATCAAGCCCTTAATCAAGACATAGTCCGCAAGGTGCTGAAGATGGCGTCAGCCAACATAGGCTCCGGATCCCTCACACCAGAGCAAATAGAGTGGTTGAGGGTTAAGAAGGGATACCAGATTCCAGCCACCCCTCTTGCTGAGGTCCTCACAAGGACTGCATCCAAAAGACCGGCCCCCCCATCAGACAGCGACAGGACAGACTCCGAATCGGAGGAAGACTCAGACACGGACAGAAGAAGAAAACACAAGTCCAGGAGGAGGCACTAGGGACAAGGGGTAGACCGGCCACTGGAGAGAACCTCAGAGGGCTAAGAAGAGACTGCAACTGACAAGCCCCCATCATCCACATAGTAGCTGCTAGGAATAAAATGATTGTTATAATGAATATAATATCTGCAAATTAGGGGTTCTGCTATTTACCTCTTGGCTAGATTTATACCCATATCTTCATTCCAGATTCTTCGTGTTTTTCAAATTCAAATTCAAATTCAAATTCTTTATTTGCACAAAATAGGGTTGGAAAAGATTTTATACATATATCGATGTGCTTAAACCTATTTTGCCAGATAAATGGCATGCAAATTTATGAGTTCAGATTATTGTTATGCTATTTAAGAAAAACTCATATTTTTTACATTTATACCTAAACAAATTATTAAACAGTAGACAGTAACAATTTCAATATAAATTGTATTGAAAAAAAAATATAATTGTATTTAATGTCAAGAGAGTACAAAAATGTTTATTTAAAAAAAATGTCAAAATGAAATAAAAATTATGTTCTATCAATTCGTATTATAATAATATTTTTGTCATTGTCTTAATATATAATTTTATACTTCAATTAGTCAATGGTACCGTAATAACATTTTTTTACATATAAATTAAATAAATGTTTCTCAAACATTGATTACAATTGTATTACAATAAATGTCAATTTTGCATGCAACTAATATTTTTTTAAACCAAGAAAAGAACAAACCAAGAAATATTTTAATCATTGTATTTTTTTTTCTCCTTAAAAGAAAAATATTCCTTAAATGTATAAAATGAGTTCTTGATCAACCATTTACGAACCTCTTTTGTAAAAGTTGTAGTTTTCAATTCTCTGAATGTTTGGGGTAGCGCGTTGTAGGCCTTAATTATCATTGCGTAGCAGTTTTGTTTGTAAAGTACACTAGAACATTTGGGGAATTTTAACCTGGTGGGGTCCCTAGAAGTAAAGATTCTGTTTTCAGAATCAGTTCTGGTAAATAGATGGGGATATTTCCTTACGAACAAAGCTGCTTCATAAATGTATAGGGAAGTTAGCGTCAAGATGTTTAATTTTTTGGAAAATGGCTTACATGATACTAAAGGACCTACTCCACAAATTCGGCGAATACACTTTTTTTGTGCGATGAACACCCTTTGACTAGAGGTTGAATTACCCCAAATAAGAATGCCATACCTAAGAACCGAGCCAACATATCCGTGGTAAGCAGTTAACGCAGCACTTTGCCCTGCCAGAGATCTGACTCTACTTAATAAGAATACATAACTGTTCAGTTTCGAGCAGACACTATTTACTTGGGATTTCCAGTTACAATTCTTGTCTATTAATAACCCTAAAAATTTGGTTTCATCCGTTTCTTTCAACATGTTTCCGTTCCATTGAATATTTAATGTCGACTGGTAAGGTTTTCTATTTGTAAATCTTATATAGTTCGTTTTTGACAGATTCACGTTTAAGTTATTCTCTTTGAGCCAGTTCATTATTTGGTTCACGGTATTGTTTATTTTTGTGTCATAGTTTATATTTAAATCACAATCTGGAATTATAATCGATATATCATCTGCAAATAAAATAAATTGACTTTCAGATGCATTCGGCAGATCGTTTATTTGTACAAGGAATTGCAAAGGTCCGATTATACTTCCTTGGGGCACACCCAATTTACTGACTTTTGTAGTAGAAAAGAAGGAATTAAGGTTAAAATTTTGGTCTAAGTCCGATACTTCTACATATTGAGTACGATCGGTAAGGTAGCTTTCAAGCCATTTTAATGCAGGGCCTCTTACACCATACTTTTCGCATTTCTCTAGGAGTATTTTATGATTGACATGGTCAAATGCCTTGTTCATATCGAAAAAGATAACAGTCACGGGAATTTTTTTATCAATGTATTCAGTGACTTTTTTAATTAAGGAGAAAATTGCAAGTGTTGTTGATTTATTTTTTTGAAATGCATATTGTTCATTTACTATGACATTATTTTTATTAAGGAAATTTATTAATCTTTTTGACATCAGTTTTTCGAATAGTTTAGAAAAAACAGATATTAATGCTATTGGACGGTAATTGACAGGATCGGTTGATTTGCCTTTTTTGTGCATTGGTTTTATTATCGTGGTTTTCAATTTACTTGGAAATATACCCTGTGAAAAGGAAGCATTTATTAAATAACATAGAACAGGTGAGATTAAGTGTGCTGAATACTTTACAATGTCAGTGGATATGCCGTCGAACCCAACAGATTTTTTATTATTTAATTTTTTTATTTCTGTTTCAACCTCTGTTATTGTACATGGTGTTATAAATATGCTGTTGTTTATAGTTTTTAATTTATATGTATTTTTTGTAACTACTGGTAATGTTGGTGTATTTTTTTAAAAATAGTTGTTGAAATAATTAGCGATGGAGGCAGGCTCAGTAATGGTTACACCATTTACTAATAGGGGCCCAATTTTTTTGAAAGTTTTTGTACTTTCATATTTATTTTTTATTATACTCCATGCAGCTTTGCATTTATTTGATGAATTATTTATTATTTTACTATTAATTTTCTTTTAGAGATATTAATGCATTTTTTCAAAATTTTTCCATAGTTTAGAAGCTTGTTTTTAATGTCAATCGATTTACTTTTATACCACAGAAATCTAATGGTTCTTTTAGTTCTACTTGATTTTTTTATGCCTTTTGTAATCCATTTTGGAGTTTTATAGTTAGCATTCACCTTTTTACGTATGAACGGAAAACAAAGATTGTAAAACATTGTGTATGTTTCGTGAAAAGTGTTAAAAGATTTATCTACCTCATTTTCGCAAAAAACGTCTGACCACGACAAATTTGATAAACATTTCAAAAATATCTCAATATTTTGAATTGAGTAATCTCTAACCTGTGTGTACCAAAACGGTGTTTTGTCTTCATAGTTGCATAGTATAAATGAGAGAGATTGCGCCGTATCGTTCAATTAGATCATATTTGTTACTGTTTACATGCAGATGTTATATACTACTTTTATGTAAAAGGTAAGTAATACAATGCAACGACAATCAATAGATCTAAACTACTAAATTATTACTCAACTTGCTCTCTGCCATTGATTCTGGCTGGATAGAAAGCCTCCGGAGAAGCGACTGTAACATTTCGGTATCTTTTGGCAAATTCGACCGACAATTTAATTTCTTTTAACTATTAATTTGCTTTAAGAGAGCATTCTAAACTTATTATTATTATATTGGTTTAGTGGCTATCCTGCTAGTACGGATTCTGCCAATATCAAGTCAGTCATGGGAGAGACACATAAAAAGAGTTGTCCGGTGACTATATCAGTTACAAGTTGAGGAATCTAAAACAAAACAAACACAAAGATTAGTAAACTTACACAACTACAACATTATGGATTAGGAGTTAATACTATGTACATGAATCTATATACAAACATAGAAGTGGAGAAAGTAGGATCAACAAAGGAATTTTAAAGCTTAATAGTTAATTTTGTTAGTCTAAACTTATTTTGAGGTTATTGTTATTTGTTTATTGTTATGACATTTGACAATTGACATTAGTCTGAAGAATACAAACCGACCAAAACAAAGTACCATAATAAACCCTTTTAAGCGTTTGCGTTTATCTAGCTTTTTTATTTAGAGGCATAATATCAATAAAATAGTGCGTGACAAGTCAAACAGAGTCAAACCACCGGAACGAATGCTGGAAAGCGACGAAAGTCACCGGCACTAAAAGCGATATGCAATACCATTTTTTCCTGTTGTCAGTTGCCAACGAATTTTGAGTGTTTATCAAATTTCAGTTGATCACTATAAATGTCAAAGTTAGGCAATAGGCCCCCTGGTCACTTATCCGATTCCGGGCAAAGTTGTGTTTATTATTATTAAACACATTTGAATTGCTCGATCCGGGAATCGAACGACATATGGTCAACACCGTCACTGGACCAGTAGACCTCAGAAGCGATCAATTTGTATAAACGAGATGATGATGGCGATTGTATGAAGTGGTTATAATATAACTCTGTTAATTGCATGTGCATATTTGCAGCATATCTCATACCTACCATCAAAGGGAAGCAAGTCTTATGTTACAAGAATCATTACTACACAAGGATACCAGGCATGCCCTTCAAGTGGCGCTGTGTGAATACCAATGCATGTTTTGCGAGTGTCAACATAACTGACAGATATCAGGTGGTCAGAGAAAATGGTAACCATTTCCATCCATCGCCTTGTTATTATAAGACTGGGAATGGTGCCTATGTTAGAGTAAAAACACTATAGAATATGGTGTTGTTCGAAAACCTGAGAGGACCTCGAGATCTGAGCTAAATAGGTTATAGTAGGGGAGCCCTTGGGGAGATGGGGGGAAAGAGGGGATTTATGCATTTACTCGAGCGCGTCAGATTAACATAGGGGAGGTAACTCGCATACTGTTAAGGCTCACCACCAAATATAAGCCCTTTATATAGAGGCGAGTAACTATGCCAAAGAAAAAATAAAATTCCAATAACTTCGGCCTGTGGAAATTGTCAGATTATATTTTTTCGATATTCTTACATCATTTCCTATATAATAAAATAAAATTTAGACGCGCACAAGCGTGTCAAACAACATTTTCTTTGCAAATTTCAAACAATCCCACTCCCTTACCCTACACTTGAAACGGCAGATTTTCTAAATTTTAGGTGGTAATTAACCCACCATACCTTAATCTGACGCGATTTAGTTTTTCCGAGTCACAGTTTTTTTTAAACATTTTATTTATCTGCAAATTTTTCCCCACTATTGAAATGAAAAACATTATATAACCTTTTATTTTTCCTATAATTTAATCTACAAAATCCAGTGAGTCCCTATGAAGCTCGAGTAACCCATTTAGCATCTTGGACTCCCCTACTATTAACACTAGACCAACCCGCATGGCAGCATTGTCACCATTCATACTTATACTTACTTCTATGTCTATATTAATATTATAAATGCGAAAGTTTGGATGTTTGGATGGATGGATGTATGTTACTCAATCACGCAAAAACAATTGAACAGATTTGGATGAAATTTGGGACACATGTAGAAGATGACCTGAAATAGCACATGGGCTATTTTTATCCCGGAAAAATGAGTCTTTCCCAGCGGGATTCACCAAAAACTTTTGTAATGCAGCGGGCTGCACGGTGCAGAGCTAGATTCTGTATAAGTAATACGAATTAACTTAACCCTAAAGGAAGCAAATTTTGTTTGTGATTTGAGTGTAAGTTAACGATACTAATACATGGAAGTATTTGAATACACTCCTAAACACAGAAACACATACATCTATGTTCATAAAGCATACGTTTGTTCTGTAGGGAATTGAACCCGAGACTCACCGGTTGCGTGTTCAGTGAAAAATATTATTTGATTGATTTTTTTGCCATATAATTTGTAAGTTTAAGTCAAGTTATGGACTAATGTGAGATTCGATGATAAATTGTATTGTATAAGTATAAAAATGTATATAATATACTATAGATTACACTGAATGTCAAACCAATCGATGTTTTATTGTAGACACCTTGCTAACGTAAGTATTTTTCAAGACAAGAAAATTTTCGACATTCGCTGGGAACATTTTTCTTCGATAACTATTATGAAAAATTGATCCTTACGTGGAGTAAGTGTTTAGAATATGTTGTTCAATACCAAATATATCCAGAAATGTTTTGTAAACCAGCGTATCTAAAATCTAGATTAGAACAATTAAAACATGATACAAAAACTTTAACGAATGTCAACTGTAATTATTTCCTTCGAGGACATTAAAAACACTTTGAGAAATAATAATAATGTAACTTTACTTTAAAAAACTCCTAACACGTTTTTATCCTCAAGCTACCTTCCTGCTTCATGTGCACTATTTGCAAGGCAACAAAACATATCCAATGAATTCGAACACCTCAAAATTACCAAAACAACCCAAAAATACTTTTTACTCGAGCCAAGAATCGAACCCCGCAATCTAATCTGATGAACGGGCTGGACTTCCATTTGATAAATGAGATCAAGTTTGTAATCAAGTTTTGTACATATTTTGTGTTTTTCATTTATTTATTTTTTATGTTATAAGATAGCAAACAAGCAGATGGGTCTCTTGATGGAAAAAGTCAACCATCGCCTCTATAGGCGTATATACTTTTTCCATCAAGAGACCCATCTGCTTGTTGCGCCATTAATACCTTTGGTGTATAGACACCAAAACCTACCTATTAATACTTTTGGTGATTTTGTTTGGTTTGGTTTGGTGGTTACCGTTGGTTTTTTGGTTATTAACCTATTAATACCTTTGGTGTCTATACACCAAAGGTATTAATTGTGGCTTGTGGCGAGGTCTAATGCCACATGTATAAGTTTACCGGCTACCTTATTCTCCAAACCGGAACACGACAGCGACAAGCACTGACGCTATTGCGGCAGGAATAGGTAATTGTGTGCGTTGTAATTGTACAAAATTGCGTGTTTTAGAACTTTTTTATATAGCAAACTGTATATTGATAATTTCGCAAGTGGACTCGTCCAGCTGCAGTCTAAAAAAATGAGGCAACTGATGTTTTTTATCATATCATAAAATAACAAACAAGCAGATTACTCTCTAATGGAAAAAGACAACTAAAGCCTATAGACACCAAAGATGTTAATGGTGCGTTGCTATCCTTTTGGCGAGATCTAACTGCCACATGCATAAGTTTATTAACTACCTTACCCTCCAAACCGTAACACGACATGACCACCACTGACGCTATTGCGGCAGGAATAGGTAAGGCGATGATAATAGACCCGGGCGAAACAATGCAGAACTCTACCACCTAGCGGTGACGATATTAAAGGCTCGTATAGGCAATCGGTAGCCTCTTACAAACTACCAGGCGAGCGGCAGATGATGATCTATTTTAAGACAGCTTAGCTTTTCCCCAGGGTGAGCTCGCAACTAAGTGGTTATCAGGAGGTTGCCGCTGTTATTTCTGATTTACAGAAGTTACCATTGTGGGAACAAGAGACGGGCCCATTGCCTTTAAAAATGTATATGTCGCAGTGAAATTGTCAGTACCGTTAGATTATAATTTACCTAAGTGATATTATAATTTAATTGCCAACCTCACCTAACCAAATTATAAAATCCCTAAGTAGATTATAATCTAACGGCTATTGACAATTTCACTGCGACATATACATATGTAGGGAATACCCTACATTTAGCAATGAAATATGCTCTGTCACACATGAGAGAACATGATGTACTCTCATGTGTGGCAATTACATATGGACAACGGCTCTTGCCTTAAATATCAGGAACTGCCTTACTAAATAAACTAATAATCAATTATATTACATTTGTATTTCTTTTCACATTGCTAATCACTAAACCAATTATTTTAACAAATTTATTTTATTCTTTCTTATATTCTAAATTTTATTTACTCTCATAATGAAATATGACTTAACTAATATATTACCTTAAATTACTTATGCCCGCTCAAGAATGATCTGAATACTGTTACTTTTACAGTTTACTGGAGGCCAACTGTTCGGTACGACTTTTCGAGCTCTTTCGAACCTCGTCGTCAAAGTAACATCTTTAACAAGTTCTAACTATCATCCCCACGTTGCGGGATACAAGTTTAAAAAAAATATTTTGCTTATTTATAATAATGTCAGGCAAAATTTTGCTTTATTAAATAAAACCTAACACATATAATTATGAATCTGATTATGCTCTTAAAATTGTTTACATGACCGTCAAATATTGTAAAATATCTTACGGTTTTACTGTTCGTCATTTCCTGTGTCTCCGGAACCCAGAATCAGATCTTCACCAAATTCAAATGGGACCACACGGAAAGTATAACCTGCCAACAAAAAAAATTTTTCAAAATCATTTCCTAAATGAATAAGTTCTGAGGTAACAAACATAAAATAAAAAAACATACAACGGAATTGATAAACTCCTCTTTTTGAGAAGTCGGTTAAAAACACTTAGGGATTTTTAATGTATAATAGTAATAGTGTTTAAAAGAATCAATATTTGCAGACAAACCAGAATTAATCACACTAGTATCTGGAAAGCAATGCTATTATTATAGAGGGCATACCTACTACCTTGGATCGACATCTAGTAATGCTCAACGATGGAGGTGTACATACGGCAAGAAATGCAAGGGGTTTTTGAAGATAAGCCCTGATGGGATGATTTTAAAAGGAAACATTGATCATTGTCATGGCGCGAAGTCTTTACATATGCTTGGAAATGGAAGATACATTCGCACGTAGAAGTGTTTTTAGTTGAGGAACAAATTGTATAAAAAAATTGTATAGAAAAGGGAGCAAACCAGTAGAAGGCTCTTTTGATGGTAAGTGACCACCCCCGCCCGTGGATATCATAAACAGGATTTGTAACCGGTTTAATAAATACCGGATTAATATTTTATAGCCAGTCTTTTAAGAATGAGAAAGCATTTCAGGCGAGATCGTGGTTAAGCGTTTCCCTATCGATAAAAAAAAAACGGTTAATAGAGGTATTTAGCGGTTTTTATAAAAGGCTTCACCCGGAGCGCATAAACCGGTTTAAGCCAAAACCGTGTAATTGTACGATACGGACAGTGCGGAAAAAAATTGGGAGCGGTGAACATTGCACAAAAATATTGCTTTATTTTTTTGTAAACTTTTATAAACCGGTTTATTGATTCAAAATCCTTATAATTTTGCCTCATAAAGAAACCGGTATTTTTGAGTTTAAGGTAGAGCCAAAACTTTACAAAACGCTCCTTATATCATTGAGCTGATTTCGGTTTGGAAATTAACCGGTTGACAAGCCTTGATCATATAGCGATACCAGAAATCATGTAGTAGCCAGTTGCCAGACTTTTAAGAATGAGAAAGCATTCTTCTTAAGGGTGCCAAGTCATATACATTCATTCCAGCCGAACGGATTGCAATACACCAATTAATATCTCTAGTGGTTATAGGCGAAGGTTATATCTTACCACCAGAATTATTTCGGCACTCATTGATTTGTATTTTTGAAAATATATAAACGGGTCAAAAACGCGTACATATATAGAACTTTTTTTTCCGTATTTTCCCCATATGGTACGGGAAGCTATTGAGATTCGAAAATATAAAAACTTCAATAGGGAAGACGGATTTAAGTTGTCTCCTGCTTGGAATCCAGTGATTAGCAAAAAAAGCTTTGCACTTGCAAACAAATAAAGTCCAAGATACGTAATAAGGTTGTTGTTGTGTGTAGGCTAAATTCGAAAAAACAAGACCAGAAGAGGATAGATGAAAATCGATCCCAACGTACACGAAGGAGTAAACTCGCTGCTCCAGTCCGCTCGTGACCACGGTCTTTGTAACTTGGCCGAAATGTCGAGCTTTACAAGTAATTTCTATAAGCCGTCTGCTTGATTGCTAACCTATTATTTAAAAAAATGTAATCTTCGAAACGACTTTCCTATTTTGAACTCGGCACTCTTGTTACATCTGCTGATATTTCGTATAATGGGTAATAACTTTCAATGTATTTTAAAGGAACTTGGAACTTGAGATAGTAGATAGAAACATTAGTATAAAATACTTGATTATTCATTTCATTCCAGAGGATTATGTATTTTTTTAATTAAATAAATTTAAATTGATAAACATAAATTATTTTTTATTATCTACTCAGGAAAATTCTGTAACTGATAATTTTGAGGCAAATTAAATTAAAAATCATCATATAAACTAAGTTGATAAAATGTGCGTGCCGATAAAACTTAAAAAGGAGTCACGGCACGATAAAGGGACTTATATAGTGTGAAAGCCCTTTATCCCCCCTCGAACAAGAAAGTTCCCGTTTTAACCTAAAGGGCGTGTTTTTAAAGATATAAGGGCTTTTCCAACGCTTTAACTTGGAAATTAAGTGTAGTGGCGCCATCTGTTGTCGAGTATTTGAACTTCATTCAGAACAACGATTATTTGGGTTGCATTTCAAAAGGCGCTGCGAGCAATTGCAGCATGTGTAGTAATGGCGCGAAATTTAAAATTCCAATTTCAATAAAGTCTTAAATTACCTACATATTTTGTTATATTTCAATTACCATGTAATCTCATACCAACTCCCGAGCGAAGCCGGGTATCATAGTTAGTATATTATGTCACTGGACAAAATACACGAATTGTTCTAAGTCACCTAAAGGAAGCAAATTATTTGCTTGTGGGTTAGTCAACAATAATAATGCACAAAATGCATCCTTCCTACTAATCTATATTATTTCTATATTAAATTAATATTAATTAAATACTATTAATTAATTAATATTGATAATATTATAAATGCGAAAGTTTGGATGTTTAGATGGATGTTTGTTACTCAATCACGTAAAAACTGCAAGGATACTGCAAGGATTTGAATGAAATTTGGCACACGGGTAGAGATGATGACCTGGAATAGCACATAGGCTACTTTTTATCCCGGAAAATTTTGGTTATCCCGCGGGATTCATCAAAAACTTTTATAAATACAGTGGACCAGGAATATCACATAGGATATTTTATCCCGGGAAAATAAGACCCCATGACCCTTGCAGAAAACTTGCTGTATTTTGTACTTATGTGTAAGATTTGCTTTCAGAAAAACCCAAATTGATAACACTCATCACCGGAAAACAGCAATATTTGTACCAGGGGTTTACGTATTGCTTAGGTGCCAAGACCAAACACGGAGTGCGCTGGAGGTGTACCAATACGTCGGGTTGTAACGCCTATATAAGGTTAAATAATAACGGAGATCTGGAAAAGGTGGGGACACAACATACGCATCCGAGGAGTTCTTACCGTTTACTTGGTGATGGAAGGTATATGAGAGTTAGGTTTTAGGAAAAAGTGTTTCTTTATCCTGACTCAAATAGTGGACTAGTCTAACCAAAGACTATACGACTAAAACATGAGGTTTGCGGTTCAATCCCTGGGTCTGGCAAAAGTATTATGAAGGTTTTTTTGAGGTTTTCTCGAAAATACAAATCACAGTAGCAGCGCAGTCAGCGCAGTGTGTTTATATCTGATATCGATAATCGTTATCAGGTCGATAAAATGCGGCCTTGGGGATCCCTACCCATCTCACTTACGACGAACCAGTGGGTCGTAGTGAAACGGAGAGTTTATTGACGTTTAGTTCAGTCTGCCTAGCCGGCAATAGAACCGGTTTGATCATTGATGATTCTAAAATCAAATACCAAAATTAAAAAAATATATTTTATTTAAATACACATTTACAAGCACTTGAAAAACTCAGTGGGCCTGGTTTTTTTTCATTTACAATTAACATATTCTGTACATGAGTTATTTGATATGTGTTACAAAAAATATAGGAGATTGGTTTGAGGAGCAATTAATTCTAGGACTTTTTGCGTCTAAAAATCTGAGATTGTTTAATATATTTAGACACCGTTTTGTTTTAACATTTTTTTTAATTTGTTTACTGGTAGATCGCTTGTAGCTTCGGAAAGTTTATTATAAACACCAGGTGCAACTTAGATTTAGTATTTTTTTAGTATCGTAGGTTTGGAGACACTTTGGTAACTAAAAACGAAGTGATGAAAATTGTGTGATTTTTAAAAATCTGTGATGATAAAATAAATATACATTTATATTAAAATAACACAAGTGTTTTATTGTGAATCCATAGCATCTTGTAGCGTTGTACTGCACTACTTCAACCGACGAAAAATCGGAGTAGGTTCTCAATTGGGCCGATAGCACGATTTTTTAATTCTTTTTTTATTGGAATGGGTTGTTTAATTGTATTTTTTTTTAATTTGAAACTTAAGGGTACGAAAGCAAGGGATGATTGTACACTTACCGATTTTAATGTTTAAAAGATATCCGCAGCGTGAACTTTTTTGTCGGAGTATCGACCCCTAACCTGATGAAAAATACCGCATTTATACATGTATGCAAATAATATGTAATACAATATCTGAGAAGAAGGAAATTAAATCATTTCCAAGAATTTGGGTGTTATACATTATTTTACTAAAGTACAGTTACAAACATTCTATGCAATGCTAATGTATGCAAACATTAAATATTTTTACGTTATTTTATAACATTTTTAAATGCTTTTTATGAACGTTAATAACGTTAAGAACGTTAAAAACTTTTAAATACATTAAAGAGATTAAAAAAAATTAAGTTAACTGCTTTACAGCCCTAGTTGTCACTTTAATGCATAATTTGTATAATACCAACATTTATTTAGATATATACGAATAAACATTTGTACATATAGATATTATTTATTCAATTATAGAATACATATACAGATATTTGATGGAATTGTTCCATCTTAAATTTTGAAATGTTACTTCTATTTGGTGGTTTTTTTTTCAGAACAACCAAAGTTAATAACAATGATCACAGGAAAGCAGTACTATATGTACCAAGGTTATACTTATTGTTTAAGTACGAAGTCTAAACACGGCGAGCGTTGGAGATGCACCCACACATCAGGTTGCAGGGCATATATATGGCTATTTAATGACGGGAAATTAGAAAGGGTAGGGACTGGACATACCCATCCGCGAAATATTTTTCACTTACTTAGCGACGGAAGATATGCCAAAATAAAGTAAAAATTATATACTTATAAGATTATTATTTCAATGGCTGTAGATAAAAAAGTTAACACCTTACCGCTAAAGACATGCACGTGGGATTTGTCTTACATGAGAGAGATATATTTGTCGATGTAGACAAATAGTTCGTTCATTCTAATATAAATGTCTAGACACGTATCAATGCTTTTAGTATTTTTACTTTTGACGATGGTTCGACTTAATAAATCGAATCATTTGTGCAACTATGTTAGCTACATAAGTGTAGACATTATCACTAATGGCGAAAAAACGATTTGACAAAATTTCTCATGTTTCATATCACAAGCGTGCTGACCAATTTGATCACCATACGTCAGTCTTGGTCTCTTCCTCCATTGGTGCTTTCAACTTCTTCTTATATAAGTATAATATATATTGTGTTGTGTAGTGGACGTGGTACGTATAGTGGATTTGGTACGTATTTGGTATTAAAGTACGTTATATCTTAAAAAGAAAAAAAATTGTCTGTGTTTGTATGTATTCTTATTATTTACACAATTATAGAATATTTGTTTGAAATTTTCTTTGCTTCGACTAATATCTTGCAATATAAAATAGATGTATGTACCTAACATCTATTTGGTCATATTTTTTTCAGAACAGCCAAAATTAATAACAATGACCACAGGAAAGCAGTACTATTTGTACCAAGGCTATACTTACTGTTTACGCAGAAAGTCTGAACACGGTGAACGTTGGAGATGCACTCACACTTCAGACTGCAACGCATGTATACTGCTGTTCAATGACGGGAACTTAGAACAAGTGGGGACTGGGCATAACCATCCGCGTAGTTTTTTTCACTTACTCAGCGACGGAAGATATGCTAAAATAAAGTGCAAATCAAATACTTACACTTATACGAATATTATTTAAATGATTGTAGATTATAAATCACCGCCCGCTTAGGATATTTAAGTGGGATTTATCGCGCATGAGACATATTTTTCAATGTACGACAAACAGCTCGGTCGCCATGCCATTACCAAGATGCGTGGAAACGCTATGAGTATTTTTACTTTTGGAGCCAATTTCACCAATGATTTTGATCGCGTTCAAAGTCATAAAACACGAGTTTAAACGTTTAAACGCGATCAAAGCTTGGAATTGCATGTCATGGAAGTAAACGGAACCGAGTTCAAATCCTGAATATATATATATATATATATATATATATATATATATATATATATATATATATATATATATATATATATATATATATATATATATATATATAATTGTTCATATTTTATGACATTAAATTGTAATACCTACTTTACTATTGATTTTGTTTATACATATTCATCATTGACGTACGATGAAACGAGCATTAACCTTAGCTTTTAATGAAGGTATTATATTATTAATAAGATATTTTAATTTTGATGAAGATGATTTTATATTTCTACGTCCCAGATAGATACGCGAAAGAGAAGAACTTTTTGATACACTTGGTGTCAAAGACTCTTTTTATTAGTTTTCATCTCACAAAACCAACAGATTTGTCTGTTTTGGAAACTATTGAAGATAAATTTAAACATGTACGTGCTAAAGACATGTAGAAACATCTACTTGATTTTATATAGATGTGTATAATGGTCGGCCTGAGAAATTTATAGTATAATTAATATTTTAATAATTTCACACCTAACAGCGTATTCCCTATTAATCAATACAAATAAAAAAAACGTCAATACGATAACAACTTTGACAGCTATTTCATACGTTCTACTATTTATGGCGTGCGAACTCAGTTTTCGTGAACGCGTTTAATGTTTATATTTTATTGGTGAAATCACTTCGTGTTTAATCAAGTTTAATAGTGACTTGTGAACTCGTTTACGTGGAACTGAGTTCTACTGAACGCGTTTTGAGATAATATCGGTAAAATTCGCCCTTAATGTATTAAATCGAATTATCTACGTAACCTTGTTAACTACAAGAGATAAATACCTAATATAGATATTATTCCCAGAAAAAAAAAACGAGTCGACAAAATTTCCAACAACGTTTCATACTTTGAGCGGGCTGATCAATCTATACGTCAGTCATAATCTTCTTTTCCTATTAGTGCTCGTTGTAGGCACTATAAGAGATGAAGATAGTATTGCTTCTTATGGAAGGTTGCATTCTTGTACTTTACGCAATGATGAAAAATGTATTAAAATTAAGATCTTGCTGTAGATTGTTCAGTGTAAAATAATTTGAATTACTACGCGTATTTGGTAATTACATATATATTTTTTTACAGAAAAACCGAAATTGGTGACAATGGTTACAGGAAAGCAGCACTATTTATATCAGGGATATACGTACTGTTTAGGAGCGAGGACTAAAAGTGGAGTTCGTTGGAGATGCACGAATACTTCAGGTTGCAACGCGTATATAAGATTCAACAATAACGGAGATTTGGAACGGGTTGGAACAGGACATACCCATCCTAAGAATTCTTTTCATTTACTCAGTGATGGAAGATATGTCAGAATATAGTAAAAAAATACACTAAAATTTCGGGTATGCTAGATATCACTGCTAAACACGGTGAGAACTGCTAAAGGCCTGAACTGATAAATCCTGACAGAGTCCGGATTAATTTACGTCTTTCAAATGAATTCTGATTTTTGTTAGATGCTTACTTTTTCACCAAATCCGTTTGTGTACGATAGTAACATTTCTGCATCAACTTAGAGTTTAGCCTCGCCTCGCTTCGGTGTGGTACAACCGTCTTATCCTTCCAGTTTGGGAAGCTAAGGTAGCTGATAAACTCGCATGTCACATGTCGAATTGCACTCGGTCACACGTCGCCAATGTTAAAACTGGTCATTAACATCTTTTGGTGTCTACAGACGATGGTTATCTCTGCTCATCACGAGAACCATCTGCTTGTTTGCTGTCTTATATAATAATTTTGCCCACACTAAACTCTTGAAGTGGAGGTTAAAGAGGGAAAGATTTGTTTATATCATCAGATAGCAAACAAGCAGATGACTATGATGGAAGGAAACTCATATCGCCTTTAAACATCAATGATGTGAATGGTGCGTTGCCGTAAGCTTACCAGTTACTGTATCCCCCAAACCGGAACATGACAGTGACAAATAGCTATATCACATAATAGTTTAGTCATAATAACACTTGTCATAATACTAAACTTAAGGTGTGTAATGCTTTACATAATACTTAGACTTAATCATATCACTTGTGGCAATAGTAAGGTATGCTTACACTTAACTATATAAACACTTTTTAAATAAATTTAACCACTGTAAAAGTCTTTAAAACAGGACTTGAAACCTGTTGGAATGCTTCATGATACGTATGTCCAAAGGTGTAATATTTACATATACACAAATTAACGTCTGCGAAAACATTAAATAGATAAAAAAGCACAAGACTATGTTTATTTTTACGTAAGCTATGTTAATTTATGTAAGCATTGTGTTTGTTATCATTACATATATTACTTTTAATTTGAATATTAAATCGTTTTAATGATAGAATAAATATTTCAATACAGTATATATCTTATTATTTTAACCAATAATGTACAAAAAATAATTTTTCAAAAAATTAATAAATTTTAATATTTTAAAAATTGAGACAATCGCCTACTTCATATTTTACTTTTGAATAGATTTATTGTACCTGACAACATCAGCCATTTCTAGGCGGATGAACAAGAAGGGTCTTGTATACAGGCAAAACAAAGGTCAGATGGATAAGGGTAGTGGTAGGGGAGCCCAAGAGGGGATTTTGAGATTTATTCGAACATGGCAAATTGACTTACGGATCCCCCTATGTCCTCCTTGCAAAGTGATGAGGCTGTCCACCAATTATAAGCCCTTTATATAAAGCCGGGAATTTAGGGCAGTCAGTCAGGTTTTCAAAAATATCCAATATCTTATGGCTTGCGGAAATTAATAGATTATATAGTTTTCTTTATTCTTATACACTTTCCTTTACATAAAAGAAAATGCAATCGCACTCGAGAATGTCAACTTTTTTGCAACTTTGTGACCTTCCCACTCCCTTACGTTAAACTCCAATCGTCAGTTTTCTAAATGTATCTAAATTTGTTAGTTCGCAATTTACCCACTACGCCCTAATCTGATGCGCTACAGTATCTCCATATCACAGTTATTTTTTCACATTTTTGAAAATCTGTAGACATTCTCCCCACCATCGATAAAAAGCATTATATAACCTCTGTGGTCTAGTGGTCCAGCGTTGGCGTTGACCACATGAGGTCCCGGGTTCAATTCCCGGGTCGGGCACTTTAAAAAAAAAAGTGTTTTTTCGGTTTTCTGACAAACACAAAGTTGCCCGGGATTGGAAATGTCCGGTTGGCGATAGGCTTGCCACCTATCACATTGTGGGACCAAGTATCTTCGGCTAATCGTGGGTGCACTTGTTGTAGCCTACCCCTTCAGGGATATGGGCGTGAGAAACTTATATGACTTTTTCATAGGGGTTCGCGGACTGAAAAATGTTAAGAAACGCTGATCTTATCCAATAGGTCTTTTCAATGTTCAAATGAATCCCCATCGAGCATTTTGGGTTCTCCTATTAACTATTGGAACATGCTAGTGTCCTGGCATGCTGCCGTAGGTCCGAGTGTTCGTAAATAAAATAAAATATTAGGCCTCAGTACAGTAAATATATTTGTACACACATTCATACATATCAAGACGCTAGATCCCTTACAGAGTAGGCAAAGAGAACCGAGTACCATAATCACGACCCTTAAAGAGTTGTTACGCTTCTTCCACAATCCTTACTCTCTTCATACAAAAAAAGCCGGTGGCCAAGACTCGTGGCACCACCTTCGGATAGTACGCGATCATCTGATCATTATATATCAGTCTTGGTCTTCTCCGGTCCTACATCCTTCCGCATTGGCCTTGTATATCTATTTTGTACTCTTTTATCTACCATCATTTCTACATGCCGTTTCTCATCTTTACACCGACACTTTCTTTCAGGCTTTCAGAGAGGTTAGCTCCCTCTGTACATAATTATTGACGATCTGGTAGATCGACAAAAGAATTTGTTTTGCGCATGCAACGCTATACATGTGATAGAAGTGAATTTTCTTAAATAACACACAGTAACATATATACGGTTTTTTTATATCTTTAGATAAGTCACTCCGTGGTCTAGTCATAGTCCGGTGTACGTGTTGACCACATGAGGTCACAGGTTTAATTCCCGGGTGGAGCAATTCAAAAAATGTGTTTTTTCCGGTTTTTTTTTATAAAATCAACCTCGCCCGGGATTGGGTAAGTGCCCGGCTGGTCATAGATTTGCCACCAATCATAGTGTGTGACTAAGAATCTTCGACGAATTGTGGGTGCACTGGTTGTACCTCTGCCTACCTCTACGGGGATACGGGTGTAAAGATAATTTATAAGACAGCAAACAAGTAGATGGCTCTTCTGATGAAGAGAAATAGCTATTGCCTTTAGACTCCAAAACGTTAATGGTGTGTTACTATCCGTATTGCGAGATGATAATGCAATATGTAAAATTTACCGGCTACCTTACCCTCCAAACCGAAACATGACAATAACGGGCATTAACGCTATTCAGCAGGAATGAGTATGGCGGTGGCACCGAACTCAGGCAAGACGTTACTTAAACTCTACCACATAGTAGTGACACTTATAACAAACCTTTTATAAACTGCCTGGTAGAATAACATATATATAGTCTTTGATACTGTTACGAGCTTGTAATTCGATATGGTGTGATAAAATACAAATTATATTAAAACCGTGTTTATTTACCACACAAATGTACGATACACAACAATACAACACGTATATACACACTGACTAACACTGATGACTAAACCGTCACTATATCCACGCTAACGTACACAAAATCAACTATTTAGCTTTATTTTCAACCGACTTTCCGAAAAACGGTTATCAATTTGGGTGTATGTTTTTCTATGTTTGTTACCTTAGAAGTCGTTCATTTGTGAACCGACTTTGAAATTATTTTTTTGTTTAAATCAGTACGTTGTTCACATATTAATTTGGTGATTTTTTAAAATATAATTTGAATTTGGAAGATCTGATGCAGGTTCCGGAGATACAGGAAATGGTAAGTCGGTTGCTGCAGTTCTATTGCGTTAAAAATTTATCACGAAAAATCGATAAAATACCTTACATACTGAATTGTTAAAATAAAAAAAATGTAAAACTGCCTGGTAATTAAACCATAACGTTTAATTACTAGGCGTTTTTACATTTTTTTTATTGAAGTTACACTTCTTTAGGCACCTTATGAAAAAATTATGAGAGTGAAATTTAAAGATGCGCGCATGCGCGATGCTGTGATGCCACCTTAACGCAAAAGTTACAGGTTGAAGTTGTCCGCTAAATCGCTCATTACGTCTCGAAATTCTTGACTATCCTTTTCCAGTCCTTTTATTATTTTATTATAAATAATTATTTGCGTGCAATTACAATTTATTTTTTAATGACGCCAAAGAAGTATAACTTCTCACGCGCGCGCGTTCCATACGACGTGTCAAAATAAAACATATACCAGATTTTACGTTAGACCTTTAACAGTAGTTTTTGTGTGACCGTGCATAAAATTTCTAAACGATCATTTTGACTCTATTGTTCTTATAAAGATCCCTAATGTTATTTTTCTTATATTGCGTATTTGTAACACCGGCCGGTTACGATTTTGATATTTACCTATCGTTTTTTAAATAAATTATTTGTTATATGATGTTTAAATATTTTTCTATTTTAATTTAGACTTCAAAAACTTAAAGAAATTTTCGATGCGACAGGAGTCGAGCGTTAGATCGTGCCGTTTTAACAACCAACTGAGCTACTGTCTGACTACTGACTACCGGCTGAGCTACTGAGCCAAAAGCAAGATCACAGGTTCAAAATTTTTTCTTTTTTAGATTTTTAAAATTTTCTAAAGCACGGGTTAAGTGCTGAAACACATATATAGTTAGAGACACGAAGGTATTGATCAATCTTATAAATGTGCATTTCATCTGTAACGATGAACTCATTTAACTCGTATATACGTATGTATATCTACATTTTTTGTAGCTATCAGTACAATAGACAGAATCGATCACAAGAAAAAAAAATGCCACGTTGAACCAGTTGACAGTAGCTCAGTTGGTT
The DNA here is from genome assembly GCA_036924255.1 of Apodemia mormo. Classification (NCBI taxonomy): domain Eukaryota; kingdom Metazoa; phylum Arthropoda; class Insecta; order Lepidoptera; family Riodinidae; genus Apodemia; species Apodemia mormo. Next base: position 7,192,036 of record JAUPFN010000011.1, read on the forward strand.
AGAGCGTGCCTGCCAGAGGTAAAGTCGCAGGTTCAAATCCTATCGTGTCGAAAAGTTTTTTTTGTTAAGTTTTTTAAAATTTCCCCAAGCACAAGATAAGTGTTAAAACATGTATACCTATAGTAATTAAAACTTGCCAAGCCTTTTGTGCGGATGCCTCATGAAAATTCCTTTAAACTATTTAGCAAAAAGAAGTTTTTAACTTCAACTTTTTTGCAAGATTCATTTGATACCTGCCACTACAGTAGTAGTTTTTGTGACTGTATAGATTTTGTTCCAGAAAATAAATTGGACTTATCTGTCGCAAGCATTGGTTTAGGCCAGATAAGCCCAGTTTATTTTTTTAGCTGCAGTACTTGCAGCGCTACAAAGTTATAGAGGTACGACAATTTATTTACATGTCTGCAGTTCAGGCATTAATTACTAAGTTACGGAGGTCTGGGGATTTATCATTTATTTCATTTGCTACAATGCGGGGATTGGAGAATATTTAATGAAAACGAAGCCCGTTGATGTGATTTCTTTGCAGGCCCGATCCGGATGCTCCAAACCGGAACACGACAATAAACAAGTATTGACGCGATTGCGGCAGGAATATGTAAGGCGGTGGTACCAAATACCCGGGCGAGACGCTGAACTCTACCACCTTGTCACGATAGTAGTGACAAGTATAGCCAATCGGTCGCCTTTTACGACCTGCCTGGCAGAACGACAGTTGGTCTTCTTCAAAAGAACCCAGACCTACATGCACAATAAAGATATCTATTTCATTCATACAAGTAACAGGATCTTAACTGCTCTAGTGTTTAATCTATTTAGCTAATATCAAGAGAATCTGGGGTAGTTTGCTAAAAATTTCAGTATTTTAATTTTTGATAAATTGTATATTTTCAGAATGGTGATCAATTTCGATCTTTCGAATTAAATTCAATGCAATTTTTTAAGCTCTAAAATTTTTTTAAAAACTTTTTTTTAAAAAAGGGAAAAAACTCAGTAGCATGTTCAATTCTGAGACAGTGCATCAAACCTATATGCCTCGGAGGAGGATACAAAGCTGTTGGTCCCAATTATCGTAAGAAACAAGTGATAGTGGTTACTGTTTACTTTATGATGGGTTTCACTTTCTTTCATCTTACATCTTGCTAATCAACAAACACTTTGTTGACGTCTACTGATTTTCGGTTCCCTCTACCTTAGAAGAGACGCGATGTGAAAATATTAAGTTATCTTACAGTGCCAAATAAGGAATATTTGGCACTGTAAGATAACGATAAACATAATTTTAAATACTAAGTCATAGAAATAATGAAATATCAGTATATTATTTCTAAAAGGTGTTTTATCTTATAGTGGGTCGATCTCTCTAACTACTTCACCGAAAAAATAAAAAAATTTGAAGCTTATGTTTTCTACTTTGGGCGAAAAATATGAAAAAAATCGAAAAAAAATCTTTTTTGTTAATAAAATAATTAATTAAATATAATTTTATAAGAGTACCATCTGTGGGTGGTACATCAAACATCTTAATAGAGTTTTATACTTGGAAAACGCTAGATGGCGTCGTTTGAAATCGTCGCACGGGTCAACTAGTAAAATAATATTTTTAAAGTAGTAATCGAAATTATGAAATATAAAATATTACTACATTGCGCTCTTACATCGTTTACATATCGAATAGCTGTCACTGCGTCTTCATAAAATGTATCCTATGTGCTATTCCAGGTCATAATTTATGTGTGAAAGAATAATAAACATTTATCCATCCATCCAAACATACTTTCGCATTTATACTATTAGTAGGATAGGACTAATAGGATTAGTAGGATTATTTTTATGTTATAGGATCATTTGGCTATAGTATGACTAACTAGTAGGATTATTTTTATATATAGGATCCTTTGGCTACTTAAACCTTTTAAACAATACTATGCATTTAATACAGTTAATCAAAAAAATGACATTATTTTGGCCCGTCTTAACAACGTCTACGAGATCTTATCCTAGCAGCGCAGAGACTCAAACTGATTACTGTTCAGTCTTTTCTACATAATATTTAAATGGCAGACATATTTAAATTGAACTGTTTAAAATGTTTAATACAGAATTTTTTTTTTCTTTACAGAACCCACACTAATAACAATGTTGTCTGGAAAACAGTACTACCTGTACCAGGGCTACACGTACTGTTTAGGGTCTAAAGCGTCTAATTCTAGAAATGAGAAACGATGCAGATGCACTAACACTTCTGAATGTTTCGCCTATATACGGATTTCAAACGAGGGTGAATTGGTACGAGTTGGGAACACACATTCACATCCTCCAAGTCTTTATCATGTAATGAAAGATGGGAGATACTTAAAAGTTAAAATTTAAAGGCTCTTCATACTGGGACATTCACGAACAATGTAGCAGGTTAGAAAATGTGTTTTTCCATATAAAAGTCAAATTTTACAAATTTTGAAGAAAGTACAGAATGGCTTTCCCATTTGGCAGCTTTTCCGATTCCGGGTCTTTTATTAAATTGTTACTTTAAAACGACTGGTTATTTTCAATTTAATACATTTGAAACTTAATAGACAGCTCACAGCACGTCTGTCCGTTTCAACTTACGAAAAAACAATCTATTCTATACTACAATTCTATCTTAAAATTCAAAAAGATAATAGATAACCGGCCAGTTCTTATAAAAATTGTACACTATAGTGGTGTTACAGTATACTCAAATACATCGCCTGAAAATATAACAGGTTAGAAATTTTCATGTTCTTTTCACATTAAAGTTAAATCATAATGGGGCATATGTATAAACAAGGATATTCTCGCCCAATCTAACAGTACCAGACACTTTTATATACCTTTTATAAAAGTCAAACGTATACTCAAGAATATTCACGTGTAAATGTAATGTAACAGCTCACAAACTTTTTAAGTTTCAGTTCTAAACTATACCCGTTTTTAGTGACATTATAAGTGCAATTTTATTAGCTTAAAAATTAGTAAATTATGTGTACAACGTAAGCCTAAAGTCTTGAGCACTTAGGTTAGGGGCCATCCATAAATTACGTCACACGAATTTTATGATTTATTGACCCCTCCTCCGTCCTTGTCACAGCTGTACACATTAGTGAGACTCCCCCCCCACCTAGTATGACGTCACATATTTTGTTGTTTTACATTGGAATAATGATCTCATTCGTTTATTTTTTTATTTATACAGATAGCTTTTTAAATTTAGTGTTATAATACTATATATAATACTATATATACTATATAATATAATATTTTATATTTAATATAAAATATTATATTTTGAAAAAATATGATGTCACAAAATCTGGGACTCCTCCCTACCCCTTGTCACACAATGTCACACTTCGGCGACCTCTCCCTCCCCCTTAACGTGTGACGTAATTTATATGTCACTGTAACATTTTAAGTTTATATTTTTATCTTATTATCTGTAACAGTATATAATTAGTAGTAACTAATCACGACAACGCAGACATATCACTATTCAATATTATAACGATATAAATCCTTGCCTACAATGCTCACGGACTACCAACTTGTTACATTACACAAACATGCTCTTACCTTGCCATAGAAAAAAATGAAAATACCATTAAACCAATGTTTTTCTTTTTGTAAATGATTTTATTTGTAATGATTTTATACATTAGTAATAAATAGTAAACAATGGTTGTGACACTTAGTAAATCGATTATTTGTAAATACGATAATAAAAACTATATTTTGTAAATATATATTTTGATTTCCTTACCCTGCTACCCACCATTACAATAAATTTATTTCAACGGTCATTTTGAGCAACGACTAGGCTACGGTAATGTTATCTATACAGTATTGTAACTCGGCCGTATATTTGGAATAAATGCCTACAGCCGCGCGTTGCGTAAACGTGCAATAGAGCTGCCCGCCTCCAACATTTTAATTCCATTTGTCTACTTTGTGTGCCAGATCCCCTACGGGCTATGCGAAAAGAACAAGTGCTATATGTCAAGTACCTGTCTTGTTTCCTCTACTTATTATGCGCCGATTACGAAGGATGTTGACAGAACATTTGGACAGCATCCCATTAATCTGATCATAGTAATGATTGTTCTCCCCTACATCTTTCTTCATTCGCTTTGCATATCTGGTAAATTTTGTTACAGGCGGGTCACACACACATACACTTTTAAGATGCCTCTTAGAAAGAAAAACCTAACTGAAGAAGAATTATTAAAAAAAAACAGAAAAGCAGAAGAAGGGAAAAGAGAGGAGATACCTTAAAAACAACAAAGAAAAATATCGACACGCGGGATTTGAACCTGCGACTGTCTCCCTAAAGCCGGGACGCTCTTCCGCTGAGCTAGTGTCGACAGGCTCGAGGCGGCGAAATTCTTCTTTGTTATGTGATCGATTACGTCGATTATACTGATCGCTAGTTATACATACGTATAACTAGTTAAATGAGTTCATCGTTACAGATGAAATTCACATTTATAATTTTGATCAGTACTTTCGTATTTCTAATTATTTTTGTGTTATAGCACTCACCCCGTGCTTGGGAATCTGGAAAAACCTTAAAAACAACAAAGAAAAATATCGACACGCGGGATTTGAACCTGCGACTGTCTTTCCCGTCCCGGCTTTAGGGAGACAGTCGCAGGTTCAAATCCCGCGTGTCGATATTTTTCTTTGTTGTTTTTAAGGTTTTTCCAGATTCCCAAGCACGGGGTGAGTGCTATAACACAAAAATAAAGAGAGGAGATGTAAATAGAATTATATAATATTAAAAAAGAAGAGGAAATTAATCAGATGTATCACTCACTATGGCTGCTATTAGTTTTTTTAACTTATAGCAGCCATAAGGTAGATAAGGAAGTCACTGAGTTACTGATCTAGTAAAAACTTGATTTTCGAAACTCGAGTTTTCTTTAGATCTCCAAGTTTTGAGGTCCAAGGAACCTTTTCAGATTATTTTTATAATGACGTCAGTATGTTAGTATATATGTAGGTATATGCGTGTATGTAAACATCTTATAACTTTTGAACGGGTGGACCGATCGAAATGGGGTACATCAGTATGTTTCGAGTGCTTGAAACTTATGTGAATGTGTACATATATACATTGCCATTGTAAGACAGTTTTGTATATTACTGCTATAAATACAGCACCGTTGCTTGTAGAAATATGTGTAGGTAAAAGATTTATTGTATCCTTCCCTGGATCCGCCCTTGTGTGGTGAGCACAGATGTTTTGTATTTCTAGATTTGGATGTTTATTAAATTCTTTTAAGAAATTATCGCCTCTGTGGTCTAGTGGTCCAGTGTTAGCGTTGACCACATGAGATCCCAGGTTTGATTCCCGGATCAGGCAACTAAAAATATGGGTTTTTTAATTTTATGATAAAAATAATGTTGCCTCGGATTGGAAAGTGCCCGGTTGGCGATAGGCTTACCACCTATTATTACATTTGTGGGACCAAGTATCTTCCGCTAATTGTAGGTGCACTTGTTGTTCCTCTGCCTACTCCTTCGGGGACACGGGCGTGAAGATACTTTTTACTTTTATATATGTATTGTTACAGTTATATATATATATATATATATATATATATATATATATATATATATATATATATATATATATATATATATATATTACTATCGTTGATTTTGCTTACTCTCGGGTTAAATCAGTTCGTTATCACATTTTTTTCTAACAAATGAATTCAATAAATGGCGATACGTAGAGAAGCACGTAAAGGGCCGCTAGTAATATATATATACGGCAGGGCTCGCCCATAAATTCAATTTCCGTTCTGTTTACGTCCGTCATCGAATAGGTCCCCCTTCTAGTGGTGAAATCGTTCCCCAGGATAAGTTGTGAGCGCGCACGCAGTATCTTTTATGATGGTGCGGTTTATGGTAGGTCTATAGGGAAGTAGTGTCGGCTCTATAATAGAAAAATACAACGGTGCTGTATACTTGTTTCGCTGGCGGTGGTTAATTAAATAAAGTTACGTTTAGTACTTTTTGGCCTTTTAATTACGTCACAGGCCCCTTCGATGCTGCGTTCCCAAAAGATCGAAGCAAAAGAAAGAGTTACAGTCCGTTTTCTCTCCAGTGGCCGTAGTGTACATTAATCTTTACAAGCACTTTCAACGGATCGACGGGTTTTATATCAAGGATAAGATCGGAACGCGGGCTCACAAATAAAATCACATAAAAAAAATATTTTTACACAAAACAGCCCCTCTGTCTCGTCACATACGCAGTGTAACGATTTTACCAAAAATTACAAATACCTCTTTATTTTATAAAATAACAAAGAAGCAGATGGGTCTCCTAATCAACAGAAACAACCATCGCCTATACATCAAAGATATTAATGGGGCGTTGCTATCCGTGTGGCGGAGGGTTAATGCTACATGCATAAGTTTACCTCACCCTCCAAACCGGAACACGGTAATCGCATGCAGTGACGCCATTGCAGCAGGAATAGGTAAAGCGGTGGTACAAGACCCAGGTAAGACGTTGCAGAAGTCTACCACCTAGTAGTAGTCATGGTGGTAGTGACTCATGCAGCCAATCGTTCGTTTTTTGCGAACTGCCTGAACTTTCAAAGGGAGCCAACATAAACATGGTCTTGAAAAATACATATAAATTTAATCAACCTTCTCAGATGTATAAAATAATTCTTGTATAATAATTTTATGTATAATAATTTTTATTTTCAAAAATGTGAAAAAGAAAATATCAAGACAGCAAATATATGGGGCCGCCACAAGTTTACAGAGAATGGCCCGTACATTAATAAGATTACAAAGTGCCGTAGAATTTATTAAAAAAATGTAGATTTTAAATTAGTTGGTATACTTTGTAAGTGCAATTAAATAGTGTACATTTTTTAAATATTTTTTTTTCTAATATTTACGGCTAAACTGTAAATAAGAATGATTTTTGCAAATATAAATAGAAACCGAGCTTTTGCAAATATGCCAAGAGTGAACTGAGACAATTTTAACTACATTTTTTGCTTGATATTTTTTTCGTATCTTAAAGTTTTTGAGATATTTTGAAAAAGTGATTGGGCTAGTTTTTATATTTTTTCTACCCCCGAAAAGAATTAATTTTCTTTTTAATTTATAAATATTTGATATGTATGATGAATTTACATAAAAAATGCGGTTTTTGAATGGTTATTTAAAAATTATTTTTATTAGACTAATTGATCAAACCTCACTTCTATCACGCACGACACTAAAACTGTTTATCCTATGTGAGCTGCCAGCTATACAGATTTTTATAGATTGGTAAAACCTTATTGGTTTCCCTCACCAGAGACTCGAACTCAAGGCCCCATCTAAGCATAACAAGCTAACCGCACAACAATGAACGAAGAATATTGTGAAAGGTTGTTTTCGCCTCAAAGTATAATTGATTTCTTTAAAGCTTATTATTTTTATTCCAGATACCCTAAAAATGATCACCATGATGTCTGGAAAACAATATTATTTGTACAAGGGGTACACATATCGTCCATACTTTTGCTCTAAGAATAGACAGCGATTTAGATGTACTAATACTGCATCTTGCTATGCATATATATGGGTCTCGTTGAATGGGGAACTGTTGAGGGTGGGAAGCGACCATACCCACCCACCGGGAAATTATCATATCACGCATGATGGGAGATATTTGAAAGTGAAGGAATAGAGGAAATAGTTACGTTTATCTGATAAGAAGAGCCTTCTCACCAAGCTTATATCGTCTAGCAAATTGTTCAGAAAATAAAGAAACCTTTAAAAAATGTTTTAATAAATAAATGTATTTTTCTTTGTTTTGGTTGGGGCCCCTTAGATAATAAACCGTCTGCCGTCCTGATAGGCAGATCGTAAAAGGTGAAAATGTAGCTTCACAAACATATAATTATGTTGACAAATTACATATGTAAAATATTTTGTATTGTTAACACAAGGTCCGCGCAAAATATGTTGGCAGTCTGGATGCGAACTCCGGTCCACTATTTGATGAGCCCTGATATGGATTGTATCCACCTAAGATATGCTTAAAAGATTTTAAAATTTCGTTGTATAGGATATATCGCCTCGCTTGTGGAAAAGTAGATTTAGAGTTTTGCGACGTCTCGTCTGGGTCGATATCAACCACCCACACTTATTCCTACCGCCATTTTGTGCATGAAACTTTACATACCATGCACAAGAATAGCTAAGCTACCCATCAATAATATTTTTATATAAACGAAATAGCCTTCCCGAATAGAGCCTTGCCCCACAATTCATGTAATTGAGTCAATGCGCTTAGGGCTTTCGCACAAATAAACACGATAGAACGTCAAGACATGCTACGACGCGGCAAAATATGTAAGAAAATGTGTAAGTGTCTAAAACGCTTCGATTCGATTGCCGCTTGATTACGTAAATTAGGCCCCGGGCCTTGCGTCGATGTTGCTATCATTAACAATAATTCAAAGACTTGACAAAACTATTTTTATAACGATCGCAATTACCATCTCAAAAGCTATTAAATTAGAGATCTTATGTTACAAACCACAAGATGGTGCAATATGACTTGCACAGTTTGGCTTCCTTCGTCTTATGCAAACAATATGGTGCATGTACATTGTACAGTAGACATGCGCAAAACGGTACTTTGAAGTGTAATGCAACATCACACATCACCTTTGAAAAGGTAATATCACCCGCAAACATCACTCATCACTCATCACTCATTACCCATCGCATCACCTTAAGGGAATATCATCTCGAGTAGCGTTTAGTGTCTTGCGTTGCATGTGATGTATGCATCGCTTTTTTGTGCGAACTATGAGTCATTACACTGAGTATATATTTCTTTCCGAACCAGTGTACCATAATAATTGATGATTAAACTGACTAATAATTTTAGTCTGATCGAAAGTTTTATTATAATCGTAATTACATTTTCAATTCGTCATGTAGGTACCTGATTTAAAGCATCATCACGCCGGTACCTATGTGGGGTAAGCAGAATAAATAAAACGTCTATAGACTTTCAGTTCTCCATGATTCACCAGTTTCTTACTAATAACAAATATGAACCGAATTTTTATCACCAAACGTTTCCAATTCAAATCATTCTAACATACTTAACGTACTCGTATACCCGTTCTCCCAGTTCGAACCAACGATCTCGGTATTATTCGATTTATTTGAGTTATACTGCCAGTTGCATATTTCCTGCACGTTGCGCACCACACTCTTTTCTTGGTAGTGTAATATCATATGTGATACGGCCAGAAACGACACTAACCGAAATGTACCGAGTGATGAATGAAGTAATGTGTGATGGTTGAAACGCTAGTGTGATGTGTGATGTTGCATCACCTTTCCAAGTGATATTGCTTTTGTGATATTACACGCATCACCTACCCATGTCTAATGTACAGTGCGCACTCACTCTATGTTGTGTATGATGTGTGCGTAGGTGTGTTTTCTATCGCCATATTAGCCAACTCTAACTAACAACTATTATTCCGATTTAAACAGATCCTGTTTATGTGCTTTTTGAAGCTCGGTGGTGCGTAATGTATTAGTTATTGAATTTACTGTAATTTCGCAATATATATTTGAAAACTTAATGTATGTACTTAAGTAAAAATATTTACTTATATAAAAATAATAGTTATATTCATTACCTAAATACAAGGAACAAAAACAATCTTATCGTGCATGTATCTTGTCTCCGCAGAATAAGTAACTCTTTTATGGGGCAAAGTATACGTTTCTACAATAAGTTACCTGAGGCCATTAGAGATTTACCGTGTCAATAAATTCAAAAAATGTATTAAAACAAAACTGTAAAAAAGGTTATTATAAAATATCTGAATATCTAGATGAGAAGAAAGCATAGGATTAACTGCTCCTCATACTGGCAATCTTCATAATTATTAGGGCGAGCGAAGCGAGCCCTACACTAGACCACTTTCTATGCACTTTTGTGGTACATTTTACTGAAAAATTATCGGACTTTTAGGTTTGTGCTTCGACGTAGTAGTTTAAATTCATGTCTAGATATATTATCTACCATAAAAATACCATTTTACAGACCTTAAAAAAATAAAAGATACAATTTGTATTAAAATCTTATTTTTAATAACGATATCTATTATAAAACTAACGAGTAAAAATCGATAGCAGATACGTTTTGTATTAGAATCTTATTTCTAGTAACGTCATCTATTATAAAACTAACGAGTTAAAATCGATTTAGGGTAGGCGCCTCCAAATTTTGAGTCATCACTTTTTCCAGATTAGTGATACAAAAAATAAGTAAGCAAATTGTAACTAATAATACAGATTATGTTAAAATTTAAATCTTGCCATCTTGATGTTTTGTGAGTTGTGATTTATAATTATGCAATTCTGGAGACAATTTTTACCTTGAGCTGCTCTTCTGTAGCACCAACTCCACTCTTGACCGCCCGGTTGGTCGAGTGGTTAGCAACCCTGACTACGCAATCGACGGGGCTCGGGTTCGATATTCTTGTATTTATATATCTACTTCTATGTATTAGTATAGTTGACTAACGCCCATAGCACAAGCAAATAATTTGCTTACTTTGGGATTAGATCAGTAAGTATAATTTGTCCCGTGAAAAAAATAAATTTAAAAAAAAACTCGGTTTCAACATTTCCAGCAATTAGGTAACTAAGCATTTTTGCTACTCACTATTTTCAGCCGACTACCCAAAAAGGAGGAGGTTCCTATTTGGTCGGAATCTTTTTTTAAGTATGTTTACTGATTATTCGAAGACGCCTGAACCGATAAGGATTTTGTTTTTGTTTCAGTGAGTACTAGATACTTCAGTGAGTACTAGAGACTAGATAATTCTGAGGTTATTTAATTTTAATTTGACGAAGATCTGATGCAGAGTACGGGAGATACTGGAAGTGGTAAATCAACTGTTTGCAAGATTTGTGCGTTTAAATTGTCTCATGTTTGTATAGTATTATTAGAGCAATTTTAAATAACATGTTTAAAAATGTTTTTAAAAGATTTTAAAACTTTACGCAGGAAATTATATATTAACGACTATTTTCAAAAATCGAGCTTTCATAAGATCTCCATGGTTTGAGATTCTTGAAACGTGATTATATTTTTTCAATGACGTCAGTATATACCTGTATGTGCGCACGTGATTAAATCTCTCACAGATTTTAAACGGCCTGGCTGATCGAAAAACGGTTTGCGGTGAAGGATCAAAATCAATAATCAAATTCGAAAAAATAGGTAAATTTTAAAAATTAAAACAGTATCCTTTTAAACACGGTTTCAGGGATGGCTTGCAGGATCATCCGGTTTAAAGATTTTTTATTAATGATTTTGAATATATTAAGAGACTACTTCACAAAATACTTTTCTTTATATTTGACTGGCGGCGCACGGTCGTCGGGTTCTTGTATAAAGGCAAGGGTTCACGTATAGATTGGAATAGCTATAGGGCTATCAGTTTGATCAGCTTAGCATCGAAGGTGTATAGTAAAACATTGAAAGGAGAATGCAAGGGAAGTCCGAAGGAATGTTGTGGTAGACACAAGGGGGTTTTACTACTGGAGCAGGTCAGGGGCAGGTCTAGAGCAGGGATGTGCGCGGGGAACAGAGTGAATAGAGCGTTAGAGAGATTACTTAAAAGCCCAGTTTTAAGTCAGGGTCCCCGCCCGTCTTGCCCTGCATAATCATGTGCCTATCCCAACGATATTATTATATTATTATATTGATATTATTATATTGTATGAAAGTGAGAGTTGGGTATGTTAGAAGGGCATGAAAGTATAAACAACGCAGTCGATGAAACAAATAACTATGAAAAATATGTCGCGTAACTCGCGCGGACCGGATTCGTAATGTTGAAGTGAGAGAGAAGTTATGCTTGAAAAAAAAGTGTGTAAAGATGAGAAAGGGCCATGCTCCGTTGGATCGGACATGTAGAAAGAATGGTAGGTGAAAGATTATCAAAACAGATATACAATGCGAGAGATGCAATACTTTATTATTTATTTTTCTATACATTAAAAGAGTAGAGACTTTATTATTATAAATAAAGTCTATACATTAAAAGATGTAATTCTCATAAAAATATTTTTCTTACAATATTACATACTAGATAATATAACTTTGCGAGCCCTTACAAATCTCTGCTTTTTGCTAGTTGTAACAATTACATACAAACTAAACATTAACATAAATTTATAAATTTATAAACATTAACATGTAATAACTTACGTAAAAAGAAGAAGCTGTTAAGCTTGTTATTATAAATCCGCAACGTATACACACTCACCACCTGGCTATGGGAAATTCGCGCCCGCGAATTTTCGCGCGGTGCAATCTGTGACGTGTATACTACAACAAATTTACCTATACTATGTACATGTACATGTGCTAAGGATGCCAGTCGCTAGACGCTTCGCCGTTCGCACCGCTCGAAAATTGCAGGCGCGAATATCCTGTGGTCAGGCGGTCAGGACTACATATTCGCCGCAAACGCATGTTGACGGCTGCGGTTGCTTCTGCCGTTGGTAACGTGCCGTTCGTGTCTATGAGCGCTCATAATATCGACAGCTTTATGTGCTCTCTGAAGTTTTTCGTGGTTTAAAATCAATAGGTTGAGGAATTCTAGTGAAAAAGAGTGTTTCAGGACGTTAGGTCACTCTGCCTACATCACCGGGAATCCAGACGTGGTGATATTCCATATTAATTTAGTCGAGTGGTTAGTAGCGACCCTGATCGATTCTGAGACGCAATCAATTAGGCTCGAGTTAGATTCCCGACAAAGACAAGTGTTAGTGTGAGAACAACATAATAGTAGGTACACATGTGTATATATATGTATATTAATATTATAAATGCGAAAGTTTGGATGTTTGGATAGATGGATGGATGTTTATGGATGAAGCAAAAACTACTGAACGGATTTGAATGAAACTTGACACTCCGGTAGATGATCAGCTGGAATAGCACACAGGCAACTTTTTTATATCATAAGATAGCAAACAAGTAGATGGGTCTCCTGGTGGAAAGAGACAACCAACGCCTATAGACACCAAAGATGTTAATGGTGCGTTGCTATCTTGTAGTGAAGTCTAATGCCACATGCATAAGTTTATCGGCTACCTTACCCTCCAAACCAGAACACGACAGTGTCTAGCACTGACGCTATTGCGGCAGGATAAGGTAAGGCAGGGACACCAGACCCGGGCGAGACAATGCAGATCTCTACCACCTAGTAGCCACTATGGTAGTGACTTGCATAGCTAATCGGTCGCCTTTTACGACCTACCTGGCAGAACGGCAGTTGGTCTATTCTTCAAAGGAGCACGGAACCAACACGGGGAAAATATTAGTTCATTTGCGATATCATATACGATATTTCAGTATTTGTATATGTATTCCTTTCTTATATATCTTACCCAAAAATACGCAAATAATTTGTTCACCTTGGGGTTAGATCAAATCAATTAGTCCAGTGCTATTTATTTTATTTTATTTACACTTACTTTTACGTAGATAATTTTGTAAAAAAAAACAAGTTTATTTTCAGAAAAGCCAGAACGAATAAAAATGGCTACTGGGAAGCAGTACTACTTGTACAGAGGATATACCTACTGCTTAAGTACAAATGTCGCGAATACCAAACGAGGGCAGCGTTGCAGATGCACCAACACGTCGGACTGCAGGGCTTACCTCCGATTTGACAATAAAGGTGACCTTCAGGAAGTGGGGAGAGAACATTCGCATCGGCCAAGCAAGCTGCTTTTATTACAAAATGGAACATATATGAAAATCAAGCCGTAGTAGGTGTACGTCCAACACAACTTAGTCGGCACTTGGTAAAAATACATCTCAATTGAAAAATAATTATATATTATTAAAACACTTATTAGGTAATATTTTACCATTTTCATATATTAACTAAGTGATCTTGATCTTTCGAATGGCATTCAACTCAATTTTTTAAGATCTAAAATATTGCTTTAGCTAAATAATCGATAAGTTGAAAAAATTCAAAGCAATGTCAAAAATATTTTTTTTCGAAAACTTTCGTCATTGATAAAGAAAGCCCAAACAAATTGACCGATTTTTATCCAATCAACTGTATTTGACGTAGTTTTTAAAAGACAAAAGCTAATAAGATTTTTAAGTCAATCGGTGTATTAGCCTGAAAGTTATTTCAAAAATATTAAGTTTGCTAAAAACAACAAAAAAAAAAACAATTTTATTATTTGAAAAGCTGCAACTTTTGAAAATTAGATTTGATTTTGATTTTTGGAACGGCATCTGACGCAGTTTTTAGTACTAAAATATCGTAGACTACTAAAAAATGATTGGTTGAAAAATTCGAAGTTATGTCGAAAAAACACATTTTTGGTCAATGATTACCCCCAAACGGATTAACCAATTTTGATGCAATTTATGCATTAAACGTAGTTTTTTGAGTAATAGAGCTGATTAGTTTTTATACTCAATCGGTACATTAATCTGGAAGTTATATTAAAAAAATACTCTTTCCCCAAAATTTTTTGGCGTTTTTTCAAAATTTTTGAAAACCTCCTGAACCGACTTGGTTCAAATTTTCAGGAAGTCTAAGTTGAGCGAAATCCAATCGAATGCCTTCAACCGCGTTTCGATCAGTACAACCGTTCAAAAGTTATGAGATACATACACACATACACACACACACACACATACACACGCACACACATTGACTCACGCACACACATACACTCACACTCACACACACACACACACATGCTGACGTCATCGTAAAAATAGTCGAAAAAGTTCCTAGGACCTCAAAACGTACTAGGAGGATCTGATGAAAACTCGATTTTCGAAAATCAGCGCAAAATCAATAACTTCCTTATCTACATACGTAGCGGGTAGTTAAAAAAAGTTTGTTCCTGGGACCACGGTCTATATGTATACAAGGTTACTTTCAAAGGTCCGACCAAATTTTAAAATTAGGAACTAATATTGAATTGAATGTGCGTTTTAATTATTATTGTAAAACTATAACAAGATCATATAAAAATTTTCGTTTAAAATATTCCACCGAGTCTTGTGAATGAGCTCTGTAAACCTGGCAGTGTGTCATTTTACATTTACCTATGTCACGATAGTCACTATTATGTAATATGTCGCTCTAAGTATATTTTTCCCGATTGCATTTAATTTGGTTGAAGGCACTAAAATATTTTGGTTCGAATTTTGCGTCATTGGAATTATATCCATTTGGTTTTTGCGTCGGATAAAAATGAAATTTTGAATTTTTGTAATTATTTTTTTAATACATAAAGTGGACATATTATCGATTCTAAACAGCCTCGGAAAATTTAGCCAGATCTTTAAAAGTAATGTATACTTACACCCATATCACAAGTAGTTCGCTTACTTTGGACTTAGATAAAAAAAAATGTGTGCACAAACAATGTAATATGTTCTTACTTTTTTATATTTATGTATTTATGCAGTGTTACTTTTAAACTTTAACCGAATACATATAATATAAAATAAGTTATAAACTTATTATATATATGTAGGAAGTGGGTCAGATACGATAAATAAAATGCGGATGTGGTGATATAACAACTCTTTATATTTTGATCAACTTTCCATTATTAATTACTTCTTCTCGTTAACAATTAATTAACTCGTTAACAATTAATTAACTCTTAACAAATCATAATTATTCCTTATAATAAATAAGTCATAATTTAAGCAATAGATAGTAAATTATAAATTGTACTTCGACTAATTTATAGTTGACAATAATAATTAATTTGCTTGCACAAATTAATTATCCAAGAGTCAAGGATAAGCTATTAGCAAGATACAACAAGTGTACCGTGCCACGCCAGAGCCTAGACTGCCTTATCGGCGGGCGCTCAGAGCCATTTATACAGGTAGCAAAACAAGTTGAGTAGTAGGGATATCGAACGATGCGCTTGCCGGCCCAGGCAGTGCATTTGTTGTTTATACTTTACAATATTCTTGCATTTGACGACGCGGACGCCGTCATATACTTAAACTGAATTTGAAACAAGAAATGAGCTTAATTTAATAGTATTTTGAAATATAAAATTGTTTTTTTCATGTTGTTTATTTTCCTATAATCATGTCAAGTTTGTTACTTTGTATTCCCCTTTTCAAACGACTTCCCAAAATGGAAGAGGTTCTCTAATGTTTTTTTTAAGAAAATTTTAAAAATTATCTCAAAAAATTGGTTATTTATGAACCGATTTAGAAAACCTCTTTTGTTTGGGAGGAAATATGTGTTTGAAACAGCTTTTTGGGAGGAAATATATGTTTGAAACAGCAGAAGTTCCATCCGTACGTTGTTGATATAGATACCAAAAAATCAAACGAAACGGTATGACAACTCTTTTTTGATTCGAGTCGCCAAGGCTGGGAACGAACTATTTTTCCTGACAAATATAGTCCTGGAACCTTTAAGAGTAGAGTGAATATATTTTTTTTGGATGGACGTGTACCACCTTCGTCTTCATCGACATTTTCCACCAGTGCGATGGAAAACAAACGTCTATTCCAATTAATTCTTTAAAAAAATACAGGCGGACTTTATGCTACATGTATTTTCTCCAAGTCCAATCTTTGGACTAACAGAATTCAAAGTGTGTAGGTACGAATATGTAAGTATATATACACCGTGTAAGAAACGGTTTACCAACATATTAAGAAACCTTTCTATTTTAACGTTGATGTCATGAATCATGATGGCAATTCCTTTTTTTTGTAAGAAATGCAAAATTTGCGTTTTATGATTTCTAATTTTCACTCCACGCAATGATACGGTCTCTCAGGGAGGCGACGGTCGATCGTTTGAACCTGTCCTTAAAGGCAGTCTTCGATTGGGGCGATGCCAATCTGGTCAAGTTTAATGCGACTAAGTCCTAGGTGTGTCTATTCTCCGCTAGACGCAGTCCATTCCACTTATCTCCGTTTTTCCAATGCCGATAACTGACCACCTTGATATCCTTGGTATCACCTTAACGCCTACTGTCAACTTTGGTTCGTACATCCAAACTAAAGCCCAAGTTGCCTCAAAAAAGCTTGGTATTCTGGCCAAGGTGAGACATTATTTCGGCCTGGGACAGTTGCTCAACCTTTATCAAGCACAAGTCCGTTCGTGCATGGAATACTGCTCTCACTGCTGGATCCGCCAAATACCAACTGAAGGCACTTGAGGCGATAGACAGGCGTGCCAAGAAACTCATAAACGACGATAATCTAGTAGGCAAAAAACTCCAGAGCCTCGCTCATCGCCGCAGAGTGGCTAGTTTATCGTTTTTTTTTCGGATACACTTTGGAGAGTGCGCTGCGGAATTGCATGATTTGATTCCGCCATCCCCATTTTTCTATCGATTTCGAGGGGCACAGATTCTAGGCATCGCCATATGGTGGACGTTCCACGTACTCGGACAAAGAGGTTCGATTCCATATTCTTCATTCGAACCGCAAGGGACTGGAACAAGCTTCCTGAGTCTGTGTTCCCCGACGAGTACAGTCTAGGAATCTTCAAGAGAAGAGTGAACAGGTACCTTCTAGGGAAATGCGTTCCATCTTAGGCCGCATCTTAGCTTACCATCAGGCGAGATTTTGGTCAAGCGCTGCCCTATCGACAATAAAAAAAAGTTCTTACACGTTGCGCCCGCGCGGAATTCTCGTACTTGACATTCATTTAGCGCGGTATGTGGCACATAATACATTACTTCTTTTGTGTAGTTCGTTAAATTTTACTACTTTAAGAATAAGCACTGTAAAGTATTAGAATAAATAAAATGATATAAAGTTGATTTAAAAATCGTCGAAAAAAATAAAAATATCCCACACCGATTTCCAACGGTTTTCATCTCAGAATCATGGTCCAAATTCATGGTTTCGATTTTTTGTAAACCGTCCTTTAACCGCTGTTTGTATTTATGTACCTACTAGCTGCAGCATGCAGCCCGCTGCATTATAAAAAAAATGACGAATCCCGCGGGATCACCTATTTTTCCGGGATAAAAAGTAGCCTATGTGCTATTCAAGGTCATCATCTACCTGCGTGCTAAATTTCATTTAAATCCGTTTTGCAGTTTTTGCGCGATTGAGTAACAAACATCCATCCACACATCCAAACTTTTGCATTTATAATATTGTTAATTAATTATAATAATATAGATTAATATAGAATACATATTGTAATCGAATCTGCGCTAGATTAAATCTACATTTACATTATTTTTTATTAGGAATAAAAACTCTTTTGCAGAAAAACCAAAATTAATAACAATGGTAAATGGGACAAAGTATTATTTATACCTGGGATACACCTACTGTTTAGCGTTTAAGTCTAAAATAGGAGAAAGATGGAGGTGTACTAATACCAGGGAATGCAATGCCTATTTGAGGATGAATAACGAGGGAGACCTGGTGCGAGTAGGACAGGAACATTCACATCCCTCATATGACTATCACGTTCTGAGTGATGGAAGATACATGAAAATGAAGAAATAGCCACTAAAAAATGAGTGCTATTTAAAAATGATAAATAGAAAAATATTTTTGTACTTAAGACCAAACTGGTCCAACTTTAAATCAGCCTCGTAAACGACAAGAGCTGACATCGTTTTTTAAAAATGGAGTATATTTTTTCTAAAGTTAAAAAAATATAGTACAATATTGTAAAATAAAGTATTATTTATGAGCTATGTTTATCGTTTTTCAGTACAGATTTTTTGTTGTCTAGCAATATCTAATAATCCTTTTTACTATTTAAGTTTCGAAACGTTATGTTTCGTGCGTCTCGACACTGTTTATACCTCAAAAAAAAACACTGCGAATGACACCTTTGTAATACATATATCATTGTTATTTTGATACAATAAAAAATAAATGACATAAAAATATTTTTGAGATCGTATTTTTGAGAAAGTATTATTTATACCGCCCGGGTCAGGTACCACCGCCTTACATATTCCTGCCGCAACAGCATCCTGCCGCAATAAAAATAAATGACATAAATTTCTGTTACATCCAAAAAAATCGAAGGTTTTTGTTCTTGTACTGGCGTGGTTACATATTATATCAACCTACGGCGAAGTATTTCGCTATCACAATCTTGTCATGAACTACATCGCGATAACTGCCTACGTCAAATTGACGTCTTGATGTCACTGGTCATCAAATCGCGGGGCGCGAATTATATTTTTTGCGGCCTGTTGATGATATTTGTGCCCGTGACAAAACAAACAAGAATATTGTAAAATTCCTTAAATTCTTTCTTCTTAAATTCTTAATTCATTAATATTCCTTAAATTATTATTTTTGTGTTATAGCACTCACCCCGTGCTTGGGAAAACTGGAAAAACTTTACAAACAACAAAGAAAAATATCGACACGCAGGGATTGAACCTGCGACTGTCTCCCTAAAGCCGGGACGCTCTTCCACTGAGCTAGTGTCGACAGGTTTGACGTGGCGAAATTCTTCTTTGCTATATGATCGATTACGTCGATTGTACTGATCGCTTGCTATACATACGTATAACTAGTTAAATGAGTTCATCGTTACAGATGAAATTCACATTTATAATTTTGATCAGCACTTTCGTATTTCTTATTATTTTTGTGTTATAGCACTCACCCCGTGCTTGGGAAAACTGGAAAAACTTTAAAAACAACAAAGAAAAATATCGACACGCAGGGATTGAACCTGCGACTGTCTCCCTAAAGCCGGGACGCTCTTCCACTGAGCTAGTGTCGACAGGTTTGACGTTTTTTCTTTGTTGTTTTTAAAGTTTTTCCTTAAATTATTTAATGTTTTTGTACTGTTACTGTATTTCATTCGCCCACAGGTTACGATATCTATGGTAGTCCATCATAAACATGAAAGGTCATATCGTCGTAAGCTATTTTTTTCCATAGAACAATATAAAAAACATTGGTCGATACACTAGTCAATATCAAAATACGGCTTCTACATGAAGTCACCTAAACATAGGTAAACGGGTAAATTATAGTTTGCTATTATTATTATTGTTAATCGTAATTATATTATTGTTTCTATGTCGTGAGCCGCACATATATCACCTGCGGACCAGTTTGACGCCTACTGCAGTGACGCGTCAAACCCTTCGCGATGTATTTCCACAATAATCGATATCCGTGTTGGTCTCGGCCTCCTTTGTAGAATAGGCCAACTGCCATTCTGCCAGGCAGGTCGTAAAAGGCGACCGATTGGCTATCGAGTCACTACCATCGTGGCTACTAGGTTTGGAGGGTAAAGTAGCCGGTAAACTTATGCATGTATCATTAGACCTCGCCACAAGATAGCAACGCACCATTAACATCTTTGGTGTCTATAGGCGATGGTTGACTCTTTCCATCAGGAGACCCATCTGCTTGTTTGCTATCTTATGATATAAAAAAAAAACCAATACGTATATGTAACCGCATCAAGCGTTGAAATGCACGAACTCACGGCATTGTAGAGCCTTATTTAACATCTTACTTTTTATATAATATGAAGAGTGGAAAGAGTTTACCGTCGCCTATAGATACCAAAGATGTTAACGGTGCGTTACGGTCTTTGTGGCGAGGTCTTAATGTCACATACATAAATTTACCGGTAACCTAACTCCCCAAACCGAAACGCGACATTGACAAGCACGGAGGCTATTGCGGCAGGAATAGGAAAGGCGGTGGTACAGACCCGGCCGAGACAATGCAGAAGTCTACCACCTAGTAGCCACGATGGTAGTGATTTGCATAATCGATCATTCACCTCTTAAGAATTATATTTTAAAAATTACAAATATTACATTTTAACGTCATACGAATATTATATTTTAACTACTAGCTGTTGCCTGCGACTTCGTCCGCGCGGTCTTCGTTTACTCCGCACAGCTCCTCCCCCGTAGGTGATTGCGTGATAATATGTAGCCTATATGTTGACCCGACCCATAAGTAATATTCATGCAAAATTTGAAGTAAATCCATGCAGTACTTTTTGAGTTTACCCCGGACATACATACAGACAAACAGATAAACAGACAAAAATTCTAAATTTTCAGCTCGTTTAGATTTGGTACCAACGTCTTGTCCAATCCTGCACCTATAGCGTTAGTGCTTGTAATTATTGTTTTATTCCACTCTGCCTACCTCGAAAAGGAATCCGTTTAATAATTTTTATTTATTTATTTTTACAGAAAAACCAAAACTAATTACAATGTTATCTGGAAAACAGTTCTACTTATATCAAAATTACACCTTCTCCTTAGTCTGCAAAACCAAATACGGTCAGCGTTGGAGATGCACGAACTCACGGCATTGTAGTGCCTTCTTAAAAGTCACACATGACGGGGATGCAAATTTAGGGAAGGAGCACTCACACCCACCTCATACTTACCATGTGATGAAAGATGGGAGATATGTGAAGTATAGTCATGTTGATGATGATAGAAAAAAGTGACAAATCTGATTTAGCTTTCAAATAATATTTACTGTATTTTTATTAATCATAAGTCAGCAAACAAGCATGGCTCTCCCGATGGGAAGGAACAACCATCGCCTATAGACACCAAAGATGTTAATAGTGCGTTGCTATTTATGAGACGGGATGATAATAACATATGCATAAGTTTATCGGCTACCTTATCCTCCAAACTGTAACATGACAGTGACAAACCCGACGCTGTTGCGGCAAGAATAGGTAAGTGTAGTTAAGTGAATAGACGCTGATTACCAATCACTCGCACTAATCAAGGGCTGCGTACACATGTTTTTTTGCTTAATACTAAGCACCTGCATTAAACACTCGCAGTCATACTAATCAAAGTGTAATCCGGTCCTGAGGCGGTGGAACGATAAAACTGAGCGAGACGTCTACAGCCCCGTTTTCACTTTGATTAGTGCGAGTGCGAGTGTTTAATGCATGTGCTTAGTATTAAGCAAAAAATACGTGAAAATAGCTGTGGATCAGTGCGAGTGATTTGTAATCAGCATAGTAAAAGTGAATAGACGCTGATTACTTATCACTCGCACTGATCAACGGCTGTCTTCACGTATTTTTAGCTTAATACTAGGCACCTGCATTAAACACTCACACTCGTACTAATCAAAGTGAAAACGGGGCTTACCGCATAGTTTACACAATGAGAACTAGTTAATTAAATGATGAAAATTATAATATTAAAAAAAAAACTTATATTTATTATTTTGCACTACGACTGTTAAATAATAGAGTTTAATCGCTTGCCTCGATTTCGTATCCGTCTTGCCCATTCTTCCCAAAATAACGTCAGTGCTTGTAATTGCGTTTCAATTTGAATGTTAAAATAGTCGGTAAAACAATGAAAAGATCATGTGCTTTTTGATGGTGCTAAACTTAGCTTAAAATGTTTTTTTTAAATTGTCAATATAGCATTATCTTTTTTCTTCCATTGTAGCATTCTGATACACATTAAACTGTGTATGTTCTAGTTAATGTAATATCTAAGCTGATTCAACAAATGTTGTTTTGCCATACAAATTATTCGCATTAAATATTTTGGTGGGGTACTTGAGATGGGAAGGGGACTAATTAAGATAAAAACTATTCTATCTTTTAAGTCAAACCAAGCAATAGATATCTACAAAATCTCATTAAAAGCAGTTCAGTAGTTTCGAAGTTCGTCGCGGACAAGCAACATGACACGTTATTTATATATATTAAAAATATTAGAAAAATAATATTTTTTTATTAATATTTTTGCTTATTTTTGCTACGGAAAACTTAACAATATGCTGGATGTGTAATGAAATAAAATTATTTAATAAAAATGTTATAAATAATAAGTGTGTTTTTTGGTTATTTTTAACAAATCGGGGTTTTAGTGTTCAATTTTAATTGGATAATTGGAATCTTTTTGTTAGTAGGTAGTTTGGATTTTAATTGGATAATTGGAATCTTTTTGTTAGTAGGTAGTTTAGATTTATCTCGTTATCTATATCTCTAACAGCAATATTTCACTTGCTGTTCTTTCACATTGACGGATTCATTTCGTCTTTCTTTTTCGGATTGTGATCTTTTTCTTCGTTCGCCTCTTACAAACTGTTTGATAGAATGGTGAATACTGGATGTTCTTTAAAAGGAACCTGGGCCCAGCACAGGGAATTTCTCATTTACGTACCGTTTCGGATACTTTTGATACCAGCCTAAAATATCGCCTAACGAATTTGTCTTACCAATTCCACAGTTTTTTTATCATATTCTATACTAGTCATCATTGGCGCTTAGTTAACTCCATTTTCGTGCAATATTTTTGTATACATACACTTGTACTATTTAACAATGGATGTTCTTTAAATTAACTTTATCCCTCTGGAGATCATAAAGTTCATCTCACTTCTTTGTTTTATTTTTAGAGGCACCAAAAATTATAACACTTGTATCGGGGAAGCAGTTCTACTTTTACAAGGGGTATACCTATTGCTTACACTTCAAGAACCGGAAAGCGAAACGTTGGAGATGCACCAACACTTCAGACTGCAAAGCATCTATGACTATATCAAATGAAGGGATGCTGGTGGAAGTATCGGGCCAGCATAATCATCACCCGCATACTTATCACGTCCTTAGTGATGGCAGATACGTGAGAGTACATTCGAATACCCCGTACATAAATAAACATGTTAAATTATATACATAAATTTATATGTTACATAAGAATATATTTTTGTATAATATAGTATAATATGTTTTGGTTGTATGCCAATAAAGAAATAATAAACTGTTGTACTGTGTTTCTTACATTGCCGCTTTCTAAGTGGTAGAAATTCGTGACGTCTCGCCTGGCTATAATACCACCGCTTTCCCTATTCCTGTCGCAATAGCGTCAGTGCTTGTCACTGTCGTGTTAAAGTTTGTAGTGTAAGGTAACTTGTGAACTTTTGCATTTTAGCATTATGTACATTATACACGGATAACAACAACATTAATATTTTTGCTATTAATTAGTAATGTGAAAAATCAAACAAAAATACTGAACAGATGAGCATGTCTAACCCCGAGAAATTGCCGTATTTCAAAATTTTCGTTTGAGACAAGAATCAAGACGTACGCAGTTCGCGTTTGTTGAATTATTTAATAAATCTTATCAGATGGTCAACGTGTTTAACGAATTCTCTGCTTCATTGTTTCAAACTGATATGTAAAATATGATGTCATCACGATATTATGTTTTGCAGATCTTTCGAAAAAAGGATTGGAGAAAGTTTGGTAGACTTGCTAAAAGCCAGCCACTCACGTACTTTCAAGATTGTATTGACTGTTTAACAAAAAAGTGTTGTCACCCAAACTAAATATTCAATCTGTGATTAGTTATATGCTGTTATAAAAAAATATACTTGTATTCTATATATGAGAGTGAAGCATATGATATAAATGTTTCAGAGCCACCGAAAATGATAACTCTAGTGTGTGGCAAACAGTTCTACCTCTATCAGGGTTATACGTATTGCATAGGTTTTAAGGCTCGCAAGGGAAGACGGTGGAGATGCACTAACACCCGAGACTGCAAAGCGTTTATCACCATCTCGGATAAAGGAGAACTCTCGGAAGTGGTGGGATCTCACAGGCATCAGCCACGTTACCACGTACTTAAGGATGGAAGATATGTGAGAACATAGGAATGAAGAAGGCAAAATTGATCAAAAGCTTAGAACTTTGTTTTTACTCGTAAATAAATTCGTATATAACACACATGTAGATGTAGTTTGATTTCAAATCTCCCAAGAGATAGATGGGTATCCCTTTCGCAACTTAAACGGCACTATCGTTTTAAGCGAGGAATTCCCTAGATAGACATGCGCGTGCAAGCCCTCAGACATGCACGACATTTGCACAGACAGTCTGTGCAAATGTCTGTCAAGTGTATTATCGACGCGGGCCGTTCGGCATATACTAGCAAAGCCCGGCGGGCATGTCTACGGGTTTGCCCGCGGACGTGTCCGTCTAGTGAATTCCCCCCTTTAGGCAGTGCGTGCCATCCGATGTACCACGGAATTTATACACGATGCTTATAGAACAGTGGCGTGCAGCTTCGCGACTCTCGTTAACTCCGTAGTGTCTCACAGATCAAAGAAGACTGGTTTCCTCAAATAAAAACACTTTTTCAGAATCACTCTTCCTTATAGCTATGAGAGTAAAATTAAAATAATATTTTTTCAGATCCACCGAAAATAATAACTCTAGTGTCTGGAAAACAGTTCTACTTTTATCAGGGTTACACTTATTGCCTGGGATTCAAGGCTCGCAAGGGAAGACGGTGGAGATGCACCAACACTTCAGACTGCAAGGCGTTCATCACCATTTCGCATGAAGGAGAACTCTTGGAAGTAGTGGGATCCCACAAGCATCAGCCACATTCTTACCACGTGCTTAAGGATGGAAGATATATGAGAATATAAGAGAGAATCAGACAACTCAGTGTTTAAACGTTTAGAACTATGTTTTTACATCGGAAAATAAATTGATATATAAATACAAACCTGGCTTGACTTCAAATTTTCCCAGAAATAGGTGGATATCATTACTCCCGAGATAGATGTTACCTCGTTTTGGTCAGGGCTCAGGAGTATAACAGTTACAAGCACTGACGCTTTTGTGGTGGGAATAGGTAAGGCGGTGGTACCATATACCCGAGCGAGACATTGCGAAACTCTACATAATAGTCACGATGGTAGTGACATGTATAGCCAATCGTTCGACTTTTACGAACTGCCTGGTAGAATGGCAGATTGTCTATCCTGCAAAGGAGATACGGACCAACAAGGTCGGGGTAAACTCTCACTCAAGCCTTTACATACCAGACTAAAAAAATATTATTTGGGACTTCCTTATAATCCAGAATAATTGTATAAATACAAAAGTCTGTCTGCCACGCTTTCAAATCTGAATCGCTGAATCGATTTTAATCAAAATTGGCAAGTAGATAGTACGATCTGAAGACAATAAAGCTACTCTTTTCAAAAATCAATGTGTTTTCACAGCTAAACCGCAGAACCGGTTGTGATGAAATATGACATGAGATAGCTGAAGACCTGGGGAGAACATAGGCTACTCTTTTTTGAAAATCCTCCCCCAAATGGTGCATCGATATTAATATTATGGTTATTATAATATTTGAACAAAAAAAATTTCCAGCTCTTTGTGTTCCCAGTCGGTTGCGTAACTTGGTGGGCACAATTCCAAATGTGGAAAATACTCCTTCGACAGAGGCTGATCGTATCGCCCTAAATATTAATAATTAAATCAACGATTTAATTTGCCTATTTATTAATATTTACATTTAAACCATAGATCTCATTCATTTGTGGATCCGGGGGGAGCGGCATGGGGCTCATGACCCCCCCTAGGCAGGAGTCTAGGTATAAATTTATTTCAAACAAAGATTAGAGCCTATCTTTACTGAACAACAAATATGTGACCCCCCTGACACGAAGGCTAAATCCGCCCTTGATTTCATTTACCGAGTTGTTAATATTTATGATTAAACCAAAGAGTGTATCAGCAAATGATCCATTTAACGACATTTGTTACCTGGGCTTACATAGAACACTATAAGCTCGCAGATATATCATGAGAAACATAGAAGTAAAACTAGTTTTGTGGCACAGAATTTAAGCGTACCATCAGCATTATGAGTAGGTATATCTCAAATCAGACCGCATGTAATATTTTTTTGACAAAAATCATGATTTTTTTTCCAGCCATGACGCGCGCGCACTTAAAACCGGTAACTGCTACTCCTCTTGCTGTTTTACACGCAGCTTAACTAACTTGAGTGATCTCTTTTTGGACACTACAGTTACATGGGACGCAATTAAACGCCAGGCTTACTAAGATCTGCGCCTCTTTCTATGCTTCCCCAAGAGACTCCCCAAGAATTTAGGAGTTTTCCTTCCCTAGACGGATTGTTGATCAAGTTTCATGATGTCTGTGACACTAAAAGAGAGTTTTGGGAAAACTAAAAAAATATTATTCGTAGGTTTATTACATTTTTTTTTGTTTCAGTCATGTTTGGATTATCGCAACGAGGTGGACGTCTCCTGATCTTCAAAGGATATTCGTACAGTTGCCTAACTATAAAGAACAATGTGATGAATTGGAAGTGTACTATGATGCAAGCTGGATCCAAGGGTATGCGGTGCAAGGCAAAAGTGTACACCAATTTCGACTATAAGGTTTTAGGACACGTAGGGAGACATTTACACAAAATGCCTGTGTTCACCAAGAATGAGAATACGTTAATACGTATATATTCGCGTTGTGATGAAACTGAACCCAAACGTATTTGATTAAATGTATATTTTATATTTATTTTACATTATGGCGGATGTAAATATATCGATATGTTATGTGTTTTTGCAGCAGTAACCAAGTGTCGACCGTTGTGTTAATCAAGTTCACTGCTTGTGGCAGTAATTATTATTCATAGTTAAATTGTTGTACTCCTCATGTAATAAAAATGGACGGTGGGTGGGTAATGCGTAATTCTCGTACATACTTCGACGCAATAGGCTTGTGTCCTATAAGAATGAATCGAACATTTTGTACTTTTTAGTGATTAATTACGATACTAATATTTTTGGGATATAAATATGGCAAAAATAGACATTAAGCCACGGGACAATGAAAACACAACCGCAGGGTATGTAACATAGATTACCACGGCGTGATGTCATTAGGACGCCATGACAATCTAGAGCGTTTTCGCGGTAAATTTTAATTTCAACTTAAAACGCGAAATTTTTAATACGTTACCTACGTATTAAAAATTTCGCGTTTTAAGTTATTTAACAAAAATAAATAGTTTTTGGTTAATACACCTAATCAGATAGATTATTAAGCAGTTTTTCAAAATTAGTCTACTATACTATTGAATGCCAGGAAGGCCATGAAAGCAGAATTAGCACGCTGTATAACATAAACAGCGTTAATAGGAATTGCGGTGTAAATCTAGCGTAATGCTGATATGTAAGAAAGAGATTGAATTGGAAAGAAATCACAGATGTGAAAATGGGATAGAACATGCGGACATATTTAAAGAATGGTTGGTGAATACAAAAAAATATAAAAGACGATTTGTACTGAATAGCACGAGGTGTCTTTTTATAGGCTTTTTAAGAAACAAATCTTAGTAGCAGGCAAAAATCTAATTGTAAGTCGCGTGACTCGAATCAGGATAACAAGTTGTCTGTGCTATTCAGCGCAGAAATAATCGACAGTCGTTACAGTCGGTAAAATGCGGCGATGAGGATCACCACTTTTTCTACCAACCGAACAACCGGCGTGTCATGGGACTGCATAATGCATATCCCGCAAATGAACCAGCATTATGAATATAATCTTACTGCTATAATGTTTAAATATTTATTATTTACTACCTTAAGGCGAGGCATCGAGACAAACGGGTAAAAACTGGTTTGTTAAATCACGTTTTTTTGTATTGATTGTTAAATAAAAATTTCACAAAAATTACATGTAATATCTGAAGATATGATCTAAGGAATGTGCTAACTTATTACATGATAGAATGTACTTTACTCGATCATATAAAATTCCGAAAACAGGCTAAAAAAATCTCTAAAACAAATAATTTTGTTAATAATATTTCTAATGTTCCACATGATTTTTATATGGTGATATTAAGTTGTAAATACCAAAAAGAATGTGCTAAATTTTAGTTTTCAGCTAATGTCCTATATTTATTTATCCGAAAATTAACACATTTCCCAGCGGTTTCAGAACATACCGCGCCGCCCATTTCCTATAGAATTGACGCGCGTCGAAATACCTCGCCTTAAGCGTGCACTTTTAATGTGAACTTTTAACCGTCTACACTTGGTGAATCTGCATTATATTTACTTATGACCTGAATTGGCGCAAATAACGGGAAATTAGCCCGCTAAGAATATGCAAAGTGTCTCCCACACGAGAGAGGAAACTCTCAATGACGACTATGGAAACTTTCTCGTTTACCTTTCAAAGTGTCTTATTATTGTGTGATAAACATAAATAGGTAAAATATTAGCAATGTGTTATTTTGTGTATTTAAATAAATTGACCTCAACTTTGTCTTTGATTTCATGATTTTAAACAGTGCTTAAAGCAACTTGTTCCCGTGATGGTCCCGGGCTTCTTAGAAAAATAGGCCAATTGCCGTTCTGCCAGGCAGGTCGTAAAAGGCGACCGATTAGCTATACGTGTCACTACTATCGTGGCTACTAGGTGCTGGATCCTGCCGCAATAGCGTCAGTGTTTGTCGCTGTCGTGTTCCGGTTTGGAGGGTAAGGTAGTCGGTAAACTTATACATGTGGCATTAGACTTCGCCACAAGATAGCAACGCACCATTAACACCTTTGGTGTCTATAGGCGATGGTTGACTCTTTCCATCAGGAGACCATCTGATTGTTTGCTATCTTACGATATAAAACAAAGTCATTTGGACTCTACCGTGTTTTTAGGTATACCTCTAGATAAAATTACAATAAGTTAGCAAATAAATTTACTTCGGCAGGTTTTGCAGTTAAAATGGGACAGTTAACTGATGTCAATAATGTAAGAAATTATATACTTTAGTTAATTCCACCGCACTATTTCATATATGGGATTTTTCGGTGGGGAAATTCTGCTGAAATAAAAGCTATATCTGTTTTACAGAAAGAGCTATAAGGCGAACCAATCAAATTCAAAGAAATTAATATTGTAATTTATATTTGAGAACTTAAAATAATATGTCTACAGTAAAAACATTTTTAGTGTAAAAAAAGTGGTATTGTACACTCACTAAATACAAGGAAAGAAAACAATCTTGTGGAGCGTGCATCTCGTCTACATAGAATAAGTTACTTACTACAGTTAAACTGCCGGATGGTATAAGAGATCTATTATGAACAACAAATTAAAAAATGTGTTAAAACAAAACTATGTAGGAACCCTTTCCTATTGTAAAATCTTAAATTGTTAAGACAAGAATGTTTGTATTTAATTATTATTGCTTCATAAACCAAATTCTATACTTTGAACGAGTAATTCATATATTTAATTGTTTCTCCAAAACAGCTCTATAGATTTTGGTGAAATGTTGTAAATATCTTTCTGAAAAAGTCTTTTACTATTGAAATTGATCGTGCTATGAAAAATTTAATAATATAATAATATATAATAGTAATAATAATATAAGACAAGATAATCTCGCTAAGTTTCTTCCGCCGGATCAACTCAATGTTGGGCCGCATTTCAATTTGGTAGTAATTCTATGAATGTCAACTCGCTAAAGGTATAAAGTTAATTTGAATAAATTAATGATCGGTTTAAATCCTGACGAACCAAAACATCTACTCCCGCATGGAAATGGAATCTCGAATGGAAATGAGCGTGATATGTTTATTCATTCACACCTACCTTCCAATTTTTCGCATTGGAAATAAGTATAATTATATAGTATAATTTAAGTTACATTTCCTGCAAAAGTTCCAAATCGTACAATAATTTATACGCGTTCTTTGTAATTGTATCTATTTAATTAATTGTATCTATTTAAAAACTATTTAATTTAAATAAAAATTAAAAATCTATTTAATTTATTTAAAAGCAGGGATAACAAAAAAATTAAGGTTGGGCACACCAACCACGCTAGTTTGCGTGGCTTGATTATTAGTTGAGTAAGTACACAAGTGACACTCGTTGACATTTCACACAAGAAGATTTTTGTGTTTTTTTAGCTTTTTAGTTGCCAGTTGCTTAGCAATACTCTTTCTGGAGGTATATACTCAAAGGTCAACATTGCGATACATGCCTTATTATATAAATTGGGTGGTGGAGTGTGGGGAATGGCAGTTTTTACATACTGCCGTAGTTACTTCTGTTGCTATACTATTAAATCGATTCAATTGGGTTTCACCAATCGTAGGTTTCCTGAAAATTTGAACCGATTCAGCCTAGTAAGTAGCGAGAAATTTCTCTCAAAAAAAGTTGCCGACATAATGACTAATTTACCGATCAATTCCAAATTTAATTAGCACTTCTTCTTAAAAAACTGCGTTAAATTCCGTAAATAGGATCAAATTTGGTCGGGAGTTATGATTGACTAAAATTTTCGAAAAAGTGCATTTTCGGTGTAAACTTTGCGATTTTTCGACGACTCAATTTTGAAACCAAGACAAAATTTTTAGAGTTCAAAAACTGCGTTCAATGCCGTTTGAAAGATTAAAATCACAGCTGCTTAAGTATATTTTTTAACCGCTTTGAGATTAAAATATCTTACCTCAGCAGGAATCAAACGGTTTACAGCTTTTTTTTTGTTTTGTGACCAAAATAATATATTATGGATTTTGCAGCGTCTTTCTCGGGTTTTATACCGTCGCCTTACCTATTCCTGCTGCAATAGCGCCAGTGCTTGTCACCATTGTGTTTCAGTTTAGAGGGTAAGACATAGCTACTTATTTTTTTTTTTTGGATCATCCGAGACGATGAATCTAGAGCTAATATATAAAATAATGCTAATTTAATATAATAAATAAATGCTAATATAATATAATAAATAAAACGCTATGGCAGATAGAGATAGAGCCATTAAACGCTATAAAAAATATCCTTCCGGTGACAATCTCTTGCAATACAAGATGTTTCGAAACAAATGCAATAAGCTTTGCCGCATTGCTAGGCGCCGTTACATCCACAATACTATTGCTAAATCCAGTTCGCAAGAGGTGTGGAAATTTCTGAAATCTCTAGGTCTTGGGAAATCACCTGGCCTTACCAGTACTTGTATTAATCTCAATGATTTAAATTCTCACTTTACCACTCTTCCTTTCGCAATTAATACTGTAACCAAAAATGACACACTAAATTATTTGTCTACTGTTTTGAGTCCCTCTTGTTCTTTTTCGCTCGTTTCAGTCACAGAAAAGGAAGTCGACAAACATATTCACTCTATCTCATCTTCTGCGATTGACAATGATGGTTTATGTTCCAAAATGTTACTCAGTATTATCCTTTATATTCTTCCTGTTCTTACGTATATATTTAATCTTTCCCTATCATCTAGCACGTTTCCCTCTATATGGAAGGCTGCCAAAGTAATTCCTCTGCCCAAAAGCGGTAACCCGAAAATTCCTTCTGACTATCGGCCCATCTCCATACTACCTTTCTCTCAAAGGTCTTAGAGCACATAGAACATTCTCAATTATCAAATTACCTTCGCTCTAATGACCTTTTGAGTCAGTTCCAGTCAGGTTTCCGGCCGGGTCACAGTACTGTGACAGCACTTGTCAAAGTATCTGATGATATTCGGTTGGCCATGGACTCAAAACACCTTACCATCTTAGTGCTTTTGGACTTTAGTAGCGCCTTCAACTCCGTTGATTTTGACTTATTGATTGGAGTCCTGCACACTCTTAATTTTTCACCTTCGGCTTTAGGTTGGTTTGATTCATATTTGCGGGGTCGAATACAATATGTTTCTCTGAATGAAGTTTGCTCTAACTGGTGTGACATTATTTCGGGGGTTCCGCAAGGCTGCATATTATCTCCTTTAGTTTTTTTCTATATTTATTAACACTGTTACCAAGTTTATCTCTTCTAACTTTCATCTGTATGCCGACGATTTGCAGATATATCGTCATTGTAGTTACGGGGATATAACGGAAACTTTAGGTTTGCTGAACAAGGATCTTAGCGCAATTTATTCTTGGGCTGAAGCTTTCGGTCTTATGGTAAATCCATCTAAATCTAAAGCAATCATTGTGGATAGTCGTCAGATGATAAAATCCATTGATCATTCAAATTTATCACCATTACTATATAATAGGACTCGGATCCCTTTTTCATCTAGTGTAACAAATTTGGGTGTTATTTTTAGCTCTGATCTATCGTGGGATGATCACATCAGTAGCATTAGCAAAAAAATGTATTTCACTTTTCACTCCTTACAGTTATTGAAAAATTTCCTGCCTATTAAGACAAAAATTTCTCTTGTGCAAACTCTTGTCCTTCCTATTCTGGATTATGCAGATTCCTGTTTCCTTGACGCTACTGAAGTGCTTTTAAATAAACTCGAGAGGCTTCAAAACTCATGTATAAGATTTATTTTTGGTCTTCGTAAGTACGACCACATGTCTACTTTCAGAGTCCAGCTCAGGTGGTTGCCTATCCGTTTTCGTAGGAACACGCATATTCTTTGCCTTCTGTTTAATATATTGTTCAATCCTGCTGCTCCCAAGTACCTTCGTGAGCGTTTCTCGTTTTTGCATTCCTCCGATTCCCCATGTCGTTCTCATATTGGCTCTCTTCTTCGTTTTCCTGTGTCACATTCTCAAACGTATTCATGGTCATTCACTGTCCACGCAGTAAAGTTGTGGAATTCTTTACCCACTGAGATCCGCAGTAGCCCCTCGTTGCTAGCCCGTTTGTGCGTAGCCCGTTTTAAGAAGCGGGTTAAGGAGCATTACCTGTCATTGTCGTAGTTTTTTTTCTGTCCTATTTATTTTATTACTGTGTTAACTTCTCTTTACTATAGTCATCAATTTGCGTTTTAGCCTTTTCTTATCTATGTGTAATCTTATCCTTGCAATGTATGAATAATTAGGATTTCAGTGTAATTTATATATTTGTGTTTGTCTTTATGCTTGTGCACAATGCCTTCCACTTTCCTTTCCCAGCTTCACTTTCTGGGTTAGCTGGAAGAAATCTCTGTCGTTAGGGATAAGCTCACCTTTTGTGCATTATTTTAAGTATTGTTTAATTTTTTTGTCATTATATAAGTGTACAATAAAGTATTAAATAAATAAATAAATAAATACCAGGAGACTAAGAGTTTTTGGGAACTGCTTAGTTTGGACTTATATTACTTTTTTTAAACCAGAAAATAAATTTTCAGAGGAACAACAGATCAATCTTAGCTACGGGTCCACTGGTGATACCATTCAATTAATACAGAGAAAAGGTCTAATACTCATGCGAGACGGATATCAATATGTGAGGAAGAAAGCCAATAAAAATGGATCTGTCGTATGGGAATGTAACTTAAGAAGAAAGAATAAATGCACTGGTTCTATTACAATCAGAGTAAGTTTTTCTTTCATTTTTCTACGTTATAGAATAGTAAATAAGCTAGCCTCATGGAGAGGTACACTCATCATGGAATGCCACATGTATATGTTTACCGGCGTCTTTAGCCTCCTAAGCGGAACATGACGGCAACTAGCGTTGCAGGAATAATAGGCAAAATCGTGGTGCTAAATCTGAATGGCAAAAGTCAAAAGGGAAAAACCCGACCCCCTAGCCACAATGTTACGAGATACTTAACAATGCGACAACTGTCAATTGATCTCAACACGGCAATTTCTATTTACTATATAACAACGGGCATTTTTTGATATTTTTTTCTATTAAAAGTGTCCATTGAATTTTAAAATGGGCTTATTGTACAAAAAATATTTGATTATTTTGGCTGACATTCTTGTAGCACTTGAGGGCTATCTCATCAATCTCGTTATGCCTCGGCCGCAATTTCAAAAAAAAGAACTTGCGTCTATCGTCCCGAAGATGTTAGCGCGCTAAGGCACACGCAGTCCGGAGTGTATGCAATATGAGCCGATAGTAGCCGGTCAAATCTGCATTTATCGTGTCATTCAAGGATTTATAACGTTATAATATTGATATGTTTGCGTCGTCGTGATTAGTTATGGTATATGATATTATGACGTTGTCTTCTAGCGCTAATTGGCGAACCAATCACGAAACAGCAAACATATCGATATTATAACGTTTTAAATCCTTGGTGTCATTGCAGGAAGCTTTGTGACGATATACGCAAGAGCGGCCGAGACATTACACGAATTATTTGCTTGTAATATTGGTGTTAGTCAACTATAGTAATACATTGCTCTATTATCTACTAGTTATCGTTGACTAATACTCGTTACATTATTGGTTACAAAAATACAAATGTTTTCTCTTTATAATGCAAAGAGTTCAATGCACTACGGTACTAGAGAAGCTATGCCAAGTAGAAATTAATACTCGCTGCAGCGTTGAAAAATGTCCAACCAAAGTCAAAATTGAGTGGCGCTACAGTTTATAATAGAGAATAATATATAAGGTCCTTCTAAACATATTCTAATATAGCATTCAGTATGACTAACGAAAAATATTCAGCCTAAAAAGAATGTGATTCGAGAGAATAAAACTTTTTGATTTTTACAAACAAAATAACTTCTTCTCATAACGATTTCCGCCTTTTTTGCATAAAATAATCCACTTGTAACGCAAGAGTAAGTAGTAAGTGGTAATTAACCACAATATGGTTTATTTTATGCAAAAAGGCGTATCATTAGGAGAAAAAAAATTATGTTCTTAAAAATTAAAAAGTACTAGTCCCCTGAATGACGTTCTTCTTCGGGTGGATATTTTTGGTTAGACGTACTGAACGCTGTGTTGAAATATGATCACCTATTTTGGAAGGACCTTATATATTCGCGACCAAAAGCGCCGCGAAATTCGTGGCGCTTCCGCGTTTCATTCAACGAGCTCTGACGTAGGTGCAGTCTATGGACTGCATTTAAGTGGAACTCGAGGCGTGACGTATGCCTTGCCTAGTACGTTAGTACATAAAAGTCTTTGTTATAATGTTAGTATAGATATGAAATCAGAAATCTTCAGAAATTCTAATTTATACTGTTTTGTTTGTTCACAGGACACGCATATACTAAGGGAGAATTTACATACACATGAACCAAACCTTGAGGCAAGTCACAACGAAAATTATTCGTGTTACGGCTCTAATAAATACAGACAAAATATATATTAGATTAATTGGCGTTTCTAGAGGTATTTTTAAGGGAAGCCCTCAACCTCTACTACAAAAAAATAATGATCGTACACAGATTTCTCGGTTTTAGATAATTATTTGTATTCAATCATTTTTGTACGAAGTTAGATGTCCAGCGTAGAATTTTGAATCGGTATCCCAACATCCTGGAGTGGGCACTAGAGCATTCTGGGGTGGGCACGGTTTACCCGGTCCCCCTTTTATACCTTTATGATTAGATTTACTACATGTTAAAATGTTACGATCCCTTTCTAAGTGTATACGTAAAAGGGAATCGTGACATTTTTAATAGTTTTTTTCGTGAATTAATAGAGAAAATTTATTTATTTTATTTATTTATTTAAATAAATGTTAAAACATGTACAGAGGTGGACTTAATTTTAATTGTACATGGTATTCTCTATGACTTTTATTGACTGGTATTAGGGAAAATTTATTTATATTATAAATTGGACTAAATGCTACATAGCATTCTCTACCAGTGGTTTACTGTTAAAAGAGAAAAATTATTTATTTTATTTATTTATTTTAAAAATGCTCAAACGGGTACACAGGTAGACTTAATGCTACATGGCATTGTCTACCAGTGGTTGACTGGTAATCAAGAAAATTTATTTATTTTATTTATTTATTTAAAAAAAATGCTCAATCATGTAGAGAGGTGGACTTAATGCTACATAGCATTCTCTACCAGTCAACCTTAATCAAATGAAAGGTATTTAGGCTGGGATGTAAAGAAAAACTTTACTGAATTAAATAAAATATTAACTTAATAAGATATTACAACATACTTATTTTTACAAATTATATATAACCCACATACTTCTAGAAGGGATAGATAGGTAACAGGTAAAAGGCAAGGACATATTGCCGTGGCGCGGTAATCTAGTCAAATAAACTGAACGTTATATTTATGACTAGATTCATATTAAGGCGAGGCATCTCAACAAACGGGGAAAAACTCGTGTGCTTAATCACGTTTTTTTGTATTGATTGTTAAATAACAATTTTACAAAAATTACACGATATGCCTGAAGATATTATCTAAAGAACGTGCTAACTTATTACATGATAAAATGTACTTTACTCAATCATATAAAATTCTGAAAACAGGCTAAAAAAATCTTTAAAACAAATAATTTGTTAATATTATTTTCAATCTTCCACATGATTTTTATATGGTGATATTTAGTTGTAAATACAAAAAAGAATGTGCTAAATTTTAGTTTTCAGCTGATGTCCTATATTTATTTATCCGAAAATTAACACGTTTCCCAGCGTTTTTCCGAAGATACCGCGCCACCCATTTTCTATAGAATTGACGCGCGTCGAAATACCTCGCCTTAATACGAGAACGCACCATGACATAATACAACGCACTAATATCAATCTAGTCAAACAAATTGAATACAACCGATTATAATATAAATTGTAAATGGCTGGATTACAATTTCATTGACTGGCCAGGCATCTTACTGCATTATTATTAAATAAGTTACAAATCATTTTGTTGTATCGCAATGTTTAGTTAGTTGAATATAACGCGTGTGTAAAAGTAATGAAATTTAAAAATAGTTATGTGTCTAAACTATTTTAGTGTTTTGTGTGTTATGTGCATCCTGGACCTTATTCCATAATAATATATTATTTGTTATTGAGATACCAGAACAAACTGAATAGTGTACAAATTTAGGTACACATTTTTTTAAACTACACACATTGTTTCGCTTCTTTTTTTAATTAGATAAATTGACAACTTTAAAATAGTCGATTATTGGCGTATTCTTTGATACAAGTACCGTTTTAGCGTGGTTAGGAAAGTAATGGCCACCTTTTATGCTAATTTGAAAATTTATCAGCTCGTTTTTCTACTGACGCTGTTTTATTTTAATATCTTTTTAACAAAAAATTAAACAGACGAAATGTTATGCGTGTGAAATAGTGAGTGAACAATCAATCATCCCTTGTTTACGTACCCCTTATAGTTGGATTTTTTTTAAATATTAATATATATAATTTAATTGGACCATCGGGGTATACCTATTCCAATAAATAAATAATTACCAAAATCGGACTACTCTGTAAAAAGTTATACGTCTCGAATTGAGAACATGCTCCAATTGAAAAACAATAGTACAAATAGTATTAAGGTACCAATAATTTAAGAATTTTATTTATTTAGGTAGTAAGTAGTTTTTGTATGTAAGAGGCGCATTGAATTATCTGATTGTCTTTTATTAAATGTGTATTAAAATAATAATTATTGTTTTATATCTTAAAAAACAAAGATTTATATGTTAACGTACTAGACAAGGCATGCACCACGCCATTTGCGTTTAAATAAAGTGCAGCCCGAGGACTGCACATACGTCGAAGCTCGTTGAATAGGACGCGCAAGCGCCATGAATTTCACGGCGGTTACGACGCGGTCGCGAATATATATTATACTCTATTACACGCTGCAGTGCTGCTTAATTTGGTTTTGGTTGGACGATTTATTATTATTTCAGCGCTGCAGCGAGTGTTAACGAAATGGAACACGACTTTTACTCCACATAGCTTCTCTAGTACGTAGTACATTAAACTATATTTAAAAATAGTATTTATTTTTAAAGACCAGGCTTTGTTACAAAAGTTTTGAATATCACGATTATGTATATTTTAAAGAAACAGTAAGTATACAATTTTTGCAAATATCTATGTGTTTTAATACCAACCTACCAAAACTCGTTTATACGAGTGACTATGTAAATTGAATATTGGAACTATAATAAAAAATATATATGAATGTTATATTTAATCATTATTAGATCTTAATAAACTTTCTTGTTGGATGACTATACTGATTTTTCTCTAATGAATCATTTATAAAAGACTATTACTATTGTAATACCAACGTTGCCCAGGATTGGATAATGCCGGGTTGGCGATAGGCTTGCCACCTATCACATTGGGACTCTTCGGCTAATCGTAGGCGCAAAGGTTTCACCTCTGCCTACCTCTTCAGGGATACGGACGTGAAAATACTCGTAGATACTATATTACCATTATTAGGTCGTGTAGCAACTGCTACTCATACATATATGTTTAGGTATTAAAAATTAGTTGTTAATTGAAAATATTGAGTAAAGAATTTAAAAACCAACCAAATTATAAATCCTTTTTTAATATCTAGTCACCATACGACTAAACTAGTAAAACTAATAGGAGAGGTACACGTAGGTACTTAGTAATATTACTGTGGAATGATCAAATAAAGCCCCGCAGAGACGTCCTGTGTCTAAACCCCAATGGAATCGAAATGTAACAAAACCCTCGATCGAATCCAAGTGTAACAAAACCCCGATCGAATCGAAGTGTCATAAAACCCCACTCGAATCGAAGTGTAACAAAACCCCAATCAAATCGAAGTGTAACAAAACCCCACTCGAATCGAAGTGTAACAAAACCCCAATCAAATCGAAGTGTAACAAAACCCCGTTCGAATCGAAGTGTCATAAAACCCCACTCGAATCGAAGTGTAATAAAACCCCAATCAAATTGAAGTGTAACAAAACCCCATTCGAATCGAAGTGTCATAAAACCCCACTCGAATCGAAGTGTAACAAAACCCCAATCAAATCGAAGTGTAACAAAACCCTAATCGAATCGAAGTGTTCACTTCACACGGCTCTTACACAAATAAATACAATAAGAAGTCGCGTCGCCATACGCTAAGATAAGATTGTGTACGAAAATTTGCAAGAGTCCTTTAGGACTCTTACCGTTTACGGTTCAATGCGATTGAAGTTTTATTACGTGAATAGGACGCCTGATTTTGTACTGTAATCACCACACTTAAGTTCAACCTGCTATCAGTGGAAATAGATTTTTAAGATTCCGTATTTTTAGTTTAGGGGTCCATAAATTACGTGATGTGTTTAAGGGGGAGAGGGGGACGAGTCAAAATCTGCATCAAAATGCAGAATTTTATTTCTAGGATAAATTTTATTGATTTTATTTTAAATACATGTATTATAAGCCCAATATGCGTGTATTTTGTGTATTTTTCAGTTACTAACATAAATTATTTTTCAGGGACTTTTCTGTGGACTAAGAGAGCTGGAAGACATCCACTGCTACTTCTGTCAGGCTTCACATACAGTTTCCAAAAGCGGAACGCTGATGGAAGAATATCGTGGTACTGTTCTCGAAGATTAAAAGGATGTAGAGCCTCTGCTATAAGTTTGGGATCTACCGCGTTCGCTTACAAACCTCATGACCACCCACCACCGAAAATGCCACCAAATGCCAAGGATAATATAAATCCTTTTAGTTTAGGAGATATGTTTTCGCATTACAATCATACTTAATATAGTATTGCATTATTTTACTGTGCTTAAAATCGATTTACTCAGTTACTTCTATGATTGTATCAACCATTTTAGTATTTAACTTATACTAGCGACCCGTCTCGGCCTTGCACTACTTTTAGACCTATACACAAAATTACCAATATCGCCTATCACACAAAATTACCAGTCGGCTTCCAAATCTCACAGGATCAGCCAGGGGGTTAATTTAAAGATTTTATAAAAATTCGATCAAAATCGCTTCAACCGTTTTGAAATTCATAGGTAACATACAAAGATACATCGATTTTAATATATTACACTAGCTGTACCCTGCGCGCGTTTCTTCGCCCTGTCGAAAATTGGTCGTATCAACTCAAAAACCTTCGTGGGCACAACGACTTTGCTAAAGATCATCACATGATCAAAGCATAGTTTACGATTCTATAAATGACATACAGAAAAACATTCATTTATATACATATATGTATAGATTTATTTACTCTGATTGAACACCTAGGTGTTATTAGTTATTACGCATGTGAGTCTTATTAGTTATTACGCATTTGAAAAATGTAAGGTTTAAAGAGAATTCAAAATGCATTTATATAACATTACTATACAAAAACCCCGGATTTCATTCGCCGATGGTAATTAGTTAACAATACGTACAGAAATCGACTAAATATTGCTTATATATTTACGTTTCAACCACTAGTTGTTAAGATTATTTATAGCAAAATACAATTTAGCAGGATACAATACTTCAGTAGACAAATAGTATAAATATATAATTAAACAATAATAGAATTACGTGATTTATAACGTTTTTAATCTGTTAAAATTAATTGCTTTTATTCGTTATTAAAAAAATATTTTGTTGTATATTATTATTGAATACTAAAAAACAATGAGCTTCGGTGCATAAAGTATCATCGGTATTTTTATATTTTGTATTAAACATATAAAACTATTTTTAACCCACTTTAAAAACATAAGAGGTTCTCAATTCGCCGGAATCATTTTTTGATATTTATTGCCCAATTATTCAATTGATTGCAACATTCTTTATTGTATGGGAAGGTATACTAACTTCGTAAAGGTATACTTACTTCGCATTTGGTCCCATATAAATTAGTATGGATCTGATGCCGGTTTATAGAGGTACAGGAGATTAAAAGTCAGTTAAATGCATAGTTCCATCCTCATCACCTCGATGTCTGGAAATCCACAACTGTGCGATTCTCTAGGCACTTCTTACCACGCACTACTCCTCTGTGGAATCAATTAGGGGGCGTCCATAAATTACGTGAGGTGTTTTTTTAATTTTCTGTCCCTCCCTCCCCCCCTGGTGAGATGTCGTGAGATTTTATTCAACCCCCTCCCCTATCACCCAATCTCACGTGAGATTGGGTGATAGGGGAGGGGGGAAATTTTTCAAAATATGGGTTTCTGAAATACCTATGTAAAAACGCGTTCGATTGTTATTGTAAAAAGAAAAAAAAATCTTCGTGCTTCTATTTACGATTAGTTGAGACTGTATAACGTCGAAGTATAAATGAAATTATTTTCTTTCGAACGAGTTAGTGAATGATCTTAACAGTATCACGATTACACTTAAGATTAACTTAAGTATGTACAATCTGTATAATGGACTAAAATAGTATATATTTTTTGTTTCAATATGAAAAAAAATTACGTGATATTTGCTGAGACCCCCCCCCCCCCCCCTCCAACGTAAGATTAGATGAGATTTGACTCGACCCCCTCTCCCCCTTAAACATCTCACGTAATTTGTGGACGCCACCTTACCGGCGGGGGTGTTTCCGAACGGATACGACTTAGGCACTTTCAAGAAAAGGGCATACTCTATCTTAAAAAGCCGGCAACGCAGCTGCAAGACCTTTGATGATGTGGTTGTCCATGGGCGGTGATAATCGCTTACCATCGCTCGTTTGCCCCTTTTTTCTATAAAAAAATTCAGTCAGTCAGTCAGCCAGTCAGTTAGGCTACGTTTAAATTATAAAAAAATCCTGAAAGTTTTGCTCAACATAAAGCGGATTTTAGTTTATGATTTTTTAAGTGATAACATGATTAAAAACATATGTACGCAAACAAATCTGTTTAAAAAATGTATCAAAATAATACCAAGTTCAGAAAAAAGAAATACTTTAATTTTATGACTAACATGACATTTAGGTATTTGAAACAATGAATGAATGGAAGTTTATAACATTTAATGTATTTCTTTTTTCTGTTATATAGAGACCATATGCTAGGGTATAAAAAGGCCATTTCATGACATCTCATAAATATTTAAATAATTTGCTTCATATTTATTAACACTATTCATATATTGCTTTATTTTTGAGTATAGTATTAGTTTAATGTCAAAAGAATTTTTTTGTGCATAGCAAAGAGACGAAGATTGAATATCCTCGTCTCTTTTCCAGACACTCTCTCAATTATTTCATAACGTTATCACTTTAAAAGTAATAAACAACTGCATTTTAAACAAAACTGAATATTAAATTAACTGATTGCCACCAGTGAATAATCAGGTTATAGCACTCACCACACTCACTATATTTTGTGTTATAGCACTCACCATGTGCATGGGAAAACTGGAAAAACTTTAAAACAACAAAGAAAAATATCGGCTCGCAGGGATTGAACCTGCGACCATTTCCCTAAAGCCGAGACGCTCTCCCAAAATGCTGGTCATAATTATAAATGTGAATTTCATCTGTAACGACGAACTCATTTGACTAGTTATACCTAGCGATCAGTACAATCGGCGTAATCGATCATATAGCAAAGAAGAATTTCGCCACGCCGAGCCTGTCGACACTAGCTCAGTGGGAGAGCGTACCGGCTTTAGGGAAATGGTCGCAGGTTCAATCCCTGCGTGTCGATATTTTTCTTCGTTGTTTTTAAAGTTTTTCCAGAACACACGTATAGAAATGGTATCTTCACGCCCGTATTCACGAAGGGGTAGGCAGAGGTTCAACAAGTGCACCCACGATTAGCCGAAGATACTTAGTCCCACAATGTGATAGGTAGCAAGCCTATCGCCAAACCGGGCACTTTCCAATCCCGGGCATCTTTGTGTTTATCAGAAAACTGAAAAAACCACTTTTTTTTAAGTGCCCGACCCGGGAATCGAACCCGGGACCTCATGTGGTCAACGCCAACGCTGGACCACTAAACCACATAGGCGTATAGAAATGGACTGATTTTTTAGGTAGGAGGGTCAAATACAGAATAAATAAATTACTCCCACTTTCATTAATCTTGCCTGAATAGTGTCGTTCGTCTGCTATGAAGCTATTGCTATACTACATAACAAACAGTATGGAAGAGTCGTCTATGTTGTGAGAGCTAACTGATAAGATGTCGAGATTAATAATTGAGTTAAGTCTGTCTGTTTAGTTGTATGATTGACAATGTTTATTCTTAAAGAAAATTAATTCATATTTTTTAATATAAATAAAATCAATTTAGTTTCTCTTTCAAGGTTATGCCAGTTTATAAGAAAAGAGGCTGAATTGACTTTTTTTGACTAATTGATTAGTCTTTTTTTCAATATTTTTTTAGTACTAATAATTATGATATGAACGTATATACTTACGTTTTTATGGTAAATATTTTATTAGTAGTTGCGCTTTTGCTACAATAGCATTTATAGATGTATTTAAACTTACATAAATATAGTCGTAGTAGATAAAGGAGAGTGAGATTTTTTAAACGTAATTTCTCGAAATGAATATTTTTGCTCTTATTTTTCTGCTTTTTATTCAATGGCTTTCTAAACGCGTTATATGATTGTGCCAATAGTAACGTAGTAGTAAACGTAAAATCAAATCTCTGAAGTTAATTTTATCAAGCAAGTACAATTTAAAGCATTTGTCAATATACAAATGTGGATAATCAGTATATCTTCATAGTATATTTAATTTTATACGTTGACAAATAGTTTAAATAACAAAAAAAAATTCTTTAGATTGTATATTTGTATTATACAAATATTATACAAATATACAATCTAAAGAAAATTTATTTTTGTTATTTTTTTTGTTTGGGAAAAGTTAAAAACCTAACGAACAAAACCTAAAAATGAAATTTGAAAATTTTCAAATCTAGTGTTTAGCACTTCGATCTACTTACCTGGTATGGGTATTGGTAAAGATATGTACATAAGGCATATTAAAATATAAGCCTGAAGGCCCTGGTCGACGTACGAGCCTATTCCGTGGATTTAAAAAACGACTATTTTACTTTTGTTTGTCGAATAGTGAGTAAAACTGCCGTGTCTGAAGAACGTGGAAAGAATATAGCAAACATGACGAGTGGCGAGCCAGGCTCCTCGGTGTATAGAATCGCGAATTGTAAAACCGCAGTTTTACTCGCTAATCGATCATCGCCTTAAGACGACAAAACGCGCACGTAAGTTTTTTTTGTAGTGTTAGTCCAAAATATCCATTACCTTTTACATGCACTTAGTATTTACATTTTAAGAAAGCTTGTAGAATAACTTATTAATATCATAAA
The DNA here is from genome assembly GCA_036924255.1 of Apodemia mormo. NCBI lineage: Eukaryota > Metazoa > Arthropoda > Insecta > Lepidoptera > Riodinidae > Apodemia > Apodemia mormo. Next base: position 7,236,863 of record JAUPFN010000011.1, read on the forward strand.
TTAACTAATAAATACAGTAGATTTTTAAAACATAAGGTTAAGGTCACATCTGACACACAATACGTAATCCTACTACAAACAATTTAGGCTTGAAAGTGACTGCTACTTTTAATTCACTACCTATATTAATTAGAAGATTTCATTGAATGCTAAATTTCACAGACCAAATGAAGAGAAGCAGCAAATGCGATGTATGCCTTTACTGCCTCACTTCATTTGGTCTTCTTTTTGGCATTTTCATTTAGCTTGAAAATGCATTTTAAATGAATTTTCACATTCTACTTGTGAAATCTACCATGCTTGAAATACACACATACTCACATACATTCGTTGGACTTTATTGGTATAGTTGGAATGTAGTTGTTTTATTGATTTCTTATCAGTGATTTTATGACAGTTTTCAATGCATTTTATATGGTGATATTTGAAGCATTTTTTAATTTTATGCCAATGTATTTTAAAATATGAATTTGTATTTTATTTTTATAGATATTATATATTGATATCTGGTTAAGTTGATTGTTCTGCTTTAATAACAATTAATTACTCTAGTAACTTTACGTTTATAATTTACCAGTATATATTAAATATAAAATCTAAGAATATACGAGCAGGAGAGTGACTTTTAATGTTGTGACCAATTGTGACGCCTGTGTAAATATCTCATGGAGGTACACACCCACACACACACGCACGCACACACTCACTGTACCGCTATTTAAATAACAAAACTTTAATCGAATTGCAGCTAATAAAATATTCACTTAACAAAACTTCAACCTGATCGAAGCGTCAGGGCTCTCGCACACCTAAACATACAACGTCACGTTAGACGACGCGGCATAATGTAAGAGAAAATGTGTAAAAGCCCTAAGCGCTTTATTTCGATTAAAGTTTTGTTATGTGAATAGGGTCCCTGGTGGCTGGTGTCTGTTGAGCTGCGAATCCGAATAAATTGCTCAACATAGAAATTAATTATGTGAATACTAAAAGCTTCGATTCAATTAAAATTTAGGGGCAATATTCTCACATTATACGCTTACACTTCCGCTTCTTGCTCCGTCAACCGCTCCTGCTCTGACTATGGCTAGAGTTTTAGAATTAAGACTAGATTTGGGAATTCGCTACGTGACTTGTATTGCATCTCTAATATGACATTAATATAAGTAAATAACTTGCTTCTTATTGTAAACTTATATGAATATTAAACTAGTAGCCAACGTTATGATTAATGTATGTCAAGTGAATAATGTTTGAAATGTAGCTAGAATTGTGATTTGTTTAGAAAATATACTTATAACTTGCCAACCGCTAATGATAAATTACTCTGTACATATTTGCAATAAATAAAATATGCAGAAATACGCGTTTTATTTATAAAAAAACATTTGAGATTTTAATTATTTTATGACATTTCCTTAAATATATAGATTTAAATAAATCATGGAAAATAAAAAGCGTTTTCTCTAGTACCTAACCCATATATATATCATCAAAAACTTCTTTCATTTTGTCAGATGTTTCAAAACGCGCCATTTTAAGGTAAAGGCTGTATAATAGTTCGATTAAAGTACTCAAACGTACCGGGCTATTTATTTTTCTATTCAAAACGGGTCATCGATTTACTAACTTAAATTAGTAGCGCCAATTAAAAAAAGGAAAAGTTACTTTCCTTTAATAATATCAGTCTAGGTATTGAATAAAAAATCTTTTTTATTATTTGTCAAAATATTTTTTTAAAAAATAAAGTCAGGAAACATACATTTTCAGTTATTTTTACTCGAATTGTCAGAGAAGCAAATTTATTTAAGAGAGTTGGCGATGATTTAAGTATCGTCGATCGACGATCGTTCACGCAGTTAGTCAGCTAACTTTCCAAGTAAAATAGTAAGTAAATAATACCAGCAAGTCGAAGGGTATAGGGAGAGAAGCGGTCGCTCAAAGCGCCAGGTAACAAGAGGTGCTTAATTTCCGCATCCATAAAACAAATTAAACTTTAAGTTATGTGACATTTTAAGAATTACACAAAATGGTACATAAATACTGGTTTTTAATAGGTAAGGCGGCGGAACCTCTGCGTTTAAGGATTTTTCTGTAAATGATGAAAATGTTGATTTAAGGGGCCGAATGACAATCTATTTCTACCCTCATTTAGGGCAACGGCCGTGAAATGAACAAAAATGGAGGATGTGTGAATGACGTTTGACTAATGAGCGTTAAAACACAGAATAATAGTTATTCTGTGGTTGAAGGTATTGGCTCAAGAAAACGCACTGCCACAATATGTTTTCGCCTATTTTGATAAAGCTCAAGATTCAAGTACATCACTATCACTATCTGACCCGCGCCGCTTCGCCCGTGAGTAGATTAACATGTTATCGATGTTAGAAATTTATTTATATATTTCAACTTCAAAAATTTTCAATTTCAAAAATTAAATATGTTTCAACCCCTTCTTCCCCCGTTAAGGGTTGATTTTCGAAAAAAGTAGCCTATGTTTGACCTCGTCTCTTCAAATATTTCCTTGCTATTTTTTTTTAATTCAGTTCAGTGGCTTGGCCTTGAAATCGTAACAGAGAGACTGACATACAGACGTACAGACAGACTTGTATTTATAATATTAGTAGCTTCTCCCGTATTGGTCCGGGCTCATTAAAGGATATGCCAACTGCCGTTCTGCCAGACAGGTCGTAAAAGACTACCATCGTGGCTACCAGGTGGTAGAGTTCTGCATTGTCTCGCCCGGGTCTCGTACTACCGCCTTACCTATTCCTGCCAAAATAGTGTCAGCTCTTGTCACTGTCGTGTTCCTGTTTGGAGGGTAAGGCAGCCGGTAACCTTATGCATGTAGCATTAAACCTCGCCAGAAGATAGCAACGCACCATTAAGGCGCGGAAAGACTACGATTTAAAAACGTCGATTTCATTCACACAATCGTATATTACTGCGTAATCTAATTTTACATTTACGAGAATAAGGTTGAAAATTGTAAAGCAAAGCAAACAAAAATATTTTGTCAAAGCAGTAACTGGACTGCAAATAAACATTTCATTTGCGAGATTTCCCTAGAAAAATGTTGTTACCGTTGAAAATACCGAGAAATTCGACGCCAAAGTTTATTATTGTGAAACAAATTACGATTTTCTTTATTGAAAATATTAAACAAATATTTTGTCCTACACATTCAATGATTTTTCTGGCGAGTCCTCCACTTTAAAGTTTCGGAATTTTGAGGTGTTTAAATTGATATTAATCAATTTAATTACAACCTAATTTTCTCACAATAGCTTGTTAATTATTATTGTTATTCAAGGGTAACATTATCCTACACGTAGAGTAGAAACTTTTCTAGTCTAACACTCTAAAGTTTTCTTTTTTATCTATCTTTATTAGTTACCCGATTCGAGACTTTTCGAAGATAGAAAAGATGGTTTTCTCGTCAAAACGAATGTTGTTATAGACGTTGATATAAACGTTGTTATTAATCAAAAAAAAGTTTGTTCCTGGGATTGCGGTCTACATCGTCTCGCCCTAGTATATGGTACCTCCTTATACATTTCTCCCGCAATAGCGCCAAAGCTTATGATTATTGTATTCCGGTTTTGAAAGTAAGATTGCCGAAAAATAAATCCGAATGAATTATAATTTTTACTTTTACATACGAAGATTTTGCCTAACGTAGTAATAGGATAGGTCAAGGTTATTTATTATAATTCAAGTAATATAGAAATAACATTGAGAGAATAAAAAAAGCTTCCACCTAAAGGCCCCGGCGAGATTCGAACTCGCGATCTCCTGTTTACTAGACAGGCGCTTTAACCAACTAAGCCACGGCGCCGACGACTTACATGTCGAAAATCACAATGTCTACGTAATACCAGTATCATGTATTCTATCATGTATGGCTTGTGCTAATTAAAATGGATATTTTATAAGAAGATATAGAAAAAGGTGAAAATAATATTTTTTGTAAGACTAGTATTCTTATATTAATATGAATATTCAAAACAAAGTCCTTACGGGGTAGGCGGATAGGAGTGAGTACGAACACGACTTTACTTAAAAGAGCCCATAGACGCCTAATGTTCGATTTTCCGTATTAAATACATTCTGGCAACTAGCTGAGCTGAGCTGCAACATCGTGATTGCCTTACTCAAGGCCACAGTGATGTACAGAGAATCTGATTGGTCGACACTGATTGGGTATTGGTGCATGGACATTTACATCGGAACTATAAGTCAGATGTGTTGACAGAACCATTCGCCTGTTATTAGGGGTCTATGGGTTGTGTGGTCGGTGGCCCCAGGCCATCGCTAGTACCTATACAAAAATATATATGTTGTGAAGTGAAATTAATGTACAAGTGTGTGGCGCCGCTGGTCCGTACCGCTGAGGGGTCGTAGTGATGAAACCAGCGGGCCAGCTTCTTGTCAGGATGACGTCTTAACTGTGAAGATTGATGACGTCACAAAGGACAAGGAAGGGGAAAAGGAAGATCTTTCCAGCCAAGCAAGGTGTACTGCCTGGGGACCGAAGTCCTTTTGAGAAGCGTTGAAACTTGTATATAGCTTGTACAAGATAAATAATTGTGATATCGCGATTCAGGATGTAATTTATAATTTCGGTTTTTTCTATTTTTTATTATTTTCCTTGTAGCGTTTATAGATTGCTTGAACCGCTGCAAGTGCATTGCTAATTATGTCTAACAGTAATGAAATTTCACCAAGTGCCGACGATGTAAATACCATATTTCATTATATCATCCACTTTTAAAGACTCTTAATATCACGTTCTTAGATTCTGAAGTAAACAAGGAACCTTTATAATTTCGCTATGTCCGTCTGTCCGTCCGTCCGCACGATAGCTCAAAGATCCTTATTACTAGAAAGCTGTAATTTGGCACGAATACACACACATAAAATCTTAATTTTTTTAAAAATAGCTCCCCTAAATGTAAATTGGGAATATTTTTTCTCACGTACCCCACGTATCTCACGTATCTCACTATGGGGTATCGTTGGATAGTTTTTTGAAAAATGTTGTACGTTTGTGAAAACAAGTTTTTGATTTAGAGACTCGTCTCGGCGAAGAGAGTATCTTCACGCCCATATCCCCGAAGGGGTAGGCAGAGGTACAACAAGTGCACCCGATTAGCCGAAGATACTTGGTCCCACAAATGTGATAGGTGGAAGCCTATCGCCAACCTGGCACTTTCTAATCCCGGGCAACTTTGTGTTTCTCAGAAAACTGAAAAAAAAAACTTTTTTTTAAAGTGCCCGACCCGGGAATCGAACCCGGGACCTCATGTGGTCAACGCCAACGCTGGACCACTAGACCACAGAGGCCTGAACTGAAGCCTTTTTGTTAGAGTTTAGTGCCGCCTCGCCCCCCCCCCCATCCATGGTAGTAGTAAACATAATGAAATTAAAAGGAAAACTATAACGGCTTAAAAGGCTTTACAAGTTTCAGAGTATTAGTCGACCAACTTATAAAATGTACTAAGAAATTTTATAGGCGGTGAACATGTGGTGGGGATGTAATAAGTATAGTTGTCATTGATGTTGAATAAGTTATATGTTTATAATATGAAACAAAAGCCCACGTCTGTAAAGCTAGAATGGTCGAATGGGCAGAATCACTCGTTTCTCAGGTCAAAATTAAGTGCTCATTTAGTGCTAATTTAGTGCTGCAAAATCAAATTTTACGCCCAAATAGGATGATCAAAAATTAGAAAACTGCTAGCTTATATGTAAGCTAGTATTGTACTCCCGGTTATAACGCTTCTGGTGTTTAGCAGAATTTCGCGTTAGCATTAATAATTTAGCGCTCATTGAGTGCTGACAATATATATAAAAAAATTGCAAAAAAAAAATCCCATTTTAGGCAATATTTTAGAATACTTCTAGCTTATAATTAAGCTAGCATTAAACTCCCGGTTATGACGCTTCTAGAAGCGGTGTTAAGCAGAATTTCGCGTTAGCAATAATAATTTAACGCTCATTGAGTGCTGACAATATATATAAAAGAATTGCAAAAAAAATTCCGATTTTAGGAAATATTTTAGAATACTGCTAGCTTATAATTAAGCTAGCATTGTACTGCCAGTTATAACGCTCATAGAGCTAAGTAGGACTAAATGCCAGCAGTAATATTTTAGTGCTCATTGAGTGCTTCACATATATGTGAGACAAATAAAGAGACAATTTTTTTTCGATTTTGAAATCGATTATAGAAAACTGCTAGCTTACAATTAAGCTAGCATTGCTCTGCCGGTTATAGGACTTATAGTGCTAAGTGGAACCAAATGTTAGCAGTACTGATTGAGTGCTGACTAAGTGCTTCAAATATATGCAAGGGAGATCGTGAGAAATTTGTTTTTTCGATTTTGAAATCGATAATAAAAAATTGCTAGCTTATAATTAAGCTAGCATTGGTCTGCTGGTTATAACGCTCATAGTTCTAAGTGAAACCAAGTGTAAGCAGTAATAATTAAGTGCTCATTGAGTGCTTAAAATATATGCAAGAAAAATGAAAAGAATTTTTTTTTTCGATTTTGGAATCGGTTAGAGAAAACTGCTAGCACATAATTATTCTAACAGTCTACTGCTGGCTGTTACACTAATAGTGCTAAGCAGAAATAGGTGTTAGCAGCAATATTTTGGTAACTCGCAGCAGTAATTTTTTTTTTTGATCAAAAAAAACTGCTAGCTTATAATTAAGCTAGCATTGGTCTGCTGGTTATAACGCTCATAGTGCTAAGTGGAACCAAGTGTTAGCAGTAATAATTAAGTGCTCATTAAATGCTTCAAATACATGCAAAAGAAAGAAAGAAAAAATATTTTTTTTGATTTTGGAATCGATGATAAAAATCTGCTAGTCTAAAATTAAGGGGACTCCTTGGTCTAGCGGCCTAAAATTTAAGCTGGTTTAAAAATTTTATTTCCATCTGAAGGTAATGAAACTAATACTAAACTAAACTAATACTTTTAAATTTTTATTACACTTACTCTGTTACTTAATAGCTACACGAAAATGTAAATCAAAACGATCAAAAAAAATTTTTTTTGATTATAGAAAACTGCTAGCTTACAATTAAGCTAGCATTAGTCTACTGGTGATAACGCTCAGAGTGCTTAGTGGAAACAAGTGTTTGCAGTAATAATTAAGTGCTCATTGAGTGCTTCAAATATATGCAAAAGAAATAAAGAGAAAATTTTTTTTTGATTTTCGAATCGATAATTGAAAACTGCTAACATATAATTATTCTAACAGTCTACTGCTAGTTGTTACACTAGAAGTGCTTAGCAGAAATTAGTGTACGCATCAATAATTAAGTGCTCATTGAGTGCTCAAAATATGTGCAAGAGAGATAGAGAGAAAATTTTTAACTTCCCGCTAAAAATCTCAGATTTTCAAAAATCGGGAAGTTATAGTTTTCATCCCGTTTTGCAAATATCGATTTTTCATCAGATCTCGACGTTTTAAGGTCATAGGAAGCTTCCCTGACTACCCCCCGCGGTAGTGGTTCGAATGGTTCGAAAGGGCTTGCTCAAACTTAGATTTCCTGAAAATTTGAACCGATTCAGACCGATAGATTTTGAGAAATCGTAAAAAAACTACAAAAAATTTTTTTTCAAAAGTGTTTTTTTTTGAAATAACTTTTAAACGGCTCTACCGATCAATTTCAAAAACTAATCAGCTCTTTATGTCAAAAAACCACGTCGATCGCCACCAGTCCGGTCAAAATCGGTTAATTCGTTCGTGAGTTATCGTTGACGAAAGAAAACCGAAAAAAGCGTTTTTTCGGAATTACTCCGAATTTTTCCACTCTGTCGATATAGACTCAAAGATTTTTTATGAAGCTTAAAAAACTGCGTCGAATGCCGCCAACCGCGTGAAAATCGGTTCATTCATTCAAAAGTTATTGCGATTTGAAAATAAAAAATAGTGTTTTATCAAACTCTTATCAATCTTTTGAGCTCGACGAGCTCAAAAGCATACAAAAGCTATTTTTTTTGAGCTCGAAGAGCTCAAATAATACACAAATTGTATTTAAGAGCTCGAATAGCTCTTAAACGTCATAAGTGCAATTTCAAGCGTTTAGGTATAGAATTGGCGGGAAGTTGCAGGGCTGGCCTTCAGGGTCAACCGTTTTCCTAATTTTTTTTCGATTTTTGAATCGAGAATAGAAAATTGCTAGCTTTTAATTAGGTTAGCATTATCCTGCAGGTTATAACACTCATAGTGCTAAGTGGAACCAAGAGATAGCAGTAATAATTGAGTGCTCAGTGAGTGCTTCAAATATATGCAAAAGAAATTAAGAGAACATTTTTTTTTTTGGAATCGGTAATAGAAAAATGGTAGCATATAATTATTCTAACAGTCTACTGCTAGCAGTTACACTAATAGTGCTAAGCAGAAATAGGTGTTAGCAGCAATATTTTAACAGCAGAGCAATGCTAGCTTGATTATAAGCTAGCAGTTTTCTATAGTCAAAAAAAAAATACTGCTGAGGATTACTAAAATATTGCTGATAACACCTATTTCTACTGAGCACTATAAGTGTTACTGCTAGCAAAAGACTGTTAAATTAATTATAAGCTAGCTGTTATCAATTCCAAAATGAAAAAACAATTCTATATTTCTCTTGTATATACTTAAAGCACTCAATGAGCACTTAATTATTGATGCTTACACATATTTCTGCTCAGCACTATTAGAGTAACAGCTAGCTAGTAGGCTGTTAGAATAATTATATGCTAGCATTTTTCTATTATCGATTCAAAAAAAATATGTTCTCTTAATTTCTTTTGCATATTTTTGAAGAACTCAATGAGCACTTAATTATTACTGCTATCTCTTGGTTCCGCTTAGCACTATAAGCGGTATAACCAGCAAACCAATGATATCTTAATTATAAGCTAGCAGTTTTCTATAATCGATTTCAAAATCGAAAAAAAAATTTCTCTTTATTTCTCTCACATATATGTGAAGCACTCAATGAGCACTAAAATATTACTGTGGCATTTAGTCCTACTTAGCTCTATGAGCGTTATAACTGGCAGTACAATGCTAACTTAATTATAAGCTAGCAGTATTCTAAAATATTTCCTAAAATCGGAAAAAAATTTTTTTGCAATTCTTTTATATATATTGTCAGCACTCAATGAGCGCTAAATTATTATTGCTAACGCGAAATTCTGCTTAACACCAGAAGCGTCATAACCGGGAGTTTAATGCTAGCTTAATTATAAGCTAGCAGTATTCTAAAATATTTCCTAAAATCGGAATTTTTTTTTTTTGCAATTCTTTTATATATATTGTCAGCACTCAATGAGCGCTAAATTATTATTGCTAACGCGAAATTCTGCTTAACACTAGAAGCGTCATAACCGGGAGTACAATGCTAGCTTAATTATAAGCTAGCAGTATTCTAAAATATTTCCTAAAATCGGATTTTTGTTTTTGCAATTCTTTTATATATATTGTCAGCACTCAATGAGCGCTAAATTATTAATGCTAACGCGAAATTCTGCTTAACACCAGAAGCGTCATAACCGAGAGTACAATGCTAGCTTACATATAAGCTAGCAGTCTTCTAATTTTTGATCATCCTATTTGGGCATAAAATTTGATTTTGCAGCACTAAATTAGCGCTTAAAAAGCACTAAATTTTTAGCAAAAATGTTAGAATAATTATATGCTAGCAGTTTTCTCTAATCGATTCCAAAATCGAAAAAAAAATTCTTTTCATTTTTCTTGCATATATTTTAAGCACTTAATTATTACTGATTACACTTGGTTCCACTTAGCACTATGAGCGTTATAACCAGCAGACCAATGCTAGCTTAATTGTAAGCTAGCAATTTTTTATTATCGATTTCAAAATCGAAAAAAAAAATTTCTCACGATCTCCCTTGCATATATTTGAAGCACTTAATCAGCACTCAATCAGTACTGCTAACACTTGGTTCCACTTAGCACTATAAGTCCTATAACCGGCAGAGCAATGCTAGCTTAATTGTAAGCTAGCAATTTTCTATAATCGATTTCAAAATCGAAAAAAAAATTTCTCTTTATTTCTCTCACATATATGTGAAGCACTCAATGAGCACTAAAATATTACTGCTGGCATTTAGTCCTACTTAGCTCTATGAGCGTTATAACTGGCAGTACAATGCTAGCTTAATTATAAGCTAGCAGTATTCTAAAATATTTCCTAAAATCGGAATTTTTTTTGCAATTCTTTTATATATATTGTCAGCACTCAATGAGCGTTAAATTATTATTGCTAACGCGAAATTCTGCTTAACACCGCTTCTAGAAGCGTCATAACCGGGAGTTTAATGCTAGCTTAAACTAGCAGTATTCTAAAATATTTCCTAAAATGGGATTTTTTTGCAATTCTTTTATATATATATATATATTGTCAGCACTCAATGAGCGCTAAATTATTAATGCTAACGCAAAATTCTGCTAAACACCAGAAGCGTTATAACCGGGAGTACAATGCTAGCTTACATATAAGCTAGCAGTTTTCTAATTTTTGATCATCCTATTTGGGCGTAAAATTTGATTTTGCAGCACTAAATTAGCACTAAATGAGCACTTAATTTTGACCTAAGAAACGAATGATTCTGCCCATTCGACCATTCTAGCTTTACAGACGTCAAAAGCCCTCTTAGTTAGTCAGCTAGCTTTACTCTTAGTTTGAGTTGAAGATTTATAAACAGTTAATACAAAGACTTCTTCGACTCTTCTTTAATCCTAATTGTATGTTTTGTTTACAGGTTATCTCATACCATCTGGTAAAGGCAAACATCCATTGTTGATGTATAAGAACTTCACATACACATTCAAGGTGAGGTCCGGGAATGGGGTGCTGTGGCATTGTTCTCGGCGCACGCGCACCGGATGCAAGGCCTTCATCAAATCGATGCCAAACAGATTGAATGAGATACTCGCCGTGTATGACGAGCATTGTCATCATCCGCGTTTGCCACTTAGCCAAAAACCTTCTAAACTTGGTGCTAGACTTGATCAGAATTACATGATTAGTTAGAAAACATCCTTTTAAATTGCCAAAACTCAAATTATTATCTGTTGAAAAACTGTGTTATATATAATTTTCTCTTTTGTTTTGTTATTGAAATAACGATTGAAAATCAATAAAATTTATAGAGAAAGAAATAAGATTTTTTTTATCATTATAATTTTTAACGCAGTGAACTGCGTTAAACTTTCCATTTCCTGTATTTCCGACTTTCCATTTCCTGTATTTCCGACTTTCCATTTCCTGTATTTCCGGAATTCAGCATCAGATCTTCACCAAAATAAAATGGGGCCACACTGAGTGTATATACAAGGTGTAAATAAACCCTGCCCGATCCATGAAGCTGTATTATATCTGGAGGCAGCACTACTTGAAAACAAATTTTAAATACTGCAGTCATCTTCTGAGGTCTAACCCTCTCTTTCTAACATAGCTCTATAAAAAGAGATGGGGAGACTTCATAGACAGAGATATAATCTAAATATTTGTTTCAATTGATTAATACGAGAGCTAATTCCACCTATACTTAATACTTCATGGTCCAATCCGAAAGAGGTATATAGGTAGGTCAATGACATTATCAAAAAAAAACTTGAACGGTGTCAAGGGACACCCGGATGGAACGAAGTTCCTTTCGATTAATTAGTGAAGGAATTGTAATAAAATTTTATTTTTTTTAAGTTATAATAATATTTATTTTATTATTAACAAATATAATGTAATATAGACTTAATCAGTAGGCTCAATTTTCGTAATAATAATAGAAATGAAAATATCTGGCTTGCTTTCTATAAGAGAGAGAGACAGAGAAACATGAGCACGCCGCACAGCTTACAATAGCAAAAAGTGTCGTGACAACTTTTCGTAAGAATTTTTTCCGTCTAGCCCCCTTTCACAACGCGCGATAAGGAACTTCGTTCCAATATTTTTATCAAAATAAATTAAAATAAATTGAGGAACTTCCCCTTAAATCAAGTAAATACCTTGAAAATTTATCTATCAAAATTTATAAATCACACAGATATGATTGTAATAAGCTAGCAAATAATGGTTTTGACGATCGTATAAGGTTTTTTTCTTTCAAACAAAAAAAAAGATTTTTGAAAATCGGTTCACAAATGACCGCGTTTTTAGGTTACAAACATAAGAAAATAATTTAAAAAAAAACATGCAGCCGGCCGTTTTGATAAACTCCTCATTTTGGGTAGTCGGTTGAAAACAATGTCAATGTTTAGCCAAAACTTAAATCAACAGCGTGTGTCAAGTCGCGCGCGATAAAAGAGAGGTTTAAGCAATAAGAAGAACTTGTATTCTTATGCCACGAGAAACGTGATGGTTCAGCCTCATCTGAAGAATAGGCTATCTCCCGGTTTGCCAGGCACTTCGTAAGAAGCGAACTATTGGCTATGCGAGTCACTACCATCGTGGCTACTAGGTGGTACAGTTCTGCATTGTCTCGCTCGGGTCTAGTACCATCGCCTTACCTATTCATGCCGTAATAGTGTTAGAGCTGGTCACTGTCGTGTTCCGATTTAGAAAATAGAAGGTAGCCGGTAAACTTATGCATGACGTCAAAACTCCGTCACATGGATATCAAAGCTCCATTAAAATCTTTGGTGTCTATAGGCGATGTTTGTCTATTTCCATCAGAAGAGCCATCTGCATGTTTAATTATCTTATGATATAGCAAAAAACTTTGATTCAAATTAAAAAATATTAAATTGATTTGAAGACTGCAATGCGATTACTGTGTATCTACAGTTTTTTTTATACACTCTAGTCGTATCTATCTACATATTTATATAAAAATCAATTGCTGTTCGTTAGTCTCGCTAAAACTCGAGAACGGCTGAACCGATTTGGCTAATTTTGGTTTTGAATTAATTGTTGAAGTCAAGGGAAGGTTTAAAAGGTGAGAAAATATAAAAAAAATAAGAGTAGTTAAAAAGGCAGAACAACGTTTCGCTGGGTCAGCAAGTAAAAATATAATTTATGTTTACATAACATTTTTGATATTATTGAACAAAACATTTTTTCTTTAAATCATTTGATGCTAATTAATTAATAATAATATTGTTACAATTCATTTGACATATTTAATTTTTTGTGATGTCAATGTCAAGCAATAACGAACTATTCAATCGCAAACACGCAAAATACTGATAAAGGTAAATTGTACAAAATGTCAATTTGTAAAAAAGATGGTGTTTTAAAATATTTTCCTAATTTCTGATATGATAATATTTTTGATGATATTAAACAATCTTTCTGATAATATTTGCACACCATACATATGCTTCTTCTTCATCTGCTTCATCATTAACTAATTTTAATAAATTGTAACGTCTGCAAATAAATATTCTTCGCCTCTGTGGTCTAGTGGTCCGGTGTCGGTGTTGACCATATGACAAAAATATAGTATTCTGATAAAAATAACGTTACCTGGGATTGAATGAGAGGAGTGATATATCCTCCCGATACGGGCGTGAAGATACTCACTTACTTTTTAAATATTCTTACTTTTATTCCGTATTATGAAATACACACCGAAATATTCCACACATGCGCTGTCATATTTGATATGTGTTTTTTACTTTCTACACATATTTTGTTAAAAGTTTGTATGAAATGATTCCTTTTGGTTGTTGTATTCCTCTAGGCTTTTAACACAAGATATACTCCAATTTTGTTGATAAAGTGGTTAATGTTAGCACAATGAACTATTTTAAGTACATTTTTTTATAGTATAAGATAGCAAACAAGCAGATGGGTCTCCTGATGGAAAGAGTCAACCATCGCCTATAAACACCAAATGTGTTAATGGTGCGTTTCAATCTTGTGGGGAGGTCTTACGCCACATGCATAAGTTTACCGGCTACCTTACCCTCCAAACCGGAACACGACAGTGACAAGCACTAACACTATTGCGGCAGGAATAGGTAAGGCGGTGGTACCAGAACTGGGCGAGAAAATGCAGAACTCTACCACCTAGTAGTCAGACTCGTATAGCCAGTCGGTCGCCTTTTACGACCTGCCTGGCTGAACGGCAGTTGGCCTATTCTTCAAAGAAGCCCGGGGCAAACACGAGGACATAACATTATAAGTTGTTTTAATTGAAATATTTTATTATGACTATACGAAGTACGCAATGCATATTTACCTCTATGGTAGTATGTGATTCTCGATTTTCTCTGTCGACAATATTTTTACCATGAAGATACTATGTACATATCTACAAGCAAGTTTTCTTGTCGTTGTTCCCTATTTAAAAAATAGTTCATTTGCCTGCCAAGGAGTGCTTAAATCAGTAAATATATATCTCTAGCCAAATTACACGAATTGATCTAACCCCAAAGTAAGCAAATTATTGTAATATGGGTGTCAGTCAAATATACTAATGCATAGAAATACATATATAAATATTCCAATTGATTTAATAAACACCCAAACCCTGAAATACTAACATCCATGCTTATCACACAAATGTTTGTCCTTATCGGGAATCAAACCCAAGCCTCATTGATGCCAAGGCACGTTAGCTAACATTTTGCATTTTTAAATATTGTTTCCTATTACATTGCGTCAATGATGACGTGCGAAAATATATTTAAAAACATCATATTTCCTATTTCTATATTCCTTCATAGACATTCTATTCCTTCATAAACATCCTATTCCTATTTTTTAATAAAAAAAATTTCGTAACGAATGGATTATTGAGATGAAAATATAGTGGTAATTTTAATTTACAATATTACTGTTTCAGTTGTTTTTATACCAACTAAACGCAAGAACCCACTGCTGATGTTCGAGAATTACACGTACATGAAACACTGGAAGTGCTCATCGGGGAAGGTGCTTTGGTACTGCTCAAGCAGGAAGGCGGGGTGTAAAGCGTTTATCCATAGCTTAAACAACACCATGCTCAAGCCAGATAACACTCCTCACAATCATGAGGCGCCTAAGTATTTTAAACATAATGGGGAGTGGTTCAAGATGAAAACATAGTCAGTGCTTATGGGACTGGCGTGAAGAAGGTGCTGTGCAATTAAGAAGTTAGTTTTCTTATGGAGCAGCTATGTCCACACTGTGCCATTTTATTTTCAACTTTCATCGTCGTCATGCTATTCAACTTTCGTTTGACGCATACAATAATTGCATGCGTCAAGGAACGCAACGCCAACATAGTCATTTGAGTTTCCGTCAGTCAGCTCGTTGAAACATGTGCGATGAGAACATTATACTTGGTGGAATATATTGTAACGACGACCGCCTCGTTGGTCGAGTGGTTAGAGACCCTGACTACACAATCAACGAGGCTCGGGTTCGATCCCCGACGGGGACAAGCATTTGTGTGATGAACATAAATGTTTGTATTTCCGGGTTTGAGTGTTTATTATATATATTCTAGTATTTATATATGTATTTCTATGTATTAGTATCGTTGACTAACACCCATAACACAAGCAAATAATTTGCTTACCAAAGCAAACCCCAAAGGGTTAGATCAGTAAGTGTAATTTGTCCCGTGAATTATTATTATTATTATTGTGTTGAATGCTTTGTGGCACAGAAATATACCCGACGACGCGGAAACACACAGCGCGCGCTACACTTCCAATTGCCATAGCGCATGCGTCAAGGGTATACCTCACGTCCGCTGTTGTTGGCGCTGTGAGTGTGACGCATACTGTTGATGAACAAAAAATTGCATAGTGTGGACATAGCTTATGGTCAGTGGACGTGCCGATGGTTTTCCATAAAAGCAGTAAAACTATAAATGTCAATGAAGCTTCAGGTCGCGGGTGCTATGTCTATCGCCGATCTAATTTAGTTGGCGACCCTGACTACGTAATTAATGGAGTTCGGGTTCGATTCCCGATAAGGACAACATTTGTGTGATGAGCATTGAGCATAGATGTTTTTGTATTTCTGGGTTTGGATGTTTATTAAATATTTTGAATAATTATATGTGTATTTATATGTACTTTCAACCATATTCAACCATAGACAAAACAATAAAACCTCATTTAAGTTTGACAACTGACCTTAGCAGTAAAGAAAATAGTATCCATTTACTTGTGTGTATATTATCATGTATGTCAAATGTGTGTAGTGTGTGTAATGTTTATTTTTCTTAATCTGATGTTTAAAATAAATTCTAGTTTTACGGAATGTAAACTTTAAGTGTGCCTAATTTATTACTCCACCGTTCGCGCAATTGTCCGTTCTTGAAAAGGGGTCCGAAGTTATATATATATCATATATAAATTAGTATCGTTCACTAACACCCATATCAAAAGCAAATAGTTTCCTTACTCTCTGGTTAGATCCTTTGGTGAAACTTATCCGGCGTTTTTTAATATTTGTCTCCGTTATAAATTGAACTATATTTTTTTTAATTTTATTTTAGCGTAAGATAATAATGATAAAACAAACGACTTACTTTGTGTGGTAATAATCACCGCGTTCAGACCGTAGTGTTTTTTAATCTCTTCGTGAATGCTGCTGCTGCTCACATTGGTTTCTATTGCAAACATTGGTTTCTAAAGTTGCTGCTGCTGATGCAGCAACTTTAGAAACTAATGTTAATGTATTATTTTTTGTTTTTTCTTTTTGATTTCGATTTGTTAACCACGTGCTTATATGCTTACTATATTTGCATGCGGCACCTTAAAGTATAATCATACCCATTACCCTTACGGGGTAGGCAGAGTAAACCTAACGTCTACAGACTTTTCGGTTCACCACGATTCACCAGTTTGTTAGTTGACGAGATGAGTGGTGGTCCCCATCGTGCGGCATCTTAAGGCCGACTTTTTTATTTATTAATTACTAAATTAATTCTGTTTATATAATATTATGAAACAATTCCAAATTTGACTGCCTTGTGGTCTAGGGGTTAGCCTATTAGACTCAGATCATGAAGTCCCGGGCTTAATCCCGGTGTCGGGCAAATGTGCAATTAAGATTTTTTCGAGGTTTTTTCGAAAATTCAAAATCTCAGTAGCAGGCTAAATAAACTAATCGCATAAAAAGAAAGTTTTTCATCGCCCTGTCGTTATTAAAGTTCTCAGTCATTTAAATCCAGTGTAAGTGTTTTCTTTTATATTTAAAGGTGCCAATGATTTTAAACTTCCCGCTACGTATGTAGATAAGGAGGTTACTGATTTTGCCTCGATTTTCGAAAATCGAGTTTTCACCGGATCTCCACGTTTTGAGATCCTAGGAACCTTTTCAGACTATTTTCACGATAACGTCAGTATTTCTGTATGTATTTATGTATGTGTGTATGTGTGTATGTAAACATCTCATAACTTTTGAACGGCTGGACCGATCGAAACGCGGTTGTTGGCAAAACATTATTTTTTTAATATAACTTCCTGATTATTGTATCGTTTGAATACAAAAACTAATCTTAGCTCTTATTCTCCAAAAAACTACGTCTAATTCATAAGTTGCATCAAAATCAGTTTATTCGTTTGGGAGTAATCGTTGACGAAAAATTTTGGAAAGTGTTTTTTCGACATAACTTTGAAATTTTTTATCAACGAATCATTTTTTTGTATTCTGCAATATTTTAGTACTCAAAAACTACGTCAAATACTGTTTTGAAAATCAAAATCGAATCTAAGTTACAGCTTTTCAAATATTAAAATGATGTTGTTTTTAACAAACTTACTAAATGTTTTTTAAATAACTTTCAGACTAATACATCGATTGACTTAAAAATCTTATCAGCTTTTCTCCTTTAAAAAATGCGTCAAATGCCGTTTATTGGATCAAAATCGGTCAATTTGTTTGGGATTTAACAACGATAAAACTTTTTGAAAAAAAGTTTTTTGACATTGCTTTGAAATTTTTCGACCTAACCATTATTTAGCTAAAGCAATATTTTAGATCTGGAAATTGGGCTGAATGCAATTCGAAAGATCAAAATCGATACTTTGAACACTGAATATCGTCGGCACTGGGTAAAACTCCATGTTAACTTATATTTATATCGTATTAAAAGCACTTGTACTGTCAAGTAAAACAGTAAACAGTGTCAAGTAAAACAAGTAAAAAGTCAAGTAAAACAGTACAAGTGCTTTTAATACGATATAAATCAAAATCGATCATCGTTTCCAAAATATACAGCTTTTAAAAAATCAGTATACTGCCATTTTTAACAAAATAGATGTTGGAACTGAAAAATATCTATGCTTATAGTTCTTACTCTTTTCAGCTTAAAAAAAAAAAACTTAATTTAGCGAGAAGTTTAAGGGATGACCAGTAGGGTCAACCATTTACACATGTTTTTTGCGGGAACGTTACGTATTTTTAGAAAATTAACAAAACACGCACCTAACACCATTTTCAACGTAACAAAAAATCATGTATCAAACTATAAATATCAAAATAATACCAAAAAGAGTCACAATGTGTGTTTTTGAAAATTACTTACAGTAAGCGTTTAAAAGTGATGAACTACTGAATTCAATATAAAATAAACGATTCGAAAAATGTTACGATAATATTATTATAATTTCCGTAAGATTTCGTGTACTCAACAGATTTTTTTTTGTACTCAGTGGCCGTACCGCGCCCCAGGTTGCCAAGTTAGTGTTTTCGGCGCTAGATCTTGTCCATTTCTAAATATTTTTGCGCTTAAAATTTTGTTAGAGTGCCCATTGCTTTTACTAGTGCATTTTTAAGTATCTGTAATTTTGTTATTGTATTGGTGAATCAATCAACGGTTCGTTCAGAAACACAGTTACTATTACTTACCTAACAGTAGCACAATTTATTCGCACTCAGATTGAACGAGATGATGAATATTACTTGCTCCTTGCTCCTTGTTACTTTCTCGTGGTTTTATTTGTATGATTGACCTCAGCAACACCAACGAATGATCCTTTACTCATTAGTATGATAAATCAAGTAGTCCAAGTCCAAGACGGTCTGCAATACTTCTTGGACTTGTACCTTAATGCAACAAAAAAAAATGTTTTAGATTTGGTGATCATAAACAAGAAAACATCGACCGCTAATCTATCAGTCTGCAAGCGTAAAAGGTACTCAGATCTGAAAAGTAATCAAGAAATATACGAAATAGTAAGAGAAAAAGAACGACTACGGTACATAAAGAAGAAAGAAAAAGGACAAGTTGTTCCTATTGACGAAATGTCATCAAGGGATCAGAAACAACGAAGGAAAAAATGGCGTGAAGCATCAAAGAGGTACAGGAAAAATAAAAAAGGTGGGACAAATAAAACCAAGTTACCAGAAGTTGTATTACTTTAACATCAAAATCAAGAAGATACATAAGTTAAAAATCAACAAAAACGAATACAGTTACGAAAGATCCTTTAATTCACAAGTTACTAAAATAAAACGCATAGGAACAAAGCACAAAAATACATAAAATGGTAATTAATAATATACAAGATTTGAAAAAAGAAAACGCGAGTCTAAAAAAGAAGTTAAGAAAGATTGCAGTAGATAAATTACAATTGATTTCAAAAAACATAGATCAGCTGGGAAAAAAATAAAAGACACGCAAATAGCTCAAGAGACGCGAACAATGCAACGATTACCAGTCTTTATTGAAAAGTTCATAATCATTCCCGGCAAAAAGCAGTACATTAATCGAAATAAAGTTCAAAAACAAAGGAGACAATTAACATTAAAACAATTACACAACAATTTTATATGAGAGCATGGAATTTCTGTATGCCTTCTTGCGTAAACATTGTCTACTTTGGGTAATCTTTCCTAGGAAAGCACTCAGTGAAACGTGTGTCTGCATAATTCATAGTAATATAGATTTGGCAATTATATGACTGTGTAAAGCAAGTACAATAAAGTGGACTAATTATGAACAGCTTCTGAAGTCCCTGTGCTGTTCCCAATATGACCGTAATTGTTTGAAAAGAGACTGCCCTTCATGCAAGAATAATGTTATATCCTGTAATTTTTTTTAAATAATCAAAGCCTTACACTCTACCATTGGGTTAGTTACTAAGAAACTGGAAAGATTAAGAAGAGTATGAAAACGCCACTGAAATGATTCCACTACAAGTTATAGAAAAAATATATTCCCAGCTACCCAAATTATGATAAATGTATGTTTACCCGGGTCTGGTACCACCGCCTTACCTATTCCTGCCGCAATAGCGTCAGTGCTTGTCGCTGTCTTGTTCCGGTTTGGAGGGTAAGGTAGCCGGTAAACTTATGCATGTGGCATTAGACCTCGCCACAAGATAGCAACGCACTATTAACAGCTTTGGTGTCTATAGGCGATGGTTGACTCTTTCCATCAGGAGACCCATCTGCTTGTTTGCTATCTTATGATATAAAAAAAAAAAAATTCAAGAAAAATAATCTAACAGGAGCATTCATACATATAGACTATTCAGAAAATGTTGACCTCAAATATGAGCAAAAGTGCAGTGTTCATTGTGGACCAAGCCGTAAAGAGATTTGCGTGCCATTGGCACTACCTGTGCATGTACAGTCAGCCAGTGCTGGAAACATGACGTCGTTGCCATCTTGGCGCATCTAATACACATGATTAAGCTGGCTATAGAGATAGATATTTTTGTAGGTACCATCCATTCCCAATCTGATTCTCTAAGTTCCCAGTTCCGCAATAGATATGTTTTCTACATCACTTCAGTTTTAATAACCTGGAATTACAGTTTAGCTCGACATGGGAAGCGGGCCCCAGATGGTATTGGACTAGCGATACTAGGATATATACGAACTAGCATAAAACGGACTGAAGACAATCTTGTGACTTTTGGTCAAGACATCAGCACATGTGATCAGTTCATAGGTATCGCAAAATAGAACATTGAAAATATTACCATAGTGACCGTTACTGAAAAAGAGGTTTTAGGTAAAGAAGCTCCCCCAAAAACTTGGTGTACTATAAGTTATTTTAGCAACATTAAAATAACTAATAGTACACCAAAAATATTATTATTTTGTCAAACAAAAAGATTCTTTTGATATAAACAATAGATATTATTAATTCAAAACGTAGATTAATTAATATAAATAACGTAGATCATGATGTTTACACTTTTTATTGGGTTAGCAATGATAAAAGAAATATTGTTGTTCCGAAAGAATGAACAATTTAGTGTAAAAAACATCTTGACTATGAGAATTGATTTAAATATTACAATGATAAGTGGTGAGTTTTAATATACTAATTCTACATTGATTTTGAAGTCATATTTGTTAATTGTCAAAGCTTGAAGGAGTCAAAATATTGTTTAAAGGTTATAGGAAATCAATAAGACTTGATTATGTTTCTATTACTGATTTTATCAAAGAATTATTGAAATATTATTAAAGAAATAAAGCTCTTGTTGATGAAAATTCTAAATAATATTTCATTACTAACCCTGATCTATCAATCCTTTACATAAAATTTAAATCAACTTGCATTCTTGATCTATTTATCATAACAAATCATTACCAGGTATGACATGTCATTTCCAGTATTGAAAATATCATTTCCATCCTACTATCATCATTTTATTACAGCCAAAAATTTACAAATACAATATCTCTTAAAAATATGATACAGTTTTGTTTTGTAATGTATCAAAAATGGTTCTTTTTTTAGTTGCTGACGTCTAAACCAGGTTCCTATAATAAAATTAACGATCGGTCATTGGTAGCAGTAACTATTAGCAACCAGTTTAAAAATAACCGGGCGTTCCACAAGATTTTTTACATGTAATTCACATTTTCAACCGAGGAATAACGGAGGAGGTTCTCAATTTGACGCGTATATTTTTTTTTGTTAGAACTTATTACAGAGTAACAATTTTGATAATTATTTTTTTATTGGAATGAGTATACGCCGAGAATGGTCCCATTTCATTTTTTTTTAATTTCAACCATAAAATACGTATACAAGGGATGATAGATTTTATTCACTCGCTGATTTAATGCATGACCACGCATAACTTTTAGTCTGTCTAAGTTTTTGCTAAAAATATATTTATTTCTATAATTAAATATACTTAGTCAAAAAATCATTTGATATATTTTTTTATATTATATGATTGCAAGCAAGCAGATGGGTCTCTTGATGGAAAGAGTCAAGGTGTTAATGGTGCGTTGCTATCTTGTGGCGAGGTCTAATGCCACATACATAAGTTTAACGGCTACCTTACCCTCCAAACCGAAACACGACAGTGACAAGCACTGACGCTATTGCGGCAGGAATAGGTAAGTCGGTGGCGGTGGTGGTGGTGGTTACTTAAAAAATATATGAAAAATACTCTGTAGTATCAAATTTAGTGTATTTACCCAGCAGCTCGGAAATTGGCGGGTGGTATGTTACCACCCTCGTGCCTCGGATAAACACGTCAAGTCATGGGTCCCGGTTATCGCTAGAAATAATCGGTAATCGTTATCAGATCGGTGAAATGTGGTGATGGGGATTACCACTCATTTTGCCAACTGACAAACCGGTGAATCGTGATGAACCAGTCTATAGACGTTCGGTTTACTCTGCCTACTCCGCAAGGCAACCGACCGTGATGATACTTTTTTCAATTCCAAATTTTAGTTATTGAAAAAGTTATATTTATTAATAAGTACAAACGTTAGTTTACATTGTGCTATTTTACATTTTTCCAATCCAAAATAAATCGACCGAATTTACAGTATTTAACGCAGTTTCTTATAGAGAAAAGCTGGTTAGATATTTAAATTTATCGATACAATTTTGATACTTATAATAATTACATATAAAATCCGTTTTATTGTTTTAGTTTATTTTTTACCAAGTAAACAAGGCAAACATCTACTTTTGATGTTCAAAAACTATACTTATAAGAAACAGTGGGTGTGCTCCTCGGGGAAAGTGATTTGGTACTGTTCGAGTCGGCGTAAGGGCTGCAAAGCGAATATACGGACTGTCAACAATGTATTTGTGTCCGGTGACACTTTACACTGTCACGAAGCTCCCCAATACTTGAGAGGTAATGATGGTTCGTGGATAAGGTTGTAAATGTTTTGTTTTGTAATAAAAGTCTATCAAAAATGTTTTTTTTAGTTGCTGTCGTCTAAGCCAGGTTCCTGTAATAAAATAAACGATCGGTCATTGGTACCATTACACCATACCATATGGCAGTAACCATTCGCAACCAGTTTAATTATAACAAGGCGTTTCACAAGATATTTTGAACATTTCGTAATTTGACATTTATACGAACAGTTTTTGCATAAGAAAATATTACTACTCGAAAGTAAAACGAATCGTTTTATGATTTAGGAAGCTGGCATAAAATAAAAATGTGTCCATATTATATTTTAACGCCAGATCCCTTACGGGATAAGCAGGGAGAACCGATTGCCATATGTCACAACCCTTTGCATTTATTGCATTATTTGGTTTAATTGAAAAAAAAAATACTTTTTTAGTTTGATCGCGGTAATATCTGGATGAGTCAATTAAACAGATATTTTTGCATTTTTTAACACAGTAGCTTACCTTGCAAAGGTTATTTTGCTATATAAATTATTGAATTACTAATACCGCTATGAAAAGATAGGGTTTGATGGCGAAGAGTGAAAATGTAGTGTCGTATCTATTTTTAATGCCACATCATAAAAAAATTAAAAAAAAATACCAAAAAAAGAAATAAAAATTTTGGGTTGGACCACCCTTATCACTTAGGCCAGTTTTAGAGCTCGGCCGACCTTCGGTGCATACGTCAGTCACGCTTGTCATTTGTAAGACAATTCACAAGGCGTGACAGTGTTCCACCGACTATACGCAGGTGTTATATTGCTACGCATTGCGTACGAGAATCCGCGTCCGCATGCGTGCCGTTGGTCTACCATCGCGCTATGGAAACGTTAAAGCGTCCAGCGCTACACCGATCGTTGGACCGACCGGACAGATGCGCGTATCATCTTCAAAAAAACTCAATAATATTGTTTAATTTTGTAAATATTGTTACCTTCTATTGATGTAAGTAATTTTGATCAAACGTGATCAACATCACGACCCCGAACGCCTAATTACCCTTAGAACCTAAGTTTGTACCTAAGGCGTAATTGTAATTACGCGTAAGCGTAATTACAATTACGCCTAAGTTCGTTTTCGTGAACTTCTGTGGGACAAAGGCCTCATGTTTGACAAAGACTGTGATGCCAAGTTAAAGGCATGGGAAGAAGTTTGTACGGCGTTGTGTCCGAATTTCAAATTATCGAATTTCAATCAAATCTAAGTTACGAATTTCAAAATTAAATATTTGTAAATGTGTCCATTTCGTGTATGTGTTTCGTTTCGTGTATCAGTCCGGCCAGTTTGGTTGGTCAGGAGAGCAGTGAGCACTAAACGTTACAAACTGACGATCGGTTATGCGTATCGTCAGAAACGATACTATGCACTAAAACGAGCACTAAAACCAACATATTCTCTATAAAAATATAATTATTCTCTATCAATATAATATATAACAACCGATTCTCGGACCTACTGAATATACATATATCATTTCGTCAAATTCCGTCAAGCCTTTTCGGAGGAGTATGGCAACTAAAACGGTGACATGAAATTTTTATTTATTAGATTTATTGAAGAAATGTAATGATTGCGTGTCATCTAAGAGCAAATGAAGGAAACCTGCGGGACACAACTAGATATACAACTCAACATTGTCCTTTTAGCGTAGATAATATTTCTTCGTATGAAGTCCATTTGAAACCTCACTTTTTCACAAACTTTAACATAAAGAATTGGACTTCTTTACATTTTTTTAAAAATATTTTTTTTGTTTCAGTTTACTATATACCAAGTAGACAAGGAAAACATCCACTTTTGGTGTTCAACAATTACACGTATGCGAGGCGGAAGGAGTGTTCCTCGGGCAGAGTAATTTGGTACTGTTCAAGTCGACGCCGCAAAGGATGCAAGGCGAACATACGGACATTCAAAAATGCATTTGAGTATGGTGACACACAGCACTGTCATGAAGCACCGAATTATATAATAGGTATTGATGGCGAGTGGATTAAAATGTAGAAAAATCCAACCGACTTCAAAAAATCGAAGAGTTTCTTAGTTGATTAGGTTCTTTTGGAATAAGTTCCTAATATTGTGCGTGGATCCGATCGGAGCTACCCGGGATAAGTGTCTGACCGACACTCAGTTTACGGCTGTGTATTAGTGTAGTACGGTTATATGTTAGAATGAGACAGACAGACGAAAAAAGAGAGGGTAAACGATGTGTCTAGTAAGTCGTGCACGTCGTTATACAAACTTATTACCATTCCTTTACTGTGTTTGTTGTGTAATAACATATTATATGTAAGTATAATAACTACGTCCTAACCTAGTGTCCGGCGACATCTTGCTACTTTTTGTTTTTTTTTTAATAAAAAAAAAGTTTCTGTAGTTAACATGCTGTAAAAGTCAAAATTCCAGAACATGACATTTTGAGAGAATGAGATGAAAACAAAGTAAAAATAATAAGGTAATCGTAAATACCTTGCAATTTAAAAACTACAATTAATGTTGTTATTTTAAAACTAAAGCAATTATAATTTTAAATAATTATTAGAAAGTACTGTGTTGATACTTCACTCAATATACAACTCTCTCGGTTCGACTCGGCAATATACAGGCGTACACCGCTTAATAAACTTACCTACAATTCTCTCTACAATAAAATGTACCAATATTATAACTTACTAATTTTTAAAACTAGAGTAATTATTAAAAAGTAAAGTGTGCATACTATACGATTCAGGAGAAGGAGGAGGCTATAAAGTATCGCACCCAAAAGAAAACAAAATATATTGATTCAGGCGTTACTTTGTGGAAATCCATTATTAAAATCGTGAAATATAATTAAATTTGTTTTTGTTCGTGAACTGTTCTATGTATCTTCCGCGATAGCACACAAAAAAATAGAGATTGGTTTAATAAATGGATAAAACGCACCGATGGATGGTCCGGACAAAAAGAAAACACCAGCGGCACAATTATCCATCCACATCCACCACACCCACGTACCCACGCCGGCACCAAACAAATAGGTCTTCTGTCCATTCGTTTATTAAACCGACTCTTTCTTTTCGGTGCCATCGCGGAAGACACATGGAATAGTAGTTGGTAGAGTTCTGCATTGTCTCGCCCGGGTCTGGTACCACCGCCTTACCTATTTCTGATTCAATAGCGTCAGTGCTTGGCACTTTCGTATTCTGGTTTGAAGGGTAAGTTAGCCGGTAAACTTATGCATGTGGGATTAGACCTCGCACAAGATAACAACGCACCATTAACATCTTTGGTGTCTATAGGCGATGGTTGACTCTTTTCATTAGGAGACCTATCTGCTTGTTTGCTATCTTATAATGTAAAAAAGAAAGTTTGCGGATAATAGCAAATTTAATTAATTTCACCGTTTTAAAATATATATACATCGTATAAATGTATTTTAATTTTCTGATCATTCTCACGCATGCTAAATCCTGTAGATGTATTCCTTCGTCTCTTTTTACATTTTTTATAGTATCTATAGGCAAACGAACAAATGGGCCACGTGATGAAAAGTCACCATTGCCCATAGACATTTGCAACACAAAAAGTTAGTTACGAATGTGGTGCCGGTCTCTAATTTATTATATCTCATTTTCTCGAAGGCTTAATCCTAAAGAGGTGTGCGTTTGTCTCTTTTTACTGGCGCTTTTTGTTTTACCGAATTTCAAATGACAAAGAGTCTAAGTTCTCTTCAAAAACCAAAATTATAGGTGTTTATTAATAAATTGTAATTTATTAAACGTGATACATAACATGTATATAAATTTACTCGCGAATTGAAGTCGGTTATTGCATGCAAGTTACTGTGTTTTAAATGTATAAGTTCAAAATCGATTGTAATAATAAATATATGAGTACATACTTTGTTTTTTATTACAAATGATTTGCAAATTCGAAACTGCCTGCAAATAGCCGGATTGCGAAAATACCAAACGTGTTTATATAAATTATAGCCAACCAGCTCATAAAATTCGACCAAAAACTGTCACTTTTTTATATCATAAGGTAGTAAACAAGCAGATGGGTCTCCCGCTGGTAAGATTTAACCATCGCCTATAGACACCAAATATGTTAATGGTGCGTTACTATCTTGTGTGTAATGCCACATGCATAAGTTTACTGGCTACCTTACCGTCGAACCCGGAACACGACAGTGACAAGCACTGACGCTATAGCGGAATAGATAAGGCGGTGGTACCAGACCCGGGCGAATCAATGCAGAACTCTACCACCTAGTAGTCACGATGGTAGTGACTTGCATAGCCAATCGGTCGCCTTTTACGACCTGCCTGGCAGAACGGCAGATGGTATAGTCTTCAAAGGAGCCCGGGACTAACACGGGGAAAACTTCCACCGTGACTGACGTGCTAGAGTTCTCCAATGTCTCGCTTGGGTCGGTTACCACCGACTTAATTATAGTTAACGAGCAGGATGCACAAGATTGAAAAATATAATTATTGCCTATAAATATGTTAATACGTGAAGGAGGACTTAGGACACCTTTTTAAGACATCTAGCGGACGTCTGTGGCCAAAATTGGACCATAAATTAAATAATAAAATGTCTTTTAAGTTTGACACCTGACTTTAGACATAACGAAAATATTATACTTGTGTGTATATTATCATGTATGTAGTGTGTATAATGTTTATTTTTATTAATTGAATTTATTTCTAATGCATTTAAAAAAATATGTTTTTGCAGTACTCCGCAATGTAAACTTTAACTGCGCCAAATTTTATACTCCTCCGTTCGCGCAATCGTTTTAAAAAGGAGTCCAAAGTTTTCCCTTCACGTATTAATACATATATAGATTATACCGACGGTGGAGTGTGAAATTTACAACAGAGTGCTAAGTGACGTGAGTAACGTGAGAAACCAGTTTACCACTAGGTGGCGCTGTACAAATCACATACAAATTCCTAGTAAACTCGAAACGCGCTCACGATCGAATGCGAAAAGAAAAACTCACACTTAGCACTCAGTTAGGTCTATATTTCACCGGGTTAATACATGTGCACTGATGTGTTTTGTTTTTTAATGGCCTATTTCAATACTGTCTCAGCGTGGTGTGGCGACTCGGGTGTCTGGTGTTTAGTTTGGTAGCTTACGGACACCACGGTGGCGCTACGTTGCGCTGCTTACTTTGCGGAGGACTGCAAAAATAAACATTACAACACTACATTCGTGTGACACACATGCTATTTTCTTTACGACTAAAATCAGTCGTCAAACTTCAAATAGATTTTATTGTTTAGTCTATCGTCGAATTTCGGCCAAAGGAAATTGCTAGTATCAATAAAGATGCTAATGGTGTGCTGCCATCTTTGTACCGGAATATGATGTCACATGTTGAATTGAAGGTTGACGGTAACCTTATCTTCGAAACCGGGGCACGACAGCGACAAAGTAAGCACAGAGAAAGCAGGGTCGTACTGAATGGGCAAGATATTGCAGAACTTTCCCACCTAGCAATTTCTATGTTTGTGACTCGTTCGGGCAATAATTCACCTAAACTGACAGGGAAAATTGTTACCACCTATTGTTTTGAAGTTATACTTCTTTTGACGCATTAGGGAAGAATGATAAAGGTAATTTCTTACAATGCGCGCGCACACCGTCACATTGTCACAAAAAACTAACACCATTAAAATTAGCTAGTCAGTATCTTAGTTTTTTAATTATGTAAAAATAATTATTTTATGACATTTAAATAAAATTTATTTTACTAGATAATGCGTTATAATACAACTTTCTTTTAATGTATTTAATAGGGGGCGTCCACAAATTACGTGAGATGTTTAAGGGGGAGAGGGGGTCGAGTCAAATCTCATCTAATCTTACGTTGGGGAGAGGGGGAGAGGGTCTCGGCAAATATCACGCAATTTTTTTTCTGATTGAAACAGAAAAAAATAACTATTTTGGTCCATTATCCAGATTGTACATGCTTAAGATTTAATCTTAAGTGTAATAAATAATAAATATTCACGGGACAAATTACACTTAATGATCTAACCCCAAAGTAAGCAAATTATTTGCTTCGACCAACGGGCCGGTCATCGTAATCGTAATACGATTAAGATTATTCACTAATTCGTTCGAAAGGAAATAATTTCATTCATACTTCGACGCTATACATTACTACTGACTGCCAAATAATCATATTTGTTTTATACCAAATAGTTCAATTTAATCTGAATTTACGGTACAGTGTAGCCCGTCCTTTGATTTCGCGCCACTATCAGAGGAGTAGACATTTTTTTTTAATCGCAGTAATTACGATTTAAGTATTCTATTGTTAAATTGTTATGACATAACACAGCAATATTGATTACTAGGCAATTTTTTTTCAAAACAATCCAACATATTTAAGAAACCCAAATTTTGAAAAATCTCACGTGAGATTGGGGGATGGGGGAGGGGGTTGAATAAAATATCACGACATCTCATCAAGGGGGAGGGAGGGACAGAAAATTAAAAAAAAACCACCTCACGTAATTTATGGACGCCCCCTGTTCGTGATCGTGGACGCCCACGATGAACCTGTTATTCTATTATTAGTGTTGTTTCCTCTAGCGTGAAGTATAAAATTTTTCGAAAGTTTTTATCTTGTTACTCCAAAGAAATTTACCTTCTTACGTACGTACTTAAGTGTCCATGCACGTTTTTTTACTTGTGATTTATATTTTATTTTTTGGTTCATCATTTTGAATTGTTTTAGTTACCTACATTACAACTAAACATGGGAAACCGCTTTTGTTATTCGAAAACTATACGTTTTATAAAGCGTGGGTTTGCAGTTCCGGTAAAGTGATTTGGTACTGCACAAGCAGGCATCGGAAGTGTAAAGCGAGCATACACACATTCATGGATACGTGCGAATTTAGCTCAACGCCACATTGTCACAAACCGCCACGGTTGGTGAAAGCTCTTGATGGCTCATGGATGAAACTATATGAAACCAAATGATTAGATCTCGTTTCGGAGAGCACACAAAGTTGTCGCTCCCGAATATGGTATCGAGTAATAGTTTGTTTTGTATATTTCCAACCGACTTCCCAAAAGGAGGTTATCAATTCGGCTGTATGTTTTTTTGTTTATTTCCTCAGAACTCGTTCATTTGTGAATCGATTTGTAAAATTGTCTTTTTGTTAGGGAGGATCTGACGCAAGGTTCTGGAGATATAGGAAATGGGAAGTTGGTTGCTGTAGTTTTATTGCGTTAAAAAATTATTACCTTTCATTTTTATCAACAATCTCGTTTTCAATAAAAAAAATGCAAATTAACATTTGGGAATGGCTATACATTTAATGAACCAATAAAACAATGAATCGTGATGATGGTGTAGCTAAGGAAATGCGCAGGAGTTATGCCGCGCACGAGAGAAGAAATATTTGTCGAAGTCTAAAATGTCTCGTATATCCTAATATATAAGGTTCCATTTCCAATTCACACCTATTGAGAATATTTTTACCCAGCATTCGGTACGTCTACTCAAAGATATCCAGCTAAAAACAGATGTCATTCAAGGGTATGAAGCTTTTTGATTTGTACGAATAACATTTTGTATACGAGTAAAATTTCATACAAATCAAAAAGTTTAAAACCCTTGAATGGAGTTTGTTTTTAGCTAGATATCTTTGATTAGACGTACCGAATGCTGTGTTAAAATATTCTCACCTATTATGGAATGACCTTATATATATCAGACATACGTAAATGTTATTATCATCTCAATTTTTGATGCATAAACATCTAATGTTAAATTGTTTATTGCTAATCTGTAGGTAACCATTATAGAGTATGTTTTGTTTATGAATGGTGTGAAGTTACTTTTTTCTGTGTTTTTAACAAAATGATCACTGCTGTCTCGTAGAAGCAAGAAGCGTTTTTATTTTTGAATTTTTTGTGAAAAATTTTATTTTTGTTTTTCTGTGTTAATAAACATTAAATTTAAAATGTTTTATTAAATGTGCCTGCATATTTGCTAGCTTGTGTTATTTTAATAAATTGCAGTAAGGATACTTTTTTCCTAACATCGTGTTTACATGAAGTTAATTTAACTTTAAACGAACCCTAGCCTACCCGCAAAAACCGCGCTAACATCTGTTTATAAGTTTTACAGACCTACACGAACAAACAAACGTACACACACAAATGTTAATATTATATTTTAACAAACTGCATTCTACAGCCTGCTACATTATAAAAATTTTTAGTCATTCCCACGGGAACAACCTTTTTCTCCGGCGTATCTTATATGCTATTCCAGATCGGGTAATTGGGTGCCAAATTTCATCCAAATCGGCCAAACCGTTTATGCGTTATTGAGTAAAAGCATCTAAACATCCAAACATACAAACTTTTACATTTATAATACGTATGGTATTAGCATGTACTTTGACCTGTGTCTGAAATATGAATGGCTCTACCAGTTACCTGGCACTACGATCGTGATTAGGTGATAAAGTTCTGCAATGTCAACCAGAATACACCGCCCACCCGGCGCCTCTACCACACTTGTAAGAGGTTTTTTTTAATACATTTTCAATGTTTTTTGAATAATAATATTTTCTTACGCTTTAGATGTTAAATGTGAAAATGATTGCTAATTTTAACTCATTTTCATTGAATGAAATGAAATGAAAAAATTACAAATATTTCACATGTGTTATTTCACTGGCAATGATTTTCACTCACAAAATTACCCGAGCGTCAAATGACCGTACGCTTTCAATAGCAATGGTTTTATTTTATTGATTTCTTTAAACTCTTGTTACAGTTAACAGTAAAAATAGTACAGAGTTTTATTTAAAGAAATCAATACCTGCTTGGTGTGTGATACAGTACTTGTGCTTTTAATTTAACGATAATCAAGGAGTTTCACCAGGCAACAGTTAAAATTATAAATTGTATGGTTTTATTGTTTTAGTTTATTTTATACCGAGTAGGAAAAACTCCCTTTTGATGTTTAAGGACTATACCTACAGAAAACAAAGAGAGTGCACTTCGGGGAAAGTGATTTGGTACTGTTCGAGCCGACTCAGCGGGTGTAAAGCGTATATATGCACCGTTAACAATCAGTTCGAATCTGGTTCAATTGTGCATTGCCACAAAGCGCCGCGGTATATCAGAGGTCGAGATGGTTCATGGGTAAAAATGTAAAGGAGACGTTCAACTACGAAAAACTCTTGTCTCATAATTAGGCTGAGAGTTTAATGTACTACGTACCAGAGAAGCTATGTTAAGTAGAAGTCGTGTGCCATTTCGTTAACACTCGCTGCAGCGATAAGAGGAGAGATATATATATCTCTCCTCTTATCGCTGTATATATATATATATATATATATATATATATATATATATATATATATATATATATATATATATATATAGCTCAGCGGGTGTAAAGCGTATATATGCACCGTTAACAATCAGTTCGAATCTGGTTCAATTGTGCATTGCCACAAAGCGCCGCGGTATATCAGAGGTCGAGATGGTTCATGGGTAAAAATGTAAAGGAGACGTTCAACTACGAAAAACTCTTGTCTCATAATTAGGCTGAGAGTTTAATGTACTACGTACCAGAGAAGCTATGTTAAGTAGAAGTCGTGTGCCATTTCGTTAACACTCGCTGCAGCGATAAGAGGAGAGATATATATATCTCTCCTCTATGTAACCAACTCCTCTGTGTAACCAATTACCGACAGGGATTTTTTTGGACCCGGTCAAAACCGGTACTTCTAATTTTTAGTTCTCTTTTACCTGTATTTTTCCACTATAGGATGTGGCCGTGTGCATTATAAACCCAAAGGACTAGTTTTACTACATGCTAGTGTTCTAAAAGTCTCATATGGATTCGGTACCACGGCAATACATATGCAATAAGTTTTATCTGTTTATATTTTTATAAAGAAATATGTAATTTAAGTGATGGTCCTATACATATCGTATTTCTAATAAAGTAGTGACACAACTCAAAATTTTAAATATTGTAGTTTTCCTTGTAGAAAAGCTCAATATGTACTGATTTTTTCCCTTTAGTTTTCTCAAAAAGCTACTTTTCGAGTTATGCCTATACTTTATGGGGGATGCGATCTGCTTAATTAAACCTCACATGCAATATAACATTGACCGAAAATAATTTTAAATGTATATGTACATATATTTATAATAAAAACCATTGATCAAACGCCTGCGCCTGGAAATTAATAAAAATAAGCACCTGGCATCATTATTTTCCTTATTTTTTTTTAAATTAAATAGAAAAAATTGTTCTTGAAAACTTCATGTATTTTTACTTGTATATAAACGCCATTTATTAATAAATGCCTAAGCGCTCGTTTTGATATGAGAAAAATGATGGATTTTTTTTAAATTTCAAATATACAACTACACAAAACACTAATTTTTGCTCACGCCATAGAGAAAATATTTTTTTCTATATTAGATAATCATTTTTGAATGGAAATTTTGCATACCCTTTTTAAACGAAATTTTGTTGTAGGTGTGTGTCTAATATTTTTTAATTTATTTATAATTTATAATATTACATAAAAATATTAGCTTTCTACACTTCTCCATATAATCGTCCAAATTTTACTATTAACTGAACCCACTTAATACGCGCACCTATCGTGAAAAGTGGTAAAAATTACGCTTGTATTTATCTATATATGAAATTTGACACGGTTAAAATTTACATACGGAGGACTGCAGAAACTTATTATTTTTAAATAATAAATATGCATTAGAAATATATTAATAAAAATAAACATCACACGCAGTATGAAGAACACATGAATATGTGTTCTTGTGCCATACGTGATAATATACACAAACGTATTCTATTCTATTTATGGCTTGGGTCTGTTGTCACACATAGAAGAGATTTTATTTTTTAGTCTATGGTTGAATTTCGACCAGAGTTATATTACGCTAGTTTAAAAATTCTAATGTATTATATGTTTTTTTTGTTTTAGTTTACTTTATACCAAGTAAACGTGGAACTAATCCACTTTTGATGTTCAAGAACTACACGTACAAGAAAGCATGGGAATGTGCATCGGGGAAAGTAATATGGTACTGCTCAAGCAGGGGTCACGGATGTAAAGCGAATGTGCATACTGTTGACAATGCATTCGAGTTCGGTGAAACAGAACATTGTCACGAAGCACCGCGGTATGTCAGAGACAGAGACGGTATGTGGCTGAAGGTGTCTCCCAACTTTATCGACAAGCCTACATAGGATTATACATGAAAAAGTGTAATCGACTCGTTTTGTTATGGAAGACATTAATTAAATCTATTTGTCTAATGTAGAGAATTAGGTTGCACACATGATTCGACTTTATAGCATTGATATAAAAAACCCAAGATACACAATCAGTGTGTCAAAAACGTCCTCCAGAAATTTAAAATTGTGCGCTCATTTCATATAGAATCGTGTCGGCCGCGTCACTGTCAATTTTATTTATTTTCGTACATTGCTTTGCAAAAACAACTATAAGTCTTGCTCTTAAGGTTGGATATGCAAAGACACATGTTTTTGCCATATCTATAACTACTTAAAAGAAATTAGGGACACTTTTGAGTGTCAGTTTTGTTCGGGACTGTGCATCTAGGGTTTTTTATATCAATGCTTTATAGTTCAAATAACGAGATAATAAAGACGTTTACCTGTTAGAGGTATTGTTATCTATCAAACAAGTTTCTCGTGACGTGCGTGTTTAAACGTGATACAAGTATTAGTCGCCTTCAAAGAAGTCTTCTCTTGTGTGCGATGTATCTTACGTTGCATATCCTAAGTGGGCTAAAATCAGCCTAAATGGTAATTCTGTTTATATAAAAATTGATATGTTGTTACATACTTACTCTATAGACGCCAAGGCGGCTATAGCGATTTTGATAAAATTTTCAGTCAATCTTCAGAGTAGCCTGGAGTTTAGTAGCGATCGCGTCAACAGAAGCAATAAGTAAAGACTAGAGTTATGATGGCTTACTTTTTTTAAATTAATGGCTTTACTACACGGAATGAACGAGTGAATCTTTGAAAATGTTATGTACAAGACTCATATTTAATGGTGTGACTGATATATTAGTAATCGCTAAGATATTAGTAATATTGAAAGGATTCGTGTATTAGTAATCCGGCGAACTGTAAAATGCTAATATTTCATATTCGCCTAATATCTGTAACGGCTATCCAAAATGAATCGGATAATATCATTCGGAATAGTTCGGATTCACTAGATTGGCGGCGCCCGTCGGATTCGTGAAAATATTGAACGAGACAGACGTACGAATGAGACAGACGTATTTCCTGCAGTATCAGTATCAATTCTTATTACTTTTACTTAAGGTTCAAATTACAGTGAAATAATAGTCAATACTGATATATTAGATAAGATATTATAATATTTCAAAGTGAATATATTAGTATCACCTAATCTTGTGAAATATCGGTATTAACCCATCTCTACTCATATTACATACGTTGTCAAGGTTACTACTTACCATTTTACTAGGTGGTATGGTTCTACAAGATCTCGACCGGATTCGATATCACCGCCTTACCTACTCGTATTCCTGCCGCATAGTGTCGGCGTTTGTCGCTGTCGTGTTCCAGTTTGAAGGATAAGGTAGTTGGTAGACATGCATGTGGCAGTCCAACCCCGCCACATGGATTGTAGGTCATCATTAACATCTTCGGTATTTATTTGTGATGGTTATCTCTTTTCATCAGGGGAACTGTCTGTTTATTTACTGCCATAGGACATAAAAAACATGTTGTGTACAGGCCCATTCGGCATCGATAAATGTAAGGCAACTTCGAAGTTTTTATTAATATTGAAAAATTATTTCGCGGAATTATTTTTGTAACAAAATTATATGAATATTATTTTTAAATTAATTTAGATTGGTATGTTTATTTACTCATAAAATAATTCTATAATTAAATCGTAGTAACAATACAGAGTTTTATTTTTAAATGTGTATTAAATAATTTAAACGCAGCAAAACTGCAAAAGCGCCTTTTATTTTCCTGAATCACACCTTTATTAAATTTTCAGTATTTTTTTAATATACCGCACTCTTAATAAAACAACGACACATCTCAAAATTTTAGCAAAATGAGTTTTAGGAAAATACCGACTCAAAAGAGCAAGCTTCACAACCTAGAATGAAAAAAACACCTGTTTTCCTCAAGCAATAAGGAGTTACGCTTATT
This sequence comes from Apodemia mormo, assembly GCA_036924255.1. Taxonomy (NCBI): domain Eukaryota; kingdom Metazoa; phylum Arthropoda; class Insecta; order Lepidoptera; family Riodinidae; genus Apodemia; species Apodemia mormo. The sequence goes on from JAUPFN010000011.1 coordinate 7,273,206, forward strand.
TAATTAGATTTTATGGTGGTTTGAAAAAAATTTATCGCCTACTAAAAATAGTTTTTGATCTATTGCCGAAAGTTAGTAATTATGAATTCGGTCGTTGTTTTATAACGAGTGCGATACATATTTTGCCCCACAAGTGTTTCATATACCTACCCAAACAAAAAAAACTCATTCAAATCGGTTAATTAACGACCGAGTTCGAAGATAATTAACAAAAAAAAATCAGTCCAATTAGGCTGATCAATTGAAAACCAAATTTTTGGAAAATCTGTTGAGTAATTACAGATTTGCTATTCTACCGAATTTTTGAAAAGCGATTGAGTAATTAATTACTCTACCCATTGATATAAAAATCCCAAGATGCACAGTCCCGAACAAAACTGACATTCAAAAGTGTCCCTAATTTCATTTAAGTAGTTATAGATTTGGCAAAAACATGTCTGCATATCCAACCTTAAGTGCAAGATTTATAGTTGTTTTTACAAAGTTCGTAAAAATTCGTACATTGACGAATAGAAATAAAATTGACAGTATCGCGACCGACGCGATTCTATTTGAAATGAGCGCACAATTTGAAATTCTGCGCTCATTTTTGGAGGACGTTTTGTAGACACTGATTGTGTATCTTGGGTTTTTTATATCAATATTGGACTCTACCGAATTTGTAGAAATTCGATCGAGTAATTACAGATTTGCTACTCTAAACTTTTGGAAAGTCGATCGAGTAATTATAGATTTGCTACTCTCATGAATATTTGGAAAGTCGATTGAATAATTACAGATTTACTACTCCACCGAATTTTTGGCAATTCGATTGAGTAATTACAGATTTACTACTCCACCGAATTTTTGGACAGTCGATTGAGTAATTACAGATTTGCTACTCCGCCGAATTTTTGGAAAGTCGATTGAGTAATTACAGATTTGCTACTCCACCGAATTTTTTGGAAAGTCGATTGAGTAATTACAGATTTGCTACTCCACCGAATTTTTGGAAAGTTGATTGAGTAATTACAAATTTGCTACTCTAACGAATTTTTGGAAAGTCGATTGAGTATTTACAGATTTGCTACTCCACCGAATTTTTGGAAAGTCGATTGAGTAATTACAGACTTGCTACTCTACCAAATTCTGGGAAAGTCGGTTGAGCAATAACAGATTTGTTGTTTGAGTAATTACAAAGTTGATTGAGTAATTACAAATTTGCTACTCTAACGAATTTTTGGAAAGTCGATTGAGTAATTACAGATTTGCTACTCTACCGAATTTTTGGAAAGTCAACTAAGTGATACAGATTTGCCACTCTAACGAATTTTCGGAAAGTCGTCTGAAAGTATTTACAGATTAGCTACTTTTCGCCGTTGTAATGACTAACGGACACCGCCCTTGCTCTTCTTGACGCTATAAAGCCGATACTTGTCTCTGTTGTGTTTAGGTTTGGAGGGTAAGGTAGCTAGCTGGAAAACTTAACTCACATCCATTACAATCTATAGATGTTTGTCTCATTTATATAGGTGAGCCGTCTGCTTCTTTGTACAATTCAACAATATATCTACAACACGATATAAAGCTGAAAAACAAGTCAAAAAATAATTAAAAGCAATTTAAACAGTAGAAAAAGAAAAAACGCGAAGATAGATAAACATAAAAGACATCGTATTCATAAAATAAATGTAAATTAAAAAAAAAACTCACCTTCCTATTTTATGTGTATCATTTGAAGAGCAAAACATGAAAAGAGCTGATGATCTTCAAATGGGGATCCTGCAGCATCAAGAAGTTGCAGTAGCAGAATACCAAATTTGGTATCGATCAGGCTTGTGCAAATTGCTGGATTTCTTTTATCGAGTAGAAAAAGGTGTTATCATAAGACGGCTAAACTGATTTTGATAAAACATCTCCAAGAACCACCGCTAGAAAATCAGCATTCAAATAAAACAAACCGCATCCAAATCGTTTTGTAAGTTCAAGAGCTACGGTGCCGCCACAGACCGACATACACATAGTGTTCAAACTTACAAGTAAGTACATATCTTCACGCCCTTATTCCCGAAGAGGTAGGTAGAGGTACATTCTGTACACCCACGATTAGCCGAAGATACTTAGACCCACAATATGATAGGTGGCCAGCCTATCGTCAACCGGGCAACGTTGTTTTTATCAGAAAACTGAATAAACACATTTTTTGATTTGCCCAACCCGGGAATCGAACCTGGGACCTCATGTGGTGAACGCCGACATCGAAACAGATCACATAGATGACAAAAGGTCAAACTTATAACGCACATTTTGCGTCGCAGTTAAAAAATGCCATCGCTCTAAGCTTCCTTCATTTTTAGCCTTTATTTTCTACAAAACTGTTTAATTTTAACATATTAATTATAAAATGTTTTTATTGTTTTAGTTCATTTCATACCGAGTAGAAAGAATTCCATTTTGATGTTCGAAAACTATACGTACAGGAAACAGAAGGAATATACATCGGGGAAAGTAATTTGGTACTGTTCAAGCAGACGTCGCGGGTGCAGAGCGAGTATACATACTCTTAACAATAAAATCGAAGCTGGGAAAACAATGCACTGTCATGCGGCGCCACGGTATGAAAGAGACTATGATGGTTCGTGGATGAAAATGTGATTTTTTTGTATTAAACATCGCCCAAGCAACGACGTGACGCTCTCTCGTGTAGTCATTTCTGCGCAATCACCGCTTTTGTCGCCGTAAAATTGTAAAAACCTTTAGATTTCTACCTTACTTATGTTATATCATATATTAATTCGTAGAGGGCAAATTTTGTACCCCTTATTCTGACAGTTACACGAACGGAGAAACATGAAATTTGACATGGTTTTTCCATTGCGGAGGAGTGCCTTTACTTTTATTTACTGACGCATATTATTAAAATGCGCCAGAAATACACTAAATTAATAAAAATAAATACATACACTACCTACATTCATGTGACATATATATTACATGATAATATAATATGCACAAGTGTACTATTTTCTTGACGGCTAAATTCTGTTGTAAAACTTGATTTTTTTATTGTTTAGTCTAAGGTCGAATTTCGACCACAGGACGATCGCTAGTTATAATTAAACTTATAAACAAATAAAAAAATCATAATTTCTCCGGTTTCGTATAAATTAACGGTTTTACAGTTTTACATTGACATAATATGGGTGCACATTGTATATTTTTGAATAGATTATTTTAAATAGAAAATAAGTATTTTGTTTTTTTTTTATTTATGCCATATACCTGTCAGTAATTTTAGTAATATCCTCACGCACTGCTCACTTGCGGGGCAGGCTGTGTTAACCGAACGTCTATAGACTTTTCGGTTAACAACAATTTACCGGTTCTTCGGTTGGCCAGATGAGTTGTAATTCTTTTACCACAAGGTAATATTGCTGTCAGGGTAAAGGCCTTTTGGCGGTGTTATCCCGTTACTTTCGAATTCGGTTGTCGCTATAGGTAGTGATTAAATTATAGAGTTTACAGGTAGCGCATATTCTGTATTGCGTCACACATATAAATTACAGTGTATTTCTTTTTACGTGTCTTTTTTGGTAAATAAACTCCACTTGTTGTAAAAACACCAAAGTTTCACATCAATCATATACATTGAATTAAATATAATTAGATTATCGTATTCTTTCATTGTAAACGGTTTGTTTGGCACTAAAAACTGCTTCTAATATATTATTTTATCATATTTAATTTACGAAAACTTATTAGAATACAAAATTTATTTCCACAGTTGAAAAATACCATTGGAACTTGACATGTCGAATATCCGAGTGTCTATGGAATTGATAGACACGTGCATTAATGAACGAATTTGAATGACTAATTGAATGATTCCTTATTAAAGATAAATATTCCTAAACTACGACAAATAGGTTATAATAATATATAGAAAAATATACAAACTGTCTAAATGTTAAATACTGATTTGTATAATTTAAAATATCCCCTTTATTGAATCATTATTTTTCAAAGATTAACACTTTTAAAGTAACAGTATAGTTTTTCAATCTCTCAAACAAGGATTTAAATATATAATCCTTGTTTAAGAGATTATTAATATAGGTATTTTGTGGTAACGTTATTGCTTGTAGCATGACAAAACGTTATTTTCAAGTATAAAATTAACCAAAAATGATACAGAATTTGTTACTGTTTAATAACGTTATTCATTACACTCTATTAAACACTACGAATTAACATTATGTTATACGGTATTATGACGTTGCCTTCTAGAGCTAGTTGACGCACCAATCACGAAACAGCATGAAACGCGGTGAACCAATCACAAAACAGTATCGGTATCATAACATTATTTAGCGTTAACAATTTCGTTCTATGATCATATCATAGAACGAAATTAGTAGCGAATAGCGATACATATTATAGTGTTTAAAAATAACTTTGTAACTGAGGTATCGCTATAATAATAACGTTAAGTATCGTTAAATAAGTTCTGTTATCTGATAATGTTTTAAATCCTTGCTCTTAAATCTAAATAATTTTGTAATAGTAAAGTAACCTGCTGTTAATAAAATAAAATCTTATTTTTAATAAAGGCAGGTTATTTAATCATTGTATACTACACTAATTCGATGACCTTGTAACGCAAAAAAACGTAAGTATTGTTTTTTGTTAATAGTTATATTTAAATTCACTTGTCCCATAATATTATAAAATTAATTAAATTATTTAGGATGTATGTATCTAATGATACTCCTCCCATGCGAAGATTTCTAGTTTTTTATACTTATTTTTCTAAACTATGTTAGTAATAAATGAAGAACGATTATTGATTACGTGTCTTTATTTTCTAGAAAAAAGGGATTATTGTTTTTTTTAAATTGTTCTTCTATTTCGTCTTTCTTTTCTTCGTCTGTCTTATAATATTAAAAAAATAATTAAATTATTTAGAATTATATACAAATCCACCATTACTAGTAGTAACAATGACACTTAAAAATGACGCAACATTAAGGAAGATTGCACAATTTAAAACTTTTATGACACTTTAAATTAAGGTCTAAAAAGTGAAAGTAAAATTTACTCATTCCGTTTACTTCTTTGTTGCGAGAATGTGGTTTCTGTGTTTTCGGCTGTTTTGGTGGTTTTTTGGTGACTTTGGACTGTTTTTAGTACTTCGATCTCATTCTCAACTGTTTTACTTGGCTTGGGTGTAGTGGATTTCGATTTCTCTTGAGTGTACTGACGTTGTGACACTGACGTGACACCAAAATTTGAAATCGCAGAAAGTTGGATGCCTTTAATGGCAAGGAAAAATTCTGTGGTATCTACCAGCAGAAGTATTTTAGTTTTTTTACAGCATAGTAACAAGTTTAACTTAACTAAAAGAAAGACAAACAAACAAACACACTTTCGCATAACATACTAATTGCAGCCCGCAGCTCTCTGCGTTATAAAAAAAATTGATGAATCACGTAGGAATTCCGGGATAAAAAAAGCTTAATGCTATTCCAGATCATCATCTACCTGTGTGCCGAATTTCATTTAAATCCGATCAGAAATTATTTCGTGATTGAGTAATAAACATCCATCCAAACTTTCGTATTTATAATATAACTAGCTGCAAAGTGCAGCTGCTGCATTATAATAGTATTTGGTGAATCCCCCAGAGCAACCAATTTTTCCGGATTAAAAAGTGCTAATTCAGGTTATCATCTAAATGTGTGCCAAATTTCATTCAAATCCGTTCAGTAGTTTTTGCGTGATTGAGTAAAAAACATCCATTCAAACTTTTGCATGTGTAATATTATAAATTATAATATGGAATATGGATAACATTAATATAGATAGATTAATAAAGTTATAAAAATTATAATACTTTGTAATAATATAACAAAATGGATAGATAGTTGTTACAATAAATATCATTCATTCAATTTAGTTTGTCATACTTGTACAATGGATCTTTTGATTTTTCACAACCATATTTATTGTCTATGACTAATTTAAGTCACTGGTCGGCCATTATTGTTTACCAAAAAAGACACGTAAAAAGAAATACACTGTACAAGTTATGTATAGACTGGTACATCGCGATTCGCGTGAAGACGCGCGGACGACTGACGTCTAGCGATGGGAATTATAGATACTTTTATTTCACTATCACGTCGTGTAGTTATTTGTTTTTTTTTCACTGTTATATTACGGATGAAAAATCACGACCGTTATATTTTATTAGTGACGATTACTGACACACTGGGTTCATTTTGTTCCGTATGTTATATCGCCGCGCAGTGATTACTATTTATAAGTGATAAGTAAAGTAAACATTAAACACGTTCTCTCTTCTAGCTGGTGACACGATGTTGTTCAAATGTTGTTGCTTTGTCTCTTTCGCACGATGGATTTCTGCGAATTAAAAGCTTAAGTAGAAGCTTCGCCTTCGTGAAATTAAATCACAGTTAGTCAGAATTAAATGGACAGTCATGATGCGTATAACTGGTGTGACACGTGAATTATTTTATAGCGAGTGATATAACCAGTGATGCATGAAATGTGCAATGTTTATTTATTATGTAGATTTTTTCCCCACCATTGAAATGAAAAACATATAACGTTTAATTTTTCCTATAATTTAATCTACGAAATCCAATAGGTTCCTACGACGCTGGGGAACGACCTATTTAGCATCTTGTGCTCCACTACTAATACTACATTTAACTATGTGACACTAGCGTCATCATGCATTTCGCTGCATTATAAAAGTTGTAGGCGGGATCACCTATTTTTTTCGGGATAAAAAGTATTCTATGTGCTATTCCAGGTCATCATCTATGTGTGTGCCAAAGTTTATCCAAATCAGGCTGGCCGTTTTTGCGTAAAAGAATAACAAACATCCATCCATACTAACATACTTTCGAATTTATAATATTAATAGGAGTAGGATAGGATATGAAGTGAAAACACTAAAAATCAAACGCCCGGTAGTTATGATGACACAATAATTATTTATTCGCCTAATACGAGCTGTCAGAAAGGCGAATTTTTTTTTTATATCATAAGATAGCAAACAAGCAGATGGGTCTCCTGATGGAAAGAGTTAACCATCGCCTATAGACACCAAAGATGTTGATGGTGCGTTGCTATCTTGTGGCGAGGTTTAATGCCACATGCATAAGCTTACCGGCTACCTTACCCTCGAAACCGGAACACGATAGTGACAAGCACTGACGCTATTGCGGCAGGAATAGGTAAGGCGGTGGTACCAGACCCGGGCGAGACAATGCAGAACTCTACCACCTAGCAGTCACGATGGTAGTGACTCACGTACCCAATCGGTCGCCTTTTACGACTTGTCTGGCAGAACGGCAGTTGGTCTTATTCTTCAAAGGAGCCCGGAACCAAACTTGGGAAATGGAGTATTTCTCATAAGATACCCGCAACAACACGAGGAAAACTCCCAATTAATGAGAAATGTTTTACTTTGTATAAAATAATGTCATATTTTTTTTATTTTTAGTGCACTTTGTAAGGAGTACTCGTGGGAAAAACCTGCTTTTGATGTTTCAAAATTATACATTTAAGAAACAGAAGGAATACAATTCGGGAAAAGTGATTTGGTATTGCTCAAGTCGACGTCGGGGATGCAAGGCGAATATACGAACACTTGCTAATAAGTTCCAGTACGGACAAACCGAACATAGTCATGAAGCACCGCAGTATGTCAGAGACCGTAATGGCGAGTGGGTGAGGTGTTAAGAAAAATAATCAAAAAAACCGGCCAAAATTGAATCAGACTCGCTTCTGAAGGGTTCCGTAGCAGCAAAAATACATATTATGTGTACGTGTAACAAAGGGGACTTATTTTTGTGGAAACCAAAGGCACCCTAATAAACCTACTTACGTTTTATCTAAGAAGCTGGATAGGGTTCTAGTTGTAAGTAAACTACTCAATTACGTAAACTTGTTATGTAATTGGGTAGTTTATTAGTACATAAAGGCAACCTAATAAACCTATTTATTTTCATGTTACAAGCCGGACAGAATTCTAGTTCTAAATAAGCTTCTCAATTACATAAGTAATTTAAATGTCACGCGTGTTATATAGTGACATCATTTTACTTTAGGCGTAAGACGTCTAAAATGTATTTATCTTTTGACGAAGGCATTGATATGCGGACGAATTTTATTTTTTATAGAAGAGGGGACAAACGAACAGGAGGTGCACCTGATGGTAACTAATCACCGCTGCCCATGGACATCCGCAATACCAGAGGTCTTGCAATTGCGTTGCCGGCCTTTTAAGAATGAATAAGCTCTTAAGAATCATAGAATTTGCCTGCGGCATTAATATGTGAAGCGAAAACATCATAGCCCTTTAAAATATTGCACGGACTGCGGAGTAAGAAATTTGGCGCAGTTAAATTAAAATTCATATGGAGAAAAATCTAATATTTTTACATAATATGCATTAGAAATAAATTTAATTCATAAAGAAAAAAATTACACACACTACAATTCGTGCGCGAGCTCCGAGGAATCTGCTGCACTAACTAATTTACTGCACGTCAACATTCCGCAAAATTCCTCGGAGCTTGCGCGCGGACTGTACAATGCGTTTGATACATACACACACACACACACACGTATGTATACTATTTACAGTATTTTGTTTATGTATAACGTCAGACTTAGAATTTTTTTTTATTTTTTAGTATGTATTTAAAAATAGTCAAAGTTTGTTTATAGATATTTGTGCTCAACGTCACTAGAACTACGGTTGAATTTCGACCAACGGACGATCGCTAGTTTACATTGTGCTGACTTCATAACTATTTTTGTTTTGTTTTTTATTTAAATAAAATGTTATATATGCGTTTTTTATTATTTATTTATGATATGTACAAGTATGATGATGATACTTGATTTTCTTGTCGTATAATCTGCGAGTCAATAAACCGAAACCTACAATACTTTTTCAGCGTAATTTTGGTGGTATAGATATGAACTCTCTTCGTTCTGATGCGCATTTGATTAATTGGTCAGCCATTATCAATGAATCATGTATGAATAAGAAAGTTGAACAGTTTAACAGCGTTGTGACTCAGCTTTATGACAAGCATGCTCCATTGAGACCAGTGAAAATGAAGCACTTACCAGCTCCTTGGCTCACCGATGATTTAAAAGCATTATTAGACAAGAAACATCGAGCTCGGGCTAAGTATAAAGCTAATAATACGGAAGAAAACCGCATTAAATATGTGAAAATTAGGAATCGTTGTAATACAATGTGTAGAGATGCACAACGACGCCACATTCATAATTCGGTCCAAAACGGTGATCCTGCTAAAGTCTGGAAATTTCTTAGATCTTTAGGAGTTGGTAGTTCTACAAAAACTTCTTTTCCACCAAACATAAATTTAAATGCCTTAAATCAACACTTTGCCTCTTCTTCTAACCTCGATGTTTCAAAAAAATTACTTACATTACAAAATCTTTCTGTATTGCCAACTCCTGACTTTCCACCGTTTGTTTTCCATGAATTTTCTGACTGTGACGTCAAAAGAAATATTCTGGCTGTATCGTCTAATGCTGTAGGTGTTGATAACATCAGTCGTAATATGATAATACCTATTATAGACATTGTGATTCCAATCATAACCCATTTATTAAACCATTCTATATCATATTGTACTTTTCCCAGCATTTGGAAGGATGCATTTGTAATTCCCTTATCAAAAAAGACCAATCCGTCCCTTTTTTCTGATTATCGCCCAATCTCCATATTACCATTTTTATCCAAAGTTCTTGAACGACTTGTTCATCAGCAGTTCAGATCATTTTTGTATAGAAATAACCTGTTTAATAAATTTCAATCTGGTTTTCGTCCTGGTCATAGTACAACAACTACCCTTGTAAAAATTAGTGACGACATAAGGCAAGCGATGGATAATAGAAAACTAACTGTACTTGCTTTATTAGATTTCAGCAATGCTTTCAACTCCGTCGACTATGATATTTTATTAGCTCTTTTAGGCTCTATCAATATGTCACCTACAGCAATAGGGTGGTTTAGGAGTTACTTGGATGGTCGCCGACAAAGAATCCGCTGGGCTGATGTACTCTCTGATTGGTCTTGTATTACTGCTGGCGTACCTCAAGGTGGTGTGTTGTCTCCTCTCTTATTTTCCTTCTTTAGTAGTTCTATCACTCATCATTTATCTTCTCTCTACCATATGTATGCCGACGATCTCCAAATTTATACACACACTGTTTTTGAAAACCTGCATAATGCAATCGACAAAATCAATGTCGATCTGGCTACCATTTGTGATTGGAGTAAAAATTTTGGCTTAAATATAAACCCCAATAAATCCCAAGTTATCATAATTGGTAGCCCGAAACTCATTGATAGAGTTGATTGGAGTAATTTGCCAGCTGTTACACTAAATGGAATTAATATACCATATACTAATTTTGTAAAAAATTTAGGTGTATTTTTTGATAGCACCTTTTCGTGGACCATTCACATTAAAGAACTCAGTAAAAAAATATTTGCATCCTGGAGTTCTTTAAGACGTTTAAAGAGTTTACTACCTATACCTACTAAAATTACGCTTGCTGAATCTCTCTTACTTCCAATACTAGATTATGCGGACGTTTGCTTTATTGACCTAACCAAAGATCAGCTAAATAAACTTGAGCGTCTCCAAAATATTTGTATTAGATTCATATTTGGTTTACGCAAATATGATCATGTGTCCAAGTTTCGTTCTCAACTCAAGTGGCTTCCTATTAAACTTCGCCGTGATGCTCATATACTCTTCTTGTTATACAGTGTGCTTTTTGATCCAATGACTCCAGGTTACTTAAAGGAAAGATTTGAATTTTTCGAAAGTGATGGTATGAAACTGCGTTCAAGTGAAAATCTTTCCTTACGTATGCCTGTGCATAATTCACGTTTTTATGAACACTCTTTCACTGTTTCAGCTGTTAAGCTATGGAATAAACTCCCTGCTAACATTAGACTTGCAAAATCGTTAAATATTTTTAAAAAATTAGTTAAAATGCATTATTTAAATTCTTGTTCTACAGATTAGATTATTATATTTCTCTCAAGGTCATTTTACTGGGCGTTTCTTTATATATATATATATATATATATATATTTTAATTTTAATTTCAATGTGTTTGTATTATTATGTTATTTGTTTTGTTTATGTGTGAGAGCAGAATTGTTTTGTATAGATATAGCATATATGTACAGTCTTAAGTTATTGTAAGTGTAATAGTACATATTTTACGAATATCCTACTCTACCTTAAAATGTTGTTCTTATTAACAAAGGTTGTCTGGTAGAGATCGCTCTTAGGCGATAAGACCGCCTTTGTGTACTTTCTTTAAATTGTCTTTAAATTATTCGTACTAAGCATGTATTTTTACTGTAATTATGTGCACAATAAAGAGTTATCATTCATTCATTCATTCATGATATGTAAAAGTTAAATCTAAAGTGATGTATAAGTACATCATTTAAACTATGATGTTCTTTATACATATATTTAAAGATTGCCAACACGTCAAGATGATTTTTTTTCTATCACAAGATAGCAAACAAGCAGATGACCCTCCGGACGGCAACAGACATCTATCGCCTATAGACACCGAAAATGTTAATGGTGCGTTGCTATCCTTGTGGCGGGGTTTTAACGCCACAAAAATTACCTTAAGTTTGCTAGCTACCTTACCCTCTTAAGCGGAAAACGACAGTTTTGTCTGACACACTATTGGGGCAGGAATAGGTAAGGCGGTTGTACCCTACCCGGGCGAGACAATCCTAATAATTAGGTACGATAGTAGTGATCTGCAAAGCCAGTCGTTTGCCTCTTACAAACGGCCTAGCAAAATGGCAGATGGTCTATTATTAATTGGGAGCCCTGACCAATACGGGGTAAAATTTATAAATTGAAATATATAATATATGCGCATATATATAATATACATGATGTAAAAAAACTCTATACAAGGATACTTTTAAAGGTCCGGCGAATTTTAAAACTAGGAACTAAATATTAAATTGCAAGTGCGTTTTAATTATTATTGTAAAATTATTACAAGATTATATAAAAATATTCGTTTAAAAATATCCCACTAAATTCATTAATTGGATGCACCGAGTCTTGTGAATGAACTTTGTAATGCTGGCAGTATCATTTTACATTTACCTATAATTACGACAGCAGCTATTCTGAATCTGTCGTACTAAGTACATTTTCCCGATCACTTTTAATTTGGTTGAAGGCTTTAAAATATTTTAGTTCGAATTTTGCGTAGTTGAAATTATATCCATTCGTTTTGTTTTTTTTTTGTGCGGATAAAAATGAAATTTTGAATTTTTTAAATTACTTTTTTAATATGTTAATGATAATAATATGTTATTATCGATTATGAACAGCCTTTGAAAATTTAGCTGGACTTTTAAAAGTAAAGTGTGTGGGTCACCCGAACGAAGTCTCGGGAACAGTTAGGATCTGATAAAAATATATAATATTGCAATTGCAATATGCATGATTCTTCGATTAGTTTCGTTGTCATAGAAAATAAATTTGGCTATTAGTAGATTCAGGCGTTACTTGGCGAAAATCCTTAATTTAGAGAAGAAATTATGGTATTTAATTTGGAAAATTTCCGTGAAATCTTATATGGAGCTGCTGTGATGCAACTGAAATTAAAGGTAGTGTAAGAAATGGGGCAAACTTATCCAATGCCTGAAAATTATAGATAACCTCAGGGGCACAATAGTCGACCCACTTCCACCACACTTTTTTCCACGTCAGAAGCAAAGGCAGTAACACACAAATTATGTACTCAACGCACGTTTCACTTCGCAACCGAAGCATTTTCAGGAGAGTCGAATAGCACTTCACTCTATAAAGGGTGAAGCATTAATGTACCAATGTTAGATTACATCATGAAATGATAGATTACAGAGGTTTTACTGGTACATCATGGATGTATCAGTAAAACCTTTACCTATTTTCAACTTTAATTTGACCGCCCCATTTGTTGATTGGGTAGCAATACTGACTACTCATCGATGGGCTTCGGGCTCAATTCTCGACAGGAACAAGCATTTGTGTAATGAGCATAGATGTTTGTAGTTCTGGGTTTTATTGTTGATTAAATATATTACATTATGATATTATTTAATATATGTATTTCTATTGCTAAGGCCGTACTTGCATGTATCGTCCCGAAGTTATATGCGCGCTAATGCGCACACGCAGTCCGGAATGTATGCGAAAATTGCCGATAATAGCCGGTTACATTTTATTTATCGTATCATTGTACGAAGCTTTGTGACGATAGACGCATATGTCATCCTAAGCAATGTATCTTAAAAATTAATTTGATTACTATGGGGTTAGATCAATTCCTGTAATTTGTCCAACGATGTCTATACATATAAATACAATTTAAGTTACTGTAATATTGAAATCACGTACAAATAAAAACTTTTTACCAAGTTCATATGATTTTTTACAAAAAATCATTTTTTTTTGCAAAAATAACTACTTCAAAAAAAAACTTATTTTAAAAATTCGACCCATATCCGAATATGAAATACAATTACAACTATAATTCTGACTAGGCTACGTGTGTTTTTATGTAATTGTATCATTAACGAGCACCACAGACCTGGCTGTCTACAATGCGATTTAGATGAGTTTGCCACTTGGAATTTTTTTACCAATATTAATTTTACAATTTTACCAATAGTGGTTTGTATACTGGTAGCAACGCAGAGACATACTAAGAGTAAGACTGCGGTCAAATCGGCGCAACCAAGCATCTTCGAAGCGAAACGACTATTAGCTTGTGCAAAGAAACGCTAAGCGATTCGGTTCATTGAACGATTCGTTTTGATTTCATCGAACCACTCTATAAGTATTTCGTATAATTATTAAATTTTGTTACCTTATAAAGACAAAGAAAGCACTGACGTACTAGACAAGGCATGCGCCACGCCACAAGTATTCCACTAAAGTGCATTCCAGGGACTGCGTCTCCTACGTCAGAAGTCGACGTAATTAGAGGACGAAGATTAGATCTCGTTGATTTAAGCGCGTAAGCGCCATGAAATGCACGGCGGTTACGACCTTTTAGTCGCGAATATATATTATACTCTATTATACGCTGCAGCAGCTGCATTATTTCAGCGCCGCAGTGAATGTTAACGAAATGGAACACGACTTCTACGTAGCATAGCTTCTCTAGTACGTAGTACGTTAAACTCTCTGGTAACTTATCCGTATCGTGTGGTAGTTTAGTGTAAAGTTAACCTGTGCATATTTACTCTTTATTTTTATTATTATTATTTTAGTTGACTTTATACCAAGTGGACGAAACAAAAATCCACTACTGATGTTTGAGAACTACACATATAAGAAACAGAAGGTTGGAACGGGGAATGTCACATTATGGTACTGTTCAAGCAGACTTAGTGGATGTAAGGCAAACATACGTACTGTTAACAATGAGATCCTATCCAGCAATACTGAACATTGTCATGAAGCACCGCGATACGTGAGAGGCCATAATGGATCATGGATAAGAATGTAAATTTTACATGATGTGTTCCACTAAAATAAAATCTACATTCTGCGTTTACGCAGTCGAAGGCTATTAAATGCCGATTAACATCTCGTAATCACCAATAAAAACCTTTTTTCTACTAAATATGAAGTTTTTTTTTATCATAAAATAGCAAACAAGCAGATGGGTCTCCTGATGGTAAAAGTCAGCCATCGCCTATAGACACCAAAGATGTTAATGGTGCGTTCCTATCTTGTGGTGAGGTCTAATGCCACATGCATAAGTTTACCGGCTACCTTACCCTCCAAACCGGAACACGACAGTGACCAGCACTGACGCTATTGCGGCAAATTGTTGGAAGTTGAATATATTAATGTGAACTCATGCGACCTCGTTTAAAAGATCCGTTTCACAGTCGTAAAACAAGTGCCGGAATGTATGAAATAGCGCGTATAAGTTTACAAACACGGGATGCAGATTTTACAAGCTCAAATATACTACTAGTAAGCTATTATATGTATGTTTTCGCACATTTAGAAAAATATTGAAAGAAAACAGATGATCAATAACGAACTAAAATGAAAGAAATTTTTATATTTTATCGTGTCAAATTAGTAGGTACGGTATATTACAATAGATATTTAGCCCTATTAGTGCTATTTGTATATAAATTAATGCAAATCACGGTTAACTTAGTAATTTGATAAGACGAAATATTTCCGCTTTCATTTTATTTGGATAAAATGACTTCATACTTCCATAATGTCAGTGTTTATCAATGTCGTGCTCCTACTTGATAGGTTAGCCGAAAGGGAAGCTTGAAGCTGTATTCCCCCGGCACACAAATAATAACGTATCAATTACAATTTGGTATCAACAGGCGACGGTTTACTTAATGGATCGATCTATTCCTATTTCAATGCCCTAACAGGGTGTATAATTATGTTCATTACTTGTCAACTATTGTAACACCTAACATAATAATTATTATTCTGAGATATAATCGCCTATAATAATTAATCGCAATAATAATTATAATCGCCTCTGTGGTGTAGTGGTCCGGTGTCGGAGTTGATCACGGAGGTCCCGGGTTCGATTCCTGGGTCGGGCAATTCAGAAATTTGTTTTTTCAGTTTTCTGATAAAAACAACATTGCCCGGGATTGGAAAGTGCCCGGTTGGCGATAGGCTTGCCACCTATCACATAGTGGGACCAAGTATCTTCGGCTAATCGTGGGTGCACTTGTTGTACCTCTGCCTACCCTTTCGGGGATACGGGCGTGAAGATACTTTCTGAGATATAATGCAATAAATGATTGAATATTTAGTACTCTTACGACAAGGAGAGCCAACTGCTTGTTTAATATTTAATCAACCTATGCTAAAAATTTCTTATAAAAATGCAATATAATCCAGCAGCAGTACAATCATTCAACTACTATGGTATGTAGAATTGTATTATTACTTTGAGATAAATGGATAATTTCACCTGTTGAAAGTAACGGCACCCTGAATTCGTAGAGCGGTCGTTAAATTACAATCGAAGGTGGCTATTTCAAATTCAGCTAGTGTGATTTGTTTGGTCTACGTCAGGCTTAGCGTCCAATTATACTCGAAGATATTAACGCATTAATAATATCATATTTAACGTATCTGTACTCCTTGCGTTAAATTGGCATTCATTTGAAAGGAATGTGAAGCCATGTTAGTATATCAAACACGAACTCTCAAAGCTTTGACGCTATTACGATAGGAATGGGTAAGACTGTGGTATCAAACCTGGAAGTAAAATTTCAGAACTCTTTTAATTGTATATTATGCTTTTGTTATTCATTATCATTTAAAGTTGTGTGTAGGTTTTATAAATAAACTTAATTAAAATTTATATTATAAGAAGCCATTGTTCTACCTAACTTATAAAGAGGGCTCTCTCATTGCGCTACAGTTTTTAACTTTAGCAGTTGTGGGTGCTAAAACTGCTTCTACGTAGATATTATGATTTTTGTTCCGAATAAACTATTTTCATTTTTTATTTTATTTTACTTATTAAAGAACAAAAGGTGGGTAGAATTACCTTTGATAACCCTTTGTAACTTCGTATATTTAATAACAAGCTTGTTTATCTAATGAATGTAAACTCGCGATGTCGAATCTCGGGTTTGTTAAAAAACAATTGCGGGTTAATTTATTAAGAAAAAATTAGCAAGAGACTTCAAGTCTGAAGTTGGAAAGGAGTTAGAGCGTAACACTCCCGTGCCTTAGAAAGCGTGTGTCGTACAAAGTAATATTAAAAATATGTAAGTACTTATGACATAAAAAAAGATAAATAAAATATTTGTTTCTAGAATATTCAAACGCAAAAATACGAATAAAAACATATGCCGCTGCGGTAGAAGAAGCTGTCAGCGCAGTACTTGGAAAGAAACAGACAATAAATAAAGCAGCGTTGGTGTTTGGCATCTCAAGGTCTCACTTAACAAGGATAGTTAAAAAGGCGAAAAACTGTCCTGGAGATTCATATGTTCACTGCCCAAATATAGGAAATAGACGTATTTTTACTTTGGCTCAAGAGGATTTCTTAATTGAATACCTAAATAAGGCTTCTAAAAAGTCAAAATATGGATTGACCAAAAAGAAAATTAGACAATTAGCATATCAGTATGCCAAGAAAAATTCAATTGCTGTCGGTAAATGGAGTGATAATATGGCTTCCATTAAATGGCTAAAAGGTTTTTTGTCAAGACACAGTAATGTACCACTAAAAGGCAACATTAGTTCAAGATAAAGTAGAGAAAAATAGCATAAAAATATAACGAAAATTGTTATGTGAAAAAATTTATATACTTATTAAAATTATTTTATTATAAAGTTATGGTTGTATCCGCAGCTGATCACTACATAGTATTGAACAAAGTCGCTTTCCGCTGTGTGTCCCTATGTATGCTTAGATCTTTAAAACTACGCAACGGATTTTGATGCGCTTATTTTAATAGACAGAGTGATTCAATAGGAAGGTTTATATGTATTATATATAATAATATATATAAAATAATATATATTATTATGTAATATAATATATAATAATATAATACATTCATTGTATAGTAGAGAAAATAAATATATTTAGCAAAACAACGTTTGCCGGGTTGGCTAGTTAATAAATAAAGTAAAAACTTAACATTGATGTAAGCTATATATAAAACAAAGCGCCCACGTTTGCCTAATGACAGCCGGCGGGCCTCCCATACATTCAGCGTTACGACTTACGGCTAGCGATGTTCGGACTTTATTACAGCAGATTCGCGACGGTTTGGCTGTACACTTAGTATTCCAAGATCTAAGTTTTACATCTTCGGACATTAAATATTTCTGCTTTTACACCAAAAAAGAGTTTTGAATCACTACATAGTATAAAACAAAGTCGCTTTCTCTGTCTGTCCCTAAGTATACTTAAATCTTTAAAACTACAAAACGGATAATGATGTTTTTTAATAGATAGATTGATTCTTCAGGAAGGTTTTGGTATATAAATCTTTCCGATATTCCCACGGGAACAAAAGCTACGCGGGTAAAACCGCGGGCAGGTCGCTTGTTTCTTTATATAGAACAAATACGATTTTTTATATTTGACAAAGTTTAACAAAAAATTATTTACAAAGTGTTATTTAGTTTATTTACCGTCTGTCTTATTTGTATTTGTTTTCAAATAAATATAAAATTATTTTGTACGAGTGTAAATTTTTTTATAATGGACGTAGTTAAAAAAAAGGATGCAATCCACAATATGGTCAAAAATGAGTTTAGTGCACCAAACTGATGCTAAACATCAACACAATTGGCCAGTAAAAAACATCTAAGCAAAAATAGCTCTCTATTACTTTATTCAACGTCAGAACTAGTCCCCATGTATGGCACGTTAAAAAATTAACTTCAAACTTCAATATTTCTAAACTGATTTTGTATCGATTGGATCCTTTTTATGTAACTACATCCAATTTAGCAAACAAACAGACGGCTCTTCTGACGGAAAGAGACAACCATTACCTATAGAGACCTAAGATGTAAATAATGTGTTGGTATCTGTATAGCGGTATGGTAACTTTCTACTCTAACCTCCCATAACTACCTTGACCTCCAAACAGTATCACAACAGTGACAAGCAATGACGCTTTGCGGCAGGCATAGGGAAAGCAGCGGTGCAAGCTAAAGGTCTTACAGCAAAAAAAGAATTTTGAATTTATATTAATATTATAAATGCGAAAATTTGGATGTTTGAATGGATGGATGTTTGTTACTCAATCAGAACGGATTTAGATGAAATTTGGCACACAGGTCGATGATCACCTGGAATAGCACATAGAGTACTTTTGTCCCAGAGATATGAATTGTTCCCGCAGGCACATGAGCCACAGGATTAATCAACAACTTTCATCAAGCAGCGGGCTGCAATCTACAGCTAGTTTTTTTTTTTTTTTTTATATAGAACAAATAATATGTTCTTTCTATATTTGGCAAAGTGCAACAAAAAACATTTACAAAGTGCTATTTCGTTTTTTTATATATCTTCAAATAAATATAAATTATTCTGTACGAGTCTCACTAATTTTATAAAATAGCAAACAAACAGATAGTCATAGACAACCATCGCCTGAAGACACCAAAGACGTTAATCTTGTATTGCTATCTGAGTAGCGGAATGGCAACCTTCTACTTCAACCTCTATTACCTACTTTAATCTCCAACCGGAACACGACAGTAACAAGTATTGCTATTACTTGGGAATAGGTAGGTAGAGCGATGGTATTATACCCGATTGCGGAATTCTACTTCTACCGTTGTAGTAGACACGATGGTGGTGACATGCATAGCCAATTGTTCACCTTTTATGAACTGCCTGAAAGAATGGCAGATGGTTTATTCTTCAAAAGGGGCCCGGAGCAACACGGTGACAACTTTTCCTAAGCGTCTGGACCAATGGTAATGATTTCTGTCTGAGTAGGTCTCTGGATGTTATGGGTGTTAGGTTCGCGATGAATCCGGTAGGTGTTAGTGCGATCGATTTCGGGTAGGACAGAGTCTTTTTTATTATATACTAGCTGTTGCCTGCGACTTCGTCCGCGCGGACTTCGTTTACTAGTTGTAAGTGATAGCGTAATAATATGAAGCCTATATGTTGACCCGACCTGTTGGTAATATTCATGCAAAATTTGAAGTAAATCCATGCAGTACCTTTTGAGTTTACCCCGGACATACATACAGACAAACAGACAAAAATTCTAAAAACTATATTTTTGGCTTCGACATCGATTGTAGATCACGCCCCAAGTATTCTTTTAAAAAAATATTCAATGTACAGTTTTGACTTTCCTACGATTTTATTATATGTATAGATATAGATTTATATTATATATTATTATATGTATAGACTAGCTGTTGCCAGTGACTTCGTCCGCGCGGACTTTGTTTACTCCGCACAGCACCTCCCCCGTAGGTGATAGCGTGATAACATGTAGCCTATATGTTGACCCGACCTGTTAGTAATATTCATGCAAAATTTGAAGTAAATCCATGCAGTACTTATGAGTTTACCCGGGACATATATACAGACAAACAGACAAACAGACAAAAATTCTAAAAACTATATTTTTGGCTTCGATATCGATTGTAGAACACGCCCCAAGTATTCTTTTAAAAAATATTCAATGTACAGTTTTGACTTTCTTACGATTTTATTATATGTATAGATATCATAATATCATAAGATAGCAAACAAGCAGTTGGGTCTCCTGATGGAAAGAGTCAACCATGGCCTTAGACACCAAATATGTTAATAGTGCGTTGATATCTTGTGGTGAGGTCTAGTGCCACATATGCATATGTTTACCGGTTACCTTACCCTCCAAACCGGAACACGACAGTAACAAGTACTGACGCTATAGCGGCAGGAATAGGTAAGGCGGTGGTACCAGATCCAGGCGCGACAATGCAGAACTCTCCGACGGCGTGGTTACGCTTCGTTTTTTTTATATCAAGATAGCAAACAAGCAGATGATTCGAATGTTTTTTAAAATAAGTCTAATCCACGGATTAAACTGGAGACGCCTTTCGAGGAAATTTCTTAGGTTGTTAATGTAGCTTGTATTTAAACTGAAAAATAGGGACTTACCGATTAAATAAAATCAGTCCAGGGATATTCTTTAAGCCTTAGCTTTTTATTCGATATGATAAAATAACACAATATGGCAAATTTCTATTTTATCTACAAGTGTTTGTCATTTTCCGACGTTTGCTTACATGAGCGGCGATGCATTTTCCGCTCAACACCTTGTCTATTAGTATTTGTGTTGTCCGTGGTCTGATCCATCAAGCGTCAAATTAGACGGTAAGCCATTAGAATGACAGTAATATAGTAACAATGATGATGTTGCATCTTTATGCTTAAAAGACGTGATATATATATATATATATATATATATATATATATATATATATATATATATATATATAATATTATGTGTGTGTCTGGAAATGGATTTAAATTGTATGGTTTCTTTCAGCATTTTTCATACACAACAAACGCAGGAAAAACCCACTTCTGATGTTCAATAACTACACATATAAAAAACAGTGGGAATGCTCTTCGGGGAAAGTGATTTGGTATTGTTCGAGCAGGAAGAATGGTTGTAAGGCGTACATCCACAGTCAGGATAGTATATGCAAGACCGGTGTCACAGTTCATAGTCATCCGGCCCCGCGTTATGTGAGAGGGCAAGATGGGAACTGGGTTAAAGTGTGAGCGAGACAAAACTGTTTCTCTCATTTCAGTATTATTTTACACTTTCACTTTTTGTAACACTTTATTGTTAATTTTTAGGCAATTGTTTTTAAGAACGCTTTAATAAACGATAAAACCAGTAGTTATATTAAGTACTAGCTGCTTCATCCGCGTGAACTTCGTTAACTCCTCACAGCTCCTCCCCCGTATGTGATAACGTGATAATATGTAGCCTATATCAACATATACCCGACCTGTTAGTAATTCTCATGCAAAATTTGAAGTAAATCCATGCAGTACTTTTTGAGTTTACCCCGGACATACATACAGACAAACAGACCAAAATTCTAAAAACTACATTTTTGGCTTCGATATCGATTGTAGATGACGCCCCAAGTATTCTTTTAAAAAAATTTTAATGTACAGTTTTGATTTTCCTACGATTTTATTATACGTATAGCTAAAAGCTATAGCTAAAACATGATAAGCTAAACATGTCCAAATTATATAAACAAAAATGTAGTAGGCATATTGTAGCAAAAAATTAATCTTTTTATCCATTTTTTTCACTCACGTAATTGCACAAATGGACCAGATCTAACGCCGAAGAGCATCCACTGCCAATCAATCCCAAATAGTACAGAGATACATAGAACCTGTAGAAAAAAAACACTAAAAGTGACTGACCGAGGTATCAACGCACAGGCCAAACCCTTAAGAGCGCGTATTCGATTTACAACGAAAACTTCATATTATAATAATATATAAAATAAATTTATTCAAAGAATATTACAGTTTTTGTAAGAGATGAAGTCTTGATTTATTTGGTTCGGTGTTGTTGACGTGCGGTCCCGGGTTGGGCAATTCAAAAATGTGTTTTTTCAGTTTTCTTATAAAAACAACGTTGCCCTAGATTTGAAAGTGCCCTGTTGGCGATATGCTAGCCACCTATTACATTGTGGGATTAAGGATTTTCGGCTAATCGTGGGTGCACTTGTATCTCAGCCAACCTCTTCCGGGGATACGGGCGCGAAGATATGTTTTTTTTTTGTGTATTTTGTTTTTTGCGGTGAAAGTCTTGAAATCGATCATGATGATCTAATTTAAGATTCACATTTAGGACAATAATTGTCAGCAGCAATATTGAACTCCTCTTTCAAGGTTTACAGCGTGGGGAAAAGTTCAGTGTTTTCTGTGGCAAAATTAATTGAAAAGAGATTTAATTTTGCTTGGAATCCGCTTACCAAATTAAACATGTCAGAAGTGAACAATCTTTGCCTTTTAATTTGAGATTCAAAATATTGAGGTGCTTCGTAACGTCAACAAGAAAATTTAAGCATTAAATTTTCTTGTTGACGCCTAAATTTATATTGCACTGCACTGCAATGCAATTTTCAATTACATTTAATGCAAGATCGCTCAGCCATAAATGCATTATGCAATAAATGAATTTATAATTTTTTCGGGATTTTTCAATTTGATGGGAATTCAGAAGTTGCTTGTGCGGGTTATTGAAATTTCAGTCGCGTGACAAGGTGTGGCCTGCGGGCCTGGTGTTGATCAGCCTAGCTAGGGTACACGTCTACTTATATTGTGCCCACAGTAGTGCTACAGATACTGGTACCGGGGCTGCTTTTGCGGAGCGCTCTACTAAAATCTGTTTAGGAAGAATGAACCGAGAAACGTACGGTTTCTTGATTTTCATGGAGCAAAATGACAGTGCTTGTTCTATATGTTATAAGGGTTAAAGTCCCAAAAATTAATGTAAATTTAAGACTATTAAAGTTTGACATTGAAACCTTAAAAGTTTTTAAAGTGAATACGTCTAGATACTAGACGTCAACATAATTTTTATGAGCTATAACAAGAATTGGTTAATTTGTGCCGTAATCCATTTATTATTTTCAAGGACATTAGCATCTGTATATGTGGCGGTTATCATTTCCGTAACATAGCTTGGAGATATACCTATTATAAAAATGGTAGATCAACTACTACACAGAAATAAGCCTTAGGATGTTATAAATATTTTAAGTATTGTACTAGACGGCTAAAATGTTTTTATATTTAAGATCAGTTCTATTAATGTTTATCCCCACTCAAGGAACTTTTTGCAGCACATTTAGCGATAGACTGTACCGGTCGGTCTCTAAAAGATGTATGTTGTTGTAATTAGTAAGTCTGTTCCACCTTTAAAACAGTTAACTTGATATGCCGTCTTGCAATGGGATTGTTTATGTTTGAAAGGCCTTAACAACATTAACAAATAGCGATTTTACAGAAATAATTTAATGTTATTAAATGTACACACAAACATATCTTCACGCCAAATCCTTGACGGACTAGGCAGAGCAGAGATAATGTTCAATATAACGAGCTATATAGATTTCCCTTGTTTCTTCACGCTTATAATTATTCTTTTCGTGCAAACTCGCGTTTTCCGGAAATATAACCCTGACATTAAACGATTTCTATTTTTTTAACACTGGACTTAGGGTTGTGGCGTCCTTTTATGCTTACCAGAAATGGTAAGTATACAATATAAATTTATTTCAATTACCTACGACAATTTGAATTTAGTTGCCTCTATATTTTATCAAATTGATTGAATATGATACCTATTTGAAATGCTATTTGGATCCTCATAATGTGTAATCTTGTTTTAAAACAAATTCAAACATTTTCTGGCTCTTTTTTGTCTTTGATAGAAAATAGCGATATCTTAAAATTAATTTAGACTACTCACGTAAGATCCGGGGCACTATGATATATGTAACCAATGTATATTTCTTTATAAATAAATTGTACAGATTATAAAATAAGATTTTTTTCTGATTAACAAAAATATTATAAACATCTTAGTGTTCTATAGAAGTATGATTTTTCCATCAGGTCAAAGGTATGGTATAAAAAATGTTTCACGTAATGGTAAGATTTCATTAGACTATGTGATTATTATATTTTTTTCGTCTGTATCTGGCCAAGAAGTTTCTTAGTCGCCTAAAAGTCATCACAAAAATATTTTAGTCATTGAACTTTTTAAAATCTATAAAGTTACCGGTTTCCTAAAAGCCCCCCTTGGTAACTTTTTGTATTTTTTAAAGACAGGTAGTTTGAAGACTGTGTCTTTATGTTATGATATGTCTTTATCCTGGCTCGTCGTCCTAACTAGAAATGTCACGAATATTCGGTCAAATATAGCGAATCATTTTTGCTTATAGTCAAAAGTCGACTGAAGTCGTCGCGTGTGCGCTCACCTGTTATTGCCAAATAGGACACACGCCGCGTAAAGTATTGGTCACATCGTGTCGCGTCGCGTCGATAAATATCGCGATACGTTACTATGAAGCTATGTTATCTAATACTTCATGTCCGTTACTTGTCTAAGACAATGGAATATACATTGTAGCAAAACATTCATCATGTATTCTGTCAAAGTCCTTCGATAGTTCGATCTGTTAAATTTATGGTAGACTAGCTGCTGCGTGCATTTTTTTGGTGAATTCCACGGGATTGCCTAATTTTTTCGGGATACAAAGTAGCTTATGTGCTATTCCAGGTTATTATCTACCTGTGTGCCAAATTTCATTTAAATCCGTTCAGTAGTTTTTGCGTGATTGAGTAACAAACATCCATCCGAACATCCAAACTTTCGAATTTATAACATTAATTAAATTAATAATTAATTAATATAGAATATAGAAATATAGATTATTTGGGGGTTGGGTATATCTACCTCGTGTTTCCCTGGCTCTCAGCATCAATTGGTAAGTATTTTTTGTATAGCTCGTGCTGGTCCGGGCTCATCAGCCTTATTCTCGTGAAGTTCGATAAAGGCGATTGGCTAAACATATAACTAACAACGTGACTAATAGGCGATCGAGGTTTGCTGTGTCTCGTTTGGGTTTTGTATAAACCACTTAAAGGATTTGACCAAAAAGGTCCTCGTGCTGTTCCGGGCCTTTAAAGAAAAGACCACTTGCTATTGTACCATATAGTAAAAAGCGAACATTTGGTTAAATGTGTCACTAGAACACGTTATGTTTCCGGAAAAATAGAAAAATATATTTAAAATAAAATACCGACTTGTACCCGAGAACCCACGCATCTTTAATGAAGCCGGTACTGCTGGACTGTTCAGGCGTTCAGTAATCAGTTCGCTTGCGGGGTAGTGAACGTCTATAGACTTTTCGATCCATCTTGATTTTCGGATCGATTTGTCGGTTGGCGGGATTGGTGATACCCATCACCGCATTTTACCGACTTGGTAACGTTTAACGTTATTTCTAGCGATAACTGGAAACGTTGGCTTAACGTGCTAATCAAAGGCACGAGGGTGTTTACATAATGCCACCAGACCCTGAGCTCCTCAAAAAAATCTAACAATTAAAGTAGGTATTACAAATAAACTCACTTGTATTTCTAGTTCACTTATCTTTTATATTATTTTACATCCTCAATCGGTTTCGCTTACTACAGCATCATCAGAGATGTTTTGCACAGTTCTAATGTCTTAGACAATTGGTAAATATTTACCAGCTATTTTTTTATAAATACTTTTTGTAATACAAAATATAGCTTGTAACTTTGTATTTACAAAATGCATATTTTGTATACAAGATATTTTGTAATAAAAATATGGCTGGTAACTACTTACAAATTGTCTAAGAACTTAGAACTGCAAAATATCCTTGGTGATGATGTGAATAGCAGAACCGGTTGGGTGTATAGAATAATATATAAAGTTAGTTAGAAGGAAAAGTGAGATTATTTGCAATAATTTAAAATTAATTTTCAAGTGCCGACGATGGAAAGCATTCAATGCAATAAACTCAGGGACTGAGCCCGGAACTTCGTATTCTGAACCGAATAAGCTAACCACTAGACTAGAAGGCCATTAATGTAGGTAATTAACCAAAACATTGTAATTTCCAGTATTCTACAGAATGTCTGTAAGAGGTACGCGTCAGCTGGTCATCAATGGATATACCTTTATATGCAGAAGTTATTGTTTGAACCACATAAAGAAGATATGGAAGTGTGCAACAAACGCCGATTGTACAGCCAAAGTGCACACGGTAAACGACCATATAGTCAATTTACATAATGACCATAATCACCCAGCGAATTATGTCGGCGACCAGAAGCTCCCACGATACACGTCACCGTACAGACATTTAGTCAATTGATGTACGAATAAAATTGTGATTTTATTGTTTTTCTTTTTCTTATTTCGTATAACCTTAGACCATCTGCCATTCTGCCACGCAATTTCTAAGAGACGAATGACTGGATATATACAAGTCACTCCCGTAACTATTGTGTGGTAAAATTCCGTAACGTCTCGACGGAAAAAGAATTTTATAACCTCACCAAGTTCTGAGGTAACAAATATAAAAAAAAACTGAGAACTGAGACTTCCTCCAGTTTGGGAAGTAGGTAAAAACCTGAAGTATCGATCACAGATATACCAGTCAGACGTAAGAGAAATAAAGGTAGGTATAGTATTTGAATTCTAAAAAAAGTAAGACCTAAACATGAAAACAAAACAAGACAGAACATAAATACTTGGTGATTATAAATAACTTTAGGGGAAAAAATTAACATTATCAGTTAGTGAAAGCCTTTACATATTTAAAGAATAGTAATAATTTACAAATAAGAGCTGGCTAAACTTTATTCAAATTTGAATTGTTTATTGCATGGAAAAATTGTGGTAGAATAATGACGATTTATTTTATTTAGAAGCCTTTGACAGTAATTGTTTTGAGTTTTTATTGTGCACTAAAAATCAATTTAAAAAATTCGCTGTTTTTACACTTACAAATATTACGGAAAACTATATTAGTGGTGATTTAGTGCACTTTGAAAACTCGAAATAATCACAGAAAAGTAATATATGACTTTTCTGTGATTATTTCGAGTTTTAGATTATATTGCACTTACTGATCACGTTTATTTTTTTCCTAAAGTCTATAATAATCACCCAGTATATTTATTCATTCGATAACAACAATATATTTGACTAAAATTTCAGGGCTTTCCATCATTGATATAAAAAACCCAAGATGCACAGTCCCGAACAAAATTGACACTCAAAAGTGTCCCTAATTTCATTTAAATAGTTATAGATATGACAAAAACATTGCTTGTGTATCTTGGGTTTTTTATATCAATGCTTTCCAATCAATAGTTGTAAATGCCCGCCCCTCCAAATCACGTAACATAATTTCAATCGAGTCAACACGATGATACAACATCGCGTCATGCTGCGACTCGACGCGGCATAATGACGTGTAAGAAAATTTGTAAAAGCCTCAATGCCTTTGACAATGAAACGTAACAAATCTTCAATCGAGTCGAAGCGTTTAGCGCTTCGACTCGATTGAAGATTTGTTACGTGATGAGTGCCCCTGATGATGTTAATGTAAGCAAAACTGGTTGAATTACAAATATGTTAATTTTATTATGAAACAATATATAAATGTGTTTTAGTGATGTATTATTGTACTAAATGGAGTTTCACTAGACGCCGGCGACGAACAGTATATATTAAATTAATGATTAATGTGTAAAAAGCACGTCAAAATATTAAAAAGTCATTTTTTTCATTTGCAAATTTATTAAACCGTCCATGGATTATTATCAGTTTATATAGAATTGAACTATTGAGTTGAACTAGCTGCATCGTACAGCCCCGCTGCATAATGAAAGTTTTTGGCGAATCCCGCGGGATCGCTTATTTCCCCGGGATAAAACAATGTGCTATTCCAGATCATCATCAACCTGTGTGCCAAATTTCATCCAAGTTCAGTAGTTTTTGCGTGATTGAGTAACAAACATCCATTCAACCAAACATCTATCCATTTTTTTAAAACATAACAAACTTTAAAAAGCAGATGGGTCTCCTAATGGAAAGAGTTAACCATCGCCTATGTACACACCAAATATGTTTATGGTGCGTTGCTATCTTTTGGCGAGGTCTAATGCCACATGCATAAGTTTACCGGCTACCTTACCGTCTAAACCGGAACACGACAGTGACAAGCACTGACGCTATTGTGGCAGGAATAGACAAGGCGGTGGTACCAGACCCAGGCGAGACAATGAAGAACTCTACCACCTAGTAGCCACGATGGTGTAGACTCGTATAGCCAATCGGTCGCCTCTTACGACCTGCCTGGCAGAATGGCAGTTGGCCTATTCTTCAAAGGAGCCCGGGACCAACACGGGGAGATCTAGATAGTGGATCTAGAATCTAGTGGGAAAACGCTAGTTGTCAGTAATATCGGACTTTCGATTCACTCTATCACATATTATATATTTTTAATAAGAATATTTTTTATTTCTTTTCTAGGTGATATATACTTTTCGACATCACAAAGAGGTGGTCTAATATTACATAAAGGTGATTACACATACAACAGGCGGTCTACGGCGACGGGTCAGAAGACTCTGTGGTATTGTACCGGGTATTACAGCGTACCTTCTTGTAAGGCTAAGGTGATAACCGTAGGGTCTAATATTATTTCTGAAGTAGGTACTCATACGCATTAAGTGGTGTGATGAATAGGATCTTTATACAAGGTCCGCGAACGGTTTGTATTAGGGTTGCCACATTTTATTTTGAAACAACTTTTCGCCGTGTTGGTCCCGGCCTCCTTTGAAGAATAGGCCAACTGCCGTTCTACCAGGCAGGTCGTAAAAGGCGACCGATTGGCTATCGAGTCACTAACATCATGGCTACTAGGTGGTAGAGTTCTGCATTGTCTCACCCGGGTCTGGTACCACCGCCTTACCTATTCCTGCCGCAATAACGTCAATGCTTGTCGCTGTCGTGTTCCGGTTTGGAGGGTAAGGTAGCCGGTAAACTTATGCATGTGGCATTACACCTCGCCACAAGATAGCAACGCACCATTAACATCTTTGGTGTCTATAGGCGATGGTTGACTCTTTCCATCAGGAGACCCATCTGCTTGTTTGCTATCTTATGATATAAAAAAAAAAAACAATAGAGTATCTTTTCATTTTTAAGGTTAAAAATAAGGTACAAGATTGAAAAATAAAGTATTATTTATTAGCTGTGCTATTTGTTTTTTTTATATACATTTTTGTTGCTTTTAGAAATATCTATATGCTCTATCTGCTCGTATAAAATGCCTAGGTTAAAGGCATTGTATAAAGGTTCTACTTGTTTTCTTTTACTCTTGTTACGTTGTAATTTCAAATATTTTATTGTATATTTAATATAATAAGTATTTTGATAAATTTTGTTTGTTTTCACCCATTCTAATGTTAACCAGCAGTTTTGTTAAAAGTTACAGATACAACGAACAGGAAATTGTTATAAAAACATCTAAAAACCATAATCTTATTTCTAGCGCAGGTAAGTAAAGTTATGTAGGCTACATAACTTTACTTACTCTTACGTTTTATTTATTTCACTCTTACGTTTAAAATACGAATTGAATGACATCTCGCTTAAATTCATCAAGCCGTTGAGGCTACAGATCATGTCAAAGAAATACACATACATACAAGTTCATACACTCCAAAAACGTAACCCTCTTTACGCTACGTCACTTTCACAATTAATGCTGGGTTTCTATAGTCTATGATTCGTCATTCGTAGCAGTGACCACTAGCAACAATTTAAACAATAACGAGGTATTCCACAAGTTGTTTGGGCATTTGGTAATTTTACATTTATGGGAACAGTTTTAGCTTACGTCACGTAGAAAATTTTACCACTCGTAACTAATACTAGTCGTTTGTTAGTCATGTTCTTGAAAGTTCCGAAAAACAAGTCGTATACAATTTAGGTGTAAACAAGTCATAGTACACGCTATTTTCACCTTATGCCTATGCGAGAAGGTCAATTATGGCATAGCTGTGTAGGTAACGGCAGGTATGGTTTATCGATAGAAGCAGCTATCTCTTTCTTTTATTTCTAGATTTTTCCAGTGTTTTCATTCTTCAATTTTCTAAATTATTTGCAACAATATATTAAAATATTTCTGTTCTAGGTGATATATATTTTTCGACATCACAAAGAGGTGGTATAATACTACATAAGGGTGATTATACATTTAACAGGCGGTCGACGGCGACGGGTCAGAAGACTCTGTGGTATTGCACGTGGTACAACAATATGCGTTCTTGCAAAGCAAAAGTTATTACTGTCCAATCAACTGTCATCTCCGAAGTGGGTGTTCATACCCATTAGAGAATGGACCTTTTAACATATAGTCTATCTTCCAGCCAGGCAGTTAGTTTTTATAATATAGGTTTGCAAACAAGCTCCATCTTGATATGAACTCCCTTTGAAGATTAGACCACGAGCCGTTCTGCAAGACAGTTCGTAAAGGTAAAGGTATGCATGTGGCATTAAAACACAGTCACAAGGATAGCAACGCACGTTAACGTCTTTGGTGTCTATAAGCGGTGGTTGTCTCTCTCTCTGCTTGTTCGAAAAAAAGATATTGGACACTCCTGATGGAAAGAAAATACTATCGCCTATTTTGGTGTCAATACACCAGAGATGTTAATGGTACGTTGCTATCCGTATGGCACTTATGGAATGACAAATGCATAATTTTAGTGGCTACCTTACCCTCTAAACCAAAACACGATAGCTACAAGCATTGACGCTATTGCGGCAGGAACAGATGAAGCCGTGGCAGCAAAACCCAGGTGAAAAGTTACAGAACTGTACTACTGTTCTGTACGTTCTGAAAATTACAGAACTGTACTACTGTACTGTACTGTACTGTACTGTACTGTACTGTTCTGTACGTCAGTCACGATGTTAATGACAAGTTTAGCCTTTTTTCGCTTTTTACGAGATGCCGAGAGAGAAGTAAGGCAGTTTGTTTATTCTTTCAAGGGGCCCGGTTTAACGTGGGGAAAGAAGCAAATGGCCAAATGTTTAACTGCCACCACGTTAGTAGAGTTCTGCAATCCGGTTAAGTACCTTACCTTGTCCTGTCGCAATAGCCTCCGTGCTTGTCGATGTGTTTGTTCAGATTATCCTCCATTAAAAAGTTACATTTAAGGTTCCTTTTTTCAGAGGACGCAATTTTATTTTTTAATGTGTGGGGGGTTAGTATAAGCGCTAAAGTTCAAGTTAGTGGGGTCGCCACTCTTGTCCCTCGGTCGCCATCTCGAAAAAGGGATGCAAAGGGTATTCACAAATTAAATTGTCTGTCGCAAATTAAATTGTATACAACTTTATTTTTATTAGTTTTTATCAAATACTGGAAAATAAAAAAGTTACGTCACTTAAACTTTTTGTTCCTTTTCGATCGGATACGGTATTTTTACTCACTGTATGTATATAGCAAAGCAAAATAATGTTTTTGGATCATATCAAAGTAATCGCGGTAACTAGTAAAATTGTAACTATCATCCACCACTTCGTTCGCGTAACCCAAAAATATAACTTTTTTATTCAATCGGTTACAAAAGTAGCTTCCTCATAAATGTATCATATACAAAAATGTTTTTACGAATCCGACTGGTTAATCCAGAGGTTAGCGCGTTCAAACAAAAATATCGGTAAACGGTTGACCCTGCAGGCCATCCCTGAAACTTCCTGCTAAATTAAGGTATAAGCTGAAAAGGTTCCTAGGACCTTAAAACGTGGAAATCTGGTGACAACTCGATTTTTGAAAATCGGGGCACAATCAGTAACTTCCTTATTCAGTACAGTAGTATATATATATATATGTATATATATATATATATATATATATATATATATATATATATATATATATATATATATATATATATATATATATATATATATATATAACGAATAAGGTCAACTATTGGTAACAGGCTTATTTTTGCGACTGGTATGTAATGGTTTAGAGCAGTGTTTTTCAAAGTGTGGGTCGCGACCTCCTAGAGTCGCGAGGCCCTTGCAAGGGGATCGTGGACGGTAGTTTAGTATTACCAAAAAAAACAAAGACAAAATATTTGCCTGAAAAATGTTGAAAGGATTTGATTTTTTTGAATATGTGACAAAAGCGGCAGTAATTAGGGGGTCGTAATTTTTTTTAACATGCTAAGGGGGTCTCGTCTTAAAAAAGATTGAAAAACACTGGTTTAGAGGGTCACGCGAACGAAGTAGCGTGTTCCTTAATTCTTATACTTGTTATATTTGGGATAGCTAATTCTACACCCTACTAATATTATAAATGCAAAAGTTGGGGTGGATGTTTGTTACTCTTTTACGCAAAACCGCTCTCCCACCACACTCACGAAGAAAAATTCCCCGTGTTCGTCCAGGGCTCCTTTGAAGAGTAGGCCAACTGCCGTTCTGCTAGGTAGGTCGTAAAAGGCGACCAGTTTGCTATACGAGTTACTTCTGTCGTGGCTACTAGGTGGTAGAGTTCTGCATTTTCTCGCCCGGGTCTGGTACCACCGCCTTACCTAATCCTGCCGCAATATTGTCAGTGCTTATTACTGTCATGTTTCGGTTTTGAGGGTAAGGTAGCCGGACAACTTATGTATATGGTATTAAGACCTCGCCACAAGATAGCAACGCACCATTAACACCTTTGGTGTCTATAGGCGATATATAGCGATAGCAAACAAGCAGATGCTTGTTTGCTATCTTATGATATAAAAAATATATATAAAAAAACGGCCGAACCTTTTTCTTTTTGCCAAAAACTGTCATAATTCAGCGGGCTGCAGGGCGCAGCGACTCTATACTAATCTATATCTATGTTAATATTATAAATGCGAAAGTTTGGATGTTTGGATGGGTGGAAGTTTGTTACTCAGTCACGCAATAAAACTGTCAATCTGCCTGCATCAGATCTTCACCAAATTAAAATGTAACCACACGGAGCCTATATCTTTTCAAACAAAAAAAAAGAATTTTAATAATCGATTCATAAATGACGGAGTTTTTTTTTTGTTTTTAATTGAGATAACAAATATAACAAAAATATGCAGCCGAATTGATAACCTCCTTTTAGAAAATCGGTTGAAAAATCATTTGAAAAGTCACAAAGTTTTAAAAAGTGTATTTTCCTCAGCTCAATTCTTCGATACATCCAAAGGGGGTCGAGTTCTGTTGCTAAATGGACAGCGTTTTCATCGCGAGTACGGAGATGGGGTGAACAGTTATTGGCGATGTTCCAAACGCCTGACGCGATCTTGTAAATCACGCGTGAGGATTATTCAGGGACTGATCTTCCCTGTTGGAGAACATAGTCACCACTAGGATTTGGTGTTGAAAGCCAATTTAAATACCAAACCTCAAGTAAACTTGACCAGATGTGTTTTTTTTTTCATATGACTTTTAAAAATATATTATTGATTCTAAAAATAAAAGATATTATATCGAATTTTTTAATAATTTACATCATTATTAATAATCTACCAACCTATTTGTTTTTCCGTTGGTATACGCGAAGACGACATTAAGGTAATAAATTAAAGGAGAGCCCGGTGGCACAATCACACCCACGTCTTCTACATCAGTAGCGAAAGAAGAAAGTTTATGGACTCAACGCACGTTCCGCTTTATTATCGAAGTATTATCACTCCTAATACTGAACTTTAGCACTTTGTAAGAGTTGAAGCATTAAAAGAAAATGATGAGTGTCCATACAAAGTTCGCCTAGAATCTAATGCATGTTGATAGATGGTTATCATGTTTGGATAAATTAGCAATTTCCTCTGAATGTAATTTTTTTAATAGAAAAAAGGGGCGAACTGACAGGAGGCTCACCTGATAGTAAGTGATCATCGCTGCCGATGGACAACGGCACTATCAAAACACTTGCAGTTGCGTTGCCGGCCTTTTAAGAAAGAGTAGGCTCTTTTCTTGAAGGTCCCTAAGTCGTATCCGTTAGGAAAAACCCCTGCCGGTAATTGGTTCCACAGAGGAGTAGTGCGGGGAATAACGTGCCTCGAGAATCACATAGTTGTGGATTTCCAGAGATCGAGATGGTGAGGATGAAATTTTGAATTTTGTCGCGATGTCCGATGGTGAAATTCTGGGGCAAGAATTAATCTAAACAGTTCCTCGGAACCCTCCCAAATAGATTCGATAGAAGATGCAGAGCGAAGGCACATCTCTACGTATTACCAAAGAATCAAGAGGGTAGGGTAGCCGGTAGACTTATGCATGTAGCATTCCCATCCCGCCACACAGATAGCAACGCATCATCAACATTTTTGGTGTCTGTAGGCGAGAACCATCTCCTTCTTGCTACCTAATGATATAAAAAAAACGTACGATTTTTAACCATTTACGTCTGTATTGTCATAAAGTTATTTAATTTTAAAAGTTCAGCAATGAAAATAATAAAAAAAGCAAATGTTTTGTGCCACTCATAAATTAAATAGATATCAATTGTTTTTTCTTTTGTGAAAACACCAAGATGTTATACAGCCTTGCAAGTTGTAAGTTTCGAAAATTTGTAATAAATACTATCTTTTTTCTTACATTTTATATAGTACTTTTCTTTTCCTTACATTTTATATTTGTCAAATATTTTGCTTTCTGCATGTCTGACATTTTTCTAACTTGTCCAGGTTGTCATTAATAAAACAAAGTATTAATTTTATGGCAGAAAGAAAGATCATTGCCTGTTTTAAAAACCTATTTTAGAAAATGTATACGAGTTTGAGGAGTTCATGACTTCCGTTGAATGTCCTTCTTTAAAACGTACTTGTGCTAATAATGAGTGTTCTTTGGATTCTAATATCTGCTCATAACTTTAAACTAATTTGATAATCTTGGTTCAGGTTATTGTTCTTGTAGGACTTTTAGGTCGACTTTTTCTTTTGATGTGCATTAAATACGGGGCCTTGGATTTGACTTTTTGGGGTAAATTTAAAATAACGTTTCGCAAACTATTTCGTATACATGGAAATTTAAAGAACACTTATCAATTATACGGTTTTAGTGAATCAAATATACAATTTTTCTAAACATTAAGACAGTTTAAAGTTATTTAATAAAATTGACGAATATCAAACATTTCGTCCTTATCTCCGAAACTATTGACCCAAAAATTTTGTAAAACGAAGTATATAAAGCTAAAAAGGCTCAATATTTGTGCGTATGAACTTCGTTTACAGTTACACAACTGTAATATTACAAACAATTTACTTCGAATATACTGTTGTTTACGAACCGGTCGAAGTCGGTCTAGAATCTAGATGATCCTTTTTGATTATAGAAGACAATAAATTTAGTGTATTTTTCCTTTATTACTATTATTATTTCCGTTCTTTATTGTTTTAATGTTTATGATAGAAGTAATTATAAAATTGTTATCACTTTTAGCTACTTAATGTTGCTTTTTTATTCAATGATAATTAAATACGTTCTAATTTTTACTTTGTGTTTACCTTTATTGTCA
This sequence comes from Apodemia mormo, assembly GCA_036924255.1. Lineage (NCBI taxonomy): Eukaryota > Metazoa > Arthropoda > Insecta > Lepidoptera > Riodinidae > Apodemia > Apodemia mormo. The sequence goes on from JAUPFN010000011.1 coordinate 7,308,962, forward strand.
CGCACATATACAACAAATTAATATATTATGTTACATTATTATTGTAATATAGAAATGTTAATTGTTCAAAATAATAATTTTACAGTAGACTGCTTAAGTTTATATGGTTAATATAATTTACACTACATTACTAAAATGTTGTTTTTGTTAACAGGCAAAGAAAAAATAGACGTCGTTTCCAACGAAGCACAAGGTAACGCTTCTGATGATGATTGTATTGAAGTTATACGAGATGAGGCACCCATTGAAATACTATCAGACGATGAAGAGCAAGAACTGGAAAAATCCAAACAAAACGTGTCTACAAATCCATTTGATTTTATGGCTCCAAATAATTATTCACTATTCGAAACAACTATTGATTATACAGAACCAAATAGCAATCATGATCCACTTGCTACTACTGTACAAGAGGTCGAGAATCCTCCAAATTCATCATCCAATCCAAAAGAATCATCGTTACCTATAATTGTTGGTACAGCATCATTGAATATAGAAGACAAAGATGCTGCTCAAATTAATGAGAATGTGGAAAACTTTTGCCGTAATATAACAAATATAGAAATAAGTGCTGGTAAGGATTTAGAGCCGACTTCAGAAGGAGATACGAATACTAAACCAGATAACATAAATGTTACTGATGTTCCTGATCAGGATAAAATACTTAATGTTGCTCAGGTTCCTAGTGAAAACAAAATGGAAAATGTTTCAAATGTTCATGATAAAAACAAGTTGGAGCATGTTCCCGACATTCCTGATAATAACAAAATAGAAAATGTAACTAACGTTCCTGAAGAGAATAAAATGGAGGAATAGTTTTTATATAATGAGTATTGTAAATGTTTAGAATATATTTATTTCAATTAAGTAAAGTATTAATAAACTTGCAGCACGTACTAAAGCTTTTTTACTATTATTTTGTCTTAAAAAATTGGATTATTATCAGAACTCAGAATTCATAACGGTTCTTACGATGTATCGTTTTGCCAAATGATTAAAGTAACGTTAAATTTAAACAGCCAACATACATCAACTATCTTAATCCCTTTAACCCCAAGTTCTGAAAGATTCGAACAAGAGAGAAAACGGTAACGACCACAGAATTTTGCAAGTTGCTTCGATTATATATTTTCATGGAGTATTAACAATAATAATTAACTTATAATCGCCTCTGTGGTCTAGTGGTCCAGTGTTGGCGTTGACCACATGAGGTCCCGGGTTCGATTCCCGGGTCGGGCACTTTAAAAAAAAAAAAAAAAAAAAAAGTGTTTTTCAGTTTTCTGAGAAACACAAAGTTGCCCGGGATTGGAAAGTGCCCGGTTGGCGATAGGCTTGCCACCTATCACATTTGTGGGACCAAGTATCTTCGGCTAATCGTGGGTGCACTTGTTGTACCTCTGCCTACCCCTTCGGGGATATGGGCGTGAAGATACTTATTATCTTATAATACACTAGCGGCCCTCCCCGGCTTCGCACGGAAAAAAATAATTAAAATCGATCCAGTAGTTTTGATTTATTCATTACTGCCCGGGGCCCGCACACATTACTCCAAAGTAAAACAATTCCCCTTTCCCTATACCATGAAAATTTTCTGCTATCTTTGGAATATCTAAATTCATATAGGTACTACATTTTTAGTTTTTACATTTTTACCTATTTCTCTTATTTTTACAATTGATATATATTACAGAATGTATGTATATACAAAGTTCAGAGCTTTCTTGCCATTAGACAATACGAACATGTTTTCTTTAGAGGTTACTCTTGAAAGAGCGATATGTAGTTGGCCATGTAAAAAACAGTCAACGCTTAAATCTAAGCCTGCAACGTTGAAGGTTTGACCCTGCGATTTATTAAGGCGAGGCATCAGAGCAAACGGGAAAAAATGTGTAAATTTTGACCCTACGGGCCATCCCTGAAACTTCTCACTAAATTAAGGTATTTTAAGCTTAAAAGAGTAAAAAATATAAGCATAGACTTTTTAGTTTAAACATCTATTTTGTTAAAAATGGCAGTATTATTAATTTTTGAAAAGCTGTATATTTGAAAACGATGATGGCATTCAACTCAATTTTTGAGATCTAAAATATTGTTTCAGCTAAATAATCGATAGGTTGAAAAACTTCGATGCTATGTCAAAAACATTTTATTTTTAATTTTCTTCATTGATAAATCCCAAACAAACTGACAGATTTTGATTAAATTAACGGTATTTGACGCAGTTTTTAAAGAACAAAAGCTGATACTATTTTTAAGTCAATCGATAAATTAACTTGAAAGTTATTATTTTTTAGTTATTATTTTAAAAAAGTTAAGTAAGTTTGCTAAAAACAACGTAAGTTTAATATTTGAAAAGCTATAAGTTTTGAGAATTAGATTCGGTTTTGATTTTTTGAAACGGCATTTGACGTAGTTTTTTTAGTCTTAAAATATCATAGAACACCAAAAAATTATTGCTAGAAAAATTTCGAAGCTACGTCGAAAAGCACTTTTTTTATATTCTCGTCAACGATTATTCACAAACGGATAAACCGATTTTGATGCAATTTATGTATTAGACGTAATTTTTTGAGGAATAGAGCTGATTAGTTTTTGTTCTCAATCGGTACATAAATCTGGAAGTTATATTAAAAAAATACTGTTTCGTCAACATTTTTTTGGTGTTTTTTTTAATTTCTCAAAATCTCCTGAACCGAATCGGTTCAAATTTTCAGAAAATCTAAACTGAGCGGAATCCAATCGAATGCCATCAACTGCGTTGCGATCGGTCTAGCCGTTAAAAAGTTATGATATGTTTAAATACACACATACACACACACACCCACACACACTCATACATACATACAGACATACTGACGTCATCGTGAAAATAGTCGGAAAAGATTCCTAGGACCTCAAAACATGAACATCTGGTGAAAACTCGATTTTCGAAAATCGGGGTAACATCAGAAACTTTCTTATCTACATACGTAGTGGGAAGTTAAAAACTGGTTTGCTAAATCACGTTTTTTACATTAATTGTTAAATAACAATTTTACAAAAATTATAAGATATACCTGAAGATATTATCTAAGGAATGTGCTAACTTATTACATGATAGAATGTACGTTATTTAATCATAAAAAATTCCGAAAACAGGCTAGAAAAAATCTCTAAAACATATAATTTGTTAATACTATTTCTAATCTTCGACATGATTTTTATATGGTGATATTTAGTTTAAAAAAAATGAATGTACTAAATTTTGGTTTTCAGCAGCAGCTGCTATATTTATTTATCCGAAATATAACACGTTTCCCAGCGCGGCGCGGCGGTTTAACAGAACATATCGCGCGCGCGCCGCCACGGCCCGTGAATCCGGAACCGCTATGCCCCTGCATTTTAAATCTGTAATATCTTCGAAAATATTCATTTAAATTACATGCTGCAAACGGCCATATTGATCTATATTAAATCAGCAACATATTTAAGTTATTTAATTGGATAAGGATTAGTGCTGTATTGCTTAAATTTGCTTCGAAAAAAAGCCATTATTTCTCGTAAAAAGTAAATGACAAAAAAATGCTATTGTGGGTTATCCATAAGAGCTAGACATATACCATCGCGGACTTTTCTGTAGACCTTTTCAAGGTGTACAAATACTTAGTACATTATTTTGATAAATCTCGTAGGGTTTAGCCTGCGTTTGCAATGTAAGCGGAAAAAAATATAATTATTTACGACATGACATCAGAAAACTCGAAAATTGAAGTATTTCTCTACAATATATTGAATGTTATTATACACATAAACCTTCCTCTTTAATTACTCTATCTATTAAAAAACAGTAGCAGTCGTGGGACTGCCGATAGAAGTGAAAACGGAACTATCAAGTTGAGAGTAATTAAAACTATATGCAAAAATTATATGAAATTTTTTATGTTTTATTTATTAGTTACATATGATGGGTTAAATAATAAAATACAGTCAGAAATAGTCGATGTATTAGTGTATACGTGTACACAGGCTACTGCGCGTGCGCTAGTCTGGCTCTCCATAGCTATAGATATACTATTATCATTAGCATGTCGGTGATGCGAACCGAGGATTTTACCCTCTACCAAAACGCTCAACGCGCCTAAAGAAGTTTTCATTTCAAAAAAACCTCATCATAATCCGTTGCGTAGTTTTAAAGATTTAAGCATACATAGGGACATAAGGACATAGGGACATAGGGACAGACAGAGAAAGCGACTTTGTTTTATACTATGTAGTGGTATAAAAAACTTACACGTACCGTTACTTACGGCAAATTAGCACAACCGGTTATAGTTCCGTAATAGAATTCCTGTGATAGAATGTGCGTGTGTTTATTTTTTCACGTAAGTAAATGATAAAAAATATCAATGATAATTACTTTTTCTTATATCTTCTTATACAAAAAGAAATAATTTTATGCCAACACGTTAGTCGTATATTTTAAGTTTAAATATTATCGACTTTGCAACTAATTCTTACCCCTCCGTCACATGACAATTCTGACATTATTGTGACAGAGTGGTAAAGTACGTGAAGGAGGTTATAATAAACTATTATCACGTTGTATTTATACTGTAAGTAGTCTATTTTTGTTTAAAGTTTATGTTAATCCATACTAATATTATAAATGGGAAAATCTGTCTGTCAGTCCTGTCTGTTACGCTTTTAGGGCTTAACCGCTAAAACGATTTAGATTAAATTTGACTTGGAGATAGTTAAAGATCTGGAGTCAAATATAGTCTAACTTTTTTTAAATATCAATCCCTAAGGAGCTGAAATAGGGGACCAACATTTGTATGAAAAATTGTATGGGCAACATGTTAATTAATAAATAATGGCTATTCGCGGGCGAAGCTGCGTGAGTCCATTGGTATTGAAATAAAGACACTGCTTATTATGGCAATTATTTCTATAGAACTGTAAAATATATTTTTTATTTTCTTGAATGTTTAAATAATTCTATACTTACTTTCTAGTTCTAGATATTATCAGGCCGAAAAAGAAGCCATTAACATCAGCCGAAAAACAGCGGCGTTATCGGGAAAAACAAAAGAATGACCCAGAGAAAGTAGCTGAAGTGAAGCGCAAGAATCTAGAGAGATACCATGCTCGAAAGAAGCTGGTGGCAAACATGACCACGAGAGAACATCGAATTATGAAGCAAAAATGGCGACTAAACAATAGAAGAAGAAGGCAGAAGAATAAGATGCCCGAAAATGTATTCCACATACTGGCACCATCACCGTCTATATATGAGTTCTCATTTTGCAACACCAAATCGCTTGGAAGTATTTAGATCAAGGTGAAAAAAGTACAAAGATAATAACAAATTACAGAGATAAAATAGACCTAATATTGTGAATGAAATCAGTAACTAAATTGAAAACAACTGTCGAAATGAAAATAAACATAAAGTCCTTTCTAATGCTATTAAAGAACAAAACAATTTGTAAAGGGAAGTCTCATTCAAATTAATCAGTATTTTCTTTAAACTTACATTACGGAAAGATCTAATATGCAAAATACAAGCCTTTTAAGAGGCGTCCCAAATTACGTGAGATGTTTAAGGGGGAGAGGGTGCCGAGTCAAATTTCATCTAATCTTACGTTGGAGAGAGGGAGGGGGGGGGGGGAGTCTCGGCAAATATCACGCATTTTTTTTCTGATTGAAACAAAAAAGGATTATACTATTTTGGTCCATTATCCAGATTGCACATGCTTACGATTTAATCTTAAGCGTAATCGTAATACGGTTGAGATCATTCACTAATTAGTTCGAAAGAAAATTTGATTCATACTTCGATGTCATACAGTATTAACTAGTCGTAAATAAAAGCACTAAGCAATTTTTTTTTCTATTTACAATAACGATCCAACGCGTATTTAAGAAACCCACACTTTGAAAAATCTCACGTGAGATTGGGGGATGGAGGCGGGGGTTGAATAAAATCTTACGACATCTCACCAGAGGGGGAGGGAGGTACAGAAAATTTAAATGAACATCTCGCATTATTTATGGACACCCCCTTACTAAAGCAGACTAACTAATATTTAGCGGTAAATTCATTCATTGTTTTTGCGGAACGTTGTAACACGAGCTACAGCTAGAAAGAAGGAGATTGTGATCATAAAATAAAACCGAAAAGGTTTAATTGGACTTCATGAAAAATTGTATAATGCCATTAGAAGAGAAAACAATGGACACAAATACCAATATTAGCTTTACAAAACATTGAACATGTTATGTAAAACCACCTACAATAGATGGAAGAGGAACTTGTTTACGTAAACTTCATGCAAATGCAAATAAAAACATAATAATGTTTTTTATTTTACATAAAAATAAAGATATTTTCCCCGCCTTGGTTTGGTTTCACTTTGAGGAATAGACCAACTGCCGTTCTGGTAGGCGTTTCGTAAGAGACGAACGAATGGCTATGTGAGTTACTACCATCGTGGCTACTAGGTGGTACAAATCTGCATTGTCTCGGCTGTGTCTGATACCACTTCCTTACCTATTCCTGCCGCAATAATGTCAGTGATTGTCACTGTCGCATTACGGTTTGGAGGGTAAGGTAGCCGGTAAAGTTATGCATGTGGTATTAAGACCCCACCACAAAGATAGCAATACACTATTAACATCTTTGTTGTCTAGAGGTGGTTATTGTCTTATTCCATCAGGAGAGCCATCTGCTTGTTTGTTATTTTATGATATAAAAAAAATCTGTAAATCGGTTGATCATGTAGGCCATCCCTCAAAGTTACCATTAAATTGCGGTATTTTAAGCTCAAAATAACAATAAGAATATTTTTTTCAGAACAAAAAATCTAAAACCATACTCCATACTAATATTATAAATGCGAAAGTAACTCTGTCTGTCTGTCTGTCTGTCTGTTACGCTTTCATGGCCAAACTACTGAACCGATTTGGATAAAATTTGGTACAAATATAGTTTGAGATCCAAGAAAGGACATAGGATAGTTGTTATCCCGGAAATCCCACGGGAACGGGAATTATGCGGGTTTTTATTTTAGAATTTTTTCCACGCGAACGAAGTCGCGGGCTCAGCAAGTATTGTTATAAATGACAGTAAATTCATTTTTGAAAAGCTGTATATTTTGGAAAGAACAGTCGATATTAATCTTTCGAATGACATTCAACCCAATTTTTGCGCTCTAAAATATTTTTAGTTGCATAATCTATAGGCAGCAAATCTATAGTTGCATAATCTATAGTCAAGCTAAAGCTGAAGTTCATAGAAGCTAGAGGTAAACATATTAAAGATACTTCCCAAATATTTTCCGTACTTCACATTGTCAGCAAAAAAAATCAATCAAAAAAACTGTTTTTGTTGCCAAATTTAATTTACTAGAAAAAACTAATTTATTACACGCCGCGGCGCGGCTGTGCATTAATTATTATCGGTTGAAATAAAATGTATGGCTCAACCAACTTGAATCACACTCAGTATTAAATTCATACACTAATTTTATTTTGGTATTGAGCGCGGCATCCTTGGTGTTAAGCTAACTGACCGCATCAAGAATAGCACACTGCGCTCCAAAACGTGGGCCATAAAGCAGCCGAATTGAAGTGGAACTGGGCAGGCCACATCTGCCGCATGTCAGATGACCTATGGGCCAAACGCACCACCAAGTGGACCCCAAATAAAGAAACACGACGTCGCGGCAGGCCCAGACGAAGATGGCGGGATGAACTGGACTCACACTGCCCCAACTGGACCGAAAAAGGGTTAAATCGTGAGGATCGGAAGAAGGGTAGGGAGGCCTTTGCCCTGCAGTGGGACAGACATGGCTAATAATAATAATAATAATAATAATAATAAACTAATAATAATAATAATAATAATAATAATGCTGCAAAAAGCTGCGATATTAAATACCTGTCGTATAGTAAGAAAGTTTCTTCAGCAAAATGAGACGGACCCGGAATAAAAAATATAACAATAAACACGTGCGTTTTCTAATACACATCGCATGCTGCTATTACTTGGCTAAGCCCGTAGTTGCAGATCTAAGCCAGCCTTAAGACTGTGGAAAAAGAACATCATAATAATAATAATAATTTTATTTTAAAAGTATATTATTATAAAGAGAAACCTTAATTCTTCAAATTCTGTATAACTTTAAGCCTTTGAAGAGTAAATTATTCTAAAAAATCTCGTTGAAAAAAAATTTTGATGGCCGTTAGTTGATTATTTTATGTCTGTAAACACGAAATAGGTTGATTGGCTTTATAAATTCCCTATATTTTATTGTCAATATTATCTAATGCACTCAGAATAGATCCCTATTGAAAATCTCTTCATTCAGATCTGTTTTTATTATATTAAATAATTTAAAGAAAAAAAATGTTGCGGCGTGCACTTTTGGATTTTCCTTTTTTTAAATTTTATGTTATTAGATACGTTATTTGTTTAAATCAAAATAGGCAAATGCTTTTTTGTGTTTTTTTTTTTATTCAGTTAAGGCAAAATTTATTCGGACTGAATCGCCCGACGCAGGATTCTATTCCAGGATTTCATATATCTGTACTGAGCATGATAGGGCCAAACAGGACCTCACGTGTCTAAACTGAAATTGATGGGTCAAGACTGGGGCAATTAATTGGCACTAACAGTTGAATATTCTTGATGAAGAATGAAGAAAGGACTTTCATCAAAGATCGGCGATGAAAGTAAAATTAATAACAAAACATGTTTGCTGTTTTCGTTTTGTTCAACAATCATTTATTTGCTTCAGTTGGTGACGCGGCCAATTTTGTTTACGACCACGGGAGAACAATAATAACAATAGGTGAAAATTATTTCTTGAAGCAATACATTGGCAAACATGGGCGGATCAGATGGCGTTGCTGGAAGAGGAACAGCAACTGTCGAGCAATAGTGATAACGTTAGAGAATATTATAGTCAAATTAAATAATGTTCATAATCACTAGTTTATATAGTAGGGATAACAAATATTTCTTTTATTAATAACGATTTGCCAAGGATATTTATTGTGATAAATATTAATGCACATTCAAATAATTTACTAAATATTTAGGTCAGCTTGCACTAAATTATTTAAATAAATTTTTAAGTGCCATTTGCTGTGGTTAAATACATTTAAAATATTGAAATAATTTAAATATTCAAACGTACTTAAACTATGTATCTAATATTATAATGACTGCGGAGGTTTATGAGTTTTTTAATAATAATTGAAACAAATACGTTGAATTAAATAGAAAATTAACAGAATCATGATCTGTTTCAGACCAGAGTGCGATTACCAGTTATACTTAAACTGATCATATTGTTTTATCTTAAAACATACCATTAAGTTACTGTGAACTATGCAAGCAATAAATAATAGCAGTGATGCTTGTAGGATTAAAATGTATATTACCACAAGCAGAACCAAAATTGAATATCAATGTTCAGTTAGATATGTATCAAATATTTTGACAATTTGGAAATAACAGGTTTTCCAAGGGAAAAATAAACATTTTTAACATGATTTTTGTGTTCGACTTATGTCGCCTATACACACCAAAGATGTTAATGTTGCGTTGCTATCTTGTGGCGAGGTCTAATGCCACATGCATAAGTTGGTAATTGTTTCATAGTAAAAAACATCTGTCAATTTAATTAAATTCACTCGTTTTATTATAAGTTAATTAAGAACCTAGTAAGGTTATTTAGAAGATATACATATACATGTCCAGTCTATATACATACAAATTAATAATGATGACAGTGCCATTTTATAATTATGTGCTATTCAACATTGATTTCTCTATTCGAGTACATTTTAAGTAATTTATCTCTGACGTTTTAAATATTTATCGTGGCATGCATATTAGAATAATATCGATATATTAGTCAAGGTCGAGCAAACGTCACTTTCTCTATCAAGTGGTATCTCGCGTTGTTTATCCGAAGCGCTTATTATTATAAGGAAGGGTTATTTTCCGAGAAGCGTATTTATATTACAGTACAGTACATAATCTTTTTGATTCGTAAGATCGTCTGTCAGAAGTTTTTCAAATTTTTCGCATATTAGTAGAGTTGCTAAGGTTAAAACTTTATTGTGATTATTACCAACATAGATTTTAATCTCATTATAAATATTAAATCGTATTTTGGGTTTAAGAAACTTTATTCTCATTAGAATTTACAATTCACTTATATGAGAAATACTTACAATCTAACTAAAGTAACAATAAATTGTCTTGACGAGCACACGAGTCATCAAATAATTCAGATTTGCTAATAGATAATTATATAAGTTAGGGCTTAGAACAAAATGTGAAATAATTCATATTTTAAGAGTGTTTACATATTAATATCTAGATCGACCATTCTTAGTGTTCAGCAAATGGCATGCTAATTTAAACTATCAGAAATGTATAAAACTGAAAATTTCTGAAATTGAAACCAGTTTAAATTTCCTAGGATAATTTAATTGATTTTTAATTTTCATCTAAATCTTTGTTTATTACCATACCTACCTTGTTAATTACTGCACGCTACCACAAAGCAAATATCTAGAGGACTTGTGTCCTTCATTTAGATAAAACCAAGTTTTTCTTATAAGTTCTATGTATCTTACAAATTTTCAACTTCCCTTAAAATTCTAAGACAACGTCTACCAGTTTTAAAAAAAGTTTTATTCAATTTTTTTATATTATAAGATAGCAAACAAGCAGATGGGTCTCCTGATGGAAGGAGTCAACCATCGCCTATAAACACCAAAGATGTTAATGGTGCGTTGCTATCTTGTGGCGAGGTCTAATGCCACATGCATAAGTTTGCCGCCTACCTTACCCTCCAAATCGGAACAGGACAGTGACCAGCACTGACGCTATTGCGGCAGGAATAGGTAAGACCCGGTCGAGCCGATGCAGAACTCTACCATCTGGTAGTAAATTCTTGCATACACGCGAAGTTCATATATTGGCGTCATTTAAATCACAGACTTAAGTTTATAACTTACACACATACAGGAAATTTATTGAATTCGATACCTAATTAATCCATACTAATATTATAAATGCGAAAGTCTGTCTGTCTGTCTGTTACGCTTTCACGACTAAACCGCTGGACCGATTTTCATGAAATTTAGCATGGAAGTAGTTGAAGAGCCGGGGTCAAACATAGGCTATATTTTTTTTTCAAAAATCAATCCTTAAAGGGTTGAAATAGGGGATGAAATTTGTATGAAAAGCTATCTATTAATCTAGTCGCGGGCGAAGCTGCGCGGGTCAACTAGTTTAGAATAATTTCATTATGTTTCTTTGAATTGATTAAAATAATTCTTCTGTGTTTTTTTTAATGCTGGACATCTGAACTAAATACCATTTTTTCTTAATTTTCGGTCCTGCCATGTCCAGTCAAATCCCAAAGACTTAATATAGTTGTATACGTTTGTATTGTGTAAGGCTTCATGTGTCTTAATATAACGAAATATATTTTATCGTTAAATAAAAATTATCAAAGGGTATCTATCTAAACTTTTTGTCACATAGCAATGTGTTTTTTATATATTTATTTAGTAAAAAATATCAAATAACAGTGTGCGTTGTTTTTATTATCTTCGCTCTTTTCAGGTTTTTTTTTTTATATCAAGATAGCAAACAATCAGAAGGGTCTCCTGATGGAAAGAGTCAACCATCGCCTATAGACACCAAAGGTGTTAATGGTGCGTTGCTATCTTGTGGCGAGACCTAATGCCACATGCATAAGTTTACCGGCTACTTTACCCTCCAAACCGGAACACGACAGTGACAAGCACAGACGTTATTGCCGCAGGAATAGATAAGGCAGTGGTACCAGACCCGGTGAGACAATGCAGAACTCTACACCTAGTACCCACGATGGTAGTGACTCGTATAGCTAATCGGTTGCCTTTTGCGACCTGCCTGGCAGACCGGCACTTGGTCTATTTTTCCAAGGAGCCCGAGACCAACACGGGGGGAGAGAGAGAAAATGTTTCAGAAGATGACGAACACAAAAAGGCACTACTACTAGACACTTGTTTTTGTCACTGTTATATCATGCGTGATAAATTACAACCGTTATATTATATTATATATATATATATATATATATATATATATATATATATATATATATATATATATATATATATATATATATATATATATATATATATATATATATATATATCTGAAATGAGGCCTACCAGGAGTCAGTCGCTTGTACGGTAGTCTGCTGCTACGCAATCCAATGGCAACCACCTCCGCAACATGGTGCAGCCGCTGGATCAGACGAATTTTTGGTGAAATAAAACTAGCGATTCAATTTCGCAATTAAAATTCGGAAAATATTTTATTGTCAGATTCGTCGTATATTTATTCAATAATTAAATTTCTAACGGCTAAAAAACAAAATTAAAATTGCTACATTTTCACAAAATAAAATTTTTAAAATTAAAACAATATTGCAAGAGGAAAATATTGGATGTGAATGGGTTGCCTCATGATAAAATGTTTGTGCAGTGCGTCTACAGCGCCTCCGCGCTCCGTCGTCCATTGTTCTCGTAAAAATATTTTCACTTGCCGTTCGCTACATCGCGTCCGGGCGTTTCTTTCTGGAGCATCCGATCGGTTGCAACGGTCAATGTGTTGCGTTTTTTAGGAACGGCACGGTGGCCGGGTCTTCATTAGGAATAGTCCTTCTAAGGGCTGGTGATCAGTGTGTAATCAGTGAAACGTCCGCCCGGGTTTGGTCACGCCCAGCGCGGCTTCTGGAACCTTCACCGGCTTCACCATCTTCAGGTTGTTTTGCCCAGTGGAACCAGCTCAAGCTGCGATCTCCATCTATTAATTATTATTATTAATCTTTATCTATTGTGACCGTGCTAGTTGACGACGGTGATCGACGCTGGCCGCCCATCCTTTTAATAAAGTGTCTTTCTGTGTTTTATTTGTGCCCGTAGTTAGTTTCCTGGTGATGTTTGTTTGGCTTCCAACTGTTGGTGGTATTCAGGTCTCATGATCAGGTTGGTTAGGCTGGTAAGGTAACAGTTTGAGATTAAAGGTAAGGTAACGGTTTTGAGGTCAAGGTAACGTTTTAGGTTTAAAAAGGAGGTAAGGTATATTTGGCAAGTCGGCTTCACGCATGAAGTTACAATCATCTATAAAAAACGGCAAAAAAATCACGTTTGTTTTATGGAAATCCCTCATAAATATTTCTTTTATTTTAATTTATTATTAATTTTTAAAGTGAATTTGTAACTATATATTCTGTGAATATTTCAAGCGTCTACCAGTTGTCGTTAAGATTGAAAAAAAAATTGCAAAAAAAAAATCACATATGTATGTTGTATGGGAGCCCTTAAATATTTATTTTATTCTATTTTTAGTATTTGTTGTTGAAACTGTCTCACTATTTCGGTTCATAAGATACAGCCTGATGACAGATGGATAGACAGACAAACAGACGGACGGAGAGCGGGGTCTTAATGATAGGGTCCCATTTTACCCTTTTGGTATGGAACCCTAAAAACTAACGCAATTTAAAGTGAGTTTCTTTATTACAGATACTGCGAAAGCGTTTAATGTGGTGTGGAGTAAACGAGGGGCTATGGTGTTGATACACGAGAATTTCCAGTACCGCCAGGACTACCGCCACGGCGACAGGATCACGTGGAGGTGTGTGAGGAGACACAAGGGGTGTAAAGCAACATTAGTGACCATAGAGTCTACAATAGTTCAAATGACCAAATTTCATAGCCACGATCCAGAAGAACCGAAGGAATTTTATCAATGATGGAACTTATATAATTCATGGAATTAATATAAGTTAACAAATGCGTAGGTGATCGTCGCTGTCACGTTTCGGTTTGGCGAAGAGATTCCAATATCGCTAGGACTAGAGGTACAGGATCATGCGAAGATGTGTACACAAGGATGTAAAGCAAGTTTAGTGACCATTGAGTCTACAATAGTTCACATGACCAAATTTCATATTCACGATCCAGAAAATCCGAAGGAGTTTTATCAATGATCTAGTGTTCATAAAATTAATATAAGTTAGAACAATAGCGTCGGTGATTGTCGCTTTGGAGAAGATTTTCAAATACCGCTAGGACTACCGTTAGGACAAACTCAGGTGGAGTTGTGTGAGGAGACACAAGAGGTAAAAAGCAATATTAGTGACCATAGAGTCTACAATGGTTCAAATGACCAAATTTCATAGCCACGATCCAGAAGAACGACTATCAATGATGATAGTACGTTCATGGAACTAATAAAAGTTAGCACAGTGTAAGACATTGGCCAATGCTAGGCCATGATTGATTTACGACATGTGATACATTTGATTGTGGCAAATCCTTAAAAAGTTGAGATGATACCATGCAATCACACATCGTATTTACTGTGCATGCAGTGCACCTGGGTACAGGGTTTGGAAATCGATTAATTTGGTGATTTTCTGTATAATCGTGATTTTTGCATAAAATAAGATTCTAAGATACTAACCACATAGGTACTCATTAAATATGTCTTATAGCGCCATCTCACAAAAAATTCCAAATTCATTCAAAAATACAAATATCACGAAAGATTACGAGACGGCGCTTTATAAAACTAACATTAGAACAGTCAGTTGAGAAAACTAATGTGTATCATTGCGTTTTCTGAAGAAATGCCATACAATATAATTTAACTCAAAAAACCATTATTTAAATGTATAGGTCGAATCGTCAGAGCCCTCGAGATATGCGAAATGAATTTATTTACAAATATTAATTATTTAAATATATTAAATGAAATGAACAAATAAATGTTTTTTTATAAACTTAAAGAGTTAAAATTATTTTAATCAATAACTCAATCACCAAACTACTATCATTCTACACATTGTTTACTAAACTTAGCTAATGTACTTCAACACCATATTTTTTTGGAGTTTATTAAGGAGCTGGGTACAGGAGACTCGCATGTTTTGTAAGTAATTGAGGAGGAGGGTACAGGAGGCCTGCCTATTTTACGCCTTGATACCTTTTATATAAAAGAAAGACTAGAGGTGTCCTCGGACACGCGGGAGAAACGAAGTCCTTTTGCTATAATTAGTCCATTAAAAAGTTACATTTGCGATTACAAAAGTCTGACTCAAAAGTCAGATACAAAAATAAAATTGCATGCCAAAGTATTCAATTTTATTTTTGGGTGTCAAGTCAAGGTATGATCCTTAGCAACTGGCTCGTATCGGTCCGGCTCGGTCGGCTTTTAACAATGCGGTAAAGGAAATTGAAATAGGCGTAAAAGGCGACCGATTGGCTATCGAGTCACTACCATCGTGGCTAGGTGGTAGAGTTCTGCATTGTCTCGCCCGGGTCTGGTACCACCGCCTTACCTATTCCTGCCGCAATAGCGTCAGTGCTTGTCGCTGTCGTGTTCCGGTTTGGAGGGTAAGGTAGCCGGTAAACTTATGCATTTGGCATTAGACTTCGCCACAAGATAGCAACGCACCATTAACATCTTTGGTGTCTATAGGCGATGGTTGACTCTTTCCATCAAGAGACCCATCTGTTTGTTTGTTATCTTATGATGTAAAAAAAAATATTGACAACAATTTGTTATCCATTGAAATGTTACATTTCGCGGAACACTCAATTTTTTAGGGCATGAAGGGTTTAGTATAAAGTTAAATCCTTGTTTGTGGTACAAATTTTGATCCAATGAACGCTTCTTGATTGGACGGCCCGGCACTGGCCCGACACCGACATACTTGACGCGACGACTCGACACGGCACCGGCAGCTACACTTTTCATTAGACCGACACCGACACGCTTCGACCCGACACGGCTTTATGTAATTCCAAACGTGGACAAGAGCAATGCGCGATGCCAGTGTAAAATAATAGATTGTATTTTTGTTGTATTTACTATATTTAATACGTGTTTTGAGACTATTTTGGGTATATTCTATGCCGACAAAAATCAGTTTCAAGATAGCAAGAATGAGGAAGATGAAAAAAAAATTCAAAAATCGGCCGACCGGTTCCAACTATTTTGTTGCTTGTTCTTAGAGTGTATTTGAGTAGCCTTCTGATGAGCAACAAATTTCAAAGACTCTTCATTATCAGGGAAAACAAGTTTCAAGATAAGGAGGAAGTTTCAAGAGGAAGTTTCAAGTTTCAAGATGAGGAAGATGAAAAAAAAAATCAAAAATCGGCTGACCGGTTTCAACTATTTTGTTGCTAGTTGTTTGAGTGTATTTGAGTAGCCTCCTGATGAGCAACAAATTTCAAAGACTCTTTATTACCAGGAAAACCCACTTTCAAGATAGCAAGAATGAGGAAGATGAAAAAAAAATTCAAAAATCACCCAACCGGTTTTAACTATTTTGTTGCTGGTTCTTAGAGTGTATTTGAGTAGCCTCCTGATGAGCAACAAATTTAATACACTTTCTATGCCGACAAAAATCAGTTTCAAGATAGCAAGAATGAGGAAGATGAAAAAAAATTCAAAAATCGGCTGACCGGTTTCAACTATTTTGTTGCTAGTTGTTTGAGTGTATTTGAGTAGCCTCCTGATGAGCAACAAAATTCAAAGACTCTTTAATGCCAGAAAAAACCAGTTTCAAGATAGCAAGAACAGAAAAATTAAAAAAAAACAATTATTAAAAAATTTTTTGCGATATCTAAGATATAGCAAAAAAATAGTAACTAAATCTTCTATAAAGATGAACGGAAAAGAATATAATTCATTAAGTTACCTTGCTACCTTGATATCACGATAGTATAATTCGCGATTTCTAGGGATTGGCACGAGCAACAAAATCGTCGTTTTGGCAACTAATTAGCAACTATTTAGCTACAAATTGATGTTTTTTTTTTTTGCAATTTTGCTGATTTCACCATGCTAGCCCGATAGGGCTACTTTATTATTCGTGTGGTGTTAGCCACATTACAATGTAAGTAATTGTGTTACTATAATACCAAAGCTTTCTGGGATCTTCTTTTTTTGTGTTATGGTAATGGTACAAGCGGGGACCGTCGATCAAAAATAAGAACAAAAATGGACTTTCAGACCTTCAGTGACTTTAATCTATTTCTTGCACTGCTTTTCTCTTTTTTCTTTTATCGACATCGTAGAGGGGAAAAGAAATCAACAGCTTTACGTCACCACCAAACTCAGGGCTACCACTGACTTTTTTAGATAAGAAAAAACATTACATTTGTATGATTTTTGGAGTGTTTATTTAAATAGCTCGCTGGTTATGTCCTTCGAATAAGTAAACTGTATAAATATATAAGAGAATATGTCAGTTCTCAAGACAAATCGGGGATAATTGATTTCCACCAACCTTGGCTGACACCGCCAAGCTCGACAGTCGACAGCTTCTCCTGGTCGCACGGCGCTCCGAAGATCTTGCTGGTTGTCTGCGAGTTGGCTTCGCGATTTAGCACGGCTGTTAAGACGCGAGGAATTACGTGAAACATTCACGGATATTTTTTAATGATTCGCACCGAATTCACACAGCGATCGTAGGCAGAATGGCATCTCCCGTCTCGCATTAACGGATGACAGATTATGGGTGGCAAATATTTTCAATTATCTACCAACAATAGTGATGAGAACCGAACAACATTAACGATGCAGTTAGCTCAAATTGCACGCAGAATATATTAGCGCTGTAATGTTGCCCGCCACGACGATTGAGATGTTTATGACTCTTCACAACACAATTGGTGTAGCTCGGCTTCGATTCCTGAATTTGAGCGTTTATGTGATGAACACAGATGTTTGTATTTCTGAGTTCGGTTGGTCCTTAAATATTTTACAGTATTTATGTACGTATTTCTGTATATTAGTATCATTGACTAACATTCATATCACAAGCAAGTAATTTTGTCACTTTAGGTGTTCAATTCGAGTAATTTATCAGGATAAATTACATGTAATATAATAAATATTATTATTATTGTTACAGTTGAACGTATCACTAACTTTTTTAATTTAAGTTGTAAAATAAACAAATATTATCTATGTGTAATTTTTAAAATGAAAAATACTTCATATTACATATCGTGTACACTGTACGGTATAGCAAAAAATATTCATCTACTTTGTTTATTTTAATCATCAAAACTTAATTTCAGTTGGCGATTATGCCAATTTTATTTCGGAAAATGGCCGAATAGTTTTAATGATCGGATCTAACAGATTCCTTAAGCACTACAGGAGTGTTGGTGGCATGCGCACCAGGTGGCGCTGTTGGAGAACATTCGACAGGTGTAACGCGACAGCTATCACAGAAACAAATATTATTGTTAAACTTAATAATTGTCATAATCATTAGAGTAATAACAGTAATAATTATTAAAGTGTAAACTTAAAATCGCGAATCACGAAGCGAGGCACGAGGCGAATAGCGAGCGCACTGTTCACATATGCGTGTTCGATATTCGCCTCGCCACCTCCTCGCGATTCGCACGAATGTGTAAATGTGGCATAACACACGTCATGCAAAGCGTTACATATGTCCATTTACTGCACCGGTCAACTTGAAACTAACAGTATTATTGGCTGAGCGAATTTTCACAAAATACCAAACAAAAATTGGCGACAGGAATATTCGCTAAATTTCAGCGCAATTAAAGGTATTTTAGCGAAATACAAGATTTTCAAAATACTTCAATATTTTTATTTTATAAATATAATCATTTAATTATTTTTCTGATAATTTCATTGCCATACTTAGGTATATGCTCGTTTCGGGTCGGGCAGTGTATGGGCGCGTTCCCTATCTGGTAGTAACTGTAAAATTGTCGACCCATCAAAAATGCATGTTTAAAGGCTTATATGAATAAATTTTTTATTTTTATATAAATATAGCTTTCTATACTTTTCCATATAAACATCTCCTATGCCAAATCTCAGACTTGTACATGAGCACATTTTCTTTTAAAGTAATCAAAAATTTTCGCTTTACTCATTACAAGTATAAAGATCAATAATCGCAATGACCTCATACGTGAATATTGAATCCATTGGTCTAAACTTTCCATTCAAAAATAGTCATCAATAAAGAAGAAAGCAACACTGAAACAAATCAATAATCGTAATGACCTCATACCTGAATATTGAATCCATTGGTCTAAACTTTCCATTAAAAAATAGCCATCAAGAATTAAATGTTAAGATGTAAAATCAACACTGAAACAAAGTCAGTTTTTTATAATATAAAATTTCAAGGAAGCAGATGGCTCTCCTGAAGCAAGGAGACATCGCTTATAGAGAACAAAAAGATGGTGATAGTGCGTTGCGAGTGGACGCTTGTAATAATAATCCATGTGGCGGATGTACTGTTAATTTTACCGGCATCCTTATTCTTCAAGTCGGTAAATAATAATAATAATGACCGCCCCGTTGGTCGAGTGACGGGGCTCGGGTTCGATCCCCGACGGGGATAAGCATTTGTGTGATTGCTAATCACTTGTTTGTATTTCCGGGTTTTGGTGTTTATTAAGTATATTCTATTATTTATATATGTATTTCTATGTATTAGTATCGTTATGTTATGGGTACACAAGCAAATAATTTGATTACTTTGGGGTTAGATCAGTAAGTGTAATTTGTCCCGTGAATATTTAATTTAATTTATCTATATACATATAATAAAATCGTAGAAAAGTCAAAACTGTACATTGATTATTTTTTTAAAAGAATACTTGGGGCGAGATCTACAATCGATATCGAAGCCAAAAATATAGTTTTTAGAATTTTTGTCTGTTTGTCTGTATGTGCGTCCGGGGTAAACTCAAAAAGTACTGCATGGATTTACTTCAAATTTTGCATGAATATTACTAACAGGTCGGGTCAACATAATACCTACATATTATCACGCTATCACCTACGGAGGAGGAGCAGTGCGGAGTAAACGAAGTCCGCGCGGACGAAGTCGCTGGCAACAGCTAGTTTAATAATACTATATAAGCTAGCTAGTTTAATATAATATAAAACAGCTAGTTTAATAGTACTGACACTATTGCAACAGGAATAGGTAAGGCGCTGGTAGCAAACCCGATCGAGACGTTGCAGAACTCTACCACCCAGTAATCACGGTGGTATTTTACAATCGTTCCTCTTTCTACAGAAAGTCCGATTGTCTAGTTATCGAAAGTGTAGCAGTATGAAGTATGAAGACTCTTATCGCAAAACTATCGCTAGCTGTTACCAAAGACCACATGAATAACATACCAAAGACACGGTGTTAGGCGAGAAACATGTAACCGCTCATAGGAACAAATGCTTCTATTACAATCAAAAATATTTGTAGATATTTGACACTGCGTAAAAAATAGAAATATGCCATTATGTGATTTTTGATTGTGCCGAATAAGAGGATGAGGTTTAAAAAATACCCCTGGAATGATTTTAATTTTCGGTAAGTATTTCTGAATGTAAAACGAAGCTACACTGACAACCTAAAAACACATTGTAATGACCTATTCAGTTTAATCCGTAGCTGCTACCTTACATATTTTTGTTAAAAATATTTTCAAACAATGAAAATAACAAATAATAAATCCTACATATGTGTCAGTTTATCTTGTTTTATATGTTTTACTAGCGACCTGCCCGCGGTTTCACCCGCGTAACTTTTGTTCTCGTGGGAATATCGAAAAGGTTTGTATACTAAAACCTTCCCCAAGAATCAATCTATCTATAAAAAAAATCACATCGAAATCCGTTGAGTAGTTTTAAAGATTTAAGCATACATAGGGACATAGAGACAGACAGAGAAAGCGACTTTGTTTTATACTATGTAGTGATATCTGATTCTATCGCAGGCTAAATTCTATAGATCTTGTCTCTTTTTTAATGTCGCTGTTTCTTTTCATCTAGTTTCATTTTTTTGTTTTTTAAGTTATTGTTATGTTTTTAGGAGATCAAGTTCGATATGTCTCTGAAGATGACCGAACAGTTCTTATGATTGGTCCTTACAGGTTTCTGAAGCACTACAGCAATATGAACGGTTTAAGAACTAGATGGAGGTGCTTTAAAGCCTCTACCAAATCCTGCAG
Organism: Apodemia mormo; assembly: GCA_036924255.1. Lineage (NCBI taxonomy): Eukaryota > Metazoa > Arthropoda > Insecta > Lepidoptera > Riodinidae > Apodemia > Apodemia mormo. Next base: position 7,330,049 of record JAUPFN010000011.1, read on the forward strand.
GTGTAAAGCAACAGCATTTACTGTGAATAATGTTGTAGTGAAGATCAACAATACCCACAATCATGATTAATTAAGTAAATTATTTTGACTTTTCCTTTGTTGATCGGGGGCAGGGGAATAGATAATTGTCTTACTGTTGGGCATTTTATTTAAATTGTTTATACGATTGTTGAAAATGTTATTTCTAATATCATAAGTTTTAATTCAGTCCAAAATAATGTAAAATGTGATTTTTATAAAATAAATGAATCGTCTATTTTAATAAATTATTGATTTTATTACTTCACAAAAAATGTGAAAAAATATATTGCAGACCCGACAGGAAAGTTTATTAAAATTATTATCGGAGTACAATTTAAGAGGAAGTAAGGCAAGTCTACGTTTTTTTTTTTATGTCATAAGATAGCAAACAAGCAGATGGGTCTCCTGATGGAAAGAGTCAACCATCGCCTATAGACACCAAAGGTGTTAATGGTGCGTTGCTATCTTGTGGCGAGGTATAATGCCACATGCATAAGTTTACCGGCTACCTTACCCTCCAAACCGGAACTCGTCAGCGACAAGCACTGACGCTATTGCGGCAAGAATAGGTAAGGCGGTGGTACCAGACCCGGGCGAGACAATGCAGAACTCTACCACCTAGTAGCCACGATGGTAGTGACTCGATAGCCAATCGGTCGCCTTTTACGACCTGCCTGGCAGAACGGCAGTTGGTCTATTCTACAAAGGAGGCCGGGACCAACACGTCTAGGCAAGTCTAGGCAAGCTACGATTAAAATAGAAAGAAAAGTAGTTATTTAGCAAATATTTATTATTTACGTGTACCCTTGAGACTCCACTGATCTTGTCAACCCTGTGACTTATCAGCCCTCGTCCACCACACTTTATACCCAAGGGCGGAACCTTGGGGGGAGAGGAGGGTTGGTCATGACCCCATGCCCCCCTAGGCAGCGGTCTAGGTATGAATTTATTGCAAACAAATAAGGATTAGAGAGTCTGCCTAAAATATGTGACCTTAACCTGAAGACTGGATCCGCCCTTGTTCACACCACGACAGTTAATAGTGCATATAAAAAACAATTATGCACTCAACGCACGTTTCTCTTTGCAACCGAAGCATACTTCTACATATTCGGGTGCAAGGTCAAACGAACTACCTGACTACTACTAAGGCACTACCTGAGTACAGAACCCGATCATTTTACCATGGTACGTCAGTTTATTTATTCGATATCTACATTTATCCATATTTGTATTGTATATCACTTTTGTTACTATTTCATCCGTAATTCCTTCTTTATGTCATGACCAACGGGGCTTCCCCTAATTTTTACACCGATACTTTTAGACATCACAGACGTTTGTATGGCATTCCAGGGAGGATTTAGGGTCCCAAGCGTTGGTTTACTGGTTTCACCCATCCTCCCTACCATCTATATCTTAACACAACATCTATCACGGGCGAATCGTTACAGCATTCTACCACCTCATTGTAATTGGTCGTCCGAATATCAGTCTGGGCCCTTTATGAAGGATAGATCGTCCGCCATCCCATCAGTCAGGGGTATGACTGACTAAGGTGATATATTTCTCCGAAGACACCGTGTTCCAGGTTGAAGGGTAAGACCACAGACCACATGAATACTAATAGGATACGCCATTGGGAAAGAAACGTGTCGCCGCGCATATTATGTGTAAACGTTAAAAAAGGTTATATTATATTGCAAAAAATTAGAAATAGGCCATGTTGTACTGTTTTATCGTACCGAATGAGATGACAAGGTTTAAAAATTACACTTGGAATGATTTTATTTCATCGGTAAGTAATATATAATTCTGTATTTCTGTACGTAATCGGAAGCTACACTGACAAATTAAGAAATTGTCTTGAAAGGCGTATCCATTTAATCCGTGGGTAAGACCAATGTAGCCATAACAAGCAAAGGGTCCCACCGTGTTTCCAAAGTGAAATCTGCACTGGCGTGTTTTTTAATAATGGTGTCTTCACCATTTTCCTATTAAACTATATATAACATAATTCTTATCAGTAGCTTTCATATGCCGTTGGATTTACTTAAATATGTCATAGTAACAAGGAAAAGACATTTATTGGCATCACATATTTGTTTGCCACTGTCGGAAATCGAACCTGAACCTCATCGATTCCGTAGTCCGTATTGATAACAACTCGACCAACGGGGCAGTAAAATTAAGGTAAACCAATTTTATCCTGGCATTTCAACCCGTCACACGGCTGGCAACCCGACATTACCATCTTTGGTGTCTATACTCTATAGGGGATGGTTATCTCCATCAGGATAGCAACCTCAGGTAGGTTGTTTGCTATCCTTGCATATAAAAAATATGTTTAAAAAAAATTAAACCGATTAAAAGTTATGCGTGGTCATTAAAATCAGTGAGTGAACAATCGTCCCTTGTTTACGTACTTTCACGGTTGAAAATTAAAAAAAACATTATTAGAATAGGCATACCCAAGGAAGTTACATTCTACTCGGAATGTTCACACGCGCTTCAAAATCGTTCCGAAGAGTACCACGACATGGGTGGAGTGTGTCTCTTTCTACTAAATAAAGCGCCAATCGCCATATATAAGTGCGGCCATGCGTAGTTTGCAAATTACTTCTAAGTAATTCTACTAATTTGAGAAACTTTTGCATTGCACAAGTAATTACGTATAATTAAAATAAGCACATTTTAGAACTCACTGTGTTAATTACAATACATTTTATGCTAATGTATTTATCGACGTGTATGAATAAAAGGGCTTTAACGATTACCGAATATATAAAAATCTACCATCAGATTGTTTTATTTACACTGGCAATTGCAAGAAAGGAACAACATCCTTTCTTGTCGTTGTCTTGCTCAGAACGTTTTTCCCCTCTGTTAAGTAAGAAACAAATGTCAACTTTATTAGTAATGAAATGAAGTACATTTTTATTTTTCAAATATTGCTTCGTAATAATTCCAGTTATCGTATATAAGTTCCTTGGGCATATTCTTCCTATTCTAATAAAAAAAGAATTATCAAAATCGGACTACTCTGTAAAAAGTTATGCGTGGTCTAACAGAAAAAAATATACGCGTCGAATTGAGAACCTCCTCCGTTTTTGCGTCGGTTGAAATAACTAATCTTCTAATTTCTATGAGGAACACAGATAATTCCTGCCGCAATAGCGTCAGTGCTTGTCACTGTTGTGTTCCAGTGTGGAGGGTAAGATAACCGGTAAACTTATGCATCTGGCATTAGACCTCGCCACAAGATAGCAACGCACCATTAATACCTTTGGTGTCTATAGGCGATGGTTGACTCATTCCATCACGAGACCCATCTGCTTGTTACTTATGATAGGGAAAAAGGTATGATGTTAATATTTGATCTTATTTCTTCGAATTCTGTGTCTAATGTAATTGTATACATTTCAGCTAAAATTGTTCACGGTGGTGGTTATCCAAAACTTTTATACGGTGGGTTCCTCTATCGTCCTCACAACGCGTACAGAAAGCGACGGCTGCAGCTGTGGTATTGCAAGTACAGAAACACGAGGCAGTGTAAAGCTATCGTAAGAACTATGGATGGGGCTGTCGTAAACACTAATGATATAATGGAACACAATTGTATATTTTTTAAAAGATACTAGCTGAATCAATAACCGTTTTTCTGGCATATATAAGTGCTTCCAAACTAGGTGATCATATTTCAACACAGCATTTAGTACGTCTAACCAAAGACATCCCGAAAAAGGACGTCATTCAGGGGACTAAATCTTTTGTATTTTTACGAACAAAAATATATTTTTTATAACGATTTACGTCTTTTTGCATAAAATAATCCACTTTGTAGTTATTTACCACTAAACACTCACTCTTGCTCTTAAACCACAGAATACTTAGAGACTAACAGAAGTCAATGTTTCATACAATTAATATTCGAGCATAGCACACATAGACACCTCTCACGGACGCGATATCTCGGACTGGTGCGGAACAAACTGTCCCGAACCATTCCGAGATATTGCGTCCGTGAGAGGTGTCTACGTGTGCGTTGCTCGAATATCACATGTATGTAGATTGACGATTGTTAGTCTCCAGTATACTGTGCTTAAACTCTTAAAAGTAGATTATTATATGCAAAATGACGTAAATCGTTAGGAGATAAAAATCTTTTGTTTGTAAAAATCAAAAAAGTTTAGTCCCTTAAATCACATTCTTTTTTGGTTAGATATCTTTGGTTAGACCTACTAAACGCTGTGTTAAAATATGTTCACCTATTTTGGAAGGACCTTGTATATTAATTACTCGCTGTGACCCGACTTCGTCCACGTGGATTTTTTTTAAATAAAAGTACACTAATGTACTACACTAGTGTACATGATTCACGTAACAAAATTTCAATCGAGTCGAAGCGTTAAGGGCTATTACACGCGTAAATACGTTATCTTACACATTATGTCGTGACATAGCACGACGCGATGTCGTATGGTATTTATGTGTGTAAGCGCCTTCCCTTCGATTCAACCCCCAGGGTATTCTCAAACCTTGTTATACTATATCATAATATAGTAAACAAGCATAGAGCTCTCCTGATGAAAAGAGAAACCACTGCCTATAGACACCAAGCATCATCAAAATTTAATATTGGACACCCTCCTTCAGTATGTACATACTTTTACCCACAGACCACGGGAATATACGTAGACACGCCATTAGGAAGGAAACGTGTCGCCACACCTGTGAGCAAACGCTCCTATCACTGCCAAAAATGTCATACATTTGTAGATATATTTTATCGTGAAAAAACATAAAAAGTGTTGTACTGTTTTATCGTACCGAATGAGACGGCAAGGTTTAAAAATTACCCTATTTTTTTTTCATCGGTAAGTAGTGTAACTCTGTATTTTTGTGTTTAGATGCAAGCTAAACTGACGAACTAAGAAATGTTCTTTAAAGGCGTATCCATTTAATCCGTGCTTTTACCAGTCAACATTATTAACATAGCTGGGCACCGGTGATCAAATGGTTAACTTCGTTTATCAGTAATCACTAGTTAAAAGTAGAATGGTTAAATGTCAGAGTTAGCTTTAACAGTTAATCGTTAACTCATGATAGAAATTATAAAAATTGCTTATTGCATATTGTTATGTCATAGGCAACGTTAAAAAACTAAGGCAGTACAGCTCTGTATTAGCACGTCGCTTACGTCTACGCGTGATGAATAGAATAGAATAGAATATATTTTATTCAAAGTAAGTATAACTTATACATTTTTTTGAACGTCAATTAAAATAAACTGGAATAACACTTCCTGGATGACCGTTGATTAGCCTGAATTTTTTAGTCAGTAACATGGAACATTTCATCAATAGCATGCGAAATATCACTATGATGATATTTAATTGATTTTATTATTATATGATATTAAATATCATAAATTAATTTTTTTGGAATGATGTCACAGATCAGACAAATCACTTGTTTAAGTACATGAAGTTTTTTATATCATGATAATGATTTTTGTCGTCAAGTCATAGGTTAGTCATTTGAGCACGGCGTTCGAACTGTGGCGTGTTGTGAACTTTGTGATTTGTTGTGTTTTATTGTAATTATATATGAAAAGTATAGGTATAGATATTTAGTGTGAGTTGGTTCGTGTAGTTAATGTAAATATTAGATTAGTGTAAATAAGACAAAAATAAATACAATCAGTGGACTTTTATGAGATCATTACGAAAAAATCCTTGGAAAGACTTGGCTTGGAAAGACCTATATTGTGTAAAAAAGAGTATTGATACAAAACTTTCAGTACAAACCTAAAAAAACATATTATCGTAACTACATTTTTGAAGATATATATATCAATTTTTTACATTATCACTCCCAAGCCTGTTAAAGAAAGTTCGTTGCTTGAAAATAAATGCAGTGTACATTTCTAAAAACGTAACACTAGAATCCTTTATCCATCACAAATTGAAATTCATATTTGAGCGGCAGTGATTATTATAATCATACCTACTTTATTTTTAACTAGCTGTTGCACAGCGACTTCGTCCGCGCGGACTTCGTTTACTCCGCACAGCACATCCCTCGTAGGCGATAGCGTGATAATATGTAGCCTATATGTTGACCCGACCTATTAGTAATATTCATGCGAAATTTGAAGTAAATCCATGCAGTACTTTTTGAGTTTACCCCGGACATACATACAGACAAACAGATAAACAGACAAAAATTCTAAAAACCATATTTTTTGGTTCGATATCGATTGTAGATCACGCCCCAAGTATTCTTTTAAAAAAAATTCAATGTACAGTTTTGACTTTCCTACGATTTTATTATATGTACTAGCTGTTGCCCACGACTTCGTCCGCGCGGACTTCGTTTACACCGCACAGCTCCTCCCCCGTAGGTGATAGCGTGAAAATATGTAGCCTATATGTTGACCCGATCTATAAGTAATATTCATGCAAAATTTGAAGTAAATCCATGCAGTACTTTTTGAGTTTACCCCGGACATACATACAGACAAACAGTCATACAGACAAACAGATAAAAATTCTAAAAACTATATTTTTGGCTTCGATATCGATTGTAGCTCACGCCCCAAGTATTCTTTTAAAAAATATTCAATGTACAGTTTTGACTTTCCTACGATTTTTTTATATGTATAGATAGATAGCATACGGAACGTGTGAGCTGAGGTAATTTTATGACTGAAAAGTGAAAAATCTTTGCCAGTTATATTTTGCACGTGAAATCATTGCGATTTAATTTTAAAATTTCATTTAATGACAATGACAAATAATTTCCATGCCTACAAGTCAGAATGTGTTTTTGGCAACGCAGTGCGGTGCGCGTTGTTCTTTTGGCACGTAGTATAGGCACTTAAATAACAATTAACAGACTTACGAAAAGTTAATGGAAGTGGATGGGTCTGCTAATGATTTTTAACGTTAACTTAAAAGTTAACTGAAACGTTAACTTCATTAACTAACGATTAGCGGATTAACGGTGTTGAGCCCAGCTTTGGTTATAACCTATCTATGTACTGAATTTCATCGAATTCCTTAAGGTATTTTTTCACGTTTGATTTATAAAAATCCAAATACACAATAATGCGTCACTTTTATTTCCCCCGTGTTGGACCAAGCTCCTTTGAAGAATGGACTAACTGTTGTTCTGCCAGGCAGGTCGCAAAAGGCGACCGTTTGGCTATACGTGTCAGTACAATGGTGACTACTAGGTGGTAGAGTTACCTATTCGTGCCGCAATAGCGTCAATGCCTATCATTGTCGTGTTCCAGTTTGGATTTTTAGGTAGCCTGTAGATTTATGCATATGGCACTGCCATCCCGCCACACGGATAGCAACGCACTATTAATATCTTTGTCGTCTACAGGTGATGGTTTCTCTTTCCATCTGGAGAACCATCTGCTTGTTTGATATCTAATAATAAAAAATAAGGTGGCGATATTATTAAAAATTGAAATTTTGTAAATTATTGAAAAAAATACAAGAAATAAAGAAAGAAACATTTATTCAGCGGATCAGCTCAGCTAAATTTAAAAAATAGTTTTTTTACATTTATGCTAGTTTTGAAAAATAATTTCAAGAATCCCCTTATTTATTATTGTCATACATAGCAATTACGGCATACTAATGCATAATGGTCTGGACAGACCCACTTGCCACAAGCTGCACACCATTTTCTGGCGGAGCGATCCAGTGATCTTGGACATACGTAACATCTTCCCTTAGATCCCTTTTTCCGTGTATATATATATACTTGATATTTTTTCTTTTTTAAATCTGAAAAAGGGCAAAACATAATTTCTCTTATAATATTTTTCTATTGTTTTTTTTAAATATTTTTTATATTATAAGATAGCAAACAAGCAGATGGGTCTCCTGATGGTAAGAGTCAACCATCGCCTATTGACACCAAAGATGTTAATGGTGCGTTGCTATCTTGTGGCGAGGTCTAATGCCACATGCATAAGTTTACCGGCTACCTTACCCTCCCAAACCGGAACACGACAGTGACAAGCACTGACGCTATTGCGGCAGTAATAGGTACGACGGTGGTACCAGACCCGGGCGAGACAATGCAGAACTCTACCACCTAGTAGTCACGATGGTAGCGACTTGCATAGCCAATCGGTCTATTCTTCAAAGGAGCCCGGAACCAACACGGGGAAAATATATTGTAATATGACAGTTCGTACCACTAAGATGATTTGAAACTCATGTAATATATTTGATAGCATAAAATAGCAAATAATGTATTCTACTCCCTTTGTTGTTGGCACTTGGTTCCATTTCAATTCAATATTTTTTATAAAATACACTTGTCCTGTATCACAATTAAGTGTAATAGTTGGTAGAGTTCTGCATTGTCTCGCCCGGGTCTGGTACCGCCGCCTTACCTATTCCTGTCGTAATAGCGTCAGTGCTAGTCACTGACTTGTTCCGGTTTGGAGGGTAAGGTAGCCGGTAAACTTATGCATGTGGCATTAGACCTCGCCCCAAGATAGCAACGCACCATTAACATCTTTGGTGTCTATAGGCGATGGTTGACGAGGCGATGGCGATATAAATGGTCTGTCATTTGAATGCAGCCTATGTTTAGATATAAAAAAACGTGTTTCAATTTACGTCCCACTTGGTTCGTCAGACCACTGCCTGATCCGGAGTAAAGTGCCGGTTTCGCGCCTATCACGGCCTCCTTTAGCAGGCTGTCGTCGCGTTTGGCACTATAGGTCAGCAGATTGGGACGGGATGCGGTCTTTTTTTGCGTCCTACCCATGGGGGCGGTTGTGCTTCCCGCTGGATGATCCGAGTGTAGTCGCTGACTCTATTGCCGATGCGATGCTGCAAGGCATCGAACTTTTCATTCCATTTTCTGCGGTACCAATTGGTGGTAAGTCTCAGCCTTGGTTTGGTCGCTCTTGTAAAACGGCTTCACGCCGAAAGCAGGAGTGCTACCGGCCTTCTTGTGATGAAAAAACCAGCATATTACGTAAAGAGTACAATTCCGCCTCGAGGTACTTCAAAGGAGCTATCTCCAAGGCAAAATCTGAACACATAGGCAGAATTGGCGAGAAATTAGTTCGCCTTCCTTCAGGGACCCGTGCGTTCTGGTCTCTCGCCAAGGCTGTCTTAGGGAATTTCTCACAGCCCTCTCTTCCATCTTTGCACGGAGACGATGACTCTTTGGTCCATACCGCAAAGGAGAAGGCCGATCTCCTGGGCTCCTTCTTTGCGGCCAACTCGACTCTGGATGACCAAGGGAACGCACCGCCTACCATCCCGCAGTGTGATAGTTCCATGCCAGAACTACAATTTTGGCAGTCATCTGTGCGTAAAGCACTACTTTCCTTGGACATCCTCAAGTCGAGTGGGCCGGATAGCATCCCTCCAATCGTGCTAAAAGTGTGTGCTCCAGAGTTGGCGCCAGTATTAACACGCCTATTCCGGCTCTCCCACTCACTCGGCGTGGTACTGAATTCATGGAAGACAGCTTTGGTTCATCCCATCCCTAAAAAGGAGATCGCTCTAATCCGCCTAACTATCGGCCCATTGCCATAACCTCCTTGTTCTCCAAAATTATGGAGACGATCATCAACTCACAGCTCCTCAAGTATTTAGAAGAGCACCAGCTGATTAGAGACCTTCAGTACGGTTTCCGTCGCGGCCGATCAGCTGGTGACCTTCTAGTATACCTAACTCATCGGTGGGCGGAAGCAGTTGAGTCCAAGGGGGAGGCGTTGGCAGTTAGTTTGGACATAGCGAAGGCCTTTGATCGGGTATGGCACAAAGCGCTTCTCGCGAAGCTGCCTTCCTATGGGCTTCCCGAGAAATTATGCAAGTGGATCACCAGTTTTTTGGCTGACCGGAGCATCAAGGTCGTAGTTGACGGTGCGTGCTCCGACCTTAAATCTGTCAATGCTGGTGTTCCCCAAGGCTGCGTGCTATCACCGACTCTGTTTCTTCTGCATATCAATGACATGATGCGAATTCGCAACATACATTGCTATGCGGATGACAGTACTGGTGATGCTACATACTCCGGCCGAAGCGGTATTTCTAGGGAACACGTCGAAGAGTGCCAAAACAAGCTTGTAGGTATCTGAAGTCGAGAATCGACTTACCGATGTCTCTGAATGGGGTCGTCAAAACCTGGTCACTTTTAACCCCAAGAAGACACAGCTTTGCGTGTTCACCGCAAAAAAGACACCCTTTGTCGTATCACCTCGATTTGGGGATACTCTCCTGACAGCCTCAGCTAGTGTCGGAATCCTGGGAGTCGACATATCAAATTACGTTCAGTTTCGCGGTCATTTGGAAGGCAAGGCTAAATTAGCCTCTAAAAAGCTCGGTGTGCTCAGCAGAGCGAGACAGTACTTTTTGCCGGCCCATCGCCTTCAACTTTATAAGGCACAGATTCGGCCCCACATGGAGTACTGTTCTCATCTCTGGGCCGGAGCTCCCCAATACCAGCTTCTTCCTCTTGATCGCATACAGCGTAGAGCGGTTCGAATCGTTGACGACCAGGCTATTTCGGAACAGCTCGACTCTTTGGCATTATGCAGAGATGTAGGTTCACTCTGCGTCTTCTATCGTCTTTATCATGGGGAGTGTTCCGACGAGTTGTTTGGAATAATTCCTGCCGCCGAATTCCACCATCGGACATCGCGTCAAAATTTAAAGTTCCATCCTCACCATCTCGATGTCTGGAAATCCACAACTGGCACTGGTGGAAATCCACCTCGCACTACTCTGTTGTGGAATCAATTACCGGCAGGGGTATTTCCGAACGGATACGACATAGAGACCTTCAAGAAAAGAGCTTACTCATTCTTAAAAGGCCGGCAACGCAACTGCAAGACCTCTGGTATTGCAGATGTCCATGGGCGGCGGTGAACACTTACCATCAGGTGCACCTCTTGCTCGTTTGCCCCCTCTTCTATAAAAAAAATAATTGAAATATATTCATGCCAAAAAGTAGCCTACTTTAATTTCCTATGAAAAATAAATTAGCATTTGATTGACCTTGGATCTTCAAATATCCAAATTTTAGCCAACTTTAATTTCCTATTTCAGGTCCTTGCAGAATTAAAAAAAAATAACGCCTATGTTTGATCTCGGGCTCCATCGGATCGCATCGGGGCTTTGGCAGTCACCTTGCCAAATTTCATCAAAATCTGTTCAGTGGTTTAGCCGTGAAAGCGTAACAGATGTCTGTTATTTTCGCATTTATAACTAGCTGTTGCCCGCGACTTCGTTCGCGTGGACTTCGTTCGCGCGGACTTCGTTCACTCTGCACAGCTCCTCCCCGTAGGTGATAGCGTGATAATATGTAGCCTATATGTTGACCCGACCTGTTAGTAATATTCATGCAAAATTTGAAGTAAATCCATGCAGTACTTTTTGAGTTTACCTCGGACATACATTGACTTTCCTACGATTTTGTTATATGTATAGATAAGTAGCGATCGCCTGGGGTCGAAATTCGCCCATAGACTAAACAAGAAAATCTATTCTATGAAGTCTAAGAACTGACTTTAGTCATAAAGAAAATAGCTTAATAAATATAATAATTAAAAAAGAATAATCTAGTCGAGCGACGTGTGCTTATTTGTAATGCAATAAAAAGTGTTCCTTTAGTAATTAATAATTAATATAAAAAAAACTGTAGAAATTATAGTTTATTTGAATAAATACTTAAAATGAACGTTTTATTTCCATTAATTTGTTATTAGTGAATTATTTAATTTTATAACAAAGCAATACGAGTTTATGATGGTCAGATTTTTTTATACACAATAAAATTATATTTTTTATTTGTTGTTTTATTTAAATGTCCATAACTAACTTTTGTATAAGGACTTACATTTCTTCCACGTAAATAAAAACGTACTATTAACATTTTTATACATCCTTAAAACAAATAGGTACAGAAGTCAATCTACGTACAAAGGGCGCTCGACCAACGCACACATAGACATCTATCATCTACATCTTTCACTGACGTGATATCTTGGAAATCGGATATAGTGCAAGCGGGAATGCGCGGGGACACGCGTGAGTGAATTTTTTGTGTAGAAAAATTTTAATAGGTATAACAATGACATTAAAATATTTAAAGTTATAATAATAATATATGTTATAATATATATAATAACGTTTATGAAGCCTGGGAGAACTCACAGGATGCACTTGGAGTGTTCTGTGATTTGTCTAAGGCATTTGACTGTGTCGATCATATCATTTTAATGAGGAAGTTACACCATTATGGAGTTCGAAATAAAGCTCTCGATCTTCTGGTTTCTTACTTAAATGAAAGAATTCAGAGGGTTAATATTAATGGAGAAAGGTCCCCTGGTGCTGTTGTAACTATGGGTGTTCCGCAGGGCTCCATACTTGGTCCATTTCTGTTTCTGATATACATAAATGACTTGCCTTACTATGTAGGGGATAAGCATGGAATCGTACTGTTTGCGGATGACACTTCACTTTTATTCAAAGTGAAAAGACGAATTGGTATGACGAAGTAAATAATGCGATTTCAAAAGTTGTACACTGGTTCAGTACGAACAATCTTTTATTAAATGGTAACAAAACTAAGTGCGTTAAATTTTCATCGCCTAATGTAAGGCATGTAGATACCAGCGTACAACTGGATGGAAACAATCTGGATCTGGTGGATTCCACTGTGTTTTTAGGTATTACTCTAGATAAGAAATTACAATGGGGACCGCACATTAATAATTTAGCAAATAGACTTAGTTCAGCTTATGCAGTTAAAAAAATGAGACAGTTAACTAATGTCGACAAAGCAAGAATTGTATACTTTAGTTACTTCCACAGCATTATGTCATATGGAATTCTTCTCTGGGGAAATTCTGCTGAAATAAATACTATATTTGTATTGCAGAAAAGGCTATTAGGGCAATTTACAATCTTAGCCCGAGGGTTTCCCTGAGAGAAAAATTCAAAGAAATCAATATTCTAACTGTTATATTCCAATATATATTTGAGAACTTGATGTACGTTCGTAAAAATATTTGCTTTTTTAAAAAAAATGGTGACGTACACTCACTTAATACAAGGAACAGAAACAATCTTGTTGTGCATGCATCTCGTCTCCACAGAATAAGTAACTCTTTTATGGGGCAATGTATACGCTTTTACAATAAACTTCCCGAAACTATAAGAGATCTACCAGTCAATAAATTTAAAAAATGTGTTAAAACAAAACTGTGTAAAAAAGGATATAAAATCTCAGATTATTTAGAAGACAAAAAAGCCTGGGATTAATTGCTCCTCATGCCGATCTCATGTATATTTTTTGTAATATTGTAATAATGTAAAAAAATCAATGATATGAAAAAAAAAGACAAGCCCTCTGAGTTTCTTCCGCCGGATCTTCTCAGTGTGTGGCCGCGTTTCCGATCTGGTAGTAGTTTTTAAAAAAAATATGTTGACGTGTCAAAATAACTTGTAAAAAGTTTTATTGAATAAAGTATTTCTGATACTTTATTGCACACAACACACAGAAGTTACAATAGAAAATAACAATGTTTTATTGGTTAGTTAATATTTAAAGTTATATACATTTCCGTTCTTCCTTTTAGATTTTCAACAAATTTAACACCTAGATACGAGTACTACTACTAGTTTTTTTGTGCATAAGGCCCCGGTTATACTTTGATTAGTGCGAGTGTGAGTGTTCAATACAGGTGCTTAGTATTAAGCAAAATATATGTGAGGACAGCCGTTGATTAGTGCGAGTGATTAGTAATCAGCGTCTATTCACATTTACTATGTTAATTACAAATCAATCGCACTAATCAACAGCTGACTACACGTATTTTTTGCTTAATACTAAGCACCTGCATTAACACTCGCACTAATCCTTCCTTACCACCATCTTTAAAAAAATACTAGAAAAACACGTTTATTGTATGGGGTCCCTTAATATTTTCATTTTTTTATTTTTAGTATTTGTATTTCCGTCCCCGCTTGGACTATAGAGCATGTTCAGCAATATTTTTATATATGATTGTAGGTGCTGAATATTTATTTATATCAAATTTATGTAGGTTTACTTTGTAAATAACTGTATGGTTGTAAATAATATGTAATAATTTAGCGGCAATGGAAACACATAATTTGTGAAAATTCCAGCTTTCCAGATATCACGGACAGACAGCGGAGGCTTAGTAATAGGGTCCCGTTATGAGATTCAGCCTGGTGACAGACAAACGGACAGACAGACAGCGGAGGCTTAGTAATAGGGTCCCGTTATGAGATACAGCCTGGTGACAGACAGACGGACAGACAGACAGCGGAGGCTTAGTAATAGGGTCCCGTTTTACTTTTTAGGTACGGAATTAATAAATGAGATTGACTTCTGTACTTATTTGTTTTGTGGTACAACTTTGTAAATCGTTATGAGATTCAGCCTGGTGATAGACAAACGGACAGACAGACAGCGGAGGCTTAGTAATAGGGTCCCGTTATGAGATACAGCCTGGTGACAGACAGACGGACAGACAGACAGCGGAGGCTTAGTAATAGGGTCCCGTTATGAGATACAGCCTGGTGACAGACAGACGGACAGACAGACAGCGGAGGCTTAGTAATAGGGTCCCGTTATGAGATACAGCCTGGTGACAGACAGACGGACAGACAGACAGCGGAGGCTTAGTAATAGGGTCCCGTTTTACTTTTTAGGTACGGAATTAATAAATGAGATTGACTTCTGTACTTATTTGTTTTGTGGTACAACTTTGTAAATCGTTATGAGATTCAGCCTGGTGATAGACAAACGGACAGACAGACAGCGGAGGCTTAGTAATAGGGTCCCGTTATGAGATACAGCCTGGTGACAGACAGACGGACAGACAGACAGCGGAGGCTTAGTAATAGGGTCCCGTTATGAGATACAGCCTGGTGACAGACAGACGGACAGACAGACAGCGGAGGCTTAGTAATAGGGTCCCGTTTTACTTTTTAGGTACGGAATTAATAAATGAGATTGACTTCTGTACTTATTTGTTTTGTGGTACAACTTTGTAAATTCTGTACTTGTTTGTTTTGTGGTACAACTTTGTAACTTCCGTAGTATTGTTTGTTTGTGGTACAACTTTGTAAAACTTACAAGTGCGATAAATTGATATGTGGTTTGCGAGGACCCTTGGCACAAGCTATAGGTATAAATTAAACATATTTGTTAATATCGCTTTTAGTGTTAATAGACGAAGGTTCTCTTTTACCATCAAAAGATTATTTGTTTGCTTTTGTATACTATAAAAATCGTCAATTTTCCAAATAATTTTTGTCTTGATGAAATTACATTTTGATCTGTGTATGATGCTGTGTGTGTATTTTCTGGTTATATTACCTTCAATACATAAGTACACCTGTTCAAACATCGTTATGATAAAAAGGGGACTTCGAAAGGACCCGGAGCAAAACATTGTTTCGCCCGTGTTGATTCGGGTTACTTTCGATGAATAGATCTGTCGTCGTAAAAGGCCAGAATATTATAGACTAATAAATGCCACTAACGTCGCGATTTCTAACTAGGTGGTAGATTTCTGCGGCGTCTCGCCCGGGTTTGATAACACCGCCTCACTTATTCCTGCCGCAATAGCATCGGTGTTCGTCGCTATCGTGTTCCGGTTTTGAGGATAAGGTAACTGGTAAACCTATATATTTGGCATTCCATCCCTGCCACACGGATAACAACGCATCATTAACATGCCTGGTGTCTATAGACGATGATTCATCATCAGCTTGTTTGCTATCTTCTGATATATCAACAAAATTACAAAACGTCGTGGCGTAACCCGGCCATTTTGGAATCACAATCATTTGTTTAGCTTTAATTTAATTATAAACTTTGATTATTGCCATTTGACTTAAATGTGCCTGACAGTACGCAGTGGATCCGCTCCTTTTGAAGAATAGCCTTCAGCCAGGCCGTTTGTAGAAGACTGACAATTAGCCGAACTAATTTCTTCCATAATGATTACTAGGTGGTAGAGTTCTGCAACGACGCGCAAGGTTTAGGTATCACCGTTTTATTTATTATTGCCGCAGTAGTCTGTCCTTGTCAATGTCGTGTTCCTTCTTTGCGACAAACTCCTCCGTTCTCAGCGGGCGAGTGGGGATTTGGTTTATCCCAGCTGAATGGACGGCAACATACCATCATCGTCCTAAGTGTCTTTAGGTGACGGATATATCTTTCCATCAGGAGAACCATCCGTTTGTTTGCTATCCTAGTAAATAGAAGTAGATGAGATTGACATTTTCAATAGTAAGCTATGTCATACACAAGCGAATATAAACTCATCGCACATGCGAGTATCGACTCATCGCTCAAGCGAATATCAACTCATCGCTCAAGCGAATATCAACTCATCGCTTAAGCGAATATCAACTCATCGCTCAAGCGAATATCAACTCATCGCTCAAGCGAATATCAACTCATCGCACAAGCGAATATCAACACATGATATAATACTCCACATTTTTCATTCGAACCGTGAGGGACTGGAACATGCTTCTTGAGTCTGTGTTCCCCGACGAGTACAATCTAGAGATCTTCAAGAGAAGAGTGAACAGGTACCTTCTAAGGAAGCGCGTTCCATCTTAAGCCGCATCTTAGCATACCATTAGGCGAGATTGTGGTCAAGCGCTTCCTTATCGATAATAAAAAAAAAAAACATCGATTCCCTTCTGACTTAAGCAGACTAAAACAAAATGTTGATAAACACTTCACTGATTTCGCGGCTGGTGATCTCATATAGTCACGTTTACCAACTTTAAAGACTATCGCTTTTTACTTGTAATGGGACTCGGTAGCTTATATGCCTAGGCAAGGAAAGTTACACCATCCTCTAAACTTCGGGATGAGAAAAACAAATTTACATTGTTTTCTCCGTCCGGGAATCAAATGAGGTAGTATTTATTCTCTAAATCATTGAAATTAAAACAAACAAGTATATCTAAAATAAGTATATTTCAAACAAGATTTTCTCAACACAAATACACAAAATACTTATACTAAAATTTAAGGGCACTTATTTTGGGATAACCTTAAAGCTTATTGAGCATTCTATGCTTTAATAATTGAAGCAACTGGGCGCTCACCAATACTTAACAAGTACTTATCATAAAAACAAGAAACCCGACTACGATAACATCCGAGAAAAACATAACTCTCTTTCTAGATAAATCGGGTAAACATTATAAAGCCTATATCATTCTCACAATTAAGTCCAAACGACACTTCTCAAGCTTAAAAATTCATCACGCCGTTTAGACTACAGAGCGTACTCTAAAACATAACACTTCTTTTAGTGTAGTCGGGTAAAAGGCGATTTTCAGAAGTCTTGGATTAACAATGAATTTCTTGTATCAAAACTTTGAATATTAAACATTTTAAAACTACTTTTCTCAGTGCTGGCCTTTTGCTAGGCAGTTCGTAAAAGGCGAACGTTTGGCCATAGTATCACTAACCGGTGATTAAGTGGTGGAGTTTTGGCACGTCCCGCCCCACGCCTAGCTTATGTACCAGCACCTTAATTATGATTAGGCTACGTACGCACAGACACACGGCTTGCTTAGCGTCTAGTGCCTTGCTCCTTGTGACAAACAACCAACGCGTTTGTTTACTTCGATCGGTCTCTAAGCAATTAGTTGGGCGCCAAGCGCGCACTGTGGCCGATCGCGAATATTCTAGAATGTTCGTTACTCTCGTTCGCTACTCCTTAGGTGGTTCGCTAGGCCCCAGGCGTTCAGCAAGCCGCTGTCTGTGCGGACGTAGCCTTACGATTTGAATGGAAGGTAAACTTATGCATGACGCAATTAATCCCCGCCACACAGATTTAAACACACAACATATTTCGAGTCTATATGCGATGATTATCGCTTTCAATCGAGAAAGCTTCTATGATATCTTATAGTAATAACAGCTTCTTAGATTATTCTTAAAAATATTATGAATACAAATAATGCGAAGTGGAGAAGTAATGGGATATCTAAGGTCACCACACGTCCGGTTTTGATCGGTACCGTTCCGATTTCAACTGTTCTGTCTCCGTGTCCCCAAGTATAAGGTCTTTCCAAAAAAGGTGAACATATTTCATCACAGCATTCGGTACGTCTAACCAAAGACATCCAGCTAAAATCAAATGTCATTCAAGGGTTTGAATGTTTTTGATTTGTTTGAAATTTTATTCATATGCGAAATTTTATTGATACAAATCAAAAATTTCTTGAATTGAATGAGTTTATTTTTCGCTGAATATCTTTGGTTAGACGTACCGAATGCTGTGTTAAAATAAGTTCATCTATTTTGGAAAGACTTTATATATTTCAGGTACCAGACAATGTACCATTGTTCGAAAAATATACACATTGAAGATACAAAAAGTTTGAAGTTTATACTAATTTGTCGGTTATCCCATTTAACTCGACAAATATTCGCTCAGACATAAACAGAACGTAAAAATCGTGTTAAAATCTTTAATTTTCAATATTAAAGCCATTTATTTCAAAACATTCCTAACTTTTGGTAGATCTAACTTAACATTGATATTCAATTTCAGTTCTCCTTATGGTAATAGATACATGCTAGAGACATCGAAGCATAATTTATTACTTGCGTAGTTCAGATCAACTTAATGTCCTGTTTTAAGATTAAAATAATATGGTCAGTTTAGAGATATCACATCCCAATGTGTGGGGTAATAAAAGGATGTTTATGATGAAGATGATCATTTGCATTAGTTCACGATTTAAAACATTTTAAAAAATTGTTAGTTTAATGCAGACATTTTTGGATTTAAAAAAACATGGAAACTAACAAATCATTAAACTATCTAATCTTATATATAGAGCGGCACATAATAAAGCGACCACTCGCTTTTTTTCGGGCGTAAAATCATTAGTGACAAAAACATACATAAAATTTATTGCAAAAATATAATTTTCCGCTCTTATGCTGACAATTTCATATAGAATTATCTCGTAATTTTCTTACTACGTACTTATATTGTTGCCATTGGTTGATAATCAATTTTTACCCAACATTTTCTGAGTTGGCACTTATTCATTCGCATAAATAATTCATATCAAAATATATTTCCCGAAAAGACTCAAACGTGTCAAACTCAAAAGTGTTACAAAAAAGAACTAACGAAGCTCGATTGCCTAGGCACTTTAAAGCTTACCATAGAACTAATCAAGAAGCTACATGTACATTTTGTGGATAAAAATTGTCAATATTTCTAGATTATCGGTATTGCCCAGTTACTTCTCCTATAACAATTTTATAACAATTTTAATTTAAGGCACACTGAATATATTTAAGACATAAGGAATGATACAGTAATCTTATATATAGCTTATATAATTATTACAGTTACTTTCTATAGAGTTAAACAACAGTTGACGAATGTTATTATCATAGATAATATATTACAATATAGTTACTAGGTAAAATACAAAAATATAAAATGTCATACAGCCTGGCAAAAAAGAGTAATAAAAAAATAATTGAGGCCACCACTATTGTTTACATGGTATCACATATACTGCATAATTGTTTTTGATACTTAGAAATTTAGCTACAACACACAAGATTTGATTGTTTGTTTATTTCATTGAATAGGCTTCAAAACTACTAGACTAGAATTAAAGTAAAAATGTGAAATTATTGTAAACAAGAAACAATTGACGTTTACGATTCGAATCTCGATAACTTTAGTGTTGGCATAACTAATGAATTTTAGTTCAATCCGTCACCGCAACGCACTCTTTTTTGCCAAGCTGTACATCATTATACATGTCTCTTTATCTTAGGGTCTATACACACCAGGAAGTTTATTAAAATTTCATTGTTACGTAATAACGCTCGAAGTAAAACTAATTCATAAACTCAGTTAAGAATGATCTTAAATTTAAACACATTTATTCAATTATCCAAATTTATTATTAACGAAATAATTTCACTTAGGCATATAATAATAATGTGCCACTCACATCATAATTAATAACATCATTCATTATTATATTCTCATTGTAAGTTAAAAAATTATGTACGTCAATACTTAATACACATTTTTTACCAGATAAAGACGAATACAAAAACTTATTGTGACTTTGTTGTCCATTTAGTGTTCCACGAAAAGATCATGATGCAATAAGAGAATACATGATGCAATAGCTTGAAAAGCCCTCGGACTGCTTTTGGACATGTTTCATTCTGAAGTACCAGCATCAAATTGCGGAAGTATTTGATATAACTATGTTTTTATTTTATTTTTAATTTTATTAAGTTAATAATATTAAAACATGATTAACTGATATTAATATATTTTACATCACGCTCAATCAATCTTGCTGATAAAGATACTACAACATATACAATTTATGTTCAAAACACTTCTCAGTCCAATCAAAAATATTTATCTTAGTTATATATTGTATGTACATTGTCGCCAATTAACATCACAAAATGTTTAATCTTTATTGTACATTCACATTGATTTAGGTAGGTGTGTTACGTATGTTATATTAATATATGTATTTCTATGTATTAGTAACGTTGACTAACACTCACATATCAAGCAAATAACTTGTTTACTTTGGGATTAGCTCGTTCGTGTAATTTGTCCAAATTCTCAACCTAATCATAGTATCAATCTTTGTTGTATATTTAATCCAATTCTCAACACAGTAAAAAATATTAATTTTTTTTTCTTTTCTTTCTTTCTATATACCTTATCTCCCAATCTTTCTTTCTATATACCTTAAGTATAATATCGCTAATTCTCTACACAATTGAAAATAATAATGTTCATCATATATTGACATCAATTTTAAGCACAATCAAAAATATTAATCTTAATTGCATATTAAAATAATATATATTTTGACGCCAGTTCCTAACATAATCGAATTTAAAGCCTAACAATGAACAAATAGGTTTTAGAATTTTAGTTATATGTGTAACATTTTTAGACTCTTCAGGATGAAAATATAAACATTTTTCGTGCAGTTGCAAGTGTGTTAAATTAAATATTGCGTTATTTAATGCAGATTTATTAAGTACAAATTTAATTCAAACACTTAAGGTACATTGTTTTGATACAAGTGATATTGCATTCAATAGTTACCATTTATGTACTCAGTATGAAATATTATCTCATGCGTTCATATTAGCCATTTATTACCTTTGGTTCCAAAATAAACAGAGCGAAACGACCATATGTTTTCAAATTGAATGTTGCCTTTTTTACATGCAGGGGGTGGAATTTGTTATTTATTTATTTAAAATTAATGCACAAACATGTAGACACAGAGGTGGGTTTATGAAACGGTATACTTTGAAGGAACATGTCGCAGCGGATTTTCGTCGATTTAGCCAGAACTTTATATATAATTTTGTGTTTGTTAATCGTGGGGCCTAACCTTAACACTTTATAGCAGTATTGTTTAAGTTTGACTTTGATATATTTATACAGGATAAAAACGAAGTAAAAAACCATAGATGTAGTTCCAGGTTAAAGATTAAGTAAAATAAGTACATAGTAAAATAAAGCTATGTCTAAATATATATTAATATTATAAATGCGAAAGTTTGGATGTATCGATGTTTGTTACTCAATCACGCATAAACGACTGAACAGATTTGGATGAAATTTGGCACGCAGGTAGACGATGACCTGGAATACATAGGCTACTTTCTCTCCGGAAAAGAATTGTTTCTACGGGGTTACCAATAATTTTTATAATAATGCAGCGGGCTGCACCAGTTCCCGTTCAACAAGTATTATTTCTACGGAATTTGTGCATGTTGCATGATATGACATACATGCATGGTGCATGTTGCATGTTGCATGATAATAAACAGGCCAAGTTTAAGATTGGAGTACTATTGTTGGACGGTTTTGGTGCACGTTGTAACAGACTTGAGTTTGGCACCAGTGCAATGGGTAGCACATCCAAAGATATGCATAAAATTGACACACAAAAGAGATCCACAACTGACCGCGCTTCTTTTGTTTTAGACGCACGCGTGCGTGCAGTTAAGATTATTTTCACGAAGTTGAGATACTTTAGAGGATGTTTATATTGTACCCAGAATACGTATAGCAAATGCTAGGAATGATTATGATCCAAAAAAGATCTCACGATGATGCTGTCATGTGTTGTGAGGCTTGCCCTGCAGCCGAGCTGGATACGCTTGCTACACGTCCATCTTATTTTTTGTCTGTACGATTCATGTTTTATGAATTTATGTTCCCCAACGTGCACTACAATCTTCCCTCGATTTGATAATCCGAAGCGGACTGAAACCAAACAGAAATACGTGTATTATAATACCTTTTACACACACACCTGATCTATAACTAAAACAAACAAGATCAATGATTTATTATATCACAGTAATCTTATCTCTTTAAAAATAGGTTCCCTCACTCATGCGGCTTGTATGAGATCTAGCAGGCCTTTTGATAACAGGTGGTTGCCAATGTCTAATGACGTCTGAATATAGATTTTTTTTTTCGATCCCAGTAAATTGCGTGACAGATTAACAACGTATATATTAACTAGTAGTAGCTGTCATATATTAACTAGTATATTTTAGTGCCACCAACTTATTTGTTAAGTACATGGAGTCGCTAATGAGGCGTTTGGAGTTTTATTTAAAAATAAATACCAAGGAAACCTAACAGGGGAATGACATTTCATCGATTACTGTTTTGTTTAGTGACCGAAAAAACAACAGGAAGCATGTCTTGCTGCTGTCTGGATCGTGATGTATGGCACTTAATCCTCTTCGTCTACCCCGTTAGGGATCTTGCGTGAAAATACGTTAACAAGTTCGTGGCACTTTAGTATACTCTTTAATACAAACTTTAGTACCTTTCTCATTTTATATTGTATTTTGTTAACATATCTATGGTTATATTAAATCATGGATTAATGTCCGCTTGCAGCAAACTATTTAAATGGATTTAGCAATAGTAAAAGTCATTTTAAAAGTATTTAAATAGTTTGTTGCAAGCGCATCTAAGGTGTGGGCCGAGAGACAAACATTTAGACAGATGATCGATATTACTGTGATTAATACTGCAACTTATAGTCGTATTCGATTATTTCATGAATTTATCTGAATAGTCATTTCAGAACCCGTTTTGTGTATAGTTTGCCATCAATCCCTTCGCTTAAACTTATTTTCGATAAACAAATAAACATTTACGAAATTTAAGGAAGAATATGATCAATATTAAAATGATCATCTCTTACATTAATAAATACTTTGAGAACAAGAGTACTTGTTTAATAATAAAAACATTTTGGTTACATAACAGTTGTTTTTTATTTATTAAACAAGTACTCTTGTTTTGGTTACAATATAAATAAAATAATATACACAATTCAAACAACTTTTATTTCATTGCATTAAAAAGTAATAAAATCTTAATTTGATTAAAATATATAAAATGAATATAAATAAAAATTTAAATCTTTTAGAAAATCTACAAGTCAAGCTATTTTTTAAAATACACTTTATTATTAATATAAATTAAATATACTATACTTAAATATACTATTTTTTAAAACAGTTTTTTTTATAACATTTTAGCAAAAAATCTCACATACAGGGGGTAAATACAAAAAAACTGTACTGTTTTATAATAATAAGTTAATAATACTACATATAAAACAATATTATCCCAACATTTACAACTATTGACTAATAAAGTCAGTTGTAAATTCCTCAATACTGTTTGCGTAAAATAAACCAGTTGGATTATAAAGGTATTGATTTTACTGTAAAACAGTACAATTGTGTTTTGTTCAAACTATTATGTAGACCCAAATAGGTGAAATTTAAATAAAACAACGTTTTCTCTCCAGTGATTTAGATCTTAACCATATTATAGTTGGTTCAACAGGTGACTTATTCTATCTAAACTACCACTGATTTTCTTAAGCTTAGAAAACAATGTGTTTATTCGTTAAATACACGCTATTTACTAATTATACTAATTGAAAATACTTGTTAAAACATTAGAACTTTGCTTTTGAGTTGATAAAGGTCCAATGTTATAGCAAGCTATTGATTTTCGGATTTACAGAACAGAATAATTTACATTTTGATCCGTTTTGCAGGTGTTATCGGAACAAGTATTGATTGTTTTGCATCATATTGCCTGAGCAAACAAGGAAAGATGGGCATCAACGTCGGCGGCTACAGGTTTAGGTTCAATGGTTGTGCTCGTAATGGTAAAATACGATGGCGGTGCTCAAGAGGACCCTGGTGTAAGGCCGCTCTACATACGTATAGAGGCAGGATAGTTTACATACAAAGTACTCACAATTGTGGGCCGAAACCACAAAGTTAGAAATTTTGAAAGTATTAAAAGCTGATGCCAAAAACCTGTATATAAATGTAAAAATAACCTAGAAAAAATAATTTATTTGCATATGTATGGAAAAAATTTATTCTTATACCGAAATTTTTAAATATCCTTTTTCTAAACATGTACAGACTTTATAGATATTTCGAAAATTTTTGCCGTTATGTTAAAATATGAGAAACAGAACTAATGTTTAGGGATTTCAGAAAATATATTAAAATTCTCCAGCTTATCTTTCAGCGTTGTATTATCAAATCTGATGTAACGATAATGGTCTCGGTGCAGATATATAAGATTCTAGGTCCAAATCCGCTTGAGCAATTCGTTGTGAATACGTCACGAACAGTTGACCCCGACTTTATATTATGTAGATTAGTTGATAACTTTTCTATAATGGGACAATGCTATCAAAACAGAGTAATATGGATCGTATTACCATTACCCAAAAAAGAAAAAATATATCTTCTATTTACTAGAATACTGCCATAGGACCATGATAAGATTGCTTTTTTATTTAAATTTTGTGGGTACATGTATCTCACAACTATAAAGTATCATTACTGTTTTTTTTTCCTATAAGAATAGCATGTCATTACCGAGGCCTTTTTAGTAATTAATTATTTTTTGTTTTCTAAATCCGATTGGTAATTACGTATTTTAGCTGAAAAAAAAAAAACCTCTGCAATCCCTGTTTAGAGAATTACTGGTGTTAGAAAAAGAAAATTAGTTTGTAGTTTGGATATAAAGTTGATGTTATAAATAAAAAGATATTTAAATACGTAAAAATGTTTTACTTACATGTGATCTTTAATTTACAAACAACACTGTATATTGCATTAAACTTTGACATTTTATGGCTTTTATTTATAACCTACCAAACTTTTGAATATATGTAAATTATTACTTAACTGAACGTCAATATGCAAAAGTTTGTAAGCATACCCACATAAGTTAATTTATAGTTTCATTGGCATTTTTTTAATAGTGAAATAAATAAATTTAGATACATTTATTTATTTTCCTACCATATTTAGGAAAATAAAGTAAATAAATAATATAACAGAAATAAATAAAATGTATATAAATTAAGATTTGTTTTAAGTAATTTGTTTGAAAACGCAATTACTTTGTTGAATTTTTATTTATGTATGTAAATGGATTTTACGAACTGTCATACAATACATTTGTAATCAAAAATGTTATTTGTTTTATAGCCGGGGTTTAATTAATCACTTTTATAAGTTAATAACAATAATGATCATTTTAAAATTACACACATGTATTGTTTCACAATTTACGCACTATGTATATTTGATGCGAATATTTCTTTAAATTTGCTTTTATAATAAGGGACTGTTCAAAAAACTTTTAACAAATTTGGGGGTTAACATTTTGGTGTCATAGCTACATTACATAACTATCTTCAACATATAAAATTTAATTATACCATTGGATAGTTAGCTATGCAACGGTATAATTACATTTTGTATGTTCAGAATCAAAGAATTTTATTTAGCTAAGTGCGGACTACGATGCTTCGCAGGGTATGGTGGAGGAAGTGGCGCCATTTTTAGGTAATTTCGCTGCGTTACAAAATTTGTATGTAGAATATCTTTTTACTCAGAGCAGTTGTGACGTTTATTTGAGTTTTGTTGGACAGCTCTTGTAAAGATTTATCGATTGTGTAAGTAAAAGAATTAATTTTAAATGCTTATAATAAATATATATGGCGTAAAAGTGAAAAAAAACGTTATGGATATTAAAAAAAAAATTCTTAAGTCATATCAAAATACAAGGAACGTATACCGTCTGAAATGAATTTTAAATACCAATCTAATGATACACATGAACCCCATACAATAGAATGAAGAAGTGCCGAGAACGTAAAAAGATGAATGCGTCAGAATCGATCAACGACGGCACATGTACGACGAATGAAAATTAATATAATCAAAAAATATTACTCGTTACGTAGACGTATTCACGTAAAACATACACGGCTGTGTCCACCACACAGCCATAACCCGTTTTTATAAATGAAATAGTCAACCCATTTCATATCTTATTACATCATCCGGGCTAGAACCGTCCCCTTGATGATGCAGTAAATTTTAAAATTGGATATTTAATGAATAACAAATGTAAAGTGTGTAATAACAATAAATTTATTAATGTGAGAAATTACAACTGCTTATACAGGGTTACTTTTAAACTTCCGGACAAATTTTCAGAGGCTGTTCAGAATAGATATATGTTCAATTTATATAATAAAAATATAATTTAAAAAAAATCAAAAAATGAAATTTTTATTCGACACAAAAAACAAAACGCATGGATATTATTTCAATTATGCAAAATTCGAACTAAAATAATTTACTGCCTTCTACCAAATTAAAAGTGTTCGGGAAAAATGTACTTAGAGCGACATATTACAGTTACTATCGTATTTATAGGTAAACTTAAAATGACACATTGCCAACATTACAGAGTTCATTCAAAAGACTAGGTGCATCCAATGCATGAATTTAGTGAGATATTTTTAAACGAATATTTTTATATTGTCTTCTAATAATTTTACAATAATAATTAAAACACACTTTCAATTCAATATTTAGTTCCTAATTTTGAAATTTGGCCAGACCTTTAAAAGTAACTCTATACATAAACAAAATAATTTAGATTACGATTTAAATGAGCCACGGAAATTTCACGTTTCACAGTAGATGTATAAATAAAAGATGTAGTTTCCCGCGACCTACAATTTAAATCGTGTACCGTAAGAACATTTTCACATTATCCGATCCGATATCGTTGTCGGACTCCGATAGCCGATATCATGTAGTATCTTCACATATTTCCGATGAAATCGTTCCGATTCGACCATTTTCTCTTTATGCGGCCGACTATAATACAAAATTTTATTTGCTGTAGGTATCTATTATATTTGGGACGCGAAATAACATCTATTGTTAATATAATAATTTATAACATCTAACTTGCACAATGGAATTCCATTGTGCAAATTAAATGTTATATTCCTCGTTAGTTATGTTCCACAAGCAGTCTTTATTTGGGAAGTTCAATTAAAGTAATTATGTCATAATGAAATGACGACATAACCAAACTCGGACTAAACAAACTTAAACGACCAACACGCGTCGGGCTCTGCACACACAGTGATAATGTATAGCACACATACAAACATTATTGTCAGACAGCCCACGCGCGTCCGATAGTGCCTCCAATATATCGATGTCTGTTCCGATATCCGATATCAGATCGGACAATGAGAAAAGCCGGTACATATTACATATATTTTACTTGCCTCGATATCGTATCGGCGTCCGATACCGATATTGAATCGGATGATGTGAAAATGTTCTAATACAGCACTACTATCATTATAACGATTAAATTCAAATATATCCACAAATATTTTTGATGTAATTTTATAAATTCAATCATTTTAGGAAATATTATAAGTAATTCTGGTATATGTACAGTGCGAAAGTTATTTAAGCAATAAATATAATAATATTATTACCTCATAAATTTAAGAACTATTAAAAAAAATTGTAAAACGTATATCAATTTGTGTGCTCTCATATGTGTCTCGAAATAGATTTGAATATTTCGAAATAGGATTACATATGTAACTATTCTACGTTAATTTTTAATTTAAGAAATAGGTTAATTGTGTAGATATTAGTTCGTATAATAAAAATGTTACCAGTATTACTCACGCTCTGTTCACTGATTAATTATTATCTGTATTAATTAGTGAACATACAACACTGTAATATGTATGTAAAATATATATTTGTATCTAAAAACTAAGTTTCTATGTGAACATTTAAAATTCTAAAGATTCTGAATATCAGATCCAAATGAAACAGGAAAACGGTCACGGTTGCGATTTCGCCACGACACGGAAAAAATAGGTAAATATATATCATTTGTGAACAAATGTGGCACGCGATTGCTATTGTAGTAACGTCAACATTGGTTAAGCATTTTACCAACTAGAAGCTAAAATTCTACAACACTTCGACCAGGTTATGGTACTACCGCCTTACTTATTCCTGCTGCAACATCATTGGTGCTTCTCGCTGTCGGTTCCAGTTTGTAGGGTAAGGTAGCTATTAAACTTATGAATGTGGCATTCCAACCCCGCCACACAGATAGTAATGCACCATTTACATCTTAGGTGGTTATAGGTATTAGTTATCTATTGCCATCAGGTGGACCAACTGCTAGTTTGCAGTCTTAATGGAACTTTTATTTCAAAACTTTTTTCTTTTTATTCCAAAAAGAAAAAAGTTTTGAACTGAAAGTTCCATTACACTGTTAACAGAGAACGTGACGAAAAAATAACGTCGCTTTGTCGTTAATTAGACACGCTAAAGCGAATTCCCATTTTGTGAAGATCATGAGTTGTGGTGTGATCACTAATATGATTAATATTGATTAAAATATTTGAGACCTTTTGTTTGAATCATATAAGCAATTGCTAGCACAGCGCAACCTTTAGAAATGTGTTAAAGGATCTTTGATTGATAAAATTGTATATTTTTATATTTGTTGAAACTAGCACCACTACAGTGAGGCTCGATTGTCATCAAAGTAGAGACGAGACGAGTGGACCAAAGATGTATTTTAGATTGATTAATTGAGAATTTTATTCTCTATTAGTCAGCTCTCCATGGATACCTAACTTCTCTCTTCTCTGCTTCCATCCATCTTTGCAATGATGGAGACTGGGATTTATACTTGAACCCATCGAGGAGCTATAGTCATCTAAGAACAACTTACGTAGTCTGTTTAGGGCTAAAGAATTTGGTTATGGAAAACAATATTTGTTTCTGACTGTAAAAGCAAAAAAGCGGTTTATTCAAACAATAATTTGTAAGACAGAAGTAGAGAAGCTAAATTTTTGTATATTAACACAAGTTTATCGAATGAGCTCCTAAATTGCATTAAACAAGTGATAGTTGCTCCAGAACACTCTGACGACTTCAAAGAGGAGCTTGAAGATTTTTGACACATATTTTAGTAGGCTAAAATGCGGCACTAATAAAAATAACAATTCATAGTATTCAATTACTGATTTACATTTTGATATAAATAAATTATACGATTTGCGCATTTCGAAACTATTAAATATAGTATTACTTATGGAATCGATTTAGTAAAGCGATTGCCATACAGTTGCATACAAATGGCAAAGAAAAGTATTCATTTGGGAATTTAAAATAGAATTAAAGGATAAACAAAGCATTTTCTCTGCATCGGGTAATAGTAATAAAATTTTAAAAATAGGGAGTGATAGGAAAAACAGAACAATTAATTCATTTTCTTTATTATTTGAATACACTATAATTTTGTTCATTCAGTTAAGAATGTTGTTTTTTTAAAGACTCGTATCTAATAGCTGACGTATCACCGTAACTGTTATCGCTTCCTACATTTATTATGAAATCTTCCGTCTATACGTCTCTCCTTTTTCTATCCATGTCATCCATTTTCTTCTATATTTCTTCTTTTACATGCTTAAAAATATTTCCTACTTTTCAGCATAAATACTTTGAATTACCTCTTTTATTAATAGGTTTGCCTCGAAGATGTTACCACTAAACTCTATTTACGGAATCGAGTTAGTAAAGCGTTTTCTCTGTCCATACATTGATTGCATGGATACTTTGGATGGATTTTACTGTATATTTTTAAGCGCATTCAGTTCATTGTATGTTATTCAATCTTCAATTATTTTGCTTCCCTGCATCAGTAAATAGTAATAAAATAAAAATATCGGATTAAAGTAAAAACGGATCAATTAAAAAATTCTTTATTATTTAAATACACAATATTGTTTAAAATCCAGGTATAATCCGCACGTCGCACGCGCAAGCGAATAAGAACGACGTTTGGTTGATTTTATGCCACTGCGCTGCCCGCATGTCAGGCGATAATGTTCGGTACGTTCACGGTAAACAAAACATGTGAAATGTTGTGAGTGATTTTTGCTTAAAGTTCAGTTTTAGCACACCAAATACACCGGATTTATTAAATTAAAAAGTAAGATTGATATAAGAGGTAATAATTACTACACTTTTACTATGGTATTTTAAAGCTAATTATTTAAAAAAGTTATTTTACAAGGAGCCAATGTTTACGGTTTTGCGGTTACCCCCCCGCATCATGTTTTAATAATAAACAGAACAAATTATACTAAAACACTAGTCACTTGATAAAAGGATTGTTGTGACTCACATTACGAATTCTCGAAAACAGTCTTTACATAGAAATGTATTTGTTACTTTTATTTATGTAAGCCAGATAGCCGAAAATGTTCGTAAAAATTGTGTGTAATCCATAGATAGGTGTATATTGTCATCATACTTTTTAGTAAATATACAAATTTGTATTTTCATCATTATATAAAATTATTTAACATTTATTAAATTGACCAATGCGAATGCCCCAGTATCAAACATAAATAGCAAATACTTAGTTTTAAATTCATTCCTTTGATTTTGCTTCACTTTTGCCGCACTTTTGAAGAAAAGTTATTGCCCTGAAACATTTTATGTCTTCCACTTGGCACTTGTTCCGTTTTTCTTCCTATTTCTTCTAAATGTTTGTATCCTCTTTATCGGCGTTGAGATTTTAGTCAGCTTGGCCTTTTCTACATCTTTTAAACTTGATTCTGATATTTTTGACTTCGTCGTTTCATTACTACTTATCAAAGGCATATGTGCTAGAAGTATAACACTACCGAATACGCAGTTCCTCATGTCACAAATTTTAAAGTGGATCGCTAGGTAAAGCATATTACAATTTAAAATATCATTAATAATATTGTGAAATGAGACTTTATCTAGCAAATATTATGCCTTCAATTGTTTATGAACTGAGTATAATATTGTGAAATGAGGCCAATTAAAAACATATGTGCTAGAGATTTTTCTAGCACATGTTATGCCTTCAATTGGTAAGGAACTGAGTATTCAGTGCTGTTATTTAACACTACCGAATACTAAGTTCTTCATATCGCATACTTTATAGTGATTCGCTGGGTAAAGTATGTTACGATTTAAATTATAATTAATAATATTGTGAAATGAGACACAGATTTAACACTCTTATACTGTGCCTATAGCTTCTCGATGACTTTAACAAAACTATTTAATAATAATACTGTACATATTATTGTAAATTATGTATTATAATGAAACATAAAATTATGAATGTTAAATATTATTTAATTCTTAAGATAGCATTATGACATACAAAATGGGTAAACATATTCAAATTTTACAAAATTAGGATCAAATACAGGGTCAGTTAGTTGTAACAAGAAACCCATTTATAAAATAGCTCTAACAAAATGTACCTATATTTTTATGCAAAATTTTACTTGTTTAAACTCGAAGGTAGCTATAAAATATCAAAACCAATAATTGTAATAAGAAAGCATTAAGGCCCTGACCGATGGGAGAGTAAAACTGCGATTTTCCATTTCGCGCTTTTATATAATGAAGAGCCTGACTCGCGGTTCGTCATATTTGCTATATTTTTTCACGATTCTTCAGATGCAACAGTTTTACTCGTTAGTCGATCAGCACCAACGAGCCGGGAGTTAAACCATAGTTTTTTAAAACAGCGGTTTAGCCTCGTACGTCGACCAGGGCCTTTAAGTTCAACTGTAAAGGCGGATACAGACATTGCGAGGCGTGTTTCGCAATGTCTCGACGTTCATAGTCATGACGAGGTATGTGTGCATCTATATGAAAGCGTGCGTTGCGAAGCGTGTGCGGCGCATTAATAATGACTGTATTCGCCTTAATATGAATAACTCACATTGGATTATATTCATCAATATAGTTATTTCTTTAACAAATCGAAATAAATAATGTTACAATAATGTATATTTTATAAATAAACAGAAATGTGAAAGCACGCGTAATGAAGATAATACGTTAGAAATATATTTTTAGCTTTCTAGTATGTTAATTTATAATGTAAATAAGACTTTTTAAGATTTTGAATATTTGATATTTCATTAAATTCTGGGGGTTACGACTCGCCAAAATGATGCGCTCTCGTGAAAAAATCTCGAATGTACTCGTAAACGCGTATTGAAGGCGTACGTCGCCTTCGTTACGTAGCGTCAGTTCACCTGTAAAAGTCGCTACAGGTTGACGCTGACTTTTGTAACACGTAGGAATAACCCCCTTCACGAGACGTTAAGAAGACACTATGTTAATAATTACAATACGACCGGATAATACAATCTATTGGCCATGAATAAATCAACACTGATATATTGCTTTAAAAATGACGTTATTTTGCAACTTGCTGTATGTCCCGTGGTCCTTAATGTGCTGGTTATTTTTGAAAAGAAAATTGCTATTTAAAAGCACTATTTTATAGCGACATCCTGCTATAGCCGTCTTGCACTATTTAGTGAATTTTTATATTGATCACTAATTAGTGAATTTATATATTGATAGATGCAAACACTACAGCCTCGCTTTACAAGCATGTTGCGTGATTTTGGCTGGACCTTATCGCAATGGATGCCTTTAAGAAATTTTTAAATTTCCTTTTTTAAATCAAACATGCAAATTGAGAAACGTCGAGTTGCTTACTACTGAATAAGCACAATAATTAATTATCAACGGTAAGGAATATTGAACAATAGTATCTAACAACATTAAAATAGTAACACTGCGACAGTAAACTTTAGATTCGTGGAACCTTAATATATTACTAACATCGTGATTACTGATTACTAACTAGGCGGTTGAGTTCTATAACATGACTAGGTATGTATAATTCAACCACCTAATATCGATTTCTGTCGCAATAGCGTCGGTGTTGTTGCTGTCGCGTTACGTTGGAATTTTAAGGTAGTCAGTGAACTTATGAATTTGTCATTACTCATTACAACTCCGTCACACAGATAGCAATGCAACATAACATCTTTGGTGATTACTAGCAATTCTAATCTTTTTCCATCAGGAGAACCATCTGCTTGTTTATTATGATATGAAAAAACTGCATCTGATTTTTACCAATTTATAAACTCGTCATTACGTAATTTAAAAATACGAAAATATTACCTCGCATATTTCTACAAATCCCTTAAAAACTATAGAGGTATATCATAATCACAAATCAATGACAAAGGTGCTTGACAAATTTACTTATTAATTTACTTTATTAGTTATACATAACTAGCCATTTCACACGAGTTAACCCGCGTAGGTCTCTTACTCAGGAATAATGGTACCATATTGCGAGTGAGTACCGTGAATTTTCAAAACTGGTTTAGTAGTTACAAAATTACCTCTTTATAAAACAGTAGCGATATAATATTTGACCCTCGCTGCCTCGCTGCTGATTCTTGTCTGCGCATATCGAGGCGTCATACAAGAAACTCAGACATATATATCAATCAACTAGTGGTCGTCACTATGACATATGGCAGTGCCCAATCTTTTTTTTTACCTAAGATCAAGTTCTTATCTGTTAACCACGAATATATTAGATTCACAAATACGACAACTACGTGCATGGAGATAACGCCATTAATAAAAATAAAAAAAACAGTACGAAGGTGGATTGAAAAGTACTCGGCCTAAAAATCGAATCTACCCACATTATTTAGTTCAGTTCAGAGTAGTTAATTGTGTGAAGTTCGAAACGTGTACAGTAATTTGTTATGATTATAATTTTTTTAACAAAGCAATCGGACATACTTTCTGCAAATGGAGCAAATCGGGCAGCGTGCCGTCATTACGTACCTCCATAAGAAGGGGGGCTACCACCGAAAGCCATCCATGATGGTCAGTACATTAGGGGGATTCTGCTTTGTCTTATCCATCCGTCAAAAATGGATAGCAGAATTCAAGCGTTGCAGAGAGAGTGTGAAAGATGAACCCCGATCTTCCAGATCGGGTGCGAAATGCATTACATGTAGTAAACTTAAGTGATAAACGTATATAATACTAAATAATTTAGTCGTGAAATGACGAAATTAATATCTTTTAACGTTTGTGCTTAGCTAAAATTAAAGAAGATTTAGTTTTAAAATCTTTCAATCGCTTTATGTGGACGTCATGGTCTTAATGTCTACTGCAACGGAATGTTCACACTTGCGTTGAAATCCATCCTTAAAACCAACCATCCTCTCTCTCACATCCCTATTACAAAAACGTTTTGCGAGCCAATTACTACAAAATAAGTAAACTTTTGTTGTAGTAATTTTATTTTAAATTATTTAAATTAAAAAAAAACTTTATTGATTTTTTAAAGAAATTCAAAATTTTAACATTAAATACTAAAACCCAAATAATTCAGTAACTTTCTTTCAAGCTAATTATTAAAATAGATAAAAACAAGATTTGAGCAGTTTACATATTTATTAAAAAGATTTTTTGACAGAAACATTTCATTAGTCACTAAGCAGTTAAAATTACAATTACGTTAGTTTAAAATTTAAACTATAGGTTAAATAACATTAAGGTTCACATAGCACTATACAATAATTGTGTGCTAACCAGTCATTAAAATTACGTGCCTAATTTAATCATAGCAATGTGCATCCGATTTCTTTTTGGGTAATTTTCGTCTGTCTTCACATTTTGGACACAAAGAAAGAAATATTTCGACGGGTTTCTTCGGAATGTAAAACTTATTTTTTATCTCGCCTAATACTTTGTCCCGTCCAGCATGACCACCGGCACAGTGGACTTGCATCAATACATCAAAGTATTTTTCCCGCGGGATTATTAAAACATAGGGATCTGTTGAGAATTTTCTCTTGAAAATGAGAAATTCTTCATTGTCAGTCGTTAATATGTCGTACTTCACCGAGAGATGATATGAAACCGGTGTACGACGTTTACCTAGACGCTTGTTGAGTTTAGCATTTTTTATTTCATTTTTCACTTCCAAAATTCTTGCTTCAGTCCATGGTTTTCGCATTGCACCTAAAAAATTAAAAAATCTTTTTGATATACAATTAAACTATAAAGTTACATATAGGACATGTTCTACTGCTACTTTTAAACTGATTCTTTAGCTGTTTAAAAAATAGGAAATTGAGATTTTTTGTGTAAATAGCTTTCACGGCTGAATCCATTTTGATAAAAAATAAAAAGAAGATACTTAAAGATCCGAGGTCAAGCATAAACTACTTTTTTACAAAAATCAACCCGAAAATGTTAAGTTTGTATGAAATATTAAATTGATGACATGTTACTCTACTAGTGAGCGAAGCTGCGTGGGTCAGCTAATTTAAAATGAAACATAAATTCCGCCGTGTTGGTCCCGGCCTCCTTTGAAGAATAGGCCAACTGCTGTTCTGCCAGGCAGGTCGTAAAAGGCGACCGATTGGCTATCGAGTCACTACCATCGTGGCAACTAGGTGGTAGAGTTCTGCATTGTCTCGTCCGGGTCTGGTATCACCGCCTTACCTATTCCTGCCGCAATAGCGTCAGTGCTTGTCGCTGCCGTGTTCCGGTTTGGAGGGTAAGGTAGCCGGTAAACTTATGCATGTGGCATTAGACCTCGCCACGAAATAGCAACGCACCATTAACATCTTTGGTGTCTATAGGCGATGGTTGACTCTTTCCATCAGGAGACCCATCTGCTTGTTTGCTATCTTATGATACAAAAAAAAAAAATGTAAACGACTAATTTTTTATCATTAGACAGCAAACTATCAGATGGCTCTACTGTTGGCAGGAGACTGATGGAAAGAGACAATCATCGCCTATAGACACTAAGGATATTAATGGTGCATTGCTATCATAATATACAATCATACATATGATACAATCTTACTCTCCAAAACCGAACTCGACAGTAACAAGCACTGACGTTATTGCGGCAGAAATATGTAAGGCGGTGGTACCATATATCCGGGCCAGACGTTGCGCTACTCTATCACCTAGTGGTAATGACTCGCATAGCCAATCGTTGGCCTATTACAAACTGCCCGGCATTACGATAGATGATCTATTCTTCGAAGGGGGCCAGGAAGAACACGGGGGACTATGTTAATATCATGTTTTTGTCATCTTAAAATGTGAATTCACCAAAAAAACACCACCACCACCAAGGAATCATGAGAAAAAAAAGCGAAAGGATATAGAAATGACCGTGGTTTATATGTGGACATTGATCAAGACTGTTTGCTTACATCTTATATAGATAAGATTTTGCAATTAAATCTTTCCTTGCAAAGCTGCAATGAGACAGAGATGACTACATTATATATAGAGCTAAGTGTAAGAAATTACCTTGGTGTGTGTCTTCATGCACTAATAATCGTTGTAAAAATTTCTCCCTCCAATCTGTCAGAATATATTCAGGGAATTCCGAGACAAAATTATTGTCTGCTTCATATTCAGCACATATTTCCAAAAAACATGATAGATTTATTTCAGGCGATATCTCCATGTCATCTTCATTATAATCTGTCAACAAAAGGCATATATTAACACCATTCTATAGATTTTCAATTTATAAATATATTTCTTAAAATTGTAGCAAGTTTAAAAAGAGGTTTGGAAAAGAAAAGACATTTAAAAGTCTATTTTAATGTTTTTTAATCATAACATATCAAATATTAAGATTCTGCTTCTTTATTCTAAAATCTCGAGACAATAATATGCTGAATTTTACTTATATGATTAGTCATATATAACAATATGCTCGAATATAGGATAACAATATGCTCGAATTCTATTTATACGACTAGTAGACCAATTAGGAAGTGCATTACCTGCGGAACCTCAGACGTGCAGATACAGCGCTATATTAACTTCTCACAGCGCTGTTATTTGTACTAACCTATTAGTGGCAAACTCCTCTGGATAGTGCATATATACATACGAAAACAATTTAATTTTTATTTTATTTAAAACAAAAGTTATTTGTATAAATTAAAAAAATATGTATACAAAATTACTAAATAACGTAAATACAATCCGTTTGATACATCTGTGGACCTGGAATGTATTGCTTTGTGTAACGCTTCATTAAATCTGTTATAAGAAACTAATACTATTAAATTGTAAACATAATAGAATTAGTTCCATATTTTTTGTGGCAATTCTGGCAATAATAATCTGGCCCTATGAACTCTTGTCACTGAATGAAATCACAAGCACATATCGTTGCGTATATCCATTGCTTGAAACCATGTACAGAAGATGATATAGACCGGACTAATATATGAAATAAATAAATAAGCAATAAGCAGCTACGGGAAAGGAAACCGTAACTAATTCAAACAATATGCTATGAAAATTGCATGAAGTTTTGAATTGGTGCAAGTACAGAAAAAGAGATGTATAAGTACACACAAATACCGTATAGGCACAATAAATATCACATTTGATGTACTTGTAACACAAAAAGTAAGTTTTTTTTTTTTTAAATGTGATATTGTACCTTTTACTTGTAACACAAAGGTACAATATCATATTTGATGTACTTGTATGTATCAAGAAACCTGTATATTGGAGTTTAAAAAAAAAAAAAAAAAAGAGTTGATTACAGGATGTTCTTGTAATGGAGTGAATCAGTAATGGAGTATCCACTCGAAACGTTTTATTTAGGTTCTTGTTTGCGGGTCTTAATTAGTCGGGTCAATAGATATTTTTAGTGTATTGTACACTTAATTTGACTATATTTGAATAAACCAATGTGATGTTATTATCAGATTAAATGTGATGTAACCTAACTACCTCTAAAAGTCTGCGCTGATGATTGAATTGAATCAGTCTCATTACACAAGTCACCACACTAAATTTTGAAATTTCTTTTGCGGCACTTTATTTACAATGTTCGGAACGTCCGATTCATTCTTTACTCTAAAATTTCACTAATTTGTTACTAATTTAAACTCATCTCAAACAAGAAAAATAAATAACTGATTATAATTATTAAGCTTTAAAGTATCATGGCATTTTTCTGTTTTTAAGTATTTTAAGCAATGTGTTTAAAATACTGTCTTTATTACTAAGCTCTAGAAGCAACTCCTTTTATAAATGAATAATTTGTGTTAAAAAAGTAATTAAGCGAATAGCAATATCATGGCTATATTATATAATCGTTATCGATTCTACCCAGCCATCAGCATAGACCTTAACCGCAAAACGTCTTTAATGGTTGTGTACAACGCTACCTGTACCACGTTAGTGATATAAATATTGCCAAATTATAAAAATAATGTATCATTGATGTGATTGATGTTTAATATTAAAACTAGTCATACCTAAAATGAGTTTTATTTGCCCACCTTGGACTATAGCAAGTGGACATGGCGTTCTTCCTGTATGTATTTCGGGGCGTATTCCCTTGCGCTTATTGTGTTTCGTTATATGCCTCACTCACAGCACCCCGTCCGCTTGCTATATCAAATCTCTTCTGCTGCATTTAGAGGCATTTATCTATAGTCATTTTTTTTTCAACTGCTTGTATATAAAAATAAATTTCTTTATATTCGTTAATAGTATTATTAATAAACGTAGATTAAAAGAAAAGTCCTTTTATA
Source organism: Apodemia mormo (assembly GCA_036924255.1). Taxonomy (NCBI): domain Eukaryota; kingdom Metazoa; phylum Arthropoda; class Insecta; order Lepidoptera; family Riodinidae; genus Apodemia; species Apodemia mormo. The sequence goes on from JAUPFN010000011.1 coordinate 7,369,087, forward strand.
ATAAACATATTTCGAACAAAATCTATATAGGTATGTTATGAGTTATGAAACGGGATGACATGAATTTGATGTCTGTTAACTTTATTTCTGATTGCTTCTTAATAGTCTTTCATATAATATGATGTACTAAGCTAAATGCCTTTATTTGTGGCAGTAACGTTGATATTTAAATATATGTAAAAGTGTCTGCTGGTCGGGTCTTTACAAAATGTGAATGAGAAGAGAACCCAGACCGTTGTACATTTCAATGTACGTTGAATGTAAGTTCAATGTACGTTGTACATTGGAACAAAAGAGTCAGTTTCGCTGGAGTTTTAATATTTACAGCTTCACCACAAGTATAGTACTCTCATGAAGACAGGCAACCAGTTGTGTAATAATAGTACATTACGTGTGACTTAAGTTGTCAATTATCACACGACGTGAGTTAGCGCAGGAGCATGCAAGTGCGCTATACGCTGCGATGATTGACAACGTCAGTTACACGTATCTTATTTTATAGCACATTGTGGCTTAAATCGGCACTTTACGAATGCACCCCGATCTAAAAAAAGACTAGTTCACAGAAAATCGTGAGTAAAGTGCGAGTTTACTTTGAAATGTGCTATAAAATAATAAAATTTTAAAAATTGATTGACAAGACACGGCAGACGATGCAATATGCCTGCCTGGGATTTCTAGACTTTTACTTCGAATGCCTTTGTGCCAAACATTTGTACGAAGTATGCATGTGGATTTGTTGCTGTAGAATGTCCTGCGTAAACACGCATGGCAGTCCACCTTAACAGTTTTAAACAGTGTTGCGATTGAAACTCCTGATGCTACTCATAATTGGCATTAAGAAGTCACTTCTTACAAATTTCAGGAAACGAGGTACATGTAAGTTTATATAAAAATTATGAAAAAAATATTGTTGCATATATTTTTTTCATAATAAATATAACAATAATCGGCTTACATGCAGAAATGGATGTTACTGGGCTAAAATATTTAAGATTACAATATTTTTCATTGAAATATAGTAAAAGTATATAGTAAATATAGCAAATAAAATAAATAATCACCGGCACTACAATTGCAACATTTATGTAAGACATTACTGGAAGGTGGAATCACTACATGTGAAATGATTCCACGTTCCAATAATCCTCAAGTATATGCTGAAGTCAACGTGATATCAATCCATCTTCATCATCAGACTGGAGCGCGACAGTTTCAAATACAGATATTAGCGTAGAGTAAGATAATTTTAAGGATGATAAAGTAATCACATCTAATTTAAAATCCTGGTTTATCAAAGTTTCGAAACCTGTCCAACGTTCTAACGTTGGACAGGTTGGCAATAAACAATTCTTTAATTCAAATGAACAATTTTACACTACATTGATATACAAAAATCCATTTCAATACTGCAATTTAACAATTAATGAAATGGGCTGTACTCACAAATGTGTTATAGAATAAAAAGATTTTTAATAAATACACTGAAATTGAGATTTTGACACAAAACTAAAGTACAACTATATTAAACATATTTTACAGTTTAATTATTTGCGTAAGTCAGTGGTCATTCTGTCTCTTTCACAAACATGTATTGTTCAGTTGTAGTTGATGTAACAAAATGAGCGCTAATCTACATACATGCTGAAATAAGTTAATTCGATATGAATCAATTTATTTCAGCAACATTAATATAATTAAAATACAAGACTTGCAAGTATTCTTATGTTTGTCTTCATATACGTACTGAGCGAATGTTTAGGAGATGTATGGAAGAATCATCCTGTGATCAGCTGAGGTCAGCAGTTTCAACGTGGACATCACCGAAATATCCTGTTGGTTCAATATAAGCTTCCAGGCAGAGGATTCTGTAATATTAAACGGTCCAGAATTCTTTTTACATAGCTTTAAGGTAAAAAATAAAAAACTTTATGAAACTTGTGTATATTTTTAATGACAGGCATTGTAATAGTATAGGCAAAAACCTCTTTGACATGTCAGACACTCAGTGCTGACTTTTTTAGCTTTAACTCGAGCTTCTGCTGGTGTCCGACCTTTTTTCACTATCATTTTATAACAACCAGAGCAACGCTTTCTGGATATTTTATTTGCACGTCGCGGGATTTTTGTTAACATGTGCTTTGATTGTGTGGTTGATGATGAAGCTCCATCCAGATCTTAAATTTTCAGATGATTAATTTATACATTTTAGTCTAAAAAGCGAAGGGCAGGTGCGTAAGTAAGGTTGCCATCTATTTGGCTTAATCCACCATTTTTGGAATGTTACCGGCCAATTATTTATATGTCCAGGCTATTGAGCCTACGCTAGATATTTTCGTAGTGTCATGCATTGCTCGCAGCAGCTACAGGACGAGCAAAGCAATGCTCAGATGTTAAAGATAAGTTTCAGCTTTTTGGACAACATATCCGCTTTAATACAGCACAGTCAGACTTTATTTTAGAAGATGGCAACCCTATGCATATTAGCAAAAAAAGCAGCAATATGAAATGATATTGGTCAATAAAAACATATTCTACACGCTTAATGATTTTTTGAAGTTATAATAATTAGTGTCATTACTTAAGTATTTTTAAGGAATCTCATGGAGTTAAAAGCTGAGTAGTTTTCTTAGAAGTCTGTATAAATACAAATCACATAAATCTAAAGAAGACACAAAAATAATATTCACATGTTAAGAAAGACCTTAAAGTCGTTTACGTACGGAATCTAGAGAACAGTCCTTTTCTTGAGCTGCAAAACATAGCTAACAGACGTTGTATGTGCTACAAACAGAAATACGAGTGGTGGCGGTGTTTATAAGGAGCTGGAGAACACTTGCACTGGTGAGATTATCTTTGATTTCTAATTAGCCTGTGACATATTCCTATTTGATTTTCAGTCTTTCCTATTACACGAGAAGCTACTATAGAAATGCATTCATTAATATATTAGACAAATTAGAATAGATAGCAGCAAACAATATATGAAACGTCTTCATTTTCTTTACTAGCTATATAATGAAAAAAATTAGCAAAGAAACTGAAGACATTGAATTAAAAAATTTGTAATGGCAATACCGAAGTTATACAATAAAATGAGTCATAATTAAACATGAACTTTATTCCTTTGATCTTAAGATCAATTTTTACTATATTACAAGTTTTTAAAATACAAAACTATATTAAAATTTAAAATAACTAAGTATTGAGACTTTAAAAGACAAATAAATACTTTTTAAAATAAAGTAAGAAATAAAACAGAATTTCACATAATGTGTTAACGAATTCATTATAAGCAAGGATACATCGGTCGAAATAATTTATTACAAATGACATAGTGTTAAACTTATTTTGACTAGTACTAGTGACGTTATCGATAAGAATGGTAAAAAGAATTGTGCATTTATGATATTATAATCGAAAATAGGAATTAAAGTATCGTCAACTCTTAAATCGAAGTTCAAAGATCCTAATATTTCTTGAAACAAAGTTTTTTCAGGAAGCTTAGAAGTGTTTTCAATTATCAATTGTCACTTTTGTACTCTATTCTCACGGATGTCAAGTATAACATTATTTCTTAGTACCTTTGGCAGCTTTTTTGTAGTAACGGCAAAAAAGCATTTGGCTCTTTTATTTTAAGTAATCCTTTAAGTATGGGAAGTTAAGTTGGATATGAAAATGTTGCAATTTGTCAGTAGACAAGAGTAAATACGTATGATAGACGCAATTTGTTAAAATGGTTAATAGATAGTGTTTTATCTTAGGGCAGATTTTCAATTTTAAGCCAAATCTGAACATACAATCTAAATTATCAATAACAAATGGACGTTTGAAAGCCAAAATTAGGTTACAGACCTCAAATTTTCATATCTTTTTGTTGTACCCTATGCTCCTTTTCCTTTTCTTAATAATCTGACTTTAAAATGTATAATACAAAAACCACAGTCCACAGCTAATGGAAATCTCCAACATTATCAATGAGAATCAAAATCTAAAGTGATCTGATATTGTTCATATATAATACCACTCCCACGATCTCACAATTTTAATTCACATATATCTCTTTTCATTTCTAGCTATTAAATTGATTTGGGTGTTCTTTTTTTTTTATATATATATCATAAGATAGCAAACAAGCAGAGGGGTCTCCTGATGGAAAGAGTCAACCATCGCCTATAGGCACCAAAGATGTTAATGGTGCGTTGCTATCTTGTGAGGAGGTCTAATGCCACATTCATAAGTTTACCGCCTACCTTACCCTCCAAACCGAAACATGACACTGACCAGCACGGACGCTATTGCGGCAGGAATAGGTAAGGCGGTGGTACCAGACCCGGTCGAGCCGATGCAGAACTCTACCACCTAGTAATCACGATGGTAGTGACTCGCATAGCCAATCGGTCGCCTTTTACGACCTGCCCGGCAGAACGGCAGTTGGTCTATTCTTCAGAGGAGCCCGGAACCAACACGGGGGCAAACTCTGTTAGTTTAATTTGTCTAAGTCTGTTATTTTCTTCCATCGTATCATTTTTCTATCCTTTTTTAATTTATAGGTAAAATATTCTTACTATGGCCTTTATTGTAGGTAAAATATAAAATAATGTTTTTTCAGTTTTCTGATAAACACAAAGTTGCCCGGTATTGGAAAGTGCCCGGTTGGCGATAGGCTTGCCACCTATCACATTTGTGGGACCAAGTATCTTCGGCTAATCGTGGGTGCACTTGTACCCCTGGATACCCCTTCGGGGATACGAGCGAATATACTTTTTTTATATACTTAAAAACTAATAATTAAAAGCACTAAAAAACACGTAAGTTTAACACATCTAAACATTTTGGGCTAATATTATTTGCTTTTAAATCTCTTATTCTACCACACCATAAGCCATGTTTTTTTTTTCGACCAAGAAATAAAACGTAAATCAGAGATTGTAGTCTAGATTGTAACAAGTTATTCAAAGACAATTAAACATCAAATTTTTTGGACAGCCTGTAATTTTGATTTCTCTCGCTTAAAATTTAATAGCGACCTTTGAGAGAATATACAGACTACAGTATCTTTGGTTACGACAAATACATAGCCCGAAAAATCAAATAAGTAAATAGAAAGTTATGTTAATGTGAAGCAACACTAGATTGCATAGAAGCAACATGTCACTTGCCCGGAAAATTGTTCTTCAAACTTAAAAATAAACCTTAAAATTAAAATATATACAATAATATTGCGTTATTTTTTATCATAATATCAGTTTGCACATCTGGTAAATGAATATTACTTGTATTGTAATTAGAAAAAATGTTCAAGTTTATCTGAAGATTAATACCTAACTACGTGACATATTTAATTAACGCACGAAAAGTCTGTTTAATTGCCTGGCGGTACCGTACTGGTCACGGTATGAATGAACACGAAATCGCTGGTCAACCGCAAATTAGACTCCAAACGCTATCTTCTATCTAAATTACAATTAGATGAAATATCACAGTAAAAAAATTACAGAGTAGGGCAACTTTATATGATTCAATTACGTTCAAAATCACAATTCACTATGTAGATTATTACTTATTATATAAATCAATTTCATGTTGTATTATCGGTGATATTAAACACAGTGAATTTTGGAAGTAAACATTTTTTTTGTGTTTTATTTGCTAAAGCAAAACATGACAGTTCATATAAAATATTTAGCTATGCTGCAACGTTTTTATAATGCGATCTTACCCTTACTCATTGAAAGAAAATTTTATATACCGTTCCGTTCCGTAACATGGATATAGTGTGGTTTCATGTTAACTCGAAAATTATAATTGTCTTATAACATTAGTTGAAAGTAATTTTGACAGTCTTCAGTGGTCGTGTCCTTTAAATTTTTTTTTGTGCGAGACGGTTTTTCTTATATATTCTTGCTTTTCACCATAGAACTGTTAGCAACATGGATTTTTTATCATTCAGCAGGAACTTCAAATAAAGCACCAGTAATGATTTGGCTCCCAGAGGTGATATCGTGGGCCTCTTTCAGGTGATCTAGGACACACTGCACAATCTCGTCTATGTCAACATGTTTTTTACATTTGTGCGAGCAAATTTTACATGAAATATTTTCATCGTCGTGGTTTTCATATACTTTCCAAATCCAGTTTTTGTAATCTGAAAATATTAATAATATGTTTTTTTATCATGAATTGGCCGCTTCACAAAACACATAAGATCTTAGGTTTGAGCTCTAGGATGGAGAACACAATGGCACGAACTATTTAGATTTTCTCAAAATTTATATTGACCACCTTCGTACGTGTGTAGACCACCTATCACGTCTTGCGACAATACCGTCGTGTAGGCTAATCATGGGCGCACTAGTTGCATTTTTGCCTAGATAAATCCTTTCTTATTTTTTACAATTACTAGTATTTACACCACAGAAATTCCAAACAAAGATATACATATAAACATGGGGGTTATTGATTAGAAGGGACTTCTTGCAGATAATTAACACACAATTAATTAAAACAGATTTGGATTACAGTTATCCAAGTCTATTCACTTACAGAACAAGCAGCGAAAACGGACATAGATAAATTTTACAACAACCTAAGTGACGTCATTGAAAATATTCAGAAAACAATTTAGTCCTTATGGGAGAATTTAATGCTCAAGTAAGAGCTCGAATAGCAGGAGAAGAATGTATAATAGAGAAATATGGAAGAGGCAAAAGAAGCAAAAAAGGAGAAAAGTTGGTAGAGTTCCTGCTCGAGCAAAATTTAACAAGCCCAAAAATAAATGGACATGGTTGTCTCCAGATGGAAAAGTTAGGAATGAAAATGACTACATAATAACCAACAAAGTTAGGTCATTTAGCGATGCAGGAATAGTACAAACCCTACATTTCAACACTAACCATCATATGGTACATAGCTGTCTCAGACAAAGTCGTCCAAAAAAGCCTAGACCAAAAGCGATTCAAGTACTTACAAACTTCATGCAAAAAATAAAGATGCAAATGACACCATAGAAGACCTGACGGAAGTCCTCAATTCAAATATAGGCTTGGAAGAAAAATATGAGAGAGTACAAAACAAGCTCAGAGAACAGGCAAGAAAACAAACAATCAGAAGTAAAGAAACTTATCTAAGCGAAAAAACGTTAAAATTAATTGAAGACAGAAGTAATGTGTTATTAAATAAGAATAAAAAAGAAATCTCTAATCTTAGCAAACAGATTCGTGAAAATGTGAGGAAAGATAAGAGAAACAGAAGAAAAAAAAGAATTACATTAACAGAACAAGTGACACAAAAAAAGCACTTAAGGAACTGCGAGAAAAGGGAACAGAATGAATAACAAAGTTAAGAGGCAAAGAACTGCCAACTACTTCCCGCAGTACAATACAATAAATATGATTTTGTATGGCAAAGCCTAAAACAGCAGGGGATCCAAACGGCATACATAAACATCACCAAAAACTTTTACAGCGAAACTAAACCTAGTATAAAGCTAGAATCTACGGGAGATACTTTTCCAATTGAAAGAGGTGTGAAGTAAAGAGACTCGCTCTCACCAAAGCTGTTTACAGCAATAATAGAACAAATGTTCAGAAAATTAGAATGGGAGGATCTAGGACTAAACATAAACGGAGCATGATTGTACCATTTAAGATTTGCAGATAGTTTCTGGTTTTGCTAGAAGAGGACCCAATACTGAATTATTAATAATTAACGGAATTTTAACGCGATTATGTGATGTATTGTTTTCCCAATAGTGATGGTAGCGAAGGACGGTATACTTATGCATACAGTCTACAGGAAACCTACTCACACTGACAGGTATCTTTCACGCAAGCTCTCATCATCACCCAAGATACCTCAACGCCTTTGTCACTTCACTCACTAATCGCGCGTTTAATCTACGTGATAAACAACATCTACACAAAAAACTCAAACACGTATGAGAGGTTCTACACAGGAATGGTTACAAGATAAAATCGGTCAGGAACTTACCAGGAGAAACTATCCAATAAAACACAGCGTGGAACATCAAGCCTATCGTGTCTACCGTTTGTTAAAGGGATAAAGGACAAAGTGGGGAAAATCTTAGGTCGATGAAAACCATCATTACCCCGTTAAAGAAAATTCATAAAAAATCTACGTTCCCCGAAGGATAGTTTCCCATTAGAACATCCAGGTGTCTATAAAATAGATTGTAGCTGTAAGAGAGCATACATCGGTCAGACAAAAATAACCATATCATGTCGGGTCAAGGAGCATATCAAAGCAGTCAAGAATAACGACGTTAATATGTCAGCAATTGCTGAACATCTACTGGAGTCGGGCCCTAATCACTGGATTGAATTACATAGGCCACACGTATTATCGACAGAACGCCATTACATTCCACGGTTATTGTAAGAAGCAATTGAAATAAAAAAACATCCAAATTTCAACCGGGAAGACGGGTTTAAATTGTCGGGATCGTGGAATCCGGTGATCATTGCAATAAAAAACAAAAGACAATCAATATGTACAAATAAACCTAGTGACGTGTTAGTGTGTATTATCAAAGTGACTTTCGTGCGAGTTCCAGCGGTATGGGCAAACGAATAAGAAAAAGTTTAGACGGGCTTGTCTGCTCATAATAGTTCAACTACCCGCGATGCTTCAGTTCGCGATGATTATGGTGCATACAACAGCGCCGAAATGTCGGGAAAACATCACATAATCGCGGTAAGATCCTGTAATCTATACATATAATAAAATCGTAGGAAAGTCAAAACTGTACATTGAATATTTTTTTAAAAGAATACTTGGGGCGTGATCTACAATTGATATCAAAGCCGAAAATATAGTTTTTAGAATTTTTGTCTGTTTATCTGTTTGTCTGTATGTATGTCCGGGGTAAACTCAAAAAGTACTGCATGGATTTACTTCAAATTTTTCATGAATATTACTAACAGGTCGGATCAACATATCACGCTATCACCTAGCGGCCGGGTGCATGCGGAGTAAACGAAATCCGCGCGGACGAAGTTGCTAGCAACAGCTAGTCATTAATAATTCAGTTCAAAAAAGCCGCGAAAGCTTAAAAGTATACAAGACCCAATACTACTGGAATCTATGATACAAACCTCAGCAGACAGAAGCAGAGAAGTAGGTCCAGAAATAAACTCTAGTGAGACTAAAATGACGACAAATTCAATACACAGACATAAATGTCAACAAGCAAAAAATCGAATATGTATACGATTATCTATTTCACATACCTGGAGTAATATCATGTGCTTCCTTCAAGTGCCCGTCCAGATTGCTTGTCGCACTGCCTTTGTAACTGACGTTGCGCGCACATATATTACACTGGGCTAGTATTTTGGAAATCGGTTTGTAATACAGCCAAATTATCCAGTCGTCAATTAGCACTTCGGTTTCACCTGTAAAATGTCACTGTACTGTTGAAATCCATACAAATTTTTAAACTGCAACTTACAGCACGCTGCATTATAAGTTTTTGGAGAATCCCACGGGAATAATGTATTTTTCCGGGATAAAAAGTATCCTATATGCTATTACGTCATTACGTACCTGTGTTTTTTAAATCATAAGATAGCAAACAAGCAGATGGCTCTCCTAATGGAAAGAGGTAACCATCACTTATAGACACCAAAGGTGTTAATGGTGTGCTGCTATCCATGTAGAGAGGTGTTAATGCTACTTGCACAAATTGCTACCTTAACTTGCAAACCGGAACACGACAGTGACAATAGGAGCGAGACAATGCACAACTCTACCACCTAGTGACCACTATGGTAGTGACTCGCATAGCCAATCATTTGTCTCTTACGAACTGCCTGGCAGAAAAGCAGATGGTCCATACTTCAAAGGAGCCCGGAATAACACAAATTTCATCTAAATCGGTCTAGTCATGATTACGTGTAAAGCAATCAAAACAAACAAACACAAACATCCAAACAAGCTTTCATATATTTTGTAATATGTATGAGATGAGATAAAAACAACCTCTCCTGACGGAAATATATAACCACATTGATATTAGAGACGTTAGTGTCACAGAATACTGGAGACATACAAAGTCAATGTATATACAAGTTATATTCGAGCACCGAACACACAGCCTATAGACGGCTAATGTTTGATTTTCCGTATTGAATGCATTCTGGCAAGTAGCTGAGGTAAGACGAAGTGGGGTTGCAACGCCGTCATTGGCTAACTCAAGGCCACAGTGAAAGATAGTAATGTACAGAGCATCTGATTGGTCGACACTGATTACCCAATCACTACTCATTGGCATTGGCATTGGACATTTACATCGGAACTATAAGTCAGATGTGTTGACACAAGTCATTCGCCTATTATTAGGTGTCTATGGGCTGTGTGGTCGGTGTATTCGAGCAACTCATACATAGACACCTCTCACGGACGCGATATCTCGGAATTGTTTGGGACAGTTTTTTCCGAACTGTTCTGAGATATCGCGTCCGTGAGAGGTGTTTATGTGTGCGTTGCTCGAATATTACTTGTATGTACATTGACGTCTGTTAGTCTCCAGTATTATGTATTAGTGGTGCATTGCTATTAGTGTGGTGGCAGGAATATACATAGGTACTACTAGTACGGGAGCCCACGACACTAAACCTAGTCCCATAAGACTACCGGATGGTATATACATAGTTAGATTCGTCGTTAATTGGAGAATACGAAATGGCTATGCTGCAATGCGTAGAACCGGGTGGCGCTATTACAAAAAAAAAAAGAATGACATAAAAATCGATTTCTATAGTGCACGCCAGATAAGTCTGCGCATGACTGAGGGACGTGCAAAATGTTGCCATATTAACAAAAGCATAAGTTTCCACTTCAAGGGGTAATGTAATATTTTCGATTACATAATATTATAAAGTTAACTGAAAGAGTATTGAAGCTAAATTATACCTCACTTTTGTAGTTTGCTGACCACTTGAGTTTTAATGACTTTCTCAAAGAATTAAAGTTCAATACTGTGATCCAGTACGAAGGGAATGTTTGTATAATAAATTGGTACCATGACAAAAACAGTTATATTTTGACCGCTTCCTATCTAATCTGGGTCAAATATTTATTCGCCATTCAACTACCTACTATGAAAAAATAATAACGGTAATAATTTATTCTGCAACCATAGCAGTAATAACATTGAAACAATTTACATAGTTTATTATTTATTTATATACCTAGCTATGGTTATGTAGTAAATGGAAAATATATTAGTTGAATGACATTCGGCATGATTTAAATAGGTATTTTAGGGAAATACGAATTATCAACACGGAGAACACTACACAATCTACACCAACAATATGGCGGGCAACATTTAGTTCCGATTTCTGCCGCGCGCAGACTTATCTGGCGCGCACTTTACTACGATAAGACTACCGAAATTCGTTTGTTCATCGATAGAGGGGAGGGGTAGGACTATACGAAAATGCGGTGCTGCATGTCCCCATGACTGGCCTTATCAGTGGCAGCAGCATTAAGTGACGCCTTGTACCTAGGTATCTAGTACCATCGGACTACCGAACGAACCAAAGCTTATCTGAAAGATCATCAATTTCTGTGTAAGAAAAACCACTGCTGCATCTTCGAAACAGTACATGAGGTGGTTGCTGCAGCGATTGAAGCCCACTACACAGCTGAAATCGGCGTTTGCACTCGTTTTTGTCAGCAATAATCCGGTTTCTTTCAATTAGTACTGATTGAATACCCATGCCACGGTCAGGTAAGAATAATTTTATTAAATGAATAAAAAATTTCAAAAAATGAAAAATAATGTTGTGGATCATCCATATCACTTAGGGGTATATAAAATAGATAACGAAATGGAACACGACTTCTACTTCGTATAGCTTCTCTAATTACGCAGTACATTTAACTCTCTGATTAACATAAAAAAAAACAAATTTAGAAGCTCTTCCTTTTTGGGAATTCGGTTGATAAATGCTAGGTTTTCCACATACCTGTAGTTTTTTTATGTACACTTTTCAGATGACGATTAATATTTCCAGTCGCGCTGGCGCCGTGAGTGATGATGCGATTGCATAGTTTGCATTTAGAACTTCTTTTTGATACCCGTCTGAAATAAGACCATATCCAACTACGTTGTTTATGACGTTTCTTCTTTTCCATTTCTGCAATAACAAGTATTGATCTAAGTTAATAAACTTGGTCCGGGCCCCCATTTAGGAACAGACCAACCGCCTTTCTGCCAGGCAGTTCGTTACAGACTTTTTATATTCCTTACCTTCTTTTACAAGATGCCTAGCAGTCAGGCGAGAATACGCTAACACGTGATACCACCATCGTGACTACTAGGTGGTATAGTTCTGCAACGCTTGGGTTTTGGTACCACTAATACATATATTCCTACTGCAGTAGCAAGGGTGCTTGTCGCTGTCGTGTTCTGGTTTGGAGGTTAAAGTATCTAGTAAACTTGTGCATTTGATATTCCATCCCTGGTATAGGCAATGGTTTTTCTCTATCCATTAGAAGTAGTCAGCTTGTTCGCTATCCTCTGATACAAAAAAGGCATAGAACGTTATGACTTCTTTTATACCATAAAATAGCAAAGATGCACATGGATCTGCTAATGGAATAGACAACAATCATCTATAGACACCAAAGATGTTAATAGTGCGTTGCTATGCATCTGTGCGGCAGAATGATAATATCACGTGCATAAGTTTACCAGCTCAACCTTCACACCGGAACACGGACGAGTATTGACGTTGTTGTGGCAGGAATATGTAAGACAATTGTACTGAAAACCCAGGCGAGTGGTTTGTAGAACTCTACCTAGGGGGTACTGAAATGCTGGCCAATCGTTCACCTTTTACGACCTATGTGGCAGAAAAGCAAATAATCTATTCTTTAAAAGGAGCCCGGACCAAATTCATTAACTTAGATCAACACTTATTATTGCAGAAGCGGTCAAGAACAGATGTAACTGGGTATGGTCTTATTTCAAACCGATGCAAACTATGCAATTGCATTATGACCACCCCATTTTAGCCCCCATAGTTAGCGACCCTGATTACGCAATTCTCGGGGCTCGGATTCAATCCCCAACGGGGACATGCATTTATGTGATGTACATAAATATTTGTATTTCCGGCTTTGGGTATTTATTAAATATATTCCAGTATTTATATATGTATTTCTATGTATTAGTAAATAACGTTGACTAACACCCATAACACAAGCAAATAATTTGCTTACTTTGTGGTTTGTTAATAAATGTAATTTGTCCCGTGAATATTTATTTATTACACAGTGGCACACGACTGGGAATATTAATTGTATTTTCACAGATTGTTAGACGACACTTGAACCGATTTGGAAAATTATTTTTTGTTCCAAAGGCTGTGGTGTGTTTCTCTTCCCGTGAGGTCCCATTTTGTTTTAATTAGATTGAAGATCTAAAGGTACCGGAAATACAGTAAATAGTAAGTCGGTTGTTTAAAGTTTTACTGTGTTTAAATTATTTATCCTAAAAGAGACTGTGTCATCTTCGCGTTGGTTTGGGCCCCTTTTAAGAATAATATCTGCCATTGTGATAGGCAGTTTGTAAGTAAGGTACTACTAGGTGGCGAGATCCACAATATCTCACCCAAGCTTAGAGGAAAGGTTCCGGTAAACTTATGCACAAGGCATTACCATCCCGCCAGACATCTTTCTCGACTATAAATGATGGTTTCTTTTTCTATAAGGAAATCTGCTGCTTATCAGCTATTCTATGGTATAAAAACCATGCCATATGGTAAAAATGGTTTTGTTAGTATAAATATTGATATATATCAATATTATTTTTTGAAAATGCCTGAATAATCAATCCTTATCGACATACGTAGCGGGAAGTTAAAAAACGAATTTTGAACCATAAACAAATCATCCATTCCAGATACTTTTTAAAATGAATGTATTAGTGAAATAATAGATTGCTAGAAATTAACTACATTTTTGTGTGATACAAACACAATTTTTTTCCCTTGGTCCGGACTCTTTTTAAGAAATAGAGTAGCTGCATGGCAGTAGCTAAGCAGGGCAAGCGTTAGCTGAGCCTGGGCCACTACTATCGTGACTACTAGGAGGTAGAGATTTGCTAATTGTCGCCCGGATTGGTGCCAATGCCTTATATGTTCTTACCATGACAACGTACAATACTTATTATTGTCGTGTTTCTGACTCTATACATAAAAAGAAAACTTCTGACTCACTCACTGACATATCAACACCCAACCTAAGCCCTTGGACCATGAAACCTGAAATTTTTCACAGGTTGTTCTTATGATGCAGAGGAGAAATAAAAAGGTTTTTTTTAATTCATCCCATATGATCGTGCAATAGAGGGTGAAATTTTGTATGAAATTTCTTATATTGACAAAATGTTAGTTATTCCAAGCAGGCGAATTTGCGCTTGTCGGCTAGTTCATACTAATATTACAAATGAGAAAGCCTGTCTATCTGTCACGCTTTTACGGCTAAACCAATGAACCGATTTTGATGAAATTTGGCATCGGTTAAGTTTTCGAGTTATCTGTAAACATACATAAAAAAATACCCACGAATTGAGAACATCCTACTTTTTGGGAAGTGAGTAGACAAAAGTACTGGCAACAATGTGCTTGTACTGTAAGTTGCTGCAACACAAAGCTGTGTTGAACAAGTGAAAAAAATGGCGAAACGCATGACAAGGTCGGAATTATTGGCAAGTATGGACATGGACATACCCAGGTTCTGGGGCAGCAATCGTAACATTTTAAGACTATATTTTTATTATATTATATTTTTATCTACAACAGTACATAGTAGAGAGGTAAACAAATTAGAGGGGGGGCCAGCTGCCCCTCCCTGCCCCACCTCGGCACGCCCCCATGTATGGAACAACATATGGTGCCACATAAGAAATAAAATGCTAGATTTTAAACATACCTGCAGTTTTATTATGAATCATTTTCAAATGACGATTCATGTTCCCAGTCGCGTTGCCGCCGTGACTAATGATACGATTGCATAGTTTGCATTGAGCAGTAGTGCTTGATATCCGATGGAAATAAGACCATACCCAGCTACGTCTCTGCTTGGCCGCTTCTGCAATAAATAAGTGTTGATCTAAGTTAATAAGTTTAGTACTAGGGCCCACTTTGAAGAATAGAGATCTGGGTCCTAATTTGCGTAATTGAACGGCTATCGAGTTGAATCATTTAAGACTCTTACACATTTTCTTACATATTATGCCGCGTCGTAGCACATCTCAACGTTCTATCGTGTTTATGAATGTGAGAGCCCTTAGCGCATCAACTCACGTAAATTGGATGGCTGTCTTTCTGCCAGGTAATTAGTAAAAGGCCAACGATTAGTTAAGCGTTTCACTACCACCTAGGTAAAGTTCTGCAGCGTCTCGCCCGGATTTTTGCTACCACCTGCCTCGGCTTTTCCTGCTGTAACAGCGTTTAATGCTGGTTACTGTCATATGCTGGTTTGGAGGGTAAGATAGCCGATAAACTTATGCACGTGGCATTATCATCCTGCCACGCGGATAGTTAGTATGTAGTAGTAATTTATTGGTTATATGACTATCAACTATCATGTGCTTCAATATGTCTGTCTCACCAGTCAATCTGTATAAAAAAATCCAAACCTATTAATAATTTTGATATTGCATTTAAAAAAATTAAATCATTCAAAGTTAGTAAATTATACCTACTATCAAAATACATTTGCAGTTGATAAATTTTCATAAATTCAAATTTAGGTAAGCAAATTATCCAACACCAAAAAGTATGCCACATTGTCAACAGAAAAATTTTGGGAACCTCTGATATATAGTTAACAAGCTAGTAACTATCTATATTAATTTTTCTATATTAATATACACAAGTAGATGATGACCTGGAATAGCACATAGGCTACATTTTATCCCGGACCAATTAGGTGATCTCGCGAGATTCAGCAAAAACAGCTATAATGCAGCAGGCTGCACGCTGCAGCTAGTATTCTATACTTTCTATTATCAGCTCTTGGTGAAATTCCATTGTTATTACTTATTAGACACTATTACTATTGCACTTGTACTTAAACTTCACTTTTAAACATATATTTTTAATATATATTGCATGTGACATAAGACCTCGCCACAAGATAGCAACGCCCCATTAACACCTTTGGTGTCTATGGGCGATGGTTGACTCTTTCCATCAGGAGTCTCATCTGCTTGTAATATTGAAAAAAATCACTCGACCAGTTTCACTTTCTTAAGCATCTTCAGGATGTAATAAACTTTACTGATCAGTTAAGTATTTTACATCCTGAAGCTGAAAGCATCAAGCTAGTAACTCTTGCGTAAAAACATTGACCCCCAAATGGTAATTATGAGGTAAAACAAGCAACTTCACTCACTACCATATTGTCCAAGCTGATATACAACAGTGAAAAACAAATGTTATAGGGATATCAACAGGTAAAGGCTGGTATTGTTTCCTGATGAAAAATTACAAAACTATTTCAACTACCTACAATTTATGAGCTGCATGGCAGAAAGAGACGGAGACAGTCACTCCATTGTGAATTGATAAAGTTAACACTTTAAATTGAGGAAAATGCATAATTTAAATACAGTAATACTGCAATCCATAATGGACTAGGCTTCCTTTGGAAAATAGACCAACTGGCACTCTGCCAGGCAGGTCGTAAGATACGACCTATTGTTAGTGTCAGTGCTTGTCATTGTTGTGTTTTTGGTTGGAGTTAAGTAGCTGGTAGATTAATACATTGGTTAGGAGAGCCATCTGAGTGTGTGCTATCTAATGATGTAAAAAATGAAACCTACTTCCCATTCATGTATCTCTGGAAAATGATCTCACGCAGCAGACCTTCACAGATTTTAAGAACCACATGGGTTACAAGTTAAACCACCCAAACAAAAAATATAAGAAAAATACAACAGAATTGAGAAGTGCCTCTTTTTAGGAGCTTGCTTGTAAAAATAATAAAATACCTTCCACTCTCTTATGATGGGAAATGACCATATTCTTTTTTTTTATATCATTAAGATAGCAAACAAGCAGATGGGTCTCCTGATGGAAAGAGTCAACCATACCCAGACACCAAAGATGTTAATGGTGTGTTGCTATCTTGTGGCGAGGTCTAATGGCATATGCATAAGTTTATCAGCTATCTTACCCTCCAAACCGGAACAAGACAGTGACTAGCACTGACGCTATTGTGGCAGCAATAGGTGAGGTAGTGGTACCTGACCGGGGTGAGACAATGCAGACCAATACCACCTAGTAGCTACGATG
Source organism: Apodemia mormo (assembly GCA_036924255.1). Classification (NCBI taxonomy): domain Eukaryota; kingdom Metazoa; phylum Arthropoda; class Insecta; order Lepidoptera; family Riodinidae; genus Apodemia; species Apodemia mormo. The sequence goes on from JAUPFN010000011.1 coordinate 7,386,423, forward strand.
GTAATGGCTCGCATAGTCAATCAGCCTTTTACGGCCGGCTTGGCAGAACGAAGGAGCCCGGGACCAACACGGGGAAAAATGATTTCTTTATAATTCCTTAACAAAAATTCTTTTTAATGCAGCAAAACTGCAGCCTCCAACTCCATTTTGTGTATCTCCGAAACCCTGTGTCTGATACAGGCTTCCCGAGATACACGAAATGGAAAGTAGGTGGAAAGTCTTCACCAAATAAAAATGGAACCACGCGGTGAATATAGCCTCTAAAACGAAAAAAAAGAATTTTCAAAATCAGTTCATAAAAGACTACGTTTTGAGGTAACAGGCATAAAAAGACATACAGCCAAATTGATAATCTCCTCCTTTAGGAAAGTCGGTTGAAAAACTTACATCATAATATTATAAATAGAATTCACAATTCACCTTACCAAGTGGATCCTTTGTTAACACAGGTACATCTTGTTGTACTTCTTCTTGTTTATCTTCTACTGTCTCAGCTTCAGCAAGCTCTTTTTTTGCTACTTCGGCTTTAAATACTCCAGGGTGTCTTGTGCGTACATGTCTATTCATGTTATTTGAGTTGCAACCCTTTATGGAAAGGACAACACTGCACAATTTGCACCGATAGATAACATTTGAGAGGCTGTCGAAATATTTCCATACCCAACTCCGCCTCCTACTGAATTCAGCTGAAATAAATAAATAATGTATATTATATTAAACAAATTTAATTGATGCTATCCATAACAGTTGATCAAAACAAAAAATCAGGGTAATAGGGAGTGTTCTGAGCTAGTTTAGTGGTAGTGCGATGGGGAATGTGAATAATTTCCCTTTACACTAACGGCATACTGAGAGATTCCATCTACACCATATTGACAATTAGCCTTCTATAACTGTTAAATTGCTTGTAATTTCTTTATATGAACTATCAAATTGTGGAATTGTTTAACTTACACGGTTTTTCCGCTGCAGAACAGAACTGCAATTTTTAATAGGAGGGTCAGCAATATTTTCAGAAGTCAGCATGGCATTGGCAACACACTTTTTGTGTTGCAAATATTCATGGGCAGGGTTACTGCTTTCTATCAGATGGATCACATGCTTGTATATTTTTTTACATCATAAGATAGCAAACAAGCAGATGGCTCCCCTGATAGTAAGAGAAACCATCACCTATAATCACCAAAGATATTAATGGAGCATTGCTATCCGTGTGGTAGGAGAGCAATACCACATGCATAAGTCTACTGGCTACCTAGAATTCTGCATTGTCTCGCCCGGGTCTGGTACCACCCCCTTACCTAATCCTGCCGCAATAGCATCAGTACTTGTCACTGTCGTGTTCTAATTTGGAGGGTAAGGTTAACTTATGCATGTGGTATTAGACCTCATCACAAGATAGCGTTGCTATTTACCATTAACATCTTTGGTGTCTATAGACAATGGTTGACCTTCCATCAGTCCATCCAATTGAATTTATTGCGAAAAGTCATAATACTTTAAAGGTTAACATACTGAAAAGATTTTCTAAATCAATTATAAATTACAGAGAGGTGACTCATGGTAAACCAAAACATGCAAACCATCTTTTTTATTCTGCGAAGATACTGGCTAGATAGGTAATATTTATTTATTTATGTTACCTTCTTTTCATAGGATGGTGAACAATGAAAATTGAACAGACACCTTCTTTTCATAGGATGTGAACTATGAAAATTGAACATTGAAATTCAGAAGCTTAAATAACTAATGCTGCATTTGAGTTCCCTTATGCAGAAAAACTTTTTTATTAGTTTCATGGTAAAATTACATAGGTTGAACTAAAAATCTTCATTAGCAGTAATGAGGTTTAGATCACTTAAATCCTGCTAACTCGGTGGTAGAGTTCTTACTTCGCTTACTTAGCTTTGTCACTTACCTATCCCTGCGGCAAGTGTCAGTGGAGTGTCGTGGAGTGTCAGATTTGTCACTGTCGTGTTCCAGTATGGAGGGTAAGGTAGCCGGTAAACTTATGCATGTGGCATTAGGACCACACCACTAGGACAGCCACACACCATTATCATTTTTGGTGTCTATGAGTGATTTTTGTTCATCCAAAAAGCTGCTTCCAAAAACCTGCTTCTTTACTATCTTATAATATAAAAAAATATACTGGGCCTTTTAATTAAATAAAAAGGTAAAACTTACCATGTGCTTTTTTAACTTTTTTTGTTTTAGGCAGTATCAAATATTCCATGTCTAAAATTCCCTTATTAGGTTTATCAATTGACTTTATAGCATCTATGACTTCTGTTTCACATACTTCTTCAAAAATAATAGGATCACCCCTATTTTCATCATCCTTTAACATATTAAACTGTACAAATTCTATTTGAAATCCTACTGATGAATCCTGATGCTCTTTATGCAGTTCATAAATTTCTTTATGCATGTTAACAATGTGTTGTAAAAGATTAGGAGACTTTGAATCACCTTCAACAATAACTTCGCAAAGATTACATTTGTGTTGTGTTTCATTTTGCTTCAAAAAATATATTGCAACCCAATCTGCAGGCACACATTCTGGAAATAAGGTAAATAAAATTTAGTATTTATTACTAATGAGAACACAGCGGGACATTTAAAAGTACACTAGTTTTATATTTAAAATTATAAGTTTGAAGGTTTTATGTATTAACAGTTCTCTTATTACTTTTTTATATTGAAAAACTGCTATATATTTTCTAGAATTCATTGTTATTAAATACTATGTTCAATGAATTTTAATACCAAATTATGAAGTTTGAAGAAGAAAGAAAAGTGGACTAAGCTTTTGTAATACTAAATGCATTGTGCACATTTTGGCTATGGTCTCGGCCAACACTTTTAAAAAAATTAAGAATATGATTTAAATGATCTGCTCTGGAATATTCAATGTTGCATTTTAATAAAAAAATTGGCAAAGATTATTAATCTATTACATTGGTAGAATAACAATGCTGCATTTACTAAATTCTAATGACTATTGATTCTCATTTACAATAACTGAATTTGATTTCAGTTGTTTTACAATCAAGTATATATTATACAATAATTTGAATTATTTTTTAAAACAAAATATATAATCATTTTTAAAAATTGAGGTAGATTTATAATTTTCTGCAAAACATATATCAACCATATATTTGAAAGCAATTCTTCTAATTAAAAGACTACCTATAGGCAGTAATGCTACATATATTTAAGGATACATTATTTCAATAATATTAGGTCGGTTTTGGAAACGCAAATTAATTTTAACAAGCAATTAATCTATGTTCAGCTTAATATATTTATTAAAAAATTAACTTGCGTTTTGGAAACTGGCCGATAATATTTTAAACATCAATCATCTTGGCTGGCAAGTCAGTTAGTGGACTTAGTTGGAAATTTGACAATAAATATATTCTACTGCAATAACAAAACCATATGAATTTAAAATAGAAACATAATAAGACTTAAATAATATGGGGTTCTTATGTTTTTAAGATACTTTAATAAAATATTGTTTTACAATTACAGCTCACTGGAAGTTAACATAATAAATATAAAAAGGGTATAAATACAACTTAACTATTTAATAAAACAAAGTTTTAGGCGATACAAATTTATTACAATAAAAGATAAAAAAGTAAAACAAAACTTAAATTTGTGTAATTGCACTTTAATTTTGGTTGTAAAATTTATAAATATACTTATTCAAAGACCTTCAAATAACTTAAAACTTGGCTTATACTAACTAACCCAACAAAATGGAACCACTACTGTTCTTAAAAAAGTAACAAGTCAGTGACACATGTAAGATTCTATATAATATGTACAAATGTCTCTTTTGATGATGAATGATTTATTACTCTTTTAAAAAATAAATTGGCTTGATCATATGAATGTGAGTAAATTGTGAACTAATTAACTCGTACAGTATTTTTAAATGAGGGCTTCAAACCGGCTTAAACCCATCAATAGAAGTATCAAGCAGTTTTTATAAGAGCTTTTGTTCGTAACATATTTGAGAAAAGAGCACTTCATAAGCCTATATCAACTTTTTTAAATCAAAAATGGTGAATTGTACGTTACCCACAGAGCAGATAAAAATTAGAAGAGGCGAAAATCAAATAAATATTCTTAAAAAACTTCTGTAAACCGGTTTATAGATTTTTCAACCCTTATAATATTGCTTTATAAACAAACCATAAATTTTGGGATTAAAGTAGAAACAAAACTTTACAAAACACTCCTTACATACTTAAGCTGATTTAGGTTTGAAAATTAACTGGTTAACAAGCCCTGGTTTAAGCACATATGAAAAACTCCCTCCAGGACTAACTCCTTATTGCTGTTTCTAAATATTTCCATCAATATTTTTCAATAAACAATCACAATTAAAAAAGTTAGGAATCATGCCACTACAGTAGTTAGAGTGGGAGGCTTATAAATATGCATAGAAAATAAATAATTTTGAACTTTGAACCTTTTCTAGAATATATAACTTAGTATATAAAGTTTATAAAATGTTCAAATTAATCAAAATTATTATGTATGATAATCACAGTTTAAATCATGACTTTCTTAAGATTTTTACATCAACCTTTGCTGTAGTGCGGCAGGTAAACACTACACATATTACAACCACTTATATTAAAATAATTCAGGTTAAGTCTCACATACTGATATTTTGTTAAAATTAACAGCATAAATCAATGATAAAGTATTATAGTTACCAAAATACCCTCTTGAACTGTTCAGCACCCTGATTGTTTCTTTATAAAGATGGCATGACTCTAAATACAACTTCATGTATCTATTAAATATCTACTGCCATAGTAGCAAATTGTTACTAAAGTTCCAATGACATACTTTACATAGCAAAGTTACTATGGCAATTTCTTCAATCCGAAAACATAGGTTTCTTATGATTATGAAAATCTCTCACCACTTCCACACCATATGTCTGCATGTTGATAGCAGATATACAACCTGTTTTGTGTCTATAAGAACAACACCACTGTTCAGCACCACATTGTAATCTGTTTTTAAACACATAAGTGTATCCTTGGTACATGATTTGATGTCCTTTCTTTGTAGGCACACACTGAACTAAATCCTCACCTGCAAAAAACATAATTAATGCTTTTTATTCTTAGTTTTGATACTGCAAAACATTTTAACGTTTTCACTGTCTCAAACAATGTGCTTGCACAATTAATACAAGTATATTTATTATACAAGTTAATATGCCTAAATCATTGAAATTTACAGATAAAACTAGAAATAGAATTATAATGATGTGTATTTATTAGAAAAATGTTTTCAAGAAAAATAATAAATAACTGAACTACATATTTCTGTCAAACACTGACTCGTCTGTCAACTTAAAACTTCGTTGACATTTATGAGTTGTTGAATCTAGTAGCATAAGAAAGGGATGCCACACTACTTTATTTGTACATAATATTATAGTCTATGGTGGAATCGCAAAAATTAGAAAATAAATGTCTAAAGTCTTTCTTTCAATTACTCAGTATGCAATAATAACTGACCTGATCATCCACATTTTTAATTGTTCCATTGATGTCCGTTACTAAACATTAAATAAGAAATAAAGATAGTAAGTTCATTGTGTTTTCTAAGTCATTTTTAAGTAACACTACGACATCTGAAGCCAGTTATGAATAAGTAGCAAACTGCTATCATTTCTCAGCTTGGACTAATACGAGTCATTAAAATAACGATTACATAGCTATACGCCTAAAATGAATGGGTTGACTTGTACTAAGACCGCTATCCATTTATTTCATTTTGCCTTTAAAATGAAGATATTCTCATATATCGTGACATTGACTGTGACTCAGACGTTGCAATCTGTTTGTGAAAGTAAATTTCAATTAAATTCTTTGGGCTATTAGTTACCACCTCCATTTTTTCCTTTTTTATCACGCTTTTATTAGCTTCGGTCGTATGTAAGTATATAAGAGAAACTAATTTATATTTTAGTTTGGTAAAAATGTGTTGACTTAGTTTTTAAAACTATTACTTATAATAAAGTTAGTGTTGTGCCACTATCGTTTTAGTTTGCATAATGTGGCAAAATCTTGACCATTAGAAAAAATTGGTGTGTTGCCACCTTCAAAAATAAATAATAAATATTAAAATGTCAATAGATGGCGCTAGTAGTATACCTATACTAATGTTTTAAATTAATCGTTAGTATCATATTATTACGTTATACTGTACTTAGCAAAATGAAAGAAATTATTAGTAAAATTTATTGTATGCAATTATAGACTGCGAAAATTAATCTAGAACCTCCGTTTATTGAGCCGTTATATAGGCATAAAATAAAGCTTTTTTTTATGGTACATACATTATTAATTCTTTTTAAAAAAATACTAATTTAAAAACAATCCGTGAACGCGAGACGACATAAACGTCGGACGTTCAAACGGTAACAGTAAATCGTGCCTTGGCAGTAAATAGACTCGTACGCCGCAGCGTACGAGTCGATTTACTGCCAAGACAATACAGTCAATAAAAATTTCTTACTAAAATATTACATAATGTATATAATTACGTGGAGCAAAAACTTTGTACCCCTTTATACGACAGTACGCGAACGGAGGAGTATGAAATTTGACACAGTTAAAGTTGAAGACTATGTAGGTGTAGCAATGCAAAAAGCTAATATTTTGTACAATAAGTATGCTTTAAAAACACATTACGAATAATAATTGAATTTTAAAATTTACAGAGTTTATTGAAACTTGAACTATTCCCTAAGTTGCTATATACCTGATATATTAAAAAAAGAATGATCTCGATATGGCTTTTAGTTACTGAGAAATCCCCGAACAAATATACATACACTTACGAAATTTAGTATAGGCACGTACTTGGACGCCGAAATAGATCATCATACTCAAATTTTATCTAATTTCGTCGGTTGAACATAAATATTACACACATGGAAAGCGTAGGCACATTCATGTGGCCATTGGCACACGTCATCATATACACATGTATTATTCTTACTATTTTGTTTATAGTTAAAGTCCATCGCCAACTTAAAAGAAATTTTAATAAAATCTAAGATTAAACTTACGGTCGAATTTCGACAAATGGACTGTCGCTAGTACACTTTCGACAATTCAAAATTAGTTTTCATAATAGAGTAATAGATGGCGCTAGGAGTATATTTATTGACCGAAATGAAATGATGTTACAGTTACAGTTTCAGCGAAAATTCTAAAACTTTGGCGCAGATCCAAAATCGTTGCCCTACTCAAACCGAAAAAATCACCAGATAACTCAAAAAGCTACAGACCGATCTCTTTGCTGTGTCACACATACAAACTCTTTGAGCGCTTACTCCTCAATCGGCTCACACCTGCGATTGATCTTATGCTGATTCTCGAACAGGCTGGCTTTCGACTGGGAAAATCCTGTTCCAACCAGACGCTCAGGCTGACACAGTATATAGAGGACGACTTTGAGTCAAACAAGGTCACTGGCACGATCTTTGTAGACCTCTCAGCCGGATATGACACGGTGAATATACAAAGACTCCTCCGTAAAGTCGAGAAGCTGTCACAAGATAGAGGTCTTGTCTGTATTTTGAGCGAACTACTAAGCAATCGCCGTTTCCAAGTCAGTCTTCACGCTAAAAAGAGTAGGTGGCGACGGCAGAAAAACGGCCTCCCACGGGGTAGTTTGGCTCCAACTACTATTCTGTATATATACAAACGACCAACCCTACCCTCAGAACACTCACCGTTTTATATATGCGAACGATCTGGCCCTTACCGCCCAAGCCCCTATTTTGGAAGCTGTGGAGTTGACACTGACTCTGGCTTTAAACATCATTGGCCAGTTCTACAATGAAAACGGGCTTAAACCCAACCCTGCGAAGACACAAGCCTACGTTTTCCAGCTACGAAATAGACAAGCAAGTCGGATCCTTAATATCACGTGGCAGCAGGTCAGAATCGAGCACTGCCTACACCTTTGCCTACATCCTTGACCTACAAATCGCATTGCCATAACACGAAGCAGAAAGTGTTTGCACGAAACAACCTGCAATGCCGACTCACTATCACAAAATGGGGAGCAACACCACATGTACTCCGCACAACTGGCACTGCTTTATGTTTCTCTGCCGGGGAATTAGCTTGCCTGGTCTGGCATCGATCCACACACGCGAAACAGGTTGACATAGCCTTAAACGACACATGCCGCATTATTACTGGATGCCTCAAGCCTACTCTCCTTAATAAGCTGTACCCGTTGGCTGGCATCGTTCCAGCTGACGTTAGGAGGGAAGTAGTTTATTGTATTGAGAAGACGAAGCAGAAGCTCAAAGACCGACCGTCCCCTCTATAACCATATTCCTCCACCGCCAAGACTCAAAAGCCGGAAAAGCTTTTTACAAAATACACAGGCTTCAACAGGTAGTCTAGCTGAGGAGAGAATTATTAGATGGAAAACTAAACACCCCTCTCCACCCAACTTTGTGCTCGTTAAGGAGGAGCTGCCCCCGCGTCATGATTTGCAGTGGGCTACGTGGAAATCACTTAACCGATTTCGGACTCTAGTAGGCTGCTGCAACCAAAATATGTACCGGTGGGGCTTCTCTTTGGAGGAGCGCTGTGATTGCGGGGCCCCAATCCAATTAATGGAGCACCTACTATCATGTCCATCGTGCCCTAATACCACGATGGACGACCTTAACGAAGCCAAGGACGCTGCCGTAGCTGTGGCGCGGTTTTAGTCTAATAAAATATAAAGGCTGAACTTCCTGACACGAGAAGAAGAAGAAAGAAGAACAGTTACAGGCCCGGTGTACAGCCATAGCATAGGCATATGGTTGTCTATACAGACAAGTGACAACCATAACATATAGACGCCAAAGGTGGTAATGGTGCTTCACTATCCATGTAGTATGGTATTAATGCCATTTTCATAAGTCTACCGGTTACCTTACTCTCCAATCGGTAAGGTAGCCGGTACGGCAGTGGCAAGCACTAAAGCTGTTCCGACGAGAATAGGTTAGACGGTTGTATCAGACCCGGGCGAGACAATGCAGAACTCTACCACCTAGTAGCCACGATGGTAGTGACTCGCATAGACAATTGTTTGCCTTTTACGAATTCCGTGACAGAATGGCAGAGGGTATATTTTTCAAAAAAGCCTGGACCAACATCGAGAAATAATTCACAATTTACAAATAAATTATGTTTTCGGATTCAAATGTCGTTTTACGTTTTCACGCTAATGTGTTGGTCTGATCTATATAGTATACCATCTGCTTTCTACCAGGCAGTTTGTAAAAGATGATCGATTGACGCCCATATATTTAGCAGCCCAAATGTTGAAATTGAACCTCTAAAGTGGTTCTCTCTAAAAAAACCGAATTGGTCACGAAAAGGTTATAAATGGTCAGTGATTTTCAGTAAAAAGTCAATACTTGAGACTTACTACAGAGTTTAAAATTCCAAGATCATCGGAAAAATTTTGGCTGCTCAAATTAATCCTAGAGATGGTAGATGGGGCCGATCGAGAATAAAATGTATTTTAAAAAATATAAAAACCGGTCAAATACGCGTACATATATAGAACTTACTTGTAAAGCTCGACGTTTCGGCCAAGTTACAGTGACCGTGGTCACGAACGGACGGAGCGGCCGAAATGTCGAGCTTTACAAGTAAGCTATATATATATATATATATATATATATATATATATATATATATATATGTACGCGTTTTTGACCCGTTTATATATTTTTAAAAATGATAGTAGCACGCGTTAGTTTTTAAGTTCATATTAAATGTATTATTGTATATTTCGTAATTAATAATCTGTACACATATATTCTACATTTCTTTCACGCATTCTCCCTCTTGTGGGTTTGCTGAAAGAAATCTCTTGCAGAGATAAGCTCGCCTTTTGTAGTATTTTCATAAATAAAATTGTAATTTGAATTTTGTGTGTAGTATAAAGTATTAAATAAATAAATAAATAAATAAATGTGTCACTAATAACGTGACTTGAACTTGTCTACTAGGTTTTAAAGTTCTGCAACCTACGCACGGCCTTGGTACTACCGCATTACTTATTCCATCATTATCCAAATGCATAATAGTTATAAAGGGTAAAAACCAGGACAGTCTTGAATTTTATATGGCTTTTCAACACAAAAATGTACACGAAATAGTATTAATTACGGAAGTCGCAATAACGCTTGAGTATATGGTCTGAAGTGGGCTGTTTTAAAAGAATTAAAGCTTGCTGATAGTCTGTCCAGCTTCAGCATTTTTTGAGGTACAGCAACGCTATATTTCTTTAATGCTGGAGCCGCATTTTCGTCTATCGTCACAAAGCTTCGTGCAATGACACGATAAATGCAGATGTGACCGGCTATTATCGACTATTGTCGCATACATTCCGGACTGCGTGTGTCTTAGCGCGCATATAACTTCAGGACGATAGACGCAAGTGCAGTTCCCGCATAAGACAGTTTCAGATAAACTTATTTTATAGTGAGATAGTGGTCTATCGCACTCTATAAGAATAGCCCAGCCTTAGGTGCCTCATAGACCTACAATAACATTGCGCAATACTTTTATTGTGCAATAATATTGAATGTCACCTTTATTCCAAACGTTCAATAAATTTACTCAATAAAATTGACAAACCAGTCTCATCAATATTTTCGTGCGAGCAACATGGCTGACGACGAAGTTTTGGCCGCAACCATGCTGGTGATTTTGTTAAATAAATCACTATATAATTCTGTACACTCAAGTGAAAACTCCCGTTCTTTATCTTTTATAGCATTTTTGCTCGCCATTTTGCTTAAATTTATGACACGACCGTATATTTAACACGGTAACTGACCGAACGCGTCCGCTCCAAACTTTGCAAAAAATATATTGCGCAATAAAAATTAAACCCACTCAATCTTTCGTTCAATCGTTGTGCAATCTTCAATATTAACCCTAAACGTTCAATAATATTTCACAATACGTTATATTGCGCAATGTTATTGTAGGTCAAAGGGGCACCTTATACAGGTTACTTCGGGCATTTTCTACAAATTACTTTAAAATTTACGCCCGCGTATCCGGTGCTGCCATTCGCTAAACAAATATATTTTACACTAGCTGCAGAGTGCAGCTGCATTATAAAAGTTTTTGGTAAATTCTGGATAACATATTTTTTTCGGGATAAAATTTTGCCTCTGTGCTATTCCAGATCATCGTCTATCTGTGTGCCAAATTTCATCGAAATCCGTTCAGTAGTTTTTGCGTGATTAATTAACTAACATCCATCCATCCCAACATCATAACTTTCGCATTTATAATATTAACATAGATTAACACAGTCAGTTTAGTTTGGATTGGATAGGGACCCTGCACGTAATGGATGATTTGCTTAATGGTAATATATCCAAATACACTTTTTTTAATATGACAGACTGCCAACATAACATCTGCCAATTTGACGTAACAACACAGGAATTCTTCAAAATTACGAAATTACGACACAACCATCTTATCTTCTAATTAATTGCCATGAGTGTGATATAATCTTTATAGATAATTTACTTCAAGGTTAAAACTAGTTTATTAATAAGAATATTTTGTTTCACTAATAATCAAGGAGCTTGTTTTTTGAAACAATTTTTTTGTCATATGATAGCAAACAAGCAGATGGGCCTTCTGATGGAAAGAGTCAAACATCGCCTATACACACCAAAGATGTTAATGGTGCTTTGCTATCTTGTGGCGAGGTCTAATGCCACATGCATAAGTTTACCGACTACATTACTCTCCAAACCGGAACAGGACAAGCACTGACGCTATTGCGGCAGAAATAGGTAAGGCGGTGGTACCAGACCCGGGCGAGACAATGCAGAACTCTACCACCCAGTAGCCACGATGATAGTGACTCGTATAGCCAATCGGTCGCCTTCTACGACCTGCCTGGCAGAACGTTAGTTAGCCTGTTCTTCAAAAGAGCCTGGGGCCAACACGGGAAAAATTTTAATTACTGTTATGGTTTAACTGTTATGGTTCATATCCCAAACTACATAATAGTCTACCTTTTTTCTAGGCAGCTAGCAAATGATAACAAAAGCCTCGTTCTAACTAGACAACGTAATTTTAATATTTGAAAATCTGTAGCTCTTGAAAATTAGATTTGATTTTTGAAACGGCATTCGACGTAGTTTTTCTAGACGAAGAAAACTTATTATTTTGCAATTTTTCTTCGTCTGAACAATGGATTTTCGCAAAGTAACGCCTGAATCTATAAAATATTTTAAAGTAGTTTTTCTAGTTCTAAAATATCGTAGAATACCAAAAAATGATTGGTTGAAAACTTTCGAAATTATGTCGAAAAACACTTTTTGCAAAATTTTTCTACTCACAAACAGATAAGCCGGTTTTGATGCAATTTATGCATTAGACGTAGTTTTTGAGGAAAAGAGCTGATTAGTTTTTGTACTCACTCGGTACATAAATCTGGAAATTACGAGTGTTTCGCCAAAAATTGTTTTGAAGTTTTTTCAAAATTTCTCAAAATCTCCTGGGCCGATTCGGTTCAAATATTAAGGAAGTCTAAGTTGAGTGGATTCCATTCGAATGCCATCAACCGCGTTCCGATCAGTTCAGCCGTTCAAAAGCTATGAGATGTTTACATACACACATACACATGCACACATAAATACACACACATACATACAGACATACTGAAGTCATCGTGAAAATAGTCGGAAAAGGTTCCGTGGACCTTAAAACGTGGAGATCTGGGGAAAACTCGATTTTCGAAAATTGGGGCAAAATCAGTAGATCCTTATCTACATACGTAGCGGGAAGTTAAGAAAATCATATAAAGGAAATCTTTGGTGTCTATAGGCGATGGTTTCCAATGATATCCAATGATATATATAATCATTAATGAAAAAACATAAAAATTTACTGCGATACATATACCGCGAAATTGCTTTTTATAGCTTGATTTTGTTCATACACTACAAAATAACATTGGTACAATATGATGAATCAAACCTTTATTATAACATATCAGCAGTCAGCGTTAACGATTGACGCGTGCTACGTAAATAAGTCGTAACCAATGTGAGATAACATTGGAATACTAATAATATAACAGATAAACATATCGAATGAGCGACTTTAGTCTCTTATATATAAAATTTTGAGTCACAATGTTGGTTACCATACTTCTCCGAAACGGCTTGACCAATTTTTATATAATTTTATATGCATATTCAATTGGTCTGAGAATCGGCTACTATCTCTTTTTTCATACCCCTAAGTGATAAGGGTTGTCCATCCCTAAATTTTTTTTATTATTTTTTAATTTTTTATAATGTGGTATTAAAATAGATACAACCCTAAATTTCACCATTTTACCATCAAACTCTATTTTTTAATTCAATAATTTATATGGCAGAATAACGTTTACCGGGTCAGCTAGTTTTTTATATAACTGCCTCCTGGGCTAGTGATTAGCTTATTCGGCTCAGTTCATGAAGTCCCCGGTTCAATCACGGGTCGGAGAAATATGTGAGTTTATTTCTAGTAATGAAACAAATACTTGTTTGCCTAAAATCGAATATCCGGCCATGCTTTTGGCCGAACACCGATATTCGGCGACATATTTATTTCATTAGCGAATTGATCGTGTCACGACACGTATTATTTATGATAGATTGTAGAGATGCACCGAATGTAGGTTCAACCGAATACGAATGTTCGGCCGAATATTTGGTTTAAAATTTACCGAACCGAATGTTCGGCAGAAGCATTCGGTTCAATTCTGTGCGGTAAACAGGTTTGTACACGTCGGTACGGCGGCGGTAGCACTAAGCACGGCTAGCTCAGCTCAGTCGATGTACGAGTATTTCGCATATTGTTTAAAAATTATCTCGGAACAGCAGACTTTGATTGAAGTTTATTATATTACATCAATTAACGTTTTTGAAGATGAGTAGACATAAAAAATCGCATGTGTAGAGATTTTTTAATGAATACGAAAGTGACAAGACAGAATTGTACATTGTGTGGTTTAATTTTTTTATAATATTTATTACAACTTTCGGAATATACCACACTTGTTTAGTAATTAGTTAACCTTACTGTTTAAAAATGTCCTTTTTTAAATATTAACTATAATTTAAATATTCGGTAATTATTCAGCAAATCAACCGAATATTCGGCCGAATACGAACATGAAAAATTATGCCGAATATATCGAATACGAATATTCGGCCGAACATTCGGCGCATCTCTAATAGATTGTATATCGTATGCTGTTTGAGGCAATTTAAATACCGACATGTGTCCATAATCACGTAACAAAATTTCGAGAACACTAAACGCTTCGATTCGATTGAAGTTTTGTTACGTGAATTTGCTCTTTGAAAGGACCCCTTCAGAACGTCAGCTCACATAATTGGTATGGCGGTTCGCGATATAAGTGATATTTAATTTATCAATCTAATAACGGCTATCCGTTTCTTGCAGTAATTGGGCCCGAAAGCTTTACGTGTTTGCCCGAGGTAAACCTACCATCACGACATTCCGACCCAGTGCAGAAATTTCGATTTTCGGTGATTATCCCAAAAAATCTCAATAACTGTTTATCCGTTCCCAAGATCGAATACGGGACCAGAAGTCTAAACCGAATGGGCTAAGCAATATACCATGAAAAAATACAACAATAAACAGGAATTTAAATAACAAAAATTGTGCTTAAACACATTGTTTTTATTTAGGGTAACCATATCTATATACATAAAAACAATTGCTGTTCGTTAGTCTCGCTAAAACTCGAGAACGGCTGAACCGATTTGACTAATTTTGGTTTTGAATTAATTGTTGAAGTCCACGGAAGGTTTAAAAGTTGAGAAAATATAGAAAAAAAGAGAAGTTAAAAAGGCAGAACAACGTTTGCCGGGTCAGATAGTATTTACTAATAATACTTTACTAAATACACGAATTCATTGCCATAAAATGAAACTTATTACAATTGCGAAGTATACGTTCTCTAATGAAAAATCTATTTTTACCAAATAGTATTTACGTTGTGAGATAAATTTATCGATCCATTTTCTCGCCATTAAAGACATCGTTACACGTTCATTGTATCCAGGGCTTGTTTATCGGTCAATTTTCAAACTTAAATCAGTCCAAGTACAAAAGGAACGTTTTGCTAAAGATTGGCTCTACCACGGATAAAACTGGATACGCCGTTCAAGCAAATTTCTTATGTCGGTGTAGTTTGCATTTATAACCAGAAATACAGAGTTATAATACTTACCGATTAAATAAAATCACTCCAGAGGTATTCTTTAAACATTAGTTTTTTATTCGACACGATAAAATAACACAATTTGGCATATTTCTATTTTTTCGAGATATAAAATATTTACAAGCGTTTAATAAAAATTCACGGGACAAATTACACTGACTGATCTTACCCCAAAGTAAGTAAATTATTTGCTTGTGTTATGGGTATTAGTCAACGATACTAATACATAGAAATACATGTATAAATACTGGAATATATTTAATAAACACCCAAACCCGGAAATACAAAAATTTATGCTTATCCACAAATGCTTGTCCCCGTCGGGGATCGAACCCGACACCCATCGATTGCGGAGTTAGGGTCGCTAACCACTCGACCAACGGGGGGGTTTAACATTTACATAGATTTGCTCATATGAGCGGCGACAGATTTTCCGCCCAACACCGAGTCTATTAGTATTTGTGTGGTCTGCGGGCTCTATCTAACTTCAAAAATACAGGTTTCTTTATGTAAAGTTTCTTATATAAGTTATAAGGGTTTTGAATTAATATACTGGTTTATAACTTTTTTTTTTAATTTTCTTTGATGTCCGCCGCTCTTGGCCGGTCGATTTTTTGCCCGCACTGTGCGTGACGAACTCCTAGCGCTTTTGCCTTAACCGGTATAAACGTTTTATGAAGCGCTCTCATCTCAGATCGGAGCGAAACCTTCAATAAGAGGGTCAATTTAATAAGTCCAAAGTACGTATGCGATTATAATGATAGTAAGTTGCGACCAAGTTTAAAATGCTAATAAACACTGTTTCGGCTGAAACAGTCAAGAGCCATTAACGAGTCGAAATCCTGATGCCACTTACACTCCCAGTAACCGTCAAGATACTGCCCTAAGCCGAGGTTCAGTATCACAGGAGACACTCTTAGGGCGGGCTCTTAGCCCATTTAACTTAAACTCTGGCTGAGCACTCTGCTTGGCCAAAACGCCCGATTCGCAGTAACGGTCATTCGGACAAACTGCATAAGGAATGCAGTGTACGTTACATGGCGCTTACATTCAAAATAAAATTTGAGGTAAACTCAACATTTAGGCTTTGTGTACTGTGTATTATATAATACTTATGGTGCTAATAATAAAGATATTTGAGCATAGGTAAGGTTGAATTATCGCTCATTTTATCGCGTTGATTGCGCCGTTGCAATAGGTAATAATGAACGAGGCAGAATGAGAGCTGTCTTACGCACACAATTAAACTTATTTATATTATAATATTATAATTGCCAGTTTGATTTATGTTCTCCATGTAATTGTGTTACTTTAGTAATATATTAAAATAAATTGATCAATAAATAAACGACTCAAATAAAAAATATGGCACTAATTTCATTTCATTTTCAAAGTTTAATGATTCGTGTAAAAAAGAATAACCCCTTGTTAGGTTAATGGCCGATTTCCGAAATACAAATTAATTTTAACAAACAATTAATCTATTTTTAAGCAGGTTGCTTGTAAAAAATATGTTAAACGCAGATTAATTGTTTGTTAAAATTAATTTGCGTTTCGGAAACCGGTCGTAAGGCTCGCATTTGCAGAGATCTAGATCTAGGATACAGCACGCCTGTTTTTTATTATATCTTAAATGTATATAAAAAAAAAATCATGAGTGTGTATGCGACTGAACTCGTCCTAAACGGCAGGGCTGATTTTAATAAAACTTTTGGTGTGTGTTCAAGTGGATTCGAAAATGTTTTAGATTCCTAACCGAACCCGATCGCATTACGTTTACGCTGCTGAATCACTGAACAAATTTTGATGAAATTTGTCAGCAAGGTTAGTTGAGGGCCCCGGGTCAAACATAGGCTAACTTTTGTTAGTCTATGTTTAAAAAATTACGGATTAAATTCCATTTTTGTTGAATAATTATTAATAGTTAATTTAATTTTTATTTACACACAAAATTAACAAAGCGACCCGCTCTGGCGCAAAAACAAAATGGTCACTTAATACTAATAAGTCACACAGAGCGCCTGGATTGTTAAAGCCAGCGCTAGCCATATCTGTAGTAAGAAACAATATAGGCCCTAGCCTATTAAATATAGGCCTAGCCTAGCCTATAAAATATAAGCCTAGCCTAGCCTATAAAATATAGACCTTGCCTAGCCTATAAAATACAGGCCTAAAGTTTCTGTTCAATCTCAAGGTCAGCATTGATAAGAAATGTTTGTTACACGAACTTTGATTATTGTTATCTTCGGAAATTTGGCAATTACGAATACGAAATCCAATTAATTTGATTATTAATTTTTATCCTTTAATCACTTCTTTTATTACAAACATTGCAATGTGACCAAATCAGGTAAAACGCCAAAGTACGCGGTGACGTTTTTTGGATGACTTAACACCTAAGTAAGCATATATACCTGCTACAGAAAAGTTAGCTAATTTTAGTTTTTCTGAGTTTAGTCTTTACCTACCCCAATTGCTATTTTATGTAAAATTGATTATTATATATATTGCTTTAGTGATTAGCCTATTTCACTTTATGAGGTCCCATTCTAGGCCTACTAACATTCATATGGATTTAGTGTAATGCTGTTATTTTGACATTCCAAACAAATAGGTATTTCAATTTTATTTATGAGCATTGACTTTTTTTATATCACCGCGGTGTGAATTCCAAGAGCTTTTTTGGCATGGGTCATTTCACACCGCAGTGATGGAGCAGTGCAAATCACCCAAGGTACTTTTTAAAATGCGTTGATTCTGACCACGAGGCGAAACGATCATATGCTCTTTTCTTGGCTCGATTTCTACTTATATCAATTTAAAGATCCCAAATATCCATTCACTGCAGAGCGGTGTGAATCAGCCCAATACAATAAGTGATTGGACGATTCACACCGCTTCACCATTGAGATCTGAAATGACCCATTCCAAAAGAGCTCTTGGGCAATTCACACCGCGGTCCGAACCGCTCGTGGTGCGAAACGACTAAAGACTCCATTTATCCACAATTTTAGGTAGGTAGGTAATAATCACCGGGGCTTCGTCAGCGGGACTTTTTTCTAGGCGCAGGCCTGAAAACAATCTAGTAAACCTATTTCATTTTTATGTAACACCTGCTGGGCTACTCTTGAAAACCGATTTCAATTTTAAATGAATATTTAATAAATTTTGAAGTATTTCATACTCTGAACATCTATATTCAATTATTGGATTCGGCGACAGCGCCACACAGATTTTGAAAGTTTTTGGATTTACTCATTATTGCTTTGATTCGTTATTTTGTTTAAAACGGTACTTGAAATTTCCACTTGTAACACTAGCTTGACATGTAATGATGACATCTATTTCCAATAATTAGATCGTTCCTATACCGAATCAGTGTGGGCAATGTTGGTTTCAAGAGTACCGTTTTTTGACGATATTCGAAACTCATTGTTTTTATCAATATTGGTTAAAGATTTATATTGTTTTTAAGAGTAGACCTGCTGATTTGTTTGTGTTACATAAAAATGTATTAGGTTTACTAGATTAGTACTATTACTATGACTAGATTAGTATATAATGTTTTTTTTTGTTAGTTGGATAGGCAAACTGGCAGACGTGCCACCTGATGGTAAGTGGTCGACGTCGCCAATGAACATAAACTAGTTTACCTGGAACTAGCCCATGTAACTCATCTATGTGTTGCCTATCTTGCGACATAATATGTTAAGTCTGTGTTAATATAAATAATTTTAATTAAATTAAAATTAATATAAATAATTAATATAAAATAATAAAATAAAAATATTGTGTCATTCATTAAATAATGTAGTACTACGTCGACTTATTAATAGTGTTACGTACTTCGGGTTCGTAATTTGCAAGAAAACGCCACTTATATTAAAACCGTGTATTTACAACACATATATACAAAACAACACAATTATATACGTAAATATACTGATTAAGACTAATAACACTCACTGTACTAACACTAAACTTAACCGCCTACGCTGAACGAAAACACTTCATTTATGCACTGTACCACACTGGTCACTTCGCTTCACATTATTGCTTCCGATCACTGTATAAAAACTACTCTCTATTTGTCAACACATCACTATTTATACGCAGGGTAAAGTTCCACATTATTTGCGAATATTCTACCAGGCTAATCGTAAACAATTTATTATTTAAATGTAAACAAGTCCTAGTACACGCTATTTTAGTACACCCTTATGCCCTAAGCGATAAGGTCAATTATGGCATAACTATTCGAATAACTCGGCTATTTGTTTATCAATAGAAGTAGCTATCTCTTTCTTTTATTTCTAGATCTCCCCAGCGCTTCATCTCTTTAGGTTTCTAGATTATTCGCAACAATAGTATCGTTAAAAATATTTATTCGACAATGTAGTACTGCGTCGGATTATCAATAGTATCGTAAATGATGGCGTATCGTCACTGCACTTAATCTTAGTAAACAAATTTGCAAAGATGTTTTCAAATTTTATATATTACTAGCTAACCCGGTAAACGTTGTGTTACCATATAAATTACTTGGTACTTGAGAGGGGGAGTGGGGGTGGGGGAGTTACTTGAGATAAAAGCTATCCTATATTTTAAGTTGGATTCAACAGTATATATCTACAAAATTTCATTGAAATCGGTTCAGTACTTTCGGAGTTCACCGCGGACAAACAACGTGACACGTAATTTATATATATTAAGAAGATAACAACCAACTCTTTTTTTTTAATGAGAGGGGCCAAACAGATAGGAGGCTCACCTGATGGTAAGTGATTACCGCCGCCCATAGACATTAGACAACTACACTAACAGGCGTCTTGTAGTTGAGCTGGCCTTTTAATAATGAGTAGGCTCTTTTGTAGAAGGTTCCTAAGTCGTATCCGTTCGGAAAAATTTCTACCGGTACCGATAAAAGATGCAGAGTTTATATGAATTAGTTTGAAATAGTTTATTTGATTTTTTTTAAGTAAAACCAAGGAGTTTACAAGTTTTAAAGCCGTTTTTAAATTTAAATTAATAGAATCATCGGCACTATTTGTATTTATATTAACTTGAATAATTTATTTACTTGTATGAGATTTTCGATTCTTACAATTTTTTAATCATGGTGATGAAACCCGGTCACCTTAATTATATTATTTTCTATTGTGGCAACTCTTGCTTTACATCCTCGTTTCTGCTGTGAACATTGCCACCTGACCAAACCCGTCACATAATTGGACGAGTGTACGTGAAATTTGTGCTTCCCGAGAGACATTAACATGTTGCCTTTGGATGAAGTGGTGAATATTGGCGATAGACCTGTAATAGATTTTAAAGTGATTTAATAGATGCTTAATAGAAGTATCTGCGCCACATGCTTGGGAAGCATTCATTATTTACGTACGGACCTGAAGGAGAAAGTTGAAAAAATCACTACATAACCGTATAACGGGGAGAAAGGGGTATAGAGGCAAATGAGATTACAAAGGACATGCCTGAAATGTTGAGGTACCAATTGTCTCTGACTGGGCAGCCTGGCTTGCCAATCCATGCAGCCCGGATTTTTATCTTTAACTTATGTTTTATACAAAGACTTCTATGTACTTACGTATTAGACAAGGCATTTTAGTACCACTGATCCAGTTTTAAAGATTTCAGACTATGAAAGAAAACTGGACAAAAACTTACGTAATGAAAGTAAGGGAGGGTCTAAGAAATAGGTATTTATATAGTATGTGCTACAAAATGGACAAAACAGTAGGCATGGAAATGATTGCTACTTTTAATTCATTTTCATTGAATGAAATGAAACTAAAAAATCACAATTAACTATGTCGCATGTGAAATTTCACTGGCAATGATTTTCACTCATAAAATTACACGAACGTTAAATGACCGTAAGTTTTTAAAAATGAAGTATGAATTATAACCGCTGCCGCTTCTATATGAATTAGATGATTTCATATGACATTTCACAGACAAAATGTATTTCATATGAAATTTCATAATGCTACTCGTGAAATCTTCAATGCCCACAAAACAGGCTTAAGTCCTCCTCAAGTAAATAAGGAGTAACTTTTTAGCGCAACTTAGTTATGGTGCCGTAAATGAAGTATCAAGAAAAACTAAAGTTTCTTCTTCCTAGACACAATATCATGACAATTTAAACTGAATTCAATAAAAGCGAAACGTCGTCATTGCCTTGTTAGTTGCAGCATTTTGTACTTTGTATCAAATGACCTTTCTATTCAAAGCATACTTGCACCCAGATCTTTTTTTTTATAAAAGAAAGGGTTATAATAAGATACAGGATTTACCTATCGGTTAGTGATCAATACTAATCCTGGAACCCGCATCCAGACCCTATTCTTAGGGCTCAAACTGGATCTCTGCGATCTACGGCGCGGCGCGATATAACACATAGATTCTTATGGAAATGAACTGGATGACGGTGGCGTGGACAATGGAAAATCGCGCCTCTCTCGCAGTTGCACCGCAGATCACCGACATCCAGTTTGAGCCCTTAGGCACCTTGCCCTTCGTGTTCATTCGGGCTCTCTTTAAAGAATAGTCCATGTGCCGTTCTGCCAGGCAGTTCGTAAGAGGCGAACGATTCGATATGCGAGTCACTACCATCGTAGCTACTAGTTGTGTAGATTTCTGCATTGTCTTGCCCGGGTCTAGCACCGCCTTACCTATTCCTGCCGCAATAGCGTCAGTGCTTGTCACCATAGTGTTCCGGTTCAGACTTTAAGGTAACCGGTGAACTTATGTATGTGGCAATAAAACCTCGCTACAAGGATAGCAGCACACCATTAACATCTTCGGTGTCTAAAGACGATGGTTTTCTCTTTCCATCAGGAGAGCCATCTACTTTTTAGCTATCTTATGATATAAAAAAGGCAAGTTTTTTCTTAAGAGTTCTTAAATCATATCGAGATCAACCCCATCAAAACTTTCCTGACCATTGGTAAGATGGTAAGATTTTAGAACTTTCAAAACTGAGATAATTTTAGAGGGAGGGGCAGCTTGTTTCTATGTAAACCTACACAAAGCACAACAATCGTGCATTGGCATTTGAACTGGATATTCAAATAATCTGTGTTAGTGATAAGAGCTGCTGATAAAGTTTTTATTAAATTGCAAATCAAACGCGTTTTTATTTTATGGTCATAAACAAAAGAACTAGGGCAATGCCACATAAAAATATTCATTCCCCATTTTGGTTCAAGCTTATTCTAAAAAATAGAAAGTTTGACTTCGCCATGCTGTTTGCAGATGACGAACGATTGGCCAAATGTGCCACTTCCAGTGTGATTACTAGGTGCTAGAGTACTGCATTTTCTTGGCAGGATTTAATACCAGTTTTACCCTACTTTTTCTTACCGCAATAGCATAAGTGCTTATCACAGTCGTGTATGTGTTCTAAGGAAAGGGCAGCTGATAAGCTTATGCTTATGGACATCTCCGTCAAACGGTGTTTTTTATCATTAGGTAACAAATAAGCAGATGGCTCTCCTGATGAAACAAATGCAGCCAAATTGAGAACCTCCTCCTCCTCTCTTCTCTTTTTGAAAAGTCGGTTGAAAATAAACAAAAATTTAAAAACACTATTATTATTTATAAAAAAATACCACCGCTCATCTCTGTAGTTGCGTTACCAGACTTTAAAGAATGAATAAACTCTTTTCTTGAAGTTCCTAAAGTCTAAAGTATCTGTTTAAAAACCCGTCGCCGGCAATTGATTCAACGAATATTTATTACGAGACAAAAATTGCCTGGAATCGCACGATTATGAATTTCCAGATATTGAAATGGTGAGGATGGAATTTAGAATTTTGGATGATGAAATTCAACGACAGAAATCAAATCCAGCTCTTCAGAACACTCCTTATTGATATATGCAATAGAAGATGCAGAGTGAACTACACTTTTACATAGTGCTAGAGAATAAAGCCAATTAGAAGAAGCATGGACGTCAACGATTCGAACCGATGAATGCAATCAAGAAGAAGTTGGTACTAAAGACCTCCAAACCGAATTGAGAACAAAATTGTAGTGTTCTGTTCTCATTTCAGGTTGGAGGTCTTTAGTAGCTGGTACTAGAAGTTCTTCTTTTTAGAAGCCGAAATTGTGCTCTGAAATGAGAACAGAATTGTAGTGTTCTGTTCTCATTTCGGGTTGGAGGTCTTTAGTAGCTGGTACTAGAAGTTCTTCTTTTTAGAAGCCGAAATTGTGCCCTAAAAATTTGCAGACAGACAGATAGGCTCCCGAGAAGCGCTGTTTCGCTCTGCTGTGCACATTTTGCTTCGAAATGAACACGGAACCGAACGTTCTTCGATATGTCAACTTCAATAAGTCCAATTCTGGCTAGAGCTGTCGGACGAGTATTCTCGACGGAGAAGACGAAACAACACAACAACAAAACGGTAAAAGTGCAAAGTCGTATTTTTTGAGGTTTGTGTTTTGTCTATCTGAATCAAATTTTATCGCCTGTATTCTGAGACTTATGACCAGACGAGTAAGTTGATTCTCGACTTCAGACACAAGCAATGGCATTTCTATTTAATGTTTGAGTCACTTCATGTCCAGTTATTCGTTGCTTTATGTTAATTCCCCGGGCTTCCTTTGAAGAATAGACCATCTGCCATTCTGCCAGGCAGTTTCGTAACGATTGGCTACATGTATCACTACCATCGTGACTATAAATGGTTGAGTTTCGCAACTCCTCGTTCGAGTATATAATACTTTCACCTTATCTATTCCTGCTGTAATAGCGCCAATGCTTGTCATGGCAGTTTTCCGATTTAAGGCGTAAGGTAGGCTAATTTTTTTTTTATTTTTCTGAACCACTTGTGTACCTATAAATCAAGCCATGTATAAAATATACTTAGCAGTGCTAAATAAAACAGGACCATGATTTGACATATTTTTATTTCATTTTACAAAATTTAGTGGACATGATGACCTCCAACTTTAACTATAACGTCATCAATCGTACAGATAATGGCATTACAGGACAGTTTTCTTTGCTCGGAACAATGCCATCTTATTTTTGGTCCGGTTGTACTATGTATGGTGAATTTGTATCTACCTAATATCAATGCAGGTTTTCCACGTTGCGATGTTGTGAATATTGGCATTAGATCTGCAAATAAATATAAACAAATAGTGAGAAATAGTTCTTTGTAGCTACCGAAAAAATCACGAACTGCAGACAGAAAATCCGGACATTAAAATCAGTGAGTGAATTATCAATCAATCAATCAACCTCTGTTTTCGTACCCTTTTAGTAGAATTTTCGTTTTCAAAAATTATATGAGACTAACCATTGGTGTATTCGATCCAATAAAAGAAGAACTATCAAAACTGGAAAACTGTAAAAAGTTATGGGTGGTCACACATTAAAATCAGTGAGTGAATAACAAGGAACTTATATACGATAACTGGAATTGTTACGAAGCAATATTTGCAAAATAAAAATGCACTTTATTTCGTTACTCATAAAGTTGACATTTGTTTCTTACTTAACAGAGGGGCAAAACGTTCTGAGCAAGACAACGACAAGAGTGGATGTTGTCCCTTTCTTGCAATTGCCAGTGTAAATAAAACTATCTGATGGTAGATTTTTATATATTCGGTAATCGTTAAATCCCTTTTATTCATACACGTCGATAAATACATTAGCATAAAATGTATTGTAATTAACACAGCGAGTTCTAAAATGTGCTTATTTTAATTATTACTTAATTTCTTTTGCAATGCAAAGCTGTTTCTCAAATTAGTAGAATTACTTAGTAGTGATTTGCAAATTACGCTTGGCCGTACTTATATGTGGCGATTGGCGCTTTATTTAGTAGAAAGAGACACACTCCACCAATGTCACGGTACTTTTCGGAACGATTTTGAAGCGCGTGCGAACATTGCGGGTAGAATAAAACTTCCTTGGTGAACAATCATCTCTTGTTTTCGTACCCTTATGTTTGGGTACGTACCCATATGGCTTCGTACCCTTAAAAAACTACCTTCGGGGCATACCCATTCTAATAAAATAAGAATTATTATCAAAATCAGACCATTCAGTAAAAAGTTAAGCGTGGTCAAACATTTAATAAAAATATATACGCGTTAAATTGAGAACCTCCTCAGTTTTTCTTCGGTGGAAAAAAGCAAAGTCGCAACAAAGGGTTTTTTTATATCATAGAATAACAAACAAACAGATGGCTCTCCTGATGGAAAGAGAAACCATCGCCTATAGACAAGATGTTAATGGTGCGTTGCTATCCGTGTGGTGGGATGGCAATGTCACATGTATAAGTCTACCTGCTACACAACCCTTCAGACCGGAACACGACAGTGACAAGCATTGACGCTATTGCGGCAGGAATAGGTAAGGCAGTGGTACCATACACCCGGGCGAGAAGTTGCGGAACTCTAACCGACCGGCCACAGCTACCCGCGGTGTGACCTGCGACGCGAAATGCGGCGCGGTGAGTCGCGCGACCATCTGGGTATGCCACAGCTCGACTTGTTGCGACCGCGGCGACGTGCCGCTCTGAGTGCTAAGTGTGAGTTATTCTTTTCGCATTCGATCGTGAGCGCGTTTGGAGTTTACCAGGAATTTGTGCGTGATTTGTACAGCGCCACCTAGTGGTAAACGTGAGAAACCAGTTTACCACTAGGTGGCGCTGTACAAATCACATAACACCTAGTAGCCACGATGTTAGTGACTCGTACAGCCAATCGGCCGCCTTTTACGACCTTCCTGCCTGGCAGTTGGCCTATTCTTCAAAAAAAATATATATATATATATATATATATATATATATACATATACATAAATTTATCCTGGCAGCTTCACACGAAAGTAGAGTAATATGTCAATATAATCTTTCACAATATAATCTTTCACAAAATTATATTGTTGACATATTTTTTTATTTTATACTCTGTTTCAGCCAGTTAGGGGCTAATTAAAAAAAATAAAGTAGCCTTTATTTGACCCCGGGATCTCAATTCCTATGTGCCAAATTTCATCAAAATCGGTTTACCTCTTTAGCCGTGAAAGCGTTACAGTCAGACCGACTGTCGCATACGTAATATAAGAATGGAACTATGAATATTTTTCATGAAAAGCGTTCAGTTTCTCTAATGCTGCGTCGTATCACCCATACAAGATTTGTAAAACAACGAGTTCTATAGTGATGTAATTTTTTATCCACTATGGTTTGAAAAGCGCACGAATTTAAGCAGGCAAGTGAACAGCCGTTAGCAAAATATACTAGTCGCTTAAAAAAATATAATGGATATTGAAATCTTTAACTGCAAAACCTGTGGTATTGCGGATGCCGATAGGCAACGCTGATCACATACCATGGTGCACCTTCTGCTCGTTTGTCCCGTCTTTTATATAAAATATTTATATTATAAATGCGAAAGTTTGGACGTATGCATCGATGGATGTTTGTTACTCAATCACGCCAAAACTACGCAACGGATTCGGATAAAATTTAGCACAGAAGTAGATGGTGATCTGGAATAGTTTCTGTGGGATTCATCAAACACTTTCATAATCCAGCGGGCACATGCTGCAGCTAGAATAAAATTTACTGAAACTAATAAGTCGTCATCTATACCCATTGTCTCGTCGTTGAAGAAATTAACTATGGGTAGGGTTTAAGTAATTATTTTGACAATGGAATCCCATAGGAGAGGCTATTAAATGGCATTTTATAAAATATTTGTCTTCTTAGTATTATAGAATAGTAAACAAGCAGACGTCTACCGAAGATGTTAATGGTGCATTGCCAGCCGTGTGGCGAGATAATCATGTCGCGTGCGTTTGATTACCAAGGTGGAAATTCAAATCAACCGGTCGGCTAACGGCTAACTAAACTCCAAACCAACATAAACAACTGATAAGCCTTCACATTATTGGGGCAAGGGTAGGCAAAGTGGTGGTACCAAAATCTGACGAGACGTTACAGAACTCTATGGTGGTCTCAGTCATTATGGTAGTGACAAAGTAGAATGATGAGGGTCCATAAAAAGCCTAAAAAGCTACACATAATGATAGCTTCTTACCGTATTACATTATTAATTTCTTCTGAAATATAAATTGTATCACGGACACTTTTTATAATGCTCTAAAATACACGAAAACCTTCAAAGATTAATATTACTTGAATTCACAATTATAAAAAAAGTATCTTAACGTCCGTATCCCCGAAGAGATAGGCAGAGGTACAACAAGTGCACTTATCGTGGGTGCCAAAGGTACAAAGTCCCAGTGTAATATCAAGACCTCTTAGCTATATAATAAATTTGTTATTTTTGGAAGGTAAATTTCCGGAACGATTAAAAAAGTGTATTGTCAGACCATTGTTTAAAAAAGGAGATATGTGCGATATGAACAGTTATAGACCCATTACTTTAATTCCAGTCATTTCAAAAATCTTTGAAAAAATTATGTATGAAAAGCTCTATAATTATTTACTTGATTTTGACCTACTAAAAAATAATCAACATGGATTTAGGAAAGGTAGATCTACTACATTAGCATGTTTTGATTTAGTAAAGAACATAACTGAATGTCTTAATAGGAAAATGTATCCACTTTGTGTATTTTTGGGTATGAGTAAGGCATTCGATTTTGTTTCACACAATATTTTATTATCAAAACTTGAAAAATATGGTATTAGAGGGAAGTCTTTAGATTCGATAAAAAGTTATTTAGAGAATAGGAAACAATGCGTTGAAATATCTAAATTATGCGGAAACCATAAAAAAATATATACTTCAAACTACCTTGTTAACAACTGTGGAGTACCACAAGGCAGTGTTTTAGGCCCCTTGTTATTTTTAATTTATATTAATGATCTTCCTGATAGTATAAAACATGATTGCTTTTTATTTGCTGATGACACTACCCTACTTATCAAATGTAAAAATAAAAATGATTTGGTAAATGAAACAACTGAAACCTTACTTCAAGTTTCAGACTGGTTAATTAATAATAATTTAAAAGTTAATGTAACTAAAACAAAATTAGTTGAATTTCAGAACTACCACAGTAATATTACTAAAAACACAAATATATTTTTAAATAAAATAAATATAGATAATGTAGATTATACAAACTTTTTAGGAATAGTTATTGACAAATATTGTAATTGGAAAGTACACATTGAATGTCTATGTAATAAGATTGATAGATTTGTCTATGTCTTGAGAAGACTAAGAGACGTAGGAAACGTAAAAGCCTCCCTATTAGCATACCATGGATATGTCTCTTCTAATTTACGATATGGATTTCCCTTTTGGGGAAATTCTGTTGAATTAGTGCGAATTTTTAGAGTCCAAAAGAAATGTATTCGAGCAATATGTGGTGTTAATCAGTTACATTCCTGTAAACCACTTTTCAAGTATCTTAAGGTACTTCCCTTACCATGTTTGTATATTTTAGAGGTATGCATATTCGTAAAAAAACACTAAAAGTTATTTAAAACAAATGCTGAAGTCACTGGTAACTTATATTTTAGGAATAGTAAGAAATTATATGTGCCTAACCAAAAATTAAATATTTTTACAAAAAATGTGTATTGTAATTTGTATGTCTATTACAATATACAATCATATTCCTGATAGTCTTAAATCATTGCCTATAAATAAATTTCGCAAAAAGTTGTTTGATTTGCTGTTAGATAAAACTTATTATGATATTAAAGAACTTTTAGCCGATAAAATTAAATGTTAATGCATAGAAATATAAGTTTGTTGATTGCCTTAAAAAAAATTCAATGTAGTAAAATTTTGTAAATGGTAGAAACTTTGTAAATTACAAAAATCTTAATCATACAAAAAATGAAACTTGTAATTATAAAAATAATTTTGTAATGTGAAATCCTTCTTGTACATTAGTAATAAGTACATAAAATAGGAGAAAAAAAAGACCAGCCCGCTGTTTCTTCCGCCGGATCTTCTCAGTGTGTGGCCGCGTTCCGATCCGGTAGTAATTCTAAAAAATCGATACAGTGTTTTAAATGTTATATTATACAATGATATTTTTTTAAATATTTGCACACCATATCATGGTAGAATATGTTGGTAACATAATTAATTTTTAACAACTTGTAACACCCATGTTCTTGCAAATAAATATTTTCTTTCTTCTTTCTTTCTTTCTTCTCAATGAGATAAGTGGCAAGTCAATCGCCAACCGGGCACTTTTTCCCGGGCAACGTAGTTGTTGTCAGAAAACTGAAAAACACTTTTTCTTTAGTGTCCGACCCGGGAATCGAACCCGGGACCTCGTGCGGTCAACTCGACACCTGACCACAAGTCCACAGACACGATTCACAGGTATTACATTCTATTTTAAACCATTCACGTCGCTATATATCGTTAAGATAGATATGTTACGTACTCGGGTTGGTAATTGTAAGAAAACACCACTTATATTAAATCCGTGTTTTTAGTATACAAATACACAAGACAACACAATGTAATACTAAAATACACTTTACACACTAGTCGCTCACTATACTATCACTGAACTACATAATAAAACATTTCTCGCTTCGCACTGTTCACTTTAAGTATCGCTCTCGATCGCTTGATAAAAACTTAATAAAAAAGAGCTTACTCATTCTTAAAAGGCCGGCAACGCAACTGCAAGACCTCTGGTATTGCAGATGTCCATGGGCGGCGGTGATCAATTACCATCAGGTGCACCTCTTGCTCGTTTGCCCCCTCTTCTATAAAAAAAAACTGCCTTGTATTTGTCAACATATCTCTATTTATAGCCAGGGTAAAGTTCTACCTAGATCCAGAAAAATCTAAATGTATCGGGAAACAATGAATCACTTCTTATCGTAAAAATGTTATGAGTCATAAATCCTAGTACACGCTACTTTCAACCTTATACCATATCCCACAAACTCCATTATGGCATAGCCCAGGTCAACTATTTGTTTGTCAATAGAAGTAGCTATCTCTTTCTTTTATTTCTAGATCTCTCCAGCGCTCCAACTCTACACGTTTCTAGATTATTCGTAACAGATATAACATGATTTTGCATCACTCATCATGAAGACTATTTGATTTTAACCAAAAAAGTTAAAAGATATACAAAGAAACAACGTTTGTTTAAAGCAAAAATATTTGTTAAGTACTCGTTAAACTTCACAGATTAAATAGAAGACGCTTGTTTTTTTTATTACTGTCTTTACGCTAAAGACAGTAATGATGCTAACTAGTTTAACTTACTATCAGAAGATTTCCCTGCTTGTCTGCGATCTTGTGCCATAAAAATACAAACATTTATGCTCGTCTCTGAAGTGCATCTTCGTATCGGAAATCTGACATGAGCTCTATTGGTTTTGTAGTCATGCTAAACACAATACCCTGTGGTATAAGGATTAAGTTCCATACTTCTAAACTATATTTTAAAAGAATCAATATAACTAACTGTAAACATTTTTAAACCCTTTAAAACAGACGAAGATTTTCCAAAATCGATCCAGGCGCATTTAAATAATCGCAGGGAAGATACCTAAAAAAATCCGACAAATGGAAAACCTCCTCCTTTTTTGGGAGTCACTTAAAAAGAACCCAAAACACAATAGATGCATACATATTAATGAAAAAATATGCAAAGTGATTTTTATTACATACATGGATATTTTTGAAAGTGAGTTGATAAAATCGTATAAATCTTTACATTATCAAAAAGAATCATAAAAAATGACATAATGAAGTCTCAATAAACAAAGTCAAAAAGAATGTTTAGTAATATTAGACCTAATTTATTCCATTACATTGATACCGAGTTAGCGAGGAGACATGCCAATGGTCATTGGTCCATTGATTAATCAACGGTTTCTGTTTGTCGCGTCTCGACATACTTGAGTCATTATGATTGCGTCGTAACTTCTGTGTATTCTACGAACTGTTGTTATTGAGGAATAATTAATTCGTCATCAGTTTTTACATAGAAGATTTGACAAGCGGCTTTTCCGGTGACAAGAGACAATACGTCTTGATTAGGCGCAGCAGGACTTTAGTACCCCGTAACCAGGATAATCGATTTTGAGTGAAATCTCCTTCTTTAGCCGCATCGAGTGATTTTGGTAGGGGCAAAATTTATAGTAGTAAACCGAAATATACACTTCGCGTGTCTGCAAAGAGTGAATAGGACTTAACTGTTTAACGTTTGTTATAGATGAAGGATATAGACGTCTTCTAATTAGATATGTGGTTTGTGGTCACGCCAATGTCGTAAGCCAAATTTATACTGTCACGAGGTGTGTTGCGCCACAAACGTCTAAAAAGACGTATAAATTTGGCTGTGTATTGTACTTCGTTAATAATTTATTGCCTTTTTTATGAAATAGAGGGTAAACGTGCAGGAAGCTGACTTGAGTATGAACAGCTACAACAACAGGATTATATAGATTCAGTAGTACAAGTCGTATCGATTCTGAAAGCCATCCGCTGGTTATTAGTTCCACGGACTAGTCGTGAAATGTAAGAAATGCGGGCCAAAAAAGGCTTGAAAAATCGCAGGACAAGGTAAAAAAAATGGATTATGGCTATGTCATGGAAACAGCCGTGTATGTTTTACGTGAATACGTCTACATAATGGGTAATATTTTGCGACGGCAACATACAGGTACCGTTATTGACCGGCTCGGACGCTTTCTTTTTATTGCGTTCTCGGCACTTCTTCACTCTTTTATATGAGGGTTCATGGGTATCATTAGATTGTTATTTGAAATCCCTTTCACAAAACATATACAGTCATATGTTCCTTGTATTTTGATTTGGCTTTTTAAAGATTTTTTGGCCGATTACAATTTTCTTTTTTATTTTTTCATTTAAACGCCATATATTTACTATAAGCATTTAAATTTAATTTATTTTATTCATATAATCAATAAATCTTTATAAGAGCTATCTGATAAAACTTAATCGAACGTCATAGCTGTTCTGAATTAAAATATATACTATACGCATTGATTTTATATCAATGACTTTACGCAAATTATTTAACGCAACGAAATTACCTTAAAATGGCGGCACATCCTCCTCCACCCGCCGCGTAGCACGATAGCGGACTTGTAGACATTAAGAAGTTGAAGGTGGGTGGACGGTGTGAACCTTATACAAGCTGCCGGGCGGGTATAAAATTACGAGTAGGTTAGTATTTATAAACGAATCGGACCAACATACCCATACGATATAAATATTACAAAATCTGGTATGACTCAACGAGTAAACAAGTGCAGTTGTTAACTCGTTGAGTCATACCAGAAAGTTGGTGAAAATTTTCATAGGTTTGATAGCAAGTACGACGAACGAAATAGCCTGCCTACAACGGTTTCTATTAGAAAGACCGTGGGACTAAGAAATCTAGAAATTGGTGGATTCATGCATTAGACCATAGGTTATCAGATGATGATTGGAGGAGACCTACGTGCAGCGGGTTAATGAGGACAAAGGGGTTAAAGTTTGCGAGAAGTTTTACCGCCATTACAGCAATGACATTCAAATTTCACGATTTTCACCGGTAGGAGGGATGCGCTGTGCCGAGCTCCCGGTTGCATGGGCTTTTGCTGTGTTTTGGAGAGAAGGGCAAGCATGGCAATGTAATTACTGGCACCGAGACTTAACATCTTATGTCTCAGGATAGGCAACACATAAATGAGTTACCTGGGCTAGGTCCAGGTAAACAAGTTTATGTTCATTTACCATTCGTCGATCACTTACCATCAGGTGGCACGCCTGCCAGTTTGCCTATCCAACTAACATAAAAAAAAAACGTAAACTGTGCCCAAAATCACGTATTTATCGTAATGACAAGTTACATTAAACATCGGTAGCAAAATTGTATAGAAACATACAAAAAGATAAAATGTAATAAACATCCCGGGCTACATTGTATCACGTCAGATAATCACAAATGTTCCTACATCACTTTTGGTGTCTGTAGAAGACAGTTGTCTTGTCGCTTATTTTCAAGAGAGCCATCTGATTTTTTGCTATTCCATCTTATAAAAAAACTAAAGTAAGCCCTCTACTATTCCATAGTCGCACAATGCCTAATTCGCAAAATGCCTACCGTGTCTCAAAAGGACTCTTTCGCGAAAGGACTAATTCTCAAAGGGACTAATCGGCAAAGGGACTAATTCTCAAAAGGACTAATTCGCGAAAGGACTGATTCTCATAAGGACTAATTCGCAAAAGGACTAATTCTCAAATGGACTAATTCGCGAAAGGTCTAACTTTTGATTATCATGGATTATTAATCCTATGAACGTTAGATGCATGAAAATAAATAAAAATCTTGCGTACTTATATAATTTTTGTTTAATGTCAACAGAAATCAACTATCATAAACAAAAGTTCTATCTTTATATTACAAAAAAAATATATAATTAATCTGTCAAAAATACTATTAATTAAGTACTAATTCACAACAATAACACTTGATTTATCACACTAATATCGAAATTAAGTAAAATAGACCATGGATTTTTTTTAATATAAAAGAGGGTACTCAGAAAATAATATTCATGACACAAAACTAATCGGTATCAACTGTTTTACTTTGACTCTGTACTAACTAGGTTTTATTGGTCTTTACACAATGGAAAGCATAACAATAGTTAAGAATCAAAAGGGAAACGATACACTATTACACAATGGATATAGATATAATAAAAGTAGCCGTTTGAATAAAAATGGTAGTATACAATGGCGCTGCGTAAATAAACGATTAATAATCGATTAATAAATAATAATATACAAAAGTTAGTCCTTTCGTGAATTAGTCCATTTGAGAATTAGTTCTTTAGCGAATTACACCTTATGAGAATTAGTCCTTTCGCGAATTAGTCCTTTTGATAATTAGTCCTTTTGAGAATTAGTCCTTACGCGAATTAGTCCTTTTGAGACACGGTAGGCATTTTGCGAATTAGGCATTGTGCGACTAAACGGTTCAGACTCATTATTATAATCCGTGCTTTATTATCAAAAGTTTTGATAATCATCAGTAACCAAGATATATGGCAGTATCATTAGTCATTAATTCTTTGTCAATGTAGCTGTCGTAGGGTTTTCAGTACATATTCTACTGATAAGATACATAAAAATAAATGATAAGCACGTGTCTACGTGTTACGGTATATTACGATATTGATAACAAAAACTCTATGACAAATTGGAACCTATACTAATATTATAAAATTGTAGAGTTTGTTTGGTTGTATGCTCTAATCTCGAAAACTGCTAAACTGATTTGAATAATTATTTTTGATTCGGATAGCCTGTTTATCGAGGAAGGTTATAGGCTATATGACATCACGCTCCGACCAACAGGATCGTTGTAGGTATTAACGAAAAATGTGGTCTAAGCGGGGATTTTTTTCCTTTTGAAAGCTTTCCTGGCGTGAGCTGTGTCAACGGTTAAAGTTACACAAAAATCATGTAAAAATCAAAAATTGATCGTCTTAAAAAGTTGTAAAAAAAAGTCCGCAATAGTGTTTATCTATTAAGGTTCACATTTTATGACCCTTTTTATGGTAATCAAAATTGTTCTAAAATAATGCATTATTTGCGACTGTGTTGTAATAAACATGGTATTAATCTTTATCTAAATAAATTATTTATTCATCACAAGTATTTAATTTTGAATGAAACCGCCCTTTACTACATTTGATTTCAACCAATAACTTAAGAGATATCACAGTTATAAGATATAATATTATTACTATCAAGCACCGCGCGAGGCGCGCTTGCGAGTAGCGAGTTCAGACGGTAGCCTGCTCTGCTCATTCCTTTGATTAATTATTAGTGCGTGTTCAAGATGTTGATTAGTATTGTTACGAATAATCTAGAAACGTGAAGAGTTGGAACGCTGGAGGGATCTAGAAATAAAAGAAAGAGATAGCTACTCCTATTAATAAATAAATAGTTGGCCGGTACCGGAATAGTTATACCATAATGAACTTTGTGATATAAGGCATAAGGTTGAAAATAGAGTGTACTAGGACTTATGAGTCATAACTTGTTTATCATAAGTTGTTTACAATAATTGTTATTGTGTACGAGATGACTGACGAACATTCGCGATTGTAGTCGAACTTTACCTCGGGTATAAATAGAGATGTGTTGACAAATACAGGGCAGTTTTTATAAAGCGATCGAGAGTGATACTTGAGACGACTCGAAGCGAAGTGAGAAGTGTTTTATTGTGTAGTCGGTTAAGTTTAGTGTTAGTACAGTGAGTGACTAGTGTTATCAGAGTATTTAAGTATCACATTGTGTTGTGTTGTGTGTATTTGTATTGTAAATACACGGATTTAATATAAGTGGTGTTTTCTTACAATTACGAACCCGAAGTACATAACAGTATGAATGGATTAGTAATCAGTGTCTATTTACTTTGCTACGCTGATTACTAATCACTCACACTGCAATAATCAACACCTGTATTCACGTCGAAGCAGAAAACAGACTACCAGTGGATGTGTCAAGAGGCAATATTGGCGGCTAGAAATTATAGTGGTCTTTGAGTATTTTAGTTAGTTTAGTTTAGTTAGTTACTTAGAGTATAGTACGTCTAGAGGACATCCATCAAAACATGATGACAGATTCTATGTAAGTTTTAGATTAAGTACCCACCCTCCGTGGTTATTAAGTTTTACCCCGTGTTGGTCCCGGGCTCCTTTGAAGAATAGGCCAACTGCCGTTCTGCCGGGCAGGTCGTAAAAGGCGGCCGGTTGGAGGGTAATGTAGCCGGTAAACTTATGCATGTGGCATAAAACCTCGCCACAAGATAGCAACGCACCCTTAACACATTTTGTGTCTATACCTATAGGCGATGGTTGACTCTTTCCATCAGCAGACCCATCTGCTTGTTTGCTATCTTATGCTATAAAAAAACAATTAGAATTTCTCCTATACAAACATATCTTCACGCCAAGCCTATTACAGTAGGTACAGGCAGAGAAAACCAGGTGACATATATAAAGATGAATAGATAATTTACCTTTTTTTCTGGCAGGCAGATCGTAAATGCCAATATAATTGATCATGTTTAGTCAATTCGATCCATTGTAACTGCTAGGTGTTAGAGTTCCATACCTATAAAAAAACAATTACAAATTCTCCTATACAAACATATCTTTACGCCAAGTCTGTTACAGCACAGGCAGAAAAAACCAGGTGACGTAAATAAAGATGAATAGATAATTTAGCTTTCTTCCTGGCAGGCAGATCGTAAATGCCAATATAATTGATCATCTTTAGTCAATTCGATTCATTGTAACTACTAGGTGGTAGAGTTCCATACCGACGCCTTTCCAAATCTTGCCGCTATACCGTATTGCTTTTCATAATCGTGTTTCGATTTTTACAGTGTTTAAGTAGCCGGTAAACTTGAGCTTGTGGCGATTTAACCCACCACGCGGATTACATCACAATAATATATGTGGATATGTGTTTTGCTGTAATCCAGTTCTATTTTGGGAGTGTACAGCTGCTCATTATTTCGATACACTAGGAGAGTCATTAACGAGTTCGGTATCTTCGGTTATAAATCATCATCCAGACACACTTGCATTGCTTCTTCTACGTTGGTTATTCGTTTATACCAACTCCAGTTTCGGAGACTCGGAAATTACTTTCGAAATCATACGATGCCACCAACCTTACAGTATACACCTATATTTTAATTGCCTTGTCTAGATTTTATTTTACTGAATAGAGGCACAACTTTTCGGTGAATCTGGCGATTTTTTTGATTTATCATCGGATTGAAAATTGTTGACGTAATGTCGTCTAGTTCTTATCCTAAAAAACTGCAATATAAAAACTTAAATAATAATACCTAGTGTCTAATGACATTCGATCCATTAAGGCTATCCCACAAGAGCATTTACGGAAAATTTATTATTTTATTCCTTTCTTTATTATTATAACGTCTTTATTATTATGACTATTACTAAATTCTAGAATTCTGCCTCTTCTCATCCACGTAAAGTGCGACAGCCTGACCTGTTCCTGCCATGACAGTGCTTCTCATTGGCACGTTCCTACGTGAAGGGTTAGATAACTATAAACTTGTGTACGATTATTTACGAAAAAAATATCTAGCACATTTTCTGAAGAATCCAATGGCACCAAGAGACTAACCAACGACAGAACCTCTATAATTACTAAATCTACATTATCTTACTAGCAGATCACCGGACCAGTGAAATTGTCTTTGTCTTTGGCTAGGAAGATAATAAAGATCTTTATGTACCGTCCTAAAGCCAGATTATTTACCTACTTGCCTCGTTTAGTTTTATTTTTATGTATCTATTCAGTTTTTGTATACACAAATTGCACTTGCCTTTTCGTCGAAAACGAATTTTGTTGAATTTCATTATTCACGAAATCTTCTTCCGCTGGGACATCGTAGCGCAGAAAGATATTGAGTATCACCTCGATCTCGATCAAATCGTACATCAAGATCGTAGCAGATAAGATTAAATGTTAATAAACAGAAATATAAGCTTGTACAATTTACCTTAAAATTTAAATGTAATAATAATTGAATGGCAAATTTTGTAAAATGGTGTTTTTTTTGTAAATTGTAAAAATTTGGACTGAGCATAAGATGATATTTTGTAAACTGTAAAAATAACTTTTTGATGTGAAATAATTCTAGTAAATTGTAATTATGTATTTTAGAATTGTTATACATGAAATAGAAAAATAAGAAGCCCGCTAAGTTTCTTCCGCCGGATCTTCTCAGTGTGTGGCCGCGTTCCGATCCGGTAGTAATTACAAAGAATTCGACCTAAATTAAAATGTTTGCACGCCATATTATGGTAGAATATGATGGTAATTTAATTTATTTTAATAACTTGTGACACCCATATTCTTGCAAATAAATATTTTTTCATTTTAATTTTTCAACCATCGTACTTACATAAAATACGCTGCACAGAGACCGGTTGCATTCTCGTTTTAGTACAATTCGAAATAATATATTTATGTATGTGGTCTATGTGGTATATGTGAAGCTTTTTAGAAAGTCAACTTACACGATGGTGGCTGAGTAGTCAAAATACGTCGACGTTATGTAACTACCCTTAATTCTTTATCGCTTTTCTGTTTAAAATTATATCAGTAGCCACCATAATTTTTCCCAACCACACAATGACAGCAAATGACTTACGGCCGGTTTCCGAAACCGCAAAATAATTTTAAGAAGCAATTAATGTGTTTAATAGATCATTTGCTTGTAAAAATTATGTTAAACACAGATTGCGTGTTTAAATTAATTTGCGTTTCGGAAACCGGCCGTTACTTTATAGCAGTGATCTGTCTTTGACGTCAACCTCAAATACGAGTGGCAGACTTCCTGACAATTTTTTTAATTTCTGCCCAGTAAAATGAGACCGTTACCAGGTTGTTCTGTTCTCTGTCTGTCTGTTGTTGTTATCTCTTTACGTATTAAGATATCTAAGAGTCCAGGTGTACTGGCTAGAAAATTGGGCTTTTTACCCCGTGTTGGTTCCGGACTCCTTTGAAGAATAGACCAACTGCGGTTGTGCCAGGCAGGTCGAAAAGGCGACCGATTGGCTATGTAAGTCACTACCATCGTGGCTAGGGTTCTGAAGTTCTGAATTGTCTCGCCCGGGTCTAGTACCACCGCCTTACCCATTCCTGCCGCAATAGCGCCAGTGCTTGACACTTGTCATGTTCCGGTTTGGAGGGTGAGGTAGCCGGTAAACTTATGCATGTGGTAGTAGACCTCGCCACAAGATAGCAACGCACCATTAACATCTTTGGTGTCTATAGGCGATGGTTGACTCTTCAGGAGACCCATCTGCTTGTTTGCTATTTTATATTATAAAAAAATAACAGATCATTTGCTTGTAAAAATTATGTTAAACACAGATTGCGTGTTAAAATTAATTTGCTTTTCGGAAACCGGCTGTTACTCTATTATAGCAGTGTTCTGTCTTTTAAATCAACCACAAATAGGAGTGGCAGACTTCTGAAAATAATCCAGATTTTCTAATTTCTGCGCAGTAAAACGAGGCCATTACCAGGTTTTTTTTGTTTGACATCAAATTGTTTGCGAGCCGTTCTCTCTTTAGTTGTTAAGATATCTAAGAGTCCGGGTGTACTGGCTGGAAAGTTTGGCTTTTCAGTTTAGGACCTATTCGACTACCTTAGTTCCAAAACTAAGAAGAAAATGCAGACTTGGTTAAAATATTTATACGTGTTGAATAGAAATATATTCACATTTTCAGGTCTAAAGTTTTTTTAATGTCTTATATAAACATACATCTTTGGATGGCATCAGTATTTATATTTATATCTAAATAAAATATATTAGGAATCGTTACCACATATGCTCTTTCGAAATTTCGCCCCTGAAACATAACAATTTCGAATCTAATATGATATAACGGTTAATAATTTTAAAATTTCACATGATTATCACTTTGATATAGAATACAGTAATTATAAACGCCAAACAGTAAGTATAAAATCATTATTTTACTAACTATTTACATATCTATACTGTATTTACAAAATCGAAGCTTCTATACAGGACAATTTGGGTAGATTTTTACAAAAACGAAAATAACGTCATAATTTAATTCCTACTTTTTTCGAAAATTAGGACTGGTTTAACACCTTCAAATTACACTACTTGTTAATTTTTAAATATAGAAGCAACGCAGCTTCAAGTCGTGGCACGCGCAAAAGTAGGTACTTTACTTCGTTACTGCTAATAACTAGCCATTTACAGCCAAAGACTTATATGTACTTACGTACTATATGAGACATGCGCCATGTCATTCATGTTCCACTAAAGTGCAGTCCATGGGCTGCACTTGCGCACGAGTTCGTTAAACGAAACGCGTATGCGCTATGAATTTTATATTTGTGTCGTTAGTAGCGCAGGCATATCTACGTACTTATTTATGCGAGTGACAAGGAACTATCTTACGAAGTTGCGTTACTGCTTTAATAATAGTACTATATTCTTGCATTAATTTCATTCATCTAATCAAACAACTTATGATTAATAAATGCGAAAATAGGTTTTAAAATTGGTTGCAAAAATTAATTACCAAAATTATTTTTGAGATGCAAATCATGTTATATATCTTACTTATAATGTTTTAGCATAGTTATGTTTATTTGCGTTACAAGAGATTATTATTACAAGAGTCAATGGATAATTTTTAACACTAAAACACATCGGAAAATTGTAAAACCCAGTGGCATGCGCTATTTTGTATCTTGCCTTGCCTTGTTAGCTTGTAAATTTTAAAATTGATTTTTTAGACACCCGGTCTTCAACTTTTTTCATTGCCAAAATTCATCAAAATCGTTTAGAAGTTGTAACAGATAGGCGGACTTTCGCATTTATAAATGTAATAAGGATTATAAACTGTTGTGTTGGTCCGAGTCTATTTAAAGAATCGACCATTTGACATTGTACCTGGCATTTTTTTTTAAAGAAACGATTGGCAAGAAGTGTCACGACTACTAGGCAGTAAAGTTCCAACAATATCTCTTCCAGGATACGAACCACTACTGCTTCACTGATTCCCGTTATAAAGCCTACCGGCTACCTTACCCTCCAAACCGAAACTTACGCACATGGTACAGCATTCAGCCACAGCAATAGCAAATTTATACATGTTGCTTAACACCGCGCCACGCGGATAGCGAACGCACCATTAACGTCTTCGGTGTCTATAGACACCGAAGACGTTAATTATTTACGATATTTCCGACGACGATATTTCCATCAGGAGAGCCATTTGCTTGTATCTTACGATATAAAAATATTGAGTTACATATTAATTAAATAATTATATGATTACTCTTCTAATGACAAGTAATAATCTACACATATAATAAAATCGTACGAAAGTCAAAACTGTACATTAGGGTGGCCCAAAAAAACCGACTATTTTTTTTTTTAGTCTCGGGTGAAAAAATGTAAGTTTATGATGTTTTAAGAGCCCTCTCCAAAAGACAGCTCGAAAAAAAATTTTTAAGAGGTCGCTCCAAATTTTTTAAAATTTCAAAAATCGTGAAAAATCGAACATTTTTTTTTTTATTTTTTTTCTCGTTACGGTATAATTTTGTAGACCAAAAAAAAAATAAGTTTCTGAAAGTTTCAGTACAAAATTTAAATTTTGAAAGGTCGCTCATAATTTTTTTTATTTTTCGTTAATTAGCCATATCACCGACTTTACGTGTTGGGAGTGGTACATTGGGGTCTTTTTGGTTTGAAAAAATCTTAACTTACGCTGCAAGGTCAAATCTCAACCAAGCTGGTTTCTAAGACCAGCTTAGGATTCGAATCCACGCTTGGAAGTTTATTAAATAAAATTATTAAATTGAAAAAAATATATTTTTTCTGTATTGCGCTTGATTTTTAGTTTATCTCGTGATATATTTTTATCGATTATGGTACTAAATATATAAAAAAAAATGCATGGAATTTTCATTCGAATTGTAAAAGGTCACTCGAAAAAATCTAATCTAATGCACTAGTAAATTGAAAAAAATTATGAGCGACCTTTCAAAATTTAAAATTTGTACTGAAACTTTCAGAAACTTATTTTTTTTTTGGTCTACAAAATTATACCGTAACGAGAAAAAAAATTTAAAAAAAAAAAGTTCGATTTTTCACGATTTTTGAAATTTTAAAAAATTTGGAGCGACCTCTTAAAAATTTTTTTTCGAGCTGTCTTTTGGAGAGGGCTCTTAAAACATCATAAACTTACATTTTTTCACCCGAGACTAACAAAAAAAAAATAGTCGGTTTTTTTGGGCCACCCTACTGTACATTGAATATTTTTTTAAAAGAATACTTGGGGCGTGATCTACAACCTAAATCGAAGACAATAATATAGTTTTTCGAATTTTTGTCTGTTTGTCTGTATGTATGTCCGGGGTAAACTCAAAAAGTACTGCATGGATTTCTTCAAATTTTGCATGAATATTACTAAAAGGTCGGGTCAACATATAGGCTACATATTATCACGCTATCACCTACGGGGGAGGAGCTGTGTGGAGTAAACGAAGTCCGCGCGGACGAAGTCGTGGGCAACAGCTAGTCAACAATAGTTATGAGATACAATAGATAGGAGAGATATTAAGGATGCGTTGCTTTGTATGGGGCAGGATTTATAAGCTACATTTTGTTCATAATTTCCTATGTAAGGAATACGGCATGTGATTAGG
This sequence comes from Apodemia mormo, assembly GCA_036924255.1. NCBI lineage: Eukaryota > Metazoa > Arthropoda > Insecta > Lepidoptera > Riodinidae > Apodemia > Apodemia mormo. The sequence continues at coordinate 7,429,047 of JAUPFN010000011.1, forward strand.
TATATCTTTCACTTTTTTATGCCTGCATGTTTATCCGAGCCCCTGTTAAAAATAATTCACTGCCTTACTGATAGGTACCTATTCATAAAAGGCAACTGAAACTACCGTTATGACTACTAACTTCATATCAAAATCAAAAATTTTCTTCCTTTTCTTTTTCTCAAATAAACCTTTGCAGGCACTTTTGACGGGTCAATTTAAAAATTACTACTTGATCGAAACGCGGCACACTGAAAAGATCCGGTGGAAAAAACACAGTGAGCTTAGATAGCAAACAAGCAGATGGGTCTCCTGATGGAAAGAGTCAACCATCGCCTATAGACACCAAAGATGTTAATGGTGCGTTGCTATCTTGTGGCGAGGTCTAATGCCACATGCATAAGTTTACCGGCTACCTTACCTTCCAAACCGGAACACGACAGCGACAAGCACCGACGCTATTGCGGCAGGAATAGGTGAGGCGATGGTACCAGACCCGGCCGAGACAATGCAGAACTCTACCACCTAAAGCTTGTCTTTTTTGTTAGACACAAAGTAAAGTTCTGCCACAGCTCACCCAGATTTGGTATAAATTTATACCAAAGATGCCGTAAAAGGCGAAACCGGCTGGCGATTTCAGTTAATTGATCAAAAAGTGTTTTGTGAAACAGTACAAGCGTATGCAAGTGTACATAATTACAAATGGAATTTCACCAAGTGCCGACGACAAAACGTATAAAATAAACAAGTTTTCCTGATGGAAAGAGAAAACTAACACCTAATAGACACCGGATTTGTTAATAGTGCGTTGGTATCGTTGTGGCGAGGTTTTAATGCCACATGCATAAGTTTACCGCTACCACCGACCACACAACCCATAGACCCCTAATAGCAGGCGAATGGCTTCTGTCAACACATCTGACTTATAGTTCCGATGTAAATGTCCATGCACCAATACCCAATCAGTGTAGACCAATCAGATCCTCTGTACATCACTATCTTTCACTGTGGCCTTGAGTAAGCCAATCACGATATTGCAGCTCAGCTCAGCTAGTTGCCAGAATGCATTCAATACGGAAAATCGAACATTATGACCGCTACGTTACCCTCCAAACTAGAACACGACAGTGACAAGGACTGACTATTGCGGCAGGAATAGGTAAGGTGATCAATCAATCACGATATTGCAGCTCAGCTCAGCTAGTTGCCAGAATGCATTCAATACGGAAAATCGAACATTAGGCGTCTATGGGCTGTGTGGTCGATGACCGCTACGTTACCCTCCAAACTAGAACACGACAGTGACAAGGACTGACTATTGCGGCAGGAATAGGTAAGGTGATATCGCCAGACCCGGGCGAGAGAATGTAAAACTCTGCCACCTATTAGTAACGATGGGAGTGACTCGCACAGCCATTTGTTCCCTTCTTATGAACAATCCTGTCAAAACGACACATGGTCTACTCTTCCAAGAGGGCTGGATCAACACAGGATTTTTAATTATCAAATAGAAAAAAACTTGATTTTTGCATAGTATCTACCGTTTTTTGACATGTCTAAGTGACATAACATCCTTTAAAGCCAACTAATTAACAAGACAACTGGTTTTAACCGGTTTCTTATTGAAACCAATTGGCTTATAAATAATTGTATGAAAATGAATCTTGTTACATTATAAATAATGTTCTTAACTTAAAAACAAACAGAGTTTCACTAAATGCAGACGATAAAGAGGTTACATAATAAATCATCTTTAAGACAACCAAATTCTTTTATGAGGTATTAAATGTTTTAGACATTAAAATAGTAAATACTGATTTAATATCAGTCAATAAAGGCATATCAACATACAAAAATAACAAATTATATAATAATATACACATTATAGGAAAACCATTCACAAGGAATTTTATACTGGCTTAAGCAGAACATACTTAACTCATCTTGCTAAAATATCTTAAAGAAATATTTTTTAAATATTTTCCTTTTCATTAATGTACTATTTTAATACATGATACATTCATGGATAGAAAATTTTGGAGTATTAAAAAATAAGATTTGTTATACAATAAAAAAATAAAAATAAGATTCACTGTTATAAATTAAATGTAAATTTCATCTGTAATGATGAAGGCGCTAAAGACTAATTTTATTATGATATACGCAAGTATATCTAGCGATCAGTACAATCAATGGAATCGATCACAAAGCAAAGAGAAATTTAGTCGCATTGAACCATACGTGGCCTAGTTGGAGAGTGTGAGCTCCAAGAAGCAAGGTCGCAGATTCAAATCCTGTGTGCCAAAATTTTTCTTTGATAATTTTTTAAAGTTTTTCCTAGCACAGAATGTGCGAAAACCATTGAGTAAACAGACTAGAGACCTATTAACAGATCAAGTGTTCTGCCAACACATCAAACTAATACATCTTATATTAATCCGAAGATATTAGTACCACAAATCCAGTAAACACGCGTGACATAATATTGATTTTGAATTAGCCTTTAATTATGATAGATCTAATTTGGTGCAAAAAACCTAACATTATTAGTCTAGTGTAGGCTATCAATGGCTAAAACACAGATTTAGTATTTATGTTTATGACAGATTTATATTTCAACAATCGAAAGGTTATTTGGCTTTGATACATGAAATCACTTGCTAATTTCACAATCTGACTAGTAAGAAAGCACAAAATCAAAGCTGTTCAGTCCACTTCTAAACAATAGAGTGAATTATCTTGTACAATTCATTTCCAATTACATGACACTGTGACCTAAAACTTAACACCTAATTTAATCTATGATCACTCTTTCAACATTATCAGATTCACTTGGGACAAAAATGTTGGCTTTTTTATTTAAATGTTCTAATATTTTTAATTATTACTTTCATTTGGTGTGTTTTTATCAGGGAGCGGTGGGAGATTGTAAGATTTGCCATCTGGTGTCATCCAACATGTCGGTGGGTCATGGTTATGTCGACCTATACACTCTGTCACCTTCCCGGAGTTATCAATCCTCAGTTTTGCTGGACAACCTCTACTGAAGAAATACCAACAGTACCACAGTTGACTTCCATATGCTTTTTTGTACATGAACCGAAATGTATGATTTTGATATATAAATAATTTTGAATTGCCTCTTGTATTTATGAAAATACCTGAAACAGATATCATGCTTAATTCATTTTCAAATTTGGCAGCAAATATTTTATACATTTTATACAAATTCATTTTTTTTTAAAAAAAAGCCAATATGAAATAAAAAAATTTAATAGTTTCAAAATAATTCAGTTTTATAGATAACAATAAACAAACATAGTCTTAAAGTAATAATACGATTAACAAATAAAACATGTACATAATTCAATACAAAATCATTTTCCCGTACTACACACTTAATTTTTAAATTTAAAAAAAAATTTTGAAAGTTATAAATTAATGGCTGTGGAGGATGTACCCAATTGATACTCAAGCAAATTTTCACCAGGTTTGACCAGTGACATTTTAGCCTTGTAATACGAAGTCAAGCAAGCTTTGAAAAAAAAATTGTGGTTTAAAACATTGTAATGTCTAAATTTTTCTTTATTTAAAAAAATGTATTTTTTAACCATTGCCATTAACTTTTAATGTATACTTTTAAACATTGTTTATTAATCATAAGCTGCCTATGACATATGATATTGTTATTGATTTTACTAAATTAAAAATTAACAAGCACATCAGAAGCTCTTGGTGATGTGTTAACTCACCTCACTCACTCAACCTCTGCATATGTAAATATATTGATTTCCATTACAAGCAATAGATAATTATAAAATTTTTCAAAGGCGACAGCGACGGCTTAATCATATTTAAAATATGCTTAATTTTTTTTAAATCTTATTTTGTTGTATACTTAATATCAAATGCTTGTGTAAGAGAAAGTGAATGACAACTTAAAAAATATTATCTGCAGGTACATTGACTTTTTTTTATATCATTAGATAGCAAACAAGTAGATGGATTTCCTGATGGTAAGAGAAACCATCATTTATGCATATAGCCATGCATATAGCCATATGCATATAACCATCTATATGCATATATAGACACCATAGGTGTTAATGGTGCATTGCTATTGCAGAACCTAATATGTCTATACCGATACTGCCATACCTACAAAGAGACTTGAGGTTTTTTACTTTACAAATATTTAAGTAAATGTGCATTTCTCAGAAAATAAACAAATTTTTAAATGTATTAATTAAATGACGAAATTTAGAAAATCTTTTAACATTGCTTTGTCAGAAATATTCTTTATATAGAGACATGAGACTTACTTTAATTCAAAATAATTATTTAACATAATATAGGTATTCATAATATTGTGAATAAAAACTTTTCTGGTATATAATATCCAAATAGTATACATATTTGATTTTTAATTCCTATGAAATAATGGATCATCTCTCTTAAAAATTGTTACATCACAATTTTAAATATTAGTTATAATACTTTATCATGCTATCCTTTTTTAAGGAGTCCATTAACTTTTAAATTAACTAAATAGTTGTTGCCTTGGATATTTGGCTAGTTTTTATTAGCAAAGCTTATATACTCTTGGAATACCTACTAAGAATTGTGACATTATATATTTCAAAATCTAGCAATCATAATAGGTAATCCTTATAAAAGACATCTTTAAAATTGTAAATAAATTAAATTAAAATGAAATTCATTTTAAATTTTTATAAAAAGCAAAATATAGTAGGGATTTTTTATACAGTAGGATAGCAAATGACGTAATGGCTCTCCTGAAGAGACAACCATCACTTGTAGACGCCAAAGGTGCTAATGGTACATTGCTAAGAATGTGGCTGAGAGGGAATTCCAAATGCAGTAATTATATAGATTTTGAATGGAGTTTGACTTCCATTATCTTAATATAACTTATATATATAAATAAAAAATAATATTTATAAAGACTATCACTATAGCGCTATATGTTACAATAAATTGTAGGAGCGTGGTTGCATATGAGAATTTCATATAATTTACATATCTATTTCATTAACGATAACTGCATAAGTACTTTAAAAACTTGAAAGTAAATAAAACATTTTTAATTAACAAAATATTATACATTAATAATTCTTTAACTTACAAAAATAGTTTTTAAAAGAGAGATAATTGAGTTTCTATAACATTTTGTTAGATTTGCATTACTTAAATCACAACTAAACATTAAATACATTTATCATGACTGCAGTTTACTATTCCTGTATATGCTTTATAAATTATCTATTATCAAAATAATATAATAAGCACAACTCCACATTTTTAAACACACTCCGTAATTTAATCGCTTCACCACCAAAACACAGAACTTTCCGACCTATGGTAGAAAACAGCATGAATACAATTTACCAACCACCAGATTACGATTTACGACGATTAGACTTGATAGTTGATAAACAATAAACATGACATGACTTATGACATGATCCATGGATGTCATCCACAGACCAATTAGATACTACCATAGAAATATGAATAATATATAGAAGCGCAATAACATTCTATAGCTACTTTAGTTATACAAATATCGGTAGAATCGACGTTGAACTAAGCGACATTTCTTTATCTCTTTTTAACAAATGGTAATTTGCATATGCAAAAAGAGACAACGATATTGTGTCTTGCTCACTTTCGTATAAATTAAAAGTTAAGTAATTGGCAATTCTATAAACGTGTCATCGACGCCATATTGTGTATGTAAATAGTGGTACATTATTTGTCAAAATATTAATTTAGTTTCGGATAAATACGATTTACCAAGTTGATATCAGTTTATTAAGTGCCATATTCTCCGTAGAAGTTTATAGACTATTAGTCAACATGTCTTCGTGTTGTATTTTGCAATGTGGAGCAAAAAAGTACAAAAATGCACCTTTAATAACGCTTCACAGGTATGTCGCAAACTCCTATGATAAAGCGTGCTGATTTTAAATAATATCCATTCTAAATTGTTGTATTTTTATATTGACTTATAAAAGATGTTCGTGTATTTTACGATTTCTTTGTAAACATCATTTTTTTGATTCCTACAAAATACGACTAGTGTTGGGGTATTAGATTTGTCGATATTTAATTTCATTAAATTTTAGGTTCCCCAGAAATGAAGGTTTACGCAGAAAATGGCTAGATGCCATTGGCATTGAAAATATCAATCCCCGCCATAAGAACTGGTTTGTCTGCTCACTTCATTTCAAGGAAAGCAATTTTAATAAAACACTGGATGTAGTCAGATTGCGTGACAATGTCATTCCTTCAATTTCTCTGGTAAGTAGGTAATGGTAATTTCTTAAGTTTTCATAGTATGATATCCTGTGTCTTTTACCTATCTGCAGTCATCAGAAAGCTCGATTTCCTTCTACCACATAAAATATGATATGATGTCTGTCACCTGTATAACCCTAACACACAACACTAATTGTATCTAGGTATGGATCATTTGACAATAATTAACATATTAAAATTCGTATTAATTTTTTTTAACAATTAACAATTGTTATTTATATTATCAAATACTGTTAAAAGTTGTTTTTATTGCCATAAAAGAGTATAATAGGGACTAGTATTTGTATAATGAATAATTTCAGTATTTATTCCTTTTGTATATTTTTAATAAGTTTCAGTAATAATATAATTAAATAGGTATTAAATGTTAATAAAAAATGGAATCGTCATTAAGAATAGTGACATCTGTTTGTCTGTTTGTGTAAGTGTTATTTTGTGTTTGTTGTTGTCGATGTTTTTTTTGGTCGCTACCTTGATAGCTTCACATCTTCTGCCTAAGCTACTGATATAATATATCAAAAATAAATAACTATTAAATATAAATTTGATTTAACAACATACAAGTTATCAAATTTAACAATAATTTCCATGCATATTTGTACCTTTAAGTTCTGCTGATGACTTTGGTTTTTTGTTTATTTTTATTGCTAAGAGCCTTAATTAAAAGATTTAAGAATTATTCAAAATGATCATAAGTTAATTAAACATTTTTAGTAGTCCTAATTACACTTTCAGTTTTTAGACAATAATGCCGACCTAAATATTTTTAGCCCGTTAATAAGCAGAAAATAAATGTTTTGTGTGAAAGGCAGAATATACATAAATCAACTCGGACTTTAACATCATCAGAACTAGCATCCATTCATGTTCCCGTGATAAAGGAAAATGTAAGTAAAAATAAGTTCAACATGTTAAATTACATCTGATTATTGTATAATATTTGCAAATTAATAAATAGGTAGTGGTTACGTCATACAACTAATTGCAACATCGATGATGATTCATTTTATATATAGGTGTCATGATAAATGCGGACTTTGTTGGCCGCAAATGAACGAACTGTAATATGCTAATATTTCATATTCGCCTAATATCTGTAACGGGTATCCAAAATGAATCGGATAATATCATTTGATATTCGGAATAGTTCTGATTCACTAGATTGGCGCCCGTTCGGATTCGTGAAAATATTAAAATATTTTTACGATACGCCGCGTCGTACGTACGAATGAGACAGACGTATTTCCTGCAGTATGCTGTTGTTTTAAGGTTCAAATTACAGTGAAATATTAGTTAATACTGATATATTAGTTAAGATATTTTCCTGCCGTATCAGTATGAGATCTTATTACTGTTGCTTTAAGGTCCAAATTACAGTGAAATATTAGTTAAGATATTTTCCTGCCGTATCAGTATCAGATCTTATTACTGTTTCTTTAAGGTCCAAATTACAGTGAAATATTAGTTAATACTGACATATTAGTTAAGACATTATAATATTTGAAAGTGAATATATTAGTATCACCTAATCTTGAGAAATATCGGTATTAACCCATCTCTACAAGTTAATTTAAAAGTGTTTTGGCGTATTAATCAACAAATAAACTTTATTTGTAATCAAGATTAGTTCAAGATCTAACATTTTAGACAATAATTTAAAAAAAACCGTAAATATCAATTAATAAAACATATTTTTCGTTAACGACCAACTTGATGATACCAGCGCTTTGGCATACCCAAAGCGCTGGTATCACTTTTATTTATTTTCGTAAATTTTAATGTTGATATCTATGATCTCAAAATAAATCATATGATGTGAATGTGAAATATCCTAAACAATATTTAAAAAAAAAATTAACATAGCTGTAAAATTGAAAAAGAAATAAATTATTTAAAAATTTCGAAAAAAACTACGTTTTACTTATGAAAAAAAAAAAAATTATGTAAATAAATATTTTTGTACTATAATATATGTTGTTTATTTTTTTCCGTATGTATATGTTTACCAATTATATAAAAAAATATAAAAAGCATAAGCGATGACCTATGTTTTTTATATTTTTTTATATAATTTCTTAATTAAAAATCCTCGACTAACAAATACATATTTTTCTCAAAGTGTCGTATTACACCTGAATTATTTCGTAGCTTAACCCATTTAAATTAAACAATTCTCATACCAGTTTATTGCAGTGCTCAAGACCTCTTAAAAAATATACGCTTTACAGTATCTGATTCAATCCAAGCAACTCATAAATCATTTTTGTGACCACGGTCCACCGGAACGAACTCGGAACGTGTGCGCGTAACGGTCCGTGTTTTTTTAGAAAAAAATGCGAAAATGGCTGGTGGTGTGAGCGGTCATTAAAACTAAAATTAGAACTAATTTGTAACTAAAATGTAACTTTGTGTTATTTTTATAATTTTAGCTTTGCTTACGTCGATAAAAATAATGAGATTCAGCGTTGCCTACAAAGGTGGCTCAAGAAAATGTATGGTAACGCATAAGAATGATAATTATATAAACAGAAACACAAAAAATATTGCAACGTCATGAAAATATCGTTACAGTAATCAACCTTATTTTTGTACGCTATGATTTAATTCTATTGCTACTATTGCTCCGCTTTATCGACGACAACTCGTAAAATTATGTTAGGCCCTTAGAAATATCCCCTATAAGTTAAGACGTTTTCGTAACACGACGCATGCGTACGTTGACTGTGATTGGACAAAATAAGACCACATATTCATTTCTATTTTTATCTTATTAGCCACTTTTAAAGTCGTAATCTTGAATCTGTTTATTTGTGATCGAATGTCACAAAATAACGAATTTACGTTGACATTTTGATTTGTCAACTCGATCTCTCTTTATCAATTTACTATTTGTTTGAGTGAGTCCAGGGATCGTTTTTATTGGAATTTTAAATTGGTAGGTAGTACTGCAACCATGCAGGTGCTAATACGAATATAATCACACAACAAAGACGTCATATATACTGACGTATGAAATTGTCGGAAGTGTCCTAGAACCTCAGAATTAGTCAACTAAAGCACAGAATACTGGAGACTAACAGAAGTAAATCTAAAGCCTAATTATTAGTGAAAATACTTTAATTTATTTTATTGTCTAGCTTGATTAATATAAAATTTTATTTACTATAAACGTTTTAGTACGGACCTACTTTGCGTTTCAATATTTTTTGGGAACGTTTTAATCGTTATCAATATAGGTACTAGTAAATTATGTTTAGATTTTGTTCTTACACGTCAAAGATCACCTCTAATACAATAACATATTTTTTGGTTGAAAATACGTAAATCAGGAAACAACGTTTATCGATAAAACATAAATGTTACTTTCTGGACATCCTTAATAATGTTAACACGGCAGCCATATTGTGTCTATAAATGACACGTTTTTTCTGTAGCTATTTCATGTCCATATATTTAGAGGTCAATGGATACTACGTAATATCATCCACACTTGTCAGTTGTCATGTCTCACATCCAAGTGTCTCACTATCAGTGTTGGCAGACACGTGAAAAATTATTATTTATTATTGTATCGGGAGTCTGCACAGCTAAATTATTGTATTTTCAATACAATTATTGAACATCTCAAAATTAAATTGTCGTCTGAAAGATTTAGTTTAAAAGAGAATCACTGAAGTAATTTTATTTAAATGATATTCCGCCAATTATCAAACAAAAAAATCCTTAAATGCAATTTTTCAGTCATATAATATTTATATACTCACTTTATTATTGGTAAAGCGGGAAATTTGACTCAAACGTTTTAATATTAATAATTTTTTTAAAGAAAATATTATATTTTTATAGAAAATTGCTATCGTTGTAAAAACTTAAAAAAATACAATAGTTATATTGTATTTTTTCAAGTTTGTACGCTTAGGATTGAGGATAAAAAATTCATGAGATTATGGTACACGTACAATAATTATTGTGCGTCTGGTCACTGGTGCCACAGCTCACTATTATCATCAGGGTTACTAGCTTCAAAGTTTTTCCCTAAAATCATATTTTATCGGCGGATGCAGGTATTGATTTACACCCCCATGAAGCTGGCCCCCTGATTTAGTTATTTTAAAATTTCGTTAATACTAATTTTAACAGAGAATAAGAGAGAAAAGAAAAATTGTTAGATAGTAATTAGTTTTTATATAAAAACGATTTTAATTTATTGTGTGAAGTTAGCTCCCTGATGCCGTAAAAATGGACTTGGATGTTCAATTTTTTTTAATTGTTAGAGACAGTCCGGGAGAAAGGAAAAACTTTTAGAGTCTTAGGGTATCTAGGATAATTCACGCCACACATAATAAATAATTACGTAGGGCGTGAATTATCCTAGAGACCCTAAGATTCTAAAAGTTTTTCCTTTCTCCCGGATTTAATAAATAATTCGTAGGGCGTGAATTATCCTAGGGACCCTAAGACTAAAGCACTTCCGGTGTGCGCAGCGCGCTTGCTCAGTGTATGTTAATCCGACAAACTCATTCCACGACGAGGCTATTCGGCTAATATTTATCAAATACTCATAATCATTCGGTTGAATCGGTTTCGATCCATATTATAACGGCGCTATTTGCGACGGATGTGACTAGTGAAAGCAGATTCGAGATTTTTGCTACAAATGCTCTGGGTAAATGTTTTGCTCTTGTCAACTTTGTTACTCTGTTGTATTGTTGTTGTTGTTGTTGGTGATGTTGCGTGGCGGTGGTAAGTTTTGCAGCGACTCGTACGAGCTTAGGAGCCATCTTTTTCGCAGCAATAAAGCAGCAAAAAAGGAGCTTTTCCAAAAAGCCCAAACTCTTGGGGATCTCCCGATCAATGCGTAATCACGCATTGTTCTAGTAACCACTAAAATAAATCGTCCAGGTCAGTTAAAAAATTGTGACGCTGTTCCTCAAATACCAATATTTTGGAATGCTATCGCAGTTTCCTTCTGGCACAATTCATCCTTATGTTATTTTGCTTATTGCTGCATTTTAAACTCCTCGTGTTATGTGATAGTTTTAGTAAACCACTGCATTTCCTGTTATTTTCACAAGAGATCAAAGTCGGTCAAAAATAAATAGAAAATCAAAGGAGATTAACTTGAGCCCATGGTACTTTGCTACGTTGCTGCATTTTTAGTAGTGTTCCGCTTCTCGTTGTCTTTGTTCGACTCGATGAGCTTGCTGCATGGCATGGCCGCAGCTTTGTGATTGGATTGGCCCAACGATAGATTTTGTGAAAATTTTGAGATCGGCAAAATATTCCTCAACAGCAAGACACTTATTGGTGAGAAGCCGCAGTTGCTCAGCAGGACTTATGTAAGTCTTCATTGAGGAGGTGCAACTATTTTTGCTTTGGCTGATACTGTGGGTGGACCACCTTTGATCGCTTTCTTAGCTGTTTCTATCATCGAACATTCGCCTGGAATATTAGCCAATTCATCCAAATAACTGTTGTAAACAAATGTTGACGAGGTTTACCATGATGTTTGCCAACCCTGCAAAGACATTGTTATGTCTTGTCGTCCTTGGCGGTCCATAATTGGGCACAGGCTCCATGTTAGCAAGCTTCCATGATTTTGGTACTTTCCAGTCGTCATCGAAAGGCGAAATAGGCGTTTTAAAACAGGAGCGAGTTCAGGCGCACATGTTTTAAAAACTATGGCTGGAATCCCGTTAGGGCCACTGGCTTTGTTCACGTTTTAAGAACCTCAGTCTGACAGCGACAAGCACTGACGCTATTACGGCAGGAATAAGTAAGGCGGTGGTACCAGGCCCGGGCGAGACAGTGCAGAACTCTATCACCTAGTAGCCACGATGGTAGTGACTCAATAGCCAATCGGTCGCCTTTTACGACCTGCCTGGCAGAACGGCAGTTAGCCTATTCTTCAAAGGAGGCCGGGACCAACACTGCTTACAATATTACGATATTGCTCTGAAAAAACTTGAAAACATGAAAATTTCGTTGCAAATCGAATGCACGCTCTTAAGCCACATATTAATTATTTCATATTTCATTAATGTGTGTGTATTACCTAGTTTGTGTGTGAGTGTTTATATGTGTTTCAATTAATGCACACACGCACACACAAAACATAAAGTACAATAATAATTCAGACTAAAGTTTTTGGAATGTCGCTTCTAGTTAATTCCAGCAAATAAAACGAAATTACAGTAACAGCTTATATACAAATCGATACTGGATTGTTCGTATTTAATGTACTGCCATACCATACTGTTCATAAGCTTGGAATAGCACATTGTCAAATTATAGTTTGTATTTGCAGTAAAGTTACAGTACAATTACATTAGGTGGCACGCATGTCGTACCTACCGGTAAATGTATTTCACAGAAAAATTGAAAGTTGAAAACCGGTTGCTAGTGCTGGCAACATTAGTAATGCGTCACTTGATTTAGCCGCGTGCATGTTGTGATTGTTATGATTTCATAATTCATTTTTCTTATAATAATGTCTTAAGTTTTATATATTTGGTGTTAAATTTATGTACAGTTTTTTTAAAATGTGACGAAATATTTTGTGTAGTAACTAGAATCATTAAAGATACAACAAAAACAGAGGTTAACGTAACCATAGAAAGTTTTATAGTCGTTTATTCGGTTTTATAACGATTTTTATTAATATTGTTATTGTTATGTAATTTTTGTTATAAGATATATGTTTAAATTGTGAATATGTATTTAAAACTTATGTACATCAATAATGAAACAATTTCTGAATAAAGTTTTTTAAAAAAAAGTTATTTTCTCTACGAACAATATATTCCCAAAATTTTAATTAAGTTTGTTAGTTGTAAGTATATTTCTGGACTAATTTTAAATACCTACATAAAATGCCTTTATTTTTTTTTCAGAAGCCAACTTCATACCAACGAGAAAAGGAAGTTTGCTTTTGGTTCATAATGGATATGCTTTTCGTTTAAAAAATAAATTGGCTTATGGAAAGAAACAATGGTACTGCACGTCACGCACTAAAACGGGCTGCCAGGTTGATGTCACAACTGTCATATGCAGGTCCAAGAATCTTGTTAATCGGGTACGTAATGCTCACAATCACCAAGCACCTGGTTTTTACCGACGTAATGATGGTTCTTTTAAAGTTGTGTAACATTAACATATGCTAATTCTTAAATTTTAAGACTGATTTTATTTTCTACCTCAACGTTGCCACAGAAATATACATATTTTTGATAACTTCTTTATATTTTTGTTAAAATAGAATAATTCTACTTATGAAAATTGTAAATAGTGTAATAATATTATTAAATATTGTTTTAAGTTTATTAGGTAAAATATGTAGTAGATTGAATTAATATTTATAACATTCTTATTAATAAGTTACAAGATATATTTTTTGAATAGTTATTGATGATTATACATTAATTTTTTAACCTTAATTCATGGCACTTAAGTGGCTATCTTAAGGCAATTGATGAACACAGGTATTTACAATCTAGGAAATCTAAATGTACTTATTGTTTGTATTTGTACCTCGTAAATAGGTTACAGTTGACCTACAAGCATTTTTTAAAATTGGAATAACTCCTAACTAGGTAGTAGAGTTTTGTAATGTCTCGAGCATGTTTTAGTACCATCTTATCTGTTCCTGCCAGCTTTAGAGCTTGTGGCTGCATTTTCCAGTTTATAAAGTATAATTGCCGTTCAATTTATGCAAGTGGCATTCTAACCCCACCAAACAGCAAAGCATTGTTAAGATCTTACCAGTTTTTTTTAAACTGGAAGGTGACAGCGACAAGCACTGATGTTATTACCGTAGTAAAAGGTATAGTGGTGGGAGCAATCCCAGGTAAGTCATCACAGAATTACTACTTGTTTGTAGTGACAATGCTCATGACATGTGTAACTGTATCATATCTCTTTTGAGATGTCTGGCAGTAAGACAGTTTATATATTTTTCGAAAGGGGTTTGGATCAACATAGACGCGATATTTTTGTTACATTTATAAGCAGGCAGCATAATCTCCTAGTGTAGCTAGATACACCTTTTTTGAAGAAGATTAGACTGTTTTACTGCTGCTCCTAATATGTGTCATTGACATAGTGACATCTGTCTAGGTCAGGGGTCCGCACCTTTGTAGTGGGAAGAGTCAAAAATTACTATTTACAAAATTTCAAAGTTTTTAAAGAGCCATAAAAAAATTCTTTGCCAAATTATGTTCTTCAAAAATGAAGTTTTTTGATTAAAGAAATTTCACGCATCAAAAGCGTATTAAAACCTACTAGAAACATCCGATGAGGGCATCATTCGAGAGCGTCTGTTGGATTAATGACTGTGACAACACAGGGGTAGTGTGCGGCGAAAAGTGAGTGCAATTGACCGAGAGATAGACATGGTGCTTAATCTGCATTAATCTATTCAGAACGATTATTTTTAAATAAATAATATTTGCATATATATATATAAGAGCCACAGATTCATATCCAAAGAACTGCAGGTTGTCGATCCCTGGTCTAGGTGATAAAGCTCTGCAATGTCACGGTGGGGTTTTGGCACCATTTCCTGTCACAATATTTTAACATATTACCAGTTTAAGTAGTATGTATTTTACAAGTAGAACTATTTGTATTGTAGTTTTAAGAAATTTATTTACTTTAAACCATGCGAACAATATTATTTGACTTTTGTAAAAATGAATATTTGGGACACATATGTTTATCCACATTTGTAAATAAAATTTAAATCTATTGGGGATCTGCTCATAGTTTCTTGCTTGAATTTAACATTTTTCTGTATTTGAGAAACAAAAACTATTAGTTTTCATTGTATTTTTTTAATGACACTACCAATTCCTATATTTAATTATTGCGATATAGCTATTAAAATTTACATTACTTTATTAACACTTTTAAACCAATAAGTAAGAAATGTGTAAAAATTAAATATAATGACTTAACACTTAGGTTAGCTTAAATTTAAGTATTGAACAACTTTCTTTAAAAGACTGACATTTGATGAACAATCAAAGACTGAATCCTACCTACCTCTAGTATTACCGGTATTTCTTTACACATTTTTTGTACTGACATAATAAATCCTTTTACATATTCCTTTTATTTTATTTATATAAAAGGTACATTGAGGGAGCTTAAAGAGTTTTTAGCATCAATTAGGAATTTTTTAGAATATAATTTTAGTTAATAAATAGATATCACTGGAAAAATTGCACGAATTGATCTAATCCCAAAGTAAACAATTTATTTGCTTGTAGTATGGGTGTCAGTCAACGATACTAATACATAGAGATACATATATAAACACTCAAAGAGATTTAATAAACACCCAAACTCAGAAACACAAACATCTATGCTCATCACACAATTAATGATTGTCCCTGTCGGGAATCTAACCCGAGCCCTTATTGATGGCGTAGTCAGGTGCTAACAATTCGAGGTCGAATTTTTTTGGGAATCTTTAGGGAATGGAAATTATTCATTTAAATTAAAAAAATTACATATTTTTTAAACAAAAATGTATCGTCAGAGATATTTCTGTGAAAAAAGGTACCTATTTAACAATCTGAATAAAATTTTAATTTTTTTTTGTTCAATACGGAAGCGTTTGATCACGAGTCGCCTGATGGTAAGCTAAGATGCGGCCTAAGATAGAACGCGCTTCCCTAGAAGGATCCCTGTTCACTCTTGAAGATTTGTACTCGTCGGGTAACACAGACTCGGGAAGCATGTTCCAGTCTCTTGCGGTTCGAATGAAGAATGTCGAGTCGAACCTCTTTTCCGGGTACGTGGAACGTCCACCATATGGCGATGCCTGGAATCTGCGCCTTGACGATCGATAGAAAAACGGGGATGGCGGAATCAAGTCGTGAATTCCGCAGCGCACTCTCCAAAGCGCTTGGAAGTAGGGCATCATACTCAAATGTTACCTACCTAATTCCAATAATATTTGTATGTAATAGTATGTCATGTCATGTACATGTCAACCTAATAACCTCCGTTTTTTCGTCGCATTACAGTATTGAGTGTAACATTTGCAAAACCTGTTCGCAACTTAATAAAAAGAAATAATAAAACAATATATTATCAGCGGCAAGATAATATATAGTTAAGAAAATACGTCCTCCCTCGTCCTGGTTTATACGCGTAGATAAAAACGAAAAAAGGAAGATTAACTGAGCAGATATACAAGTAGGTGAAACAAAACTGTCATAGTTTGATCAGATTAAGCTGATGGTATCCGGTGAGGTGAGTTCATAGGTCTCCACATCCGACGCATTTGCATAGTGTTAGATTTGTAATGGAAATATGACAAGTCTGCCTAAATCGTGATTTGTAGCATTCAACTCATGCTTATCATCTATGGGATTCAAACTAGAATATAATCATTCGTTCGTAAAAATTGGTTTCATTATGTAGGAAGGATAGTACTTACCTATTGCTCTTGGAAAAAAATTACCTTAATATAGAACCATGAATAGCAGTACTGTAGGGTAGAAAATACATAACCAACCTACTTTTAAGCAGACCCTTTAGTTCGCCAACCGATTCCAGATTTGATTTAAACTAATAAAAGACAGAAAACTAAAATTGTGATAGTGAATCGATTGTTTTGTATTCATCGTGTGTCTGGTTAATACTCAAAGGGCTGGACTGACTTTTTTTCTATTTCTAAGATGACGTCGTCTCTGTGTGTGAGTGTGTGTATAATACTTTGAACAGCTTGACCGGAGCGCAGTAATGAGTGAACTGACACTGAAATCTGAATGAGTGAACACTTGAGTGGCGGCAAATATGTAAATCCGTTGTTGAAAAACTTCTAATTCGTAGTCTGAATTTAATTCTGTACATAATATTTTACCCACCCAGTCGTCTCAACCGACGAACCGACAATAGGCCTAAACATACACAAAGTGCGTCTACATCACCTGCATCACGAAATTACTGCGGCTTCAATATCTGCGACCTGCATTGTCTGTGATCGTTCCGCCTGCGCGCCAGTATACACTTAGCATATTTGTGACCTATCGCAACGCAGTTATGAATTTTGAGTACAGTAGACTGCCGAACGTGTTGACTGTACGTTATACAACGTTCTGATGAAAAGTTTTTATCTAATTTAAATTCCGCTGCCCATAGCACCTGGGTGGCGCCGACCACACCTGGGCTTATCAAAATCTGCCCCACTGCGCTCCAGTTTAGTGTGCGACAATTTATATAATATGGATGAAAATAGATTTTTCGACGCGGCTCGACATGATGTATCTAACCTATAAATATAAACAACGCAAACGAATTCGCAGGTATTAATTAGTTTATAATAAAACTACAAAATTAAAAATACGTTTTTAATTTACTATGAGTTATTTTATGTCTATCTAGGTTACACTTTTGTGTGAATTTACGACCACAAATATCGCAAGCATGAGGTTTCTCTCCCGTATGAGTTAAAGTGTGTCTATTCAAAAGATAATTATGTTCGAACCCCTTATTACAAGTGGGACAGAAGAAGAAATTTCCAATGTAACCAATTCTGGAGTAATTCTTCTTTTTGTTACGGTGTAATAAAGCGTGATTTTCTAAATCAGCTTCACTATTAGTCGCATACTTACAAGCATTGCAAAAAAATCTAGTTTTAGTTTTTTCGACGTGGAAAGGAGACATTACATTAATATCTTCTGAAAAATAAGTATAAAGTTAAATTAGATTTTGGGCTGACACACACGCGCACGGTCACGCATACATTATTCTATACCACTGCCTAGGTATTATTTGCCTGTTTTTGTAACATGGCGGCTACATTATCATCATACGAGAAACATTCTAGTTCTCGCGATTTGTACAGCTAACGCTGAATCGCAAATCATTCCAGCTAACACGTAGGTAGAACTTATGTATGTCGGTTTTCTCTCAGGACTAAATTCATTTCGTTTTTGCATTTGGTGCGTATCGCAAGTTGACTATTGTCATGTGGACAGGTACATAGGTCACTCGCTGAGATTTACAAATTTTTAAAAATGGATCCAAACGGTGTTGAATATGTTTAAAAAGCAAATCGATTCAAAATAAAAACTCAAGTAGCCAGTTAGCTAAATTAAAAAAATAATGTTTCAGTTATTTAGCTACAAATGTTCCCGCGTTTCTTCTTTAAAATCAATGGTTTAATCTCAAACGTTTACGTGGTATGATCTACGATATTGAATTTATTTTAACCGAACAACTAAGTTTACAACGATTAAAATCACAATTAGGGGACTGCTCCATCCCAGGCAACAGCTTTTAGATTGTTCGGTGGATTAAAAAGGAGTAAACCAACCTCGTAGATGATCGCAGAAGCTAGTGCCTACATACAGCAATTACTGCAGAAAAATTGTGGACTATTGAAATGTTGGTGCGAAAAACCATAATTTTACATTCACGTATATCGAGAACATCTTAGGCGTTTGTTCGGTGATACGTCAATATCATTCTACATCAATATCTTGGGGTTAGGAAGATCTGTTATCGTTAGATCCCGCGTTTGCCCTTCGAAACTGTTAAACAGACTCGTGTACTTTCTTCACATACGTCCCTCAACACAAAAACTTTTATTGAGGGTTCTGGTATCGCAAACCTACCTCACGCACTATACAGCCCCGTCTAAGATCCCTGTGATTTATTTTTGTTCTCGACAGTAAAAATAAAATAAAAGGCAAGGCTTTTTTAATGCTGAAGAAGCCGTGGCTGCCTATAAATTAGCAATTATCGACCTATCTAATCAAGACTGGAAAAAGCATTTTCAAAGTTGGTTTCGAATTGAGATTTGCATAGTAAAAAAGTATTAATAGCTTTGTATATAAAGTAACGTTAAGTATTTTGAAAGAGTGTAAAATAAATAATAGTAATGTCTTGAATAGTTTTTCTTTATCTCAAAACCTATAGGGTGACCCACTTAACACGTACACAAAAATTTATCACGATATTACTCCACGAATCTGCGGGTCATAATGTAGCCCGAGAGTAAATGTAATAGACGATTACTTTTTTACCTTGTATGCCTTAAAAGTTTCAAGCGAATGGGCCCAGGCCGGATCACCATTATATATGAGTTATTTTGGTATGAAATCGAAGATAAATAATTATTATTTGAATTGTTGCATGAATGTTTAATATTTATTGGTGTTTTGAGAAAAAAAAACGTATGTAATTTGTAAAATTTCATTCAAAATTAAATTTACAAATTTCCGATTGAATATATCTGTGTAATGTTGTTTTGGGTATTGAATAATATTTTGCTGCTTTTCTAATAGGCATACTTTCTTCCTGAACTGCTTTCATGGCAAACTTCAATGTGTCACTGTCCCAAGTCCTCGACCTCTGTTTACAAGTTGTGTTCTTGGCTGAAGAGAAAATAACTTTTTACTTTTAGCTAGTTTCTCGAACATGAAAATATTTTTTTATTTAACGAAAGATGAAATACAGATAAATATTACACCTCAATTTCTTGGTTGAACAGAACATACTTTATTTCCAGTAAGTTTTTATTAATATTATTAAAGTAGGGGCGTAGCTACCACAGTATCTGCTGTATTAATTATCCGGGGCCCCAGAGTTACGCCCCCCCCCCCCCCCCAACGTGCGTAAAGCAAAAAATAATATAACTAAAGTCATCATCAGATATAAATGATTTAATAAATCAGTTTGCCAAAGAAGGCAAGTAGAGTGTATATTTAATTTGAATTGTTTGTAAGAATTTAGGAAAAAAAATGACAGATAATTATGACGAATAATAATATTCTTTTAATTTTATGCATTTTTTTGTGAGAAATCTCTACCCTTCATTAGGGCCCCAAACAAATTTTTAAACGGGGGCTCCGGGGCCAAGGTACGCTACGCCACTGTATTATAAACAATATTTTCATTTAACACTAAACAAAAATCCTTTTTTTTTACATTACGCACTTTTTCACCGTTAAACCACAGTATCACTATTCATCCTATTTTCATTTGATATTAAGTCAATCGTAGCGCCCTCTAGTTTACATTGGTTTAACCTAGTTAAATGAGTTTATACGCTATCTTCGATCGTACGATAGATCAGTGTAATCCATATAAAATGACTAATATGGCACTAACTAAAACAGTCACAAATAAAAGTTTACTGGGCGTCAAAAATTAAATACTAAAGGTATTTAAGGTTTCTTGTTTGAATTGAACACGGATGTCCAGAGATAGTGTAACTGTAGAGGAACTATTTTGGTGTAGGTAATGTTAGATGATGAATAAAACAATTTTATTCAAACAATAATTAAGTTTTACTCAAAATAAATATTTCACAAAAAGACATTTAATGATGAAAACATTATAAATATCTAAATCAAAACATTACCTGTATAGAGGGCTTTTTTCAGATGTCACTGTTGTTTAGTGTTATTAATAGCAAACAAGGTTCTCCTAGTGGCAAGAGAAAGATTTTCTATACCGAAATCTTAATAATGTCCGCATAGTAAGGATATAATGCAACATGCGTAAGCTTTTGATCATTCAACCTTTCAAGCCTGAACAAACAGTGAAAAGCACTGTTGACGCGACACGCTTATCTAAATACTAGCTGTTGCCAGCGACTTAGTCCGCGCGGAGTTCGTTTACTTCGCACTGCCCCTCCCCCGTAGGTGATAGCGTGATAGTATGTAGCCTATATGTTGACCCGACCTATTAGTAATATTCATACAAAATTTGAAGTAAATCCATGCAGTACTTTTTGAGTTTACCCCGGACATACATACAGATAAACAGACAAAAATTCTAAAAACTATATTTTTGGCTTCGATATCGATTGTAGATCACGCCCCAAGTATTCTTTTAAAAAATATTCAATGTACAGTTTTGACTTTCCTACGATTTGATTATATGTATAGATTCGCCTTTTACGAACTGCTAGGCAGAGCCGCAGTCATTCAAAAGAGACGTAGCTATCATAGGCTCAGATGTTATAGTGCACAAGGGCCCAGAAGTTTAGAGGAGTTTCTAAGTTTTGAAAAGAAATGACCAGTTCCCGAAGCGTGGACCTGTTCACAAGAATTTCTCTAAGCACATTTTCCAGCTACTTACGCCATTACTCAGCCCAATATAGAGAAAAACTCAAAAGTTTACAAAATTTGGCAACACAGATCCAATCAACAAAAGAATGAGTCATTTATATGTATATGTATTTCTATGTATTAGTAGTGTTGATTAACACTCATAACACACGCAAAAAGTTTGCTTACTTTGGAGTTAGATCGATTTGTGTAATTTTTCCACCGATATTATTCATATTATAGTGAACCAGGAATAACTTTAGTCGTTCACTTTGCATTCTGACTACACCGGCGTGACCAATGTTTTTTAAAAGGGAATAAGCAGTTAACAAAAGCCATTGAAATATATGTCGTATGTATGACCAACCATTTCATGAAATGGCCAGCTGAAAGTGACAATATAATTTAAATATCAACGTTTGATGATATGCCAGTTCTCGTTTGCTTATATTTATTTCCGTAATATAAAAAGTTTAATAAAAAATGCAAATAAAAAAGATACTTATTTTTGAGTGAATTTTACAAATTTCAAAAATTTTCTAAAATTCACTTTTATTTCCAAATGGCGCAGTATCATTAACATTTTTATCAAAATAATTGTACGCCGCCATGATGCGTCACAAAAACGGTTAATTAACTATTTTACAATATATGTACCTATAATAACCAATCTTGTACATTTGCATGTTATTGGTTTCTTCGAAACGGCTAAAGATTTTGACAAAATTTTGTATTTAGATGTAGGTAAGGGGTTATCTCCGTGATAATCCGTTTTCACACGAGACAACAGCATCCGAGCAAAGCTCGGTCGCTCGGCTACTGATCACCAACATTGGAACATGTTATATTTTACATTTAGCTGTTTATATCGTCAAACGCCAATTAATCCTTAATCTGGTCAGACTAATTGCTGTGGGTATTTTCCATATCATGAAACAGAACTGAAATGGTCGGCCACGTCATGATGCGATCAATTCTATGATCTGGTCACCACACATTGGATAGCTGTCACTGTGTGTAGGGTAGGTATACCTACGCATTTTTTCCGTATACTCCAAGGAGTACCATCACTCCAGTTCCCTTGCGAGGTAGGCAAAGTAAAGCGAACGTCTAGACTCCGGTTCACAACGATTCGTAGGTGTATCAGATAGCGAGATGAATTGTGATCCTCATCGACATATTTTAACGACCAGATCCATAAAGATTATCGCCTATTTTTAGCGAAAACCGGAACCGACAACTATGTGTGCTTATGCGAGTCACAGGACTAATAATAAACCACCCGCCAGATTCCAAACTACTACTGAGATTTTGGATTTTCGATAAAAACCTCTAAAAACAATAACATTTTGCCTGACTCAGGAATCAAACCTGGGACCTCAGGTCTGAGCTGAAGATTTTAAGGTTCTCTATAAAATTATAAAGCCATAACAAATTCTAACAATCAGTTCTGTTTGTTTGATAAACGACAGATTCCATCTCGTATAATATTGTAGCCGGGAGGATCATGATTGTGAAACTCGATGTATTCTTTGATTATGTAATCTTCGCCGCCTGTTATTACATACGCTTTGCACATTTTCGACCTATGGGACGAACAAAGCCATCTGTGTCCTTGTCTCGTCGGGAATCCAGAGGAATGGGAGTAGGTGAAGTTTCGAAATAATAAGAGTGGACGTCCTCGTCTGGAACTTAGCAAATGAGCTGCAAGAAGAAAATCACTTTTATTAAAAGGAAGTTAACTTTGTAACGATTAGGAAAATTATAAAAAATCACGCAGATTCACCAGTTTTTCGCTTAGAGAAACCAACATATCAGAAGTACCTCCGTATTGGTCCAGGCTCCTTCGAAGAATAGGCCAACTGCCGTTCTACCGGGCAGGTCGAAAAGCCGACTGATTGGCTATACGAGTCATTACCATCGTAGCTACTAAGTGGTAGAGTTCTGCATTGTCTCGCCCGGGTCTGGGCCTTACCTATTCCTACCGCAATAGCGTTAATGCTCGTCAACGTCGTGTTCCAGTTTGGAGACCTCGCCACAAGATAGCAATGCACCATTAACACCTTTGGTGTCTATAGGTGATGGTTGACTCTTTCCATCAGGAGACCCATGTGCTTGTTTGCTATCTTATGATAAAAAAAACTGGGCACCTGTCAAAGAATAGATAATCTGCCTTACTGCTGGTCATTTCGTAGACGAGAAAAGGCTAATACATATCAATAACATCGTGACTAATGATAAGGTGGTTGAGTTCTGCAACGTCTCGCCTGGGTTTTGGTACCACCACCTTACCTATTCCTGCCGCAAAGTGTCGCTGCCGTGTTTACTATAAAAAGCAAGTCAGCCTGTAAACAGAGGGGGCGTAAGGCGTGGGCGACGTGGACCACAGCCCACGGCCTCGCGGTTCGGGGGGGCCTCGCATCACAGAGATTAATGTATTACTCAAAAGCCATGAACTAGCCGAAAAAAGTGTTTGCGTAGCCGCCGCATCTCGCTAAAGTAGGGTATTCCCCGAACTTGCGTTGAGAGCAGAGGGCCTCGCAAAATGTATCTTACCCACATAAATTTATGATCTTGCGCCGCCACTGCCTGTAAACTTATGCACATGACATTCCAACCCTGCTCCTTAAATAGCAACTCACCACAAGCCACACAAACACTAATAAGACACGGTGTTGGGCGCAAAATGCGTAGCCGCTCATATGAGCAAATATATGGAAAAGTCAAACCCTTGTAGATATATCGAAAAAAATAGCAATATGCCATATTGTGCTATTTTATCGCGTCGAATAAAAAGCTAAGGCTTAAGGAATGCATAAAGCTATAATTATGGATCTTGGAGGCTTCTTCTCACGGTTTTTGTTACATTAAAACTTTATAGATAGATTTTCTTGTATTAAGTATCGATTGATATTAATTTTATGCGTATAATTCGAAAAATAAAACCGATGAATATCTCAAAAACTACTGAATCGATTTTGATGAAACTTGGACTGTTCCCTAAGTTGGAATATACATGATTTAATACAAAAATAATGATCTCGATATGGCTCTTATTTCCTGTGAAATTCGTGATCAAACATATAAACTTACAACTATATCTACACTTACGCAATTTAATATGCGTGCTTGGACGCCGAAATAGATCATCATACACAAATTTTATCCAATTCTAACAATATCACATACATATATTATGTCAAACTGATAACCTATTTTTTCATCGGTCGAAATTATATATTTTGATTTGTTTTTCATTCGATTTCGCACGGCGCCATCTAGCGTTTTCCAAGTATAAAATTCTATTAAGATGTTTGACGTATGCCCACAGATGGCGCTCTTAAAAAATATATTTAATTATTTTTTTAGTAACAAAAAGATTTTTTCGATTTTTTAGATATTTTTCGCCCAAAGTAGAAAACATTAGCTTTAACTGGGTATTTTTTTGGTGTAATCGAGCCACTCGAGGAAAAAACACCAATAACAAAAAAAAAATGTTGATACTCAATTCAATGTAGATTTTGTATTTTCCATTAGTTTAAAAATACATCTTTTTGTATTCGCTGTTAGACTTCGCTCGCATTATCTCGTAAAGGATGTAAGAAAAAACCCGATATTCAAAACTGGTATTTTTCTTATCTACTCTAATACTATAAAGAAGTAAGATTTGTTTTATTTGTAGAGAATATTACTAAACTTAAAACCTACTAGGCCGGTTTCAATTTAAAAATCGTGGACATCTGAATGTGTGGCCGCCGTTAATGTCTACAACGCAACTGCAAGATCTCTGGTATTGCGGATATTTATGGGCGGCAGTGATCACTAGTATTGTTCAAATAAACTGTTTATGATAGCGCGTTATAGACTATAAACTAAATTTTTCTAGCACGCTACGTTATAGACTATATTAAAAAGTGGAACTGGAAACCTCATCGCGCGAGCCAGCCAAGATAGCTCGTGACTCATCACAACGTCATAACAGCGAGCGATGACTGAACGCTATAACGCTATAAACTATGTTATAACGTCTACTGTCTACGACCTAGCACCCCAGTAAACACATTTACCTACGTAAAATTTACGTCAGGATGACATCGTGTTGTGTCATGATTTACGTAAGATGTAAGTCACATACGACTCAGTATTTCATACCTCCTGACGTAAAACTTTTACGTAAAACATGTGACGTAAATATGACGTCCATTTAATATAATAATGACATCATAGTGATGTCGAGTTTTTTCCGTTAATCTGACCTTCGTATGATCTCAAATTGACTTCAATGTAATCTAACTGACGTCAAGCTAATATAACAATGATGTCATATTTTTGTTTTCGTTTTACACACTCACATATGATCTTAAATTGATAGTACTGTATTTTATCTTTTTTTTATATCATAAGATAGCAAACACGCAGATGGGTCTCCTGATGGAAAGAGTCAACCATCGCCTATAGACACCAAAGATGTTAATGGTGCGTTGCTTTCTTGTGGCGAGGTCTAATGCCACATGCATAAGTTTACCGGCTACCTTACCCTCCAAACCGGAACACGACAGTGACAAGCACTGGCGCTATTGCGGCAGGAATAGGTAAGGCGGTGGTACCAGACCCGGGCGAGACAATGCAGAACTCTACCACCTAGTAGCCACGATGGTAGTGACTCGATAGCCAATCGGTTGCCTTTTACGACCTGCCTGGCAGAACGGCAGTTGGTCTATTCTTCAAAGGAGGCCGGGACCAACACGGCGAGTATCTGACGTCAAATAGGCAGAATAGTCATAAAATGGTGTGATGCTCTATGCCTAAATATCTTATATCATAAAATTACGTCCTTACATAAATTTCACAATACTTTTTTATCAAAAATACAGGTAATTTATGATTTTCAAACTAAATATCCCTAATCACACCTGTCAACCAAATTACGTTTTTCAACAATTACTTAACAGTATGCCACATACATTAAAAACTTGTAAAAAATTACATCTCTACTGAAATTCACTTTAAGTTTTGAAGTTTCCGTATAAAGGACAAAAAATTAAACGATGTTTAATTCACTGTTTATTAATCATTATAAAATTCTACAAAAAAAAAACAATCGCAAAAAACATAAATTATTAAATGTTTTTATCATTGTAACTTTAACTTTTTAAGATTCAAAAGTTGGCAAGCAATCATTTGAAAAATATTTTTATGTACTTAAAAATACCTATTTTAATCTTAAGAAGTTTGTTTTATAATTAAATCATATATATATATATATATATATATATATATATATATATATATATATATATATATATATATATATATATATATATATATATATATATATATATATATATATATATATATATATATATATATATATGCCACTTTTCGTTGTAATTTTATAACTCAAGAACGGGCTCACCTATCCAAACCAAATGTTTAGGCTTTGTTCGGACTATTTAGTAGATGGTTTATGTGAAGTTTGCACAAAATCGGTAGAGCGGTTCTTCATTTATCACATTTTTAATATTTCACTTTATACGTAGCGAGCACGTACCGGCCCGCTAGTATAATATAAATTTGCTTTATCATGACACGACTTATTTAGTGTCATTGTTAATATCTAAAATAATAGTATTTTATATTACTATGTATAATACATTAAATGTTTTGACATTCTTTCTTAATTGTATTTTAAACTATTATGTCACAATTATTACAATTCAAAAAGTTACAATTCAAAAATATACAAGTTTCAAGTAATAAAACTAGTTCATCTTAAATAACTACTTTCTTTTTTATTTATCAATGTTAACCGTAACTAAAATTATTCCTAAAATCTTAACTTCTTGAATTGTAATTATTGTGAACTAATAATAACAGAGTA
Source organism: Apodemia mormo (assembly GCA_036924255.1). Taxonomy (NCBI): domain Eukaryota; kingdom Metazoa; phylum Arthropoda; class Insecta; order Lepidoptera; family Riodinidae; genus Apodemia; species Apodemia mormo. Next base: position 7,456,320 of record JAUPFN010000011.1, read on the forward strand.
TTAAACTTAGTAATATTTAATATTGCGTAAATTTTCAACACAATATTTATATCGTGAAACGGAATAATAATACTCCTTATTGTTAATCACTAAAATAATGACAATCTAAAAAGCTGGAATAATATGAGTAATAAATATAATTTAGTTGACTGATGTAATCTTATATATTTTATTAATTGAATATTCTTACTTTTTAGATTGCAATTACTTTACAATGATAATACAATTTTATATTTCACAATATATACCGTAAATATTCAACACATAAATGAATATTTTTAATAAATTATAAGTGGATAATAATATTAAATGATAAGTGGATAATATCTTCTTTTATGATCACTTTAATAATGACGATCCAAAAAATAAAAAATAAAAATATGATTCGATTTTGATAATCTAACTTTCTGGATTTTAACCGTATGTAACTAATAACAAACTCCTATGTTTATTAATATTGCGTTAATCTTTAACCTACTTATAAATATTCTTATAGAAAGAAAGATTATATCTTTTTTGCTCATCACAGCAATAATTACAAGCCAGAAGGTGAGAATATACAAAATCAAAGTCGTAAATATAATTTAATTTACTAAAGTAATCTTGCATGTTTTAATAATAATTACTTGTTGGATCGCAATTACTGCAAACTTAAAACAAAAACAGTTTTATTATTAAATAAAGATTCATAATCTTTTTTGATCGCTGTAATGATTACGATTTAAAAAGTTAGAATATCAAAAATTAGGGCAGCAAATACAATTTATTCTACTCAAGTAATTTTTGCATCTTTTATTCAGTGAATGTAGTAATTTTTTAGTTTGTAATCATTATTAACTCGCAGCAAAATTTCAAATTTTGTATTGCTGCATAAGTCTCTAACACACACTTAAATTCTTATTGAATGAAAAATTTTAATATGTTTGGGTGATAATTGCAATAATTACAATCTAAAAAGGTCAAAATATTAAACATAAAAGTCATAAATATAATTAAATTTACTGAAGTAATCTTGCATGTTTAAATGACATCTACTTTGTTTTCATAAGTCATTATTTAAGCTTTTTGAATTGTAATAATTATTATTTTTACTTGATTGATCATTATTTACTTGTTGATTTTTTTCTGTACTGCGCTGGCTGCTGTTTTGCCCTTTGATTTCCTAATCGGAACCAATTATTACAGGTTTTTGAAAATTCAGCACTGTCATAAGACGTAAATTTTTTCAAAACCACCTCTGAGAATAAAATTTTTAAAATTAAAAAAAATGTGGATTGAAAAAAAACACAATTTCGCATATTTTCAGTTCATTTCAATATATCTCTTACCTTCGCAAATTTTAACAACTTTTAGATCAGCAACCTTGTATTTGTTTTTTTTCCCTTCCCATGTATTGTGTTGTGCAAATGACGGAGAAAATATCACGTTTAATATTCGTTCAGTGAACTTTTTACCATTTGCTCCACCAACCTGACTCACAATTTTCACCTGCGTTCATATTTACAAATTACTAATTATATAGATCAATTAATAAAAATAAGCCTTCAAACTCATTAGATTAAATATTTTTAAGTATTTTCAATCGATTGATTTATTGACAGCGACAGGAGGTGATTACGTGATGAAGACAAATATTATAAAGATAACTTACAAATTCTCGACGAAAATCGGTATCTTTTTCCAAATCAGTTTCAAATTGGGTTATATCATCTTTATTGTTCAATGGCAAAGCTTTTTTTACTTTTGATAACGCTTTATTTTCTGAAGAGTAAGAACTGGGACGATTATCTGCACTTAATCGCTGATCTATGTCCTTAAGCTTTTTTGAGAATGATCCCAATAAATGTAAACATTGATCTAATTTTCCTGAAATCAGTAAAATTGATAGTAAATTTGAGTCATTTAATATACTAAAAAGATAATAGATTTTAAAGCAGTGCTATTACTATTTAAAATCCGGAAGCAATCACCTTCGTAATTATCATCATTACTTGGAGGTATAATCTCTTTTTTACTACTATTCACAGTGATATGACTACTATTTTTTATATTTACAAGAGTATCACCCGTTATTCGTCAGATTCTTGAAAATTATTACCATTCACAATATCACGATTTTTTCCAACTTTTTTGTCACGATGATCTTTACTCATTTTAGCATCTTTCACTGACTTACTGGACGTCAAGTGTGTGGTAGAAGGCAGAGATGATGAATTCCATTTCGGTCGTGAAGAAGCCGTAAATCAAAATCGAAAAGGGGTTATCACTCCAAATAATTTCTAAAATATACGTTTCTATAAACATAAACTTGTTTTAACCTGGTTTAGTTTTATTATGATGATGATGATGATGATGATGATCATCATCATCATCATAATAAAACTATCACTCGGATTCAATTCTTCTCAAGGCAGCAGCAACATAATATATATATATATATATATATATATATATATATATATATATATATACATATATATATATATACATATATATATACATATATATATATATATACATATATATATATATATATATATATATATATATATATATATATATAAGAAGAAGATATAGATTAGTCAAGTGAAATATCATATTAAAAATATTATATCTTCTAGCTGATGGCACGGTGTCACTCAAATGTTGCTTTGTCTTTTGCGGATGATGGAATTCTGAAAATTATAAACTTAAGTAGTAGCTTAGCCCGCGTAAAATTAAATCACGCTCTAGTTATGCGTAAGGCTCCGATTACACTTTGATTAGTGCGAGTGTTTAATGCAGAAGCTTAGTATTAAGCAAAATATACGTGAAGACAGCCGTTAATCGGTGCGAGTAAGTAATCAGCCCCAGTTCACTTTTACTACGTTGATTACTAATAACTCGCACAGGATCAACCGCTGTCTTCACGTATTTTTTGCTTAATACTAAGCACCTGTATTAAACACTCGCACTAATCAAAGTGTAATCGGGGCCTAACAGACGGTTTCGATGTAAATAACTGGTGTGGCACGTGAATTATGTTATAACGGGTGATATAACCAGTGATGCGTGAAATATGCCATGCCTACCATTAACATAGTTAGCGTATAGCCGATGGTTATCTCTTTAATAAGAATAACCATCTACTTGTTTGCTATCATATAAAATAAATAAAAATATTTGCTCTATTATATTCTTCTTTCTCTCTCCTTTTATTTCAGCAAACATGACCAGATCGTATTTAATGTGCTAGTATCACATTCTTTCAATTACTTGTTTCTTTTAAAAATCGAAATATTTCTTTCTGCTATGGTATATTCTTCTTTCTTCTTTTAATCTGGCAAACTTGACTGGATCACTCTTTATACGCTGGTATCGCATCCTCTCAGCTATTCGCTTCTTTTCTAGTCTTTCTTCACGAGATTGCTTTCGTCTTCTTAATCCCATATTTAAGAGGTATAAATATTCACTAAGACCTTTAAGCAAAAAATAAGTTTTTACTTCATAACTTTCTTGTTGATTCGAAAAACATTTTGCTATAATACTTTTATTTTTGTACCATAGGATAGTATATATAAGCTGTTCTCCTGATGAAAAAAGATAACCATCGACTATACATATACATGCAAGGATGCGGTATGCATAACGTTTCCGGCTACTTATACTCAAACTAACAACAACGCTATTGAGACAGAAATAGGCAAGGCGGTGGTACCAAGGGCGTTGCAATCATAGTCCTAAGTCTTTGAGTTGACTTGCTTGATCGATCAATCCCGTACGTCGAAACTCGAATGAATTCACCAATTCCATTTCTAATATTCCGTACGCTCAACTGCGCTGGTAAGGTACTGTTGTTATTACAATCGCCGTAGATATAAGGCTCGTAGTACAAGTGAAAAGTTTCATGTGCTGTCGAATTTACCTAAAATTCATACCTACTTTTCTCATTCATGGAGAATGAGAAAAGTATGAATTGTAGTAGGTAAAGTCAACTTGCCCCCTAGGCCATCTTCTGGCGACGCTATTGAGTGGTACCATACCACAAGTTCTCATATCTTCTACCTTGTTAATAGTCGCCTAGTATATAACCGCTAACGAAATGCCTAATAGTAAGGTAATTGATCTATTCTTAAATGGGGTCCTAATTAACACGGAAAAAACGATATTAAAATACTTCATTAATTTTTTATTACAATTTATTAACAGTTATCGAAGGCTAGTGTTGAAGTCACTGCAACTTCAAGAGGTGTATTGTTTGCTTGTGATAATGGACGCCCAAGGCGAGCTGCTGTAACTTCTGGAGGTATAATATTGGCTTGTGATCATGGACGCACATTTCCACCAATAACCTTATTTTCGATATCACTAATCAGCACAGCTGCATAGCTGTTGCAACTTCTAGACTTCTAACTATTGCATCATCATTCATTAATCATTTTTTTTTTATATGATGAGATATCAAACAAGCCTATAGACACCAAAGGCGTTAATGGTGTGTTGCTATCTTGTGGCGAGGTCTAATCCCACATTCATAAGTTTACCGGCTACCTTACTCTCCAAACCGGAACGCGACAGTGAAAAGCACTGACGTTATTGCAGCAGGAATAGGTAAGGCGGTGGTACCAGACCCAGGCGAGACAATGCAGAAGTCTACCACCTAGTAGCCACGATGGTAGTGACTCGTATAGCCAATCGGTCGCCTTTATAGCTGCTACAGTTTCGCGCATGTATAGCTGCTACAGCTTCTAGAGACGTACAGTTGGCTCATGATCATGGACGCCTACGACCGCCAATATCGTATTATCGAAATCCGTGAGGACGTTGGCTTTACAACTATTCACCTTAGAACAGTTCCACCGCCACCCACATTTCAGTGGACGGGGATGCTTGGAATATGTGTAGTTATTGTACGATAATAATGGCCGCCCCTTCCTCGACATCACCACCAAGACTGTAAAAAATAAGTCCTCAATATAACAAGTAATTATTATTAAAACAAAATACCTGAATGCAGCGGGATCCGTTATATCGTACCGAAAGAGATGACAAGGTTTAAAAATTACCCTTAAAGTAATTTCATTTCATTAGTAAGTAGTATTTCTGTGTGAAATTGCAAGCTACACTGACAAACAACGAAATTGTCTTGAAAGGAGAATCCATTTAATCCGTGGTCTATACCAAAGCCGACACCGCCAGACACGATATATATATATATATATATATATATATATATATATATATATATATATATATATATATATATATATATATATTAGGGTGCTTCATTTGGGACGACTATTTTTTTTTTCTTACTCCATTGACGAAATACTGTTCTAAACATAGAAAAAAAATTCTCACCAAAGGATAGCTCTTAATTTCAATTCTAAGTACTCGCTGGATGAATTTAAAGTTTTCCTATATAATTAACCCATAAAAATCATTTTTTCTGCTTAAATTATCTATAGCATAGCGACATTTCATGATATTCATTTGACCATGGGCGGAAGTTGTAGAGGGATGCTTCCTCTTTAAAAGCTCTTACAGCTCATTTCCAATTTATGACCTATCTCGCCAGTAAAAATTTGAACATTCGATTTTTGCTCAAAAGTCGCTTTTTCGCTGAGATACATTTGATCAAATGTATCTCAGCGAAGAAGCGACAAATTCATTTGAAGGGTTCGGCTATTAATTTATCTTGTAGAAAATTGAATTTTTCGCAAAAAAGGTCCTTTGCAATTTTGGTGTCAGATCAGTAGTTTAGGAGAAAAAATCGAAAAACCACGACTTTTGAGCAAACATCGAATGTTCAAATTTTTACTGGCGAGATAGGTCATAAATTGGAAATGAGCTATATATATATATATACTAGCTGAGCGTGCGTGAAAAAATTTCAAATAAAGTAGCCTAAGTTACTCCCTATCACATCAGCTATCTGCCAGTGCAAGTCTCGTCAAAATCGGTCCAGTCATTCCAGACATTGGCTGGAACAAACAGACAAAAATTGTAAATTTTTTATTTTGGTATATACCATGTATACGTCCATATGCATTTAGTAAAAAGCGGTTATTCTAATATTACAGACACTCCAATTTTATTTATTAGTATATATATATATATATATATATATATATATATATATATATATATATATATATATATATTATATATATATATATATATATATATATATATATATATATATATATATATATATATATACACAATCTGAATCTAGGAAACGGCTCCAACGACTTTCACGAATTTGTTAAGCAGGGGTTTCGGGGGCTACAAATCGATCTAATTAGATTTTATTTTTAGAAAACGTAGTTTTGACCAAAAAATACCGAACAAAGCACGGTCATCAAGGTACTATAAATAAAACAAATAATAAAAATATATTCTTTATTAATAGTATATAGAAATAGCCTCTAAAATTAACATTTTTCATTTTTGTCATTTCATAGGTTTGACCATTTTTAACAGATAGTTTTTCTGATTTAAAGAGGTGAGCATTTCTCAAAAAATTTGACCATAGCCATAATGTGGATTTTCCAGGTTTTTGTAATTGATTATTATATTACTGTGATACTTTAAGTAATATACATGATTGTTGTAACTTGATCGATATTATAAAATTATCAGAAACAAATTCAAAACAGTACACAAATTAATAAGTTAATTTTAAAAATTGATAAAAAAAAACGACATTTTCGTTGTATGGAGATTAGTTTGTACCATTTTCGCCGCAGTAATTTTGAACTCATTTATTTTCATAACATTCTAAGAAGCTTTACGTATTTTATGGTCTCAAAAGACTGACAGATAGTTTAGGTTCTCGAAATACGTATTATATTGATTTATAGTAAAACTAGCTGTTGCCCGCGACTTAGTCCGCGCGGACTTTGTTTACTCCACACAGCTCCTGCCCCGTAGGTGCTAGCGTGATAATATGCAGCCTATATGTTGACCCGACCTGTTAGTAATATTCATGCAAAATTTGAAGTAACTCCGTGTAGTAATTTTTGAGTTTACCCCGGACATACATGACTTTCCTACGATTTTATTATATGTATATAGATAAGTTTATAGGACAAGATTATTTAGAAAAATAATCCTGTCCTATAAAAAACTCCAAAAAAGAATTCTTATTTTGTTACCGAATTTTGTAATTAAAAGATCTTTAAACTCCCATATTATTCAGTTTTTACACTTGGCGACGAATTCTGAGGACATTTCACGCTGCAATTTTGTTTTTATGTCATTTTGGTCTCAACAACAGCCTCGATAGCACTGTGTTTTGCCTACTGCGACAAATTCTTTCTGGATTTTGTTAAATTGTGCCAAGGTAAGTTGGACGATATTAATATTTTTGTTGAAATTAATTAATAGATAATTTTATACACTACACATTGATGTAAAATATTTCTTTTAACTGTTGGGTTTTAACCGATATTTATTTTTTGAATATCTAAAAGCTTCATTTCGTTACATCTGTTTTTGTTACTTCCGCGTCGTAACGTATAATCGGAATACGGGTTAACAAAAACGGATTTTAAAGCCATGTCTACAATATATGCATGTGCGGACTGCATGTGCCTTAGCGCGCATGTAACTTCGGGACGATAGACGCAAGTGCAGCCCCAGGCCCCAGCAATAAGAAAATATTGATTCAGCCGAAGAAAATTAAGACTATATGTGTGATAATCGTTAATTCATTAGAGTAATAAGTTTTTAATTATTTTTTCTAAGCCTGTGCTTTCTAAGATATGAATGTTTTGTTTTGAGAAATATAATAAATTATTCGTTATGTGTTGATTTTTACTTCTTTCCTTTCCATTTTGGGACAGTGAGTTAAGTGTGTGTATACAAAGCCTTACATTTCCAAATTTATTACCAATGCTTCTTGTTTTGTTACTGCCACAAAGTAATGCTGGATAATATGTTCTATATATTTTTTTATTTATTTTAATTGAAATGCAAAAAAACACTTGATTAAAAAAATTAATGTAAGTAGATATATTTTTTTCAATTAATACGAACCATAGCATTCTCCTTTTTTACATAGGAAAACGAAACTTTATCATTAGAAAGTGTTCTAATGATAACAAAATCTAGTCGTGCTGCAAAAAAATAATTAACTTTTTTTTCGGTTAATTACCAATTTTTTTGTGATAATGTTGTTTATTTTATAATCTATATAATTAAACATAAATTTATTATTAAATTTGAGGATTTCTTTATAGTTTTCACACATTTTTAAGTAACAAAATAAGAACTTTTACTTTGCCCTCAGCTAAAATTTTTGAGAAATGTTCAGGTAACCATCGTCTATAGACACCAAACATATTAACAGTGCCATTTTTTTGTGGCAACGATAAAATGCCAAGAGCCTTATTCTAATAACTAATTAACCTATTCGGTTACGAAATATGAGATCCATATTCAAATTTGTAGCCAAAGTATGTTTAAGATATTATGCAGAAAAAACCTCATAAGAAACCGAGCGAGAGTCGTCGAGGTTATCGAAAACGGCGATAGGGATAATCGCCTACTTTGCTAAACTACAAACTCCGACAAATTGAAAACCGAAGTCTTGTAAAATTCGTTAATTTTTATGCTAGTTATCCCGTACAGATTGCCCGCCAGCTCTTGTTAAATTAAAAAAAAATCAACGATTGAAAATCACTAAAATTTATAATGACAGAATTGAGAAGTAAAATAGTTTTTATTGTAAAAACAAAAGCGACATAGCAGTGGGGCCTAAGGCGTAAGGCGTAAGGTATCAAGCGTAAGTCCGCTACTGGAGAGAAGGGATAAGTGTCTTAACATCGTGACTACTAACTAAATAGGTAGTAATGTTCTGCAAATGCTCGTCCGGGGTTTGTACCACCGTCTTACCTATTCCCGCTGTAATATCTTCGTATGTTGTAGCTGTCTTGTTCCTGTTTTGAGGGTAAGGATGCCGGAACGCACCATTAACATCTTTGGTATCTATTGGCGATGGTTATCTCTTTTCCAACTTTCCAAAAAGAAAAACTATCTGCTTATTGACTATTAAATGAAACAAATTATAAATAATAATACCAAAATCCATAAAATAACACTTGCGTCACATGGATGTTGAATCTGGGACCCCATGATCCGAGCCGAATAGGGTAACATTTTCAGACCACGAAAGTACAATACAGTTGTACGAAAGATCTTTACCTAAGAAGTTCAGTATCTAAATATAATAATAGGCCGCGGGACATGACTCAATGATTTATCAACCGACGAAAAAAAAGGAGGAAGTTCTCAACTCGATGCGTATATAATAATATAATTAGCTGACCCGCGCAGCTTCGCCCGCGAGTACATTAGTAAGTCGTCCAAATAGATTTTAATAAAAATTTCATCCCATATTTCAGCCCTCCAAGGACTGATTTTTGAAAAAAAAATTAGCCTATGTTTGACCCCGGATCTTTAACTATATCCATGCCAAATTGCATGAAAATCGGTCCAGCGGTTTAGCCGTGAAAGCATAACAGACAGATAAACAGACTTTCGCATTTATAATATTAGTATGGACTAGTATGGATGTTAGACCACGCATAATTTTTGACAAAGTAGTCTGATTTTTTTTCATTGGAATGGGGGATCCCATTTTTTTTTATAAAATTTTAACTTGAAGTGTACGAAAACATCGGATGATTGATTATTCACTCACTGATTTTAATGTATGTCCACGAATAACTTTTCGTCGGTTTATTTGTTTTTGTTCAAAAGAAATGATTAAATGATAAATCCATAGAATCTCACAGATAAACTCTTTTGTACTTCTAGTTCACTTTTTATATTATTTAACTAGCTGCAGCGTGTCGCTGCATTATAAAAGTTTTGGTGAATCCCGCGGGATTACCTTATTTTTCCGGGATAAAAAGTAGCCTATGTATGTGCTATTCCAGGTCATCATCTACATGTGTGCCAAATTCATTCAAACCCATTCAGTAGTTTTTGCGTGGAACATCCATCCATCCATCCAAACATCTAAACTTTCGCATTTATAATATTAATACATCCAAGGATTAAATGGATACGTCTTTCAAAACAATTTCTTAGTTTGGAAGCGTGGTTTGCAATTACATACAGAAATACAGAGTTATACTACTTACCAATGAAAAAAAATTATTTCAAGGGTAATTTTTAAACCTGTCATCTCATTCGGTGCGATAAATAAATACAACATGGTTTATGTCTATCTTTTCACAATTTAATGTAATCTACAAATGTATGATATTTTTAACAGTAATAGGAGTGTTTGCTCAAATACGTGGCGACACGTTTCCTTTGCCATGGCGTGTCTACTAGTATTCATGTGGTCTGTGAATACATCCAACCGGTTTCGCCAAACAAAAAAATTGTGTAAAATATATCTTATTGTAGTAAAAAACCCTAATAATGCTATAATTAGCGAAACCGGTTGGATATATTAAATAATATAAAAAGTGAACTAGAAGTACAAGTGAGTTTATTTGCAATATTCTAAAATGCAGTTTCACCAAGTGCCGACGATGGAAAGTATATATATCACGATGAATACATAATATTTGAAACTTCGTGAGTGGCGAGTCTATCAACATTTCTCTCTACAACTTTTTTATGATGATGACCAAAATAGTTCATGAGCTGGATATATACTTAGTTTTAATGCATTTACAAGATAATGTAATTAGTGATTCGAAATATGTTTTTCTGACTAAAATACTACGCCCAAGAACTTGTTTAACAAATATAACGTTTTTAAGCATTATTGTTTGGGACAGGAATATCAGAACATAGTACAAACGTAGTTCAGTTTTGCTGAATTATTTTATGGTTATGATTTATGAATGTTATCAAGCATTCATGGAGTCCAACCATATCCTTGCTACGTTGTTTCAGACCGATAGGTTAAATATAACGTTTTCACGGGGTTTTTGTTTCGCAGCAATTTAAAAAAAAGTCTTAAATAGAAAGTTCGATAAATTAACCAAAATGAAGTCAAGTTTGATGAATAAGAAGAATGATAAATCTGTAAACTACCAGGTCTCAAAAACTACTGAATCGATTTTGATGAAACTTGAATAGTTCCCTACGTTGGAACATATATAATTTAATTTGAACACTAAATATCGTCGGCACTTGGTAAAACTCCATGTTAACTTGGATTTATATTATATTAAAATCACTCCGAAAAATCGAGTAATACAGTACAAGTGATTTTAATACAATATAAATCCAAGATACCTAATTTAAATCAAAAAGAATTACCTCGATATGGGTTCTAGTTTCCGAGAAATTCGTACATAAACATACATACACTTACGAAATTTAGTATATTTATTTGGACGCCTAAATCTTTAGATCATTGTTCTCAAATATTATCTAATTCCAACAATATTACATATATTTGTATAAAATATTATATATGTATCCAAACATGTCAAACTGATAAGCTCCGTTTTTTTTCGTCGGTTGAAAATAAAGGGTGCTGTCCCGTAGGCTATATTGACATCACCGAGTGACATTGATTATCACCGAGAAATGTACAATATTTAGTGGGTACTATTAGTAGTTAGACATTGTGTCGTGGGGGTGTATATTGCAAGTACCCACAATATCCATATCCTGCCTACTCGTCGGCTCATGTCCATGGACACCCACGATGGTTAATATCTTATTATCATCAGTGGCGAGGATGTACGCTTTGCAGTTTTTCACCTTAGAACAATACCATCGCCAGCCATATTTCAGTGGATACGGGTATTTAGAGTAGGTATAGTTTTTATACATTAGTAAGGGGCGTCGTCTTTTTGACATCACCATGTATACTGAAAAAAAATATAGATATAACTCTCACAATTACACAATATATCACATTAACTATAAGATAATCATACTAGCACATGTGTGCTCCGTACATCAGAATTCAGAGTGTACAGGGATAGCAGCGCCGCATAACTTTTCCGCCTCGCAAGAAACCGGGTCAAATATTTAGAACCGACCATCATTCGTGCACTAGTTAGAGAGGCATATTAAAGGAAGAAAGAAAGGCTGGGCGGGCCGTATCTCAACGAAAAATGCTATGGCATATTAGGACATTCACTGAAATCCGCCGAGCATAATATATGAAAGTGATCTAGACGGATTTTTGCGATGTGGCCCAGCCCGTAACACCCCGCCCCAGAATTTGAAAGAAAGAAACCGACTTAAAAAGGGGGAAGGGGCGAAGTTCTGTCAATGCGCCTGTATTATATTGTAGCTTTTTAATCGATAATTATTAATTTCGATGATTTAGTGGTGGTCCCATCTAAATTTTATCAAAATTAAGCCAGCGCGTTTGAAAACATCAACAAAAACAAAAAACATATTTTACCCAGATGACGTTTTGGTTTGTTATTAATAAATGTTTCAGTAAAAATTTTAATAAGAACTTTCAACTCAGTACTAGTTGGGTCTATATTTAGTAGCATAACAATTTTTGTACTATTTTAAGTAGACATCACGTTTTTACAACTAATGATAATTTACCATAACAACTAAACGCATAACTGTGTTTTCGCATAACTTTTACTAGCTAAACCCTATGTAGCATAAAGATAACATAGCATAATGTTTAAAGGCACACATTGAGGAAAGCATAACAACACAAAAACATAATGATCAACGGCATACACTTAAAAGTCCTAATTAAAATGCAAGAAATAGGTGGATAGCAGACTGTAGCAGCATTGCTTAAATAAAATACGTGAGAGCATAAAATGCGGGTTGATACTATGATAACAATATTTATTATTTGCAATGCCCCTAACCCCTAACTAAATAGCAAGACCAAATAGCAGACTGTATTGTAGCAGCATACTATTCCTGTAAGAAGTGGGGTTAGACCAAGTCGACGGAGCCCTCGGAGGACGGGCTCCTATTTCTGGGTGTGGGATATAAAGAGAACCTAACTAACCTGTCTATAGGCGATAGTCGACTCTTTCCATCAGGAGACCCATCTGCTTGTTTGCTATCTTATGATATAAAAAAAAAACCTACTTCAACTGTAGCATTGGATAGCTTTGTTTCTTTGTGGCGGGGGCTTCGCCCCCCGATCCCCCCGGAGTGTTTATGTTGTTTAAGGTTATTTTTTCAGCATTTCTATACATATTTTTAGTATATATTAAGGTATAATCATGGTGTAACAAGAAAATATTGAACATAACTCCATTTTTACAGGTTCAAGAGTGTTCAGAGAGTTCAGGTGTAGCTTGCGTATCACATTATAAGTAATATTTAAAAAAATAATTAAATTGAGCTTCATTGTCATATAACATATGCCATGTGTTTTATGGTAAGATAACATTAGGAAAAATAAAAAAAATGTCTAAGGACTATTATGCGTATCATCAATAGTTGAATCAAATGTAGTACAATAGATTGTTATGCTTAATTTCGCAAAAAAAAAAGATTATGCTTAAATTATATAATGACACTACATATTATGCTATATTCATTATGACAAAGTAAATTAGGAAAAAAAATATGCGTTTTAAACGTATCCCGTACTAGTTACATGGGGCACACTAAAAGTTTTGCACTTCTAGCTAACGGAACGGAACGGAACGGAACTATTTGAATTTCGAATGTTATATTTTTAAAACGTTGCAACCTTATTAGTAATAAGAAAAAAACAATTGGCAGGAAATAATTTGTCAATTATTTTTTATCACACATCACAGTTCTACGTGCGCAACGAAAATGGAATTAAATCGAAAAGATTTTAAAGCGATGATTTTTTATGATTTTAAAAGTTCTCTTTCTCCGCAAGAATGTGCCGCTCGTCTTCAAAATGCTTTTGGGAGAGAAGCACCTTGTTTGAGCACCGTGAAGCGATGGTTTGCTGAATTTGAGAGAGGTCGAGTTTTTTTACATGACGAATTTCGTGAAGGGCGGCCTTCAACTGCCGTCAACGAAAATAATGTGGCTACTGTTAAACGGTTATTTGAAGAAAATCCCCTGGATTACTTATGAGACAATTCGAGGACTATTGCGGATTGGTATGAGCCAAATCCAGAAAATTTTACACGAAGAATTAAAAGTTCGGAAACTTTGTTGTCGTTGGATCCCTCATGAACAGAACAGAACAGCGGAGCAGAAGCGGGCTCGCGTGGAATGGTGCTTACAGATGCTACTGAAGTACGACCACGGACATTCTAATGCTGTTTTTGACATTGTCACAGAAAACGAAACGTGGATTTATTGTTTTGAACCCGAAGAAAATCAGCAATCTTGTGAATGGGTGTTTGAAAATGAGAACAGGCCAACAAAAGTGAGACAGGACGTTGGTAAAAAAATGAGCACTTTTTTTTCTCAGCTACGGGTCCCATCAATTCCACTTGAAGATCAAAAGAGTGTTAATGCCGAGTGTTATTCTACCATTTGTTTACCCAGGGTATTAGAAAAAGTTCGCGAAAGACGACCCAAAAGCCGCATTCTCCTACACCATGATAACGCTTCTTCATACACGGCCAACAAAACAAAGTCATTTTTAGCTTCCGAAAAAGTACATCTCGTCACTTATCCTGCGCATAGCCCCGACCTAGCACCATGTAATTTCTATATGTTCCCCAAAATCAAAGATTTGATGAGAGGTTTTACTTTTACCAACTCCGAAGTGGCAGTGATAGCGTTCAATCAGCACATAGAAAACATGCCTTCAGATCTGTGGTCCTCCTGCTTTAAAAAATGGTTCGATCCCATGAAAAAATGATTAAAATGTCAAGGAGATTATTTTGAAAAGCAATAAACATAATATTTTGGTTATAACATGTTGTTTTTTTAAGTTACACAAAACTTTTAGTGTGACCTACGTATTGATAAGAGCTTTTCAGTTATTAACCAATTTAGAATTTTCTTTTTTAGTTGGGAGCGCTATACCCACTTCCTATTTATTCCCGTAAAAAATGGTGAAAAACGTAATTTAGGGATTCAAGAAAAAATTTAACAGGAGGTTGACAGGCCGTTTTCGCAGTTTTACTGCGTTAAAAAGATTAGGTTAAAAAAGAGCTTTATGATTTCTAGGTTGCAAACCACATTTATGACGAAAAATCACTCCGGTTCCGTTACGGGGCACAATATACCAAACGTTCATAGAGTTATGGTTCACTACAATTCACTAGTTTACTAGTTGCGATTTCTATTTTTTTTGTGAAATTTTATCTGAATCCCTTCCCGAGTCTCTGAGTTACGAGTAACGTTTTCATTTTTCTGTCTTGTACGCTTATCTCATTTCTTTTTTGTATCTTGCTTCTGTTGATAAAGCTCTGTTGTTTGGTGAATGATTAATCCCATATCAGTAAAGAGACTCGTTTTAGTTACGACTAGTAAAATTTTCTACGAGGCGTAAGCTAAATCAGTCCCTATAAATGTCAAATTAACAAATATCCAAACAACTTGTAGAAGTTGTAATGCCGAGCTTTTATAATCAACAATTCGTCATTCGTAGCAGTAACCGTTAGCAACCAATTTAATAATAACGAGGCGTTCAACAAGTTGTATGGATATTTGGTAATCTGACAATTAAAGGAAAAGATTTAACTGACGCCTCGTAGAAAATGTTACTACGCGTAACTAAAATGAGTCTTTTTATAGATATAGGAACCGAGCATAAATTAGTTGCTAATTTAGTTAGTGCTATGAATGAAGGAACGTAATAGTAACCTGGTATAAATAATTAAAGTGGCTAAACTTACGTCCAATCGGTGGGATAGTGATGCCTCATATATGAATTAACGGGCTACCTTACCCTCCAACCTGGAACTCGACAATGACAAGGATTGACACTATTGCGGTAGGAATAGGTAAGACTAGACCTAGGCGAGGCGTTGTAAAATTCTACCACCTAGTCAAGATGGTAGTGACACGTTTAGCCTTCTAAGTACGAGATGCATCTCGCAGCAAGGCAGTTGATATTTACTTCAAAAGGGGCTCCGATCGACAATTAAAATACAAGTGTAATGTTTCACAAATTTGTTAAATCTTATTTATATACGAAATAATGGGGTTCACTCTTTACATCTTCAGGGTCACAGACACTCACAGTAGGGCAAGCCTAGGATTAGCTGCTAAGCACACGTCACAACATTGGCATGGCATTAAGGTAGTTTTTTATATCATAAGATAGCAAACAAGCAGATGGTTATCCTGATGGAAAGAGTCAACCATCGACTATAGACACCAAAGATGTTAACTGTGGCGAGGTCTAATGCCACAAGTTTAGCGACTACCTTACCCTCTAAACCGGAACACTACAGTGACAAGCACTGAAGCTATTGCGGCAGGAATAGGTAAGGTGGTGGTACCAGACCCGGGCGAGACAACGCAGAACTCTACCACATAGTAGCCACGATTGTAGTGACTCGCATAGCCCATCGTTCGCCTTTTAAATTCTGCCATGTAATTTTATTTACAACTTGAATATTTTCGTGCGGGGTTAATGGGAGTGGGGTTAGAGGGGTGAAAATTTTAGGTCATAGGTATTTTATGACTAAAAAAGAAAAATAAAAAATTTCGTTACAATTTTTTTTATTATTTTGTATGGATAGGGACACCCAAATCACATGAATGTTGAAATATATATTATATTCTCATACCTAAGACAAATATAAAAAATCTTGAAAATCGATCGAGACGTCTCTGAAGAGTGCGACTACATTATCGTGACACAAGATTTTTATTTATTTAAAGAATAAAAATACTTTGTATGTATTTAATAATTAAAAATACTCTAGTAACTACTACAAATGGTTTTAGAATTTAAATTGTAAAAAGTTTACCAGTGTCGCGTATTAACAAGGCTTGTGGATAAGCAAAAATCTTGTAGCGAAACAACTATCTTGATCAAAAATAGGGATGAAAATTACAAGGCTTGATGATGCGTCAATACACGAAACTACTTAAAACAATAACAATTGTGTATTTTTATTTAAAAAAATTGGCAAGCTTACCCTAGACTGAACGTGCGTCCGATTTGTCGAAAGGATGTTACATCACATCATATAATTTTTTTTATATCATGAAATAGCAAACAAGAGATGCCTCTCCTGATGGAAAAAGACAACTATCGTTTATAGACACCAAAGATGTTAATGGTGCGTTGCTATCTTTGTGGCCGAGGTCTTGATGCCGCATGCATAAGAAAAAATCATCCAAAATCTTTATGGTGCGTGGATACCCGTTTGCGATAAAGAATTTGTTACTCTCTCTTTGACCCTTTAACTCCTGACTATTTAAAAACTGAATTTAATTTTTTGCCCGATTCACACAATTTACGCCTACGTTCGTCAGAATCTTTTTTTCTCCTTATTACATAATTCTGGGTTCTTGTCAAATTCTTTCACTGTTCAAGCAATTTGCTTGTAGAATGCTCTTCCAGTTAATATTAGAGTACCAGCTATGAAGAGTACATTTAAGAAAAACCTAAGGCTGCACATCCTAACATCACATGGCTAATGTTTTGAATATCATGCATTAAGTTGTTACAACATATATACATATAAAACATCGTTTTTTCCATATTTTCTTCTTTACTGAACCACATATATGTATATGGTTCAATAAGATAAATAAAGAAAAATAAATAAAAGTGTTTGTTTCATATTTTAATTGCTTTGTATTAACTTAGATAATTTTATTTACATGTAATAAAATATTAAAAAAGTATGATTATTATAAATAATTAAATTAATTTTCACTGAATATTAATTTAACTAATACCACTGTAACTATTACTACATACAGTTTTTAATCCTGATCATTCAAATTTCCAATGCTAGTTATTGAAATTTGGGGTTGGTACTTTAGATGCACTTCTCCCTTTGCCCTTTTGGACAAAGGCATGCTTTTAAACAGTGTACAACAAAAACCCTGTCCAACCAGAGGACATTATTTAGAAGCTTAATACGATTGTATATAATTTTTCCCGATTAAAATGCAATGATATTGCACATGGTAAGACAAAATATGACATATATTAGGGCTTAGGGCTCAGGTTGGATCTCGGCGATTTGCAGCGCGGCGGCGAGAGCGTCGAGCGGCGCGATCTAATACAAAGACTGTTATGGAAGTGAACTGGATGATAGCGGCGAGACGGCGACGCGGGCAGCTGTGTCAGAGCGCTAAATCGCGCCACTCTCGCCGCCGCTCTGCAGATCGCCGACATCCAGTTTAAGGCCTTATACTAGGGGAGCCCAAGATGCTAAATGGGTAGTTACTCGAGCGTCGTAGACATGGGAACACTGAAGCGGGTCAGATTATGGTGTGGTGGGTTAATTGCCACCTAAAATTTAGAAAATCTGACGATTCACGTGTAGCTTAAGGAAGTGGGAGGGTCATAAATTTGCAAAGAAAACGTCTTGACATTCTCGAGCGCGTCTGAACTTTCTTTTATTATGGAGGAAACGATGTAAGAATTACGAAAAAAGTATAAGTATCTTCAGGCCATATCCCCGAAGAGTTAGGCAGAGGTACACCAAGTGCACTCACGATTAGCCGAAGATACTTGGTCCCACAAATGTGATAGGTAGCAAGCCTATCGCCAACCGGGCACTTTGAAAAAAGTATAATCTGACAATTTTCTCAAACCGAATTTATCTTAATTTTGTTATTTTTTGTTACCCCTCTATAGGAATGGCTTATATTTGGTGGAGATCCTTAACAGTATGCGGGGTACCCCCTCCTATGTTAACCTGACGCGCTCGAGTAAATACCAAAATCCCCTCTTGGGCTCCCTTATATTAATAAAAGCGCCGTTTTGAAGTCGTATCCGCATCCCTGTCGACTCGGCTACGAACATGTGTGCTGCTACTGACGGTACATGGAGTGTGTGACATAAATATGTTTGCTAAATTTTGGGGAAATTGAAGGAAAACTACGAACATTTAAAAACACCATAATATTTTTATTTTCAAAAATAGAACCATTTTGTTATTTTTTTGTATAATGTCATCGACCTACCTATATATGCCAGTTTCAAGTAGGGCAGGGTTTTTGTGGCTCACTGTATAATAACTAATCGTCACTATCTGAATATACTGCGCGTAATGCATCCGTAACGTGGTTGGGATTCCGGTAATACTTCGGCGGTTTATGGTCATGCTTCTCAAAAATTGATATGATGCAGTTGTTGAGATCCGTGAATAAGGCAGCCCGGCAATTCTTAAGGGTTGAGCACACCCATCTGATTTTTTCGCCTGTGTTGTATTGCTTTCTGTAGGTAAACTTTTTGTAGAAGAGCATCTCTTTACCTTTTCTAGAGGTTATCACCATCGCTTTAACTAAAACAAAAAAAAAACGAATAAACTACTATGACCATGCTAGGGATAACTTTAAAACAATTTTATCAAAGAAATATTTCTACACTGATTAGGTTAGGACCAGCGACCTTCGCGTTAAAGCCCCATTCTGATAGCTTAGTATTTTAGTTGAGTAGTAAAAAACTAGGTGGTAGAGTAATGCCGCAGTTTCCCCTAGGTATATGATACCACCGCCTTACCTACTCCTACCGCAACAGCATCAATGCTTGTGATGTCGAGTTCTGGTTTGGTGGATAAGGTAGCCATTAGATATATTATGCCATCCTGTCACAAGGATAGCAACGCACCATTAACATCATTGGTGCCTACAAGTGATGGTTTCAGGAGAACCATCTGCTTGTTTGCTGATATAAAAAAGATGATTATGCACAAATTATTCAAGACGATCCAACATAACTGATTATTATGGAATTATTCCAGACGACTTACTGACTCACTGACTAAACAATGCGAACCTCTCTGTTTAGTCGTTTATTACGTGTATTACGCTATGTTTTGGGCGCACCCATCGCGTTGTAGGATGTTCATCTTGCGAAACACAACTCACTTGTCATCTGTAGATACTCGACAAATGTGCGAACGATTTCAGCGTTTTGTAGCCTCAACCGAGCCTTCAGCAAGTTACATCACGATTCATCAGTTTTAAAGTTGAATGAAAAATGATAATATCCATTGCAGCATTTGCTAACCATAAAATCTATAAATCGCTATTTGTTATTTACTGGGCCCCTTATGATAATTTACTCTCTGAGGAATAAGGATTTATTTGATGCATCATGCCATAATATCTAAAGCAATCTCATACAGGGAACATGAGATTTTTGATTGCTGCTGATTTTTTTCTAGATATATACTTTTTTAATATTATAACACATCAAGAATGCAGTCGGCTCTTTTGCTCGAAAAAGATAACTATCACTTAACGACACAAAATATGATAATGGTACGTGGTTATCCTTGTGTCAGTAGTACATACATAAGCGTTCCGGTTATCTTACCATTTAAACCGGTACACGACAATGTCAAGCACCGATGCGATTGCGTCAGGTAAAGTTAAGGAACTGCTACCAAACCCAAAAAATACTGCTGTCTTCAGGTTAAAATGACGTTATTAAATATCCCGCTATTGATTTTTTAAGCCTACTTTATTAGAAAAAGAATCTATCAATCTATTTCACCAGAATTTATAATTAAAAGACAAAAAATTCAAGTGAGACAGATCGATAGAGATTTTTATCTATTGACGAAGGTTGTCTCTTTCCATCAGGAGAGCCATCTGCTTGTGCTATCGTAGGATATAAAAAAATTTGTAAACGGTTGACCCTGAAGGCCATCCCTGAAACTTCCCGCTAAACTAAGATACTTTAAGCTCAAAAGCACAGATAAGCAAAAGATTTTTTCAGTTCAAACATCTACATATTTTATTAAAAGTGGCAGTATCTATATTGATTTTTGAAAAGCCGTATATTTTGGAAACGATAATCGATTTTGATCTTTTGAATGACATTCAGCTAAATTTTTGAGATTTAAAATATTGTGTTAGCTAAATAATCGATTGGTTGAAAAATTTTCGAAGCATGTCAAACGTAGACAAAAAACATTTTTTTCATAAATTTTCGTCATTGATAAATCCCAAAAAAATTGACCGGTTTTTTCTAATTAACGGCATTTGACGCAATTTTTAAAGGAGAAAAGCTGATAAGATTTTTAAATAAATTGGTATATTAGCCTGAAAGTTCAAAAATATTAAGCAAGTATGTTTAAAAGCAACATAATTTTAATATTTAAAAAGCTGTAACTTTTGAAAATTGGATGCGATTTTGATTTTTGAAACGCCAAGCGAGGTAGTTTTTTAGTTCAAAAATATCGTATGTATATCGTATAAATATATCGTATGTTCTGGTTTGGAGGATAAGGTAGCCGTTAGACTAATGTATATGGCATTGCCATCCCGCCACACCGATAGCAACGCACCATTAACACCTTTGGTGTCTATAGGAAATGATTTCTATTTTCAGTACAGCCATCGGCATGCTTGCTATCTAATGATATAAAGAGAGAATAATTTAAAAGAAACATACCGTCAGTAGCCGGCTCATTGTCCTCCGTATAACATAGAGGCCGTTCATGTTTGTGACGCTTGGAGGACACAACAATTTCATCTAGATCGCTGACGCAGACGTAACTTGAACAATACTTCCTCAGCTCACAATTCCAACGCGTCGCATTCTTTGTCCTGTACGCCTTCGTGTAACGGTAGCCGTCATATAGTAACACCGTCCTACCGTTTCTTGTCTCTATAAGCACAGTTTCATTATCTATATGTTCCTCTTTGACATCATCTGAATTGAATTCATCTGAAAAATACCGCCATTTATAATACTATAACATTTAAAAACGATTTAAAAACGATTATACAAAGCTACAGACAAATACACAGCTTCACAGATATTTTTTTAAAATCCCTTGCAACCATATAAGGGTAGCGAAGATTACAATAAATTATTTTATAGCACTGTGAGGCTAAAACTCGCACTTTAGCCACCGAAATAGATTTTTTACACCGAAAAGCGTGACAAAAGTGCGGGCTTACGTCAATCTTGCTATAAAATATTATACGACACATCTTACTTGTCTTTTACTGCGGCGCCTAGTGCCCGCGCTTTGCTCGCGCTAACCCATTGCTATGATATACAAATTAAACGTATCGTAATGTACTAATTAAAATATGTCTCAATGGTTTGTCAGTACTGACTTCGCTACACTGCACCCCCGATTAGGAATTAGGATTAGGAAAAATAAGAAATTGTCCGATCCGGAATTCGAACCCAAAGCCTCATGCGTCTAAAACAAAGCAGAATTTGCAAGATCATGAAGAAAAAAATATGATCAATTATTGAAAATAAGTTTATTAAAACATGTTCGTAACATTACAAGCATTACATTGTTCAATCACAATTACGAACACAAACTTTATTATTATAATATCAACTGTAACGTTGTAAAAATATGTAACTAAAAACTTTACACCACCAAGTAATAAAAGTTATAGCAATAAAAATTTGCTATCCTTCTTGTTATATTACAACAAGATTTAAAAAGAATGAAACATTTTTCTAATGGCTCAGCCGCAATTGTGTCTATCGTCACAAAGCTTCGTGCAATGACACGATAACTGCAGATATGACCGGCTATTTTCGTATACATTCTGGACTGCGTAAAGCCCCGTTTTCACTTTGATTAGTGCGAGTGCGGGTGTTTAGTATTTAAGAAAACATACGTGAAAACAGCCGTTGATCAGTGCGAGTGATTAGAATTTAGCGTAGTAAAAGTGAATAGACGCTGATTACTAATCACTCGCACTTATCAACTGCTGTCTTCACGTATTTTTTGCTTAATACTTAGCACCTGCATTAAACACTCGCACTTGCACTAATCAAAGTGAAAACGGTGCTTAAGCCTTAGCGTGCATATAACTTCGGGACGAAAGATGCAAGTGCGGCCCCACATAACAATACCTTATCGACTATAAGTTATCAAAAATACAACTTAACAATTAGTCTAGGAAAATTATCATTACATGGATTAAAAAAAATTAGTAATCAAGTTTACTGAAATATCAAATATCTATGATATTGCGCTTTTATATTATGTAAAGTTACTCTTCGTAAAGCTGTCACTGACTAACGACTCTCCCATTAGCATACCAAATATCATTGTTATGTATGTATTTCTAGCTGCACCGTGCAGTCCGTTGCATTATAAAGTTTTTGGTTGATCCCGAGGGAACAATTTATTGTTTCGGGATAACAAGTACCCTATGTACTATTTCAGATCACCAGCTATATAGTGCCAAATTTCATCGAAATCGGTTCGCCCGTTTTTACATGAAAGAGTAACAAACATGCATCCATCCAACCCATCCAAACATACTTTCTCATCTAGCTGCAGGATGCAGCCCTCAGAATCAAGAAAGTTTTTGGTGAATCCCGTGGGAACAACTAATTTTTCCGGATTTAAAATTAGCCTATGTTCTATTAAAGGTCGATGTGCTATCGAGGTAAGTAAGAAATCAAGATTCCGGCATGTCTCAAGCCGTATTCTCACACTGGGCAAGTCGTATTAGGCGGCTACTTAAATATGTCATAGCTATTAAGTAGCGACATCAGATACTTGCAATTGGCGTAACTTAGCGCATGCAAATCCATTAAATGCGCCCCAAATTGTTACTTGTTATGGCTCAGCCGCAATTGCGACTCTCGTGCAACAACACGATAAATGCAGATGTGACCGGCTATTATCGGCTATTTTCGCATAAATTCCGGACTGCGTGTGCCTTGGCGCGCTAATATCTACTAATCGAAAGTAGGCATGGAAATTATTGTTAAATTAGATTAACTGTGATGTTGTTAAAGTTAATTAATATTTAACAGTTATTTATTTATGTTATGTAAGAAGCCTATATATAATAAGTATTAGAAGCAGTAAAACGAGAAGCTATCGAGTTAGCGACCTAAAAAGAAAAAAAACGTTCTCTCGAGTAGTTTTACTACATAAATCAAGGTAACGAGCAAAAACAAAGAACGTTCTCTCGCAGTGATACATAAAAAATAATTTTAATAGTATTTGATAACGTAAATAATAGTTGTTAATTGTTATATGTTAACTGTTAAATGATCCATGCCTAGTCGAAAAACGCAAGTGTGGCCGAGGCATTAGATAAATACATAAATATACTATTGCGTTTGTCACGCGCAATATTTACGCTACGCATGAATTTGTAGCGTGTAAAAATTAAAGTATGAAGAGGCACTTAGTCTTAACATAAGAATAGTCGGCGCGATTTGATACCTGCAGTTTATATGTTAACAATTTGAATTCATAACCTAAACGTGATAAACTTATCTATATGTACTGTATTGTATATTTAATTTTAACCCTTCATTTCAAAAAGTAAATTTTTTTTTATAAATGCAAATGATTTGCTTTTGCGCTTAGTTATTTACACACAGTATAATGAATGATGAAAAATATAGTTGCCGTTTAATTCATTATATAATATTTTCATACTGAGAAAACAATGCGGATGATGCATAACATGAACTCATACAAAATATGGCCATTGCACTGTCTACCAGTACTTTAAGAAAAAACAGGATATATACAGTCCATTAATCGCGTGAGGCTTGAAAGGAGGAGAGGGATTACAAGAGGTAAGTCATCCCGGGGGTGGAGAGGGGGGTGTAATGAGATGTTACATGTATTTGTTTTTTCGTTGAAAACGCGATTCCAACCAGAAAATGTCGCGTGACTGACAAAGAACTAATTTTGTAGAATCAAATTTGATTATACTCACCTTTATTTAAAGATATTATAAAAAAATAAGATTCTTTGTACAAAACAAAATACACGTGATATGGGGTGGAAAAAGGGGGTTGGTCTAAAACCTCACCATGTATCACTAGAGGGAGGGGGGGTGTTAAAAAGTTGCTAAAAATATCACATGATCAATGGACGACCCCACGCCTGCGAGTCGAATTGGGTGAAAGCGACACGCGTATTGACTGTCCGCTGTCAATAAAATTTTTATACGGAAAGCTTTTAAATGATATATTTAAAAGGTGAAATTAATTGAATTTTCTATTTTCCTTGAACTGTTTTATTTGACTTCCGTGATATTACATAAAATAGTTCGCGGAAAATAGAAAATTTAATTAATTTCACCTTTTAATTATGGATATCCGGAAAGTAACGTCAGAATCAACAAGAAATTTTTGTGTTGGTTGGAGAGGTGCCGTTATCATGTGCCATGACAATAAAGCTCCAACCAAACCGACGCACCTCTTCTAAATGAAAATTACGACTTATTCACATCCATTTGGCGTGTGCAATGTTTGAAACGGTAGTAGGTAGACACGTTTTTAAGTCGATTTGGTCAGATCCCTAGAGCTGTTACGCAAAACTTAAAATAAATTAGAAGATAATAATAACTCGAAAACAGAGGCATAGATGTCGATATTGGGCATCTTTGCCAATACTTTGATATGTTGCAAAAAACAACAACGAAAAACTACTCTAAAATTCTTAACTATATAATCTTTTCTTGAAAAATCCGGCATAATATCGGCTTATGATTATGTTTATTGACCATTAACACAACTTCGTACTTGTCGTTTACATGAACGTAAACGTCGCATTTGCCCTGGCTTGGTTCGTTGCAGCACCATCGACTAGTGGCTCCATTCACACAATCCTCTTTTCTGAACGTGTGTCCGTTTATGATCAGAAAAGTACTGCCAGATGAAAGAGATACAACTGTAACTAAAGAAATAATAATATTTTAGTTTATGCACTGTAAAAGCCTTTTCATATTTGGTGGCCATTTTCTATAAACTGTACGATTATATAAACTTTATCCGCACTTTAATAAAAAAATAGTTCAGTTTGGATTGAATTATTTGCTTGATTTGAATTAATCTGAATAAAAAATAGTTCAATTTGAAAACGGCTATCTTTTATTTGAAAATTTTAGTTATAAGACTTAAGAGATACCAGGTAGTTACTTTTCAATAGGGGTGCTTCTTAAAAGGTTACCTCAACTTCGCGCAGTCACATACATTTACGTGTTAACGGTCGATTACCTTAACCTTCTCTTTACCGATATCTCCATAGTATCAGTTCAGATCTTTAAGATTTGCAGTTTTTATTCTTATCATAATATAAACTATTATCTATATCAATTTGCATTGTCTTAAAGCGTAATTATTTGCTAATTCCACTTGATAATTTCTTTAAAATTTGGCGTGAATGCCAATTTAGTTTATCCTTCGGTTTATTTAGTAACAAGTGAGTTTATAATTAGCATATAATGTCCTAGATAGTGTGGGGATACGGGTGTAGACGCAGACCTTATAAGTGAAGACATTGTGAAAAGCCAGTCGTCCGTGCGCCCTAACGCAAAGTACCAGTCCATTTAACTTATTATTTATGTTTTTATATGTATGACTAACTTCGACAACCAAATCTCGAAGGTCAAGTGTCAACACGCCATAAATACCCAACCCCGACGACAAAAATAACCTTACGGTAAAATAGTAATCTGTTTGGTTATTCTAAAATCAGTATATATGTATGTATGCGCTTGATTATTATTGATCCTAAAAGAGAGAAGATAAAAAATAATATTCTATAGCTTTGGCAAAAACTTAGCCAAAAACAAAACTATGATTCTTAATAGTTTCGTCTGTGGACAGTTTGAAAGGAACGAAAGTAGAAAATACATATATACATATATATCTTCACGCCAGATACCTTACGAAGTAGGCAGAGAGAACCGAGTGCAATATGTCACGACCCTTCCAGATTTGTTTTGCTTCCTCCACATTCATAGTTCGCTTCTTATACACACGCCGGTTGCGAAGGCTTTTGACAACGCCTTCGGACAGAATCTGATAAATAGGACTCATTCAAAAATAAATAAGCTCGTAAAATTAAATTATTTGTGTATACCTTCGCCTTTTGCCACTAATAATTGCGTTAATTTGTAATTAGTGCAAAAGTTCGCGAAAGGCAATATCTGTCAACTTTTTAATTCAATGAATTTTACTTTTTTCAAACCTTTGCAGTTTTATTTCTTAATTACTTTTTTCTTGGCTGGTTATCGGTTGATATTAGTCAGTGTATAATAAATGTATTTTTGAGAAAAATCTAAAGTTTTTAACAAAAATTGTTGACATACTTGTCGCCTTTCTTTTCCAATATCTATATAATATTCATATGTAGAACTTCTTCTACTTATCAAGCATTTAGTTCTCTTACGTTTGATTGATTCCAACCTTGTGTTCCGAACAATCCAATCTTTCTTTTGCTGTAAGGTCAAGCTCCAAAAATAATCGAATATTGACTGTCGTACTGAATCTGGAATTTTGAAGCAATTCCTTGCGCACTTACCAGCTTTGCATGGATTTTCTTGCATTTTCCGAGCGTTCCTTACTTTTCCAGATGCTGTTATGTAAGGCGAACCTTTTTCTTTCAGCGCTTTTCTCAATTGGTTTTTGTTTTCACCTCTTTTCTTTTTAGTATTACGTTTTCCTAAAATAAAAATAAAATATCACGTCGATGTTTTTGCAGTTAAATTAAACTGAAACGAGCGTTGTCATTAAATGCAGGTGGTTTGGCTGGTAAGATTAGTGGTAATTATAGTTACAATTAATTTATTTAAAAAACAAGTATTACAAAAAATGCACAAAATCCTAATTAAGAATAATTATTTGATGTATTCTAGAATTACTATGGGTTCCCAAACTAAGCGAAGCCTATATTTTGGGATACCACTTAATTAACAACAAAAGAATTTCATACAATAGGCGACGGGTGCATAAATGGAATTGCAATCATTAATTAAAATTGAATGAATTAAATTTCAAAATAATTTTGTAAAATTATAAATTAACAATTAATAATTTGAATACATTATAAATTAACAAGAGTCAATGTGTGGGGACACAGTATGGAATGCGCTGACTCAACTTTATATGTGAAGGCATTGTGGGACATTAGGCGTCTGCGCGCCCTCAGTCCTCACGCGATTTATACCAGTCTATTTAACTTGTAATTTGTGTGTGACGCTATACAGAATATGGACTACTTGCAAATTCTATAATTTATCCTAACTCCGACAACCGAAACTAGGAGTAAAACGACCGTTACACGCGCCAATAAGCCCTAACCCTGACGGCTATATAACCTTGTCCCCTAAAAATGTTAAATTAAATACAGAAAAAAATATTAAAAAGTTAAGACACAAAAAACGAAAAAATCATTGGTGTTCTTACGTGTATGTGAGTACTGAAACAATGACATTTATCATTTTATAATCCAACGATTGCAACCAACTTATAATCTTCCGTGTAACGTGAGCATTCTTGAGCCGGAAAATTCTTAATGTCAAAATATTTAACCTTATAAATGAATTTATGGGCAAAAACTCAAAATGTTTTGCAAACAAAGATCTTACAAATGGAAAATCTACTCTAAATAATCTTTTTTTAAAAGTGAATTGTATTGTGACTGAAGTAATTACATTTGTAAAAGTTGAGATGGATACGCTCATTATCTACATCGTCCGTGATCTGACGGACTCTCAGAACTTCAATTTCCTTGTACAGCGCATTGGTGGGAAACCATGGGGGTTTACGCGTCATGACTTTAAAACAGCATGTTGAGCTCTTCAAGAGGAAGCGTAGTTTTCGCAGCACCAACCTAAATATCAATGCAGTAATTACGGATTCAAGTACAGGTAGAATTATTCAATATACCTGTAACCTTGCGTACCCTAATGTAATATTTTATCACTTATACACTTGTACTGTTTCACATAAAACCTATTATCATTTATTACAAACCGGTTTCGCTTACACAAGCATCATCAGGGCAATTTTCCTACCTCGTACCCTAGTTGACAACGTTGCGATATGCGGCTGAAAGCTTATGCACTCGTCCAAAGACAATCCCAGATATCTAACATGATCTCATGTCACAACTGCATTCTTTAGAGTGTTGATGGTCAGCACATGTATGTATTTTGAGATTTGGCATATTTAATGACCGCGATTTTGCAGTCTTGTAAAAGTACATGTATTTGAATTTAATACTATTTAAAGATAGAAGGTTGTTATTTAGCCAATGTTTAATGAAATGCATGCCATGATCCTGCATTTTCCCAACTACTACCATAATATAACACTGCTGTATCGTCAGCATAACATACGTGGTGACTGGTAACCCCTATCGTCGTGTTTGCTCGCTTCACCATATCTCTTGAAACTTGTTTATCCGATATTGATAGCTAATAAGACAGAATTAAAGTTTCACCATAGTCACTAAGCAATCTCACACCTAGTCCCCATGCAACTAGAACTAATCAATATTTTTTCCTTGCTATACTAATCAAAATAAAACTTATTCCAAATTAGGTACTATCAATGAAATTATTTTTATTGATAATAATTTATTAATTGAAATAATTGTATAAACTAACAACCGCCTGTGGCTGAAGTTCGACCATAGACTAAACAATATAATTTCTTTTAAGTTTGACAACTGACTTTAGCCGTATATTATCTTGTATGTCACATGGATGTAGTGTGTGTAATATTTATTTTAATTAATGTTTAGTATTTCTTACGCATATAATAATTTAAAAATGTTAGGTTTTCGCAGTCCTCCGCATAGTAAACTTTAACTGTGCCAAAGAAGACGGATACCTTTCCATACAATCTTGGGCCCTCTTTTAATAAGATGAAAATGAAGTCAATTAATACTTAGTTTAATATTATATAAATAATTAAATTTTTACAGATTTTAGCAATCTGCGAATAGC
The DNA here is from genome assembly GCA_036924255.1 of Apodemia mormo. Classification (NCBI taxonomy): domain Eukaryota; kingdom Metazoa; phylum Arthropoda; class Insecta; order Lepidoptera; family Riodinidae; genus Apodemia; species Apodemia mormo. The sequence goes on from JAUPFN010000011.1 coordinate 7,486,059, forward strand.
GATATAATATAATATTCAGTAAAAGTGAGGTTACGGTACTATGGTACAGTTTAACCGTTTAATATTATATGAGCAACTGGTACTTACTTGTATTACAATTTTCATATTTGGTGGCTATTTTCTATGAACAGTGCGGTTTTGCTAAAATTTACCAGCACATTATTAAAAAACAGTTCAGTTTGAATTGAATTAAGCTGTATAAAAATAGTTTAGTTTGAAAACGGCTATCTTTTATTTGAAAAATTTAGTTACAAGACTTAAAACACCAAGTCGTTACTTTTCAATAGGGGTGCTTCTTACGCAAGTTCGCGCAGTCACATACATTTACATGTTAACGGTCGGTTACCTTCTCTTTGCCGATATCTCCATATCATCTTTAAGATTTGCAGTTTTTATTCTTATCATCATATTATACACTACTGTCTATATCAATTTGGATTGTCTTAAGGCGTAATTATTGCCTACTTCACATTGATAATTTCTTTGAAATTTGGCGTGAATGCCAATTTGCGCGCTGACGCAGACCTTATAAGTGAAGGCATTGTGAGAAGCCAGTCGTCCGCACACACTAACGCAAGTTATAAATCCATGTAACTTATAATTTATGTTTTTACATGTATGACTAACTTCGACAACCAAATCTCGAAGGTCAAGGGTTAACACGCCATAAATACCTAACCCCGACGACAAAAATAACCATACGATAAAATAGTAATCTATTTGGTTATCCATACTATCCATACTAATATTATAAATGCGAAAGTAACTCCGTCTGTCTGTCTGTTACGCTTTCACGCTTAAACCACTGGACCGATTGTCATAAAATTTGGCATAAACATAGATAAAACGTTGAGAAAGGACATAGGCTACTTTTTATCGCGGGAAAATATCTCATTCCCACGGATAATAAAATTAATCGGAAGAAAGCGTAGCATAAAACGTAATGTCGTGCACATTTACTAGATGTCGCTGCACGAAAATACATCGCGTTAATGTATGGAAACACCTATACATGTAATAAAATCGTTGACTTAATCTTGACATTTAGTTTCGCCGAACAAGGACCGAACATTGCCGAGAAGAGCCGAACTGTGAATGCGTTTGCTTTACTATACTTATTACTTTTTAAGGTTCAATATTCAAAGTTTAAAACGGGACCCTATTACTAAGACATCACTGTCTGTCCCTGCGTTTGTCTGTCTATCTGTCCGTCACCAGGCTGTATATTATGAACCATGATAGACAGTTCAAATTTTCACAAATGATGTATTTATGTTGCCGCTATAATAACTAAAACTAAAACAGAATAAAATAAATATTTAAGGGTGACCCCCATACAACAAACGTGTTTTTTTTTTGCTTTTTTCTCGATCTTAATAATGACAACTGGTAGACGTTTGAAATACCCACAGGCTATATAATTAAATAATCACTTTAAAAATAAACTAGCAAAAAGCAGAGCTTTGTAAGGGCTCGCAAAGTTTTACTATCTAGTAATATTGTTATAAAAGTATTTTTATGAGAATTACATCTTTTAATGTATGGACTTTATTTATAATTATCTAACCTAAAAAACTCAGCGTATTTTCACCTAAACATTACATTCGCATCAAAGGCCTGTGTCGTCAGGCTTTGGACTAGAAATATTTGGTTTTTGTTTGTTGGTATTTTCAAGGATAAATATGTATTAAAAATGAAGGTTGATCTTATAAAAAACACATTTTTGACATTTTGCTGAAATAATTGTTTTTTTTTTCTAAAATCAGGAAGTTCCTGGTTTTACGTCGATTTACGAAATCAAAATCAAAAAATGTTTTATTTAAATAAACCTTCAAAATGTTTGGACTACGCAGGCACGAAGAATTGGCGGTAGACACTAAGCGAATACATTTTTCAAATTTTTCTCTCAGAGAAACCCTCGGAGTTCGATTCCAGAGTCAGGCAAATGAAAAAATGTGTTTTTTCAGTTTTCTGATAAAACAACTTTGCCCGGGATTGGAAAACATCACATTGTGGGACTTAAGTATCTTCACCTAACCGTAGATGCACACGTTGTACATCTGCCTACCTCTTCGGGGATACGGGCGTAAATATACCTTTTTTTAGCTTTTTACCCTCGCCCTCGGACTAAGGTTGGGAATTGATTTCAATACAATATAAATCAATTAATACATCTGTACTGTTTCTCAATAAGCATATTGTGAAACTCTCTAACGCTCTATTTACTCTGTTCCCAGCAAACATCCCTCCTCTAGACCTAAATTCTCCTTGTGCCTCCTACAATATTACTTCGAACTTCCCTTGCATTCTCTTTTCAATGATTTTATCATACACCTTCGATGCCAAACTGATCAAACTGATGGCCCTATAGCTATTGCAGTTTATACTTGAACCTCGCCTTTATACGAGGGCACGATAACCGCGCACCGCCAGTCAAATATGAAGAAACAATTCATGAAGTAGGTAGTCTCTTAATAAGTTCAAAAATTCTAATAGAAAATGTATCTTCTATCAATTTTAATTCGTTAATTTTAATAAGAGATGGCGTTAGTAGTAATAAGATTCTAATACAAATTGTACCTTCTATTTTTTTATTTTTATAAAATGGTATTTTTATGGTAGATAACATATCTAGACATGAATATAAACTACCACGTCGAAGCTCAAACCTAAAAATGCGATATTTTTTCAGTAAAATGTACCACAAAAGTGCATAGAAAGTGGCCTATTGTAGGGCTCGCTTCGCTCGCCCTGATAATTAAAATTAAATAAATATTTAAGGAGGCTCCCTTAGAACAAACATGATTGTTTGCCATTTTTTTATAGATGATGGTACGGAACCCTCCGTGCGCGAGTTCGGCTCGCACCTAGCCGGTTTTTTTAAGGTACATGAGTGGAAGTATATAGGTACCTCTAACTAGAGGTGGGTTGTTTCGCGATTTTGCCGTATCAAAATGAAACTATTTATCGCCACGTGATAGCGGTTTCTGAAACTATTTATTTTGAAAACTATTGATTACAGAATAGCGGCCTTGGCTAGCTGTTCCCTTTTTGAGCCCTTCCTATCGACGGATTGAGTTGAAATTTTGTGATGAAATTATTTTACGTTAAATATTACGTATTTCTTATGTATTGTATTTATAAATACCTATGTATTGTAGTTATAAATCGTACACATAATATTTTTGCACTATCTATACATCTTCTATACTAATAAATAAAATTGAAGTGTCTGTTTGTAATATTAAAATAACCGGTTTTAACTAAATGCATATGGATGTGTACACGGTACACATACCAAAATAACACTTTTTACGATTTTTGTCTGTCTGTCTGTTCGTCTGTTTGTCTATCTGTCTGTCTGTCTGTATGTGTGTCTGTCTGTTTATCTGTCTGTGTGTTTATTCCGGCTAATCTCTGGAACGGCTGGACCGATTTTCACGAGACTTTCATTGGTAGATAGTTGATCTAATAAAGAGTACTTAGGCTACTTTTTAAAAAAAAATCCCACGCGGACGAAGTCGCGGGCACAGCTAGTTCTAAAATAAGTATACAGATATGCGCTTGAGCTTAATATGCTTTTGATGTGAATTTTTAAAAATATTTCTTAGCGCAATGCTACATGTTATCTGACAGTTTCGTCTGTGGACTGTTTGAAAGGAACGAAAATGGAAAATAGATATATATCTTCACGCCAGATCCCTTACGGAGTAAGCAGAGAGAAAAGAGTGCTATATATCACGATCTTTGCACATTTGTTTTGCTTCCGCAGAGGAATTTATTATTCTCTTCATACAAATACGCCGGTTACGAAGGCTTTTGACACCACCTTCGGATAGAACCCGATTAATAGGAATCATGGCAAAAATAAATAAGCTCGTACAATGAAATTATATGTATATTCCTTAGTCTTTTGCCAATAATCACACGTTAATTTCTAATTAATGTAAAATTTTGCGAAAGGCAATGTCTGTCAACTTTTTTAATTCAATGAATAATTTTACTTTTTCCAAACCTTTGCAGTTTTATTTTTTAATTACTTTTTTCTTGGTACCTTTTCGGTTAACGTTAGTCAGTGTATAATAAATGTATTTTGTAGAAAAATCCAAAGTTTTTAGCAGAAATTTTTGGCATACTTGTCGCCTTTCTTTATCAATATCTATAAAATATTCATATGTAGAACTTCTTCTACTTATTAAGCATTTAGTTCTCTTACGTTTGACTGCTTCCAACCTGGTGTTCCGAACAATCCAATCTTTCTTTTGCTGTACGGTCAAGCTCCAAAAATAATCGAATATTGACCGTCGTACTGAATCTGGAATTTTGAAGCAATTCCTTGCGCACTTACCAACTTTACATGGATTTTCTTGCATTTTCCGACCGTTCCTTACACTTCCAGATGCTGTTATGTAAGGTAAACCTTTTTCTCTTAACACTTTTCTCAGTTTGCGTTGATTTTCACCTCTTTTCTTTCTAGTATTAAGTTTTCCTAAGATAAAATAAAAAATATCACATGAATACTTATGCAATTAAGGCAAACTGAACCGAGCGTCAGCATTAAATGCGGTTGGTTTGGCTGATAAGATTAGTGGTGACCTCATCGTCGTTTTTGCTCGCTTAACCATATCTCTTGTAACTTGGTTAACCAAGATTGATAATAATTTTGCAATTAAGGCAAAATGAACTGAGCGTTGGCATTAAATGCGGTTGGTTTGGCTGGTAAGATTAGTGGTGACCTCATCGTCGTTTTTGCTCGCTTAACCATATCTCTTGTAACTTGGTTAACCAAGATTGATAATAATTTTGCAATTAAGGCAAAATGAACTGAGCGTTGGCATTAAATGCGGTTGGTTTGGCTGGTAAGATTAGTGGTGACCTCATCGTCGTTTTTGCTCGCTTAACCATATCTCTTGTAACTTGGTTAACCAAGATTGATAATAATTTTGCAATTAAGGCAAAATGAACTGAGCGTTGGCATTAAATGCGGTTGGTTTGGCTGGTAAGATTAGTGGTGTCCACATCGTCGTAATTGTTCACTTAACCATATCTCTTGTAACTTGGTTAACCAAGACTGATAGTTAAGTGGACAGAATTAAAGTTTCTCATAGCGTCACTAAACAATCTCACACTTTTTCTTTATGTAACTAGAACGAATCAATATTTTTTTCTTGCTAATTAATTATTAAATAAACTAATTTTAATAAAACTCCAAATTTCTATCTATGTAATTATTTTTATTGAAACTGAAATAATTCTATATATTATATTCTATGCATATTGTATATGTATTATTGAAGCTTGCTATTTATGAAAGAAAAAGTCTTATTTTTTATAATTTTTTTTTCTTTTTATAGAAAAAAGGGGCAAACGTGAGGGAGGCTCACCTGATGGTAAGTGATTACTACCGCCCATGGACAGCCACATCACCAAAGGTTATGCAGCTGCGTTGCCGGCTTTTTAAGGATAATGCTCGTTTTTTAAAGGTGCCTAAGTCGTATCCGTTCGGAAACATCCCCGTCGGTAATTTATTCCACAGAGGACTACCCTAATGTTAACGTTGACGTTGACCACAAGAGGTCCCGGGTTCGACATTGTGCTCGTGCCCGGTTGGCGATAGACTAGCCATCTATAACATTTGTGACCAAGTATCTTGGGCTGATCGTGGGTGCACTTGTTGAACCTCTGCCTAACCCTTCGGGGATATGGATGTATAGCTCAATAGAATACTACTCGAATGTGTTGAAAAGGAGAATTCTAACATAAATTTGGTTAAAATTTGATGATATCCGTGTAAAACTAACGGAATTCTTCCATTTTTAAAAGCACATGAACGATCTTCAGGCAAATCTTTTGTGTTATTGGGATATTTGAGTTCCCGTAATGTAGTTATGGTTTAGTATAGTGGCACTAACGAGGGTCAATGGAACTAATTAACGGTTAGCTGTAGATGTATTATTCTTCTGTGGAAGGATTTCTAGCTGATTGTTAACAAACTTTTATGGAAGGCATATTTTTCGAAAAGGGCCCGAAGCTTTTTGTTTTCCTTATAAGATAGCAAACAAGCAGAATGCTCTCCTGATGAAGAGTCAACCATCGCCTATAGACACCAAAGATGTTAAGGGTGCGTTGCTATTCTTGTGGCGAGGTCTTAAAGCCACATGCATTAGTTTAAAACTCTAAACCCGAACACGACAGTGACAAGCACTGACGCTATTGCAGTAGGAATAGGTAAGGCGGTGGTATCAAGCTCGCCCGGAGACAATTCAAAACTCTACCACCGTTATGTGTTAAGAACCTGTTAATTAATTGAATTACAGATATTATATTATATATAATTAAACGTATAGTAGTATGTTCGTATTTTATTTTTACAAAAAATATTTAAAATATGATTATGATCATTTCGCTGATTATTATAAAATTTCCTAGGAATATTTTTTTTATTTCTACTGACACTAGTGATTTTATTTTTATATCTGAAAAGCACATGCTTTATTGACTAAGCTTTTTCTCGTGCCGGACCGTGCTCCTTTGAAGAATAGGGCAACTGTCGTTCTGCCAGGCAAGTCGTAAAAGGCGACCGAAGGAGCTATACGTGTCCCTACTATCGTGAGTATACGTGAGTACAGAGTACTAGATGAAAAAGTTCCACAACTTCTCGCCCGGGTATTTAGTACCACAGCCTTACCTATTCCTGCCGCAATAACGTTAATACTTGTTATTGTCGTGTTCCGGTTTAAAGGGTAAGGTAGCGGATAAACTATACACGTAGCACTGCAATCCCGCCACACGATTAGCAACGTAGGCACCATTGACTTTTTGGTGTCTATAGACGATGGTTCCTGATTCTACCAGGAAAGCCATCTACCTGTTTGCTATCTAATGACATAAAAATACTTATTAGCAGGAGACAGTTATTAATGTATCATCACTTAAATATTAATACCTAATAATTTTCTAAGATCAATTCTTCTACATTTTTTGCGCTACGTATCAACACTTTGTAGACATTTATTTCTTGCATCGGTGGGCGATTGTGAGATATACGAATAACGATAACGAAATCATTCGATTCTAAAGATGTCCCGAGATATCCCCATTATAACAGATTAATAGTTACTAATTCACTTGGTAATCGTGATTTTTGAACGTGTTGACAAAAAGCGAGAGAGAAAGAAAAAGAAGCCTGGCCAAATGATAGCAGCGTTGCTACTAAAGTGCGAAGCCGTCTTTTTCCTGTGCATTTTTAAGTAAATTAATAAAAAACTAAAATAAATTAATGTACTGTCGAGAGTCCACCATAAAAATATCACAACAAACATCACTGGACTAAACCAAACATCTGTTTTACAGAACAGCTAAAGAGCGATCTCTTACTTCTTTGTAACAGTATTAGTAACAAACCAAAAAATTAATTCAGTCATTCGAAAATTAGTAACATAATTCGATTATAAAAATCAATCATAATCGATTATTACCTAATATTAGTATTAGGTAATATATCAATGGGTAATAAAGTAATCGATTATACCAATCATTCACAATCGCCCACCGCCGATTTCTTGATTTCTCTTATCAGCGTATCAGAAAAATATTTTGGAGAAACATCCAATGTTTTTACCAAAAACTGCAGGCATACTTGTTGCTGTTTCATGCCAATGTCTATATAATATTCATATGTTTGACTTCTTCTACTTATCACACATTTAGTTCTCTTACGTTTGACTGATTCCAACCTCGTATTACGAACAATCCACTCTCTTCGTTGCTGTAAGCTCAAGCTCCAAAAATAATCGAATGTTGTCTGGCGCACTGATTCTGGAATTTCGAAACACTTTCTGATGCACTTACCAGCTTCACATGGATTGTTTTGTAATTTTCGAGGTTTTCGTATTTTACCAGATGCAGTTTCGTAGGATAAACCTTTTTCTCTTAACATTTTTCTTAATTGGCGTTCATTTTTCTGCGTTCTATTTCTTTGCTGTCCTAAAATAAACAATAAAAGTAAATATCATCACGGTAATACTGCGTATAAGATAGTTAGTACGTAAATATTTTACAAGTATTGATATAAGAATTTCGGATCAGATGTCTCTTATTTATGTTATTAGTGTAATGAAATGTACACTATATTTATATTTATATGGTCCATATGGAATATATGGTCCATATGGAATATATGGAACCACGTGTATTCACGACCAACAAAACAAAACCTGTCGCGCCAAACAACGGACGCTTCAATTCATGAATCTTGAAAGCATGCGATTGGTCGATTTCAAGAAAGTTATTAGTCAATATAAATAATTAAAAATAATTACAAAAAAAACAGCTAGTTTTAATTATTTTTATAGATTTAATTATTTTTATAGATTTAATTATTTTACTCATCTGCCGTACCTTACTAACTGAAAAAAAGCAGTGAAAAGCATTCACATAATGGCGGAAGGATTACATAAGCAAGACGAAAGATATGGGGTAAATCTCAAGAAAAATTGCATTGAAAGTTTCCAAATGTTTTTAAGGTGAAATTTTTCAAATTTAAATTGTGTATTTTTTTTATTTAAAGTATTACTTAAGTAAAATTAATGATCAAAGCGTATATATTCTTAATGGCATAGATGTAGCTTATACTCGTACTCACAGGAACCGCTTAAAATATTAAATGACATTACAGTATATTGCCAAAAAAATTCAAAATTCTAAGTGGCCGCGTTTTCGTGTAATTTATCGAGTGACATCTATTATTATAATTTTAGCCTATGAAGCAGTACCTCACCCTAGCCAAGTGCTAGGTATCGAGGTAAGGCAAGATTTTTGTTCAGTACCCTCTAGTCGACTCTTCTTATGACGTGTTAGTGTGTATAGCAAATGACACACTACCATCCGTGTTGTAGGTGTTGACTTACCACATGCATTATTTTAACGGCTACACAACCATCTATGCAGGATATGACAGTGACTAGCAGTGATGTTATTGAAGCAGTAATATGTAAAACGGTAGTAAAAAAACAGGGTGATTCGTTTTAGAACACTACCTCCTAGTAGTCACGATGTTTGTGACAAGTTTGGCCAATCGTTAGCATTATATCAATTGCTTGAAAGGAATGCAGATTTTTTTTTCTTTGAGAGGAATCCAAACCAACACAAACAAGGAAATGTATCAGTCCACTTTCATACCTATACATAAAAATTTTAAAAAAAATACACTTTCTGAAATATCTTTATTTTTTGTTATTACAAATACTTTTTTCTTATTAAATTAAAAAAAAATAATACTGAGTGCTACTGCTATCATAAGAAGGTATTTATATCATAAAAAAATTCGCCATTTTACAATGAAGTTCAAATATTATATCACAATAATATAGAATATCACAATAATAGAAAATAAAACCAGAGATAGTACGATGATTCTGTGCCATCCTTAGCATCTTAGCAAAGGGACTGTACTTGTGCTAGAATGCTGAGGATGGTTACAATACAAATGTTGAAATGTCAAACTTTAGTCAGTTGGTATCAAAGCTGTGCGAATTAAATTTTAATAATGAACTCAAGAGCTTAAAAGAAAAGGGATAAGGGCTTAAAGATCACGAGAGAGGGAGAAGAAGAGAGAGAGAATCTTCGTCAGGGATCAAACAATTTAAAGTGACTTACAATTAGTTCTAAAGGCTCTGATCGACGTACAAGCCTATATTGCAGTTTTAAAGAACGACGGTTTTCATTTATTTTTGTGTTATAGCACTCACCCCGTGCTTGGGATAACTTGAAAAATTTTAAAAATAACAAATAAAAATATCGACGCGCAGGATTTGAACCTCGGATCCATTCCCTAAAGCCGGGATGCTATACGTATACGTATAGCATCCTGGCAGAGTTATACGTATGTATATCTAGCGATCAGTACAATCGATGGAATCGATCATATAGCAAAGAAAAATTTCGCCACGTCGTGCCTGTCGACACCAGCTCAGTGGTGTCAGGTACATATATATGGTCAGCTTCCCGGTTTTAGGGAATGGGTCGCAAGTTCAAATCCTGCGTGTCGTTATTTTTCTTTGTTGTTTTTAAAGATTTTCAAGTTCTCCCAAGCTCGGGGTGAGTGCTACAAAACAAATATAATAAGAAACACGAAAGTACTGATCAAAATTATAAATGTGAATTTCATCTGTAACGATCAACTTATTTAACTAGTTATACGTATGTACTATGTGTTCCAAATAAGAATAGGACTGTCAGGATGACATATTGCACCGCATTTTGCAAAAACTTCATAAGTAATGAGTAAGGTGTGCAAAAAAATTCAAGCAAAGAAATACTTCAAAAAATATTTTAATTCTACTTGATATATTTTTTATTTAGATTCCCATCAGATCATGTTACCATGTATTAAAATAAGGGATAAAATAACTAACACGACTTTTATATATACATATATACAGATGAACGGCTAGACTGATATATTATTTATTATTTTACTATTTTTTATTGATGAATATTATATTTTAATACTTTTTAGCCTACTCTGGAAAAATACAACCCAAACCCACAAAAATCGCAACAAAATTGCCCCCGTCATTTTTGGTGCAACTAACACTACTTTTTTACATTTATATAGATGAACAGCTAGACTGTGATGTTTTTAATATTTTCTTATTGATTAAAATAACATTATTAAAATGTTATTTGTTCTTCAATAAATCAGCAATATTTTTTGAATAAATATTTTTACGCTGACATTACTAATTTCACAAATGTGGTATGAAGTTGATAACAAGCGCGATCCTATTCTTAGTTGGAACGCATAGTATATCAAGCGATGAGTACAATTGATGGAATCGATCATATAACAAAGAAAACTTTCGCCACGTCGCGCCTGACGATGGATTTACTCCTGGCTCGTTGATGCTGATTGACTACCGAGTAAAACTGTCATTTTTGAAGAATCGTAAGAATAAAATAGCAATCATCACGAGCCATAAGCCAAGAGCCCGGCTCGCCGTATTTTAAACCGCACGGTAAAGCTCGCTCGGTAAATCATTGGAATACCCAATGATACACCGGCGAGCTTTACCGACGAGCCATAAAATCGCAATCAGGGACTTGATGATAAAAGCGTATATTTTCTCAATGGCATAGATGTAGCTTATATTCGTACTACCACTGGGACCACTTAAAATATTAGATGGCATTACAGAGCCACGTACCTATTAGCTTCAAATAATGTTGAAGCGTCAAATTAACTTATAAGAAGTTTAACTAAATAAAGAGCATTTAATTTCTGATCCTTATTGAATATTTAGATAAAGTGTTAACAAAGAATGTTTATAAATTGTAGACATGTTATTTTAAAAGCGCCTACACGCTTTACATTTCGAATTTATTGATTTAAGTAAATTCAGGTTATACAACCAAAGGAGTCAATACTACCATTTATTCCTATAGACAGCTTTCGCCACAAATCGTTTCACATTCGGTTTAATGTCGGTTTTGGTCGAGTAGTTAGCGACCCTGACTATGCAATTTATATTACGTCCTTTTGCAAGCTGCAAGATTTAACACTAACATTTTGTCTTCAACAGGATTAAAACAAGTATGCCCCCAAATCTTAGCACAATGCGCAACACTAAACGTAAAGCTACGATAACATCTGCGAGTCTTCTTCTTCACGTGTCAGGAAGTTCAGCCTTTATATTTTATTAGACCAAAACTGCGCCACAACTACGGCAGCGTCATTGGCATCGTTAAAGTCGACCACCGTGCGGGTATTAGGGCACGATGGACACGATAGGAGGGCCTGCGAGTGCGAGTGTTTAATGCAGGTGCTTAGTATTAAGCAAAAAATAAGCCCCGTTTTCACTTTGATTAGTGCTAGTGTGAGTGTTTAATACAGGTGCTTAGTATTAAGCCAAAACTACGCGAAGATAGCCGTGGATCAGTGCGAGTGATTCGTAATCAGCGTAGTAAAAGTGAATAGATGCTGATTACTTATGACTCGCACTAATTAACGGCTGTCTTCACGTATTTTTATCTTAATACTAAGCACCTGCATTAAACACTCACACTCGTACTAATCAAAGTGAAAACGGGGCTATACGTAAAGACAGCCGTTGATCAGTACGAGTGATTAGTATCAGCTAGTAAATGTGAATAGACGCTGATTACTAATCACTCGCACTGATCAATGGCTGTCTTCGCGTTTTTTTTTTAATACTAAGCACCTATATTAAACACTCGCCTCGCACTAATAAAAGTGTAATCGGGGCCTAAGTCTCGTGTATGTTGCTGAGGCAACGCCATGAGTGAACGGACCAGATTCACATTCACAACAGCAAACTTATATAAATCGTATCAGTTTGCCTCGCGACATTGCTATTAATTTATTATGGATCAAGACCTCACTTTTTAAATTCGTACGTATGCCCAAGGTAACTAGTTCGATTAACTTTGATATATTTCCCAGTCTCGGTCCTAAAAAACTTTGGCGGAGAATGATTGTGAATGAGGTAGGAAGATACAATTCTCCTGTCCGCGTCTAAACGTATCTTCGCAAAACATCTCTTACTCAGCTTCTCAGTACAATACCAATATCTAAGATCGTGATTGACTTGAGCGAACGTGTTATCATTCAATAAAATCAGGCTTCGTTTCCCTGTTCTTGATGGAATAAATTCAAATGATAGATCTGTAAATTAAAACAAAAAATGTTTTATCAATACTAATTAATATTATAAAGATGTAAAGTTTGTGAGTTTCTTTTATATCATTAAATAGCAAATGGCTCTCCTGATGTAAAGAGAATCCATCGCCTATGGACACCAAAGATATAAATGGTGTGTTGCTGTCCAAGTGACAGGATGGCATTGCCACTGGCCACATGCATAAGTCTACCGAGTACCTTACCCTTCAAATTGGAACACGACAGTGACAAGCACAGACGCTATTACGGCAAGAATAGGTAACGCGGTGAAACTCTACCAGCCAGTGGTCACGATGGTAGTGACACGCATAGTCGATCAGTCGCCTAAAATTACAGTAATTCAGTCTGTCTAAAATTACAGTAATTTTGACATGAACATCACTCCTTCGTGCAATGAACATATATTTTTTTTAAATCTGAGTACAAGTACTTCGGAAAACTTCATCACAAGTTTCTACGAATACACTATTTGCAGTAAAGACCCTGATCTTTTTTTTCGGAATGGCTCAATTACTGCTAGCCTTATGGGCTGTTACAGCTTCACCGGTCGCGGGGGCGAGCAGAGTGCTCAGCCAGAATTTATAGGTGTAGGGCTGTACGACCTCCGCCCTAAGGGTGTCTCCTGCGAGACCGAACCTCGGCTTAGGGTGGGGTCGTGATTTGCGATGAGAGGGCTAGTGGCATTGTTTTGTCCGTCGCCCGAACCTAGCCCTTGGGCTCGGTTCGCCGAAGGGCGAAACAGCGGTCCTCGTCGCCGCCGGCGGCGGCGGTGTCGCGAAAAAATCGCCAAAGTTATCGGGTCATCGGGATCGGTAAGAACGTGGCAGGGCCTACGTAATTAAATGACCCTGATCAACGGGCGAGTAAATAAGTGGTCTTATGGCTCGTTACTCAAGGTCGCGCGTCTCGCAGCTCCGCGGATTTGTATACCATAGAGCCTGACTCACGGCTCGTCAGTTTGCTACATTTTTTCCACGATTCTTCGAACGCGATAGTTTTACTCGCTAAGTCGATCAGCACCAACAAGCCGAGAGTAAAACCGTCGTTCTTTGAAACTGCAGTATAGACTTGTACGTCGATCAGGGCCTTAAGCGTAACATCTTAACTGAGATTTTTCTTCAATTACTACCCTTTTTAACACGTAGTACTAAAAATGTAATACTATGCGTTCCAACTGAGAATAGGATCGCGCTTGTTATCAACTTCATACCACAAGTGTGAAATTAGTAATGTCAGCAAAAATATTTGTTCAAAAAATATTGCTGATTTATTGAAGAACAATTAATAACGTTTTAATAATATTATTTTCATCAATAAAAATTAGTAAAAAATATCAGTCTAGCTGTTCATCTATATATTACATAAAAAAGTCGTGTTATTTACACCACTTATAAGTCAAAAACGACGGGGCCAGTTTTGTTGCGATTTTTGTGCGTTTGGGTTGTCTTTGTCCAGAATAGGTTAAAAATAGACTATATTCATCAATAAATAAAACAGTAAAATATATCAGTCTAGCCGTTCATCTAAATATATGTATATATAAAAATCATGTTAGTTATTTTTCACCTTATTTAGTACATGGTAACATGATCTATTGGGAATATAAACAAAAAATATACTAATTACAATGAAAATATATTTTTCACAGTATTTATTTGTTACATTTTTTTGCACACCTTACTCATCACTTATGAAGTTTTTGAAAAATGCGGAGCAATATGTCATGCTGACAGTCCTTTTCTCAGTTGGAACGCAAAGTACCTCAATTTTGTCACAAGTAAGTTCATATTAAAAACATTGATAGTTATATCCAATTTTCTTTTAAATTATTTTATATTGAATTATAAAATTAGATCAAAAATAATAAAAAGTCATTTATTATAATTAAGTACGCTGATAAAATTACAGTCACTGTAAAATTTACAAAAATATCTTACTAACTTTAAATGCTTTAGATTTAATTCAGTAAAACTTACACCTAATATCTAATGTTTGTACAAGCGTTCCTAAGTCTTAGTCAAGAAACTTACTGAAAATTCTTAAAATCATCTCGAAAAATATCATAGTCGACTTTTCGAGAAAAATCTTAAAAAAAAGAAAAATCTTAAAGAAAAATTTTCGAGAAAAATATTATTTTTATAGATTTTGTACATTATTATTAAAATGTTCGAAATAAGGTACTTTATAAATAAAATGTTACAATGAATTCAATATTCAAATAACAACATCAAAAACGCTTGACTGTGTATCGCAAACATTAAATTTGAAAATACTGCTTAACTAAATTACAATTATTACATAAGGGTTCTGTTTTTATAGCATGGGTATCTGTAGGATTGGGTTGCAAAGTAAAAGTGAATATTGTGTAGAATTGCTGTAATTCGATATAACATTTAATTATCTTACTAAAAACATATGTTGCGTACTTTATTCTTCATTGCATACATACACACTATACGGAAAAATCTTTCACACATCTCTCCTCTCATGCACATTCACACATAAATACATACTTTATACTCATAATTCAGTATGTAAAACATTTCTAGAATACCCTTTTTATATTTTTAGCTTAAAAATTCAATCTGAATAGTTTTATTAAAACTGTTGCAGTATTTTTTATTTAGGAGTCTAATTTTTAAATGATTACGTCATAAAGTATGATAGTATAATCATTTTGTCAAATATATTCAGAGGATATAAACATTACGAGGCATGCGCCGCACACGCCTCGCAAGTCGCAATACACGCCTCGATATATATTTTGTACATTTCTGACGACTATGAACCATGAATTTCCACACATTGCGAAACATGGGATGAGCATCACCGCTGCACAATGCACATGCCTCGCAATGTCTGTATCAGCCTTAAATGTTGAGACTTTTTCAGTATATTTCTAAATTTAATACTTACTTTAAAAGTTATAAATAAAAACCTGCTACATATTTAACAAAACTAAATTGTTATTTATAACAGCCTTATAAATAAAAAAATATATTTTTGCTCTAGAAAAAAGAAATAAGATTACTCTTCAGATGGACGGAGAGGCGGACAGTGGAATGGTATTGTTTTAATTTTGAATACGGACCATAAAAGTACCAAAAAACTTTGCAAATTGAATTCAACTATCCAACGTATCTCTTACGTGTTTCTCCTAAAATTTACGTATCTTTTTCTATAAAAATAAATTAAAGCGAAACATTGTATATCTAATACTTATGATCTAATAATACTTTGATCGATATTTTAGATAGCGGGTATTGCTAGTGTTATACCGTCATCAGGATCATTGTTTAAGATTTATATGATATGTTTAATTTTTTTTATATATCATAACATAGCAAACAAGCAAATGGGTCTCCTGATGGAAAGAGTCAACCATCGCCTATAGACACCAAAGATGTTAATGGTGATTTTCTATCTCGTGGCGAGGTCTAATGCCACATGCATAAGTTTACCGGCTAAGTTACCCTCCAAACCGGAACACGACAGCGACAAGCACTGACGCTATTGCGGCAGGAATAGGTAAGGCGGTGGTACCAGACCCGGTCGAGACAATGCAGAACTCTACCACCTAGTAAAATGTTTAATTGGAAGTGTCGCCCAATGGCAGGGGTGTCCATAAAATGCTTAGGAGATGAGGAAATAAACACACATGACAAATTGACCAAAACTATGAACGGATGTTTTTTTATATCATTAAATAGAAAATGTCTCTTTTGATGGAAAGAGAAAATATCGCCTAGTGACACCAAAGATGTTAATGGCGCGTTGCTATCCGTGTGGCAAGATCGCAATGCCTCATGAGTCTACTGGATAACTTAGCTTTAAAACCGGAACACGTCAATGACAAGCATTGACGCTATTGCGACAGGAATAGGTAAGGTGGTGGTACCAAATACTCAGGGAGACGTTGTGTTTAGCTATATAATATGTGTTTTAGCATTTATCCCGTGCTAGAGAAAACTTTATAAATAAACAAAGAAAAATTTTAACACGAAAGTATTTGAACCTATGAACTTACACTGTCAGTTGACTGCACTGTCAATTGACATCTGACAGGCATTTTGAGGTAAACACCAACAGGTGTGCGGCTGGCGCGGCGCTGGACAGAAAGGGGCACTTTAAAATTTTGCACCTTTTCGTCGCATTTCGGTCATAACGTGTGCTTAATAATAATAATGCCACGCAGTACTTAAGCACTGATTGGAAGGGATCTATCCGAGAACTGAGAGGTTTGCTTTCCTTTCATTAATAAGAATAATGAAAAAAGATTTGTTTATGATTTCAGTGTAATATTTATGATCACGCGAACGAAGTTGCGAGTAACTACTAGTATTTTATAATAAGCTTATCTGACTGACGTCGTCCTGCAAAAATTGCATAACATTTAAATGTTCTCATCCCATACAAAGATGTTTTGGTCTTTCCAGAAAATTCTAATATTTCGGTCAATTTTTCTAGCCTACAAACTCTTAGAGTTTGTAGACAAAAAAATGTACAAGTCTAGCCATTATCTAGTGATGCGCTTAGCAAATAAAAGGATTATATTTTTATCGATAGAGATTACAGGCTATATAATATAAATCAATAGGAACGACTTAATTCTAAGAAAAAAATATTGCTGACATGTGAGGTTGTATAATCTAATAATCAACCAAAAATGATTTTTGTAAGTAATCTATTACGAAGATAGTTTTTGGAATGATTAAACTTATCAAAATTGCTGATATTGCCCTTTTTTTTAATTTCATAATTTTTTTCCAAAAATTATAAAAATGATTCAAGAACATTTTAATTTTCTAAACACTGTAGGATCATACAATGCTACACACAGGTAAACAATGAATTCCCACAACTGGAAAATAGGAAAAACTTGCCAATCTAGGCTTTTTAAAAATAATAAAGTGAAAAATATTTTTGTACTTATATAACAGCAAACGCATACAGTCCATCTGAAGTGATCTCCAAAACAGGCGGCTCGTGGGCATGTTGATGAGAAATGCACACCAATTCATAATCGTCATTAACATGCAGACACACATTACATTTCCACTTGATCCTTCCCGCACAGTACCACCTTTCGCCTCCAGACATGGGAGAAGGATTAGAAAAAGCATATCCATTCAGCATCAAAAGCGTCGCACCATCGATCGCCGTTACCACTTTCACTGCAACATACACAGTTTTACTAAAATATATTTTATTAACTTTTGTTTTTTTTTTCAGTAATTGAAATTTCAGTAGTTGAAATTGCTACATTGGAGAAAAACTTCACGAAATATATTGCTACCTCTAAATCGCCTTCCATGTTAAGTCTTTCTACGTTCAATTCGTATTCGTTATGAAAAAAAGTCATTTCATTATCAAATGATTATTTGTTAATATTTTTTATGTGCATAGATATCACAGAATTAAACGTATTTCTAAATATTTTAGAGTATTTTTTAAGTATTCTCTAAATTTATTGCTATGTTTATATGAATTATCATAAATCAAACAAGCGATTCTTGCTTTAAAAATTCCCGTTGTTGCCCATTCACTAAAAGTCCTTCGATTTAATGTTGACAAGGTTCTGGGAATAAATAATCGTCTATATTGTTCATGAATTATATATAATATTGGCTGATCCGGCAAACGTTGTTTTGCCTTACATATTAGGAATCCATAGCGGACAAACAACGTGACACGTAATTTATATAAGTCTACGGGGTTGCCCTTCCACGCAGCCAAAATGGCATTAAACTTTATATGGTGGTTAAGTATTCTTAAATTTTCTAATTTTCCGCGCAATTTTCTTAATATTTTCTTTTATAAGAACCTTCTCCTTACAATTACAAACACAACAAAAAAAAATACCGAAATTGGTCCAGCCATTCAGGCGTGATGTCGTGACCAAGGAAAATAGGGATTGATTTTTATATATATAAGATATAATATAGTGAGTCATATAAACTGAAAGAATTTTATTGAAAAGGCAACTCAGACAATTGTTAACTAAATTATTTTTTAAATCTACTAATATGAATCATATTAGGTATATGATTCATATTAGTAGATATATTAACTTATTAATAATACCGGCTACATAACTTTCATCTTGTAGCAATATCCTAGAAAATGTTTATTGAATCAGTATGAGTGTTCTTCGCAGTACTTTTGACAACCAAACTACATTTGTATATACCACAGATTAAACTGGATAAGCCTATCAAGACAATTTCTTAGTTTGTCAGTGTAGCTTGTATTTACACCGAGAAATAAAGAGTTAAAATATTTACCGGTGAAATACTATAGCTCTATATTTTTAAGCCTTGGTTTCTTATTCGGAAAGATAAAATAGCTTAATATAGAATATTTGCTCATATGAGCGGCTAGACATGTTTCACCCTTCACCATGTTTATTAGTATTTACGAAATATTTAGTTATACTTACTCCATTTGTGTGTATTAGGGTATATTATTAACCAATCCACTCCATGGTTCTTAATCTTTTAATGACGATGGACCACATTACAAAATACCTACCTTGTCATGGTCCACCTACTGTATGGAAGTAGCCGTAACGTACTCCTTAATAAACAATTAAGGAGTCGTTGTATTGCTATAAATAAAATACCATCAGCGGACCACTTCAGATAGTTCTAGGGACCACCAGTGGTCCACGGACCGGTTTAACCACGGCCGAATCCATCCCCTCATATATCGGCCAAACTCCCATTAGCGCGTACCTTAAGCGCCTTGATATACAAAACGTATATTGATTGATGTTTACTTGCAAAAGATGCTACATTTCACCGGTTAATTATCGAAATTATTAATATTATATAAAGTGCCAGAATTGTTCTTTAGGAGAAACAGAATATTTACTCTGAAGCATCTAATTTCGTTACAATGTTAATGTTTAGCTCAAAAGCCAAATAATTGTGTCTGCAAAAGGTAAACTTGCAGACACAATTATTTCGTTTTTTGACTTATAAATTCAATCGTTTAGCTCACGCTATTAAGTATGTTAGTTTAAAATAAATATTTTATCATACTTAGTTTGTTATTAATATTGTTTTTTTTTTAAAAAAAAATTCACATTAGGTTATTTGGTAAAGCATAACTGAAAGGGATAAATAAAAAAAACTGTATTCAACTTAGAATAATTTATTAAGTTTAAAAAAGACTGACAAATATCAAATTAGTTATTATTCTGTGTCAATTTTAAACTCATAACATTTAAAACAAGTAACTAAAGTTTCTATCAGTTTAAATGACACACTAAAATTAGAACACAAATTGACAAAAATATGAAATATAAAATTTAATATAATATATGAAATAAAATTTAATATAATATAATATATGAAATGAAATATAAATATATGAAATATAAAAATTTCAAACAGTATTTTTTAAACTATTTTGATATATTAATAATTTTTTAAAAATACAATTTTTAAAAAATACTGCCGCTTTGTACTATATTAGTTCTATATCCATAATAAATAAAATACGATAACAATTCTCTTATAATTACAACAACTGATGGTATAACAATGTTACATACTTACACTATAAGTATAACGTAGTTACGTTTTAAAGTTACAGATGTTATATTAATGCAAACAAAATTAAAAAAATAGAAGACAAAACTACTCTACTGGAATGCCTAAGAATAATCTATACATATAATAAAATCGTAGGAATGTCAAAACTGTACATTGATACTTTTTTAAAAGAATACTTGTGGCGTGATCTACAATCGATATCGAAGCCAAAAATATAGTTTTTAGAATTTTTGTCTGTTTGTCTGTATGTATGTCCGGGGTAAACTCAAAAAGTACTGCATGGATTTACTTCAAATTTTGCATGAATATTACTAACAGGTTGGGTCAACATATAGGCTACATATTATCACGCTATCACCTAAGGGGGTGAGGCAGTGCGGAGTAAAAGAACTCCACGCGGACAAAGTCGCGGGCAACAGCTAGTAATAATAAATAAATAAATAAATGTCACTGGACAAATTATGCAAATTGAGCTAACCCCAAAGTAAGCAAATTTATTTGCCTATGATGTTGGTCAGTCAACGATACTAATACATAGAGTTACATTACATATATAAATATCAAATAGACTTAATAAACACCCAAACCCAGAAATACAAACATTTATGCTCATCACATAAATGTTTATTCCTATCGAGAATCGAACCTCAGTCCCATTGAAGCGTTATTCAGGTTCGCTAAGCACTCGAGCAACGAGGCGGTTTTCAGGTTGACCGCCCCCTTGGTTGAGTGGTTAGCGAAACTAACTCAGAATCGAGGGGGCTCGGGTTCGATTCCCGACAGCGACAAACATTTATGTGATGAGCATAAATGTTTGTATTTCTGGGATTATTTCTTGTAATAATATCGTCGTTGACTTAATACCCATAACGATTTGTTCCACATTCAACACAAGCAAATAATTTGCTTACTTTGGGGTTAGATCAATTCGTTTAATTTTTCCAGCACGACTTCGTCCGCGCGGACTTCGTCTACTCCGCACAGCACCTCCCCCGTAGGTGATAGCGTGATAATATGTAGCATATATGTTGACCTGACCTATCAGTAATATTCATGCAAAATTTGAAGTAAATCCATGCAGTACTTTTTGAGTTCACCCCGGACATACATACAGACAAACAGACAAAAATTCTAAAAACTATATTTTTGGCTTTGATATTGATTGTAGATCACGCCCCAAGTATTCTTTTAAAAAAATATTCAATGTACAGTTTTGACTTTCCTACGATTTTATTATATGTATAGATTTCAATAATTTTGCAAAAGAGTGTATTCGCACGCTGTTTAAGCGGAATGTGAGCTGTGTTTGTGGGTGTGTCTCACAGTGCAAGAGGCAGGATAGGCTGGTGTTGGTGGATATGCTTGGTTGGTACATTGGTGTGGAACAATGGCTGAATAAATCACTGTACCTTGTAGTTTTCTAATAGGAATAACGAAGTTAGCCCATGGATAATTTATTACAGTGAGGAATGACAGGCAACAATAATCTATATACAAAACCTAGTGATTTTCATTTTAGGATCAACAGACAGAACAGGAGTAGTTTAAGGCCAAAACAGACCGAAAAAAAGTATCCTCACGCCCGTATCCCCGAAGATGTATGCAGAGGTACTAGTGTACTCACGATTAGCCGAAGATTGTCCTACAATGTGAATAGAGGCAAGTCTATCGCCATTCGACTACTTATCCAGTCCCGAGCCAACGTTGTTTGTTTCAGAAAACTGAAAAAAGAATATTTTTAATTTGCTTGACCCGAGACCGCCATGTGGTCAACTGACACTGGACCATTAGACCACTGAGGCGACAAAACCGGCCACTATTAGCTTATCCAAAGCTATAGGTACAAAAATGCACTAAGAACAGTAAATAAATCCTAGAATGTCAGAATCAATAAATTAAAAAAGAATAGCCTCGATTCCAGCTTTGTTAAATATATTCTATACTTCCATCGTCGGCACTTAGTGAAATTCCATTGTTGTTACACCATTGAATTATTAGCACTTGTGTTTTAATTTCACTTCACAACTTAATTTTTAGTACATCACTCAACCAGTTTCACTTATTAAGCATCTTCAGGAAGTAATATACTTAATTGATTATTGTCTGTTGTCAGATTTCAAATAACATAAATATTGATTGTTAGAGAGTAAACTTAAACATCGTTAAGCGGCGCATTCACTACACAGACATATGCCCGCGGGCATGTCTGTACGAGCAAGTCTGTCGCCATAACACACTACAGTTTACACAGACGTCAGACACATCAGAGTGCTAAGTGTGAGTTTTTCTTTTCGCATTCGATCGTGAGCGCGTTTGGAGTTTTGTAGGAATTTGTATGTGATTTGTACAGCGCCACCTAGTAGTAAACGTGTGAAACCAGTTTACCACTAGGTGGCGCTGTACAAATCACATACAAATTCCTAGTAAACTCGAAACGCGCTCACGATCGAATGCGAAAAGAAAAACTCACACTTAGCACTCAGACATCGGTTTGTTTTAGAACGGCTTCGCGGTTAGTTGTGCACATTAAGATGGCAACGCAAAGGCGAAAAATTGTATATGTAAAGAAAAAATGTGTTTTGTTGATGAACACGTTCTAGTCGACTGGCGTACTTTGCATAGCTCACGCCTAAAGGAGTTTCTTAAGGATTCTATTTGTTTTAATAGGCTAAATCGACTACCGAATTTATTTCTGTCTAAATTGGCTATATTGCGCAATTCACTATTCATAAATTATTTACTTTTAGCTTTCGTAAACATTAGAGATGGGTCGAATGTGGTTAGAACCCAATTCGAACTTCAGCCAAACATTCGGTGAAAATGAAAAATTCGGCTGAATTTCGGCTGAACTTCAGTTCAATTTTGGCGCGCTGTCTCGAGAGCGACGTCATGACTTACGAATTTACTTAAATTATTTTATATATCGTCATTGGTTTTCGCAGCGCAGGCGAAATAATAACTTAGCAGCAAAATTTTTAATATCTTGGGTTACATTATTCTATTTTATTTAAGGAACTCTATTTTTTTAAAAATTTAATATGGGGTATGTTAGCCGGGTATAATTTAATATCTTTCTAATGGTGAAATCTTTCTAATGGTGAAAGAATTTTTCAAATCGGTCCAGTAGTTTTTGAGTTTCCTCGATACATATACAAATACAAAAATACAAATCTTTCGTCTTTATAATATTAGTGTATATTTCTGTCAAATTAGTAAAAGTTTTTTCTATTGCCGGATTCTCGACGTTTAAACCGAATTTCGGCCGAATGAGGCAGTTCGGCTCAAGCTGCCGAAATCCGGTTAAATCGAATGTAAAACTAATTACGGCCCATTCCTATTAAACATGTATATTTAGTTGAAACTAGTTTATCACTCACTTGTACTTTTATTTCACTATTATTATACACTAAATTATTTAATTTTATCGACCGGTTTCGCTTTTTAAAGCATCTTCAGGACGTAATATTCTTTACTCTTTAGTAAAGAATATTACGTCCTGAAGATGCTTTAAAAAGCGAAACCGGTCGATAAAATTAAATAATTTAGTGTATAATAATAGTGAAATAAAAGTACAAGTGAGTGATAAACTAGTTTCAACTAAAAATAATGGAATTTCACCAAGTGCCGACGATTGAAAGTGTAAAATCTAAACATGTATATGTTTTGTCGGCAGCTATAAATTCTTCCCAGAATATTTTATTGTCATTAAAACTCATTATAATTAAAAAATCCTTCACAACTAGTCAAACAATAATAAATCGGACGCATTTATGCATAAATAATCTATGATCGGACGTCTGTCTAGGTTGCTGTCACTCCTGTGTCTGGGCACGGGCAGCTCGCGGTGAACATTCACACCAGTGTTGCCAACCCGAATTTTAGAAAATTAGTAGATTATGTCCCAAATGTTGGTAGAAGTTGGTAGAATGTAAAATGCAAAATTGGTAGATCTACCACCTCAATTTAGAAGAATTTATGATTAAAAATACATGAATTGTTCTTAAAATGTTTATTTTTGGAAATTATACATATTTTTATTGAAAATTTTTTAATGTTTTGCGCTAGGCAGCCCGTTGTTTGCTATGAATCTCTTAGTACGCAACAATCCCCCTTCGTACTTTCTTGAAGCCAACCTGCAAATTCATTGCTTTTCTTCCATCATTTCAAATATTTTGGTCATAGTGCCTTTTTCTAGCTTTTCGTGGCGGAGTTCCTAACCTAGAACTCTGTCCATCGCTTTCGCTGCTGTCAGAATCCATTATATAAATAAATGCATGCAACATAGAACAAACAGCAGACAGTGCCGTTGATACGTAGTTAATTAATTTTAAAAACAAAACAACACAAAACAGGAGCAAAGATTCACCATTGATTCCGCAACAAACCAACAGAGAATGGGCCATAGAAGATTATAATAATGTCTATGAGCACGAAATGGCGCGAACGGCTAACTCACAGACTACTTAGAGATGCAAGCAGGCTAACTGTTGCTGCCGTTTTTTTTTTGTGGTTTATGGCCTGGACTCTATGTATGCTTGACGAATCGTCGCTTGGCTCACTCAACACATCGCAACGTCGCTCGTAGATATAAACATAATCTAAAGTGGCGACCGACGTGTCAAATTAATTAAAAAATAGGTAATTTTTAGGTCTAGGTTGGTAGATAGGTAGACTGAAGTGAAAATTGGTAGATCTACCAAAAAGTTGGTAGAAATGACATCACTGATTCACACACGGGCATGTCTGTGCCCGCGCAGACAAAATGAGATCGCTCTGACAGACCACGGGCAGTCTGCCAGACGGCCTGTGTCGGTAATACACTAGACAGACATTGCACAGACCTACAAAACCTGGAGAGCCCGCGGGCATGTCTGTCTAGTGAATGCCCCGCTTTAAAGAACACTTTCGTAGTTGGAACTTAAAAATATTACATTTCTGCGACAAATGTAGAAGTCTCAACGCGCTCGAAATTAAAGACGTAAAACTGAACAAAACCTATTGGATAACCAAAGGGAGCTCAACGCTACCTTTGTTAAATATTTTTATTAATTAAATACATATACAGGCTAAAAGTTAAAATAATTATTAATTTCAACATAATTTGGTTTAATCAGTTTTTATGCAATTCAAATTCGATAAATCTGATTATTATTTGCGTTATATTATTTAATCGTTTTTTTTTAATTGAATTATTTTTATTGTCAATTTGTAAAAATAAATGGGCAAAATGTGGTTAGAACCAAATTCGAATTTCGGCCGAACTTCGGTTCAATTGTGGCGCGCTTTCTCGAGAGTAATACGCCGTGTCTTGTAAATTCGTAATTTACTTAAATTATTTTATAAATCATAGATTTACGTAGCGCACGCGAAATAATGACATCGGCAATATTTGGATACTTTGGGTTACATTGTTTTAATTTAGGTAGGGATCTCTAATTAAAAAAACATAATATGGTCTATGTGACTCGAGAATGATTTAACATCTTTCTAATGGTAAATTAGTGTAGATTTCAGGCAGAATAATGCAAGTAGGAACTTTTTTTCTAGTGCCGAATGTCCGACATTTAAACTTGACTTCGGGCGAATGTCGAAGTTCGGTTAAACCGAATATAAAACGAATTTCGGCCCATCCTTATTAATTTGACATTAAAAAAATTTTGGTCAGTGATAATTATTTTGACTGAAGATTAGATCAATTACCCATTACACAATGGGCAAGTGGTGTATTGATTTAATTTAAATTAAAATTTCCCACATCCTAGGGAGAATCGTTTAGGCTAACGACACTTTTGAACAATATTTAAGTTTACCCTTTAACAATCAATATTTATGTTAGTTTACAAGTTTACATCTTACAACAGTCAATAATCAATTAAGTATATTACATCCTGAAGATACTTAAACAGTGAAACTGGTTGAGTGAGGTGATGAAAATTAAGTTATGAAGCGAAACTAAGTGTTAATTCAATTATTTAACTTATTAATTATATTACAGATCTAACCAGTGTTTGCTTTTATCCAGATCAGTATCGAAAATGAACGACTGTATCATCATTATAATTTTATCACTCTTATGAAATAAAATTATTTCTTTGAGTAAGTATTTTGTATAAACACTTTAATTTTGAGCCAATCTTTATTCGACAGCAAATCTGGATACAATTCTTTTAATGTTTTGCATTCCCCTTTTTTTGGCGGCTTACATTGTTCAATGTGCGTTTTGAAATAATCCAAAACAACAGATTTCTGTTCCGCCGTCCAGGGGACCAACATACGTTTCTTTGAAATTATTAAGTTACCTTGGCCAAATTTTGATGTTTTAAGGGGTACACTGCCTGGATTTATACTTTTTTGAGTTACACCAGATGAACTTGGTTCTCGATTAATGTCTAACGTCTGCTCTAAATATTCTGCATCTTCAAGTACTTCTTCCATATCTATATTTTCTCCAGCTAATTCTTCATCTAAGTTTAAATCGATCTCAGCAAGACTTTTCCCTTTATAAGCGTCCGCTTTCCCCTCTTTCATCAACATAAGCAATTTGAAAATTTTAGCCGTTTGATGGATGTCGTCAGATAACGTGCAAGACTGTTTATGGTCTGCATTTGTATGACCCATAAAGTTCACGAGCTGTTCTATATCGTTTTCGGTCATGTTGAATAATTGTGTTAAAGTCGTTAAATGCTTTCTTAAACAAGTTGAAGATATTGCCTTCGGGTGCTTTGCTTTGCAGAGTAACGCATGTTTATCAATTACTTTATAACCATTAAGTGATGTTTTGCACCCAGGCATGGCAAAAAGAAAATGGATTCCTTTTTCTATATATTTGTCTCTTACACTAATCAGTGTCTTTAGATCTTGTTGTACATCGGGTGTAAACAAAACTGGAACACCCCTCCCACCTCTTCCACGAATCATGACGCATTTTGAGCGGTATATTAAGATTTTTTCTGTCACTGTAATATCTCTGCCAAATTCCTCATGCTTATTTTGTGTATCTTTTGCAGATTCGTAAGTATCGAGAAGAAGACGCTGCAACTCTCCAGGGCGGCGCCTGTTTAACAAGAGTACTCTACAAAATATAGTTTCCATCAAATCTACGTATGCTTTGATGTTTAATTCTGGTTGCTGTAATTTGCTGCTACTATTGTTTGCTAAATTAGTTAAATGCTCTTTTAATAGTTTCACATCACTAGCCAGGAGAATTATCGTGACTTTGTTCCATTTCTTTATGTTTAGGTCCTCAGCTGCATGGGAAGAAATGTCTAATTTCCAATTTGTCTCAATTAGTTGAATTAATGCTTTCAAGCCTGCTTCAATTTTAGCACTCTTAATACCTCTTTGAGTTTTGATAGTTTCCGTAATACCTATCTTGCAACATTGCTTTAGAGTCGTACTGATATTCATTGCGAATGCAGGACTGGTGTATACTTCTGTTTCTTCATTATACTTCGCGCATTTTTTTGTAGCTGTCACTATTGCATTGTAGTATTCTGGCTTTAACGCACTGAATAAGTCTCGTACTTCCGGCTTAATTTTCTTGATTTCAACAAGTAATTTAGCCAGTTCGCGCATTTTCCGTGACACAATATTCACAAAACGTTTTTCTTTGCGAGTTTTGAGATATTGAGCACCAAATGCACAGATAATATAATCCTTTTTAGCTATTAGTGAGACTTTGTCCGCCCTCATGCGTGAAAATACTAAGCTTTTTAATTTATCATCAACCCTTAAGTTTCGTATTAAAAAGTTTTGAGCATCTGCCTGTGAAAAAGTATCGCTTGCATTATTATCAACGCATATTTTGCGATGCTTCCATAGCTGTCTCCGGGAGTAAAACCCTAAACACTTCGAGCAAGGTAAATAATCATCAGCTCTAAAGTTAGCTGTTTTTTTCATTGGTTTTACACATTGGGTAGTATTGGGTACGTAATTCCCTTTTTTTCGTAAATCGGTAATTAACTTTATTCTTTCAGGATTCTTTTTAGGGATAGACAAAATTTTCTGAACTTCACATTCGACGGCATGGTTCCTGATTAAATGTCTCGCAAAATTATGTACTTGTTTTTCGCAATAGAAGCAGAAATCTGGAAGGCGAAAACTTTTTTTATTTCCTTTTTGTGTGATTGTGTTTTTTTGTGATTTATTTATATTCTCTATGCCGTTATTCGTGTTTTCGTTAGTTTCATCTGTACATGAACCTGGAGTTGATACTATATTAGTTGTTTCTTTTGATAAAACTGGGTTATTGTTTAAACTCGCTGAATTTAGAGGTGTATTAAGATTGTTTTTTGATGTGTCATTTGTACGCTGAAACTCGCATTCATGGAATTCACTAAAATGATTTAAAAAATCTTGAACATTTTTATTGCAAGAAAAACAGTACTTATCGCCATCACTAGATGTAGATGTTTCACATTTTGAAGTAGATAATGTATTTAATATTTCTCGTCTGAAGTATGTACTTATATGTGAATTCAATTTGAAATTAGACCTGTTTTCCAGATTATTTTCGTCCGAAATTTCTGTTGCCACCTGCCGATAGAAATTATTTTAAGACCATAAGTTTGAACCAAATACGTTGTACGTCTAATTTATCTGTGCTTACGGGCGTGATAGAAAGCACCTAGCGCCTCCAAAAAAAATATATCTAAATAGCTAAAGAAAAAGTTTAAATGAACATTACCTGCGTTTTTAAGTATTTATATTTTAAAATTAATGATAAAAACTGAAATTACTGTTTCAAGCTTGAATGAGAAAAAATAAAAAAGAAAAGAAAAAAGAAAGACATTGCTGGCGCTTGGTGGCTCCAGTCTTACCCATTTATCCTAAGAATCAAAATTTGAAATAATGAGCCACCAGTGGCACTACTAATTTGCAAAGATTCAATGTCACAGAAATGTTTTAGTTCTAATATCGACTTACACGAAATCTTAACGCCAATAAAAAACGACGAGTATATAATGCCGGTATAGAATACGCGGTATCTACTAAAAAATAAACCCTTTCAGTTTCATAACTACTTTTCATTAATTTAGATTATAAATAGTGGAGAATTATAGCTTGAAACTTGGTTGATATTTACAGTGACATTCATCGGATTATAACGATCATAATATACAGCACATAGTTTGGAGGTAAATGATACAGCATAATTGTAAATTTGACTTTTTGACGTACAAATGTTCTAACTACAAATGTTCTAACATTTACTGTGCTAATCACGGTAGAAGCAACATACCAACAAACAACAACAATGTTCTAACATTTTCATATTGCGAAATGTAACGGGGCACGGGCCTTATATATTTATGAAACTATCAACGCTAGCACGCATTATAGTTGAAAAAATTTTTTTCCTACGAAATTGTTCAGTATACAACCTGACCTTCCAGGTTCCAATTAATTCGAATTTTAATTATAGAACAATTTTTTTTTTCGTTAAAATATAAATGTATAGACGCTTTGTGACTCGAAAGAGCGATTATCAGACGATGATCTGTAGGATTCGGGTGAATCTTGGTAGGGTCAGAAAAGGTAAATATAAGTACAATTTTTTAATATCATAAGATAGCAAACAAGCAGATCGCTCTCCTGGTGGAAAGAGAAACAACTGCCTATAGACACCAAAGATGATAATCGTGCGTTGCTATCCGTGTGGGGGAATGGCAATGTCACATGCATAATTTTATCGGCTACTTTAACCAAGGCGGTGGTACCAAATATCCGGGCGTTGCGGAACTCTACCGCTTAGTAGTCTCGACGGACCAACACGAGGGATATATATAGAAGTTTTAAGCCCTTTGTCCCGGCCAGTATCACAACCGCCTAGATTGTAATCGCTAAGCCAAGTCAGAGGCCCTCCACGACCCAGAAAGCAAGCCAAACCGGCTTGCCCTCTGGGTTGTAGAGGTCTGACGGCATACTGTTTAAAACATTTACCGTTAACTTCGTCAAATCTACTGGTAAAGGTAGACGAGTACGATAAAGATGGGAAAAAGTTAAGAAGATGAAAATTTTCTATTTTTGTATTTTACTAGCTGCAGTGTGCAGCCCGTTGCATTATAACATTTTTTGGCGTATCCTGCAGTATTACCTAATTTTTCCGAGATAAAAAGTAAGACATGTGCATCCTCCAGGTCACTACCTGTGTGCCAAATTTCATCCAAATCCATTCAGTAGTTTTTGCATGATTGAGTAACAATCATCCATCAATCCAGACATCCGTACATCCAAACTTTCGCATTTATAATATTAATATAAATAATTATAGTTTTAAAAATTACTTACAAACCTATAACAATATAATTAGGTATAAGAAAAATATGAAATATCGGCAAGCTATAATTTTCTGGAATCATAAGTCATACTACCTACTTATTTAATTGATTATGGCAACGAAAATGTTCCTTGTTTTAAAACAATGATCAGCGACGGACAAATTTTAATGCTTCTTTACTTACCTCAGTCTCAGATAAGTCTTCATCATCAGTTCTTATAGGGTCAGTTACAATTATCTTTTCTGAATGTTGCTGGACTGCTGTACGTTGATCACTTTCTAGTAAAGAATCTTGAAAACCAATATATTCTGGCTTTGGCTCAACCATCTCATCAACAGAATCTTTCTCCTTCTCAGTGCCTTCCGCTAGTTGCTGCTCGGTAGCCGCACGAAAGTATCTTATTTCCTTTATGTTTTCTACATAAATAGCAAAAGCTAAAATTAGTTGTCCGAATACATAGTGAAAAATGTCTCAAGTTTATTGTGTATTAGCTACTACTTACTCAACAAATTTCGGTCGGGAAGCAACTAAATGCCACTTGTTGAAAAATGTGGACGTTAAATTTAACTAATAACCAGAATTATTATAAATAACAGTCCTTAAAAAATCCTATTTTGTGAGTATGTGTGTGTTTTTGTGTGCATACATTCGTATGTGAGTGTACGAATAGAATATTTAGTTGATAGAGAGTTAAGGACCTGGATCATCATTTACAGGCTATTTTATAACGGCTAGTATTATAAATTACTGTTTTAAATTCCACACGGATCAAGGAACCAACATTTTTTAAGCAAAAAAACTGGTTTTGTTGGATGGCAGCTACCGTAAAGTGACAATCTAGATAGAAAAGTGAGTGGCTTCTGTGCTGGTCGCCAATAGTAGGTGGTTGCCACTTTAAATACATTTTTTATATTCATTGAATGCTAAAAGTGTAAGTAAGGATTTATAAATAAACAACACACTTCTTGTAGCTTATCAGATTTATTTTTACATTATTTACCATGTTTATACAAAGTAAAGCGAGTTTTTATTGTGGTTGTAGCAAAATATACTAACAATAGATTAAAAATATTTAACTTTTATTCCATTAGTGTATTTTGCTATCACGATAACATGTAGATATGTGTCAAACAAAATAGTCTATTTATAATTTGTGTAAATATTCTTATTTAATAAAAATAAGTATTTGTATTAAACTCAAATAAACTTTATATACTAAATAAAGAGGTAAAATAATATTCGAAACGTTAAAATATATTACTTTAAGAAAACAATACAATGTGTATAATGTATACACTATTATATTATATACAATTAGTTAAATACAATAGTGACAATGACGTTAAAACACAATAAAATAATATTAAGAATGAATAAAAACGTTATGTAGTTTACATAACTCTTCATCCATTTTTTTTTAACTATAACTTATAAACTAAATCATAGAGTTACATTCTTTTACAAAAAGCAAGAACGAACAAACGTTCTTCTATTTAAAATTGAATTAAAATTTATTTTCCGATTTCTACAGGATACCATAAAAGTATACTTAAACAGATATTTAGAAAAACTGCTCTTTACTGAAATATTCAATGGGTAAAAGTACTCACTATTTTAAAAAAAATATTTATAATTCTAATCCTATAAGTTTGTCTTAAGTATAATTTAAATCTCTACTTATATGTATATCAAATCTCATATTTTTTGTCAGCCAAGTTTTAATCAAAGCCTAAAAAATAGTTTTGATTTAACACAACCATTTATCAACATTCGAGCAAATAATATTTTAAGGAGAATTCTCGTATGAAAACATTATGCGACTTCAGATAAAAATCAAAACTAACAGCTGAAAAATATTATTCGGGAGATTTTTTTGCAATGTTCAATCGATTTTATTTAACATCCCAAAAAATTAATATTGTAACGTAACTCAATGCTTTTAATAAAGACCGTTCACGTAGCGAACCCGGTAATTAGGATTTGCCAAGCGATCAAATCGAAGAATGCGAAGGGAATGCAAAATATTAGATGCAGGTAATTATTTACCTAGTGTTGTAATCAAATAGCTGATAATAGTAATTGTTTGTAGTTGTTGTTATAATTAATACATCTGTGAAAAAGTCAACTATCTATCACGCTTCATAAAATACAGCCTAGTGACAGACGGACAGACAGACAGACGGACGGACAGCGGAGTTTTAGGAATAGGATCCCGTTTTACCCTTTGGATACGGAACCCTAAAAATTAGGCCATAAAATAAACGTGTTTGGGTTTTGGTTCTACTTGCGGTTTGTTGTGTTTATGACTGCCTTTAACGATAACGATATTTAAATTGGAATCGGTTGTCAAACCAGCGTCACATCCATCAGATTTGCTTGCAGTGCACTTCCATACCACTCCCTTCTTCGAATTGGTCCGCTTACTGAATGTGTATCCTTTATACAAAAGAAAGTATTTGCCTTTTCTTTTTTGAGCCTTAATCAGAACAGGACCTGCGAGAAATAAAAGTATAATTGAATATAGATTTGAGAATTTTGTTTTAGATAGAATAAAAAACTAAAAATTAAAAGAATGTTTTTTGGTAAAGTATTTCTGAGAACCTTAAATAAATTAAATACAGAGTTATCGCTTTATATATTTGAGCAAAACACATTCTTAGATTACTTCTAAAATTTAAGCGCTTTTTAATATTTTGTTGTCAAAGGCATTAAGCCTGGATTTATAAGTAATAGACATGGGTAACTCAGCTAAATTCCTTGTGTTAACTCAGTAACTCAAGCGCAGTGTACTGCGCCGGCACATTGCGCTAACTCAAAATTGCGCCATGGCGCAACAAATCTGACGCAGCCCGGGGGTAAAGAGAAGTGAGCAGCGAGCGAAACGTGTGCCGTGCGCTACACTACAGATTCATAACACAAACAGCGCACAGCGCATTAATTGCGTTGGTTCATTGGTAACTCAAAGAGTGAGTCGCGAGACGTAAGAGTCATGACTCATGGTAATTGTGTACATGAATGAGAGTTTACTGCGTATAGTCTCTAAGTAGTCTGTAGTATAATTATGCTGCGCCGTGCGCTAACACATTTTGAATAAGTGAGTTGACGCACCCGCTCAGTGAATTGAGTTAGCGCAATTGCGCGGCGCAGCGCAGTGTTACACATGTCTAATAAGTAATATACAGTATGAATAATATTTTGCCCATCTTAGGCAAAGACGTCTCGTCAATGCCATGGTTTTGACTGTCTGCTAATTTCACGTTTCACAATACTTGATGCATTTTTTTTATGGAAGAGGGGTCAAACGAGCAGTAGATGTACCTGATGTTAAGTGATCAGCGCCGCCCATGGACATCCGCAATACCAGAGGTATTTCAGGTGCGTTGCCGACTTTTTAAAAATGAGTAAGCTCTTTTTTTTCAAGGTCTTCAATTCGTATTTGTTAGCAAAAACCCCTGGCGGTAATTAATTCCACACAAGAGTAGTGCGAGGCAAAAAATGCTGGGAGAACTGCACGGTTGTGAATTTCATCGTCGAGATGGTGAGGGTGGAACTTTAAATATTGACACGATGATGGAATTCAGCAGTAGGAATTAATTCAAGCAACTTGTTGGAACACTCTTTATGATAGGTGCGATAAAAGATGCAGAGCAAACCTACATCTGCGTAATGCCAAAGAGTCAAATCAAAGATTCGAATCACTCTACGTTGAATGCGATCAAGTTGTGAACTGGTGCTGAGGAGCTCCGGCCCAGAGATGAGAACATACTCCATGTGAGACCGAATTTGCGCCTTATAAATTTGGTAAAGATGGCCCGGCAAGAAGTACTGTTTTGTTCTGCTGATAACACCGAGTGTTTACCATTACCTTCCAGATACAGTTGACTCCCAGGATTCCGCCACTGGTTGAGGCTGTCAGGAGAGTATCCTCAAATCGAGGTGATACGAGAAAGGGTGTATTTTTGTGGTGAACGCGCAAAGCTACACAGCTTCTTGGGATTAAATGTGTGTGAAAGTTAAGTTGCTTGTTCTTTAGGAATTTTTTGATTGAAATTTGAAAGAAGAAATCAGATATGCATTATATTTTTTAACATTTTATATATTTATTAACAAGATATATACTTTTATTACATTCATAGCTTCTTATTCCTGTCAAAATATATTCCAAATCTAGAATATTAATAAAACAGATTATGCGTATCATTACTGTTTAAAAACAGGCCTGATGCAAAGATAGTCTAAACTTCAAGTTTAAACTGTAAATACGAAATAAATATTCGAAATTTAATCTTAAATACAACAATATAAATAAATAAACAAACTAAAAAAGTGAGATACTAAAAATAATATCACAATGAATCTGATAAACCAATCATCAAATATACTGAATTCCAAATAAATTCGAGCGCAAAATTGGACGTCTCTTTGTATAGAGTAAAACAGAATAAAATGTTTTTCGTAAGTAATTAGTGACATGAAAAAAATATAATAATGATACTAAAAAATTAACAATAACAAATTATGAAATTATTTAAAAAAAAGGCGGAAGTATTTAAGAAAAACACGGCTGGTTCCCACGAGATCCGAATAACACCTTTGGTTAGATACGCGTTTCATCTTTCAAGTAACCGTTACATTGTGTCATTTTTATATTCTATTCAAATTGTCACTTATTACATTAGACCATGGGTCGAGAACCTGACATGAAGTATTAGGATAGGTGGAGCTAGCACTCGTATTAATCACTTGAAACACATATTTACGTTATATCTCTGTCTATGAGGTCTCTCCATACTCTTTTTATACAGCTGTGTTAGAAAGAAAGGGTAAGACCTCAGAAGACGACAGCAGTTTTTAAAATTGTGTTTCAAGTAGGTATTAGATGTGCTGCCTCCAGATATGCCGATGCGGCTCTTTGAATGTGAAGCTGCAGCTTTTTAGTTCCATACGCAAAAAAAAAATCATCGCCTCCCCCCCAACATTCGTCGTCACAGTAGTCAGTCTGTCGAAATACTGTTTATTGTAGGCAAGAATTTTTTTGTAGCACTTTAAAAACTTTGAAATTTTATAGATTTAAAATTTGGCATTTCCGACTCAAAAGGTTGCCAACCCTTGCATTAGACAAAGAAGACGGTTGTACGTATATTTTATTGTCGAGTTTATACAAAAGCATAATCTGTACAGTATTTATTTAAAACATTACTTTTGACACACTTACGGCCAGTTTCCGAAACGCAAAATAATTTTTACAATCAATTAATCTGTGTTTAACAGACCATTTGCTTGTAAAAATTATGTTAAACGCAGAGTAATTGCTTGTTAAAATTGATTTGCGTTTCAGAAACCGGCCGTTAGATACATAAGTCAAATGCACTTGTACCTTTATTTCATTCCACAGACCATTGATATACAAAACCCTAGATGCACAGTCTCGAACAAAACTGACACTCAAAAGTGTCCCTAATTTTATTTAAGTAGTTATAGATACGGCAAAAACATATGTCTTTGCATATCCAACCTTAAGTGCAAGAATTACAGTTGTTTTTACAAAGCAATGTACGAAAAGAAATAAAATTGAGTGTCGCGACCGACGCGATTCTATTTGAAATGAGCGCACAATTTAAAATTGTGCGCTCATTTTTGCAGGACGTTGCATCCCGAAAGGGGTAGGCAGAGGTACAAGTGCACCCACGTTAAGCCGAAGATACTTGGTCCCAACAAATGTGATAGGTGGCAAGTGTATAGCCAACCGAGCACTTTATGATCACGGGCAACATTTTTTTATCAGAAATTTGAAAAAACACAATTTTTTAACTTGCCCGACCCGCGGATCGAACCTGGGACCTCATGTGGTCATCGCTAACACTAGTCCACTAGTCCACAGATGCGATTTATTAGCAAGTAAATTTAAAAAAATAATGTACGTAAGTCATGAAACTAATCAAGCTTGTACGCTTTTTCTTATTTCTAAGTCAAGCAAAGATTTTTCTTTTCTGTCACAAAGTTAACACTTTCTTTTATTGAAGGCCAACCAAACAAGTTAGAAATATGTTGGATAGGTAAGACGCAAAATGTTAAACAAAAAAGTATCTTCACGCCCATATCCCCGAAGGGGTAAGCAGAGGTACAACAAGTGCACCCACGATTAGCCGAAGATACTTGGTCCCACAAATGTGATAGGTGGCAAGCCTATCGCCAACCGGGCACTTTCCAATCCCGGGCATGTTTATCAGAAAACTGAAAAAACACTTTTTTTATGTGCCCGACCCGGGAATCGAACCCGGGACCTCATGTCGTCAACGCCAACGCTAGACCACTAGATCACAGAGGCGACTAACTAATGTTAAACAAACTATTGCATAAATGCAGCAAATTGGAAAGTATTTAGTACTACAATCGAAATTCACTACACAGAAGGCTGTATAAAAATGATACTCTTAGTATCCTTAAGTAACAAAAAATACAAGTGTTATCTATTTAATCTATGAACGAGTGACAACAAAAATTTATAATTGTAAATAAACGTTTTTCATTTCATGACATTAAGTGGTTAAAATCAAATAATCTTCACGATGAGACATACAATAAAAATATTATTGACAAAAAAACCGACTGCATTAATCTTGAAAAAAAAATTACTGCCTTAAATAAAAACTTAAAGAAAGAAACAAGCCCAGTAGTTTAGAATCATGTTAAGTAATAATGAATAACTACACCATTGAAATAGTTCTATAATCGATGTTCATATAAAACAATTCATGAATTTTAATGCATCATAGAAGTCACACATAAGTTTTTTTATGAATTTTAGCATTATAAAAAGTGTTTGATACAATTTTCATTTCAGAAGAAATATGTAATAATGTATTACAATTAACAATATATGCATCTATCAACATTCGTTGTTTTAAGGCGAACTTTCTATACTTCCTTATCAACCTCCTTTGATTGCTTTAGGAAGTTGTGGATGTATTGTGTTTGTATTGTTTGTATATAGTATAAGTGAATTTATTATGTGAAATTAGGTTACTGTTTCAGAACAGTATTGTTCAATATATTTCGAAATTATTTTCTATACAGCTTTCGTGATAAGTATTTAGCAAGATGTGTATGTTCGCCACTGACAATTACAACTTTATTATTTAAATCAGTGACCACACCTGCTTTACATTGTCTGGAGTTCCGGGAAGAGCAATACCACTTCACAAGTAAACCCTTTTTGGCCAAGTAACTTTTGTTGTAAGTAAAGTTTTGATAGAGTAACATTGGCTTTCCTCTGCTTGATTTTGTCAATTTGCCTAGAGATATTTAATCATATTAATAACATCACAGCGTCTTAAAATAATACAGTAACAAAATCCCTGTCCGATCGACAAAGGCTAGTTTAGTAGCTTAATACAATCATATTATATATTATTTTTTTTTTATTATTATTTTATTATTTTGTGGATATAATAAAATAATTTTACATTTAAAAAAAGTAGTTATGTTGAATTTCATTTTAAATATTACTTACTATGTCGGTTGACACAGAACCAATTATGATAACAAATTCATCGAGGCCACTGACTTGAAGTGGAAGTTTTAAATATTCGGTAAATTTTAGGGGAATTGAAGTGAAAATACAAACATTGGGAAATACCATAATATTTTTATTTAATACATTTCAATAGGTAAATGGGTAGTTAATTAGAACTAGAACTTTATCCGGCTTCTTACATAAAAAGTTTTGTTAGGTTAGGAAGTAGATTTGTTAGGTTGCCTTTAGGTTCCAATACCCCCTTGACTACGGCGACATCGGAATTTGTAGTTGAAATTGATGCAATTTATGTCACAACCAGTTGCCTTCGACAATTTGTGTGGAACGTTCACATTTATAAAATGACGACGTTGTTTGTATAACGACGAAACATACAAATAGACTGCGCAAGGGCGGATCTAGTGGAGGGGGTCATAGGGGTCCCTCCTAGGCAGCGGTCCACGTATGAATTATTATTGCAACAAATACGGATTAGTCTTAGATTAGTAGATCTTGACTGAACCTCAAATATGTGACCCCCTGACCCGAAGGCTGGATCCGCTCTTGAGACTGCGTTGTTCGTCTATATGCCCATTTCGGGTCGGACAGTTTTTTGTTTTACTCACTGTATGATGAATGTTAAATAATTACCTTACTGACTTAAACTCAATGTTTAAATTACAATACATAATTATAATACATAATTTAAAATGCAGTTTCACCAAGTGCCGACGATGGAAACAATCCAATTCAAAAACGTTTTATTCAAGTAAACCTTTAGAGGAAATTTTGACGAGTCATTTTTATAATTACTACCGGATCTGAACGCGGCCACACACTGAGAAGATTCGGCCCGGACTCATGACATACCCTGTACAATGTAGTAGAGTAATTTCATTTATTACTTTGGTCTCTGCCCGAAACCTAAATAATAAATGAAAAACTGACAAACATTGAATACAGAGTGTAATGTGATAACTTTTTCTAAGCGCCGATAATAACATTAGAGATATTTGTGTCACTTTTAATCACTTATACAATCTAACATAATCACCACTTATATCTATTAAAGATGTGGGGTCATATGGATGTGGACCTTCTTTGTTCAGACACGTGCAGTTTACATTTTTTGCAAACGAGCAAGCCCATGAGGTTTTCGCCTTATTCTCTTTACATATGGCGTAAGGAGACTGTTTCTAAGCCAGAAGTTTACCTTTCCTCGAAGTAATAAATTGTATGTCTGTAAAACAAAATTAAGCATAAAACTACGACATTAGATAATCAACTAGAACTTGTTGTAAGTAAATATTACCTTTGTGTGATATACCCAGATATACCATTATTGGTCTGGATCCGCTTTGAAGAAGAGACCATCTTCCATTAAACCAGCTACTTCATAAAAGACGAAACATGAGGTAAGGGTATGATAAAAATTAAAAGAAAAATAACAGCACACGTAACAGTTATCTTTAATTTATTGTCTTTTCATTTGTTCGCAAACATCTCTGAAATGGGAGCAAATTTTAATGCATTTTTCAGGGGATAGATAGAATTTGGCATGGAGCAGTATATAGGTTTATTTAATTCGAATTGAATATAAAAATAAATATCACGCCGTTTCCCTAGTAGAATACGCGAAGTGAACTGGACGTATAAAAAGCTCCTGGTTCACCAAGATAGAAATTTTTACCGCCATTTGTCACTATCGAATTCGTAAACTGAAGAATTTTATTAAATGTGTATTGCAATAACTGGGACCGATCCAATGACAAGTGGCAAATGACAAGGTTTACGAGTTATAATCGAGGCACGGGGAATTAACGCCCAACCCCTCTCCCCCCCCCCCTCCAATCCCCTCCCACTCTTGGCTGCATTCGCTATATAACACTTTTTGCGGCGGATTGTCGTCGGTTTGAACGAAACTTAAATAATAAAATAACTGACAAACATCGTGCAGTCTTATTTAAAAACTTCGTCCAAACGCCGATAGTAAAAATATTAGAGCAAGCAATAAATGTCACTTTTTATTTTTTATCTATACAATCTAACATAATCACCATTTTTATCTACATAAAAAAGTGAGTACGTATGTGTGTGAACTCAATTGATAACAGTTAGTTCACCTTCTTTGCTCAGAAAACTTGCGCTTTGTCTATATCGTTCATCTATAATTTTCGGATCGGCCAAAGTTTTTGTTATTCACTGTATGATGAATGCTAAATACCATTCCACCGCTAAATATCATACCACTTCAACAACTCAAAAATGTTTTACTCAAATAAACCGTCAAATGGACTTTTGACGAGTCGTAATTTTTTATAATTACTGCCAGATCGGAACGCGGCCACACACAGAATATACGGTTCGAACGCATGACAATCTGTAGAACTATAGATAAAATGGAGTAGAGAATTAGAATTTCATTTATTATTTAGGTCTCGGTTTGAACGAAACCTAAAAAATAAATGAAAGTCTGATAAATATCGTGCAAAGTATAATTTGACAATTTCTTCCAAGCGCCTAAAATAAAAATGTTAGAGCAATAAATATCACTTTTATTATCTATACAATCTAATATAATCACCATTTTTATCTACATAATAAAGTGGGGCATCATGTGTGTGAACTGAATTAATGACAGTTAGTTCGCCTTCTTTGCTTAGAAACACTTGCGCTTTACATTTTTTGGAGCATCGCGACGAGCAAGCCCATGAGGTCCCAGCCTTACTCTCATTGTTCATGGCGAAAGGATATTGTTCGTAGACCAGCAGCTTACCGCCTTTCCTTGATGTAATAAAATGTATTTCTGTAAAACGAAATTAAGCACAAAACAATGACATTAGAATATAATCTGGAACTCGTTAACTTGAAAGTAAATATTACCTTAGTACGGTAATATAGCAGAAATACGCGTGTTGGTCTAGGTACCCTTGGTTACTAGATTACCGCTCGCTAACTATTCAGATCGGCCAAACGTGTTACCACCATCGCGACAACTAGTTAACGATTCCTATATCAGTAAAACGACTCGTTTTAGTTACAAATAGTAAGAATTTCTACTGCGCGTGAGCTAAAACTGTTCCTATAATAGTTGTATATATATAATAGTTACTATGTTATCTATAAAATATCAAATAACCATCCAAACAAACAAATTATGGAACGCCTTATTATTATTAAATTGTTTGCTAATGGTTACTGTTACGAATGACGGATCGCTTAATATAGGAACCCGGCATAGGTGGAAGAGTTCCGCAACGTTTCCCTCGGTTTGG
Source organism: Apodemia mormo (assembly GCA_036924255.1). NCBI lineage: Eukaryota > Metazoa > Arthropoda > Insecta > Lepidoptera > Riodinidae > Apodemia > Apodemia mormo. Next base: position 7,527,389 of record JAUPFN010000011.1, read on the forward strand.
TGCCACCGCTTTACATATTCCTATAACCATATAGAGTATAGCCCATCTGCCTTTGTCCGTAAGTTCGTAAAAGGCGAACAATACTAGCAACGCCGTATTAACATCTTTTGTGTCTATAGGCGATGGTTTCTCTTTCCATCAAGAGGGCCATCTGCTTGTTAGCTATCTAATGATATTAAAAATATTGGACTATGTCATTGTTATCGTAAGTACTAGATGATAGAATTATGCAACGTCTCGCCGAGGTACTATCGCCTTAACATTTCCTATCGTGACAGTGCTTGTCACTAGCGATGACAGACAAGTTTCGAGAGTAAGATAAAGTTATGTACACGTAATATACATTCTTAATACATTGATGGCAACACACCATTAATATCTTTAGTGTCTATAGGGCAATGTTATCTAAAAATGATCCGGCCACCTTGCCCAAGCTATTGGTATAACGTCAGTGCTTGCCTTTAGTGTGGTTTTATCAATGGTTAAGCACTGATTATGCAACGATTCAAAAACATCTTATGTGTTGCAGATGTCTTGCACGAGGCAATATCTCGCTAGATTACTTTTGTCCCCTAATAAGTACAATGGGCTAGTTGACTAAATTCGAAAACTGTTTAATAATTTAGCTTATTAAGTATACTACCGGTCGCCTGTGGTCGAAATTCAACCATAGACAAAACAATAAAATCTCTTTTGGCAGTTTGATAACTGTCTTTAGACGTAAAGAAAATAGTTTCATAACTATACATGTGTGTATAGGGCCCGGCTCTATGACCACGGTGCGGATAAGGTGACCACGTCCACGGCCAAGGTGACCACATGAATGTATTGTGTGTAATGTTTATTTTTATTAATTTAATATATTTCTTATGCATTTCATTTAAATATATAAAGTTTCTGCAGTCCTCCACAATGTAAGCTTTAACTGTGCTTTTCATACTCCACCATTCGCGCATTTGTCTTAAAAAGGGGTCCAAAGTTTTAACTACGCGTATTAATATTATATATATATATATATATATATATATATATATATATATATATATAGGTTAACCAAAAAATTATTTATTTTTGTTAAACATACTATTTAGTATAAAATTTATCGCGAAAACGCTCTGGAACGTCCTGGCGCACAAATGACATCACGCCGTGGTAATATCTACATTCTATACTTTTGGTTTCTATGACAACATCAAGATGACGTTTTACCACGGTGTGACGTAACGCTTCTAGATTTGCATTTACTGTCACGTAACTTAAAGGGAGCTTCCGTATAAGCTAGGGCACAATAAAATTAAAAACATTAAAAATAATTTATGAAATATTTATTTTAGAAGAAAAAATAACATTACGATCCCCATGCGGGTTAGGCAGAGTAATCCGAACGTCAATAAACGCTCAGGTTGACATGATATATGTACTAGTTTCCCTGCTAGCGAAATGGGCAGAGATCCCCAACAACACATTTGTTGCTTCAACGACTACATATAATTATTTTCGATGACTGCGACAGGTGTACGTGCTCAACGTGGCACCACCGTAACATTTACCAAGCCGATGATCGAATTTAGGAACTCATGATCAAGCCTAAACTAAACCAGATCTAAACTTAACACTAATCAAAACGAGGCAGACAAAACAAGTCAACGTTTGAGATTTAAATTGTAAACATTAATACTTATTGAATTTAATACACCCGTGTTGGTCCGGGCTCCTTTAAAGAATAGATCTAGGCCATTCTGCCAGGCAGTTCGTAAAAGGCGACGATTGGCTATACGAGTCACTACCATCGTGGCTGGCGGCTGCTAGGTGGTAGATTTCTGCATTGTCTTAACCGGGTTTGGTACCACCACCTTACCTATCCTGCCGCAATAGAGACAGTACTTTTCACTGTCGTATTCCAGTTTGGAGGTTAGCATAAGCAAATGGCAATAACACCTCGCCGGATAGCAACGCACAATTAACACCTTTGGTACGTATAGGCGATGGTTGCTACTTTCCATCGGGAGAGTAGTCTGCTTGTTTAATATCTTATGAAATGAAAAAGTATTAAGTTACTGTTACTGCTTATTTAAATCACTTCTGTAAATATCTTAGAAAGCCACGCCCCTGCGAAGTGAAACGCTCAGTTCCCTTTCGTCGTTAAAAAAAACAGCGTGTGGAATGTATAGCACGGCTCGCTTCGCAGATGAATTTCACAGCGGATTCGCGTCGGTTTGGCGTGATTCTTAAAGATACCAAAAATTAAACACTTCTTAATAAAAAAAGTAGTTTAGTCAGGTTGGCTGTTAGCACCCACACTTGGCAAACTACATAATATCTACTAAAGAGCTTAATTTTAAAAAATCGGTGAAGCCTATTAAACTTGGAAGTACGACTATCTAACATTCACATTTTAATTCATACAATTATTGTACCGATAGTTGTGTACGTCAACTTTTCTTAACTTTTAAACGGCTTGACCGCTCGGAACGTGGTCAACGGCATTCTATTGGGTTCCACCATACTTTTCGATAAGGCTAAGTAGATTTTGAGAAATTTTTGAAATATCACCCGCCCATCCACTATGACGTTGTGTCCAATACAACGCTAACTGACGACTTCGAACGTTGCGCTAAACTCAGCGTATCAAGCATACGTGAATCCATAAAAAAGATTATCGACAAAATGGCTTGGAGGCCATAATACTCAATAGTAAAAATCCTAGTATATTCAAATAACGGATTTCAGTCCCATGCAACTTAAATTATGTATTCCTTTCAATATATTTTATCGAAATTCAACATATTCTGCTTCCTCAGGGATATTAATCACGGGAGCTGGATGATTATGTTCCGTATATAATTTAACAACTCTGAAGGGATGCCCGTCTTCTTCCGTAGTAATGTTCGCCTTACATCCTTTCTTGTGATGACTTGAGCAAGTCCAATACGCTCCAGAGCGTTTCAGATTACGCATAGAGTATGTATACCCTTGATAGTATAACAAGCCTTGATTACGTTTTGATTTCTTTCTCGAAGGTATGAAATATGCGTCTGAAATAACAAAACATATTCAAAATACTGCATCATAAATATACTTTCATGCGAATGCTACGGTCGCATGCGTCTATCGTCACAAAGTTTCGCGCAAAGATGCGATACATGTAGATGTGACCGGCTATTATCTGCTATCGTCGCAAACATTCGGACTACGTGTGCCTTATAGCACGGTTGGCGGTACGTCAAAGGATTTTAGCGCGCTACTATTTTCGCGACGATACACGCAGGTGCGGCCGAAGGATGATACACAAATATAGTAAATTAGGCACCCCTTATTAGTCGACGATAAAATGTCTAATTCTGTGGACAAGCTTGTCTTAAAATCGGGCAGCCTTTGATTTATTTAGAAACGCGAACTATTTTTTGACACTGATCAGAGTCAACGAGTAGTTCGCCCATCAAAAAGCATTTACTATCGGTATTGGTAATTTGTACCCGCCCTCAAGAATGATAGGTGAGAGAGACAAACACACACACACACAGAGAGAGAGACAAAGTTTCAGTGGTATTTTTTTAAGTGACTTGAATCTTAGTGTAAAAGAGACTTTTACACTAAGAGTCAAGTCTAGACTCTTTGACTCAAAAAAGTGAAGCGGACATTCCAAAAGGTTAAGAATTTCCAAATCCGGCATCTCATCTCCGTTTCAAGATTTATAAATGGATAAGACTTATGCAGATCGTAATGATTGGCAGGCAGGCCTTCTCTGGCAAAAGTCGTGTTTTTTCTATATTAATAAATAGCAAACAAGCAGATAGGTCTCCTGATGGAAAGGGCAACTATTGTCTATAGACACCAAAGATGTTAATGGTGCGTTGCTATCTTGTGTCGAGGTCTAATGCCATATGCATAAGTTTACCGGCTACTTTACCCTCCTAACCAAAACACGACAGTGACAAGCACTGACGCTATTGCCGCAGGAATAGGTAAGGCGGTGGTACCAGACCCAAGCAAGACAATGCAGGACTCTACCACCTAGTAGCCACGATGTTAGTGACTCGCATAGCCAATCAGTCATCTTTTTCTTCCTGCCTGACAGAACGGTAGTTGACCTATTCTTCAAAGGAGCCCGGGACCTACACGGGAAAAATATATATACGAAAATATGTATCGTGTGAAGTATTTGAATCAAAAATATGCACACGGTTGTCATAATATTATCTCTGCGTTTCTCGTACATAGCGTCATTTCGGCGCATTGGTACCGTTTTGTATCATTATTAACCGTACCACATCATTGATAACGTACTTTTTTTGTAGTAGAGGGGGCAAACGAGCAGATGGTGCATCTGATGGTAAGTGATCACCGCCGCCCATGGACATCCGCAATACCGGGGGTATTGCAGCTACGTTGCCAGCCTTTTAAGAATGAATAAGCTCGTTCACCAAAAAAGGCAATGTAGGATGATGAGGTCTAAAAATAACCTAACAGCATTGCACGTTCAATAGGATTTTAACAGAGTAAAATGTGGGTATTTATTAAAACAAATTTTTAAACAAAATCATATAATGTGAAATTTGATTACACGTATAGAATAAAGGTGTATATGAAATTCAAATCTGTTATGTTTATTGTGTTTTGCTAAATTATTTTTTATAAAAAATCTAAATTATAACTAAACTAAAATAATTTTATTTACAGTGATAACATTTAATACGAAACACTTTATAATATTTACTCAAGGGTTCACAGCCAATTATGTTGAAAATTATACATGCAACAAAATTGCAATTAATGTCATATTCCCTTACAGCGTCACCAACTTGATTGTTCAGAATAATATAGCGTCGCTAGTGAGACCTTTACAATTGCTACTTAACAGTTTCTATTTCTATCATAGAAACAGTTTTATTTTTAAAGTTTTAGAAAAATAATTTGCAAATGAAGGCACTTAAAACGTCTATAGTTTAATAACATATGCCTAAATACGAGGGCTTATTGATAAGTATCCGAAACGATGAACTTAAAAAAGATACGCAAAAAATATTACATTATATTCTACCTTTCCGAAAATAGTACGCTAAATTTGAATTAAACGAACTGATAGAACTTGTATGAGACGACTTTTCTCTGAGGAATTTTCTCAATCGTGAATTTCCTAACAATGGAAGAAACGATTTCGTGCGGTGATAAAGTTTTATGTTTTAAAAGAGTAAACAGCAACCCAGATTAAAACCAAGCTACACAGTGTTTAGGTAATATTGCTATTTCATCAAGTACAATTCTGTAACTAATTTTAAACTTAAAAGACAGAGCTACGAAGACGCCTATAGGTCTGGCGTCCAAATGATGTCCGGATGAGCATGATCAAAATAATTACAAATATAAATAATTTTGTTTGCATAAATTGTTACAACGGTGTCTTTTTTTAGTTAATTACAAAGCACTTAAATCTTATTTGGGCCAAGAGAACTGGCATGCAAATTTAGGCGGATTCAATTTAGTTAATCTACTATTTTGTTATTGTTATTAGTTTTACAGTGATAAGCTTTTCTTTCGTTTTCCTAAAAATGTTTTATTTATGAAAACTCAAATCAAAATTATATTAAAAGATCAGCCCTTGAAGTTGTGAGAGATAGCAGAGATGTTGAGCATTTCGTTTGAATGCGTTTTTAACGTTGTACACAAACATTTGGGAATGAAAAAGCTTTGCGTGTGATGGGTGCCGCATTCGCTCACTGTTGACCATAAGCAACGTCGAGTGGACTATTCATCGGAGTGTTTGGTGCTGTTTAAGCGAGATCCTAACGAAATTTTGCGGCGTTATGTAACAATAGATGAAACCTGGATACATCGTTATACTCCTGAAACGAAAGAACAATCGAAGCAGTGGACTGAGAGTGGAAATCCTGCGCCAGAGAAAAAAAAACGTTTTTGTCGGTCGGCAAAGTGATGGCGATTGCTTTGTGGGATGCTCGAGGCATTATTTTACTGAACAAAAAGGAAAAACGATAAATGGAGAGTACTACGCACGCTTGCTGCAAAAGTTAAATGAAGTAATCTGAAAGAAACGATTCGCCGTGTTGGTCCCGGCCTCCTTTGTAGAATAGGCCAACTGCCGTTCTGCCAGGCAGGTCGTAAAAGGCGACCGATTGGCTATCGAGTCACTACCATCGTGGCTACTAGGTGGTAGAGTTCTGCATTGTCTCGCCCGGGTCTGGTACCACCGCCTTACCTATTCCTGCCGCAATAGCGTCAGTGCTTGTCGCTGTCGTGTTCCGGTTTGGAGGGTAAGGTAGCCGGTAAACTTATGCATGTGGCATTAGACCTCGCCACAAGATAGCAACGCACCATTAACATCTTTGGTGTCTATAGGCGATGGTTGACTCTTTCCATCAGGAGACCCATCTGCTTGTTTGCTATCTTATGATATAAAAAAAAAAAAAAACCTCATTTGGCAAAAAAAATCTATTCCACATGTGGAACTAAATTAGACATGGACATTGAAGTTGGACATGGACATTGAAATTTGACATTGGACATGTGGAAGTACAAGTTAATGGTTGCAGTTGCCTTACTCCATAAACTACGGTTCGGATTATTACCGCATCCAACCAGTTCTGGCCCTATGCAACTTCCACTTATTCCCAAATTGGAGAAAATGGTTAGGTGGCCGGAGCTTTTCCTCAAATGATGAAGTCATTGTCACCGTAGATGAGCATTTTGAGGGAGGGGGTTGGAGGAAACGTTTTATTAAACGTAACGACATTGGTGAAGCGCTTGACTAATTATGCATCGAGATAAAAGGAAGATTTAAGTTTTTCTTTTTTTCATTTCCGATACTTATCAATAAGCAAGCCCTCGTAAAAATAAATAAAGTTAGAAATGTTTAACATCTTTCCCTAAAAAATAATACATTACCTAATATAATTAATTAATATATTAAAATAATATGTTCGACGTTCGTGCACTAAATTCTGCCTTTATTATGACTTACTATATATTAAATTAATTAAGACAATTATAATCAGAACAAAAAATCGAATTTAAGTAACGTAAGTGCAACGAATATACCGATTTGTTTAAAAAATATATCACTTAAAATAAGTTTTATTTAACGTATTTATATGCATAGTCCATAGCAGTACCCGTAGTATTTATTACCCCATGTTGCTTCGAGCCCCGTTTAATGAAGAAATCATATGCAAATCTATCAGGCAGCTCGTAAAAGGCTGTTAGAGTTCCGCTACGTCTTTCCAGCGTTTGTTTTTGCCGCGATAACGTCAGGGTTATCATTGACGTGTTCCGGTTTGTACGATAAGGTAGCAGATATTTAGGAATGTGGTATTTTGCATTATCATACCGCCATCTTGTGCTGGGGTCTTATGGCCGATTCCCGAAACGCAAATTAATTTTTACAAGGAATTAATTTGTTTAACAGATCATTTGCTTGTAAAAATTATGTTAAACACAGATTAATTGCTTGTTAAAATTAATTTTCGTTTCGGAAAACGGTCGTTAATGCCACATAAATAAGTTTACCGGCTATCTTACACTACAAACTGGAACACGACAGAAACAAGCGCTGACGCTATTGTGGCAGAAATAGGTAAAGCGGTGGTACCAGACCCGGGCGAGACACTCAAAAACTCTACCACCAAGTATCCACGATGGTAGTTACTCGTATAGCCAATCATCCATTTCTTACGAACTGCCTAGCTGAACGGTAGATGGTCTATTCTTCAAAAGGGGCCCGGATCAACATCAGTTTAAATGCTAAGTATAAAATTTCAAAAACCTATAAATGCCAAACCATAAATTTTAGCATCTTCACAAAATGGCCAACAGAATAGTTAATTTCTCATATATATAACGCATTAGCATTAAAAAAATATTTTTTAATACTAAAAAATAAAAGTAAAAGCTAGCGATTAAAATTAATAAATACAATTATATATTTTACATTGGAATTGATAATAATGATTTATTTTTGATACATCTTGATATCTAAGTATCAAACCACACTATGCCTTCGGTAGCAGCACCGTACTTAAACGGAGTCGCTGCGGCATTTTTGGCTAAGCATAAAATTTCAAAGATCCGTAAATAGCAAACTATAAATTTTAGCATCTTTACAAAATGGCCAACAGAATAGTTAATTTCTCATATACATAACGCATTAGCATTAAAAAAATATTTTTTAATACTAAAAAAAAGGAAAAGCTAGCGATTAAAATGAATAAATACAATTATATATTTTACATTGGAATTGATATTAATGATTTATATTTGATACATCTTGATATCTAAGTATCAAACCACATTATGCCTTCGGTAGCAGCACCGTCCCTATGCGGAGTCGCTGCGGCATTTTTGGGCGGTTTCTGCTGTTCGCGCATAAAAAGGATTCAAAGCGCGGCGAACGGCAGAAACCAGACAGCGTAGAAAATAAACTATACATTTACATAATATATGAAACAATAAATCAACATCATACAATCTATGTATACAAGCATGCGTCTAAAAACAAACATTTGTGTCAATATTAATTGTAATATATAGGTTTAGAATATGTATAAAGCTGCGTTACTGCTATGTATACATATTTTGAAAGGCTGCTTTGCTTAATTCTGTTATAACGTATTGTAAACGTTGTACAACGGCCACGTCCATGTGACTCCGCAACATACCCAATAATTTAGGGCGAGGCATCGGGACAAACGGGAAAAAACTGGTTTACTTAACCACGTTTTTTTGTATTATTAAATCACAATTTTACAAAAATTACTCGATATATCTGAATATATAATCTAAGGAATGTGCTAACTTATTACATGATAGAATGTACTTTACTCGATCATATAAAATTCCGAAAACAGGTTAAAAAAAACTCTAAAACAAATAATTTGTTAATAATATTTCTAATCTTCCACATGATTTTTATATGGTGATATTAAGTTTTAAGTACAAAAAAGAATGTGCTAAATTTTGGTTCTCAGCTGAAGTCCTATATTTATTTATCCAAAAATTAACACGTTTCCCAGCGGTTTCAGAACATACCGCTCCACCCATTTCCTATAGAATTGACGCGCGTCGAAATACCTCGCCTTAACTAAAATATTTTTTGGTCTTATGGCAACGCGTAGCTAGCTGCTAAATCATATCGCGACCGCCATAATTTGGATGAACCCTACCTTAATTTATTATTAGTACCCGTAAAAAAACATTAGATTTAATGAATAAATTCAGGAGGCTGGTTAAATACAAAACTTCTTCGCTTCCGTCTCTTTCCAGGATGCTTGTGTATGTATCCAGAGGCAGTCTGGAGAATTAGTGGAATTGGGTGATTGTGATTTTCTCTCACATAAATCATTTGATTTAGAGCGTCAGTATTTACTATTGAAGGACATCGAGTCCTGCCATACATCGCACAATACCAGGTTCTAATACCTTCTTTAGATGCTTCACATTGTTGCCGAAAAACAAATTTATTGTAAATGAGTAAAGTTGCCCCGCGAGCACTGCGTACGTAGTTTACTGAAAAGAAATACAATGTAAGGTACCTTTTAAATAACTTTTTACAGTACATTTATTACCCTGAAGCCTGCCAATGTACCTGTGCGAATTTCTTAGGTTCATTAACACACTGTGATATATTCAAATCGTATACACACTAATTATGAACTTACATTTAAAAATATATTTAAAACAAATATTTTAATCTCATCCATTTTCTCTAAAGATATGCTCAGAGATTCCAACTTAGTAGGTATTCATTTACTTACCTAAATACTTATCGACTGAAGAAATTGCTAATTTAAAATGTAAAATTAAGTCCACTCATTTTTAAAAGTAAAACTTTGGCCTGTCCCGTCCATCCGTCGTTGTTTCTTTTTACCAGTAAACTTACTTTTTGACTAAGTTATCATTTTTTCTGTTGCTAATAATAAAATTAAGATAACATTTCTTTTTGTGTAAATACAGAAAATAAATTTAAATGAAACAAAATTCAATGCAAAAAATTTATTGAATATATTATCCATAATCCATATATAACTTACCATAGGTGTTTGACAAAATGTTTTAGTAGAATATAGTTAGAATATGGCTATTTTGTTATTGTCAGATTATTAGTAACTGGCGTAGATTACCATAATGGTAATCTACGCCAGTTACTAATAATCTGACAATAACAAAATAGCCATATCAAAGTTTGCATTACTATCATCACTATGTTTAATAATGCTGATGAGAAACAATCTTTTTGTTTCATTAAAATAAGTAAATTTACAGTAAAATTAGATACTTAGAATATTATTTTATATAGGAACTTCTACAACAATAGTGTTATAGTAACAAAAATCCGAAACATTGTGTTATATCAGCGTCATGTATTAGTGATTGTCCATTATGACATTATTTAGATACTCTTTTAAATATTTTAATGTTTCCAGTAAAAAAATTATGTACTTCTGATAGGCAAAAAATATATATAATTAATATTTAAAATGATTACTTACCAAACAAGTTAGACATGTCATAACAGAAAAATATTTTTTTTAATATCTGATAATATTATTTTTATTTAATATATAACAATAGCCAAAACTAACAAATTTTCTTATAACTATCAAAATAGATGTAGATCTGTATGCGAAAATGTTTTATAGCACACATATTGTATTATTACTATACTGACATAATAAATAGCTAGTTTCATATTTGGCAGACTTAGTATTATTTCTACACTTCACATTGGCTAAATATTGAATAACATTTTCAGGCCAATTGGCCAAGGAATGAGTTAAAAACTTACCAAAATGAAGTCACGTTGATACAGGCTTACCTTTAAAAATGAAAAAAAGATATTAGCATGATCTCAATGCACCACACAAAGGATGTCAATATCAAATATAATTAATGAATCTTAATAAACTTAAAGCAATAATAATATTAATATAAAAATAATAATATAAATATATAATACTAATATAATAAAGCTAAAGAATTTATTTGTTTCAGTGCGCTTATCTCTCGATAAACCAGTCGAATCTGAAAAATTCTTATTGTGTATGATCTCCACATTCACGAAAAGTCTGTAGGTTACTTTTTGCCTAAGTGAAAAAAAAGGAAGTAATGTTTTTGAATAACATAAACAAAATCACAGGTCACAGTCATTAATAAAGCTGGGACACATGCCCAGGTTTAGCCATAATTGTTTTGCTGCAATTTTGTTGATTTAAACTTTGTTTTAAAGTGTTATCACCAATATTTTTGTTTCCTAAAAACTATGCCTGAGAAAATATCTAATCATTCTTCCTTTGTTCGGGCAAACGGCTGGTACAATCATTTCTCATTTTCAACAATTTGTCCAAATACCGCAATGAATATTGTGTGAAAACAGTTTTTTGTGTATTTATTTATTTTATTAAATGAATATGGAGTAGGAGGAGTAAGAGACTAGATTATTTACACTAACATACTGAAAAAAGCAGGAACTAATTTGAAATTTTTTTTCAGCAATGTAAAGCTACATTATCACTGATTAACATGGATTACTTGTTTACCAAACTAAGTAAGGGAAGCAATATGTGTGAGTCACACAAGCTAAGTCACAGGGTACAGCTAGTCTTTAATATTTTTTTATATTATTGGATAACAACCCAGCAGCACTTCTGATAAATTGAGAAACCAGCATCTATAGACACCAACAATTTTAATGGTCTGTTGCTACCCATGTGGTAAGTCTATAATGCCAAATTCATAAGTTTACTGGCTACCAAACCATTCAAATTGGAACAGGACAGTGACAAGCACTAATGCTATTGCAGCAAAAATAGGTAAGGCGATGCTACCAAACCTGTAGAAAAACCTATAAGTTGAAAATTCGTGAAAAGAATCGAAAGCTTGCCGAAACTTCTCTGAAGCGATTGAAACAAAACAATGTAGCAGATAGGGTACGTAAGATTCTGTCATAATATAACAACAGAAATCAGAGTATATTAAAGAAGCCAGATGGAAGTTACACAACACTGGAAACTGAAATATAGGAAAGTCTATTACGAACACACTTTCCAGATTGTCAGATGAAAATAGATAATCAGGGGCAACAAAATCCAAAAAAGTCCATATCAGAAAAGGAATAGAAGTTCACAGATGAGCTCATAACAAGCGAAACTTTTAGATGGGCAGTAAGCAGCTTCCAACCATTTAAATTACCAGGACCATACGGAATACTACCTACCCTTATCTAATAGGGTGGAGAAATAGATATAACCTGGCTCGTAAATATCTACAAAACAGGCATATCCCATCAATACATACCACTCAAATGGAGCTCTCTCCTTTTGATTAAAAGTTGTCTTCCTGAAAAAACCAAGAACAAGCCTAACATCGTCCTTACTAAAAACCCTGGAGAGGACAGTGACAACTTCTTTAAAGAAACCACTTTCCAACGACACTACGAAATACACTCTCAGCAATATGCCTACTCTATAGGCAGATAAATTGAGAGTGCCCTTCATGCCATAGTGGGGAAAATTGAAAATACAGTAGAAAAGAAATAATAATGCATGAGGGCCTTCATAGACTTATTTTGATAATACCACCTTTAAAAGCATCAAAAATGCTTTTCAAAGGCTCGGAATACCTAATCCTTTAAGAGAACGGATCCTAGCCATGCTGGTAAAAGAGAACTAGACTCTAATAGAAAGGCAATCATTATTAGGAATGTTCGCAGGGGGAGTGCTGTCACTGACCATGTGGAACCTTGTCATAAATAGCTTTTTCATGACCCTCAATATTCAGGCTGGTGTACTAAAGATACAGCCAATGACCTGGCTGTACTAATAAATGGAAGCAATGAAAATATCCTCTGTCAGATGTTGAAAATTGATAGATAAATAGTGTAACGTGCAGGAGCTCAGTGTAAATCCGCAACAAATGGATCTGGTTCTATTTATAAACAAACATAAGGTGGAAAATATAAAACTGCCACTATAGTTTGTATCCACCTTACTTTAACTAAGTCATTCTGGGAGTGACTTTAGATAACAAACTTAATTGGAGCAAACAACTTAACAACAAGTAAACCTCATCCTGCATCCTGCATAGCACAATGCAGGAAACTATTGGGTAACAAATGGGGATTGAAACCCCACATTACCCACCGGCTAAACACCGCTGTAATTAGAAGTACAGTTGCATATAGTGCCTTAGTTCCATGTTTAGCAATCACTGGAAGCTTAAGTAATGCATCAACTGCAGCAATTGACATTGTTCTAAGAATCGCTCAACTGCATCTGTTTATCCCACAAGAAGCTTAAGGCTATCATATAATATAATATATTAATATATAACTATATATTGCAAATTAAATATCACAAGTTCTTCTTTTATTTAAAGATGGATTGGATGAATTTCTGCAAAGTAACACCTGAATGTATTAAATATCTTTTGAAATAATACCCCGTGTTTATCCCGGGCTCCTTTGAAGAATGCCGTTCTACCAGGTTCTGCCGTTCTGCCAGGCAGGTCGTAAAAGGTGACCGAGTGGGTTTGCGTGTCACTACCATCGTGACTACTAGGTGGTAGAGTTCTGCATCGGCTCGACCGGGTCTGGTACCACCACCTGACCTATTCCTGCCGCAATAGCATCAGTGCTAGTCACTGTCGTGTTCCAGTTTGGAGGGTAAGGTAGCCGATAAACTTATGCATGTGGCATTAGACCTCGCCACAGGATAGCAACACACCATGAACATCTTTGGTGTCTATAGGTGATGGTTCACTCTTTCCATAAGGAGACCCATCTGCTTGTTTGCTATCTTATGATATAAAAAACAATCTATGCATAATTATAAACACTTTTTTTACAGTGAGTTATTACATTGAGGGAGTTCATAAAAGTACTTAAGCATTTTAAATTTTTTAATATTTTCCTGAAAAAACTGATATGTGAATGTTTTTACATTGACATTCATATCAGATAAGTCGAAGATACCTATTTATACTCTGAAAATAAGAAATGCTCCAAAATATAATTCGATGTATTAATAAAATACAAATGTTTTATGAAAAACCAACAACTTATTTTATTTTCATGACCACACCTAAAACAACCTAAGATCACCACGCAAAAATATTAAAAATATGTGAATAAAGACAAGCCTCTTTATACGGGGTTTCAGATTTTAAAATGTGCCTTATAAAACAATGTATGGAATGATACATATAGATATCTGCATCTACAACACCTATTATTGGTAATTATTACATTTGTTCTGTTATTCGATTTGTATAAGTGTGATAATAAAGTGCAAAAACAATCTTATACAGATATGAGCGTTTGGACAATGCCATATATATGTAATAAAAAAAACATATTTTACACTTTCTTATATATGTAGACCATATGACATTCTGCCAGGTAGTTCATAGGTGAACGATTGGCTATATGAACTATTAACATTTTGGTTACCAGGTGTTAAAGTTCTGCATTGTCTCATCCGGGTCTGGTCTGGTCACCACCATCTTACCTGTTCCCACTGTGACAGCATCACTGCTTGTCACTGTCGTGTTCCGGTTTTGAGCCCAAGGTAACCACTAAACTTATGTATGAGACATTACATCGTCGACTATAATTAAGACTATGTTATCAATAACACAGTTATTACAAAAAATTATTAAAGATAACAAATTAACGAGTATTGTGTGATTATAACTAAACACAAGATATATTATGAGTATAAAAGGTAGTAAAAGAAATCTTACAATAGAATGTTGCTGGACCAGATTCACGGCTATTTTGTTTGCCTATACAGGGTGGTATATATATATCGTACTGTATAAGGAAAAAAGTGTAAGGAAAAAAGTCACTTCAGCTACATATATATATATATATATATATATATATATATATATATATATATATATATATATAGCTGAAGCAACTTTTTTGCCCTGTCCGATCTGAGGTATGTAGGGAGGTCAACGACAATATTATTTTTATTAAAAAATAAGAAAAATATCCTACTTAAAAGTGCCTCATTTTAGTACTAAAATTGAGCAACTTCGCCTTAAATCAAGCAAATATTTTGAAAATATTATATCAATTAAACAATGGTTTCATGAAATTTAGTATGCAGGGGGTTTCAACGGTCATAAATCGATCTAGCTAAGTTTCACTTTTAGAAAATGTTTTTACCAAAAAAAACGAGCAAAGCTCAGTCATCCAGATACTTTATGTGCAATACAGTTAAGGTGTGATTAATATTTATTTCAGAATTTAGTAAAAAGTGTTACACATATACACAAATTACTGTAACTTTGTATAACTTGGCTTATGCTACGGGACTATCTTTCTCTGACAGAGTAAATTGTTACCATATTGTATTATCGAAAACACTTTACAATTCGCTCAATTTATGTATTTTTCTACTGAAAATTGGTATTTGATGTAGAAATCTTTTTGTTATACATTTTATTCAAGACTAATAATCTTTCCTATTCAACAGTGTTAGTACAGCATTGAAGTAAGTGTTTATGAAAGTATTACTTAAATATTAATAAGAATAAATAAATTATAAGGTACCTCTCTACTTCGGTATCAGTTGTAACACCTAAAACCCAGTTAAACTTACCTTGTTTACTTTGGTAAGAATTCCCGCCAACACTTTATTACGCATTTACACAAAAGTACTTAAAAATACAATACATTTAACAAGTTTCACTCATTGAAAATATTAATAAAAACAATAAAACTTAAGTCAACTAATAAAATAGCACAAAATAGTCACATTAACCTGTGGAATTTCACTTGCACACAACTGAAACGCACTTGACTTTACAACATTTTGAATAACTGTTGAATAAAGGAGTAAATATTTAAAATATCGTGTTAAACTTTTAAATTACACTATTATGAACAAATATGTTTATTTTTATGAAAATAAACAATAAATATATTATAGGTTATGTCTAGGCGTCGAGAAACGTCAAATCAAATGTCAACACAAATGTCATTTCAATTCTCAATAATTCTCAACCTCTTCCAAACGTAGAACAGTAGATCCTAGTCTTGGGTTATAACAGGTCGAATCAGATATCTGTTGATCCTGTTACTGTTACTGAAAAATAACAGATGTCATTATCTGTTACTAAAGAACAGCCTGTTATTTTTCCAAGCACTTTCTCAGTATATAATTCACGTACAGTACAAAATATGTGAGTAGCATATTACAAAGTACTCTGTGGTGAGTATAGAGTAGTGAGTACTAAGGCCATTTTAGTAGACGACATTTGGCAGATGCCAGACACGTACAAGTTTATATGGAGCTACTGCGTTTTAGATCCCATTTCACATTCTTAGATTTAAGATCTGACAAATATGACCTTTTAAATTAGCCCTACTTTAGTTGATTATTGTTTGATATAATCTTAAAAAATGTGTAAACGGTTAACCCTGCAGTCCATACCTGAAACTTCCCGCTAATATGAGGTATTTTAAGCTAAAATGAGTAAAAACTATAAGCATAATAATATATTTTTTTTAGTTCAAACATCTACATAGATAGTTAAAAATCACAGTAGGCTATATTGATTTTTTAAAAGCCGTGTAGGTATTTTGGAAACGATGATCAATTTTGATTTTTCAAATGGCATTCAATTTAATTTTTGTGATCTAAAGTTCTATTTTAGCTACATAATTGATAGCCGATGGGTTGAAAAATGTCGAAGCAATATTAAAAAAAAAACATTATAATAAATATAACTAGGTACCAGTTCTGCTAATCACCCGAACCGTGGGATGCTTTTTATTCATATGTTTTTGCAAATACGGATGATAAAAGATAATTAAGCCTTACATAGATATATTGCAGCTCGCATAGTGGTCACCTACATCTACAAAATGGTCCCACACATACACAACACTGTCATCTCTTATTTACATTTGCCATTTTGCTGAACTAATATTATAAAAACTTTTATACAACTTCAACCTAAATTATTTAAATTTAATAGATAAGTATATCCTATCAGAACTGCTTAATTTATTACCTATATATACAAAAAGAATATGAATACGTACTAAGTATTTTTATTCGCATTAGTAAACCTTTTGTTTACAAAACAATTTTTGTTTTCGCTAAGTAAATTCAAAGCGAAATCGAAAGAATATAATCCGAAAAACGGGATAGAAAACAAATTACCAAAGAAACGTTATGACCTGGGTGTCTAATTAATATCGCCTTTATGGTTAAGTCATAAAGTCGTAGTTACGTTGAACATTTTGTAGCCAATGGCGTCAATGCCAACAAAGACGTTCGGAAACGCGCCATTATATAAACGTTTCGAACTTTCAAATAATTTCTGTTGTAATTTTACTACGAAGAAAAAAATATTTTACCGTTATTTAAATTTTGTACGAGTACCTATATTGATGATTTTATGTAAATAATTGAGATCGACCTTTTTGTTTTTACATACCTAAAAAAGGACGTAATATTTCAACATATCGTTAGAAGTATTCTTGCAGTGTTTCCGAATTGAAAATTAGGAACAGGAACAGATAACAGATTATACGACTAGAAACAGTTGTCACTATTCTAGGAAGAAATTTTGTTATAAAAGATTACTATTTGAATTTTAGGATAATAAATACTAGGTGCTTCTCGTTTTAGCAGATTCAATTAAGCAGGTGTGAGCGAGAGAGACTAATACATACGAAGAACAGGTAACACGAATATCTGTTATTGAGTAGGTACCTAGTACATACTGTGACTGAAGAACGTAGTGCAGATTGTGATTCAGTATTGTGACTGATATTTTTCAACAGATATTTGATATTGTAGGAACAATTGTTATCTAGTATTTACGAATACCTGTGATTTGTATCTGTTACGATAAATACGCCTCACTACTAGTAGATCCCTATCATTAACATGTATAATTATTATACATGTCAATGGTACCTATAAATATTAAATACCTACCATAATGTAAATACATTATTTATAGGTACCTAACTATAACAAACTATTGCCAGAATAAATACTTTAGTACCAGCTGTACCTATGTATTTCTATAGTAAATTAAATTCTGTATAGAGCAGGGGTCGGCTACCCTTTAAAGTTGGAAGAACCAAAAAATACAATTTACAAAATTTTAACGTTTGTCCCTTTAACACAAAAAAATCTTGCCGGCAATAAACAGTACCTCCAGAAATAAAGGTTTTATTGTTAAAAAATATCTTGCCTAAAGCGAATTAAAACCTCGTCATGCGAGAGCTTCTGAGTTCCGACATACTAACGACATTAACGAGTGACGACCCGTGTTTCCCGGGGCGGGATGCGAGTACAATTGACTGAGAGATAGAAATGGTGCCTAATTCGGAACCATTTTTATTGTTTTTTTTTTAATAATAATATAAGAGCTGTAGTTTCTCACCCAAAGAGACGCATTGGGCTCACGAGCCGCAGGTTAACTATCACTGGTATAGGGTGAAACATAATTGGCAAGTGAGTGAGTGATTTGCTATTTGACTCCTCTGAAGATGCTTCGGTTATGAACATGAGCGAAGCCAGGTTCTGGGCCAGGGATGGGCAACCTTAACATTTTAAGACTATATTTTATCTAACTATATTTTGATCTACAACAGTAGATAATTTGTGTAGAGGTAAACAAATTCCAAGGGGGACAGCTGCCCCTCCCTGCTCTCCCCCCGGTACGCCCATGGTTATGAACTGAAACGTGCATTGAAGACATAATTAATTTGTGTGGTGGATGGGTCTTCTTCAATTTTCAGACCTTGGATTAGTTTGTCCCATGTTCTACACTACCTTTTGTTTCAGTTGCATCACAGCAGTTACACATAAAATTTCAAGAACATTTTGCAAATTAAAAATCTTAATTTTGTCTTAAAATTGTACGTTAAAAAGTGCGAGTAACCACTTCAATGCTGAGATGCGCTCGGCTACGTACCTACATATGCCAAACGAGACAAAAAAGACCTTTCCCCTGCAAAAGGCGGTGAAATAATAATTTTAAAATGACGAATTTGTTTAGGTTCGCACTCTGATGAAAAATCAAAGTTTGTGACATCGAAGTGTGACCGCTTGAGCCACCATCTGGGATGAATGTTGCCAACATTTGTTTTTTTTTTAAATATAATCTCAACAGTTGATCTTACGCATAAAAACGTTCAATACAAACATAAAGAGAATAAAATTTCACACATTTTATGTTTCAACACTTTTTTATTGGCCTCGCTTATACCTGTCGAGTTAGCACAGTAAGATGAATAGTTTACAAAATAGTCAAATTAGTTTTTAAGTAAATTTTAGAAAATATTCCACGAAAGAAGAAATAACATTATATTGTGGTTTCATTGTTGTAAAGGAGAAAGGTTCGTAGACTTTCTTGAAATTGCGTAAAAAACGAGACACTCGCAAACATGTAAGTATTTTATAATACCAGACCGTCAAAAATGAGAAAAAATAACTGTAAGCCGGTTGACCCTGCATTCCATCCCTAAAATGTACTACTGAGTTAAGATAGTTTAATTTTAAACCAGTGAAAAGTATGAAGGTATATAAAATACAGTTTTGAGCTCAAATAGTTTAAAAAATTTGAATGTGTTTTGCAAAATCTATCGATTGTGGAAGTAGAAAAAAAATTAAATGCTCATAGTAAGTATATATGGCGTTTAACAACCAAACCAGACCGTCAAAAATGAGAAAAATAACTGTAAGAGGGTTGACCCTGCATTCCATCCCTAAAATGTATTGCTCAGTTAAGATAGTTTAATGTTAAACCAGTGAAAAGTATGAAGTAAATAAAATAGAGTTTTGAGCTCAAATAGTTTGAAAAATTTGAATGTGTTTTGCAAAAGAAAGCTGATTAGATTTTGTTTAAGTTTTATTTAAAAATAAAACTTGTTTCGTGACCTTTTTGAAAAATTAGCCTGATCGATTCAATTTTTGGTTTGGGCTCAATAGGCGCAGGAAGTCTAAGTTTGGTGGAACTCTATTAAATGCTATTAACCGCGTTTTAATCGGTCAGATTTCCTTTGGAAAATCGCGAGACTGGGAAATCATTGCATTAGATCTTTATTTGAGAAAACACAATTAAAAAAAAAACATGCTATTCATGGTATTAAAATTGATCTAGCTAGAAATACGTAGAAATAATAAGGGAGCGTCCATAAACCACGTAACCTGATCGAGGGGGGGGAGGGGGATAAGCTTGAATGCTACGCTGAGCTACGTGACGGGGGGAGGAGGTAATAGTAAAGCTACATAGTTTTCTTCAGATGAAAATTTTTTTGTGAAATAAATTTATAATTGTTCAATAATTTTATTCGAATCACGGATGCTAATGTTTCCAAGGAATTATAAATAAAATATTAAAAAAAATAATGAACTGTTAATAAATAAATTTATTTCAGGGAAGTACATTTATTAACAGCTAAATTATATATATTAATAGTTAACAACGTATTGCATATTTTGCATCAAAAAAAGAACAACAAAAAGCACACAGTTCATTTCATGAACGTCGTACTAAATCTAATCCTAAACAACGTGCTAAGAGAATAATAATTAAACGAGAAAAGGAACTATTGTGTGAGCTGGATACACTTGAACCGACTATTGAGTGACTCGATGAGGAAGATGTTGTCTTACTCGAAACGAGTCTTCATAATGAAAAAGATCCATTGGCTTTATATAAAGAAGATATCCCAATAATCGATAACTTACAAGAGTGGCTAAAATCACCATTTGAGTCAGACTGTTTATAAATATAAAATAAATATAAATACATTAAACAAAAAATATTATTATTCCTTTAAAATAAACTTTTTTTAAATTAATTTGAAGTAAAAACTAGATAATTTCGCGAAAAAAAACCACGTTCCATCTTGGGGGGGTCACAGAAAAAGCTACGTTAGGTTACATGCGGGGTGGGAGGGGTCTAAGAAGGGCTAAAATATGACCACGTGGTTTATGGACGCTCCCTAAAACAAATCCAGAAATTTTGAAAATTACTCCTTATGGTCACAAATTCGGATGTTTTATCAGACTATAAACCAGAATGACATAATATTCCAACATTGTTACATAACCGTCTTTTTGGAGCAAAAATACTCACTGACTGACTAATAGGTGAATGATTTGAATGGTTAGATATTACTACAATATACAAAAAAATTTGTTCTTTTGTAAGTATAAATAAACATTCCTAAAAAAATGTTGCTTGAAAAAAGCATTAACATATACTAAATGTGTATTATTTATTCCAGTAAATTATTACGTAATATAAAATTAAACAGGGGAGGGGTCAACCTCTTCGTAATTTTTATTAAATAGAGTGGAAGGGGGCCAAAAAGTAGCAAAAGTAATCTTACGTAATAAATGAATGGCCCCTTATAATTATAAGTATATGAAAGATATGCATTTTTTATTTTGTGCTTAGATCTAAAACGTAAAAGATTGTTGGAAAGTAATTGATTTTTTTTTATAATCTATAAGTAACTTAAAGTAAAAACAGTTGTATTATATTTTATTTTGGAATACTTTAACTAATATAGTGATAAAGCGCGTCTAGGCGAATAAATAGCCTATACAATAGTCTTTTCTTCTTTTATTTTTCTCACGTATATGGTAAAAACTCGCGATAGTCAAGAATGCATCCTTTGCTCTGTAACTGGCTACCATTGACGTGTATAATATTACCAATATTAATAATATGTGTAATATTATACACGTCAATGCTGGCTACGAATTAAAATTTTTCATTAAGCATAAATTTACGGCATGAGAGACACGTCATTAAAAGCATTATTCTTGTAAAAGGTACAAATACGCTCATATCTGAAACAGCAATAGTTTAGGAACAAGTAACCTTTTCTCATTACATTTCATTTCTTTTCTCATTTCGTTTTAGGTATATTGTGTACCTACTACGAATCAAAGAAATCTGTCTTAGGCTCGTAACTAACGAATTCGAAAGTATTGCGAGGAGACAGAAAAATCATCGAATACTTCATATTATTTGATTTGAAATAATATTATGTATAATCATCGACGTGAAAAAATTGTATATAACGCTATTTTTAGAATATTAAGTCGGTTTAATAATATCATATATCATCGATGACGTATTTTGTATCGATATGTGCATCACTAGTTGTTTTGGGAATGTCAAACGATTCGAGTGTTTTGTTGTAAAATAAACTTTAAATATTTATTTTATTTTAATTTAGCAGGGCTCTGTGAACTTATCAGAAGTATATACCAGTGGCCGTTTATGTATTATATGTGAAAGTGCTTGTTTTTATGAAATATGTACCTTTCTTTTTTCTAACCTATATTTTATTATTATAGGTTTATAATTTGTTTTTATTAATATAGTGCCATGCTTGGTGATTTTGTTTCTCGGTGAAGTTGTTTTATGTGTAAATCTTAAATATTTAATGTGATCGGTGTAAATAGTGTTGTGTTTGTTATTGGTATTGCTGTTGTCAGGTAAGTACCTAGATTTAAGTTTTTTAAAGTTTAATATCTGGTAATTTAAATACTTAAATTAAATCTTTTTACACTTTATTTTATATATCTCATGATGTCTTATCACTGAGGCACCAAAACTCATGATAACCTGTGGTTTGACATGTTGTTGTTTATCAACAAGGAAAACAAAACAAATGGTTTTGTGTATCTTTAATGTTAACTTAAGTGTAAATTATGTATGTAGAGCTTATATTACCTGTGCTTTATCTTCCAGTTTTTATGGTAAGTTATTTTTAATCAAGCAATTAATTATACTTAATTTGGCAAACAAGCTTTTTGGAAACGTTTGTTCATAACACCAGCAGTGTAGAATATAGATAAATGAATGTTTGTTTTAATGCTTCTGTTCTTACTTTAGCAACTTTTTTATTTCCAATTATAAAAATTGTTCAAATATCATGTATGTATATAGTGTAACAAATGATTTGAAGGTAAAAACAATTTTTAATTGTATTTAGATATTACAAATTTCTTGTTATTTATTAAAAATATTTATTAAGAATTTAAATCCAAGTACAATATGTACAAACACTTTTTATCAACTAAGGCAGTAAGTACTGTTGAAAAAATATCAATGCGTTATAGCATACTCGGGATGGTAATTTAGAGGAAACATATTGATCCATTCATAATAGGTCGCCGTTGGCCATTCGCATCATCTCTAACCTTTCTACCTTGGTATGTAGATACATGTTCAGACATTTTGATTAACAATAAACATTTATTAAATTACCCTCATTATTATTTCTTCATATTTTTCAGGACAAAATCTAAAGTTGATTTGTTTGATTGCCTTTAGCCACTTAATGGATTAATATACAAATGATTTTTTTAGTAAGTATACCTTTTTAGAATTTACACCGTAAGTAAGAATAAACAAGACATATGTTTATTTATTTGTAATAATTGAAATCTTATTTTAGAGAGGCCAGTTTTTGCTAATTACCGAAATGGAATTGTTCTTGTTCTCGATGGTTTTACCTACAGCCGGTCGAACAGATTGAATTGGTACTGTTCAAGACGTATTTCAAGTGGATGTAAAGCAAAAGTAAAGATGACTACAGATGAGCAATTTGTTGAAGGAAAATTTCATGATCATGACCATGAAAAAGATGAATATTTAGTGTCTGCAAAGGGGAATCTCATTAAAATATCAGAAGGACACCGTAAATTAAAACTGAACTGTCCGACATACCTTAATAGAATAATTAATATACAAACAGTTTTACCTACAGCTTCCACGATTGAGCAGGAAACTTTAGATTTAGATAATAGTTGTTAGTTTTCTATATTGATTTAGTAATGAAATTACTATGTTTGTTTTATGGTGAATGGTATGTAATATAACACCATAACATCTATCAAATGATAAGATAAATCATTGCAAATTATTTTTTGTCAATTTTACTTAGCAAAAGTTGTAACAAAAATTTTCTTCAACCATTTTTAATTAGTTTTATCAAATACCTATAGCTTGACATGTATATTGTGCCTATAGATACAAAAAATCGTTTAAGATTTTTTGATATTTAGTGTTAAAGTTGTATTTTAGCTCTTGCAAAGTATAAACTTGTCTTTAAAACTGAAATATGTTTGAAAATTGGCGGTGACATTAAACACAGGAGAAAATTATGCAAAACATAACATACCTCTAAATTTATAATAATAATAATAACAATGGACTCAACATTGACTGTCCTGATAGCAGCAGCGTGCACAGGGTTATGACACAGGGTATGCTCTATGCGGACTGGTACTCTTGTCACAAAAACTTTCTTTTACAGATTTTCTCTAGTCGAAAACCATGACAACAGAACAAGTCTTAGATGTACTGCTATTCATGTACATCTTCTACTGCAACAATATCCCAAATCACAGAGCCCGTTATACGTTTCATAACTTTTAACATGAAACTTACGAGTTATGTTTACTTTTTGCTGGTTTATGCCCAGTTACTATATCAGTAAAACGACTCGTTTTAGTTACAAATAGTAATAATTTCTATGGAGCGTGAGCTAAAACTGTTCCTATAATAGTTGTATATATAATCTATAAAATATCAAATTACCATACAAATAAACAAATATGGAACGCCTTATTACTATTAAATTGATTGCTAATGGTTAGTGTTCCGAATGATGGATCGCTTAATATAGGAACCCGGCACATATATACACCCGGTACACCTACCTTTAGACACAATTTGAAACTTTTCACTGAATGGCAATTGTGAGAACTTGTTATTTTTAATTTTTAATAAACACACATTTTTAACACAAACTTCACAGTCAAATAACATTTTAAGAAATCTACAATGAATGCACTAATAAAAGCAAATCACTACAATTATTATAGAAACTCAGTAACAGACTTAAATATACAATTTTTCAAATGTTAAAATGAAAAATATAACACAAACAAAATAATAAACAATGCTTATAGCAGTGGTTATTTAGTGTAGTAGTGGATATATAGCAGTGGTTAGATAAGAAAATATTAAAATAATAATAATATCAGTGGACAAATTACATGAATGTATTATTGAATTGATATTTTGTGTGTATTTCTCTTTTATGGTATAAGTCTGTATTGTCAAGACATGCTGAAAAAGTATATAATTAACATACTAGTATTGTATAGCAAGTGAGAATATGAACATTTAAAACACTTGTTTGGAATAATATAATTATGTCTAACTTGGAGTATCTCTTAGTAAAGTAAAATATATACATTTAATATTGAATATGTACCCCTTTTGTTGACAGCTTGATAGATTAGAGCAGGTACTGACAGACCGTTGAGGTGAAATTTTCCTAAATACCAAAATGTTAACTGTTTTAGGTCTCCTTTATATTATCTCCCATATTATTTAGTGCATACGTAGGTATTAAATATAAGTGACAAATACAAGTATTTACTTTATAGCTATAAAGATTCTAGAGACAAAGTTAAAAGGTAAGTGGAGAGTCAGTCAAATTCTGTTTAGTTACTGTTGTGCCCCATTTTAGCTAATGGAAAAAAGCAGTGAAGAAGTATATGAAACTTTAAATATTGTTGATGACAAGCCACCGCTGTAGTAAGCTGCTTTCAGTCTGACTTTCAATTATTTGCCTTTTTTACTGTTTCTTATATTTTGTAGCTTTTTGTATGATAGGATTTCAATATTCCAAGGAGTTCAAAGACTGAATTAAAAAAGTAATGAGAAAAATTGAACCATTCTTCTTTTTGTATGATTGACAATTATCGTTGACCTCTACCAGTGTTGAGTTAGGTTAAGAAAAGACATATCTTATTAATTCTGTGAAAATGGAAGTAGGAAGGCCTCATAATGCGAACACTAAAGAAATGTTAATCTGTGATAATAACAGATAATTAAGAGTAATTGAAAGTCAAAATTTTGACTGCATATAACCTATACCATATTATATATTTTTGCGTTTAAAAACTAATGTTGTATTGCAGATGGATCTTACAAGTTTATAGAGACTAGTCGTGGAAAGCAGTTGCTAATGTATGATGGATACACATTTTCAAAGCACAATAAAGCCAAACATATATATTACTGCTCGAAACGATCATACGGATGTAAAAGTAGTATTAGGTTTGAATCAAATCAACCAGCAGTGTTGAAAATAGCTCATGACCATCCGCCACCTAGATATTCAGTGACATCTACTGGCATTTACATTAAAATATCACCTTAAGTATTTAAGCGTTATTAATTTAAAAGATATTATTAAAATAAAAAATAAAAACTTTCTTATTGTTTCTGTTTAACATTGCTTATTAAAAGAAGTATCTTCACGCCCGTATCCCCGAAGGGGTTGGCAGAGGTACAACCAGTGCACCCATGATTACCCGAAGATACTTGGTCCCACAGACGTGATAGGTGGCAAGCCTATCGCCCACTGGTCACTTTCCAATACCGGGCTTCTGTGTTTATCAGAAAACTGAAAAAACACTTTTTTATGTGACCGACCCGGGAATCGAACCCGGGACCTCATATGGTCAACGCCAACGCTGGACCAGTAGACCACAAAGGCGACACAAAGTACACTTATCTAAATGCCTTTAATAAGAAATTGATTTGTTGCAGTTCAGTTGCAGTTGCAGTTGATTGTTTCAAAATGAATAAATATCATAACCCCATATCGTGAAGTAATAGAGGCAGGCATAGTATCGTACATCTGCAATTAGCCATTAACCGTTTCCTCCATGTTGGTCTGGGCCCCCTTTGAAAATTAAACCTGCCATTCTGCCAGACAGTTCATAAACGGCGAACGATGGGCTAAACATGTCACTACCAATGTGACTACTAAGTGATAGAGTTTTGCAACGTCTCGCCTGGGTTTTTATCATCACCTGCTGCGATGTTCTAGTGCAAGGATATAGAGAGTCACTCTTTAGGATACGGAGAGTTGGTTCAAAAGAATCACTCTTTAGTGCAAGGATATAGAGAGTTTGATTTACTACTAAGTTACTGGTATATTCAGTTCTTTCTTTGAGATTATATATTTTTCTATTTATGCTATAGAGTTACCCAAGTCTAGTGAGAAATTTATTTACAACCTTTTTAAATAAATTACCGAAGTTAAATTAAGATATGGCTAAATAAATGTACAATGTTCTAATGTCGAATTTCAAGGGAAGCCGGACTAGACAGGAGCTTATTAGCAGGGTCCACTGTGTTATACCTATATGACTACATTTGACATTTGTGTTACACTTTTTATGTTGGTATTTGATGTTTTTTTTGTTTCCACATGTTTATTTATGGTATATTATCTATGGAGCTATTAGTGGCAGCTATTTATAAAAATATTTTTAGTTTTATTCAATAAATTGTATAAATACTTATTAGAAACAAAATATTATTTATTACACATTAGTACCTATATATTATATTATGTACCTGCGAGTAAATTTATGTGCAACATAGTACAAAATAGGACAGGATTATTCTAACCCTTCGGTCGCACCTGTGTGTATCGTGCTGTAGATATTAAGCGGGTTAAAACCTTTTCACGCACAGCCAACCGCGCGATACGGGCTCAGCTAATCATTTCATCGTTTCACTCCGTTTTACACAACCATCCGCATACATATGTCTGAACTGATTGAAAACAACGACGGATATGAATAACGCTTTACGTTAGTCTAACTACGCAGCGCGATAAGTTAGCGAGCTAAAACTTTTTGACATACTGACACCCACGTGATAACGTACATGCAGTCCGAATGTTTGCGACGATAGCCGATAATAGCCAGTCACATCTGCAGGTATCTTGTCTTTGCGCGAAGCTTTGTGACGATAGACGCAAGTGCGGTCGCAGCACAACGGTAAAAAGTTACGTCATACTATTGCGACATCAATTTGCTTGTTATGTTTTTGCTTTCTTGCAACAGTTATTGTTTCTTTTAAGTTTACTGGAAAAGGCAGATTTTTTGTCTATGGCTTGTAACATTATACCCTTTAATTTGTGATAAAAAAGTAAACACTTGTGCAATTCTGAAGTGTTGTAACCCAAATATTATATGCGTTTCTTTTGTTGGTCTGCTGTTTTGTTTAAGTAGCTACACTAAAGTTGCACTCAAATTACCTAAGGTAATTGTTAAAATAGCTCCTGACTTTATAAATTATTTTGAATATGTAAATGAAAAATACATTCTCTCACATCTATATACCCAAAGAAATAGGCAGTGGTACAAAAAATACGTCATGGTTAACTAACAAACTTAGTCCCATAGTTTAATAGGTGGTAAATCTATCAACATTTCAACATATTATGTGCATGTAAGATTGGATATGTACCCGTTTTGTTGAAAGGTTGACAGATTAGGACAGGTTTTACTAGGCCTTACTTATTCCTGCCGCAAAAGCGTTAATGCTTGTCATTGTTGTGTTTCGGTTTGGAGGGTACTACCAGCTATACCTAGCCGGTAGACTCATGTATGTGGTTGAAACTAGTTTATCACTCACTTGTACTTTTATTTCACTATTATTATACACTAAATTATATAATTTTATCGAATATTACGTCCTGAAGATGCTTTAAAAAGCGAAATCGGTCGATAAAATTATATAATTTAGTGTATAACAATAGTGAAATAAAAGTACAAGTGAGTGATAAACTAGTTTCAACTAAAAATGATGGAATTTCACCAAGTGCCGACGATTGAAAGTGTAAAATCATATATGTGGCGTTGCCATCCTGCCACACGGATAACGACGCACCATTAACATCTTTGGTGTCTATAGGCGATGGTTTATCTTTCCACCAGGAGAGACATCTGCTTGTTTGCTACCTTATGATATACCTATATAAAAAAGTATTGGTAGACCGTTGAGGTGAAAATTTTCTACGAGTAAATATCTAAAACGTTAACTGTGTTTTAGGTCTCATTTCTACAATATTCCATATTATTTATTATATGCAGGTTTTAAAAATAAGTTAAAAACACAAATAACTATTTACTTACTAGCTAAAAGGATCCCATTGATTAGTATTGAAAAGCAAAGTCCATTAGAAAAATGTAAATAAGTACCTATAACCAAACTAAAATTATAAAAAGGTAAAAGGTAAATGGAGGATTACATAAGTTTTGTATAATTATTGTTGTGCCTCATTTTAGCAAATGGAAAACAATCGTCGTAGAAGCATATTGAATTTTGAATATTGTTGGTGACAAATACAGAATTCGTAAGAAAAAATATTTCTGTGCTAAGCCGCTTTCAGTCAGATTTTCGATTGTTTGCCTTTTTCTATTTGGTACTATTGTTAGCTTAATGTCCTCCCGATATAATAATGTTACCGTTTCTTATCAAGCCAGAAGAATGAAGGGTGCTAATGATTTTGTAGCTGTTTGTGTGATAGGATTCCAATATTTGCGGAGTTCAAAAAGGGAATTAAAAAAGTAAGAGGAAAAATTAAGCCATTCTTCTTTTTGTGCGATTGACAATTAGGTATTATCGGTGAACTCTGCCGGTGTTAAATGAAGTTAAGAAGGGACATATCTTGTTATTTCTTTGAAAATGGAACCAGGACGGCCTCATATTACGATCAATAAGGAAATGACATATCTGTAATAATAACAGATAATTAAGAGTAATTGAAAGTCAA
The DNA here is from genome assembly GCA_036924255.1 of Apodemia mormo. Classification (NCBI taxonomy): domain Eukaryota; kingdom Metazoa; phylum Arthropoda; class Insecta; order Lepidoptera; family Riodinidae; genus Apodemia; species Apodemia mormo. Next base: position 7,557,054 of record JAUPFN010000011.1, read on the forward strand.
AAGCCTGATACTTTTTATATAGAGTCGACTACATATACCCTAAACTGTATTTTATATTTTTGCGTTTAATAAACTAATGTCCTGTTGCAGATGTATCTTACAAGTTTATAGAGACAAGTCGAGGAAAACAATTGCTTATGGTCGATGGATATACATTCTCAAAGAATAATAAAGCTAAACACATATATTACTGCTCTAAACGACCTTACGGATGTAAAAGCAGTATTAGGTTTGAATCGAATCAACCAGCAATGTTAAAAATAGCCCATGATCATCCACCACCTAGATATTCAGTGACATCTACCGGCATATACATTAAAATATCATCTTAAAATTTAACCGTTATTAATTTAAAAGATATTATTAAAATGAAAAATGAAAGCCTTTTTATTGTTTCTCCTTTAACATTGCTTATTAACAGAACGCCTTTCTAAATGCTTCTAATAAGAATTTATCAGTTTTCCAAAATGAATAAATATCACAACGTCCATATCGTGAAACAAAAGAGGCAGGCATATGAGTTACTATGTATGTACTGCAATTAGCCATAAACCATTTCCCCCGTGCTGGTCCGAGCCTGCTTTGAATAATTGACCATTTGCCATTCTGCCAGGCAGTTCGTAAAGGCGAATGATTGACTAAACGTGTAACTTAAAACTACGGGGTGGAGTTACTTATGTTGCCAATTATAATATAGTCAGGACTTAGGCTAAGACATGCGTAAGAAGTGGTATTCAGATAAATTCCGCTATTTATAAATTTGTAGCAATTTTCTTGTGTTATAAATACTTGACTCTAGTTGCAGTTTTGTCAGTTTAAAAAACCTGACACATTTTAATCATTTAACCATAATTGTTAGATGCAAATTTACTGTTGTTGAGCTGACGTCACAAAGTTCAAAAATCCACGATTCTGTATTTACTTTTCGTTACTGTTTAATAAGATAATTGTCAAAAAATAAAACCTTCTTAATAAACGATTCTATTAGAAACAGTGTTTCATTTTAATCTAATTTTATAACATATATGATATACATGTAGTATGATTATTGTTTTTAAGTACCTTATCAGCCCAAATCTGGTGTGTGTTTGTTTGCCCGTCTTTCACGGCAAAACGGGGCGACGAATTGTGGATATAGTTGAAGGGGTAGAGAGTGACATAGGTTACTTTTTGTCTCTTTCTGACCTCCCCACTTGCCACGCGGGCGAAGTCGCGGGCAAAAAAGTTTGTGATATTTATTTATATATCTCATAAGTATTTATTGTTATAATAATTAGATAAAAACAAATTCAGTCAAGGTTAATTGTCAGCCAATACTCAAATATAAGGTTCCAATTTTTTCTTCAGTAGAGTCACATGCTGAAAACTGATTTCATTATTGGGCATTACTGTGAGAGTTTATGATTTTTCCGTCTCACCTTTTGATTATTTAAATTCAAATAATCTTAACTTATTATTCCCCCGGGTTGGCACGGGCTCCTTTGAAGAATATACCAACTGCCGTTTTCCCAGGCCGGTCGTAAACGGTCCGATTGGTTAAACGTGCAGCACCGACCACACAACCTATAGACGGCTAATGTTTGATTTTCCGTATTGAATGCATTCTGGCAACTAGCTGAGGTAAGACGAAGTGGGGTTGCAACGCCGTAATTGGCTAACTCAAGGCCACAGTGAAAGATAGTAATGTACAGAGCATCTGATTGGTCGACACTGATTACCCAATCACTACTCATTGGCGCGTGGACATTTACATCGGAACTATAAGTCAGATGTGTTGACACAAATCATTCGCCTATTATTAGGTGTCTATGGGCTGTGTGGTCGGTGACGTGCAGCTACTAACGTGGCTACTAGGAAGTAGAGTTGCGCAACTTCTCGCCTGGTTATTTGGTACCACCCTGCTTATTCCTGTCACAATAGCTTCAGCGCTTGTCACTGCCGTGTTCCGGTTCTAGAGGCAAGCCAGGTCAACTTATGTGGTATTGCCATCCCGCAACTCGGATAGTAACGCACCATTAACTTACTCCTACCGTTTACCTTCGTCCTTTAAGTCTTAAAATACACAAAATGTCTAATCCAAATAGGTATAACAAAATCAGCTGAATGTGAGTAGAACTTGCATACAATAGATTTTGTGCCACCGTATTATTTTTCCAAATATGTTCCTTGCGTGTGTTGAGAAAAAATGTGAAAACGGTTGACCCTACAGGCCATCCCTGAAACTTTCCGCTAAATTAAGGTATTTTAAGCTTAAAAGAGCAAAAACTATTAGTAAAGATTTTTTTAGTTCAAACATCTTTTTTGTTAAAATCGCAGTGAGTATATTGATTTTTGAAAAGCTTTATATTTTGGAAATGATGATGGAATTTGATCTTTCGAATGACATTCAACTCAATTTTTGAGATCTAAAATATTTCTTTAGCTAAATAATCGATAGGTTAAACAATTTCGAAACAATGCCAAAAAACATTTTTTTTTTCAAATATGTTCGTTATTGATAAATCCCAAAAAAATTGATAGACTTTTATCCAATTAACGATATTTGACTCAGTTTTTAAAGGAAAAAAGTTGATAACATTTTTAAGTCAAGCGATGTATTAGCCTGAAAGTTATTCCAAAAATATCAAGTAAATTTGCTAAAAAAACGTAATTTTAATATTTGAAAAGCTGTAACTTTTGAAAATAAGATTCGATTTTGATTTTAAAAACGGCATTCATTTTTGCATACTAAATATCGTAGAATACCAAAAAATGATTGGTTGAAAAATTTCGAAGAGATGTCGAAAAAATACTTTTTTCAAAACTTTTCGTCAACGATTTGTCTCAAACGGATAAACTGATTTTGATGCAATTTATGCATTAGACGTAGTTTTTTGAGGAATAGAGCTGATTAGCTTTTGTTCTCAATCTCTACATTACTCTGAAAACTATATTAAAAAAATACTGTTTCGCCAAATATTTTTTGAGATCTTTTAAATTTCCTCAAAACCTCTCAAGCCGATTTGGTTCAAATTTTCAGGAAGTCTAAGTTGAGCAGAATCCAATCGAATGCCGTTAACCGCGTTTCGATCGGTACAGCCGTTCCAAAGTTATAAGATGTTTACATACACACATAAACACACACACACACACACACACACACACACACACACACACACACACACACACACATACATACAGACATACTGACATCATCGTGAAAATAGTCGGAAAATTTTACTAGAACCTCAAAAAGTGGAGATCTGGTGAAAAATCGATTTTCGAAAATCGGGGAAAAATCAGTAACTTCCTTATCTACGTAGCGGGAAGTTAAAAAAGGTTATTAGAATTTTTTATTGTTTAATTTAATTTTATTTGTATATTTGTTATCGTGGCTGTAGTAAATACATACTCTGCATACTTTATATGAAGTACTTCGGACCAATAGGCAGCCATGATTTAGTTATAAGGTCTAGTTTTCACCTTTTGGCCACGGAATCTTAACTACTATGTTATGTAATTATCATGTCTTGCATTAGCCTTTTACCTGCAAGCTAAATTTTCCGCGTTTGAAAAGTTAAGATTGTTTAATTGTTACAGGGGGGATATTTATTTATAATAATTAGATACATACATAGTATGTTGTTGTTTTCTAGTTAAATCATTTTTTATCTATTTTTTTATGTTGTAAGATGCATTGTCGAAGCTTTTTTGTATGGAATAGGTGGCAAACGGGCAAGAGGCTCACGGGTAAGTGATCACCGCCGCCCATGAACAGCTGCAACACCGGAAGTACTGTAGGCGCGTTGCCGGCCTTTAAGGATTAAGTACGCTCTTTTCTTGAAGGCCCCTAAGTCGTAGCTAACTCGCTTCCAGTATTATAGGTATCGAGAAGGCAATTAACGCACCCTTTTTTTATATCATAAGATAGCAAACAAGCAGATGGGTCTCCTGATGGAAAGAGTTAACCATCGCCTATAGACACCAAAGATGTTAATGGTGCGTTGCTATCTCGTAGCGAGGTCTAATGCCACATGCATAATTTTACCGGCTACCTTACCCTCATAATATGAACACGACAGCGACAAGCACTGACGCTATTGCGGCAGGAATAGGTAAGGCGGTGGTACCAGACCCGGGCGAGACAATGCAGAATTCTACCACTTAGTAGCCACGACGGTAATGACTCGATAGCCAATCGGTCGCCTTTTACGACCTGCCTGGCAGAACGGCAGTTGGCCTATTCTTCAAAGGAGGCCGGACCAACACGGCGGAAGCACCTGATTGCAATGTTATTTTAATTGTAAATAATATCAGTAATCCGTTAACCTTATATGAAAGGAGAGAATTTACTTATATATAATTTATAAATATATATATATATATATATATATATATATATATATATATATATATATATATATATATATATATATATATATTATAAGTGGAGTTGTTATTAATTTGAAATATACATCTCTGTAGATAAGAGGCGATGGTGTTTAAGATGGTGATCTACAATTACTACAGTCTTTCGGACGATTGCATTCTAACGTTAATGCGCTTTGCAAAGGGTGGGGCGGGGCAGTTTTTTTGACCGCGAAGCAATAAATACCGCGTCTGCCCGCCGATGATCGCGGCTGTCCTCACTACGGATATGCCGCGTCACCAGTGTCTACCGGGCACATGCAGCGCGGTCTTTTTGCCTTCTATGTGTATTTGTAGTATATGATTCCCTTTGTGCTATAGTTTGCGGCGAAAACGCGAATGCACGAGACACAGCCACCGGGCTTGCGATGCGTGCGTGCATACAGCGTTGACTAAATTTTGAAGGACGCGCACGCTCGACGACGAAATACGAATTTATTAAACTATTTATGTTATTAATTTAAAAAATAAAAAATAGTATTTTTGTATAATTGTTATAGTCAATGTATATGTTTGTGTTGCAGATGAAACTTATCGATTCATACGAACTCTTCGCGGAAAGATGCTATTGATGTATAAAGGCTATACATTTTCACAGAATAATCATGCAAAGAGCATTTACTACTGTTCTAAAAAGGCGGCAGGCTGCAAATGCAGCGTTAAGTTTGATTCTAATCACACATTTTTAGTAAGAGAAAGGCATAGGCATCCGCCTCCTAAATACGCAGTAACGTCAGATGGTACCTGGGTGCTGCTACGTCATCGAGAAATTTACTAGCACCATGTTGAGACATTGTTTCCTATATGCACAATTTTTAGAAAGTTTTTTCGAACACTAAGAAATGCATTACCGGGATACCGTGATCTGAATATACTGGGATGCGGCATGTTATGCCTGGTACTTAATCCTGGTCATATTTTGAACGGAATCGAATGTGGGATTAGCGGATTGAAAAAAGCAAAAAACACACATATATGTCTGCTCTACACACTTTGGTTTTTTCTACTGGTTGTATAATATGCAAGGAGCCGTTTAGCGGCTGAAACAAACTTTCACGTTTTTGAGAAGCTACTCTCAAAATGATTATTAATTCTCTACTTTCAAATTCTTATATTTTTTTAAATAATAATACTTGTCTTTAAAAGACATTATTAGGACTTTTGATACTTAGAATTTGATTTGTTCCAATAAGTCCCTTCAAAAGTTGAACTTGTTCATAAATTATTTGTTCATAAGTCTTGTTAATCACTCGTGATCTCGCAAATTACAAATGTAAATGTATAGTCCCGCAAATCCCGGGATTGAACATTTCTTACGGGATTGCATTCCCCAGCTGTACTTGTACTAGATACTATTAATTTTAGCCAAAATGATGTTCTCACCAACATGAATATATTACATAGATATATTTAAAGTCGTTACAGCTTGGTTGGTAAGAGCATGGTTTGCGCTGAAAGCGAGTCACCGGTTAAACATTAGCGAGTGACGAAACATTTATTAGTATAAAATATGTTAAAGTATTTCCTAGCAACAACATAGTGCATATTTTGTTTTCATTGTTTTTAAGTTAGTACAGGGAGTTTACAGGTACCTTCTAGGAAAGCGCGTTCCATCTTAGACCTCATCTTAGCTTACCATCAGGTGAGATCGGGGTCAAGCGCTTACCTATCGATAGTAAAAAAAGTATTTCCTAACTTGTCTAACCCGCAAATGGTTGCTGTGTAATTTAGTCTGTATTTATTTAAACTTACATTCATTTTGTAAGTTGCAAGAAAGTTTGGAATAAGTTATTTGATAGCTATGGAAAGAACATATTGTTCTTTTCTGGTACTTGGTAGATATTAATATTGTTAATGGCACATTTGTGGTACCATATTCTATTACGTTTATTGTTGAATATATACATATGTATTTTTGTATTTTTTTGTAAGACATTTGTACAAAGATTACTTGTTTTGTTAATCAGACGCAGTAATAGGTACTTCATCGACCGACTTCCACTTCTTTTATGAACCGACGAAAAACCGGAGGTTATCTGTTTGACCTATATGTATGTAGTATTGTTGGAATTAGATAATATTCGAGTATTATGCTCTATTTAGGCGTTCGAGCAACTGCACTAACATTATGTATGTATGTGGGTTTGTATGTTTTTCTACGAATTTCTGAAGAATTAAAAGCCATAACGAGACAATTCGTATAACGTTATATAAATACACATTAACATGGACTTTTACCGAGTGCCCAAGATATTCAGCGTCAAAAGGTGGTACGTATTAGGTATATATTTGAATTTTGAATGTTTAAAATGGCCTAACTGAAATTTTGATTTTGTGTAGTGCAAATACGTAATAACTAATCATTTTATTTGTGTGACTTTGGCGACAGCGGTTTAAATACAAATGTTAACATTTCGCACCTCCACTTGTTCTCTTTATCCGCTGTTATTTTTAATTCGGTGTGTAAACTACTTTTTGGTATTTTTTTACCTTCAAAATAAAGTTATTTATACAACCAATTAAAATTGTTTTACTTTATTTGAAATTATTTTATTTATGAATTTTAAAACCTTTAAAACATGACGTTTAACCCGTTTACACCAAAAAACTTGTTAAATACTTGTTTTATACACAACTTGTAGAATACTTGTTGAAACGTAATTATTTGTTTTATACATGTATTGCAACTGTCTAAAACATTCTTTCGTCCACACTGTGTCGCCAACAAGTCTTTACACAAGTATAAAACACACTGGCGTTTACACTTGTGTCTATGACATGTTTTTAACTTGTCGGATACATTGACAGCGTTCTCACCTACGAAGACCAGTCGTGTTTTATACAAGTGTTGTTAATTTCATTGAAATTTCTGTATACAACTAGTTACAAACAAATTTTATACTTTTATCAATGCTTGATGGATAATGTTTTATACTTTTACCAGTCATAATGCTTTTTTCATCGTTTTGCGTCTAATTGCATTTTTTCCTAGAATTTGTATCATTTTGTAATATGTTTATTATTTTGAACTACATTTGAATGAGACGAAAACTAAAGTTCTAGTATTTGAAAGAGAAGCAACCAGAACGGATGTAAGAGTTGTGGTCGATGATGTAGTGCTAGAACAAGTGGAGATGACTTTGTACATCTTGGATGTCCTTTTAGCAGGGATGGAAAGTACATCGCTGATGTCGAAAGAAGAGTGTGTGCAGGGAACAGAACGAATGCAGCGTTAGGAAGATTACCTAAAATCATAGTTTAAAGTCAGGGTGCCCGTCTAGCCCTGCATAATTATGTGCTTCTCCCACCGCTGATGTGTGGAAGTGAGAGTTAGGGCTAGAGCAGAAAAAAAAACAAAATTCCAATAACTTCGGTTTGTGGAAATTATCAGGTTATACTTTGTCGTCAATCTTGCATCATTTCCTCTACAATAAAAGAAAATTCAGACGCGCTCGAGAATGTCAAAACAACGTTTTCTTTGCTACTTTGTGTGTGGCAGGGCCGCCACTCTCTTACGCTACACTTAAATCGTCAGATTTTCTGAATTTTGGATGACAACCCACCATACCTTAATCTGATGCGATTAAGTGTTTCCATGTCACAGTTTTTTTTTTAAATTATCTGTAGATTTTTTTCCACCATTGAAATGAAAAACATTATATTATAACCTTTTATTTTTCCTATAATTTAATCTACAAAATCCAATAGGTCCCTCTGACGCTAGAGTAACTACTCATTCAGCATCTTGGGCTTCTCTACTATCAGTCATAGCAGTGAATATGGCAAAACTAACCGCAAAACCTGGCGTCTAATGGAAGCGAACCACTGTTAGTCTGGAATCCGGATTGTTTGTTCACTATTCATATATATTTGCGTGTTTGCGTAAGCGTGAGCGTATGTGTGCAAACCTGTGGATTTGTTTGTAAAATACTTGTTAACACTGGTGTGGTTGTAAAAGGTGTGAACAAATACTAGTCTAAATTTAATTGATGAATTTTTATTAAAACTACCCTTCTATAAACCATAGTATTTTTTATATTTTATATGTCGCTGACTGACCCGCGCAAGTTGGTCTGCGATTAAAGTAAGTCAGGTCATCAGTACAGGTCATCCGCTATTTCAACCCCTTAGGGGTAGATTGCTGCTGCCTGGCCTATTCTACAAAAGAGGCCGGGATTTTTAAGTGGCCTTTTCATATTTCGTACTAATATCTAATACAGTTGATTATTTAGTTACTTTTTTTGCAGAACTGTCTACATTACTTTTAAGGGATCGACTGTATGTTAGAATGTATTTAATGTTTCTTTAGATTGTTTTAGTTTTTATTCCAGTTCGTGTTTGTTTTGCGTTTTTAGGAGTTAGATACAGTATAAATTGTTTATTTCTTTTATTTTTCTATTGTTTTATGCTATAATTTTACTGCGTTTAATTATTTGTACAAAATAATCCTGCAAATAATGGGCGACAACGGCCACAATCTAGCGTAGTGTAAATTATAATAATTTACACTTATGTCACTGTCGCTCCAAATGAGCGATATATTTTTCAAGTAGCTATTGCATATCAAATATCCCAATCTAGTAGTATATTTTTTATGCGGTATCGTCTACATAATAACGGGGATCAACTGTATAAATGGTTTTTCAGATAGTTTTAATTGCTTTTTTCATTTTGTGTTTGTCTTGTTTTTGTTTTAGATTTAGACCATACTTACACACGATAAATCATTGATTTCTTTCATTTGTCATGTTTTATTATTTGATTTTACTTTTGCGTCCACGTTGGTTTTGTGTTTATGATTGCCTGCAAGAGGTTCCTTTGCTGGGTTAGTCAAAACGTTCATTATAACTGTTTTGTTTTTCTCTTCAGAGAGGTCTCACTAATAACAGTCGTGGGACTGCCGATAGAAGTGAAAACGGAACTATTAAGTTGAGAGTAATTAAAACTATATGCAAAACATAGCTATAGATATACTATTATCATTAGCATGTCGGTGACGCGAACCGAGGATTTTACCCTCTACCAAAACGCTCAACGCGCCTAAAGAAGTTTTCACTTCAAAAAACCTAGGGTATGTAAGGGTCTTCGCAACCTAGGGTAGTACTTAGTATCTGCATGGTTTATCGAGAACGTAAAGCTGTTGGTCCCGGCTACCGTGAGTGACAATATTTACTTACGATAATTAGATTACGAGTGGTTGTGAAGATCGTCAACCACTTCATTATCTGAAAATCTGACAAGCTTAAGTATGTTATGACAATGTTAGCTTCAATTTTCCTATCCCGCAAAGGAAATTACGTAATGACACTTATTTAATTATTTTTTAATGTAACTAGTCCAGTTTAGCAATTAATGGTTAAAAAGTTGGCATGAAAGGGCGATAGTCGTTATTCGGATTTTGAGATTTTTTATTATCGGATTTTTTGTTAAGATCTACGACCTATCTTGCCAGCCGACATACCGGACGAGAATCATGTGGACAACGCTGCCTCAAGGATAACAACGCATCATTAACATCTTTATTGTTTATAAACGGCGCGCGGCGGTTGTTTATAGTCAACAAAGATGTCTCTTTTCGTTTATAGAACCGTCTGTTTGTTTATATTTCTATGAAATTAACTAAGATATAAAAAAACTTTAAAATCATGTAATCAGGCCAGTGTATATTGCATAGAATATTGAAAACGTCAGTGAATAAATACCCCTGTCCCTACTGGGAATCGAATCCCAGCCTTGTCGATTGTGTGATTACTCGTACGTCCGGTAGCTACTCGTACAACGCAGTCAAATTGGATTGGAAGATTATATGACGGTTAGATGCTTACTACTTTCAGTTTGATATGGTTTTCTGATTTAATATACATTTGATTGGTTTACAGAGGTTTATGGATACAAAATTATAAACTTGCATAGAAGTGGCCATTTACTGATGAAAGATGGATTCACGTACTCGAGGAACGCTAAATCGTTGAATTATTACTGTTCTAAAAAGGATCGGGGATGTAAGGCTAAAGTGAGGTTGAATAAAGATGGAGAAATTATAAATGGTCAAGAGGATTTTGTTCATCAACACGAAAGACCGAATTACATCAAAACTAGCGATGGATTGTATTTTAAAGTGCGTTGATATTTAATAACTTTTCTAATGAAATGAATATTTTATGGGATATAATTGGAAACAAAACGTAATTTGAATGCCGTTCCCTAGCCAATTGTCAGTTATTTTATTGTTGTATTGGTGCCTAATTACATGAAGCATAAACTTTGGACTCCTTGCTCAGAAAACTTCGCGAACAAATGGGTCAGAGGTGTGTAATTTAACAATTAGGTGTGTAGACAAAAAGTGTAGAAAATTAATACTTATGCAATAATAGTGATTTAAAAATTAAACCGACTTGAAGTATTGACTATACTCATATCTAGAAAACCACGGAACCGATTTTGATGTATCTTGGACAGAGTCCTAAGTATGAGTTTTTCTTTTCGCATTCGATCGTGAGCGCGTTTGGAGTTTACTAGGAATTTGTATGTGATTTGTACAGCGTCACCTAGTGGTAAACGTGAGATACCAGTTTACCACTAGGTGGCGCTGTACAAATCACATACAAATTCCTAGTAAACTCGAAACGCGCTCACGATCGAATGCGAAAAGAAAAATTCACACTTAGCACTCTGTTCCATAAATTGGAATCTATTTGATTTAAATCAAAAAGAATTATCTCGATAAGGCTTTTCGTTCCTGAGAAATTCGTGGATAAACATATAAACATAAATATATACAAAGATATAAACATACAAACACATTAGTGTATGTTAATTAGGAAATTTAATACACGTAATTGGACGCCTAAATCATTCTTAATTATTATTCAATTCCAACAATATTACATACATACATGTAAATCTGATAGCCTCCGTTTTTTCGACGGTTAAATTTATTTTTATTGTTTCATTGATGTAAGTGAACGCCTGAAAAAATTCCTGTAACTTCTTATATTATTATTTTTCAATATACCCTTTTTTAAAATGTGACATGTTTTTTTTCTCTAGCAACAAGGTTATTTAAATATTTTATAGTTTTATATATAGCTAACTGGTATGTTAAGTTACTGAGGCATTTTGTTTAATTACTTGTGTTGCATATAATATTCCTTTTATTAAAAAAAAACTTGGTGAGGGATGACCAATCGTTGTCGGATCTTGTACTATTAATATTACGTCTACAGACCAACGCTAATATTTTAAGGAGGTCTAGTGTGAGTTTATAAAGGAAAATGATGAGAGCAGGGCTTGCTACTTTTCAAACCTAAATCAGCGCAAGTACATAAAAAGCGTTTTGTAAGGCTATGTCTGCACAGACAGGCGACTTGCTTAGCGTCTAATGCCTCGGGCCACGTGACAAAAAACCAACAGTTCGTTTACTTCGATAGTTCGTTAAGCATTAACTAGGCGCTAAGCGCGCAGTGTGGTCGGTCTCCAACATTCTAGAGCGCTCGTTCTATTACTAAGCTACTCGCTATGTGGTTCGCTAGGTTTTAGGCGCTAAGCAAGTCGCCTGTCTGTACGGACGTAGCCTTTAAGTTTGGCTCTACCTTAACCACAAAAATACCGGTTTAAATATAGGTTTATGGAACAAAATTATAAAGGTTTTGAATAAATAAACCGATTTTTAGAGGTTTTATAGAAATATTCCTCTGACGTTCGCCTCTCCAAATTTTTGTAAACATTGTGCGTGTCGTACAATTCCATGGTTTTAGCTTAAAATGGCTTTTTGAGGTTTATGAAGCCCTCTTATCTCAGATATGCTCCGAAAACCATTTATAAAAACCACTTAATGTTTTCACTAATCGGTATTTTCAAACCTGCTTCAAGCCTTGAAAGTCCACAGTTCGTCTAAAAAGTAACGATTACTGTTATACCTGTTATGTGTATATGGTTTGCATCATCAAATGGATCAATTAATGCGTCTGCATTGAAATTATATTACGGACACAATTGGTTATTTGGTTTTGGAAGAATTTTGATTAATACATAATAATGATATAAATAACATCATATATATTAACACCAAAGATTTAATACGTTTTTTCCTCGCATCTTAAAATTTATTTGGTTTTTAAGTACCTACTTACTAAATATTAATTCCATTGTTTTGAAATATCAAAACAATTGAAGTCAATATTTTTTTCATTTATCAATAAAACAAAAATTATAATTTTTTTAAAGCTTTGTGCGTTGTAAGTTTTGGTTATTAATTAGAAATATGTTTTGTATTTAATTTTTTCTCTTTTTAAATATAGTTTTTCCTGTATTAAATAATATAATCATTATAAGAAATACTTAACCATGTTTTTCATATTTTAATAAACAAAGCGTAAACTTGGTTCCGGGCTCCTTTGAAGAATAGACCAACTGCCGTTTTGCCAGGCAGGTCGTAAAAGGCGACCGATTAGCTATGCGAGTCACTACCATCGTGGCTACTAGGTGGTAGTGTTCTCATTGTCTCACCCGGGTCTGGTACCACCGCTTTGCCTATTCCTGCCGCAATAGCGTCAGTGCTTGTCGCTGTCGTGTTCCGGTTTGAAGGGTAAGGAGGCCGGTAAACTTATGCATGTGGCATTAGACCTCGCCACAAGATAACAACGGACCATTAACACCTTTGGTGTCTATTGGCGATGGTTGACTCTTTCCATCAGGAGACCTATCTGCTTGTTTGCTATCTTATGATATATAAAAAAAAGATATATCATTGAAGTTACAAGATTCTACTAATGATAGGTAATAATACCACGAGACAGGAATAATACCACAGATCAGGAGACCCATCTGCTTGTTTGCTATCTTATGATATAAAAAAAAAACATATTCACACTGTAAAGAGGTCTTTGCTTACTTTAAAAAGTAAGAAAAAAATACAGGCATACATATCTTATACAATTAAATGGTGTCTGGTTGAATGCTAATATTAATTTCTTGTGTAATAAATTAATATTTTCGGTAAAGGTTTAAGTGTTTGCAGCTTAAGTTACAACCTACCTCCTTTGAACGGGGAAAGTAAATTTTGAATTCATTCATCACTACATTCATCTATACTTAAAATTTACCTTCAAACGTTTCTAACCAATACTCTCTCAACGGTCAGAGTTGCATGTAAATATTATGCATAGAAACGTTGTAGAAATAAAAAAGTCCATCACGACGTATGTGTAATGTGTATATCTATAACCTAAGGTAAGTTGACAATTGACTTAAAAGTATATTGAAAAAAAAGAAACTTAAAATAACTCAGCAATATAATAAGATAATAAGATAGTAAATAAAATAGTTTGTTGAAAATATTATTTTATTTTCTTTTTTTAATATACTCAGTTCGCATGCGATAAGCTTAGACAGGAGATCACAAGATAAGTGAGACCACGGCATGGAATAAGTGCCATTCCGATATAAATTGAGAAACTATGTGGGGAGGTGAAGGCAGTGACATGAGCAGCGCATTTAATACAAAGTTTTTATGGAACCGTTCGCAAACAGGTTAATCATGGCTGATACTCCTCACTGAATTTAACCGCCCTTATAACTTATAACACTTCATGTTTTTTTGCGTTAACCTCGACCGACAGCTATACTTGAGGCAAAAAACCAGCAGACTACGAATTTTTGTTTTTTAAGGAATATATATATCTTCACACCAAATCACTTACGGAGTAGACATAAAGAATTAATCGCCATAAATAGCTATTCAGATAGACATGCTTTTATTCCTTCAAATTCATTACTCTCTTAATGCAAAAACGCTGGTTTCGGAAAGTTATCACAACTTTCGGACAGCACCCAACGGATTTGATCATGGTACGTCTATCTGGTCCCCCGGTACCTACATCCATCCGTGTTAGTCCAAGCTCCTTTAAAGAATAGTCCAACTACAGTTCTGCTAGGCAGGTCGTAAAAGGCGACTGATTGGCTATACGTGTCACCATCGTGGCTATTAGGTTGTAAAGATGGCTTAGTTCCGCAACGTCTCACTCAGGTATTTGGTATCACCGCCTTACCTATTCCTCCACAATAGTGCTAATGCTAGTCGTTGTCGTGTTCCGGTTTGGAGGGTAAGGTAGCCCGTAGGCGTATTTATGTGACATTGCCAACCCACCACACGGATAGTAACGCGCCACCAAATCTTGGGTGTCTGTAGTTTCTCTTTCCATCAGAAAAGCCATCCATCAGCTTGTTTGCTATCTATTGATAGAAAAAAATCGCATTTTATATCTGTTTTATTGATCGTTCATCTGCCATTCTTTCAACATGTCCGAACCAACAGAGTTGATGTTCGCAAGAAATATTACCTGTCCGATAACAGAAACTATCACAGACCGCCCAGATATTAGCTCCATCGTTACGTAAGTTCTCATCTGTACGTATCTCAAGTATTAATATAAAAAATATTAATCATGATAATTTTAGAGAATTAATTTTGCTATCTCTTTATGGTCGCTTATGATGGATGATGTTGGTGAAGATTACTTAACAGAGTAAAGCCTTATTCAAATAGTCATTGTTGTCAATTAGAACCTGCTTTGAATAATAGATCATGTGCAATTCTATCAGACAATTGTTTATTTATTTCATTTCATACGATAGCAAGCAAACTGATTTTTCTCTTGATGGGAAGAGATAACCTTAGCCTATAAACGACAAAGATATTAACGATGTGTACCGTGTGGTGGGATTGGAATATCACATGCATAAGTTTACTTTTAAGTTTTAACCCTCCAAATAGGAACATGACAGCGAAATGCACCTATGCTTTGCTGCAGGTCTAGATAGCTAATGCGGTGGTACCAGACCCGGGCGAGACATTGCAGATCTCCACTATCTACAACTACATCATCCTGTCAGACTTATAAGATTTTCTCCGTTATGGTCTGGGCTCCCTTTGAAGAATACCATCTGTCATTCTGCCAGGCAGTTCGTACGAGGCGAACGATTTCTTATGCGTGGCACTACCTTCGTGGCTATTGAGTGATAGAGTTTTGCATTGTGTCGCCGGGGTTTGGTACCACCGCCTTACATATTCATGCCGCAATCGCTTCAGTGCTTGTCACTGCCGTGTCCTGGTTTGGAGGGTATGATATATGCATGTGGCATTAAGACCCCGCCAAAAGAATAGCAACGCACCATTAACATCTTTGGTGCCTATCGACGATAGTTGTCTCTTTCCATCTGGCGAGCTGTCTGTTTGTTTGCTTCTTATGATATAAAAAAACAGATCTATTTACTGATAGGCTCATTACACGAATACTACCCAACGTTGGGAATCGAGTCGCGCCCCTTCGATTTGCATACAGCGGTATACAGATGAATTTAGTAGCAAGACTATTGTTAGTTATGGAATTATGTTTTTATTCCTTTTTCAGATGTGCAATATGAAATTATTTATTTACATCAAGGTGGCCATTTACTGATGATGGACGGGTTTACTTACTCCAAACATTCCAAAGCGTCGAACTATTATTGTTCGAAAAAAGATCGCGGATGTAAGGCAAAAGTTAAACTAAATAAAAACGGAGATGTAGTGAATACGAGAGAAGATTTTGTACATCACCATGAGCGTCCAAATTACGTTAAAACTTCGAATGGACTATATTTAAGAATTCGTTAAGTCAATTTTTGAAAATAATTTGCGACTTTCTGCTCTCAAGTCACCTGATCGCTCGTTTTCTTCCGATTTGAATATCTTATATAGCGCCATTTCACATAATTGGGACAACTATTTACCAGATGGTGCTAATAATTTTGCGCCATCTTTCATTTTTATTTTCAGATTGTCAGCGTAACAATTAATTCATAAAATAATAACTGGTGGGGTCAAATTGGGGTTAAAATAATAAGGTGTTTGAAATAAATTATTTTTTTATGATATGAACTTGTTTTCCTTCATAATATTTACATTTCATAATATTTACTGAGTAAAATATAAACATAAACATTAAACAAGGCAAAATCATCATATTAATGGCCTGCGCAGACGAGGGACTATCCACAGGATACTTTTTCGTCCACCAATATAGATTCCTAATAAACAGTATCGAATAATGCATGCATAGGACTAAAATACCCCGTAGATAAAATCTCCCGAAAAACCGAGGATGCCGAGAGACCAGCTCTTCAATTCACGTAACAAAATGTCAATCCAGTCGAAGCCCTAAGGGCTTTTACACACGAGTATACGATACAACGTCACTTGGTTCTACGACGTGGCATAAAGTGTATGAAAATCTGTAAGACCCCTAAACGCTTCGACTCGATTGACGCTTGTTACGTGAATCGGCCCCATACTGGACAAAAATGCGTGAGAACAAATGATCGTACATCGTGTGCGTTGAGTTCGTCAATAATTCTTGGCGTACATTTTTTCACGATTCAGGGATTTTTGACCTGTGCGGACAAAAGTTCCTCATGTGCGCAGGCCATAATTGTAAATTATTACAATTATGGCCTGCGTAGAAACACAAAATATAATGCTTGTGAAAGTTTATGTATCCACGATATTTGTTAATACTTTGTGTGTGACTATGAATTCATATGTGCATATGGTTGGACGGATTTGGATTAAATTTCATTTAAAGTAGTTTACGCCTTAATACTTAGGCTACTGTTTCCCGTAAGATGAATTTAAAACTTTTAATCAAATAGAGGGTTGCGAAGTAAATACCTGGTTTGTCATAATAAAAATAAGATGCTTACTTACTTAATAGAGTCCAGCAGCATATATGTAGAAATAATGTTAACGCAGCATGACTCCCGACTTCCTGTATCTATCACTGGAATGCTAAATAAGACCTCCATCAAATTCCTATGGAGCTGAATGGGTATATCGTCTAGAACAACAAATAATTTTCCAAATCAGGTAATAAGGAGATCTGAGGTAAACATAAAATTGATAAAAATGGTCATCACTAAGGTGGCCGTTTTTAACAAAACGTTGCTAACCAAATGTTAGTCTATGGTGGTGGCATCCGATGCCGAAATGTTCAACAATGGATGGGAATGACACACAAATTCAACGCGCGATGATATTTATCGAATAATACCGACAGTAACCGACACCAATCGATGTCAAACATAACACGGCGATGCCCGATGGCCAATATGAGCGAATAAAATATAAATCCAACCGTGAATAAACGATGGACACGCGCAACGATACCAACTCCAAGTGCCAACTAAGTTGCGTGCTTGAATAGACAATAATCTTTTTAAATAAAAAATCTTTATGTTTTAATATTTTATCTATTTATTTACATTAATTTTTATTTATTCTCATACATGTTTTTACTTTGCGTAAACGTTCGAGTATGAAGTCGGTTGTTGCGTATTACAACGTTTATGAAAATGCCAATGTTCGCCATGTTTGCCAGCCAGTACACTGGTTGGATGTTTCCCACCGTTGTCGGAAACAACGATGTTGACAACGGGTGACGTTAACGAAACAACGATGTGCATCGATGATGAAAAACAACAAAAACGCCCATGTCTAGTCTTCACTAAGCACTTGTATCGTCGGCACTTAGAAACCACTTTCACTTTGTATTTTGCACTATATATTAATATATGTTTGTACTCTTTTACTTTGCATACTTGTATTGTTTTACTTTTTAATCTATAATAGTATATTAATACGTGAAGCAAAAACTTTGTACCCCTTTTTACGACAATTATGAGATCTGAGGAGTATGAAATTTGGCTCAGTTAAAGTAAGTTGTAGAAAAACTTATGAATGCAGAAAGCTAATATTTTACATAATTTGCAGTAGAAACTCATTTAATTAATAAAAATAAACATTACGCATACTACCATTAATTTGACACACACCTCTATACAATTTTGTTTATGGTTAGTTGGTTGTAAAAACTCTGAAGAGATTATATTGTTTAGTCTATGGTTAAACGGAGTTGTAGAATTATGGTCGAATTTCGACCAGAGGGCGATCACTAGTTTATTTAATCATTATTAAGCATCCTCACTTGTAGCCCTGAGGAATATTAGCATGAGAATAGTGTTTTGATACATGTATAGAGAGCTATAAATAGGCAGATATAATTTAAAAAAAATAAATATTTAAAATGTTTTTTTATTAAAAAAACTTACAAAAGAAGTTTTTCTTTGTTTAAAACATGTCATGAAGAAAAAATTACAAATTCTTTGACTACTAGTATTACTTTACCCTGTCCAAATTTAATTATGTATATTCAAATTGATTTTCAGAAGAATTAAAATACAAATTTATTACATTACATCATGGGGTACATCTGCTAATGGTGGATGGGTACACATATTCAAAGAACCCGAAATCTTCGAATTATTATTGCTCCAAAAAAAATAAAGGCTGTAAAGCAAAAATTAAATTTAAAAATGGAGGCATAGTTAGCAGCCAAGAAGATTTAGTTCATCTACACGAAAGACCTACATTTTTTCGAACTGCTGAAGGACTTTATCATAGAGTGCATTGACAACAAAAAAATATTATATCCATTTTCGAAATCTGTGACATATTTTATTTTGTTTATTTTCTAGTGATGGGGAAAGAGAGTATAAGTTAAATATAGGACTCCTTAAAGTAAGGATTATCGCCCAGTATACTAGTACCATTACGGCACAACGTTAGAACGGCACAAAATACTAATTGATATGATATGATAATTTAGAAATGATAATTTAGCAGTTATCGCGGTAGCCGGAGGTACAAGCTTATACCCAATGCCAATGTTACCCTTGGGAAATCCAATTGTTACCCTTTGTGTATATCCTGTCATACCCAAAGGGTAACAATGGACCTCTATTCCTAAATAAATTCCTAAATTTTGACAGAGTATGTATGTATGGTAGCTATAAATTTCAATAATAAAAATAAAATAAAATATGTAAATAAACATAAATACAATTTTTTTATTTAACGCTATCTATTGTTGATATTAATTAACAGGTCAACAGGCTCGCCAAAAATCCTCGAGATAGCAGCGACCACTGTGTAAGAAAACTATTACGACGGCCGTTATACTTATACGTATTTTTCCTTTTAATATTATGGTTATACGGACGCCATCCATTGCAACTCTTGAAGCTCAGATTAAAATGTCAATTTTTTTGCTAGCTTGGATCGGTGCTGCTGCACTACGTAATAACTCTTGGGTCCGCTTGCATTAAACACAAACTGTTTAATTACTGTTAATGAATTTTAGTATGGTTAAATTGATTTAAAAAGTATTATAATAGTGAGGTGCAAACGGGTCTTAATGTTTATAAAAATATATACATGCTCGTACAATAAAACAAATTAAGTCCCATGACGTGACAGGTGGTCAACCTATCGACATATCGTGCATATATTTTACTCGCGCGGGTCACCTTGTTCCGTAGCGTATAGAAAAAAAAACGATCACTAGCTGTATGTCCTCTACTCTGTCCGGACAATATGCGTTTATGTATTGTATTTAATTACAAAAACATCTAAAAATAAATTTTAATGGTCTCGCGGCTTGTCGCGTCCACTACAGTTTGAAGTCTACTTTAGACAATTCGTTCTCAAAGTTGTTCAGTTTTTTGCTGGACATATTACACTAATTGTTTTTACCGCAAACTAAGCAAGTTATTTGTTTGTAATGTGGGTGTTAGTCAACGATGCTAATACACAGAAATACATATATAAATACTAAATATCTATACATATAATAAAGTCGTAGGAAAGTCAGAACTGTACATTGAATTTTTTTTTTAAATACTTGGGGCGTGATCTATAATCGATATCGAAGCCAAAAATATAGTTTTTAGAATTTTTGTCTTTTTGCCTGTATGTATGTTTGTCTTGTTTGCGGACGAAGTCGTGGGCAACAGCTAGTATAATATAAAAAAAATAGGAAGTCGGTAGCTGCCGTTTTGTTGCTTTAAAAAAAAATAGTTTCATTACAATTTGATAATATGTTACTTAACTCGCGAATAAAGATGCGTGGGTCAACTGTTTCTACATAAATATGTTTGTATTAAATTTTTTATCTTTTTCAGAAAAATATGGTTACAAAATTATTAAATTGTATCAAGGTGGGAGCTTGCTAATGATGGATAGGTTTACATTCTCAAAACACTGTTACACTACAAATTACTATTGTTCTAGTAAGAATCGTGGGTGCAAGGCTAAACTTAAACTGAATGATAAGGGTGAGATAGTTATAGTTCATGACGTCCATCATCATGAACCACCGAAATACGTGTGCACTGCGTCAGGATTGTATTTAAGGATACGTTAAAGAATTTGCATGTATTACTTAGCAATGAATTGTGAATAAAATGATCTGTATCCTTGACCTTGTTTTTTTATATCATAACTAGTGTTGTTTTGGGCTCTAGAAGAATAGACCAACTGCCATTCTGCTAGGCAGGTCGTAGAAGGCGACCAATTGGCTATACGTGATAATATCATCGTGACTATTAGGTGGTAGAGTTCCGCAACGTCTCACCCGGGTATATGGTACAATCGCCTTACCTATTCCTGCTGCAATAGATTCAACGCTTGTCATTGTCTTGTTTGGGTTTGGAGGGTAAGGTAGCCGGTAAACTTATACATGTGGAATTGCTATCCCGCCATTTGCTATACTATTTGTTTGACCACCGTTAGAAAAGTGGTTAGCGAACCTAACTACAAATAGATGCGGCTCGGGTCAAATCCCGATATATAGGTGTAGGTGTTTGTATTTCTGGGTTTGGGTTTTTACTATGAATGTACACTTGTACTGTTTCACAATTCACTAATTATATATAACTAGCTGACCCGGCAAACGTTGTTTTGCCATATAAATTATTTAATAAAAAAATAAGGGTTGGTGATAGAAGGGTAAAAATGTAGAGTTATATGTATTTTTTAATGCTGAATCATAAAAAAATAAAAATAAAAAAAATTGTCCATAAAGTAAAAAAAAAAATTTTAGGGGTGGACAACCCTTAACATTTAGGGGGATGAAAAATAGATGTTGGCCGATTCTCAGACCCACTGAATATGCATACGAAATTTCATCAAAATCGGTCAAGCCGTTTCGGAGGAGTATGGAGACTAACATTGTGACACGAGAATTTTATATATATAGAGATATATACTTTTTTATTTAAATAGCCAACCGGTTTCGCATTTTACTGCATCATCAGGGCTAAAACTTAAATTGTCAACAAATACATTGACAATTTAAGTTTTAGCCCTGTACACTTATATATGCGTAACATATGTTTGTGTTAAATTGCCCCTAAAACACTCACCATTAAATTCTTTGGTTTCTTTACGCGTGGTTGTTTCTTTGTGGAAGTTCTCTATTTGTTCCCGTCTAGCAATTTTGTTTATATTAGAGTTCAACGCGTTTAGTCATGTAATATAGAGCGCACTTTATATTATTGCTTAAGTTTTAACGTTGTGTTAAGTTTTATCGTGTTAGAAAACTTTTCATGTGATTTAATAAAGAAAAAGGTATAATTTAAATAAAAATTCATATCGAAATTATGCGATACGAATTAACTCGCTTTTGCACAAGAATTTTACAAAGAGAACGAAGAATTACGTTGTCATTCATCTACAAAAACATTTTTTGTATGGTTAATAAAACATTTGTTAACCTGTTATGTATGTTACCTCAGAACTCGGTCATTTATGAACCAATTTTGAAAATTATTTTAATGTTTGTGAGTGTATACTTCCAATGAGGTTTCATTTTAATTTGGTGAAGATTTAATACAGGGTTTCGCAGATACGGTGTTGCAGGATTATTGCGTTAAAAAATATATTTGATATAATTAAACGAAATAATACATACCAAACCCTATACGATGATATCTTGTATCTATTATTGCAGAATTTTCTGATTATATACGTTTTTTCATCTTTGAAATATACATACCTAAATATTGAAATACTTTATACAAGGTTTCATCGTATGCCATTAGTTATTTATATTACTTATAAGTAAAATAATTTAGGGACTATTATTAAATTAGCTACTTCCCTTACAATAATTTTGTATATTAAGTTAGTTTACGTAACAACGTAAATAAAATCAAAACCTTCGTCGTGTAGATTAGACGCGGCGGCATTAATTAGTGTCATAGAAGAATTTTAATTTTTCACTAAAAATAAAATTTATATTATACTCGGTCAAAAATTTAAAAAAAATGGACCTTAAATTAAAACAAATTAAGCCATGTTTACTTTTCTGTGACTGACAAAATGTGGTCATGCTTTTTTTAAATATATGAACGGGTCAAAACGCGTACATATATAGAACTTATTTAAAGCTCGACGTTTCGGCCAAGCTTTACAAGTAAGTTCTATATATGTACGCGTTTTTGACCCGTTTATATATTTTTTAAAATGATAGTAGAACGTGTTAGTTTGAAAGTGGTCATACTTATCGTAGATTTAGGTTGTAAAATAGTAGTTTTATTTTTTGTGATATTTTGTAGTGATATTTTTCTATATTAAGATTGCTTATTTGTAGCTAAAGTCAAAGCTTTACGCAAGAACTTCAAAGCATTACAAGCTGGCGTGGAAGTGATAAAACAATCATTAGCATCGGTTCCAAAACAACAACTTGCAAGTAATGTTAAAATGATGGCATTTTTGGATAGCATATCGAAGGATCTGAATATACAACGTAATATAGAACATAACGAAGAAAGTAAAATCGAGCCTGATGAAACTAAAAACTCATCCCTTGTAGTCGATGATATCCTGACAAGGTATTCATTACCTATGGATGAAGTATATATTCTGAAAGATTTTGATAAAGAACTAAGAGACGGAAAATGTTTCACAAATATGGTAAGTATATCAAAATATTAATTTTAGTAATTTATGGACACCATAGATGAAATAGTACACATGCTTACGGAATATCGTAAATTCCAAAGAGAAAGGAGGAATTGATTCAGAAATATGAAATTAATAAATATGATTTAGGAGTTTATTTAAAAATACTAGCGCAACCAAATTCTACAACTATTAAGTCTTCAATTGATATATTTGTGCATCAATAAAGCATGTAAGTAAATTTATTAGTTTGGGTTACGACGGGACTAACATGTTCCTAAGGAATAAAAGTCTCTTAAAACAAATAAGATTTAAAAAAATATGTACAGAGCATACCAGAGCATGTATCGGCATACCTCAAAAAGTTGTGGTAGAGTACATTTTACAAATCACCATTCATATTACTGCCGTAACGTCAGTGCTCACCACTAACATGTTTATGTGATAAATTTTTTATCATGCTTAAAATCTAAAGCTTACGAATGACAATATTACAAATTTTTGCTTGTTTGCTATATTTATACTATTCGAAAACAGCGAAGAAAATTATGTTTTGCATTTATCTTTTGTTGTAGTGTAGTATGTTCAGCTTTGAAATTACAAGTGACAAGAATACATTGCCAAGTATTTTGTATCTTACAATAGCAATTAACCAGATGACCTTCGAGATGGTAGGAGATAACCATCGGCTGTAGACTCCAAAGATATAAATGTAAATATTCACGGGACAAATTACACTTACTGATGTAACCCCAAAGTAAGCAAATTATTTGCTTGTGTTATGGGTGTTAGTCAACCATACTAATACATAGAAATACATATATAAATACTAGAATATATTTAATAAACACCCAAACCCGGAAATACAAACATTTATCCTCATCACACAAATGCTTGTCCCCGTCGGGGATCGAACCCGAGCCCCGTCGATTGCGTAGTCAGGATCGCTAACCACTCGACCAACGGGGCGATCGTATATAAAGTGTGCGTTAGTGTCTGTGTTACGAATTTGAATGTTTACTACCTTAACTTGCATACCAGGACATAACAGTGACCAGAGCTCACAAAATTCCGGCAGGAAAATGTAAGACAATAGTATCAAACCCGGTCGACGCATTGCAGAACCTAATTAGAGTCACGTTTATAGTGATAGGTTTAGCCAGACCGTTTGCTTTTTACAACTTTAACAAATGGCCAGTGCCTTAAAAGGGATCCTAGAACAATATCTATAAATTATATGCCGATCAATCCATTCCTTTTAACTTGTTTATGCTTTATAAAATCAGTTGTCTTTCTATTTAGGTAATTAGTGTACATAACTATACCTTACATTTTTAGGTGGAACATTTTAGCAATTTTATAGGCACCGATGGAAGAAGAAAAGGCGATATATTAGGGCGAAAGATGGCGAAACATATACTGACAAGAGAATTATTATCTGACACATCTTGGACCGGAATTTCGAGAACAGCTGGATGTCAAAGGAAGTTTCCATTCCGAAGTCTAAAAAACGTGCTAAACTTGTTTTACCAAGTAATAATAAAAGCAGACTCGGAATGGACTTACGATAAAACTGAAAAACTGTTTATGACTCTATTAAAAATCGCTAAGAAGAGAGTGATGGTGCAAAATGAAGATACCGAAAATAAATCTCAATACGAAACTAATATAACTCTGGATTATTGCACTCCCGCAAGAGAATTAGAAAAAGATGATGGGTCTCAAAGTGATGATGACTTTGATATCATAGTATTGTAAAAATATACTAGAATAGTCAGTGTTTAATTTCCCATTGTTTCGCATAATATTTCTTTTAGGAAAGATGTAAATATCTAGAACTTTAAGACAAACATCTGAAGAGCAGAAGTACAAATCTATATCTTATAAATATAAGATCGGAAACTTTTAGAAGTTTTATTATTTAAGAATATGTTCATTATATGAACATGATTTAATTAATATAATGTATTCTAGCGATTTTTAAATTATTATTTTATTTATTTTATGTGTATTTGAAAAAAACCAGCCATAATCTTTTTTCGTTAATGGAGTGTGGGGACATCGGCCAATGCCATATTATAATGAGTAAAATGACATGTTTTTAATATGCTAATTTACCTTTTATTATTTCTTATACAAATTCCATCCCCTATTTCAACCCCTTAGGGACTGATTTTTAAAAAAAAATATTCTATATTTGGTCCGGGTCTTCAACCATCTCCTTGCCAAATTTCATATAAATCCGTTGATCAATTTAGACAAACAGACTTTCGCATTTACAATATTACTATGGATACTACTGTATGTATGTGTATGCTGTATACACACAATTACAAACTTATGGAATAACGTAATTTGGTTAAAATGTTAAGTTTGTCTAAACCAGAGTTTCTCAAAGATTCCTTTGTTCTGCCCGGTAATTTTTATATTTCCACTACATGATTCATTCAATAAGTTAGATACAATAAAACTCATTAATTGATAATAGAAGTACTTATATTTGTATTATTACAATAAAACAACCAGACAAAGGGATTCTAGTTTGCAGCAAACGATGATAGAATTGTGTCAATGAGTCAATTCAGTATGCCACATGTGCCACAATGCCACATGTATGAGTTTACCGGCTATCTTCCCCTCCAAATCGGAAAACTTTATTGATAGGAACTGGCACCTTTACGGTAAAAAGGTAAGACGATGGTACCATACAGCTGGTTAAGACGTTTCGCAACTCTACCACCTAATAGTCACGATGACAGTGACACGTATAACGAATTTTTTACGAACTGGCTGGAAAAATGGAAGGTGGTAGTGGATGTTAATAGAAGCGTTAATCAACAAAACCCCCAACATGGGTTCTAGTTTAGATAATTATTAAATAAAAATAAAATAACTAGATATTTATCCCCCGAATCCCATTCCATTTAAATTAATGTGAAATTATATATATATATATATATATATATATATATATATATATATATATATATATATATATATATATATATATATATATATATATATATATATATATATATATATATATATATATATATATATATATATATATATATATATATATTACTTAATTTAAAATAAAAACACATTAATTTAAATGGGATATGTTTATACATAATAGGACTTATCGTCCCGGAAAAAATGTAAATCCCGTGGAATTCACCTAAAACTGCGAAGCGCAGCTAATAATACTTATATAACGTATTTTAGAACGTATATAATCCTAAGAAAATACGAGTATGATTGTTCAGTGTTGTATAATTGATGATTTGTATTTGCTTTGTAATCTGCCAAGCAGGTCAGGGTTAATAAAAAGTGAATGAAGATATTTACTTATTATTTTTTTATGTTGTAACTGAATTGAGCCGCCTTATTGTAACATATGTTATGAACATAGATCGGGATAGGTAGTGCAGTTAGGGTGGATTTCATGTCTACATCTTAGTACAGACACGTTATTGAATTCCACTTGTCCACTATTAATACCATATTATTTATAAAAATCAATTGCTGTTCGTTAGCCTCGCTAAAACTCGAGAACGGCTAGACCGATATGGCTAATTTTGGTTTTAAAATATTCATGGAGGTTCAGGTTAGGTTTAAAAGGTGAAAAAATGTAGAAAAAAACGGAATAGTAGACACAAAGTTGGCAGAACAACGTTTGCCGGGTCAGCTAGTTTTTAATAAAAAATTAAACCGACGAAAATTTATGCGTGGTCATACATTAAAATCAGTGAATGAATAATCATTCACTTCTTGTTTACATACCCTTATGGTTTTTTAAATTAAATATGGTCCAATTTATTTACCAATTAGTGTGGTCCCTCAGGGTATACCCATTCCAATAACAATAGAATTATCAAAATCGGACTCCTCTGTAAAAAGTTATGCTTGGTCAAACAAAAAAAATACGTGTCGAAGAACCTCCCCCGTTTTTTTCGTTGTTTAAACACTGGTGAAATTCTTTAAAACAGTAATTAATTTATCAATAACTAAGTATCTACTTGATGATGAAGTTTTAATAGGATTTTATTTTGCATTTTTATTTATTCATTTTCATTTTGCCGCGAATATAAATTTATACCAATCAAAATTAAAAAAATGTTTTAAGGTAAAAAATCTATTAAAGTGTTGCAGTACAAAGTTATAATACTTCGAAAAATTATAATTTCTACCAGTTATGTAATTAGTGGGATTCAATCCGAATATAATGTTATACTTTATTGCTACACGCTGCAGCGCTGCTTAATTTTGACTTTGGTTGAGCGATTTATTATTATTTCAGCGCCGCAGCGAGTGTTAACGAAATGGAACACGACTTCTACTTAGCATAGATTCTCTAGTACCTAGTACATTAAACTCTATAATCAATACTTACTCACGTTATGTCCCTCAATCTCGGAAAATTTTGCACTACAATTCCGATCTTTGAATATAAAAAATCTTTTGCGATCCGTTGTATATTTGAATCTTTCTCGTGTAGAATATTTGATCAGAAATATTGAAGGATCACGTCAAGACCAAATTTTTCTTTGTTAGTTCGTATAGACTTATGAAGTAGTATTCTAAATTTCTGAACTGTTTGGTCTATTAATAATGTAATGTTAAAAATAAAGGATTTTTTCTTGATGTTATATTTGTTTTATTTTTTGTATTTTGTATTGGTAATAATTTTAGGTTTACATGTATACAAATAAAATTAATGAGCTGCTAGAGAAAAAAAAATATTATTACGCCAATTCCCTTACGGTGTAGGCAAAATGCACCGTACGCCAACAGACCGTTCTAAACTTTTAATATCGAAACAAGAAGCCTGATATCTTCGGATGATCTCATAAAGTTGTCCATTCTGGTTATCAAGTTAATATAAATTTTTTTACTACTCCTCTGTCGAGCTAATTATCAGAGGGGTTTTTCCAAACGGGTATGGCTTATGAACCTTCAAGAAAAGGGCTTTCTCTTTTAAAAATGCCAACTCTTCTCTCTTCTCTTTCTAAAAATGCCAACAATGCAACTGCAAGATCCCTAGTAGTGTAGTTGTCCTGTCCTGTCCGTTTGTTCCCTCTACTTTATAAAAAGGTCAAACAAATGCGTCGATGAGAATCACTATCCGTCCTGGCTACTATTAACCGGTGAACGTGATGTGCCGTAGCCAGCGTAGCTCCAGAAGTAAAGCAGGTAGTGCGGTTGCTATAAGCACATGGTAGCAAGGAGCGCTAAGATACCAAACACGAAAGATGTAGGGCGAATTATAATTTTTTTATGACGTCTTTTGAAAGGTTTAGGGGTAGGGGTGCAGGAGTACACGAACGTTGTATATAAATAGTGAAAGTGGCGACCAAAGGCACTGAATAATAATTTTGCTCCACGAAATTCTAGGGCCGGTACTGACCATGCACATTGAGTTTGGGTTTAATAATACAATGTGTAAAAAACTTGTCCGATCCAAAAGAGGTATAGGTAGGTCAATGACATTATCAAAAAAAATATTGTATTTTATAGTGCCTTTTATTTTAGTACTAAACTTGAGGAACTTCCCTTTAATGAAGCAAAAATTTTGAATTTTTATCTAATGATATAATGGTATTATGCTAACAAATACACTATATATAATACACTATATATATAATGAATACGGTATTGTGTATAAGTAGAATATTACTGGTTTTAATAAATAGATAATATCTACGACATAGCCGATATATCTGATATACCTACAAAAACACGTACAATTGATTTGATATTTGTTTTTGTTTCAGATGGCTTCAATTACAAATTCATCCGTTTGAATACAAAAGGTCAATCACTATTAATGTATAAAGGATATACGTTTTCAAAACACTGTATGTCTCCAAAAAGTTATTATTGCTCTAAAAAAAATGGAGGCTGTAGGGCTAAGATAAAATTAAATGACGACGGTACCATAGTAAATTCTGATGAAAAAATCATACACACCCATCTTCCTCCTAAATACGTACGGTTACCATCTGGCTTGTACATAAAAATATCTTCATGATTTTATTATGAGCTATAAGAAGTTGTTTTATTGAATAATTAAAATGTGAATAAAAGTGTGATTAAGTTTGTGATTTATTATTTTATACTTACAATATTCATATCATTGTCTTTACGAAGTAAAAATAAGCAAAATTTTATTTTGATTGACAGAAATACCGATGGAAAATCACATGTGGCCATCAGTCGTTTCGCACTGAAATAAGCATTATTTAAAAAAAGTATCTTCACGCCCGTATCCCCAAAGAGGTAGGTAGAGGAATAACCGGTGCACACTCGATTAGACGAAGATACTTAAATCCCTTTATCATCTGCCTATATAATAAACCAACACTAAACCACTACCTAGCAACGTTTTTGCAATTTTGCACTCGTAAGTTGCGTAGATATGTCAGTTTGCTCTTGTATTCTTAAGATATAAAAAATGTAAAAGGACCAAAGCCTGTACGTATTGTGTAAATGATGACCTTTTTCCAATATGGTCAGGTTTGAAATAAACTCGTTACTTGTTGTTCTTTTAGAGAAAGATCTTTAATCGAAGCACGTGGAAGCACCCTCATGCCTCAGCATATAAAGCTGTCGATCTTGGTTATGCAAGAAAAAGTGAGACTTTATCAAACCGATAAGAGATAGCGAACCAAAATGATTCAGGCCTTTAATTTTCTTTGCCTATAAAAAAATCACAAAATTCCAAATTCATTGAATATGTTATAAGATTTTTAAATTCCCATGTTGGTCCGGACACTCTTTGATGAATAAGCTATCTGTCGTCTTGCCAGGCAGTTCGTAAGAGGTGATCGATTGACTATACGAGTCAATAGAATCGTGGCTAATAGGTGGTAGAGATTGTCTCGCCTAGATCTGGAACCACCGCCTTACCTCTTGCTGCAATAGCGCCGGTAAACTTATGCATGCGGCATTAAGACTCTGCCTCAAAGTTAGCAACGCATCATTAAGATATTTGGTGTCTATAGGCAATAGTTATCACTTTCCATCAGAAAAGCCATCTGCCTTTTGCTTTTTAATAATATAAGAAATAAAGTTTACGTTAAAGCGCGAAGATTCGTAAAGCGCTGTCCCGAAAGTTTATTTTCGTACTATGACGAACTGCATCGCCGTATGTATTCGGTTGATTATAGTTTATCCTGCTTCATCTTGCTATACGCACCAATGCCAAAGCGAGATGAACTTAGTCGCGGTAGGAAACTGACATAATCCTGAAGTCCTTCGTATTAGCTCAAATGTTTTGTGATTTAGCTAATTGGGTCGCAACACACATCACGACAACGCAAATCTTTGTTGTAGCATTTTAACGCAGCCGCGACCTTACTAATGTTAAATAATTGTGTATATATTTTTAATAGGAATGTACACTTCAGAATACAAATTCATCCAGATCAAGTTCGGCGGAATACTTCTCATGTATCGAGGGTACACATATTCGAGAAGAAGTAAGACACTGAATTATTATTGCTCAAAAAAGGACCAGGGATGCAAAGCGAGAGTTAAGTTAAGTCATAGTGGAGAGATAATACATGTCGATGATAAATATTATGAGCACACTCACCCCCCTCCACAATATATAATGACATCATCGGGTGTGTACGTAAAGATAGCGTCATGATCAAAACTGGACACAAAATCGTTAATCTGTTAACTGGTAATCAACAAAATTAACATATTGAGTAATGAATAAACTTTTCCGTTTACAACTTTAAAAATTGTTAACAAATTCATTAACTTCTGTTAAATTTGCATAAATCTGTTAATCATTAATTAACTGCCAACTACATGCCAATCTGTTAATCATTAATTAACTGTCAACTGTGCGGACTGCAGTGAGACGCTAGAAACACATTCTACGTTTTGACAAGATCGTTCAGGATTATCGTAAAATTAAGTTCTACAAATAATTAAAAATGAGTGAGTAACAAAACTCTGAAGAAATTTGTTTGATATAATAATTTAATTTCAACCGACAAAAAAACGGAGGTTATCAGCTTGACATACTGTACGTATGTAATATTGTCGGAATTAGGAACTCCGACTTCGGGGATAGTCCAAGTTTCATTAAAATCGGTTCTGTAGTTTTTTAGATATGAATATAGTTGATATTTAAAAACGGTTTCAATTTTTTTTTAAATTACTATTATGTTTTATAAAGATTATAGTTGATATTTAAAAACGGTTTCAAATTTTTTTAGATTACTATTGTTTTATAAAGATAACTCTTTTTAATAATGTTTCGTATCTTGCTATAATTTATCATACTTTTATAATAATTACTATCACGATTTAAGATCAACAGCTAACTTAAAATGCAAATTTTTGCTTTTGACATAGTTAAATTTTTCATTAACAAATTAGCGATTAACCAAATTAACTACATGTTTTATATCGATGTCCAGCTGTGATCATATTTGACGTTATAATTTTTTTCATCGATGCTTGGTGAAACTCATTTTGCTGTCATGTTGAGATAAATGTATTTTGTTTAGAAAATTGGATTTTTATTTCACAAACATCCACTCTCAACTCGTTTCGTAATTTTGGTTTTTATAATACCCCAGAATCTATGTATTTTACGGGATTAAAAGCAGCTAATAAGTATTATACCTCAAATTGGATGTCAACGATCTGCAGCGTGGCGGCGAGAGCGGCGCGATCTAACCCATAGATTCTTATGGAAGTGAACTGTATGACAGCGGCGCGACAGCGATGCGGAGAGCTGTGTCAGAACGCTAAATCGCGCCGCAGATCGCCGACATCCAGTTTAAAGCCGATTAGCTAAAAGAGTAAACATGTTACGCATGTAACGCTTTTCCCATAATATAGTAGAAAAATCCAAATTTCATTGATTGATCCCGTACGCAGGATATTCACAAAAATATTTTATAATTTTCAGAACCCATTAAATATAAGAAGATACCAACTCGATTCGGCAAATACCTTCTGATGGTCGCTGGCTTCACCTACTCCCAAATGAATAACACTAACAATTACTACTGTTCGAAAAAGGATTCGGGCTGTAAGGCCCGCTTGAAGTTAGTAAATGGAGTGATTTCAAAGAATGCAAAATTGCAACATGAACATCCTCCACCGAAATACAGGGTTACAGCCACGGGATATTACATCAAAATGAGTTAAATTACTAGCCGCAACTCTTCCTGGCAGTGCAAATAAGATATATTCTTACTTGGAAGGAACTTCTTACTTGACACGAAAGTCGAAATTATTATTCGAACAGTTAATAAAACATAAAATATAATAGAAATAACAAATACGCTTTGAGTTATCAGTAGATTTCGTTGTAGCAACGATTGCGCGCAATTAATGTCACCCTACGCGTCTAGAACATGATCGCTCTTAGACATATTTTATATTATTAGCAGTAGGGTCAATTGCAACATTCTTTAAAAATTGTTGCAATTGATCCTACTGCTAATAATTTAACATCCCTATTTCCGCTTTTGTGTCTCGTAAGAAGCACCTTATACCGTATACGTTACTACCTTTCTCGCCGCTGTAGTCTAGTTTCCAGGTTCGATTCCAGGGATTCCAATTTTTTTGATAAAATCAACGTTGTCCGGGATAGATAAGTGCCCGGTTGGCGATAGGCTTAACACCTATTACATTGTGGGACTAGTATCTTCTCCTAACTAGTTGTACCTCTGCCTAAACCTTTGGGGATACAGGCGTGAAGATACTATACTGCTATACGCTACTAACATTGACTCAATCACAAATTACAATATATGCATGTGCTTCTTATAGGCTAGCAAACGAGCAGATGCTTCTTCTGATGGAAGAAGATACATAAATATAGATAAAGGCGCCAAATATATTAATGGTGCATAATGCGTTCCGTGTGGCGGGATGGTGATATCACATGCATAAATTTTTTACAGCTCTTACCTTCCAAACTGCAACATGACGATGACAAACACTGACGCTATTGCGACAGGAAATTGTAAGGCTGTGGCACCAAACTCGAGTAAGACATTGCAGAAATTTATCTTGTCACGATAGTAGTGCCATGGTTGGCCAATCTTTCATGTTTCACCAACTACCTGGCAGGAAGAAGAATAGGCCAACTGCCGTTCTGCCAGGCAAGTCGTAAAAGGCGACCGATTGGCTATGCGAGTCACTACCATCGTGGCTACTAGGCGGTAGAGTTCTGCATTGTCACACTAAGGTCTGGTACCACCGCCTTACCCATTCCTGCCGCAGTGCTTGACGTGTTCCGGTTTAGAATGTGCCATCAGATCTCGCCCTAAGATAGCATCATTAACATCTTTAGTGTCTATAGGCGATGGTTGACTATTTCCATCAGGAGACCCATCTGATTGTTTCCTATCTAATGATATAAAAAAGACAGATACATATTCCCGAGCTCGATCGAACCTGGGAATCCAGAAATTTATGAGTAGTGTGTTGTGATTCGATTGAATTGACTATATAATATATTAAAACTGACACTCGCCCAATTTCGCCCGCGAGTAGATTAAGGTGTATTAGATATATTGATATAAAAAACCCAAGATACACAATCAGTGTCTCAAAAACGTCCTCTAAAAATGAGCGCACAATTTCAAATTGTGCGCTCATTTCAAATAGAATCGCGTCGGTCGCGACACTGTCAATTTTATTACTTTTTGTACATTACTTCGTAAAATCAACTATGTCTTGCGCTTAGATTGGATATGCAAAGCCATATGTTTTTGCCATATCTATAAATACTTATGTGAAATTAGCGACAGTTTTGAGTGTCAATTTTATTTGGGACTGTGCATCTCGGATATTTTATATATCAATGAGTAGATATAGTTTTTCATACTAACTTTAGTTCTTTAGTTTCACCCTCTTAGGGCTTGATTTTTGTAAAGAGTTTGCTTATGTTAGACTCCGGATTCAGTTATCTCCATGCCCATCGAAATCGATTTAGCGGCTTAGCCATAATAGCGTAACATACATACAGACAGGCAAACTTCTAATAATCAGGCAGACTTTCACATTTATAATATCAGTATCGACTCGTATGTAGGTATAAATTGGACCTATTCTAAATTAAGATGAAAGTTCAAAAATGCATAAGATTATGTCTAGGTTAGACTTAGGTATATATAGTCGTAAATAAATTTTCTTTCTTATGTAGTCGTTTTTTATTGAAAAATGTTGATCCTCCATACTCCTCGCTTTTTTGTGTGAAATAGGCATTATATTTATGTGATCTTATATATTTTTGTATCCGACTGCGGTAGTAGTAGGGTAATGTGTTTTAAATGTATGTATGTTTATTTCTCAGCAACGTTCTGTAAACTAAACGGCTTGATGGATTTAAGTTTGAGAGGTGTCATTAGATTCCTCTTAATTGTGAGAGTGACGTGGGCTATTAATTAATCTTTACCTGACTGCGCTAGAAGGAGAGTTATAATTTTTTTTGAACGGTTGAGCTGTCAATATTTTCAACTGACTTTCCAAAACGCTTACCTTACCTTACCTATTCCTGCCGTAACTAGGTGGTAGAGTTCTGCATTGTCTCGCCCGGGTCTGGTACCACCGCCTTACCTATTCCTGCCGCAATAACGTCAGTGCTTGTCGCTGTCGTGTTCCGGTTTGGAGGGTAAGGTAGCCGGTAAACTTATGCATGTGGCATTAGACCTCGCCACAAGGTAGCAACGCACCATTAACATCTTTGGTGTCTATAAGCGATGGTTGACTCTTTCCATCAGGAGACCCATCTGCTTGTTTGCTATCTTATGATATAAAAAAACAAAACGAGGATGTTATCAATTCGATTGGATTTTTTTTATGTTTGTTACAACAGAACTCGGTCATTTATGGACCAATTTTAAAAATTCTTTTTTTGTTTGAGCGGATATATTCCCCGTAGCAATCATCCACAAATTACGTCACACGTTAAGGGTGAGGGAAGGGGTCGACGAAGTGTGACATTGTGTGACAAGAGGTAGAGAGGGGACCCAAATTTTGTGACATCACAAATTTTTAAAAATATAATATTTTATATCTAAGTATTACAACGGTAAATTTGTAAAGCCACCTGTATAGATAAAAAATAATTATCGAATGAGAACATTGTTCCAATGTAAAATATGTGACATCACACACCTAGGGAAGGGTCTCACAAATGTCACCAGCTGTGACAAGGACGGGGGAGAGGTCAAAAAATCTTGAAATTCGTGTGACGTAATTTATGAATGGCCCCGTATGGTCCTGTTTTAAATTGGTCAAGATTTGATGCAGGGTTCTGGAGATACAGGGAATGAGAAGTCGGTTGCTGCAGTATTGCGGCCTTAAATAATTATTGTTTTTATAATAATTACTTGTTTACATCTCGGCACGGGTGTTAAGCGATCGTCACCATCAAATAAAACGAAGCGCATTTTAAGTATTGAGTTTGTCCACCACCACCACCTTGTCTCACCTCCATATTACGTATAGTACCTCCAGAGTATTGTATATTATGCTTATGGCCAATTGCATTAACATTGTCTTAGTCTAGGAAAATCCTAAGTGCTGTGACTTTTTGTCTTAAATGAAAAGAATGTGACAGTATGTCACTAAGGATTATCCTAAGCTAAAGTGCCCGGTTGGCGATAGGCTTGTCACCTATCACATTGTGGGACCAAGTATCTTCGGCTAATCGTGATTGCACTTGTTGTACCTCTGCCTACCCTTTCGGGGATACGGGCGTGAATATACTTTTTAAGACAAGATTAGTGCAATTAGCTATAAATCTTTAATGAAAAATCTTCGATGTACGGGTGTTCTGAAGGCCATGGTCTCGAAGTCAATCTGCAGAGCGGTGGCCACGGCAGTGAAAAGAGATATCTTACGGCGTTTCTTACTATTATCTTCTTCGTAGAACCAGCCTTTCTAATTGTCTGTGACTTAATTATTCAAACACTAGCTGACACGGCAAACGTTGTTCTGCCTTTTTCACTACTCCTATTGTTTTTCTATATTTTCTCACCTTCAACAATTAATTCGAAACTAAAATTAGCCAAATCGGTTCAGCCGTTCTCGAGTTTTAGCGAGACTAACGAACAACAATTGATTTTTATATATATAGAAGATGTACATATAAATACTGAATAAATGATATACCGTTTCTTGATTATTTTCTTTATACCAATAGAATAACTTTCAGTTAATGAGTGCTTGTAATTTTGTTTCAGAATATACCTTCATCAGCACGCACACAACGAAATATCCTTTGTTAATGTTAAATGAGTACACCTTCTCGCAGGGTTGTCAACAATACGTTTATGTTTGCTCCAAAAAAGCATCTGGTTGTAAGGCTCGCTTAAGATTGCTCCGTGATGGGAGTATTGCACCACAGTCGAAACTCATACATACACATCCACCACCGAAATACGTCCTTTCTAGTGATGGGAAATATATTAAGGTCCAAAGTTGAAGTCTATTTATGTCTATCTTTATTTGCTGTGACTGTTATAATTTTTACGCAGTGAAACTGCAACAACTGCTACTCCTGTATGCCTAGGACTCATACGGGACCAAACGAGAAGTATGCCTTTCCAAACAAAGGGAGAATTTTTCAAATCGGTACAAGCGTATTTAAGTAATTTTGGAACATACATAAAAAAGATTCCAACGAATTAAAAACCTTTTCAATTTTTTTGAAGTTAATAAATCCATGTTATTATAAGTTCGAAAGTAACTCAGTCTGTCTGTCTCTCTTCACTGAACTGATTTGGATGAAGTTTCGTACAACCTGGTAAGACCCGGGAAGGACATAGGATAGTTTTATCCCGGAAATCAGACGCGAACGGAAATTATGTGGGTAAAACCTTAAGAATGTCTAATATATTTTAATCCGCGATAATAATAAGTAATTTAGGCTACTTTTATTTAAGAAATTTCCCACGTCGATGAAGTCGCGGGTACAGCTAGTATATAATAAAATTTGAAGTAGATATACGTGCTTTCTTGTGATTGGATATTACAGGTTGATTGGTAAGATAGTGTACGTACAGGAAGAGAGTGTTCCGTACTCAATTCTGATAAGAAATATTTAAAATAATTGGTACTTAAATTTTGACCAAATTATCTAATAAAATCTTTATGTACTGACACCCGCACAGAGATATCGCAGTTCATTATTTACAAACAGTGATCTTCCGCTAGCTAGTAATTAGATTTGTTAGCGTACCTATAAGAACGCACCATGCTTAATTACTAATACAACACTAATTTTGTTGAGGTGTAACTATGTCATTAATCAATAGTTTCTTTTTATTATATTTTAATTTATTATATATGAGCATTAACTATCGTCTCCATCATATGGTCTAACCATTCAAACTTATTATGACCTACATAGACGAGGGACTTTTGTCAGCAGAGGACAAAAATCCCTGAATCATGAAAAAATGTTCGCCGAGAATTTGCGACGGTTTCAACGCACACAGCGTGCGAACATTTGTTGTCCGATTGTCGTGCATACGTAGGTGACTCTGGAGTGCTCAACACAGATTAAAGTTTGCTGTTTTGTGTGTGCGTTGCTGCTCCTAGTCACATTACTTGATCCGAACCGCAAGGGACTGGAATATGCTTCCTGACTTTGTGTCTCCCGACGGGTACAACCTGGGGATCTTCAAGAGAAGAGTGAACAGATACCTTCTAGGGAAGCGCGTTCCATCTTACGCCGCATCTTAGCTTACCATCAGGCGAGATCGTGGTCAAGCGCTTCTCTATCAATAATAATATTTTTTCGGAGACTCTTTTTTATATATATTTTATAGATTCAGGCGTTACTTTACGGAAATCCATTGTTCAGACGAAGAAAACTAGTTATTTTGCAATTTTCCGCGAACTTTAAGTGTACCTTTGCGATGTTACTAAAAAGGAAAACATAAAAGCGGTCTAAAAAATGGAACAAACTTACCGTAGATCTGAAAATAATGAAGACCCCAGCGGCACAGTTATCCACCCTCGTCCACCACACTTTATACCACGACAGCACCAAACACAAAAGCACACAATTGACGCACTCAACGCACGTTTCACTTCGCAACCGAAGCATCTTCAGGAGACACGAGCACTACTACAGTCAACGAGATCCGCGGTAGTTTCGGAGACTCCCCCGTACTTTTGTCCAGTCCGGTCCTCCGACGTCCTCGGCTATTCGGGGGTCTTTTTGTACGGGGTTTTATTTCTCTGTGTGCATTATTTATAAGGATCTATATTGATGGACAAAAAGTACTCCGACAATAGTCCCTCGTCTGCGCAGGCTACTAGGTGCAAAGTTGAATTCTGTTGATCTATATTTTTATTTCCTTTGGCTAAGTTCTAAGTATATACTTATCACACAATATTTTGTATATAATAAATAAGTGACTAATTAGTTCCGTGTGTTTATTTTCAAACCTTATGTAGCTCAGTAGCTTAACAATGCTGACTTCGATGTAGACTCATCCATGATATCCTTGTTTCGAATCCTGGGACAGGCAAGGATACTAAAAAAGTTTTTTCTGTAAAACATAACTTATCTAGACATGTCTAACATATATTTAGTCCTGAATATATGCCCGATTTGTCTATAAGACATCTGTCACATAATAGAACTTTATGCTGCTGGCTAATCATGTGTGATCACACTGAGATAATAACAAGTAAATCTTTTTACTTGTTATTTTTTTATATATCATAAGATAGCAAACAAGCAAATAGGTATCCTGATGGGAAGATTCAACCATCGCCTACAGACACCAAAGATCTTAATGGTGTGTTGATATCTTGTGGCGAGGTCTAATGCAACATGCATAAGTTTACCGATTACCTTACCCACCAAACTGGAATACGACAGCCACAAGCACTGACGCTATTGCGACAGGAATAGGCAAGGCAGTGTTACCAGTGGTGACGTGATGGTAGTGACTCGCGTAGCCAATCCGTAGCCTTTTACGACCTGCCTGGCAGAACGGCAGAGGGTCTATTCTTCAAAGAGCCCAGATCCAACACGGGGAAATATTATTAACTCAGTATATATAGTTATTTTAAAAACATACACTTGGCCCCATAAAACAAATATGTACTTATTCTACGGAAACGAGAGATAGAGAGAGTTTTTGTGTCTCGCGAGTATTTAGTGAGTGCCCCCTTTGAAGAATAGACCTTCTGCCATTCTGCCAGGCAGTTCGTTAAAAAGAACGACTAGTTATACGAGTCACTACCACCGTGACTACTAGGTCATAGAATCCTGCAACGTCTAGTTCCATCACCTAATCTATTCCTGCCGCAACGGCGTCAGTGCTTGTCACTGTGTGTTCCGGTTTTGAGGGTAAAGTTACCGCACTTATGCATGTGGAGTTTTGACCCCGCCTCACGGATAGCAACACATTATTGACACCTTTGGTATTTGTAAGTGATGGTTGTTGGTTATCTCTTTGCATCAGGAGAGTCATCTGCTTGGTTCCTATCGCATGACATATTATTAGATGTACATCCTTAATCCTACCCTATCCTATCCCGCACCCGATATAAAGGTATCCATTTCTTTATTATCTTTATACTCACGACTAAATGGATCTAATGTAAAGATATGTATCGAATTATGTATGCTAAGGTAAGAGCAATCAAACTGTGGAATAGCTTAACTTTTTACTTTTTTGACCTAAACGATTTTTTCAAATAGCTTTAATAAGTGAAAGTCAATGAAATTTTCAAAAGCCGGTATCGCAGAGGCAACTAACCTTTTTGTTGCAAATTGACAAAGGCAGGTGACCGCTTTCCATCACGTGGTCCATTTGTCCGTATGTCTCCAGATATTATAAAGATTAAAGATGTTACGTTATCATCTATTTTGTTAACATTAAATTTGATATTTTCAGAGTACATATTTATCCGTACGCATTCTGCGAAAAAGCCTTTGCTCATGTTAAACAACTACACCTTCTCCCAAGGATGTACGCCATTCATCTACATGTGCTCGAAGTACAAACGCCGTGGATGTAAAGCGCGTTTGAAGTTGCTGGCCGATGGCAGAATACATCCGGAGTCAATGACGGAACATGTGCATCCACCGCCTCAATACGCAGCTACGCCTAATGGATTGTACGTGAAATTGGGGGGGTAATGGGACTTTATCTGTTTGTTGGTATTTTAAGATGCTGTCGATAGTAAAAATACTGATCCTTGGGGGCCTCATTATTGGGCGAAGATGCGTGGACGCTTAATTATCGCGATAAAATTTTCTGTTCGTGCTACGGCGACGTGGATATATGTACTCGGTCGACAATAGTTCAGGAGGCTAAGTATATGTTTGTAAAATACTAGGTCTATTATCAGCTTCACTTTGCGATGTGCAAAAGCGAGATCAAATTGATACTTCTAGTTATCGCGTTAGAAACGGATAAAAGCCCTTCGTGTTAACCTGAATGATTCAATCATGAGTTGGTTGGCCAGACACAACGCAACGATGTAAATCTTACCATATCCCGACAATGTAGCCGCGACACCAGTCTCCTTCGGGTATGTCTATCCAGTTGAAACGGCCAATCTAATTCAATTGGAGATCCAATGACTCTTGTATAGATTACACTACCATGTAATATGACAAATTATTTGTAAACGTTGAATAAAAAAGACTTAGAGGTTTATTATTGAGTTCTTTCTTTCCTGTGCGACCGAATTTCACTCTTTGTTGTTTTTTTATAAAATCAATGTTTTTACGGAAAATATGTCCAGACACGTAATATATACTGATGAATGCCATGAAGCATTTACATTTTTTTAATAAAGATTAGATAACCAACTATTGCCACAAAAATTGATAAAATGGCGCTAAAATTGTCTGGATGATAACGAATTTTTTAAAATTATGGAATTCGTTAGCAACTGCGCTTTCTAACACGTACTAGCCTATAAAAGTGATTCAAGTGTTTTATTCAGATATTATAGACGTGGACCTAGAAAGCTTTGAATTATCTTTGTGCTCTGGAACGTGAGACTAAAACTCGGCGCCCCACTAAATTTGACACCCTGGGCCGTCGCCATACCACAACCATCTTAACGCCGACGCTGCCGACGATATTCACTGTTGAAACTTTTGTTACAAGAATTATATTAATTAAAACTAGCTGCCCGCCCCGGCTTTGCACGGGTAATGTACCTAATGAGAATAATGAGACAAAATCTATTTAGAGAACGATCATATAGTGAAAAAATTACAAATCTTTGTTGTAAGCTGTTTTGCTCAAGATATCCCTCCCACCTAAGGCTCCTGCTATAAATAAATAATTTAAATTTCATATTGTGAGATTTAAAAAAAACGTATGATTTTGAAACATTTTATTTTACACAAACGTTCTCCTGACAATAACAAATACAAAAAAAAGAATTATCCAATTCGGTACATTTATTAAAAAGTTTTGCGCTTATTAACCTTTCAGGGATTCATTTTTGTTAGGGTTCTGTGCCCAAGGATACAAACAGAACCCTATTACTGAGACTCCGCTATCCGTCCATCTGTCCGCTTGTCACCAGTCTGTAATAACGACACTAAGACAATTAATATTTACAGAATATTTAATTATATATTCACATTATTATACATGTTGGTATGAAACGCTTATTGCGCGAGTGAACTCGCAATTGGTCGTTTTTTTTAAATTTAGATATGGTTCCACGATATCTTTTCTCCTTTTCTTTCAGACTATAAGTTCATCCGAATCCATGCAACAAAAAAGCCGTTATTAATGTTAAATGAATACTCCTTTTCGCAAACAAATAATCCAAATGCCTACATTTGTTCTAAGTATCGCGCGCATATGTGCAAAGCGCGTGTGAGACTAATTGAGAATGGACAGATAGCGCCTACGTCGGTAATCGAACATAATCATCCACCACCGCGTTATGCCCTTACCACCCGAGGGGTTTATATTAAACTCAAGGATTAATGCTTACTTATTATTTAAAATTAAACCCATATTTTAAACAGGTTTTTAATTTTCATCCTGACCAGCTTGACTTCTAGAAATTTACTAGTGATCTTATTAATGAGTTTTGGAAATACTTTCTTATTAAAATGTTGGTTCGGGCTCTTTTGAAGAATAGTCCATCTGCCGTTGCGAATTTGCGAAGTGCGAACGGTTGACTATGCATGTCATCATATTGGGTACTAGGTGGTAGAGTTCTGCATTGTCTCGCACGGGTCTGGTACCACCGCCTTATCTATTCGTGTCGCAATGGCGTAAGTGCTTGTCCCTATCATATTCCGGTTTGGAGGGTAAGATAATTTTTGCATGTGGCATTAAGACCCCACCATATATTTAGATGGTGGTCTCTTTCCATCAGAAGAGCCATCTGCTTGTTTGCTCTGTTATGATATAAAATGGTCAGGTTTTGTATCACTTAAACTATTCATGTGGTTTTTAAGCACGGGATTAGTACTTAAATACATATGCATAGAATGTTTTATAGCGCCACCTACAGAGCAGGGCTCTAAACGATTGAGATAGAATTTTCGACTGCCTCGTGGTTTAGGGGTAGCCTATTCGGCTCAGATCATGAAGTCCCGGGTTCGATCCCTGGGTTGAGCTTTCGCTCAACTTGAAACCAATTGAGGTTTCTACGAGGTTTTTCCAGAAAATCTAAAAACTCAGTAACAGCTCGGAGTCTGGCTGTGTGATGTATTACCACTCCCGTGTCTCGGATGAGAACATAAACTTGTTGATCCCGGTTATCGCTAGAAATAGCCAATAATCTTTAACATGTCAGTAAATGTCGTGATTAAGATCTGTGAATCGCGGTGAACCGGAAAGTCTATAGACTCGTCTAGGATTCCAGCCATAGTACTGAAAACCTGTGCGCCTGAACTCGCTCTTGTGTTGACACGCCTCTTTCGCCGTTCAATGATGACTGGAAAAGTACCGAAATCATGGAAGCTTGCCAACGCGCAGCCTGTGACCAAAAAATGGCAGTCGTGCCGACCCCTCTAACTATAGGCCAATTTCAGTCATGTCCATTCTCTGCAAGACTACGGAGCGTGTACTGAAAAGCAGTCTAATGGCACACCTTGAAGCGAACGATCTAATCAGTGACCGCCAATACGGGTTTCGCCGAAATCGGTCCACTGGGGGATCTTCTAGCGTATACCACCTAAATCTTGAGCTCGGCCATCAAGAATCATGGGGAGGCACTAGCTGTCTTCCTTGATATCTCGAAGGCCTTTGACAAGGTCTGGCATGATAGTCTTATTGGCAAGTTTCCATAGCATGGTTTGCCTACTGGTCTTTGCGCCTGGCAGATTTTCTGAGTGGCCGGTCGATTAGAGTAGTCGTCAACGGCTCCTAGTCCGACCAAAATTCTGAAAAAAATATTTCGCCTGCAGGGCTAATGACCACGGTGTTATAGTTGTATAAAATTGTACATGTTAAGATCGACGGGCGCTGGTTCAAATCTAACTAGAGTTGACATTCTTCCCGTGTTGGTTCCGGGCTCCTTTGCAGAATAGACCAACTGCCGTTTTGTCAGGCAGGTCGTAAAAGGCGACCGATTGGCTATGCGAGTCACTACCATCGTGACTACTAGGTGGTAGAGTTCTGCATTGTCTCGCCCGGGTCTGGTACCACCGACTTACCTATTCCTGCCGCAACAGCGTCAGTGCTTGTCGCTGTCGTGTTCCGGTTTGGAGGGTAAGGTAGCCGGTAAACTTATGCACGTGGCATTAGACCTCGCCACAAGATAGCAACGCACCATTAACATCTTTGGTGTCTATAGGCGATGAATGACTCTTTCTATCAGGAGACCCATCTGCTTGTTTGCTATCTTATGATATAAAAAAAAAAACATTTTATTGATTCAGGCGTTACTTTGCGGAAATCCAAAATTAAAACATGAAATTAATTAAATTTGCTATCACTCGATGCCACCAAAAAGAAAGATGCTGGTTTAATAAATGGATAAAACTCACCGATGATCCGAAAAAAAGAAGACCCCAGCGGCACAATCATCAACCCACACCACCACACTTTTACCCCCGTCGGAAACAAGCACAAAACCACACAATTTATACACTTAACGCAAGTTTCACTTCAGAACCGAAGCATCCTCGGCAGAAACGACCTCACTCTACGCAAGTGTAACATGTTACATACAACTAGGGTTGCCACCCGTACTTTATAATAAAGTATTGTACTATATTTTAACTAAACGTACTTTATTCTTTTTGAAGGCAATAAAGTACGTGAAAATATTTAATTTTATCATTTCACTTAAAATTGTCAACTTAAAGGAATATTTTTGTTTGGAACAAAAATGATGCTGACCACTTTTAAACATCATCTAAAACGTATTTTTTGTATCATTTTACTTTATTTGATTTTTTGTTGTATGAAAATAATGATATTGAACATACATAAAACTCTCATTGATAGTTTTTTTTCGTTAAGGTGCATCTAGTGACGGGATGAAACTGATTGGTGAAAAGCACTGTTAGATATTGCTAGAAGCAACACAAAAATATGTATGGTAAACGAATAGCACAGCTAATAAATAATACTTTATTTTTCAATTTTGTGTTTCATTATTTAACCTTAAAAAGAAAATGTACTCTATTTTTTCAATTAAAAGGTGGCAACCCTACATACAACGTATATTAATAAT
The DNA here is from genome assembly GCA_036924255.1 of Apodemia mormo. NCBI lineage: Eukaryota > Metazoa > Arthropoda > Insecta > Lepidoptera > Riodinidae > Apodemia > Apodemia mormo. The sequence continues at coordinate 7,601,983 of JAUPFN010000011.1, forward strand.
AATAATAATAATATCGCTGGACAAATTACGCAAATCGATCTAACCCCAAAGTTAGCAAATTATTTGCTTTTGTTATGAGTTTTAGTCAACGAGACTGATACATTGAAATTCGTATATAAATACTGTTACATAGGTAATAAATATTCAAACCCAGAAAATACAAACATCTATGTTCATCACAAAAATGCTTGTCCCCGTCGGGAATCGAACCCGATCTCCATCAATTGGTAGTTAGGTTCTTATTGTGTGCTAAATTGTGTGTGTTCGCGAAGGATAGCAAATTTAATCAATTTCACCTTGAGTTGAAATTTTTTTGTTTTAAAAATCTTTGTCTCATAGGAGACAAAGAAATATAGATTTTACGTCTTCTGTTATAGAATGATTTTTCTACTACGGCACTTTCATACGATCAGATTATATAAAAATACTTTATTTAATAAGTAATGTATTTATTTTCTAGAGTACAAATTCATCAGAACCTTCACCGCTAAGAAGCCTTTGTTGATGCTGAACCAGTACACCTTTTCTCAGGGATGCAAGCCGCATATTTACGTATGCTCGAAGAACCTCCGTTCGAAGTGTAGAGCGAGATTGAAATTGCTACCTGATGGTAAACTGTCATCGCTATCGATCTTCGAACACAATCATCCACCACCACATTATGTGGTATCTCCATGTGGTTTATATGTCAAAGTCTAAATACGTGTACATTTTCACCTTGAACAAAATCGACGGGTCTCGGATTCGACTCCCTGACAAACATTTTCGTGATAAACATTGATATTTGTATATCTAGGTTCGGGAGTTATAATCGCCTAATATATAAATAATAATAATATAATCGCCTCTGTGGTCTAGTGGTCCAGCGTTGGAGTTGACCACATGAGGTCCCGGGTTCGATTCCCGGGTCGGGCACTTTAAAAAAAATGTGTTTTTCAGTTTTCTGAGAAACACAAAGTTGCCCGGGATTGGAAAGTGCCCGGTTGGCGATAGGCTTGCCACCTATCACATTTGTGGGACCAAGTATCTTCGGCTAATCGTGGGTGCACTTGTTGTACCTCTGCCTACCCTTTCGTGAAGATACTTTTTTAGGTTCGGGAGTTTATTAAATACTAGCCAACGGGCACAGCTTCGCCCGCGAGTATAATCAACATGTCATCAATATAGTTTTTTGTACAAACTAGTATCCCCTATTTCGGTCTCTTTGGAGTTGATTGATAAAAAAAGAGTGACAGACAGACTTGATATTTGAATTGATATTTCAGTATTTATATTTCTATGTATTAGTGTCGTTATCTAACACCCATATCATGACTCATGAGCAAATAATTTATTTACTAAAGGGTTTGTTTGATCAATTCGTATAATTTATCCAGCGATAATAATAATTGTAATCACAACAGCTGTGACAATATTCATAACTTTGGTGTTACCAACCGCCACACTGTACTAAGTAGGCATACATTTCACGCATCGCTGGTTATATCACTCGTTATAATTCACTTGCCACACCAGTTACATGCATTGAAACCGTCAGTTACATATAACGCGAACCGGATTTAATTTCACGCGAGCCAAGCTTTAGCTATAATTCGCAGAATTCCATTATGCGAAAGAGACAAGGCAACAACATTTGAGCGACGTCGATATTTCACTTAGTAAAGTGTAATCGTAAAAATAACTAACACTTATTCATTGTAATTGTATAAATTTTCCCCGTGTTGGTCCCGGGCTTCTTTTCCCCGTGTTGCTCCCGGGCTCCTTTGAAGAATAGGCCAAAGAACGGCTGCCAGGCAGGTCGTAAAAGGCGTCCGATTGGCTATACGAGCCACTAACATCGTGGCCACTAGGTAGTAGAGTTCTGCATTGACTCGCCCGGGTTTAGTACCACCGCCTTACCTATTCCTGCCGCAAGAGCGTCAGTGCTTGTCACTGTCGTGTTCCGGTTTGGAGGGTAAGGTAGCCGGTAAACTTATGGATGTGGCATAAGACCTTGCCACAAGATAGCAACGCACCATTAACACCTTGGGTGTCTATAGGCGATGGTTGACTCTTTCCATCAGGAGACCCATCAGCTTGTTTGCTATCTTATACTATAAAAAAAAATAACTGTATCAAGTCATTGTCAGTGCGACATGTAACAGATGGAGTAAAATGCACCCACTGTGGCAATAATTGTAACTAATCAAATATAACAGTCGTGATTTATCACGCGTGATAGTGATACAAAACAAATAACTTTACGACGTGATAGTGAAATAAAAATACCTATAACTCCCATCCTAAGTACTAAGCCGCCGCTGCCAGAAGTAGATTGGCTGTAATGTTACATTCTACATAGTCTAAGATCTTTGTACTATTTAACACAGATTAAACTGGATACGCCTTTTAAGGCAATTTTTTAAGTTATAGTACTTACAAATGAAATAAAAACGCTCCAGGGGTATTTTTAAACTATGGAAATTTCTAATATTTTTATTTATTAATTTTAAATAGTTTTTTTTCAACATTTGATAATGTTTTTTTTCTATCTTGACGTTATAATTTGCTATTGGATTGTTAGTATTTAAATGATACCGTAATATTGCACGTGGAATGTCGTATAGTATTTATGTAGTTTGTGCTATTTACCTATCATTAGTAGAATCTTGTAACTTCAATGATATATCTTTTTTTTAATATATTTTATAAGATAGCAAACAAGCAGATGGGTCTCCTGATGGAAAGAGTCAACCATCGCCTATAGACACCAAAGATAATAATGGTGCGTTGCTATCTTGTGGCGATAATGCTTATATCTGCAGTATACGCATGAGGTCCTGGGTTCTAATTCTAACCCTGGTTCGGATCGTATTAGAATTTGATGGAATGTTAATTCTTTTTTTTTTTTTATATCATATGCAAACCCAATAAAAAAGAATATGGGGATTCAGGTCTATAGACCGAGACTCAATCGAGAGTTCAATTTTGTGGCCCCCCACAAAATTGAACCAAGGCGGCACCCAACGTTTTATTTCCAAAAATATTTTATTTGGAAATAAAAGTAGCAAGTGTAGTACCGTTTTAAAATAACTATTGCTGCAACAACTGCAACTAATAAGCTTTGTTACTTAGAATAATATAAGAAGAAAAAAAAACTAGTATCAATATATTCACGAGAGAGAGACATTTCATGGTTCTCAAAAATATCGTCTGAGTGCCGATTTTCAGCATTTTTCTAAAATATTCCTGTTAGTTTTGAACCAAGCGACCAAGATTTTTTTTCTTACTTTTACCAGAACTGTCATAGCCTAGGTTATCGCCCCGTGTCCGCTTGACGTCAAGTTTCTGTACACCCTATGTATTAGTTTACTATGCACAGCAGAGCAAATTAAAAACATTTCCAATATATTTTTTTGATTAAATGATTTTCAAAGAAAACTTGCGACTTTTTTGTTTTTAATTTGTACCAAAAACAAATTACATTTGTATGTAGTTAGAAATAATACTCATATGTAGTTAGCATAACAGAAATTGTTTTTCTAACCTCATGTAAGGTACATGAGGTTAGAAAAACAATTGCTGTTCAAGGCTATGTTATAAAAAAAATAGGCGATCTCTTCCAAACAACCTTCAGTATCTATATACATATAATAAAATCGTAGGAAAGTCAAAACTATACATTGAATATTTTTTTTAAATAATACTTGGGGCGTGATCTACAATCGATACCGAAGCCAAAAATATAGTTTTTAGAATTTTTGTCTGTTTATCTGTTTGTCTGTAGGTATGTCCGGGGTAAACTCAAAAAGTACTGCATGGATTTACTTCAAATTTTGCATGAATATTATCTATACATATAATAAAATCGTAGGAAAGTCAAAACTGTACATTGAATATTTTTTTAAAAGAATACTTGGGGCCTGATCTACGATCGATACCGAAGCCAAAAATATAGTTTTTAGAATTTTTGTCTGTTTGTCTGTATGTATGTCCGAGGTAAGCTCAAAAAGTACTGCATGGATTTACTTCAAATTTTGCATAAATATTACTAACAGGTCGGGTCAACATATAGGCTACATATTATCACGCTATCACCTACAGGGGAAGAGCAGTGCGGAGTAAACGAAGTCTGCGCGGACGAAGTCGCTGGCAACAGCTAGTAAACTATAAGATAACAACACATTCGGAACGAACGGATGAATTTGTTGTTTTTTTTTTGATTTGGCATCAAAAAATACCCACAACTCCAAAATTTTCGCCCTCCTACCCACTCCCCAACTAATTTTTTACTAGAAATCCTATCCTACTAATATTATAAATGCGAATGGTTTGGAAGGATGGATGTATGTTACTCTTTTACGCAAAAACGGCCGAATCGATTTGAATGAAATTTTCACGCATATAGATGATAATGTTACGAATAATCTAGAAACGTGAAGAGTTGGAACGCTGGAGGGATCTAGAAATAAAAGAAAGAGATAGCTACTGCTATTAATAAACAAATAGTTATCCGAATAGCTATACCATAATGGACTTTGTAGTATAGAGCATGAGGGTGAAAATAGCGTGTACTGTCATAAGTTGTTTACAATAAGAAGTTATTCATCGATTACTCGATAAATTTAGATTTTTCTGGATCCAGGTAGAACTTTACCCTGGGTATAAATAGAGATGTGTTGACAAATACAGGGCAGTTTTTATAAAGCAATCGAGAGCGATACTTGAGACGACCAGTGCGAAGTGAGAAGTGTTTTATTGTGTAAACGGTCAAGTTCAGTGTTTGTACAGTGAGTGACTAGTGTTATTCAGAGTATTTAAGTATTACATTGTGTTATGTTGTGTGTATTTGTATTGTAAATATACGGTTTTAATATAAGTGGTGTTTTCTCACAATTACGAACCTGATACGATACGATAAGTACGTAACAATAAACTCGAATATCTCATAGGATGTGCTATTCCAGATTATCTTTAAACTGTATCCCGGAAAAATCAGTTGTTCCGTGGGATACACCAAAAACTGTTATGATGCTGCGGGCTGCAAAGCACAGCTAGTAATTAATATAATATAAAATAACGTTTGCGAGTCAGATAATCTATTTATATAACCTGGTGGGTGATTTTACAACTTTGGTAGCAATCGGATAAATATATAAATATATATTTAACTTTTGACAATTTTCTGTCTAAAGTTAACTAGTACCCATGTTACTCAGCTCTTCCCGCGGTGTAAACAACGTAGGTCCTTGGTGTGTTGTATGGCTATAGTAAGTGTTGTTAGTTAGTGTTACCTGTATAGTTTGATTCTGGCCCATACCGCAAAGGAGAAGGATCTTCTTAGCGACCGCCAGTACGGTTTCCGTCGCGGTCGCTCAGCTGGTGATCTAGTATACCTTACTCATCGGTAAGCGGAAGCAGTTGAATCCAAGGGGGAGGCATTGGCAGTTTGGACATAGCGAAGGCCTTTGATGGGTATGGCACAAAGCGCTTCTGGCGAAGCTGCCTTCCTATGGGCTTTCCGAGAAATTATGCAAGTGCATCACTAGTTTTTTGGTCGATAGGAGCATCAAGGTCGTAGTCGACGGTGCGTGCTCTGATGTTAAATCTGTCAATGCTGGTGTTCCACAAGGCTGCGTGCTTTCACCAACACTGTTCCTTCTGCATATCAATAACATGATGCGAATTCGCAACATACATTGCTATGCAGATGACAGTACTGGTGATACTACATACTCCGGCCGTAGCGGTATTTCTCGGGAACACGTCGAAGAGTGCCGAAACAAGCTTGTGTCCGAAGTTGAGAATCGACTAACCGATGTCTCGGAATGGGGTCGTCAAAACCTGGTCACTTTTAACCCCAAGAAGACACAGCTTTGCGTGTTTTCATATAAAAAGACACCCATTGTCGTGTCACCTCAATTTGGAGATACTCTCTTGACAGCCTCAGCTAGTCTCGGAATTCTGGGAGTCGACATATCGAATTACGTTCTTCGCGTTCATTTGTAAGGTAAGGCTAAACTGGCCTCCAAAAAGCTCGGTGTGCTCAGTAGAGCGAGACAGTACTTCTTGCCGGCCCATCGCCTTCAACTTTATAAGACTTAAATTCGGCCTCATATGGAGTACTGTTCTCATCTCTGGGCCGGAGCTCCTCAGTATAGCTCCTTCCGCTTGATCGCATTCAGCGTAGAGTGGTTCGAATCGTTGACGACCAGGCTATTTCGAAACGGCTTGACTTTTTGGCTTTACGCAGAGATGTTGGTTCACTCTGTGTCTTCTATCGTATTTTTCATGGAGTGTTCCGACGAGTTATTTGGATTAATTCCTGTCGCCGAATACCATCATCAGACATCGCGTTTAAATATGAAATACCATCCTCACCATCTTGTTGTCTGGAAATCCACAACTGTGCGTTTCTCTCGGCACTTTTTGCCTCGCACTACTTTGTTGTGGAATCAATTACCGGCCGGGGTATTTCCAAACGGATACGACTTGGGGGCCTTCACGAAAAGAGCTTACTCATTCTTAAAAGGCCGGCAACTCAACTGCAAGACCTCTGGTATTGCGGATGTCCATGGGCGGCGGTGATCACTTACTACTACCAGGTGCACCTCCTTCCCGTTTGCCCCCTCTTCTATAAAAAAAAGTGTTACCTATCCATACTAGTTAATATTATAAATGGGAAAGTGTGTGTGTTTCTTTGTCCGTCTTTCAAGGCAAAATAGAGCGACGAATTTTTAAGTGGAGGTAAGTGAAGGGATGGAGTGACATAGGCTACTTTTTGTCTCTTTCAAACCCTCCACTTCCCTAAAATGAAATTAACGCGAGCGAAGCCGCGGACAAAAACTTGTATGGATATATATTACTAGTCACTTCCCGCGGTCAAACCCGCGTAGGTCCCGACTCCCGATCCCGCGGAGCAATTCAGATAAAATGCCTGTCTGCCTAGTCTATATACTCAAGAATTGTGTAGCTTTCTATTCGTAAAAGAATTTTGAAAATCGGTTCAGTAATTTTAGATAATAAATTTTACAGATTATTTTGTATTAACTTAATCTAACAATATTAGTATAATTTATTTATCTCTACTGGCGGAGATTTCTTCCAGCTAACCCGAAACGTGGAGTAGGGATATGTTTCAAATCGCGCGTATGTTCGCTTACTTGTCCTGTTATTGGATGGAGATTGGTTATAGAGTTCCTAAGATACAGGGAGTAGAATCATACAAAAGAGAGCTAACGCTACCTGCAGCTGTCTCTTTGTATCGGAAGGAATAGAAAAACTGAACCTTGACACTGTCCTAAGCTTAGCGTGACCGAATCAGAAGGCAATTCATTAACTTCTCGTCCGGTTTCTCGCTTCCGGTCAAAAATAATACTGTTGTTGACTGGTGAAAAAACGAATTGTGAAGATCATCTCATATTCATATCATCTAATCGCAACACTTTTTGGAGTTTATAGGCGGTGGTTATACCTGTCTAATAGAAAAATCGCCTATTTGTTGTACCATGCGACTATGTAAAGGTGGAAAGCTTTTACATAATGACAGCTATCCGATACAAATATATGAGCCGAATTACCAATTACCAATTACCGGCAGGGGTGTTTCCAAAGGGGTAGGACTTGGGGGCCTTTAAGAAAAGAGCTTACTCATTCTTAAAAGGCCGGCAACGCAACTGCAAGACCTCTGGTATTGTGGATGTCCATGGGCGGCAGTGATCACTTACCATCATTTTCTCCCCTCTTCTATAAAAAAAAGAATATGACTGCCCCGTTGGTCGACTGGTTAACGTTCCTAACTACGAATTGATGGGGCTCGTGTTCAATTCCCGACAGGCACAAACATTTGTGTGAAGAGCATAGATGTTTGTATTTCTAGGTTTGGGTGTTTATTTTGTATGTAACAGTATTTATATATGTATTTCTATGTATTAGTATCGTTGACTGACACCCATAACATAAGCAAACAATTTTCTTACTTTGGGATTAGATCGATTTGTGTAATTTGGCTAGCGATATTATTATTATTTAAATAAAGAATTAGTCTTCTCTGCACACTTAGCTTATTCCTAAGTAACAGGAGCATCTCCAGCAGACGAACAGTCAGCTGGAGTCTAAGGCGACAAGGAAAGAAATCGTTTTATAATTATTATTATTAATAATAATATGGTTGACATATCGACAGCTCCTACGTAAGTTGTCGTAACTTGAAAAATGCGATTTTTGTGTTATTCATGAAAATGACTCCACTTTTATAGATCTTTCAATAATACGAAGTATAAAAATGAAATTTCTATTTAAAAAAATCCAACTTTTAATAGAAATTTAATTTTTATTCTTCGTGCTGTTAATATATCTATAAATGTGGAGTAATTTTCATAAATATAACAAAAATCGCATTTTTAAGTTACGACAACTTATGTAGAACGTAGAACCCCTCGATATATTTCACGGTTCGAGCTGTTGTAGCTATGTCAAAAAATTGTCTGTGTATTATTACTCGTAGGTATTAAGTCCTATGTTAGTTGTTTAGCTGTAGTAAATATACTCGTATATGGCTTCATATACCTAGTAGATAATTTAATAAAGTATTTGTGTGTAAGAAAAACTCACATTTAGCACTCAGGACTCTTCCTGAGTGCTAAATGTGAGTTTTTCTTTTCGCATTCGATCGTCAGCGCGTTTGAAGTTTACTAGGAATTTGTATGTGATTTGTACAGCGCCACCTAGTGGTAAACGTGAGAAACCAGTTTACCACTAGGTGGCGCTGCACAAATCACATACAAATTCCTAGTAAACTCGAAACGCGGTCACGATCGAATGCGAAAAGAAAAACTCACACTTAGCACTCTGGTCGTAGGAAAAATAATTCAGGTTTGTTTAAGAAAAGCACTTTTTCGTACACTTGATAATTCTGCCTAGTTTTATAAAAAGTTTTTTTTTTCAGAATACAAATTCATCAGAACATTTTCTGCCAAAAAGCCTTTATTGATGTTAGGTAAATTCACATTCTCTCAAGGTTGTAAACCGTATTTATACAATTGCTCAAAGGCCACTCGTCGTAAATGTAAAGCAAGACTCCGACTAATGCCTGATGGTAGAATATCTTCACATTCGATACTGGAACACAATCATCCGCCACCTGAATTCACAATTACCCCCAGCGGTATATACGTCAGGGTCAATTATTGAATGAGGTAACTAAGAGATTTGTATACCTTATTTAAGCTAAAGCATTCTATTGTGTTCATCATGATACCTTAACCAGGGAAGGACAATATCTAAATAAGTGGCATATCATTATTATGACTGGCAAGTTCGAGAAGTGACTGGTGATCACCTTTGCTGCATTTGCCGAAACCCGTATACGACTGAGACACGATGGAGTTAACTTACCTTCGCTAGGCGCCAAGCTGTAAGATTTGTTCTGGAACAAACCTTAATATTAATAATTACAAATGGAGTTTTACGAAGAGCCAACGGCAAAAACTAACGGAGTTTCAACAAGTGCTCACGATAAAATTTAGAATCTAAATATATTTTGTCCGACTCGGCAATTGAACCTGGGGCCAAGATGATTTCATTTTAATTACTAGCACTTGGGCTAAAATCTAGCCACGAGGCAGTTTACAAGTAATTTAAACACATACAACAAATACTTGAATAAAATAATTATGAAATATTAAAATATATGCAGTGAGTAACAAAAACTGTTAGATCCGAAAGGAGCATATGAGTAGATCGATGGAGTAAGCAAAAAAATGAAATGATAGTATTTATGAAAAAATATAATGGTATTTTTAAATATTCGTATTTGTCCTTCAATTTCCTTAAATTAGGCAATTACTTTTAAGATAGACAACACCACGTCGCGTCTGCAGCCTCGTTGTGTTGTTATTTAAGTTTTTTTTTTGGGAAAAAATCAATATCCAATAAATAATGTCTAGTAATAAGTATATGAATGCATTAGGCTATCAAATGATGCCTTTGACGATCGGAAAGGGTTTTTTTCTAATTTTGTACAGGTATTATATTATATCTTCGTTACATGTATAATAAATATTGTCTACACTAATAATTTCTACATTTCTACATATATTTAAATTATTTAATTCAAACAATATACAGTGTGTAAGAAAACCCTGTCCGGTCGTCAAAGGCATTATTTGGTAGCTTAATACAGACTTACGACCACCGACCACACAGCCCATAGACACCTAATAATAGGCGAATGACTTGTGTCAACACATCTGACTTATAGTTCCGATGTAAATGTCCACGCGCCAATGAGTAGTGATTGGGTAATCAGTGTCGACCAATCAGATGCTCTGTACATTACTATCATTCACTGTGGCCTTGAGTTAGTCAATTACGGCGTTGCAACCCCACTTCGTCTTACCTCAGCTAGTTGCCAGAATGCATTCAATACGGAAAATCAAACATTAGCCGTCTATAGGCTGTGTGGTCGGTGTTGACGACAGACGGCAGACTACAGTGAGTCACTAAACTACATCATTTAAAAACAGTAAACTGCAACAACTGACTTTATCTAAAAAAAATTTGGCTACTTCAGTTCAGTTGGTAGTGGCAGTAAATTAGTTAATTTAGTTGGTTCGACTAGTTACGGTCCTACCTCATAAAGGTTCCTACTGCTTAAACGCGAACGATTTTCCGCCCGTGTTTGTCCGGGCTACTTTAAAGAATTAACCAACTGCCGTTCTGCCAGTAAAATGCGACCGATTGGCTATACTTATTACTTCCATCATGACTACTAGATGGTAGAATTCCGCAACGTCTCGCCCGCGTATTTGGTACCACCGCCTTACCTATTTCTGCCACATAGAGTCAATGCTTGTCAGCATCGTGTTCCGGTTTGGAGGGTAATGTAGCCGGTAGATTCATGCATGATTGCATGGCATTGCCATCCCGCCATACGCACCATTAACATCATTGGTGTCTACTGGCGATTGCTTATCTTTATTTTAGGGGAGCTATTTGCTTATTTGCTATCTAATGATATAAAAAAACCTCATGTATTCCTGTCGCAATCCAATCAGATCTTGTCAATCGTGTTTCGGGTTGGAGGGTAATTTAGTAAATTTATTAGCTGGTAAATGTATGTATAGCATTTAATATACGATATACCGCTATACGAATGCCCAAATGTCGCTAATATCTTCTGTGTCAGCGATGATTGTCCATCAAGAGAGTCAGCTGCTTGTGTTCTATTTCAAGATGTATAGAAACTCAGTGTAATTAACTTTTAATTTTAATTTTTCAGAGTATAAGTTTATCCGAACGAACTCAGCCAAAAAGAAACCATTGCTGATGTTGAAGCAGTATACTTTCTCACAAGGATGCAAACCTCACCTCTATGTTTGCTCTAAGAACAGTCGTGGATGTCGAGCTCGTTTAAAGTTGCTCATCGACGGCAGCATAGCTTCTAGTTCGATTCTGGAACACAACCATCCGCCGCCGCAATATGTGATAACTCCTTCTGGAGAATATATTAAAGTTTGAATGATTCACATATAAGAATAAGATCTGATAAACTTTCACGAATAGTCCTAAATAACATTAAAACTTAGTTAAATTTTATTGTAAATATTCGTATCCATATGTATATATAAAATAATATAGTAATTTTTTTATTTTCATTTTATTTATAACAATAATGTACAGAGTTTCTTATAATTTATATGTGCCTGTACTGTAGCCCAGTTTGTCACCATAATGGATATTTGTATACCATTTTGCCGACAATTATGAAATTTTGCATATATTTTTTCGTGTAGAATGTTTTTGTCCTATGCCCATTGTTGTAACTCACCACATGATGGTGGTGCAACAAGTCGCTGTTCTAAAGGTGCGTTTCCACCAAAATTGTAGGCAATTTTAGTGTTTCCAACTGTTTGCAACTCTTCAGAAAATCGCCAACTTATGTTTTCTTTGTGTCTGCTACACCGAGTTGCCAACAATTTGAAAAATATTTTAGTTGACAACAAGCTGTCTACATGGCAAAATGTCTTCGAACGACGATGACATTATGTAGGCAGCCGCAGTATTTATTATTTTACGCAAAAAATGGAAGCACAAGTATTGGGAAGACTCCCTGTGTTGGTTCCGGACTCCTTTGAAAAATATACCAACTGCCGTTCGGCCAGACAGGTCGTAAAAGGCGACCAATTGGCTATGCGAATCACTACCACCGTGACTACTAGGTGGTAGAGTTCTACATTGTCTCGCCCGTGTCTGGTACCACCGCCTTACCTATTCCTGCCGCAATAGCGTCAGTGCTTGTCACTGTCGTGTTCCGATATGGTGGGTAAGGTAGCCAGTAAACTTATGCATGTGGCATTACACCTCGCCACAAGATAGGAACGCACCATTAACATCTTTGGTGTGTATAGGCGATGGTTGACTCTTTCCATTAGGAGACCCATCTGCTTGTTTGCTATCTTATGATTTGAAAAAAAAAATACCAAGTCTGAAAGGAAGAAAAGAACATGGAGGGAATGAACTATTAAATACTTTGAGCAGAGATGATTTGTTAGGAGGCCCAAATAATGATGGACACATCAGAAACTTTCATCTTATGACTGAGTTTGAATTTGAAAGATAGATTTTTCTTTGTACTTCTAGTTTGTGCAGCCCCATAGCATCAGTGAGAGCTTGCCATGCATCCTTTTTCATATTTTTATTTTAATAATTTTCATTATTTGAGTCCCATAGTACGATTTTTATGTGACATGTGATATTAACAACTCGATTGATCCGTTCGTCCACGCATCAGATACGATTGTTTCTTTTTGTTGTCAACTAAGTCTCTCTACAGAGCCAATTAATATCTAGAACAAGAGTATTCTTTTGGTGTTTACCGCTAAAAACGGAAACACTGTTACCAACATTTGTTTACAATTTTTGTTGCCAACTCAAGAAAATTAGAGGAACTTTTGTTACCAACTCGTGACAACACAAAAGTTGGCAACTTTTGTCCGGTGGAGACTCGGCTTAATATACATTGACAAGATGTGGTAGGACTACGGATATCGGGCTTATCAACAGTAATATTATAAAGCTGAATATTTTTTATTTGGTAGAACACGCTAATCTCTGGATATACCATCGGAATTAAAAAATATTTTTATGTACCCAGTACGATAATCACATTCACGAGAAAGGGAATATGCTACCTTTTCACCCGACTGATCAAAAGTAAGCAATAATTTTGGGTCATGCAAACGATGTTGAAATTGCTAGCACTTCTATATATATATAATAAAATCGTAGGAAAGTCAATGTATGTCCGGGGTAAACTCAAAAAGTACTGCATGGATTTACTTCAAATTTTGCATGTATTTTACTAACAGGTCGGGTCAACATATAGACTACATATTATCACGCTATCATCCACGGGGGAGGAGCAGTGTGGAATAAACGAAGTCCACGCAGACGAAATCGCGGACAACAGCTAGTCATAAAATAATTTATTAAATTTATTTGTTTATTTGAAAGCGCTAATCTCTGAATAAATCAATCAGATTTGAAAAATTTTTTTTGCTTATGATAGCCACATTTATGAGGAAGGTTATAGTCTTCTTTTTTACCAAGTGAACAAAAAAAGTAAAGTTTTGGAGTCACACAAACCAAATTGCAAGTAACAGCTATTAGCTCATAAAAGGCACACGCAGTGTTTTATTAAAATACTAGCTGTTGCCCGCGACTTCGTTCGCGCTGACTTCGTTTACTCCGCACAGCTCCTCCCCCGTAGGTGATAACTAGCGTGATAATATGTAGCCTATATGTTGACCCAACCTGTTAGTAATATTCATGAAACATTTGAAGTAAATCCATGCAGTACTTTTTGAGTTTACCCCGGACATACATTGACTTTCCTACGATTTTATTATATGTATAGATATATCTTTTTTGTATGCTAATTTATTACGTATTTTGAAAACATCTTTTATGGTGTGGCTACATTATCAACTTACGGCGAAAATTTTTCTTGTAGCGATGTGTGCGGTCAATCACTTCGCTTAATCGCGAAACTGCGGACTTCTGTCAATTTTCTACCGCGACCAAGTTCAACAGGCTTTTGCATCACAAGGTGAAGCGATATAGGTTCCTAAGAGCCTTTTGCCACCAACTAGTTCGCAGTAGTACAAAAACGAGGTTTTATTGAAATTACAATCACGCGAATCTTCAGACGTTTTGAGTGTCAAAATAACTTGTAAAAAGTTTTACTGAATAAAGTTATTCTGATTTCTGATAATGTGCCTCGCCTCCGAGTATGTTCCCGATATAACGATTTGGATGAAATTTTATATTTTTAATAAGATTTTTGCTCTTTATAATTAAGGTTACATATATAGTTGTATTTCTCAAAAATGCAATTTTACATAGAAATACGTCTTTTAGAACCATGTATTCGCTTTCTCTTGAAAGAATAAACTAACGGTCGGTTTCTGAGACGCAAATAATTTTTTAACAAGCAATTCAACTCTGTTGCTTGTAAAAATGATGTTAAACAGAGATTAATTGCTTGTTAAAAATATTTGCGCTTCAGAAACCGGGCGTAAGTGACTTTGAGTTAATTTAAATTTTCGCGTTTGTGTGTTTGTTAATTCTTTCTTAAAAATATCTTTAACACTCGGAACATTCTATCCTAATATAATTTACTTTTCAAATTTTGACTGTTGAAATTTTAGCAGAAATAAGACATCGTTTTATCAACAGTTGATTTTAAACCTTTTGGAAAAAAAAAACAAGTTTGACATAATGGAAATTACGGTAAAATTTCCTTATCCGATTGCTCTTCTTTCTATTAAATGTTATGTACGTTTATTTCCCACGTGTTATTGGTTTTATTTTATAGCTATATACAGAAAAACGATAAAGCAAGAAGGACAAAAATCACTGAATAAAACTAAACAGGATAGCCCAACAAAGCCCATATGTATTAAGCCCAAAGGAAAAAAGTGAATACTTGGAAAATAAAGTTTTTAGACAAAATGACTAAAGAGCAGAAAGAAATAAAAAATAGCTAGAAAGAAATAAAAAAATAGATAGAGCAAATTACAGAAAGAAAAATGCAGAGAAATGTGTGAAAAGTATTACACAGATGACTGAACAAGAGAAGCGAAAGTGGAGAAAGATTTGGAAAGAAGCATCAAAAAATACCGAACTAAACAAAAGATCATCCAACTCAATAAAATATACACAGATACAATCAATCAAATCATAAATTAGTAAAAAAGATAATTTACACAATCTAAAAAATTAGAGTAGAAAAGAAAATATGAAAGTTAATGTCAATGTTTGTCAGTGTCGTGTTTTGGTTTGGAGGGTAAGGTAACTGGCAAACTTATACATATGGCATTGCCATCCCGCCACAAAGATAGCGACACATCATTAACATCTTCTGTGTCCATAGGCTATGGCTTCACTTTCCATCGGGGGAGCCATCTGGTTGTTTGTTATGATATATAAATCGTGATGTGTGGCACTCGGTTCTCTTTGCCTACCACGTAAGATATGTATGATGTATAAAAAACTAATAGAACAACTCAAATCCAGAAATCAACAAATGGAAAAATTAAAAAATAAAATAAGTAGAACAGCTACTAACTCCTTTTTTTATATCATAAGATAGCAAACAAGCAGATGGGTCTCGTGATGGAAAGAGTCAACCATCGCATATAGACACCAAAGGTGTTAATTGTGCGTTGCTATCTTGTGGCAAGGTCTAACGCCACATGCATAAGTTTACCGGCTACCTCAGCCTCCAAACCGGAATACGACAGCGACAAGCACTGACGCTATTGCGGCAGGAATAGGCCAGGCGGTGGTACCAGACCCGGGCGAGACAATGCAGAATTCTACCATCTAGTAGCCACGATGGTTGTGACTCGCATACCCAATCGGTTGCCTTTTACGACCTGCCTGGCAGAACGGCAGTTGGTCTATTCTTCAAAAGAGCCCGGAACTAACACGGGGAAAAATTCACTTCGATTTTATTTATTTGTACAGATACGAGGGTGGATTGAAAAGTATTCGGCCTAACCAAGAAAATAAACACATACTAAATCAGTTATATTTTTATTTTTCTACATAATCACTATCAAATTCGTTGCACTTTTGCCATCTTCCATTCAAAGCATTTAGACCGTTGAAAAAAAGATTCTTCCTTAGAGTCAAAATATGCGCCTACTGCTGTTTTGACTTCGTCGTTTGTTGAAAATCTTTGACCTCCCAAGTGCTTTTTTAGGTTAGGGAACAGAAAGAAGTCTGCTGCTAGGAACTATCATATAAAAAATATTGAGACTTTAATTTGACTGACTTCTATCATCGTATATGAGTGTTACCATTGTATAAAACATTTGCGTTAAAGCAGCAATAAGTTTATATATCATAATTTTCATCATAAGTATCAAATAAAAATTGTCCCTGTTTTTGTATTAAAAAATAGTTTAAAGCTAATTTTATTTCTGTAATTTTAAGCATCTAAAAAGTGTCATTACAAAATCTTAGCTCAGAATTTTGTCAATCTAACTTAGGTTTCTGAGATAAGCAGTTGTACTAAACAGACCCAATGACAACTCAACTGAAAGTTTACGTTAACCTTACCTAAGATTGCAACTTTATTTTTTAATAATAATAATTTCTTTATTTGTATAAAATAAGGTTCATAATGAGATCTTATTGTTCTTTATTCCTATTTTGCCCTTTTTGTGGCGTGCAAATGTTACAATGTGTTACCCTCGCTAAGGTAGAAGAAATACTAGGCATATGATGTTGGGTAACCACTAGATTAATCCCAAGTCCAATTAAAATATTGACTGCTAGACTGGAGAATTTTTAAATTTAATTTAATTTTACTGATTAGTATTATTTCTATCAAGCTATTACCAATTTCATATTAACTTAATTTTTCTTAATTTTCCCTCTCAAATTTACGGAGTAACAATAAAAAAAATCTCACGTCATTTATATATTTAAACTGAAATTAAATAGTTACAAATGTCTACAATTATAAAATTGATGCAAGAGTACATAATTAATATAATTATATTTAAAAAATCAAAATATTGTTTATTGAGAATTTAATATAAATAATAGATGCATATACCAAAATGTCATAAAATGAATGTCATGTGAATAATACTAAAATGTCATAATAAATAATTTTAAATGTCATAACAAGAATCATATAAATAATATTTTTTTGAAAAATTTTAATGAATACAAAATTAAAAACCATTTAAAATTAAAACTATAATTATTATGTAGGTCATGTGTTTGATAATAAATTTAAAAAAAAAATTAAATCAAAGAATTCTTGTAGTTATGTCTTGTAGTATAACCGCCCGGTTGGTCGAGTGGTTAGCGACCCTGACTACGCAATCAATAGGGTCGGGGTTCGGGGTCCAAAATGATTCCCGGCAGGGGCAGGCATTTGTGTGATGAGCACAGATGTTTGTATTTCTGGGTTTGGATGTTTATTAAATATATTAGAGTATTTATATATGTATTTCTATGTATTAGTATCGTTGACTGACACCCATAACACAAGCATATAATTTGTTTACTTTGGGGTCAGATCAATTCGTGTAATTTGTCCAGTGATATTTATTTATTTATTTGTAGTGAGTAAAGTGTTTGTTGCAGAAGCCATTTTTTAATTTATTATATTGTAGGTGTGTACCTGGCAGCTCTCTTATCTCTTTATATATTTTATTATAAACTCTTATAATGGTTACATAACAACTTTTTTCAAATATTTGGGTTTTACAGCTACTATTTCCCAAGTATAAAAAATATTTAGCTAATTAAAAAAATATTTATCTAATGCGTACCGACAAACTAGCTACTACAAAACTAAAAAAAAGTATAAAATTTAAAAAAAAACTCTAAATGTTTTTGTAAATAAAATTTTACAATATTTAATTGAGTTTGTTAAGGCTAATCTAATTATAGTACTTTTGCATACTTTACAGGATGTAAAGAAAACCCTGTCCGATCCGAAAGAGGTATATAGGTCGGTCAATGACATCGAAAAAAAAATATTTCTATTAAAATAAGAAAAATATCGTGGTTTAGATGTCTCATTTTAGTACTAAAATTGAGCAATTTCCTCTTATCAAGCAAATATTTTGAAAATTTTTGTATCAATATCCATAAAATAATGACGCAAATATGTTTGTATCAAGCTACCAAATAATGCCTTTGACGATTGGACAGGGTTTTTTTTTACACACCGTATATTTCAAGGCCAGCATATAGGACACCGACAAGAAATTTATTACAATACTATTTTAAATAGTAAAGTAGATAACCCTAATTTGGAAAACATAATCGCCTCTGTGGTCTAGTGTTCCGATGTCGGTGTTGACCACATGAAGTCCAGAGTTCGATTCGTGGGTTAAGCAAATAAAAAATGTTTTTTCAGTTTTCTGTTAAAAACAACGCTGCCCAGGATTGTGGATAAGTGCCCGGTTGGCGATAGGTTTGCCAACTATCACATTGTGGGACTATCTTCGGTTAATCGTGGGGGCTCTCGTTGTACCTCTGACTACCTCTTCGGGGGTAAGGGCATGAATATACTTTTTTAAATCTTTTTAAATTCAGTTACATCTAATATCTTCTAATTGACTGTGTTCTTAAAATACATAAGTTTTAAAGTATATAAATTTTTAGTTCTTAAATTATTCTAGAATTATTACATTTATAATATATTTGTTAAACTATTATATACCTAGTATAAATGGAAATATTTCGAATAATACAGAAGTTTGTTGTAACGAATACGTCTATTTATGTAAATAAAATATTTTTTTCTTAAATTATTGTTTTATTGACCTATATTTCCGTCTCTAGATCTTTTTTAGATATTTTATGATCTAAAAATAATCATCTCGATTATTTTTAGATTATAAAATAACAAACAAGCAGTCTGTTCTTCTGATGAAGAGATAACAATTGTCTATAGACAACAAAGATGTTAATGTCGTAATTTTGTTAATACACTTGTACTGTTTCACAAATCAATTCATATTTTTTATTATATCGCCAACTGGTTTCGCCTTTACGGCATCTTTAGGGCTGCGACACTTTTATAGTTTGCGTTATTATTATTCCATACTAATATTATAAATGCGAAAGTAACTCTGTTAGTCTATCTGTCTGTCTCTTTTTCACGCCTAAACCACTGAACCGATTTGGATGAAATTTGGCACAATGATAGTTTGCGACCCGAGAAAGGACATAGAATAGTTTTTATCCCCTTAATGCCACAGGAACGGGAACTATGCGGGTAAAACCCCGGGACTTTTATTTTAGATTTTTTTTCCACGCGGACGAAGTCGCGGGCACAGCTAGTAAAATATAAAGTGATTTGTGAAACAGTACAAGTGTATTAACTAAGTTACAAATGGACGACAAAAAGTGTAAAATATATGTTTAATGTCGTGTTACTGTCGTTGTAAAAGGAAATAGGAATGGAAGCCACACGTAGGTATAAGATTGCCGGCTCTTTCAAATTAAAAGCAGAATACGACAGAGATATTCAGCGAGGTTATTGCGTTAGGAATAGGTAAGGCGGTGGCTTCAGTGTCAGCAGACGTACAATAAATGTCTAATAATCTCATGAATTTTTCATGAAATTCAATTCTTCTTGACAAAAATACCATAATTTTGAGCGCTGGCAATTTTCTATATAAAATAATTTATAAAAAAAGTTTCTAAAATAATGTATTATCCCGACATGAATGCTGGGTAAATGTTTCCAATTATTAGTCATTATAGGAAACATTTACCCAGCATTGATGTAAAACGTAGTTATTGTATTTGTATACTGCTTGGGCTAATAGACGACGTAACGACTGCATTGTGTGGATCGCATCAGCCAATAATACTTTTTTTTTATATGCATTTAATATGATAGGCTAATTTTACAGTTATCAGCGTGTACTTATTCTAAATAAACTTCTGAAAGAAATTCTCGAAATAAATAATGTAAGTCATGCACATATCGATTCTGAAGATAATTAAAGTAATAGAAGAATTATTTGCGATAAAATATTATTACAATAAGTAAAAATTCTGATTTTAAATGTACAATAACTTTATATTTATATACCCTAATAGTTTTCTGGTCTGGTAAATTCACTGGTCTGCCAAAACTGGGTGGCACCAAATTCACAGAACTCGATAAGGTGTAGTTTAGGGTTGGTAGTACACGTTTAGCCTTCTGTCATCTTTTATGAGAAGCCTAATCCCACCTTTTAAGGCTATAAGGCAGTTGTGCTATTCTTCAAAACGATCCGAATCAACAAGGAGTAATATCGTCTCTGGGTGGATTTGCAGCGTCGACATTCGTCCATAGACGTAAGATGCTTTGCTTATAATATTATTGATTAGTTAAAATATTTTTTTACACAGTGCATAAATGTAATTTAATTTGAGTTAAATTAACTTAATTAACTGTACTTGGTCATGACTTATGATTTCCGACTGTATGTATGTCCAATGTCCATATTTATGGTGCGCCCTACAATTAATGACTAAACGGCTTTTAATGTATTAGTTATAATTCTATTCTTTTCAGTTATAGCTGTGACATAGGCTTCATAATATAAACTACACACAATCAAACTATCAAAGGCAGTAATGATTTAACGTAGTCGGGTTAACATTTTTAACCCAATAAACTGTGTAATTGATAAAAAATGTTTTTAATTTCAGATATAAAATGGATTCCTATAAAAAATCGGAAAAATCTTTTGATGGTTAACGGTTTTACGTTTTCGAAGAAAGGTAACAGGAATTATTTTATCTGTTCAAAAACCTTCTCTGGGTGTAGGGCTAGAGTTTCTCTCAACGAGTGTGGTCAAATATCTGAAAAGTCGTTCGCTGAACACAATCATCCGCCTCCTAAGTATTATCTCACCGCTAGTGGTTATTATATTAAAGAATCAAGTTAATGTTAAAAAAATAAAGAATATTTTCGTCAATTTTTTTTTGTATTTTATAGCATTAAGTATGAGCGTACCCGCAGTGGGGAAAGCTAGGGCTCCTGTGCCACTCGTCACCGAATTTAAGACCGCTATCCCATTGGCGATTTACAAGCGTTGGCGTACCTCCAACATCTGCGAAGCGTGCGTCAATGTGCTCAGCCACGCTTATGCTGTAACTACACTATCGTTCTACGCCGCTACTCGCGTTGTCATGATGTCTGTGGCCATGTCTGTAGTATCGGTGTGCATTGCAAGTTGAAGCGAGATAGAATATAGTCAACGGAGTTTATGTATCTCCAACATTATCCGACGATAATATCGCTTCTTTTCCAACTGATTCTCAAAAACGTCACCTTAATAAAAATTATTGACATCATTACTAGGTTTGAGTAATGAACTCGATGAGAATTTATTGAAGTTATGATGGTAGGAATGGATACATTGCTGACTGTTCGAGGCCCGCGACTGAAGGAAAACAATCTGCTTTTTTCTACCCTATGATACATAAAACATCATTTTCTTTGTACATAAAAAAACTTTAAACAATTTTAAGTATATGTTTCTGTTAATTTGAAACGTAGATAACTATAATTATTATCATTTAAATTTTTTTAATAAAAAGGGGCAATCGAACAGAAGCCTAACCCCATCAGGTTATCATCCCCCATCAGGTAAGAGATCAGCTCTGCCCATAGGTATCCGCAGTATCTATGGGCAGTGCTATAAGCAATTAAGTTGCCGGCTTTTTAAAAATGAGACACTACGCACAAACTTTTTTTATATATTTTTTTTTATATCAAAAGATAGCAAACAAGCAGATGGGTCTTCTGATTGAAAGAGTCAACCATCACCTATATACACCAAAGATGTTAATGGTGCGATGCTATCTTGTGGCGAGGTCTAATGCTACATGCATAAGTTTGCCGGCTACCTTACCCTCCAAACCGGAACACGACACTGACAAGCACTGACGCTATTGCGGCAGGAATAGGTAAGACGGTGGTACCAGACCCGGGCGAGACATTGCAGAAGTCTACCACCTAGTAGCCACAATGTTAGTGACTCGCATAGCCAATCGGTCGCCTTTTACGACCTGCCTGGCAGAACAGCAATTGATCTATTCTTCAAAGGAGCCCGGAACCAACACGGGGAATATGATATATAATAGATCATAGGATAACAAACTATTGCGGCAGGAATAGGTAAAGCGGTGGTACTAGATCCGGGCGAGACAATGCAAAACACTACCACTTATCAGTCACGATGGCAATGACACATGTAACGAATTGTTCGCATTTTACGAACTGCCTGGCAGAAAGATGGTCTAAACTTAAAAAAGGAGCCGCACCAACAAGGTGGTCATAAGTTCTAGTTTATTGCGTCATATGAAACGATGTATAACTAGCATATACTTCCTTATATAAATCCAAAAATCTGTCTGTCTCTCTGTTACACTTTGTATGACATTTCTTATATTGATGACGTGTTGTCTATTTGCGCGCGAAGCTGCGCGGATCAGCTTGTGTTTTAATAAATTGAAGTAATTTATTTTTAGATGGATATAAATGGATACCTATACGCAACGGCAAACATCTTCTAATGGTCAATGGATACACATTCTCGAAGAGAAGTCATAGAAACTACTACATTTGTTCAAAGACTCTCGCCGGCTGCAGAGCTCGCATCTTCCTCGATGAGCTGGGCAAGATATCCTTACAATCAGTAATGGAACACAATCATGCTCCCCCCACATACATCCAAACTTCTAGTGGGGATTATATTAAAGTATCAAGTTAGAGGAATATATTATGTGGACTTTACCAAAATCTAGATTTTTCTTTAAATTACTTGTGCTAATAGTTCTCGTCTTTGACAACTTATAATAGCAAAATAGTTTTGTTCATAAAATCATCATCAGTTATTATTTATTTAAAAATATGAGCGAGCCTTATAAGCGCGCGCGCGAGCGCGCTTCCCCGGCTAACTTTTACACACTTTTCACTAAATCACTTCCACAAATTGTGGGATCATGAAAGTGAAGATTTTACACACCAAAATAACATGAATTAGTAATAAGGCTAATTTTCATTGGAATAGCGTCAATGATCGTGTTTTACCAAGTGCCGATGAAATTAATAAAAAATGAAATGTTGTGTGTTTATTTTTTTATTTCATAGCAAACAATCAGGTGACTCCAAACCGGAACCCGACAGTGATAAGCATTGACGCTATTCCGATAGGAATCGATAAGACTTTGGCACCGAAATCTGAGCGAGACGTTGCAGAACTCTGTCTAGCCGTAACGATGGTATTCCAATAATAACCAACCGTTCGCTTTTTACGAACTGCCTGGCAGAATATCTGATGGCGTATCCTTCAACGGGTCTGTTTTTCAATGTGTTTCATTAATAAACTAACACTTTGATACGGTAAAGATCTGTCCTTCCTGTATTTCAAGAATATAACATCTGATAAAGCAATTTTTGTTCATGTTGGTCTGGGCGCATTTTGTCAGGCTACTTCACTACCCTCGGAACTACTGGGTCCGCATCGTCCGTCCGTGTTTGATACCACCACCTGCTAGTGATGTGCCGAGTCGCTCTTTTGGTGAATCGAGTCGACTCGAGTCAGTTTATACGGTATTCGAATCATGACTTGATTCTCTGATTCGAGAACAGTACTCGAATTCTATGTTTGGTATTCAAATATTGACTCGAGTCCGGCTGGGCTCGAGCCTAGAAACTGTGAGTCCAGAATTCGAGTCTGAAAATGTTAGTACAGAACTAGAGTCCGATTTTAGAATAAAAGGGAAAAATTACCTGGAGTTAACTTCAAACGGCGTGTAGGTTAGGTTAATCATAATGACAAAACAATAATAAATCAATCATTTTTAATGAAAGATTTTTTAATTATAAACATTAAATAAAAGTATAGAGCATAGGAGTTCTATAAAGATAAACAAAAAAACATAGAACATAATCAAATTTACTCACGACTTAGACTGGAATTTTAATATTTATTTATTAGTAATTTGAGACAGCTTTAAGGAATCCTATAAATCTAAATACTAGCCAGATATAGTAAGCTTTAAAATCAAACCATTTTAATTTTGTAAAAGTAAGTACGCAAATTCAACAGCTCAGAATATAACATTTGGGAAGGTATCCACAGCAACCTAAACCGTACTCACAATACTATACATGAATATATAAAAAAAAACAAAATAGAGATAAGAAAATAAAAGTTGTTTGAAATAGCTGTTCAAATAGAGTATTTGGTCAACCTTCTTAAACTCCAGTCTATTGCGGCGTTGGTTGCAATAAAGACCACCCTTAGAGAAAACTCGTTCCGAAGGTACGAAAGATGTAGATTCAAACTTGTTTGTATTAAACTTCATTGCTTAAGTAAACAGTTTGCGAGTACGAGTGAGTTAACCAAACTCGAATACGAGGCTCGAATCAGTTGGACTTGCATAAATAGAATCGAGTTAGCGAGTACGAATCGATTCTTCCGGAATCGAGTCCAGCGTACTCGAATCAAAATAAATTGGTATTCGAGTAGGCGAGTTCCAAACCAGGAATCGAATCTGACTCGAGTCAAACCGTACTCGGTACATCTCGTCTACTATTGCCTCACTGATTGTCACTGTCGCGTTAATAGAATCAATGCTTGTCACTGTCGCGTTCGTGTCGGTATGGGTTATGGTTTGTAGAAATTATTTTCTTGTTATATTAACTTCATGTAGGCATATTTTTGTAATTGCTTTGTAAACCCCTAATATTTTGATGCACAATAGATATATACAAGGAAAGATGGCGTCAATATGGCGTCTGAAATTCGTCAATTTTATTTGTTGAACTTTGTACATATGTATAATTGACTATTCGCGACACTTAGGCGAATCTAAAGATCATTAATTTGAGAATTTGTTGGCAGAAGCAACTATGGTATTTTAAAGAAGCAACTACGATATTTAATTTGCAAATTTTCCGCGAAATGTTATGTGAAACTGCTGTGATGCAACAGAAATGAAAGGTAGTGGACAAAGTTATCTGAGGTCTGAAATTAGAGAAGACCACAGCGGTACAACAGTCCACCCACTTCCACCACACTTTCTTCCACGTCAGAAGCAAACACACAAATTATGTACTCAACGCACGTTTCACTTCGCAACCGTAGCATCTTCAGGAGAGTCGAATAGCACTTCACTCTATAAAGGGTGAAGTATTAAAGTAAGCCATTAATTCAAACATATAAGTACCTTTAGTCGGACAGCTAATGAAGTGTCACCAAGTGACGACTACATTTAAATTGAAATATACATTTGTATTAAGTTACATAGATACATAATTATGTTCAAAACTTCAAAGTCTACATTTTTTTCACATGCGTGTAAAAACGGTGGATATCTTTGTAATCAACACAACGAAAACAGTCTGCTTGTTTGACTGCTTCTTAATCTAATGTTTAGCCCATTTGACTCGTGTTGTATCGGGTTTGATCACCGGGTCTGATAAAATTATTTCGAGGTTATTTTTGAGGTTATCCTTAAAAATCGAAAAAAGTATTGGCAGCTCGGAGTCTGGTCGTGATTGATGAACATGTAACGCTGTCAGTCCTGCTTATTGCGAGACCAACTACCCTTCTCAAATCACATCCAAAAAGCGGTAAAAAGTTATGAACTGAAACGTCTATAGCGTTAGTTTTAATCGGCCTATCCCACGGGAACGGTGTGATGGCATTTATTTTACTTATTTGTGTGTATGTTTGCTAGCCTATGTTATAAATTTTTACAATTACAGGGACATTTCGTAGGACAAGAGAACTTTGGTCACAGGCTGCTATGCAAGCAGCAATGGAAGCCGTACAAAAAGGACAATTAAGTCGACATACTGCAGCAGCGAAGTACGGCATTCCACGTTCAACATTGCGGTACCATTTAAGTAAACATGGCCATTAAGCGTCAAGAAAGGAAACATTTATTACCAAATGTTAATAAATATTAAAAAAATAAATTTAGATTTTATGTTTTTTACCATGTATTTTACTCAACAAATCTTTTCATTTGATCGGGCCGCAGAGACACAAACTTACTTACTTAAAGACACGGTGTTGGGCGGGGAACGTACCGGAATCGGAACGGGATTCGGAACTATGAGCAAATGCTTGTAAATGTCAAACGGTTGCAGATATATCGTAAAAAAATAATAAGATGCCATGTTGTGCTATTTTATCATGCCGAATAAAAAGCAAGGTTTAAGTACAATACGGTCCGATCCAGACCGACCGGCTCGCATCGGCCTGGCCCGGATGGTAATTTACATGCAGTAAAGGTTATTCGAATGTGTAAACAGGAGTTACCGTTCATATTTCCGTTACAGTCACGTTCTGCGATACCTGAATGGCTCTGAACGGACCGATGAGATACCTACGGCTCCGAACGGACTCTGCTTTAGATATCCCACTTTTTTATATCATTAGATAACAAACAATCAGATGGTTCTCTTGATGGAAAGAGAAACCATTGCTTGTAAACATCAAAGATGTTAATGGTGCGTTGCTATCCATATGGCGTGTTGGCAATGCCAATGCATAAGTCTACCGACTATCTCCGTTAAACCGGAACACAACAATGCAAGAATTGACGATTGCGGTAGGAATAGGTAAGGCGGTGGTACCAGACCCGGGCGAGTTAATAAAGAACTCTACCACCTAGTGGTCACGATGACAGTAGCACGTATAACCAATCGGTCGCCTTTTACGACCTGCCTGACAGAACGATAGTTGGTCTATCCTTCAAAGGAACCCGGACCAACACGGGGCGTCTTGTCTTGTCTCCTCCGTCTTGGTCGTACTCCGTCGGCATGCTTCGTGGTCATTACGGACCCATACGGCCCGGCCGTCGCGGATGTGATTAGAGAGCAGCGGTACAGTGAGTCGAGTCATTCAAATGACGTACGGCTGCCGCGGCACGCGTACGGCTCTGACGGCATGCGTATGTATCCGTTCTAGTGCGAGCCGGTCGGTGTGAATAGTTTCTGTATATCTAGGTGTAAATGCATGATGCTACATTGTCAAATTAAGAAATTGCCTTGAACGGCGTATTCACTTTAATCCGTGGATCGGACTGTGCGAAGCAGAATAAAATGTCCGTGGCATTGCATGTCAAATATGTCGACTCACATTATATTACCACCATAATTGCACCACATGTTCTGTATATTTATGCATGAAGCTAAAATTGTGTACCTCTTTTTTACGAATATTACGCTAACAGGATTATTTAGGTTGGCACGGTTAAAGTTTATATTGTTGGGGGATACAAAAAGCTAATACTTTTATATAATTAACAACGGTCTTGGTCCGGGCTTCCTTTGAAGAATCTACCATTCTGCCAGGCCAGGCATACAAAATATGAGTTTGTAAAAAAGTCATTTTGGACAAAACAAAAACAGAAGTACTGTTGGTTGTCATAATAAAACTAAGGCGTGATTTAAAGATGTTAATTAGATTTTAAAGCTGCACTTCTAATAATAATTATTATTTTTTATGATATTTAGAAAAATATTATTGTTTGTTCTGTTTAAAAATACTGTTTCCTGTGAAAGAATTTCATGGATTTGTAACAAACTCAGCAATAAGCTTGAATTTATAATTTTAGTAATGTTAATATTAGCACAAAATTTAAAAACGCTAAACAAGTGAAAAAAGGTGTTACTTAATTTAAAAAAACGGGGTAAATATTTTTTATTGTGTATTAAAAAATTTATTTCGTGAATATTTAAAAAATACAACATTATTTTTGAATAAATTAAAAACATAATAATTATACTTCTCCATTATTGCAGATGAAACCTATAGAGGGAAAAGAAAACATTGGTCAGAAGCTGATTTGGACAACGCCATTAAGGCCGTACAAAAAGGCGAAATGACTCTTAGGGCTGCCTCGAAAACTTACCATGTTCCACGGTCTACATTATCAGATCGTATAAGAAGCGGCGGTAGTAGAAATTTTAATTTGTTAACACAAACACAAGAAAGGGATCTATCTGCACATATAAACAGACTTGGAAAAAGTGGCATACCGATCACACCATTAATTATTAGAAAACAAGCTTATTTATATTGTGAAAGAAATAATATACAAAATAATTTTTGTCATTCTAAACGGATTGCAAGTATACAGTGGTTGCATGATTTTGTAAACCGGAACCCAATATTCTGCATAGAGAAGGAATTCACTACACTAAATTCGCATGAAGAAGATAGCGAGAATAATGACGAGATGAGAATTTTTGATGGGTACACATAATACTCCATAGAGACGAAAAGTACATAAAAGCTGAAGTGAAAAGAGCATAAGTCTGACCATGAAGAATACTCTAAATTATTGATTGAGACATTAAGTTTTGAGAATGATAATAAACCCCTAAAAATAAAAAAATGTTTAAAATACCCTTTCAAATAATAGAATGGTTAAAATCGACTATTAAATAAAAGAATGTTGGAAATAAATTTCAACTATAATAATGTTTGAAATAGTGTTTCAAATTAAAGAATGTTTGAAGTAGCCTTTCAAATAAAACATTTATAATAAAAAAAAAGTCCGATAAAACAATATTTTATTCAAAAGGCTGTATCAAAAATGGTATGGTAATGTAGTCTTTCCGATAAAACAATATTTGAATATCCTTCCCAACATCAAAAGCAAATATTTATGAGTATAATTATGTCGAATTCCGAATTATACCGTTGTTATGCTAAGATTAGATATCTGCAATTTTTACTGCAATACAAAAAATAATTAGATATATTTTTAATATAATCTAGCTTATTTAAGTTATATAAATTCCATGCGAATGTGGATGGATGTATCGAGGCCAATATAAGCGTACCATGATCTTATTGCTCGTGTGAAATAATAAAGATTCTACGAAACGCGTTTCTATAAAATAAAAAAAACTTAATAAGAACGAGGACGTCTTGCACTCGGATCTCTCTGCCTATCCGGTAAGGAATTTGGCGTAAAGATGTATAGGTATGTGTACTGTACATATCTGGTCCTATTGTGTTTATTCAAATATACTATTATTCAGTTTTAGTCATTATCTCCATATGCAGCATGTTGTCATCTTAATTACT
Source organism: Apodemia mormo (assembly GCA_036924255.1). Classification (NCBI taxonomy): domain Eukaryota; kingdom Metazoa; phylum Arthropoda; class Insecta; order Lepidoptera; family Riodinidae; genus Apodemia; species Apodemia mormo. Next base: position 7,631,121 of record JAUPFN010000011.1, read on the forward strand.
TTAAGAATTATTAATTAATTTTACGGCTTGTTATTCTGAATTTGAGATTCTGTTAAGGTTAAAGACGGCGCTTGTTTTTACTTAATATAGCAAAGCTCTGTATTTTTTAAATTAGATTAAATTAACCTTGTATTAAAAAAATCTGTTAATGTAACACAATTATTGTAACACTTGTACTCTAATTTCACATTAAAACTTTTATTTTTGTATATCACTCGACCGGTTTCACTTTTTAAGCATCTTCAGGGTGTAATATACTAGTAGGAGTATAATACATCCTAAAGATGCTTAAAAAGTGGCTATGCGAGTCACTACCATCGTGACTACTAGGTGGTAGAGTTCTGCATTGTCTCACCCGGATCTGGCACCACCGCCTTAACTATCCTGCCGCAATAGCGTCAGTGCTTGGCACTGTCGTGTTCCGGTTTGGAGGGTAAGGTAGCCGGTAAACTTATGCACGTGTCATTCGACCTCGCCACAAGATAGCAACGCACCATTAACATCTTTGGTGTGTATAGGCGATATATATAAGATATAAATATTATCTACTTTGAGTATATCTAGTAAATTACAGAAATAAACGAGTATGTGTGTGTGTGGGTGGTTCTGTGTATGTGAGTTAGTGTATGCATAAGTATACTACCGGAATTCGGTAATAAAAACGGCATATTTTTTTATATAATACGATACGAACAAGCGGATGGCGCTCCTAATGAAACCACCACCTTTAGTCACCAAAGATGTTTATGGTGCTTTGCTGTGTTGCAGAAAATGTGTAATAGATGTAACAGTAACATTAAAATATTTTAGTTATTATTGGTTTACATTTCCGTTCTTCCTGTTTCATACTCAACAATAAATCAAACACCTAGATACGAGTGCCACTAACAGTTTTTTTGTGCATAAGCCAAAATTGATAACCCTAGCGCGACCGCCGAGCGTAGGTATAAAAAGTGAAGTATGAGTTTGACTTTTGTACCTATTTGTTTTGTAACCGTGCTTAATTTATCAAAATAATAATTTATTTCTTCTTACAGATATCTATGATTTCAAGATGATACCAACGAATCGTGGCAAACATCTTCTAATGGTACATAACTATACGTATTCACAAATGCAAAACACCAACAACTTCTATTGCTCCAAGAAGAATGCGGGTTGCAAGGCTCGTGTGAAATTAAGTCATGATAAAGAAACTGTTCGAGTGTATCATAAACATATACATCCTCCGCCGAGGTACATGGTAACTCCTCGTGGGACATATATTAAGTTATGAAATATATATACTAGTTATATAGTCTTTTATTCTTTTATTTCATAGGACTGCCTCCTGGGTTAATGGATAGTCTATTCGGCTCAGATCATGAGGTCCCGAGACCGATCATTGGGTCGGGCAAGAGTGCTATTGAGGTTTTTCGAAAATCCAAAATCTCAGTAGCAGCTGGAGTCTGGCGGGTGGTGTGTCACCACTCCTTTGCCTGGAATGAGTACGTAAATTCGCCGTCCCGATTATCGCTAGGAATAGTCGATAATCGATACAGGCTGGTAAAATGTGGCGATGGGATCACCACTCATCTCGCCAACCAACAAACCGGTGAACCGTGGTGAACTGAAAAGTCTATAGACGTTCGGTTTGCTCTGCGTACCCCGCAAAGGACCCGAGCGTGATAACACCTAATACCTATTTCATTATTCCTGATGGGAGGAGATAACTGTTTTTAGATACCAAAGATGTTACTGGCGCCTTGCTATCTGTGTGTCGGAGTTAGAATGCCGCATAAGTTTGCTTTGCCTTTCAAATCGGAACACAACAGTACCGGTGCTATTGCGCCAGGATTAGGTCGTACCGAACACGGTCGAAGCTTTGTAGAATATTACATAGATAGCCACCTCATAGGAGAGAAAATAGGGAAAACTCACTAGTAAATGGCTTTTTCAGTTTCTGTCAAAATAGCGCGATGATAGGTTTCAGGGGCACGTGAACCTCTAATTGGGAAACATAGGTGTAGGAAAAATTACATGTTATACGAAATTTTCGTAAAACGGCGAATAAACGTTTAATTACGAAGTGAATGGTGGGAGAGATGCGCTGTGCCGCGCTCCCGGCTGCATGGATACCACCATCTTGCTTATTTGTCCCGTGAAACAGCTTTGCTGTGTTTCGGAGAGAAGGACAAGACAGGCAGTGTAATTACTGGCACCGAGACTTAACATCTTATGTCTCAGGATAGGCAACACACGAATGGAATACATGGGCTAGTTCCAGCCCAGGTATTCCATTCGTGCCCCTTTTTTTTTCATTGGCGACGTTGACCACTTACCATCAGGTGGCACGTCTGCCAGTTTGCCTATCTCAATAACATAAAAAAGTTATTTTGTGACAAAATGTATGTTTTGATGTTTTTATGCACATTATCTTATTGCGATTACTGTATAAGAAAAGTAAAATAGATAAGAGCAGTAAAAATGTTACATTATGTATAATTAAATAACTTTCCATTTGCAGTATTTACTGGTAGAGATGAGATTGTTATGGAAAATATTTGGTTACGCCACATGTTTTCCTTTTTGCGTTGTTCTAAAGTGTGTAATATTGAAGTGCGAGGTAGGATGAGACTAAGAGAAAATGCACGTAGATTTTGATAGCGATGATATACTCGACCTGAATTAAGGCGAAGGTATTTCGACGCGCGTCAATTCTATAGAAAATGGGTGGCGCGGTATGTTTTAAAACCGCTGGGAAACTTGTTAATTTTCGGTTAAATAAATATAGGACTTAAGCTGAAAACTAAAATTTAGTACATTATTTTTTGTATTTACATCTAAATATCACCATATAAAAATCATGTAGAAGATTAGAAATATTATTAACAAATTATTTGTTTTAGTGATTTTTTAGCCTGTTTTCGAAATTTTATATGTTGGAGTAAAAATCATTCTATCATGTAATGAGTTCGCATGTCACGGGATTCGTGGTATTCGAAGAAATAAAATGCTTACTCAATTAAAATTCAGGACTATATTCCGGTTATTAAAATATTAAATTGTAAATATATGTTTTAAAAAATTCTCGGCGTCCGAATAAGAAAAGGAGGGAATTCTGGAATACCCAACGGCGCGGAGGGCACGGGCTTGAACTAAGCTGGCTGGGCCTCGGAGAAATCGATGGTCTTCACAGGTGGCACTCCTGCTGCAGCAACACGATGGAGGCCAGGGTTTATGTCCGCCACGCGGAGTCGGTAATTGAAACGCCACCAGCCACTCGAAAGCACAGGGAACCATGTCACCCTGTGATCCCTTATATATCTGTCAATTACATGGGGCAAACTAAAAGTTTTGCACTTCTAGGTAATCGGAAATAGTTGAATTTCGAATGTTATATTTTTAAAACGTTGCAACCTTTTTAGTAATAAAAAAAAACAATTGGCGGGACATCATTTTTCAATTGTTTTTTTATCACACATGAAAGTTCTACGTACGCAACGAAAATGGAATTAAGTCGAAAAGATTTTAGAGCGATGATATTTTTTATGATTTTAAAAGTTCTCTTTCTCCGCAAGACTGTGCCGCTCGTCTTCAAAATGCTTTTGGGAGAGAAGCACCTTGTTTAAGCACCGTGAGGCGATGATTTGCTGAATTTGAGAGAGGTCGAGTTTCTTTACAAGACGAATTTCGTGAAGGGTGGCCTTCAACTGCCGTCAACTGAAATAATGTGGATACTGTTAAGCGGTTAATTGAAGAAAACCCCCGGATTACCTATGAGTTAATTCGAGGACTATTGGGGATTAGTATGATTAGTATGAGCCAAATTCAGAAAATTTTACACGAAAAATTGAAAGTTCGGAAACTTTGTTGTCGTTGGATCCCTCATGAACTGACAGTGGAGCAGAAGCGGGCTCGCGTGGAATGGTGCTCACAGATGCTACTACAGTACGACCACGGACATTCTAATGCTGTTTATGACATTGTCATAGGAGACGAAACGTGGATTTATTGTTTTGAACCCGAAAAAAAAACAGCAATCTTGTGAATGGGTGTTTGAAAATGAGACCAGACCAACAAAAGTGAGACAGGCGAGAAATGTTGGTAAAAAAATGATCGCGTTTTTTTCTCAGCTACGGGTCCCATCTATACAATTCCACTTGAAGATCAAAAGAGTGTTAATGCCGAGTGGTATTCTACTATTTGTTTACCCAGGGTGTTAGAAAATGTTCGCGAAAGACGCGTTTTTTTTCTCAGCTACGGATCCCATCTGTACAATTCCACTTGAAGGTCAAAAGATTGTTAATGCTGAGTGGTAATCAACCATTTGTTTACCCAGGGTGTTAGAAAAAGTTCGCGAAAGACGACCCAAAAGCCGAATTCTCCTACACCATGATAACGCTTTTTCACACACGGCCAACAAAACAAAGTCATTTTTAGTTTCCGAAAAAGTACATCTTGTCACTCATCCAGCGCATAGCCCCGACCTAGCACCCTGTGATTTCTGTTTTTTCCCCAAAATCAAAGATTTGATGAGATGTTTTACTTTTACTAACTCCAAAGAGACAGTGATACCGTTTAGCCAGCACTTAGAAAACATGCCTTCAGATCTGTGGTCCTCCTGTTTTAAAAAATGGTTCTAAGGAGATTATTTTGAAAAACAATAAACATAATATTTTGGTTATAACATGTTGTTTTTTTAAGTTACGCAAAACTTATAGTGTGACCTACGTATACCTAGCGGCTAGCATAGGCCGTAGTTATAACATTATAACCTACGAATTTACGAACTATGCGACCTAACGAGTAAAGTGCTAAACTGTAGACGTCAGACGTTATTACCATCGACATAGTATACATTGATTTCGCTGGTTGTAACATAGTTTATACTTTATAGTTTTACACGTTCAGTCACCGCGTGTTAGCGCTGTTTGACGTTGTGATTAATCACGCGCTATCTCGGCCGGCTCACGCGAATAGTTTTTCTTTTTTTTTCACGCGAATAGTGTTCCAGTTACACGTTATATAGTCTACTAGCTGTTGCCTGCGACTTCGTCCGCGCGGACTTCGTGTACTCCGCACTATTCGTGTTGATCCGACCAGTTAGTAATATTCATGCAAAATTTGAAGTAAATCCATGCAGTACTTTTTGAGCTTACCCCGGACATACATACAGACAAACAGACACAAATTCTAAAAACTATATTTTTGGCTTCGATATCGATTGTAAATCACGCCCCAAGTATTCTTTTAAAAAAATATTCAATGTACAGTTTTGACTTTCCTACGATTTTATTATATGTATAGATAACGTAGCGCGCTAGAAAAAATAGTTTATAGTCTATAACGTGCTATCATAAAATAGTTTATTTAAACAATACTACCTGATATTGAAGATCTAAGCTGTCCTGGTACTAATGCTCGAACCATCGTACATGTTTTTGCTAACGATTTATAACATTGATTTACAGATTACAAGCTTATAGCTTCTCAAAGAGGAAAATCCCTAATATTGATAGGAGGATACACCTTCTGTCAAGTAAACACGTCAGATTACTGGGTATGTTCTAGAAAAATCCCTGGGTGCAGAGCGAGGATCAAATTAAATAAACATCAAGAAGTTGTCAGTATATACAATGAACATACTCACCCGCCACGTACTATTATAGAAGCTGCGGGCTGTGGATATGTTAGAATATAAAATATGTTTGTCCGTCGAGCATATTGTATACTGTGATCACTTACCATTACCATCCTGTGAGCATTCTACGCATTAGCTCTATATATAATAATATATCTCATTATATAAATATGTTTAAAAAGATGTCATAAATAATATATTCTGTTATTTTTTAATATATATAATTATAATTTATTATAGACTTTTACCCCGTGTTGGTCCGGGTCCCCTTTGAAGAATAAACAATCTGCCTTTCTGCCAGGCAGTTCGTAAAAGGTGAACGATTTACTATACGTGTCACTACCTTCATGAATACTAGGTAGTAGAGTACTGTAACGTCTCGTCCAGGTCTGATACTACCGCCGACCTATTTCTATCGCAATGTCAGTGATTGTTAATGTCGTGTCTGGTTTGGAGAGTAAGGTAGTCGGTAAACTTATGCCTACTGTTTTACCATCCTACCACACAGACAGCAACGCACCATTAACATTTTTGATGTCTATATGCAGTGATTTGTCTTTCTGGAAAGCCACGTATATTTTGTTTGTTATCCTATAATATAAAAAAGTGTAAATAAATGAAATACTTTATAATATTTTTTTTTGTATTTTTACTTAATTAGGCAACCTAAACTCACATATTTCATCAAATGCGATATAAGGTACTGGAAATAGCTGCATATGATGGCAATGATTAACTTTTCCTGAACCCCTGAAGAAAAGACTATCTGCCATTCTACTACTACTATCTATCGACTATCGACTACAGAGTGCTAAGTGTGAGTTTTTCTTTTCGCATTCGATCGTGAGCGCGTTTGGAGTTTACTAGGAATTTGTATGTGATTTGTACAGCGCCACCTAGTGGTAAACGTGAGAAACCAGTTTACCACTAGGTGGCGCTGTACAAATCACATACGAATTCCTTGTAAACTCGAAACGCGCTCACGATCGAATGCGAAAAGAAAAACTCACACTTAGCACTCTGTTATCGAGACTAGTGGATAGTATAGTTTCGCAACGTCCCGTCCGAGTTTTGTATCACTGCTTTACTTATTCCTGCGTCAATATCGTCAGTGCTTGACGCTGTCGTGTTATGTAGCCGGTAAACTTATTCAGCAGCACACAAACAGCAACGCATCAATAACATCTTGGTGCATGAAGCATGCGTGTAGATGTATACGCTCACTAGCTGTTGCCAGGGACATCGTCCGCACGGACTTCGTTTACTCCGCACTGCTCCTCGCCCGTAGGTGATAGCGTGATAATATGTAGCCTATACGTTGACGCGACTTGTTATTAATATTCGTGCAAAAGTTGAAGTAAATCCTAGCAGTACTTTTTGAGTTTACCCCGGACATACATACAGACAAACAGACAAAAATTCTAAAAACTATTTTTTGGCTTCGATATCGATTGTAGATCACGCACGCCCCAAGTATTCTTTTAAAAAAATATTCAATGTACAGTTTTGACTTTCCTGCGATTTTATTATATGTATAGAAAGATGTATAGATATTACACCTACCCTTATTTCTTTTCTGCTAGCTCAAAGGTTGTCTGGCAGAAAATGCATATAGCGTTAAGTCCACCTTTCGTACTTATTTTTGTAAAGGTGTGCAATAAAGAATAAATAACTATCTCTATCTATCACATCTATTTATCTATTACATAACTACATACTACATACAAGAACTACATACAATGACTAAGGCCGTAAGTATCGCCAGACACCGACACGAATTCATCGCGAAACGCTCCTTCAAAGCGGAACGTGCATCATTGTAGAGGTTAAATAATGTATTGAGCATATCCGTCTAATTCGCTTCGCTAAAGCGTGGCGTGAAAATCAAGCCCTGACTTCAAATAAACGCTAGTAAAACCTAAATCTGCGTCTTACTACATATTGATTTCGAATAATAATGCACAAGTAATCTTTATAATTTGTGAAACATCTTTATTGACTTAAGACAATTTTTCAAGCCTAGTTTTAAACGAAAATTGGACAGAAAATATGTTAGATGGAAAAGAGATACAGAGATCTGTGGTTGAAGTTTCAGGCCTCATTGTGTGCTTTATTTATTGATACCTCGGCGATTTTATCATCGATTTGGTCGTCATCGGTTTTTTCCAGATAATTATTTTTTTCTAATAAGATATTCAAAAGAATATCATATAATTACACGTATTCATATCAAATCATATAATGATTTAATATGAATACGTCTTGGAGCGCCATTTTACAAAATTTTGAGGTGACAGTTGATATGTTTGTTAAATGTTAAAAATAAATTTAGTAGTCAATGTTAGTATTTTTGTGTAATATAAAATAATTCTCTCTACTCTTTAGAGCAGTTTCCGGGGTACGTGAATTAAATTTATAATATATAAAAAATAATTGCTTATTTAAATAAATTATGTTCGTTCAATTAGCAATTATTCATTTTAATTATTCATTTTGATAAACATGGTGGTAGCGCAAATGAGTGTTTTATAGTGAAGAACTGTGGCGGTCGACGATTACACAAGTATGGTACGAGATTTTTCTAGTCAGGCAAAGTATACTGCCTGAGAATCGATATCCATTTGAGGAACGTTAATATACTTTTTTACCTTTACTGTCGTTAAATTAATAAGTCGTCATATAAGTTTTATAGTTAACGTTGCTAAACGATTTTCTAATTATTTCGAATCTAAAAATATATTGTTTAAATAATTTCTAACGTCCTTATTTTTTTCGTACATATCCATATGTACGAAAAAAATAAGGACGTTAGAAATTATGATTATGACAATACAATTTTAAGTTCTTAAACAAAATAATTGTTCAAGCAGTTTTCGTTATATAATACCATAGAATTTTTTTCAAACACTATCCTTTTCTAGTATTAAATTTTGTAAATGAAAATTTTGGCAATTTTAGTGCAGAAAAAATATTTTTTAACCATTTGCTTATTTTAATATAAGAGATTGTATCGGATTTTATATACTATTACTTTTTATAGTTTTACATTATTTTAAGTTCTTGAACAAAATAATTGTTGAAGCATTTTTCGATAATACTATAATAATACCATAGATTTTTTTTCAAACACTATACTTTTCTAGTATTAATTTTGTTTGAAAACTTTAATTTAGATGTTAAGAATGATTTGAGTTTCAAAAAGATTGCACAAATGATCATTTATTATTATATTTTCGGTGCTGTTTTATATTTTTGAAAACATTTATCTTTTTTCTGTCAAATTTATTTTAATCTTTTTTAAATTTCAGATTTAAACCTGGGCTACACGTTTGTTACCTCGCAAATGGGGAAAAGCCTTATTTTAATTGAGGGTTATACTTTTTCCCAAACAAGTTCTAATGGTTGGGTTTGCTCGAGAAAAGTACCCGGTTGCAAAGCGAGATTAAAATTGGACGGTGATGGAAAAATCCTTTTTGTCTATAATGAGCACACACACCCGCCTAGAAATTATGTCCATCCTAACATAGCTCCTTACATACATGGAGTATTTAATAGATAGTACAAGCAGTACAAGGGAATGTTACACATATATAATTTAAACTGCAATATAGGGATTGAGCTAAAATGGCACCATGCCTGCCAAGCAAAAGTGATGGATGGCTCTCAGTTTATGCAATGTAATAGACGTTTTGCTTCGCAGATGTGTGTCGTAGCGGTTTCACGTCAATGTGGTTAGACTCTAATAAATATAAAATCCACACTTTCATGAAGTCTTACTTTTATACGAATTCTTACCCATCAAATACGATTACACGCACAGAGCACACACACATACATACATACTAATTTCAAATTTATTCAAAATATCGTATTTACTACTTTTCATCGTTTACTTTTTGGAGCAAACAACTTATTTAAATGATTAGCACGGAAACACTATTTTTTTTTAAGAATAAGGGGAAACGAACTGGAGACTCACCTGATGTACATTCCCGGTTTTTTGAGGTCATTGTTAGGCACTTTCTTGAAGGCCCTCAAGTCGTACCGGTTTGGAAACACTTCCTTTAAACATTGCTATCTCAGAGTAGTCGTGCGAGGCAAAAATGTCCTAAATTGCACTGTATTGGCTTATGCTATGGCGGACCTTATTCCAAATCAGGTTAAGAAATCTCAAAAAATAAAGTCTCAAGTAATGTTATAGTTTTTTAATTTATGTCAACTAAAGTCTCGAAAATATTAATGAGCAGTGACAGGATTCTTTATACATGTAAAGTAGGTCCTTGTTCGACATAACATTCCAGTTTTCATATCTTATGCCTATCGTCGGATGGTTTAATGATTTTCCGTGGGTTTTTTTTTTATGTCATAAGATAGCAAACAAGCAGATGGGTCTCCTGATGGAAAGAGTCAACCATCGCCTATAGACACCAAAGATGTTAATGGTGCGTTGCTATCTTGTGGCGAGGTCTAATGCCACATGCATAAGTTTACCGGCTACCTCACCCTACAAACCGGAACACGACAACGACAAGCACTGACGCTATTGCGGCAGGAATAGGTAAGGCGGTGGTACCAGACCCGGGCGAGACAATGCAGAACTCTACCACCTAGTAGCCACGATGGTAGTGACTCGATAGCCAATCGGTCGCCTTTTACGACCTGCCTGGCAGAACGGCAGTTGGCCTATTCTTCAAAGGAGGCCGGGACCAACACGGCGGAAAAGCGGCGGGTGAAGAAATAATCATCGTGACCACTAGGTAATAGAGTTCTGCAACATCTCTCTCATAGTACCACCGCCTTATCTATTCCAGCCGCACAGCATAAATGCTTTTCAGTATCGAGTTTCGGTTTGGAGGTTAAGGTAGCCTGAAATGTGATGGTGTTTGATATCACTACAGTCGTATTGCAGAGGAGTATGTGTTTGTGCCACCGGCTTCACTTATTCCTGTCACCATAGATTTACTCCTTGTCACTATTTAAGGATAGGGTACCCGGTAAACTAACTATATAGCTATAAATCTCCGCCTCGCCCGCCCCGCCCGTTTATAATTTCTAAAAAAAGCTCCGTAATATAAAATTACGGCCACGAAAATTCGGCATCAAATTTAAAAAAATATATTATGAAAGAATTGATGAAGACAGATTTGTTTCATGTAAGTTCTTTACATTAAAAAATAACAATCCAAATCCCGTATGTGCCTTCTATTATTTTTGTTGTGAATATTGTTACTAAGCCATTTTTGTGATATTTACAAATAATTTTAATATATAATATATTTTCATAGTTCAAATTTGAAATAAATGTCTTTTATTGCTATTCCTATACTTTAAAGTTTAAAGGAACAGTTTTCGTATTGTGTTTAGATAGACTTTTATTATTAAATTTGATCCCGCCACATGGATAGCAATGCATCATTAACATCATTGATGTCTAAAGACGATTGTTTCCTTGCCATCCGGAGAGCCATCTTTTTATTTTTGCTATCTAACGATATTGAAAAAGGTAAATGGTATCTCCGAAGTATCTATTTTCACAAGAAAAAATATAATCCAAACGAAGCCATGTCGTCCAGCTAGTAATATTTAAACGCTGAAAAACAACTGACTTCCAATCTCCTAAACCTTAGAAACCCTGTATTAGATTGTCTGCAAATTTATATACGACCATATAGGAAGAAAGGAATATAATCTTCTAAACAAAAATAAAATCGGTAAATATTTGACCGAGTTCTGAGGTATAGTTCCCGGCATGTTTCTTGAGCGCTGACCTTCACTTGCGGGGAATTGAATAATATGACGAATAACGAAGAATACGATATATTTTGCCGTGCACAAAGCGATTCTCGCTCCGTAGCCGGGCACTCAAGAACCGTGCCGAGAAATAAAACAAACAAACAAATAACAACACAGCCGAATTGAAAACCTTCTGCTTTTTGGGAAGTCAGTTGAAAATACCTGCCTTTCTCCTATACTGCCAATATAAAAGTTGAACATAGGACAAATGTGCCAACTATCGAGACTTCTAAGTAGTAAGTACCACTGTGGGGTTCTACTGTGCTTTTTCCTGCTGCAAATTCGTCAGTTCTTATCACTGTCTTGTTTTAGTCTTGAAGATGGCATTGCATCGCTGCTGCACAGATTCTATGTACTATTAACATCTTTGCCCTCATTGAAAGAAAGAAAGATAATATTGGCAATGTTTATCTCTTTATCTTTTCCTGTTTGTTTGTATGCTGTCGTATGATATAAAAAATCTACCTACGTTTTGATATTTTCATCATTATTCCCATACTTTGGTTCGGACTTTGAAGGCCACTTCTCAAGACACTAATTTTCTAGACGTATCACTACTGTCTTGACATTGATTGCCTGATGTCTCGCGAATCATTAAAAAAACGAAAATATAAGTTCATTTTTTCCAATCTTAACATCTCGTCCAGTCACAAGGTACGTACTTTACAAAAATTGAGAGTTACAGGAAGTTCCGACTTCTTCTTTAGAATGTTTTCTGAATTTATCACTTTACATTAACTTTGGTACTGAAATCAGTTTGGAATTTAAATCCAAACATTAATTACATTCATACTGCTGTTTCCGGTTATCATTCGGGTTGGTCCCAATACCGCGGCAGAATTGGGATACAAATTAAAATGTAGCCTACTTTACTCCTAACTACTCCTCCTGTACCTTTCTATTGGTGACAGCATTTTCATAATCGGTCCAGTAATTCTAGAGATTAGCTCCGTAAAAACAAACCTATTAGCTACACGTCAGTGACTGTAAAAATGCTTATAGTAAGTGGTAATAGTGTACAAAAAGAAAATCATTGTTTGGCCAATGTAATGCAAGTACCTATTTTGCGGCTGTGGATTTTTACTTAAAATAAATAAATAAATATTATCTTTCTTATCTTATTTTAATATTTTATGTATATGTGTATCATGTGTCACGTTGTTTGTCCGCTATGTTTCTAAACTACTGAACCTATTGTAATAAAATTTTGTAGATATCTGTTGTTTGGCCCAACTTAAAAGATAGGATAGTTTTATCTCAGTCCCCCCCCCCTTCCCCTCGTTCCTCTCTCTTAAGTACCCAATGTGTGGCAAAACAACGTTAGCCGGGTCAGCTAGTAATCATATATATTGACTTGCCTTGTTTGTCGTGTCTTAGATATTCTACTTCTCTCTCTACATCTACGACTATTTCTACATTAACTTTAAATCATTTTGTCTAAAAATTTCAGGTGGGGACTTGGAGTACACATTTGTTACCTCTCAAATGGGGAAATTGCTTATCCTGATTGAGGGTTACACATTCTCCCAAACAAGCTCCGCGAAGTCTAACTGGGTCTGCTCAAGGAAAATACCTGGATGTAAAGCGAAATTAAAATTGGACGATGACGGGGAGATTTTGTTTTTGTACAACAAACACACACATCCACCAAAACCTTATGTTCATCGCAAGAGAATTCCCCACTTCCCTTTGTACCTATTGAATAAAACACAGTGAAAACAATATACAGTTTAAATAAAACTTGAGGTATTTTTGTTTTTTTTACATTGATATAAAAATCCAAGATGCACAGTCCCGAACAAAACTGACACTCAAAACTGTTGCTAATTTCACTTAAGTAGTTATAGTTTCAGCAAAAACATAGGTATGTCTTAGCATATCCAACCTAAAGCGCAAGATTTATAGTTGTTTTTACAAAGCAATATACAAAAAATAACAAAACTGACAGTGTCGCTATCGACGCGATTCTATTTAAAATGAATCTTCTTCAAATGTCAAGTTTTTTTTTGTACCCAGACTTTCGTAAATAACGTTAAACATATGATCAACATCCAGTTCTTCAGCAATGTCGTTGCTACTAATATGTTGATCTTACTCCACTTTCTCAAAAATGGTACTGATTTTATCTGTGACAGGGCGTCCAGAGCGAACCTCATCTTTCACACTAAAATTTCCAGACTTGAAACGCTTGAACCACGTTTGTGCTACTCTTATTGATACCTCATTAGTCTGTAAACCGCACAAACTTTATTTGCGGCGTTCGTCGCATTTTTACCTTTTTTGTTATAAAACTTTAAAATGTGCCGAATTTCTTCGTCCCATACGTTCATTTTGCTTGCTTGAAAAACAATTGAAAAATAGCGGGAATTACTTTTTTTTATTTATTTATTACATTTAATCAGTGTTAGTAACTTTTGTGTTCCGGTTTGGAGGGTAAGGTAGCCGGTAAACTTATGCATGTGGCATTCGACCTCGCCACTAGATAGTGACGCACCATTGACATCTTTGGTGTCTATAGGTGATGGTTGACTCTTTCCATCAAGAGACTCATCTGCTTGTTTGCTATCTTATGGCATAAAAAAAATTAAAAAAAAAAACATCTTCAGAATACATACATTTAATAGTATTAAAACCAACAAGTTACATTCAGTACAGCCAAAGAGGTTTGAATACTAATAATTTATTCAAAATACGACAATACTTTTGTCCCGACCTATTATTAGATATTGGCACATATTTAATATTAATAATTTAATAGTCTGGAATCATTGGAAACTTCACATATCTCGAAATTCGGTAAAATCATGAATCGTGGGGATCTGTCAAGTCTAGTATGTGCACGCTCTCCCTACCTTTCAAGGGAGCCAGTGTGATAATATTTATTTATTTTTAAATTCCAGATACCGGCCTTGCATATTCATTTGTTGAATCCCGAATGGGTAGACGACTTATACTGATTGAGGGTTATACGTTTACTAAGACAACTCCGTACATTTGGGTCTGTTCGAGGAAAGTGCCAGGCTGTAAAGCAAGATTAAAATTGGACAGGGAAGGTCAAATCGTCTATCTCTTCAATGACCATACACATACACCAATTAAATATTCGAAACGAAATCCTCCATGGCTAAAATAAAAGGTATGGTACAGGTGTGTTAGTTATGGCAACGTTGGCTTTGATGTCAAGATATATCAGTGCTAAACAATTGAACAGAGAAATTAATAAATAATCATCATTCAACAAATAAATTGTCACACAAATTGTATGATTTTTTGACCTTCCTTGTCACAAGTAGTCACACGTGTAAAACCTCTCCCTGGTGTGAAGTCACACATTTTTCAATTTTATATTCAAAAGTAAATATCGTTAAAAAATCATATTTATCAATTTAACCCCAAAGTGAACAAATTGTTTGCTTGTGATATGGGTGTTAGTTAACGATACTAATAAGTATAAATACCTACTAAAAATACCACGAATATTTGGTTACTTTTCGGTATTTAGTCAAATATTTCAAACTGTTCGGCCGAATACGGAATACCTAATAATGTGAAAAAGTCGAATATGTTACTCAAAAAATTATTAAATTTTACCAAGCAATACTCCAATTAATACCTAAATTTTATAAAAACATTTTTTTCAGCATTTCTTGATACAGATTATTTTTTGGATATTCAGAGAGACAATATTTTTAGCAACACAATATAGCAAAACTATTAGTTTCTCAATCTGTCATAAACAAATAATAAGTGCCGTAATACGATCAACTCGCTAATAAAACAAACACCCCACCGAATATTCGGTATTCAGCCAAGGGCCTGGCCGGATATTCGGTATTCGGTAAAATCACTATTCGTGTCATCTGTAATAAATACATTTTGAAATACTCAAATATATATAATAAACATCCAAACCCAGAAATACAAACATTGATGCTCATGTCCCTGTCGAAAATTGAACCCGAGACCATCAGTCAGTTCGTAAGAGCACGATTGGCTATGTGAGTCACTACCATCGTGGCTACTAGGTGGTAGAGTTCTGCATTGTCTCGTCCAGGTCTGGTACCACCGCTTTACCTATTCCTCCCGCAATAGCATCAGTGCTTGTCACAGTCGTTTCGGATTGGTGGGTAAAGTAGCCGGTAAACTTATACATGTGGCAGTAAGACCCCGCCAAAAAGGATAGCATCGCACATTTAATACCTTTGGTGTCTATAGGTGATGGTTGTCTGTTTCCAACACGAGAGCCATCTGCTTGTTTGCTATCTTATGATATAAAAAAAACCTGCTATACTTTTTTAAATATACACTATGCGTATTTCGCGAAACACGAAAATTGCTGTAGTGCATGACTTAAAACCAGTGTTGGCAGACCCGTGAAAAATGATTATTGTATCAGGGTACTAAAATTAATGTATTTTTAATAAAATTATTGTACATTTCAAAATTAGATTTAATTTTCGTCTGAAAGCTTTAGTTTAAAAGATGATCACTGAAGTAATTTTGTTTAAACGATATTTCTGGAATCAATTTTTGAAGTGAAAACTTCTTTAGGCGCGTTGAGCGTTTTGGTAGAGGGTAAAATCCTCGGTTCGCGTCACCGACATGCTAATGATAATAGTATATCTATAGCTATGTTTTGCATATAGTTTTAATTACTCTCAACTTAATAGTTCCGTTTTCACTTCTATCGGCAGTCCCACGACTGCTACTGTTTTTTTTTATTAATTTTATTAAACAATTGCTTTTAAAATGCAATTTTTCTGTCAAGTATCTACATTCTACATACTTTGTGAATTCAGTTATTGTAACTTGACTCAAATATTTCAATAATTATAATTTTTTAAAGAAAATTGTAATTGTATGTAGAAAATTGCTATCATTCAAAATTATTGTAATTTTTGTCAAGATTGTACGCTTAGGATTGAGGATTAAAAAAATCATGAGATTCCGGTACATGTACAATAATTATTGTACGTCTGCTGACACTGCTTAAAACGTAGTAAGCTGGTTTACCAGACTATCTTTTATACTTGACGTGTACCGAAATAAAATGACGGACCACTTTATAAATCTTATGTATGTACATATAATTCTTCAGTAAGGAATTGTTACTTACCGCTAGAAATATATTTTCTTTATGTTTTGATATTGAACAAAATATATAAGTTTTTTTATTACTTTGTATTTTTATTTTTAAAACCTCTATTAGTTAGGTAATCGTAGTTTCCATTAATTAGAAAGACAAAAAGCTGATGTGTTAATAGAAATATCAATCACCTATAAATTCCAAAGATGTTAATGATACACTGACATCCGACCTGAAAGGCGGGAATATAGTATAACGGCTACCTTACCCTTCAAACTGGAACTAATTATTGGAATATCATCAAATCAAAACACAAACAGGCCCTGACATTTCAGAATAAATAAATCTTAAACCCGGTTGAGATCTTATATAAATTTACTACCAATAGTGGTTTTGCGGTTCGTTCGTCTTTTACGAGTCACCTGGCAGAATTGTAGATTGTCTTGAACAAGCGCGTGCGCTCCTTGTAGGCAGAAAAGCAGTGCTTTACTTGCCATTCACAGATATTTTAATAAAACGTTCGTACGTTTTAGATGATTTTAATTAATAGTAAGTAAATGAATAAAATGTGCCATAATCATGTGCACGCCGCTGAAATCTATAAAAGAAAAAGTTTTTGTGGCCGAGTACTCCGTCGCATACTCAGTATCATAATCCTGTGCACGCCGCTGGTCTTGAATGGCATGAGAGATACGGCCTGGTGACACAAGGACAGACCGACAGAGAGGCGGACAGACAGGCGGACGGACAGCGTAGTTTTAGTAATAGGGTTCCCTTTTTACTCTTTGGGTACGGAACTCTAAAAATTAAAGCAAGCTATACATGTCACTACCATCGTGACTACTAAGTGGTAGAGTTCCGCAACGTTGCTCGGGTTTGGTACCACCTTACTTATTTTTGCCGCAGTAGCATCGATGTTTGTTAGTGTTGTGTTCTGATTTGGGGGATAAGATAGGCGGTAAACTTGTGGATGGCGCATTACAATGTCGATGGTTATCTCTTGCTTTCAGCAGAAGCATTTGCATGTTTGCTATCCACTATGCAATGCAAGAAAATAACGAAAATCAAAGGAGCCCGGTTGGTCCCGGGCTCCTTTGAAGAATAGACGAACTGCCGTTCTACTAGGCAGGTCGTAAAAGGCGACCGATTGGCTATGCGAGTCACTACCATCGTGGCTACTAGGTGGTAGAGTTCTGCGTTGTCCCGCCCGGGTCTGGTACAACCGCCTAACCTATTCCTGCCGCAATAGCTTTAGTGCTTGTCGCTGTCGTGTTACGGTTTGGAGGGTAAGGTAGCCGGTAAACTTATGCATGTGGCATTAGACCTCGCCACAAGATAGCAACGCACCATTAACATCTTTGGTGTCTATAGGCGATGATTGACTCTTTCCATCAGGAGACCCATCTGCTTGTTTGCTATCTTATAATATTAAAAAAAAAAAACGCCTACACGTAGTAGGAACGTGTGACTGCCTGAAACTTACTAGGTGGTAAAGTTCTGCATTGTCTCGCCCGAGTCTGGTACCACCGCCTTACCTATTCCGGCCGTAATAGCGTCAGTGCTAGTCGCTCTCGTGTTGCAGTTTGGAGGGTAAGGTAGCCGGTAAACTTATGCATGTGGCATTAGACATCATCACAAGATAGCAACGCACTCTTAACATCTTTGGTGTCTATAGCCGATGGTTGAATGTTTCTATCAGAAGACCCACCTGCTTGTTTACTATCTAATGATATTAAAAAAAAAAAATTAAAGCTTTCTTGATTTGTGAGCGCAATTTGCTGACCGCAATTCTTTTATTATCGTTTTTAACTGACTTCAAACAAAAGACGATATCAATTTGACCTGTATGTATGTGATATTATTGGAGTTGGATAATAGTTTTTGAGTGTGATGATCTAGATTGCAGGCGTCCAACATGTGAGCTAAATTTCGTGTGTGTATGTTTGTCCGCGAATTTTTCGAAAACTAAAAGCCGTAGTATACAGATGATTTTTCAAAACTAGTCAGGTATATTCAAACCGATTTTGAGCAATTTTGGACAGTTCCCCTGAGAACTGTCCAATTTTCCTCAAAATCGGTTTAGTAGTTTTTGAGAAATGGGTATCCACGTACGAGTATTTCTGGAGCATGCGTAATCTTAATATGTATAAATTACGTGTCACGTTGTTCGTCCGCGATGGACTCCGAAACTACTGAACCGATTTCAATGAAATTTTGTAGAAATCTACTGTCGAATCCAACTTCAAGGATAGAATAGTTTTTATCTCAGTTTACCAAAAATAACCCTTTTCAAATACCAAAATATTCAATACAAGTAATTTGTATGGCAAAACAATGTTTGCCGGGCCAACTAATGGTGCGTCCAAACTTGTAACAATTTACCGAACATTATCCCGTGACCGTATCAGACACACGTGTCAGTACCGATTAATGTGGATGTATTTTGTTACGCGTACAATTGCCACGACTTGCAGTACGGTTCAATCCATTCCGAACAATGAAAGAAACTGCCGAACACAATAAACGGCAGAACAATGTCAAAGTTGCGATTTACTAGCCGGGCCCAGTGTGGACGATGGTCTGTGTCACAGACCATATGAATACTATAGTCACGGTATCTGGCAATAAAAGTGTAGCTGGTCATATGAGCGAACACTCATATCACTGTGAAAAGTATGGCAAATTATTGACTTCGTTAACGCTACAGTATTGACGTACATTGCTTACTAATAACTAGAGTCATGCATGGCATTATGCGTGTGACGTGCAATGAATCGCTCAGCGATAAATATGCACTTTTCTCATCGACTATTGGTACAAGTGCAATTTTACGGGATTCATAGGGCATGTGTAGAAAATTTGTACTTGGCGATAATTTGACACGCTACGCTTATAATTAAAATTTTTCTGTCTCATATTTTAATAAGTTTTAATTTTATATTATTGTACATATTCTCGGATTAGATTTGTGTAACTCTAATTGTTTAAAAAAGTTGAAAGACCATCATAGATAGACTTTTGCAAATTCGAAAAGCGTAATAATAGGTAAATGTAGGTTATTATTTTATTTACTACCTGATCGGAACGCGGCACAATACTGAGATCCGGCGGAAGAAATTCAGCGGACTTTTCTTTTATTTTTTCATGATTAAGTAGGTACAATATTACAACAAATTTTTCAGACTAAAAATATATAAGAGATTGATATGAGGATTAATTAATACCTAGGCTTTTTTGTTTTCTATATAATCTGAAATTTTATAATACCCTTTACACAGTTTTATTTGAGCGCATTTTTTAAATTTACTTAATGGTAAATATATATCTTAAAGCTTCGAAAAATTTATTGTAAAAGCGTATGTACGTTGCCCCAAATAGGAGTTACTTATTCTATGGAGACGAGATGTATACATAACAAAATTAATATTGTTCCTTATTTTTTAAAAAAGCAAATATTTTTACGCACGGACCTTAAGTTCTCATATACTCGTTGGAATATTACAGTTAAAATATTAATTTCTTTGAATTTTCTTCTCAAGAAAACCCTCGTACGTTACATTTCCCGTACGTTTGCTTTGTTGTCAAACAAATATAAGTGTTAAACGTTTTTTTAATATTTGAAAATTAAAGATTTGCAAACGTAATGATCTAAGATTTTGTTTAGAATATCTTGTAAAATAAAAATAAAACAACTCAAAATAGAAAGAAAAAGGTCTATTTTCAGCAAATTATTGTTTTTTTTTCTAAACTTAAAGTGAAAGAATTGAATTAAACAAAGTGATATAAATGACTAATAATCGATAATTATTTTAGTATTCAAATATGTTAATAAAGTGTAAAATTTCATAAAACTACATGATACTAGTTAGTCGCGCCATTTGTAAGAAAATTACAAAATTAAGACGCATGCAAATGTGTCATATTTCTAGATTATTAGGTGGTATAAATTTTAATGCTTCTAAATCTAAACGTGAGGTACACATTCCTGAAGGACATGTTATGAAGGTTACATAAACTGCATAAATAAAATAGTATATCGCAACACCTAACAAGATGCTGATTTATGATGTCGTACGATGGACCGAAATATTGTTCGATAGCTCGCACGTTATATTACAATAATTAAGAGCTTAAATTATTGCAATATAACGCGCGAACTATTTATTTTGTTCTAAACATAACTAGTACAAGTCCGAGTTTACTGGCTAAATTGTCATTTTTTTATATCATAAGATAGCAAACAAGCAAACGGGTCTCCTAATGGAAAGTCAACCATCGCCTACAAACACCAAAAATATAATGGTGTGTTAGCAATCTTGTGGCAATATCTAATGCCACATGCATTAGTTTACCGGGTAATTTACCCTCCAAACCGAAACACGACAGTGACAAGCACTGACGCTATTGCGGCAGGAATAGTTAAGGCAGTGGTACCAGACACGGGCGACACGTTGCAGAACTTTGCCACCTAGTAGTCACAATGTTAGCGACACACATCGGTCACCTTTTACAGCCTACCTGGTAGAATGGCAGATGGTCTATTCTTCAAAAGGGATTCTTCAATGAATAAAATGACTAGTTTTATAGAACTTAAACGGAACAAAATTAAATGGAACCACATTCAAAATTTTGATTTCGCACCGATTTCGAACTGCATACAATACTATCAAAAATTAGCTACAATATGTAATAGTTAAAAGTTAGTGATAATAACGATACCATCGATGATATTTTATTTTGAAACTTCTATAGTATCCATTTCACCAGTTTTATTAATGGGTTATGATTTATATATACCAAATTTTACAATAATATCGATATTATTGTAGTGTGTCAATAATGTTGTCCCATTTATATGTAACAATAGTATTGATACTATCGACAGGATTATTAACAGTATAAATTATCGGTCAACGTCGATTAATTCGATATTTAGTACTTAATACCGTCAATTAGACTATCGATATTCGAGCATCGACGGTCAACTCTAATTAAATTTGAATTTTTATTTTCGGGGTTCTAATTAATTTGAATTTTACACCCACACAAATACGTCAATGTATGTACACATACATTGATGTAATTGTGTGAGTGTAAATTTTGCTACGCTCGATGTCTAAGAAACGTCACGAGAAGACGCCTCCATTTACTCCGGGGTCTGTGTACTGTCAGGCATCTAAGCCACGTGTTACGAGCCGATCAATCGAAAGTCGGTTTTTTCAAAGTATTTTCGCTAATGTCCGCAGACCAGGAGTTGTCCACACTTGCATTTATGACAGGCGTCGAAGTACGCCCGATGACACGGACACAATCACGGGGTATGAGTGGATCAAGTCGTGACGTGTCCCGGTCGGTACGTCCCCCGCCTGCACCTCGCAGCCGCTCATTCACACAGCGCACACTATAAACATCGTTGTATACGTTGTTTAGTTTTGTATTACGACGATTGATTGTTTAGGCATGGAGTGGATGATGTAGCGATGCTATGCCATGCGATCTAGTTCGACACCATACGTCTACACTTGTAACATTGCATCGTACATGGCTTGTAACCGTGTCAGTACAACCTATATCGTCCACATTTAGCGTAACATGTCCTGTAGCGATGCCACGTAGTCCGGTCCGTTGTCATGTTACAAGCGTGGACGCACCTTAATTGGTATGTCGGTAAGAGTGTTGGTTTAATTTTTTTTAATACTTTTGTTATTTATATAAACAAATATTTTTACACAGATTTGGGATATACATACGTCACTTCGCAAATGGGGAAACAACTGATCTTGATTGACGGATACACGTTTTCTCAAAAAAGTGATGCTAAGAACAGTTGGGTGTGCTCAAAGAAAATTCCAGGATGTAAGGCGAAGGTTAAATTGAATGAGAATGGAGAGATTGTAAACCTGTTCAATAAACACACACATCCGCCGAAGAGTTTCGATACGAGTAAATGGCGGGATGCTTATATTGTTATTGAAAATGCAATTCCAAGTTTTGATAAATACTTATAGAAGCGAAGAAGTGAATTTTATGTAGAAACCAATTGTTAACAAATGCTTATAGTACTGGATCCGATTTGACATATTTTACATTCTTCACAACAGCCCGCTTGACGTTTTTATGAAAAGAAATAATTTGGAAATTGAAGAATTTTTAAAACAAATTTGTTATAATTCAAAATATACACCGGCAGATGGCTCTCCTGATGTCCAGTTCACGTTAGTCGAGTCGAAGCGTTTGTAGAGCTTTCCCACAATTTCTTACATATTATGCCGCTTCGTAGTACGACGTGACATTATATCGTGTTTCTGTGTGTAAGAGTCGTAAGCGTTTCGACTCCATTGAAGGTATTTTAAGTGAATAGGGGGGCTAATGGAAAGAGACAACCGTCGTCAATAGACAGCAATAGCAATGTTTCGTCACAATGATTTTATATTATTTAGTTAAGACAAGAAATCGCCTTAGATTTATATTAGGGTCTGACCAAACTGACGCAAATTTACCGGGAAACGCCACCGAAAGCACATCATGCAGAATATCTCACGATTAATGTTCAGGGTTGTCCGTTGTTTTAAAATTGCAGATGTATGGTCGCGACTATTAATCGTCAAGACTCTAGTGCTTAAGAGTTAAGACTATCTAATACCAGAGATGATTTCTAAATACAAAAAAAAAATAGTGTGAAGATATAGCTTGAAAGTGGGATGGGTTAATATTATTTAAGTCACAATCACAAATCTGCTGTGTTTCGTTTTATTTATTTATATTGTATTTATGTCTGTCTGGCTCTGTATATACCTCTGTCTCCCAAGGAATGTAACTAACTGAGACTTAGATAGTCTCTAGATTCTGTCAGATAAGGGACACGTTGTAGCTAGCAGGAATATTGTTATTACGATTATATACCATTAGTATAATAAATAAGACTGTAATAGCCAATTTTTTTAACGTGCTCATAACATTTTCAGGACTAAGTACGTCCTGTTTATTTCATTTATTCAGGTATGAAAAATATATAATTTATTTAAAAAATATATTTATAACAGTTATGGAAAAGACACTGGTAATTTGAAATCAATTAGAGCTTGCGCAGCAGAATCGGGTTCATTGTTACTTTCAAGGTAATAAATTAATTATAAGAGTCAATTATTTAAAAAAATGTTCAAGTTAAAGGAAAAATAATAAATGTTAAGTTAAAGGAAAAATAATAAATGTTAATGATAAAACTTGATTCTTTTATTTTTAAACCTACCATTTTAAGAAGAAGCCTTTCAGTTCGGTAATATTTGTTATGTTTGTTTTTTAATTTGTTGTACTTCCTGGGTATACTTCCTGTATAGTCTCATGTATATATTTGAGCAAAATATTTTCCTTAAAGCTGGGAAAGAAAGAAAAGAATTTTATATTACTTTTAGGTTAAGAATATGTTTTTTTTTTATATTACAGATAAAGCCATTTTAAATACCCTATTTGAATCATCGAAACCTAATGAAGTAAACTAATCGAAGTACATTATTTGGAAAATTACAATATGGAATCTCTATTTCACGAAACTCAGTTGGCTTAATTAAAATTTTCAGAATTCAAAAGAAATGTATACACTCTTATAAACCTCTCTTCGAAACTCTTAAAATACTACCTTTGCCTTGTACATTGGGTCGTTATGCGTATCTGTAAAAAAATATCAAAAATTGTTTAAAATCCAATGCTGAAATATAAGAAAATCATATTTTAGAAACATTGAGAATCTAGTTGCCCAAAAACGAAAGACTGAATATTTACAACAAAATACATATTGCATGACAATATTATATACAACCATAATTCTGATAGTCTTAAATCATTGTGTACAAACAAATTTCGAAAAAATGTTTGTTTCGCTGTTAGATACAACGTACTATATAGAGTTTTTAGCCGATAAAATAAATGTTAATAAATAAATATAAATACACAATTTAACATAAATTCGCCTTAAAATTTAAATGTAATAAAATTTAAGTAAGATAATTTTTAAAAATTACTTTTGTGACGTGAAATAATTCTTGTAAATTTGCAATATACAAAATATAAAAAAGACAAGCCCGGTAAGATTCTTCCGCCAGATGTTCTCAGTGTGTGGCCGTGTTCCGATCCATCAGTAATTTTAAAGAAATCGATTCACAAAAGTACCCTAACATGGCAGAATATGTTCTTGCAAACAAACATTTTTAATTGGTGTCATTTTTTCAATATATATATAAACAAGACATCTTAATATAAATAATCATTTTTCAGGTATTCAGTATGAAATATTTACATCCCAAAGAGGCAAAGACCTGCTACTGATTGACGGTCACACTTACACAAGAAAGGGCTCTTATCGTTGGGTTTGCTCAAAGTATCCAGTCTGTAAAGCCAAAGTATTCAACGACCAAAATGGTGGAATAACACACGTGTCCAATGACCACAGTCATGCTCCCAGAGCATATATTAAGACTCCTAATGGGCAAATTATTAGAATTTAAGTACTTAGGTAATGACTTAATACCAATATGAATTACAAAATATCACAAGCTATTCCATAGAAAAAACACAATTGCCGTAGAATTAAATCACATTTCTTTAATATATATCATCGGATAGCAAAGAAGCAGATGGCTCTCATGATGGAAAGAGAAACCATCGCCTATCACCTGCCAAAAATGTTAAAGATGCGTTGCTATCTGTGTGGCGGGATGGCAATGCCAACAAATTTACGGGCTACTCTCCCTCTAACTGGGAACACGACAATGGCAAGCATTGACACTTTCTTATTTCCTAAGATAGCAAGTAAGCGGACGGCTCTCCTGAAGGAAAGACTATCGTCTATAGACATCAAAGATGAGAATAACAAGCATTGACGCTTTTTTTATATCATAACATAGCAAACAAGCAGATGGGTGTCTCCTGATGGAAAGAGTCAACCATCGCATATAGACACCAAAGATGTTAATGGTGCGTTGCTAACTTGTGGCGAGGTCTAATGCCACATGCATAAGTTTACCGGCTACCTTACCCTCCAAACCGGAACACGACAGCGACAAGCACTGACGCTATTGCGGCAGGAATGGGTAAGGTGGTGGTACCTGACCCGGGCGAGACAATGCAGAACTCTACCACCTAGTAACCACGATGGTAGTGATTCGATAGCCAATCGGTCGCCTTTTACGACCTGCCTGGCAGAACGGCAGTTGGCCTATTCTTCAAGGCCGGGAGGCCGGGACCAACACGGCGGATTGCATTTGCGGCAGGAGTAGGTAAGGCGGTAGGCCCGGGTTTTTTTTAGAAATATCCAGTTACGAGACGAAAAAAGCATGGCAGATATTGCTAGAAGCAATAAAAATATGTATGGAAAAAACGAGTAGCACAGGTAGCAAATAATCCTTTATTTTTCAATCTTGTACTTTATATTTTTTAACCTTAAAAAATAAAATGTACTCTATTAAAGGTGGCAAACGCTAAGGTACAACATTTACGATGACAATTATTTCATAGATTCATTTACATTATTGGTTTTTCAAATTAGTGTGAAATATTTAATTTTACTTATCATATTTTTTTAAATTCAATATTATGGTAAGTAAATTGTAAAATAATTTGTAACAAATTATTAGAATATACAAAAAATTATAAATGAGAATTGTTTTTTTCTTAAATTCAGGTATCCAAAATCATAAAGAAAATGTTTTCATCCGACTTTCCAAAAGAAAAGGTTATCATTTTGGCAGACTTTTTCCATTTATGGACTTTTGGTTTAAATTTTTATATTTTAATTTGATAAAGGTCTGATGGAGGATTCCTGAGATTCAGGAAATGAGTGGGTTGCAGCTTTACTGCGTTCAAATTATTATTCATCTCCTTATGACTTTTTAAGTTTTAATCGCCTCAAATGGTCTTGTGGTCCGGTGTCGGTATTGACCACAAGCGATCGATCGGAGCGGGTTTGATTTGTAGGTCGGGGAAATCAAAAATTTGTTTTTTCAATTATCAAGATTGCCCGGGATTGGATAAATGCCCGGTTGGCTATAGGCTTGCCACCTATCACAATAGTATAAAAATCGGTTGATCGTGGGTGCGCTTGTTGTATCTCAGCCTAGTTTTTCGGGGATATAGGCGTGAAAATACTACGATTTTTTAAAATTTTGCACCAAAAAGTATACAGCATTTTTTCTTTCTTTATCACTTTTGATAAACTGCTTCCCTGCCTTCCATTAAAAGTAATTTGATTTGCAAATTTTCGTAGATGTGTGTATCACTTACTTAACCAATGCTGAGTACACTCCGGTTGCAGAGTGAAACATGCGTTGAGCGCGTGGCTATGTGCTGCTAAAATAGTATGGCAGGCGAAGGTAAATTGTGCCGTTGTGGTTTTCGAATCGCAGGTTTTCCCCGTGTTGGTTCCGGGCTCCTTTGCAGAGTAGACCAACTGCCGCTCTGGCAGGCAGGTCGTAAAAGGCGACCGATTGGCTATGCGAGTCACTACCATCGTGGCTACTAGGTGGTAGAGTTCTGCATTGTCTCGCCCGGGTCAGGTACCACCGCCTTACCTATTCCTGCCGCAATAGCATCAGTGCTTGTCGCTGTCATGTTCCGGTTTGGAAGGTAAGGTAGCCGGTAAACTTATACACGTGGTATTAGACCTCGCCACAAGATAGCAACGCACCATTAACATCTTTGGTGTCTATAAGCGATGGTTGACTCTTTCCATCGGGAGACCCATCTGCTTGTTTGCTATCTTATGATATAAAAAATCGTTTTAGCAGCCGCTAATAGCAATTAGGTTTTAGAAGGTTTTCGTTATAGTTTCGTATACGGTGCAAACAGAAAAGGTAATAAAATTATTGTTTAATGCCTCCAATTATTCCACCATTAAAATGTCTTGTCAGATTTTATGGCCTGCCTGTGGGTATATAAAGAGAAATCTTCTACGTAATCAATATTAATACTTGCATAATTATGCTAAACAGACATTCGCGCAAGTAATATAAACAGCAAACGCGCTGTAAATTGAAGTTGAATCAGATGAATCCAACTTTGGCTAAAATCTATGACTAGATTAGTACAAATTGTCATCAAAATCGCACAAGTCGCTTAAGAAGAGAATAATTACAGACACACATTACATTGGATTTTGGTGTTTCATTATAATTTCCTGTATAATTATTTTTTTTAAGCATTGTGTTTCTGCGCTTAGCCAAATGGGCTTTGTACGTAATCGGCTAAATTTATTCCAGCCATCCTAACTGCTTCTAGAAGCTTATAAGACGGCTGATATTTTTAGAAGATTCTTTTGGAGTTTTTGGGTTATAATGATTTTATAGATTTCTAATTTTTTCAGCTGTGATTACATATGATGTTATAAAATCGCAAAGAGGAAGAGATCTTATTTTAGTAGAAGGTTACACTTATGCCCGAGGTGGTCAGTACCGATGGATTTGTTCGACGCATCATCCCTCCTGCAAAGCAAAACTTAAACTTAACCCAGAGGGTCACATAAACTATTATGATAATAATCACAATCATCAACCTAAAAAAATAATAAGGACTAAGGAAGGTGGACTGTTTCGGGTATAGATATTATAATTGTTTGTAATATAGATAGTTAATAAATATGAAGTGACTTAAAAAAGTGTTTTAGACTTTTTCCATACACGTATCTACAAATACGTTTAACGTAACGTAAACACGTATCTAAAAAATATAGGTTACGTGCGAGCGAAATTTTTTTTTTTTATTATCGATAGGTAAGCGCTTGACCTCGATCTCGCCTGATGGTAAGCTAAGATGAGGCCTAAGATGGAACGCGCTTCCCTAGAAGGTACCTGTTCACTCTTCTCTTGAAGATCTCCAGATTGTACTCGTCCGGGAACACAGACATATTACATCCCTTACACAGGTTGACTGTTGAAATACTGCACATATTTTAAAACACGATAGGTACTAGTCATATTATGTAACCAATAACAGATAGATTGCCCCGTTAGTCGAGTGGTTAGCGAACCTGACTACGCTTCAAGGGCTCGGGTTTGATTCTCGATAGGGACAAACATTGATGTGGTGAGCATAGCGGTTTGTATTTTCGGGTTTGGGTTTTTATTAAATCTATTTGAGTATTTATATGTGCCTCTATTCATATATTAATATTGTTAAATGACACCCATACTACAAGCAAATAAATTATTTATTATATCTAAAATAAATTGTTAGATCAATTCTTGTAATTTGTCAAAAAAAGGAAAAAAAACTATATTATAAAATGATATTGCTTAACTTCATAGTAAACCTCAACGAAATTTCTTTAATAATATACAAAAAATATGGTCACCATGCGAGCTACAGGCGCCCGCCTTTAAATTCACGTGCCGTGGCTACAAATTTCACTGATTCATCTAAAGTCTAAACCCAAAGTAAGCAAATTATTTGCATGTTTTATTGGTGTTAGTCAACGATACTAATACACAGAAATTGTTGGTAATATACTTAATAAGCACCAAAACACAGAAATGAACTTCGATGTCTTTGCACGGGTGCCCGTACTTAATAATTTTATTGGATAATTAGATCAAAATTTAAGTATTAGGTATCAAAATCGCGTATTGAATAGTTTTACTCGTAACTTCAATGATTACGATATTTTACTATTTTTATAGGCAGTGTCTTAACTGTTGCAAATAGTATATCTTGTTATGTAGGTAGGACATCTTATTTCGAACCCCGGACTACAGTGTAAATCAGAGGTTCTCAAACTTAATTTTTGACGCCCAGTTCGAAAATCAATTACTTTGTACCGCCCCCCTTTTTTCCCTAAAAAACCTCAATAACATATGGCCTGACTGGCCTGAAGTTTAATTAAACCTATATCCTTAACGAGATTTTTCTTACTACAGAGAGCAATAATAATGCAACTTTATAAGAGTTTTTTATATCAATGATTAAGTATCTTTTACCTATTCAAAATTAACCAACAATCAACATTTGTTTCAAAACTAATCTAATGTAAAGGATAAATCTGATGATTTTTTACGAGTTTGTTAATATCAGTGCCCTCCGATTTTTCTATGCCCGTTACCCCGCCCCCTCTAGGCCTCCAGCGCCCACAAGGGGGCGTTATCGCCCACTTTGGGAGAGTCGTGTAAGTTATTGTGCACGTACATATAGTATGTACACTTTTAATCTGTTCAACGATTATAATATTCATTTTTTTAATATTTTTTAGAATCACTCTCTTACGAGATAGTAACATCCCAGCGCGGCAACGAGCTTCTTGTGGTTGGTGGCCATTCATTCTCCAGATACACGAAGAAACGATGGATATGCTCCTATTATCCAAGGTGTAAGACAAAAATCGTTGAATCCGGCGATGGATCCATGCAATATGTGACGGACAAGTGTAATCATCCTCCGAAAAAATTCTATAAAAAGGACAATGGGAAAATTTTGCGATTCTAATTGGTTGATAGTTGGAAGTTTTCAGATACAATAAGAAACGGCGGATATGCTAATACTATCGTAGGGGGTGGTTTTATGCAATAGACAACTAACAAGTGCAGATAGCATTACATATTTTGAAAAAAAAAATTAAAGAACTGTGAGAATATCTTGAGATTATATATTTTTTTTATATTAGATAATAATAAGTTTTCAGTTACGCGAAGAAACGCTGAATATACTATCATTCCAAGTGTAGGATGATTATTAATTAAAATCATTCCATATAATTTTCAATATATGAATGCAACCACCCTACCAATAAGTTATTTAGTCAAATTTTAGTCAATAAGGAAAGATAATGTAATTGTACTTCCGTAGTATAAGACAAACTTATTTGTAATTAAGACGAAGGTACTTAAAAAGAGACAAATGAATTAAATTAATTCTGTGGTATATATAAAAGCATGCGTTAATAACTAAGAAATTGTTTTATTTGAGACTAACGATAAGTTCTTCACCCTTGTAAATATATACGTGGTAGTATTAACACGGGTTCGGTGAAAAAGACAGCACATATTTATTGAACGAGTGGTGACTACCGTTTCAAGTTAATTCCATTGTAAAGGCGTGTGTTATGAGACAATCACGACAAGGTGCGAGAAGGGCAACAGCAGAGTGCTAAGTGTGAGTTTTTCTTTTCGCATTCGATCGTGAGCGCGTTTGGAGTTTACTAGGAATTTGTATGTGATTTGTATAGCGCCACCTAGTGGTAAACGTGAGAAACCATTTTACCACTAGGTGGCGCTGTACAAATCGCATACAAATTCCTAGTAAACTCGAAACGCGCTCACGATCGAATGCGAAAAGAAAAACTCACACTTAGCACTCTGAACATTGTGGATGCGACATACTTATTAGTAATTTAAATGGCGACGTTTTACTATTTCGACATCAGAGACCGATGCCTTACGCAGCTGCAACGTACTGCTTTAGAAATATGAATGAATGAATGAAAACTCTTTATTGTGCACAAACTTACAATCTTATGTTAGTTACCATTAATGCTGTGGCCGTACTTGCGTCTATCGTCACAAAGATTCTTGCAATGACACGATACACGCAGATGTAACCGGCTATTATCTACTATCGTCGCAAATATTTGGACTGCGTGTACGTTATCGCGTGGGTATCGGTATTTCATAGTGTTTTAGCGCGCTAATCTATCGCGCTACGTGTTTAGACTAGCGTTGTTAATTTCAGCCGTTGTTTTTGATCAGTTCAGACGTATGCGCGCGGTTGTGTAAATAAAATGGAGTGGAACAATGAAATGGTAAGTCGAGCCTGAGCTGAGCATAAGTGATCCTAAAAATGTGAATCACAAAAAAGCAGTTTAGTAACTAATTGTTAGCACATAATATGTAGAAGTAAAGATAGTCGTCTATGGACAGTTATACGTTTGAAAATAATTTCAGTCATCTTGTATTATTGCACGATAGTTCGTGCGAAATATCGTTGCTGCTACTATGACCACAGCTTCTATCGCGATATTTTTAATGTCAAATCGTACTAAGCTTCGGCGCATGTTACTTCGCAAGTGCTGCCCTACCATAAGCGGTTCTCCTCTTAGCGTTTTTTGTACATTTTCATAATTTAGTTCTTGTCATTCGCCGCAAAGCATTAAGTTGTGAGTTTGATGCTGTTTGATGTTTTAAGCGCTAGGAGCTCAATCTTAAACGAAGCAAAACAAAAACAACATGATTCCGTTTTGGTCCTAGCTGGGGCTCGATTCATTTTACAAAATAACAGTCGAGTTGAAGCGTTTAGCCCTAAACGTTTTCTTACATATTATGCCACGTCGTAGCACGTCGAGATGTTCTATCGTATTTATGTTTGTAAAAGACCTAAGCGCCGTGACACGATTGACATTTTGTTATGTGAATTCGGGCGTGAAATTAAATAGCCGCGATGTTTTTATTTATTTATATTTATATTTTTAGACAGTTAATTAACAGGTGAATATGCTAAAGTGTAAGTTGACAAGCTACATAGTAACAAGATATGATGGTTATTGGAGCGAGAAAGTTCTTTAATGGTGACCACGCTCTGGACGACGCAGCGTAAATTCTTTTCCGTGCCAAATCAAACGAGGGTCTGGTCAGTCGACTGAAAGGCGATAAATGCATGCTGAGTTTTAGAGAAAATGTATGTCCAGCTGTGTACGAAACTTGGTTATAATAATGACGATGATGGTACTTTCAGAAATAACTGAATATCAAATATTAACGTCACAGCGCGGGAGAGAGTTGCTGGTGGCAGATGGTTTCTCATTCTCAAGAAGCACAAAGAAACGCTGGGTATGTTCCAACTACCCCAAATGTAGGACGAAAGTTGCCGAAGGCATTGATGGCTGTCTCCAATATGTTACCGAGGGCCATAATCATCCTCCAAAACGTCTTTTGAAAATATCCAGCGGGAAATAAAGCATTTTGGCTAATATTATCTTTTTATTACGCTAGATCCTTGATCTGATCTTTAACCTCCTATGCTAAGACCTGCTGCTTTGGTGAAGATACAGTGTCGATTCATTTCTATCGATTTATTTATTTATATTTATGCACAAACAAATAAGTATATATAGGTTAAACTTAGTGCCTAAGGGCATTCTATACTAGCCAACCTCATGTATTAAGAAAATAATGAAAGAGGTGGTGCATCTTAATTACAAAGATTCAAAGGTGTATTTGAATTGATTTATAAAAATCTCAGTATTCAATTTAAATATCGACTGTTTAAAAAAATCTAAGTGCTTGGAGTGTAGTAGTGTTTTTTTTATATCATAAGATAGCAAACAAGCAGATGGGTCTCCTGATGGAAAGAGTCAACCATCGCCTATAGAAACCAAAGATGTAAATGTTGCGTTGCTATCTTGCGGCGAGATCTAATGCCACATGCATAAGATGACCGGCTACCTTACTCTCCAAACCGGAACACGATAGTGACAAGCACTGGCGCTATTGCGGCAGGAATAGGTAAGGCGGTGGTATCATTGGTATCATTTCGGGGCGAGACAATGTAAATCTCTACCACCTAGTAGCCAAGATGGTATTGACTCGAATAGCCAATCATTCGCCTTTTACGATCTGCCTGGTAGAACGGCAGTTGGCTTATTCTTAAAAGGAGCCCGGGATCAACGGGAAAATAATATGTTATGGAAAATAATTATGGGGAAAATGGTAGCTTAACAGCCCAGCTCCTTTTACTGCACTTAAGCGACAGGCGTAAAATGCGGCATAAAAAAAACATTCGACATTTTTTTGAAAATAAAAAGATGTTTACTTATTTCAAAGCGAAATTGTATTAGTTTCAAGTTCAGGATAAAAATTAATTTCGAGATAATGATTTGTTTGAAACAAAAGAGCTCTCGGAGTCCTCCAATAAAGGTGAGTAGGGGGGATAAATGACCAGCGGCGCGATGGGGACGGTCTTGAACTTAGCTGGGGCTCGTGGAGTTGGTGGTTCCCGTAGTCGGCGCGTCTGGCTGCAGCACAACGATGTCAAGCCGAAGTCATATCCGCCTTGCAAAGTAGAATGATGAAGGAACGCAACCAGCTTCTGGAAGGCACAGGGAACAATATCACCCTGTGGTTCCCCGAAGTATCCCGTCTGACCACATGGCCGGCGGAATGAGTCGGGCTCACACGCACTGCGACAAGCGACCCTGACTACGCAATCGGCGGGGCTCGGGTTCGATCCCCGACGGGGACAAGCTTTTGTGTGATGAGCATAAATGATTGTATTTCCTGTTTTTTTTTTAATATCATAAAATAGCAAATAAGCAGATGGGTCTCCTGATGGAAAGAGTCAAGCATCGCCTATAGACACTGAAGGTGTTAATGGTGCGTTGTTTCTTGGTTTGGATGTTTATTAAATATATTCTAGTATTTATAAATGTATTTCTATGTATTAGTATCGTTGACTAAAAACCCATAACACAAGCAAATAATTTATATTTTTATCACAATCACTTTCCAATTTTAAAACCAACCGGTTTCGTCTACTAAAGCATTATCAGGGCTTCTAGTAACCATTATATTGTTTAAAAAATATAATTATTGTACACACACAAAGACAATGTACTTTTGTGTGACAACCAACCTTTTAAGTAATGTATATATCTACTAGAAGCACTGAAGATGCTCTTATAGGTCCGTTTGGCTTCAAAGTTAGAATGTGATTGTGATATAATATTTGTGAAACAGTACAAGAGTTTTTGTTGAGTAAATCAATATGATGCAGTTTCACCAAGTGCCGACGATGGAAATTGGAAATTATTCTACCAATAGACATCGGGTCTATTGGTTATGGGTACCACCACGCCTTGGAGAAGCATGTAAACCTGCGGATTCCGTTTAAAGCTACTGACACATAAAGTTGAGAAACAAGTAATGGCACCACCACTCAGTTCACCAGACAGACTTGACGCTTTGTTTATTTTATGTATCCTGAATAGGATAAACAGAATGAACCAATTGTCAATAAATATTTTTAACCTCGCCATCTTGTCTGGAAGTCCACTAGTACTTCAAGGCATTTTGATTCTTTTCGTGAATACTCTGTGGAACTATTTGCTACAGAATGTGTTTCCACACCAATGTCACTTGGAGCAATAATTATCGCGGAAAATTTGCAAATTAAATAACCATAATTTCTCCTTTAAATTATGGATTTCCGCAAAGTAACGCCTAAATCTATTAAATGTCACTTGGAGCCTTCAAGAAAATAACTTACTAATTCCTCAAAGACTGTACAACATATTATGTACTTACAAGAGTGCTGATGTAGCAGCTGTCCATTAGCGGTGGTTATTAGTTATCACCCAATCACATAACTAAACGTCCATTAAGTAAGCTTCTTGTTCGTATGTCACATTATCGAAAGAACGGGGAACCGAGGGACAATATATTTGTATTAAAATAATTGTTATCCATACAGGCTAAACGTTTAATCAAAAACGGAGTCTTCACGACAGATCTCTTACGAAGCAAGTAGAAAGAACCGAGTGTAATATGGTATTTTTAAATTTGCTTCTTTCCTTCTACATTTATTACAGATAATTCTCCTCATATTCATACAGAATTTGTCCTGATTCACACAAGATTTGCCACACTCCTTATTTATAATTCTTCTCTACATCTATAACGAAATTACCTTCAAATTCCTAACTCTCCATTCAAATCCTTCGGATTATGGAGACTTTTGTTACCACCTTTATTGGAATTCAAAAGTGATAACAAAAGTCTCACTTACTACGAATAATCTGATCAGGCTGTTCTCCAGTATTAAGACATCCGCATGCATGTATCGTTCTGAATCTAATTAGAGATTTGAACAGAACAGTATGTGATGTAAAGGTTTTTTTTGGTCACAGATTGGAAATTTATAAACTTGGGGGCGAATAAAAGACTCCTGATGGTGAAAGGATATACTTTTGCGAAAACTAATAAAAGACATTGGTACTGCTCAAAGAAGTCAAAGGGATGCAAGGCGAAGATGATTCTTAATGAAGACGAGACTGCGATTAAACTCTGTGATAACTCTCATCATCACACTCCTCCTGTGTACGTTGAGGGCACTAATGGCTTTTATGTAAAAATTATGTGTTAAGATATAAAATATATACTACAGGCAATAAAGAATTTTTTACTGCACTAAATTGCAACTGTTACTTTTTATAGATAATCCAGTATGACATACTTACGTACTGAATGTAAATGTACAAAATACTTTACTACAAATTAGAAGGGCGGACGTGCTGCCATTTCTAAAAAGGTTATTCTCAGAATAAAAAAGAAGTCAAATAGTCTTATGAGGTCGTAAACGGTAAGTGATACAAAAAATATATTTAACAAAAAGGATAGGAAATTTATTTATGTGCAATAAAGGTGCTTATCATTTTTTGCCTCAAGTACACGATTAAAGAAACAGCCATAACGTTTTTTTTGGCTCTAAGTTTAATGACATTTTATGTTCTGATATTTTTTTAACAATTAACGTTAATTACGTTAATTGGATTTTAAGGCAGACTATTTATTATTATTAGACTATATATGTGTAAAAAGGTAGGAAATTTAATTGCAAATTTAAAAACTGCAATAAAGAAGGTTCTTACCATTTTTGGTCTCAAGTGCACTGTTACTGAAACATAAGCCGAAACGGGTTCTTGAGTCCAATTTTAAAGGAAATTTATATATATTTTTTTGACAATTATATAGTATGTTAATTAGATTTTAAGGCTGACTTTATTTATTATTAGAATATGTAGTATTAAGTATATTTATTGCAAAATAAAATAATATATAACATGGAAATATTTTAAGGTGACTTTCAAATAGGAACTAATCCTATTGAATTTCGCAAACTTTGACTTTCGCAAAATGACTGCACTTCCGCTGCTCTAATTTGTAAATTGTTTGTGATTGTGTGTGTAAGTGCGAGTGTGTGTGTGTGTGTGTGTGTTTACGTCATAATGAACCTCTCTGTAAAAATAGCTCGTGCGATTTTTTGCATTATGGACAAGAGATACGGGCTCCTATATTGCCTGTACAAATATACTTTACAGTTTATCCTGATCAATGCACGGCTTAAAGTAGGTTTGCTGAACGAATCAGGGTAACGAGAAGAATAGGGTAATTAATTGGTTACTTTCAACGAAATCATTTTGCGATTTTGCGGAAAGTTGCAAATTGGTTAATTTAATTTTTTAAATTAATCGTCTTTGAATTATGGATTTCCGCAAAATAACGTACTATTGTATAAAAATCAGGAAGATTTTTTTATACAGATACCTATAATCTATTAAGAGTATAGTATAAGCATCTGTTAAAAGATATGTATTGATGAGTATTGTAAAATAATACTTTGTATCGCAAGGATTCCATAAAATCAATTGTGTTGTCATCAAAAAAAATGTATCATTTTTTTATTATTATAAAAATAATTTGAGTTTTAAAATTAAACACCTAATGGGGTGAAATTAGGAAGCGAAGCCATGAGCTATAAGCTAGTATGTAGTTAGAATGCTTGTAGCTACATAAATTAGTAATTACGTATTCCGAAGATTATGTAATTATGTTGACAAATAAATATACAAAATTAATAAGTACTGCATGTTTATTTTATTTATTAACTCCCGACACAAAAATGATGGGTTTAAATGTTTAACATATGACCTGTGTACGTGTGTGGCTGTCGCTGGTGTATCTCCCAAACGGGTGATCTGATTTGGTTGCGGATTTTGTAATCGTAGTTCATGTTTGTTAAGATGGTTCTTAGCTATATTTGATGGAACCAGAAGCAGTAATCCCGAGGATATTCGTCTTTGTGGTATTAGTGTCAGGATTTCAGTAAATATTTAAGCTAATAATTTCAAATTTTGGTTAAATGTTAAGTTTTAGTAGCATTTTCTATCCCACTTCTTAAACGAAGGTCTTATAATGAAAAGCTATTTGTGGAAAGAACTCAGACAATATGGTCCAAATTTTGGTTATTACCTGTACATATGGAAAGAAAAACCATCGCATAAAGATATCATACCTCTTTCGGATCGGACAGGGTTTTCTTTACACCTTTTATATGAACCGATTTTGAGAATTATTTTTTGTTTGGGAGGATTTACTTCCCGTGTGGTCCCATTTTAATTTGGTGAAGATCTGATGCTGGGTCCAAAGATAGAGAAAATGGGAAGTCGAACTCTGTAGTTTTACTGCGTTAAACAATATTTTGAAACTAGCTGCTTCCCGTGATTTCGTTTCATCCGCTTCGGTTGCTTCCACTTTAAATACTGTACCTTATTTTCTTTACATTTAATTGTAAGCCCATATTCTTACAATCATCTTTAATAACCTTGATCAGTGTTTGGAGCTCTTTAGAGTTGAATTCAAAAGCACCGCATCGCCTGGCTAAGCAGGCAGTTTACCAGATGATCACCTATTCGCATTATCACTTTCATCATTGCCAACCTTTACTATCACATTCCTCATTTAGCGTACTAGTCCTACTTAATATTATAAATGCGAAAGTTTGTTTGAATGGATGGGTGTATGTTAATATTTCACGCTAAATGGCCGAATTGATGTAATTTGACACACATATACATTATGACCTGGAATAGTGCACAAGATACATTTTATACCGGAAAAATGACTAGCTCCCGTGGGATTTACCAAAAACTTTTAAGATGCAGCGGGCTGCATGGCGCAATAGTATTATCTATATATATATATATAAATCAATTGCCGTTCGTTAGTCTCGCTAAAACTCGAGAACGGCTGAACCTATTTGGTTAATTTTGGTTTTGAGTTAATTGTTAAAGTCCAGTGAAGGTTTAAAAGGTGAGAAAATATAGAAAAAAATAAGCTATCAGCGAGTCAGCTAGTAAATGATTATTATTTTACTAGTGCTAGTTTAAATACTAACAACATTTTATGCTTCTGTAGTTCTAATGCCAAATAAATATTTGTCTATTGTTTGTCTCCGGATTGTTACTAGAACATTTTTAAATAAAAAATAAAACATTTTACCCTAACAAATCGAACCTGGGACCTAATGATCTGAGCCTAACAGGATATTTATTTTTAAAAATTATTTTTCAGATTTCCACTTTATAACAGTGGGGGTTAATACGAAGTTATTAATGGTAGAAGACTATACTTACGCTGAGTATACCAAAAAGCATTGGTATTGTTCGAAGAAATATCAAGGGTGTAAGGCAAAGGTCTTCCTCAACGAAGATCAGACGAAGATTGAATTATATAATAACTGTCATAATCATAGACCTCCTGTGTATGTTAGCGATGAGAAAGGATTTTCTATTAAAGTATCTTAGAGATAATGAAACGGGATTAATTTATAGAGAAGTATATTTAAAAAAGATACTAAACTAAACCCCACGTTGGTCCATTTGCCCCTTATGAAGACTACTGAATATTTATAGGCGATAGAGTTCTGCATTATCTCGCCTAGGTCTGGTAACACTGTCTTACATGTTCTTGCCGCAATAGCGTGTGGCATTGCCATCCCGCCACACGGATAGCAACCCACCATTAACATCTTTGGTGTCTATAGGTGATGGTTTCTCTTTCCATTAGGAGAGCCATCTGCTTGTTTGCTTTCTAATAATATGAGTATAAAAGAATGAAAACATTTATTACGAGGAAATATTTTATTTTTCTTATTGTATTAATACATTAGTGGCGAGTGCTAAAAATAAATACTAAAATAAACATTGTTACTAAATATTAAAAAAACAACTATTTTTATTTTCTCATGCACCTAAATTTAGATTTATTCACAACGCAGGTGGCAGCGGCTGGAGCGCCGAGCACTAAATTTAATTAAGCAAATTATTTCGCTTGTTTTATGGGTGTTAGTCAACAATACTTATATATCGGAAATACATATATAAATACTGTAAACTACATAATAAACGCCCAAACTCAGAAATACAAACATCTATGTTCATCACACAAATGTTTGCCCTTGTCGGGAATCGAACCCTAGCCTTACCGATTCATAGTTATGTTCGCTAGCCATTCGACTAACAGGGCGGTAACTGTACTACTGCTTGTAACTGATTGTTGCTCTTAAGATAAGTTGCAAAAGGATAAATTACAATTTTGCCTTTAAAATGTATGCAAAATAGCTTTTTAACAAATAAAAGAAAGGTCATAACAAATTCGTACGCGCAATTTACGAAGACTCAACATCTGCGATATGTAATTCCTTCTTCTGTGCATATTTTAATTATCTTCAATGTAAGACTATGATTAAATACATTTCTACTTACGACAAGTGAGGAAAAACTTAAATGTATAAACAATTCATTATCATAAATACGGGAACGGAACAGAACAACACTACTACAGTAATAAAATATAAAAAAAAAATATGAAAAATCAATACGATACGCTATGCGAAAACAATACACGCCTGCACGTTGATCGTATTTCATACAGCATGTGCAGGATTCGTTTAGCAGACGCATTTCTTCTTTAGAATCCATCAGTTTGGCCAAACCCTAAGTTTAGTAAAGGTGTGGTCATAGTGTAAACTTTATGCAGTTACAACTTTGGTTTAAAAACTACATCTTGCATTTGCAGTTACATTTGAAGTAATCGAACTAATTGGTAATAAAAGAGTGTTGATGGTGGATGGATATTCCTTTGCACAGACGGGGAAGAGGCACTACCATTGTTCGAAGAGATTGAAAGGGTGTAAAGCAAGGGTTTTCCTAAACATCCAAGGAACAAGCATTGTGTTTTGTGATAATAATCATACTCATAATCGGCCCATATATAGACGAGGGCCTAATGGTATATACTATAAAATCTCTGCCTAGTTTTTATTTATGAATTACAATCGAAAAAAGGCATTGAATGTTTTTGATATTAAAAATAAAATATTCGGCTGTGTTATTGTAAGTTTGTTTCATTTTACCCACATCATACAATTTTGCTTCAACATAGGACGTACATGGAAACAAAGCGAATCTAACGTCACATCACATTTGTACTACAGACAACAGAGGATTTTTCCTGCACTAAATTGTAGGAGTTGTATTATCAACAAGAGTAATGGAAGCCCATTACTCTTGTCATTAACGCAACTCCTATTGCATGTATTACTTTGTCTATATTTATTAATAAGTCGTAAATGATAAGTGATATAAAAAATATTAGACAAAAAGAAATAAAATTAGTTATCTGCAACTCAACAAAGTCTTTACCATTTTGGACCTCCAGTGCACGGAGACGGTTTTTCACAAAATGGCGGTACTTCCTTCCCCCCCTAAGTTTTTTGCATTTGAATTCAGTAAGTCATCCTGGACCTATCTATAAAAGTAACTCCTACAATTTAGTACATAATGGACCAGAAATGAGCTTCTGTATTCCCTGTATTATTAGGTATATCTTAAATCAATACATAGTATAAAACAAAGTCGCTTTCTCTGTCTGTCCATATGCCCCTATGTATGCTTAAATCTTTAAAACTACGGAAAAGATTTTGATGCGTTTTTTTTAATAGATAGATTGATCCTTGAGGAAGGTTTTAGTATATAAACCTTTCCGATATTCGGAACAAAAGCTACGCGAGTGAACCCGCGGGCAGGTCGCTAGTTATTTAATATATTACATTCACCGTCCGATTACATAAATGTTGGTACTCTCTGTTAATCGTATCTAAGCTCAGGAAGAGTTTCGGGACATTTTTGGATGAACTTAAAAAAATAAAAAAAACCCCTATTCGACCTTAGCTCAATAAATTAATACCAAAATTTTAATGACTACATTACTAATACTTAGATACGTTATATTTTTAATATTGCAGCAAGATTCCCGAGACTTGTACTAATGTACATAAGTAATAGTAACTTCCTACGGCGCGATAGTAATTACCTACAATAAGTTCGACCTACTGCCCGTTTAAATAATATTTAAAGGATTTTGGTAATTTCAGATTTCAAATTTATAAGAGTAGGAGCAAATAAGGAGCTTCTTATGGTGGAACAGTATACTTACGCGAAGTACCACAAAAGAAACTGGTACTGCTCGAAAAAATACCAAGGGTGCAAGGCGAAAGTGTTCCTGAGCGAGGACTTGATGAGGATTGAATTGTATCATAAATGTCATAACCATGATCCACCGCGTTATATTTTTAATGATACACATGGATTTTATATAAAAGTATCTTAATCGTATTAATTATTATTTGCATCCATACGTGCGACCACCTTCTATTGCTTAAAAAGTGGGCAGAGAGAACCGAGAATTTCTTTTTTAAATATAGATATTCAGTAGCAGATAGATATGCACATAGCTCTCTAATGGGATAAACCGAATCGATACCTAATTTTTTTTTATTATCGATAGGTAAGCGCTTGATCTCGATCTCGCCCGATGGTAAGCTAAGGTGAGGCCTAAGATGGGACGCGCTTCACTAGAAGGTACCTGTTCACTCTTCTCTTGAAGATCCCCAGATTGTACTCGTCCGGGAACACAGACTCAGGAAGCATGTTCCAGTCCTTTGCGGTTAGAATGAAGAATATTGAGTCGTACCGCTTTGTCCGTGTACGTGGAACGTCCACCATATAACGATGCCTAGAATCTGTGCGCCTCGACGATCGATAGAAAAACGGGGATGGCGGAATTAAATCGTGCAATTCCACAGCGCATCTAATATGTTAATGGCGCGTTGTAATCCTTGTGGCTGGATGGTAACATGCATAAGCTTCCCAACTTGCTTATGCTCCAAACCGAATGACGGTGATAACAATCATTGATGCTATTACTGCTACTGATATAGTGGTCTTATAGCTGGTCGAGACGTTGCAGAACTCTACTTCCTAGTGGTCACGATTGTAGTGACAGGTCAATGAATCATTTCACTTTTATGAATTACCTGTTAGAATGGCAGATGGTCTTTTCACAAGGCCTTTGTACGAGGAAAATATAAAGGATGTGAAGCAAAAACTTTGGATCCCTTAATACGTTCCGATAATGAAAATGAGGAAATTAATTTGCAACTTTCCGCGAAGCCTTACATGTGACTTCTGCAACGCCATGGAGGCAAAAATTTGTGTCAGAAACGAAACGAACATATGAAAGATTTTGTCTAGAGTTCTGGAGATACAAGAGATTGGAACCCAGTTTTTAGTGAGTTATTTATGTGTGCTGTAAAATGGTTTTAGAAACTTGTAAGTAATATGTTTGTAATATTAATTGTAGCTTTCTTCTGTTAGTGCAATAATTATTGTGACAAGCCTGGAGTCTGTAAAACTACGAATATATATCGCTTGGCGCCTACAAATGTAATTTAAATTATCACAACAAAAATATTTGTCGCCTACAACAAGAACGATTTGAAAGGATTCAGCCAATCAAAAGGAACAAACATTATATATAATTTGATTAACCAATGGTATTATCAGTTTGCTACGCCATTACCCCGCGCGTCTTCTGATTGGTCCCGCCGCGCTGTAAAGCTTGACTAATAAGTGATTGCGGCCATTCACTTAAATTGTTAGGCATAAACTACATTGTATAATTTTATGTTCTAGGACACACATTGGACACACAACTTAGATCGATAAAATTCTGTTCTAAACGTCTAAGAAGGTTCTTTGATCCTCAGCGCAGACTGTTTCATTAGATACGCTTACTATTTTTGTCTAAGTAATAGTTGTCATAACAAATTAGACAAAATATCAGAAATATACGATGACTGAAATATGATGATGACAGAATGTTGCATTCTGAGTACTAATTTTTTATTGGAAATTTCCTACTCTTTAAGATGTTTTTTTAAGATTTCTTTATTATTAATAGTTTCCGAGATATTGGCAAAAACGAAATCCTTTTTTTGTCTTAATTTGTTTAAATTTTTTATCCTAAAACTTGCGCATTTTGCACAATTTTCCAGACATACCTATATCCGAATCGAATGAGCTATCTATCTATATATATAAAAATCAATTGCTGTTCGTTAGTCTCGCTAAAACTCGAGAACGGCTGAATCGATTTGGCGGATTTTGATTTTGAATTAATTGTTGAAGTCCAGGGAAGGTTTAAAAGGAGAGAAATATAGAAAAAAAATAAGAGTAGTTAAAAAGGCAGAACAACGTTTGCCGGATTAGCTAGTCGTAGATATTTTAATGATTAGTGTCTTAGTATTTTCCGCCATTTTCATCTTGTCAACTAGACTTTAGTATAGTCACAAAAGGTATTAGAGGCGCGTAATAAAATGCCAAGTATTTTTTTCGAATTTACACTTTTGGCAGGCGAATGTAAAAAATTGATCATGCAAGGCGTAAGACTATAGCATTTATCAAATTTGTAAAAAATATATATTCTTTTTCAGTTAATTTCGAAATAATAAACCT
This sequence comes from Apodemia mormo, assembly GCA_036924255.1. Classification (NCBI taxonomy): domain Eukaryota; kingdom Metazoa; phylum Arthropoda; class Insecta; order Lepidoptera; family Riodinidae; genus Apodemia; species Apodemia mormo. The sequence goes on from JAUPFN010000011.1 coordinate 7,675,005, forward strand.
CATTGGTAACAAGAAGGTCCTGATGGTGGAAGGTTTCACTTTCGCACAGACTAGCAAAAGGCATTATTATTGTTCGAAGAGGACCAAAGGTTGCAAAGCAAGGGTTTTCTTGGATTTAAATGGGACAGGCATTGCGTTTTGTGATAACGTTCATACACACGATCCACCTGTGTATGGAAGAGATACTAATGGGGATTATTATAAAATTTTTGGATAATTTCATACAAAGTTGTGTTTTGATTAACGATTTCTATGAGTATCTATTAAATTACGGTTTGTAATTCCAAGAGACTTAATTCGGGTCTATAAATATAAGCAATCTTTAAATAACAAGCTTTATATTTTAAATATGTGTTTTTAATTTAAAAAACAAACGAGTTTTCAGATACTTAACAAATGTTTAAAAATATATGTTGTTAAGCTGATTAATTTTTTTTTTCAAAAAATTTTTACGCCGTTGGGTACCTAGCTTCCAGGAAACCCTAGTGTCAGAGCTAGTGGGACCTTATTTATTGTAATCGTTGAATGCTTGATAAACCATCTTTAACATATTTTTTATTTGGTCGACAATTTCATAATTTACAAACAAGGCAAACGTACAATGGCCCTCCTGCCTGCACGAATCTCAGCGCTTCAGCGGACCAAATCGGAGTGATATAACAAAGGTCCATCAATAACTAGATTTACCGTGATCATATCATCACTAGCTGACCCGCGCAGCTTCGATCGCCAGTAGATTAACATGTCATCGATATCGTTTTTCATACGAATTTCATCCCCTATTTCAGCCTCTCAGGGGTTGATTTTTGAAAAAAAATGCCTATGTTTGACCCTGGAAAATCGGTCCAGCGGTTTGGCATTTATAACATTACAGACAGACAGACTTTCGCATTTATAACATTAGTATGGATGGATTATAAACTAATGCAAGATTTATTTTCAGGATATGAGTACGACATTGTCAGATCGCAGAAAGGGAAAAGCATGCTTCTTATAGGGGGCTATACGTATTGCTTGAACAAATGTCGAAGATGGCGGTGTTCAAAGAAGAGAGCACATTGTAAGGCATTCGTGAAGTTATCTTTGGATGGACGAATCGAGAATATGTATGGCAAGCACTGTCACCCGGCCCCCTCTAAGTTAGCGATTTCAAAATTACAACCCGTGCGTATGTTCAAACCTGTTGCCACGACCGGACCGGCGAAGGTTTATGTGTAGTGTTTTAAATTTTAATATTTTTATTGCATAGGTTATCAGCTTTGCTATAGACGTATGTGGGTCTGGGTTCGAATCTAAGTCGGGAAATTCGTTCTGAAAGTTGATTTATTCGGATCACTGCTTAGTGATCCGAATTTGAGAAAAATAATTGGGTTTGCTTTTCGTATTTCCGATTTTCGATCCCAATCATTTAATTAAAAAAATTCGTCACATTCCTTTATCCACCTTCCTGCCTCGCTCGAACCAAAAACAGAACAAACACGAAAAAAGCTGATGATTTCGATTAGTAATCCTGCAGCCCTAGGTCGATATTATTATGTCGTTGTAATATCATTGTTTCTTTAATTAGAGTAAGAATACTAAAAATTTCATATCGATCATGTCTCTACTCCTTTCGTCAAGTATAAAGAGCTGGTGACCTTAAACTGGCTGAACTGATGTGAAAAAAATGTCTAAGTACCACCGCTGGAAAACCAACTTTCAAATATAGACCTTATCCGGAATTATCTTAGTTTGTTGTACCATCTGGAATTCGAACTCACGATACGTCTATACCGAGGCCTTAATCATTATGGAACCTCTTCACAATGGCCATGATGGTCGACTAAACGCATGCACGTTAGTGTAGAGGGCATAAATGTCTGTGATGGGCGATCATCGGGTATGATCTAGCGCAATCACCATGGTGTTTCGTACTCGGTACATAAAGGAATGAAGGCCCATGATTGCGTGCGCGTCCACACAATCGCCGATCAATCAGTACATAGTTTTCTCAAACGTAGTGATTGTATACTCTTTGGTCGTCTCTGGTACATTCTAGGCGGTGTAGACATTAAGTACATGATATAAAAATATTTTCGCAGCCGCGATCACCTCGCTATTCATTTTCGATAAACGCCATATATAACAGTACATACAACTGCGTAGATATAACAGTAGACAGTTAGTAAATGCGCGTTCACGATTGTGTGGAAAGTTGCCCGATCATGGCGGCCATGTTGGACGATCATTTGATGGGCCATCATGGCCCATTGTGAAGAAGAGCCATTAGACTAATACTGTCTTACAGAAAAAAGGCGCAACAAGCACAAGTAAAGTGTAAGAAAAACTCGATAAATGTATTTTAACCTTTTCTGAAATGATTAAAAAGCTATAATATTTGTGATAAAATTTAACCTAAAACTCAAAAAATATAAGTCACATTCAGCCAGTTGTGCTCCTTCATTTAATCGACGTTAGATATGACCCAAAACTTCTATCAAATGTCTTTTGAGCTTTCTGTATCTCCGCGGAAGATGGGGTTAAAAATAAAAAAAAATAATAATAGATGCGCCTTTTTCCCCCAATTCTGGACGTACATATAACTCATTTTTTTAAAATGAAAGTTATGCCCTTTTTCGAGGCGACGTCAGAATAAGTATTGTAATGTAATTAAAAAAAATAATTCAGTCTTCGTGAAACTGATTGCGAAGATCGTCCTAGTCAAATAAGCTTACGCGTTTATTTAGATTAATTAAAGCTTATATACCTATATATGACGGCCAATCCACCACTCCGTTGGTCGAGTGGTTAACGCCCCGGACTACGCAGTCGATGGCACTCGGGTTCGATTCCGAACAGGGACAACATTTATGTAATGAGCATAGATATATGTATTACTGGCTAACTGGCTAACTGTTTGGGTGTTTATTAAATATATTTGAGTATTTATATGTTTATTTCTATGTATTAGTATCATTGTCTAACACCCATATCACAAGCAAATAACTAGCTTACTTTGGGGTTACTTTACTTACTATTACTATAACATTTACCGCTACTATATGTAAATATCGAACAAATCGTAAATCACGCTATGACAATTATTTATCATGTTCGTTACATGTACATACATACACAAAGGTTTTGACGCTTCTGCGATAGATTCATGCTCTGGCCACAGAATACTTAGAGACTAACAGAAGTCGGTGTTACATAAAAGTAATATTCAAGCATAGCACACATAGACAACTCTCACGGACGCGATATCTCGGACTGGTGCGGAACAAACTGTCCCGAACCATTCCGTGAGAGGTGTCTATGTGTGCGTTGCTCGAATATCACATGTATGTAGATTGACTACTGTTATTCTCCAGTATACTGTGCTCTGGCTGAGCACTGCTCGTCCGCTAGTCCAGTGTCGCTGTTGCAGCTCTTAGGCCTCAAATTGGATGTCGGCGATCTGCGGCGCGGCGGCGAGAGCGGCGCGATTTATGCGTTCTGACACAGTTCCCCGCGCCGCCGTAGCGCCTCCGTCATCCAGTTCACTTCCATAAGAATCTATGTGTTAGACTGCGCCGCTCTCGCTGCCGCGCCGCAGATCATCGAGATCCAGTTTGAGCCCTTAAGGCTGTCAGTTGTCATTACGAAAATAAAATTCGGTTCCCAGATCTTTCGACGCCACCGTCTTTCTTAGTTTTCCACAACATATTCGAACGACTCCGCTATACTTCTAATACATTGGTAACTTGTCACTCAAATGTAAACAGAAACAGTGCGATTAACAAAGCTATTTCAGTTGCATGATAGATTGGCGCTTTCTATCGCATTGACTACAGCGTAGCAATACGTGATAATAAACCAGATAGAATGTACTTACGCACACGATCAAACTTGTTCAATAATAAGACTGTTAATCGTGTGTCCCATGTGTCAAGCCCATTTTTACGAAATGACCAGCTGCCTTCCTGCTAGACAGGTCCTAAAATGCAAACGATTAGCCAATCATGACACTATCAACGCGTCACCCGAGAATCGAGTTCGATATCTCATGGTTTGAGCTGAATAAGCTAAACGTCAGGTCCTGAGATACTATTGGTCGAGTGCTTAGTGATTCCGACTATACAATCGATGGATTCGAGTTCAATCCCCGACAGGGACAAATTTTTATGTGACGTAGATGTTTGTGTTGCTGGATTTGAGTGTTTATGTACATACTTTCTATGTTAGTTTAGTTGGCTAACATTCATGTTACAAGCAAATAATTCGCTTACTTTGGGGCAAAATCAGATCATGTGCCCAGTGATATTTATTATTATTATAAGGCAATTATTTTGCATAGAGCATATGTGAAAGATTTTTCGGTCGCTATATATACATTGATATAAAAAACCCTAGATGCACAGTCCCGAACAAAACTGACACTCAAAAGTGTCCCTAATTTCATTTAAATAGTTATAGATATGGCAAAAACATATGTCTTTGCATATCCAACCTTAAGTGCAAGACTTATAGTTGTTTTTACAAAGCAATATACGAAAAGAAATAAAATTGACAGTGTCGCGACCGACGCGATTCTATTTGAATTGAGCGCACAATTTAAAATTGTGCGCTCATTTTTGGAGGACGTTTTTGACGCACTGATTGTGTATCTTGGGTTTTTTAGATCAATGCTCATATAGTTTTAAGGTTTATCCAGTACAAACATATTTTTGCCGTTAACACTATCAGTTTAAATTTATACCCGGCTTTCACTAGTCCGTATAAATATTTAGTAATAATAAAATCATTGTTTTTATTTTAAAAAATATATATAATTTCAAACAAATTAATTTGTCGTCCTGTCATACAAAAACTGAAGCATCTTTGTAATATTTGTTGCTAACAATAAGTGCAGTATCGTTATACACGATTTCTTATCTTTCACGATGCCATTGTTTCGATCGACGTAGTATTAAATTGTAAACAAAAGGAGTACAAACTCATTGATCAATTGTCGTAGTGCTAGTTTGTTCTTTAAATAATTACAATAAAATATCCAGTGTCTAAACTATTAAGTTTTTGACTTATTTTTGTGTACGGTCTAAAAATATCCTTCGCATTTATTTTTTACTTAAATGCAGTGTCGTCTAGCACAATTCCTTATCTTTTATATGTTTCGGTCGAAGTAGTACTTAGATTGTAAGCGAAAAAATTAAAACCTCATTGATAAACGCACATAGTACTATTGTATAGATATTATGAAATAAAAAAAATTACCTGTGTCTAAATCATTGAGTTTCTTAAGTTTTTTTGGTTACAGTCTAAAAAAGTATTCCCAAGGTGCTGATAAATTAAATCGGTACTTTACTGTATCGTTACCGGAACTCTGTACACTAATTTTGATGAAACTTTACACTTAGTCGCTTATTTTTCAAAACATCACATAGGCTTTAAAATTATAAGAATAATCAAGAGTTGTGATTTGAAAAAATAAATGTCTATCGAATCAGTTGACGTTTTTCTGTGCCCTTATTATATGCAACGTGAGATGAGTCGCCCTTTAAGACGAGACTGTAATGTTATCAACTATTATTTCATTAATTTCATCGCAACATGTTTAATTTATTTATATGTCACTAACATCGTGACTACTAGTTGGTTGAGTTCTACATTGTGTTGGTCGTAATTTATACCACCATCTTCTTAATTTGCACTATTAACATACTGCTAACTATAGGCGTTGGTTGTCTCTTCCATTAGAAGAGTCACCCGCTTATTTATTTTAATTTTATTTAATATGATAGCAATCAAGCGGATGGTTCTTCTGAATGAAAGATATAGCCATGGCCTGTAAACATCAAAGATGTTATTGGTGCGTTGCTATCCGAATGACGCATTTAAAATGACACATTATAAGTTTACCAAACACGCTATTGCGGCATAAATGGGTAAGGCGGTGGTACCAAACTCGGTCTAGACATTGCGTAGCTTGTTTTCTTTTTTACGATAGGTATATAAAAAAAACATTTAAAATGTACAAATCGAATATACCTTAAATTCTTCTTCCCCCAGACATAACTGAGGTTGTTCGAAAAATTCCAGATTACGAACTTATTGAAGTCAAAGGTATCAAAAACAAGCTGCTCCTCCTTAATGGATACACATTTGCACAGATGCACAATCCAAGAAACTGGTATTGTTCACAGAAGTCGTTCGGATGCAGAGCGCGAATAAGGCTTGATGCGTATGGCCAAGTTGTAACAGCGATGATTGAACATGAATACCACGACCCACCACAAGTCTTCCCGATTAGAAATGGTGTATACCACGTTATTAGACGCTCCTATCCCCCTAACAGCTAACTACATTAGGCGCCCTATAGATGTACAATAATATTGCGCTATGTTACGTACTGTGCAATATTAGTGACCGTTTAGGGTTAATATTGAAGATTGCACAATGAATGAACGAAAGTTTGAGCGGATTTAATTTGTATTGCGCAATATTTTATTCTTGCACTGTGTAGGCTAAATATTGTACAATATTTTTCACTTCAGAGGTTGGAGCGGTCGCGTTCGGTCAGTTACCGTGTTTAATATATGGTTGTGTCGTAAATTTAAGCAAAATGGCGAGCAAGAATGCTATAAAAGATAGAGAACGGTGGTTTTTACTTGAATGTATAGAATTATATAGAGATTTATTTAACAAAATCACCTTCATGGTTGCCGCCAAAACTTCTTTGTCAGCCATGTTGCTCGCACGAAAATATTGATGAGACTGGTTTGTCAATTTTATTGAGTGAATTTATTAAACGTTTGGAATCAAGAGGGTACTCAGAATTATTGCACAATAAAAGTATTGCTCAATATTATTGTAGATCTATAGGGCACCTTAAGTTAAACGCTAAATGGGATGATAGAATTAAATGTCTTATGAAGGCCAAATTTTCTGGTGATTTGGGCCAGTTTTGAAGAATATACTGTCTGACTTTTTTCCAAGCAATACGTAAGAAGTGGCAATTGTTGCTATTATCGTGACTAATAGAGGACAAAGACCTCTATAGAGACGTCACTAAGTGCCAGAGAACTCTGCTAATTTTTTATATAATTAGATAGCAAACAAGCAGATGGCTCTCGTAATGAAAAAGGAATGAAAGAAAAAATCATCTAAAACAGTATCTTCACGCCCGTATCCACGAAGGGGTAGGCAGAGGTACAACAAGTGCACCCACGATTAGCCGAAGATACTTCTTCCCACAAATGTGATAGGTGGCAAGCCTATCGCCAACCGGACATTTTCCAATGCCGGGCAACTTTGTGTTTATCAGAAAACTGAAAAAAAAATTTTTTTAAGTACCCGACCCGAGAATCGAACCCGGGATCTCATTCGGTCGACGCCAACGCTGGACCACTAGACCACAGAGGCGATACCATCATCTATATCGGCCGGATCTTCTCAGTGTGTGGCCGCGTTCCGATCCGGTAGTAATTGTAAAAATCGACTCACAACATTTTTAGTTTAATGATATATAATTATAATTTTAAAATATTTGCACACCATATTATGGTAGAATATGTTGGTAACTTAATCAAATTTTAATAACTTGTAACTCCCATATTCTGGCAAATAAATGATTTCTTTCTTTCTTTCTTTCTTTCTTTCTATAGACACCAAAGATGTTAATAATGCCTTGCTATTCATGTGGCGGGGTGGCAATGCCACATGCATAAGTCTACCGACTATTTTACCCTCCAAATCGTAACACGACAATGACAAGCATTAACGCTATAGCGGCAGGAATAGGTAAGGCGGTGGTACCAAATACCCAGGCGAGATGTTGCGGAACTCTACTACCTAGTAGCCTAGGCATCACTAGCCATGATGGTAATGATCTGTATAGCTAATCGGTCGCCGCTTACGACCTGCCTGGCAGAACGGCGGTTGGTCAACTCTTTAAAGGAGCCTGGACTAACACGGAAAATCCTTTCACCCGGGTTTTGTTTCATCATCTATTTAATTTTAAGTTGTATAGCGTCAGTGATTGTCAGTTCCAGTGTTCCATCTTGAATGGTATTTCTGTAACTTCCCGCTACGTTAATAGTATTTAATTTTACACATACATATATTTACGCCAGATCCCAGATAGATTGACAGAATTGAGTGCGTTATATTAAGGTCCAGACAGACTCGTCTTGCTTGCACCACCTTCAGATACTACCATAGATTTTCAAAAAAAAAAAAAAAAAAATACCACCCGACCAATTTGATCATGTTACGTCTGTCTTGGCCTCCTCCGGTACCTACATTCATCCACATTCAATTGTGTATATGAGTTGTTGATCGTTAGTTGTTAATTAAATTTAAGGTTTCCATATGTAATTGGGCATTTTATTTATTGTTTAATTCATATTTTTGTTGTGTTAAATCAGTGTTTTAAAAAAATGGTAAAATAATTTACCTTATTTGGTATATTAATCAAAAAACTATTTATTTTATTAAATAACGCACATTTGTAATAAAAAATCGTGTTTTCATATTGAATTTAAAATTTACCATGAAATCGCTCCGGACTGTCATGGCGTCCTAATGACATCACGCCGTGGTACTCTGTGGCTTCTATGAAAATGACAACATAAAGATGACGTTTTACCACGGCGTGAAGTAATGCTTCAAGATTTGCGTTCGCTGTTACGTGACTTAATATAGCTACATTTGCTGAATTTATATCCAAAAAATATTATTAATCCTTATTATGTACAATAAGTATTTTAGATTTTTGTCATCTTTATATCATAATAAATCATTAAAAACTACAATATTTCCGATTCATCCTTAGTGGACTATTGGGCCACGTAAGTTTCATATGATTTGTCTGTTGATATTGTTACGCGATTCGCGTTCGTATTATGCAATAAAACACAACATATATTAAAACCGTGTATTTACGACACAAATATACAAAACACCACAATGAAATACGTAAGTACGCTGATAAACACTAATAACACTCACTATACTAACACTAGAATTAACCGACTACACTGGATCACAAAATAAAACACTTCTCGCCTTCACTGTAGTACATCATTTTACACTGATCATCTCAAATATCGCTGTCCAATCGCAGTATAAAACTGAACTCTATTCGCCAGCACATCCCTATTTATAGCCAAGGTAAAGTTTGACTATGGTCCCGAGTGTTCCGAAATCATCGCGTAATAATTTTAATGTAAACAAGTCCTTAATACACGCTATTTTAACGCTTATGCGCTATGACAAAAGATCCATTATGGCATAGCTGCTTGTGTAGCGGCGGCTATTTTTTATCAATAGAAGCAGCCTATCCCTTTCTTTTATTTCTGAATCTCTCCAACGCTCCAACTCTACGTTTCTAAATTATTCGCAACAATATTTATTCTTCTGTGCATATACATATAGGTTCTTTAATAGGTACGTATGTTTTATAAAATTCTTATTTCAGATAAACTGGAATTTATTCCAAGCAATCGCGGAAATGGAACCCTTCTGCTATACCAAGGCTATACTTACGCGACAATGAACAATGGTACCAGGTGGTACTGTTCCAAGAAGAAAAATGGCTGCAAAGCTAAACTATTGACCACCAAAGAGGGGAAACTGCTGAGTCTAATACAAGGGCACGATCATTTGCCGCCAAAGCTGTATCGCACTACTAATGGTACTATTGTAAGAATAAATCACTAACGGCAGGGTGTATACATATTTAGTTACCTACTTGATTGTACTTTTGTTAATACCTCGTTTATAATAAATAAAACCGGCAAAAAAGTATGGGATAGTTGCGATGTTGTTTTGTGTTGTTAATTTTTGTAGGACCAGGGATCTTTGAAATAGAACACACTCACACTTACATATACAAACTTACGCACACAAATACACACACACACACACACACACACACACACACACACACACACACAAACACACACACACACATATACACACGCGCGCGCGGCACAGATATAATCGGCACATGATGGCAAAATCGCAATGTTGAAATAGAACAGCTCTCCCATATATACACACACTTACACACATTTATAAACATAAATACCCACACACGTGCATTCACAAAAATACATAGACACGTGCACACGCATTGCTTCGCATTGAGTAGTAGTGATTTCGTCTTCAGTTACGAGTAGTTTGGTTTTTAAAGGCTTGTTAACTTTTTGTGATTCTGTTTTGTTAGATCAATGATGACAATCGGTGTAACTTACCGCCTTATCTAATCCTGCTGCAATTTAGCGTCAGTGCTTGTAACTGTCGTCTTCCTATTAGGCTAATAAGGTCCCCGGTAATCTTATGCATATGGCATTGGAAATCCGCCACATGGATAACACGCACTATTTACATCTTTGGTGTTAATAGATATGGTTTCCTTTCCATCAAGAGAGCCATCCGCTTGTTAGCTATCTTATATATTAAAAAAAAGTTTTATATGCGTATATGTGTAAGAACACACATACACACATAAAATTCTCATTCCTAATGTGATACAAGTTCGATTTTCCGTATTTACTGTTACTAATATGAACCTTCGGAGATAATAAATTCATTGATATATAGCAAAATAGATAATAATTTATTTCTTGTTAAAAGTTTTTTTTTTGTATGGCCACAATTCTTCTATACATCGTGAATTGCACAAGTTACCGATTTTGCACGTCGCGGCGCGGTTGTGCGTTATTATCGGTTGAAAGAAGAATTATCGGTTAATAAATATCGGTTGAAGAAAGAAAGAAGAAAACAAAGCAAAAAAATATATCGTGTATACTTGTAATTTAATTTCAGTAATAGTAATTTAAAAAACTAAACAGATTTCAAATATGAACTATCTCTGATCTCTAAAACTACTGAAACGATTTTAATGAAACTTAGACTGTTCTCCGAGTTGGAATATACCAGATGTAAATCATATTTAAATTCAACAATTTAAATGAAACGATCATTTAAATCTCGATATAATTTTAGTTACTGAGAAATTTTGTATAATATACAAATATACAAACATAACATACATATACACTAACGAAATTTAGTGCATGCTTAAAAGCCTAAATATATCATCATACTCAAATATAATAATATTTGAGAGATACATGATACAAAACCTTCGTTTTTTCAGTTGAAAATATTATAAGTAATAAGTTTGGGACTGCCGTGAATGTGTTTTGTGAGAATCTGTATCTGTATATAAATAAATACGTGTTTAAAAGAAAGAATTTGTTTATTTTTTAGAATAAGCTTAACAATAGTTGATAATCATTAATCGTATTTGATAAAAAAAATGTATCCGTTCAATTTAGCTCCATCCAAAATGCAGAGGTTGAGAACCCCTTCGACTGTATTTTCCCATTAGTTTCCTAAGATCTTTATTTTTTGACCAGCTGCTCCATGCATTTCGCTACATTATAAAAGTTTTTGGTGAATCCACGGCAACTACTTACTTTTCCAGGATAAAAAGTATCTTATGTTCTATTTCAGGTCATCTACATGTGTGCCAAATTTATTCCAAATAGGTTCAGCCGTATTGGCGTGTTTGAGTGACCAAGATCCATTTATCCATTCATACATCCAAATATTAAGATAGTTGTTGGCTGCAAAAAGTGGTATCATCTATTTGTTTGCCTAATTACATTTAAATTTGTTCAATCTTTGATTCATCAAAGATTGACTTCCCTGTGCCTATTTTTTTTTTTATCATAAGATAGCAAACAAGCAGATGAGTCTCCTGATGGAAAGAGTCAACCATCGCCTATAGACACCAAAGATGTTAATGGTGCGTTGCTATCTTGTGGCGAGGTCTAATGCCACATGCATAAGTTTACCGGCTACCTTACCCTCCAAACCGGAACACGACAGCGACAAGCATTGACGTTATTGCGGCAGGAATAGGTAAGGCGCTGGTACCAGACCCGGGCGAGACAATGCAGAACTCTACCACCTAGTAGCCACGATGTTAGTGACTCGATAGCCAATGCTGACTGTGAGAGAATTTTCAGTAAACCTCACCATCTTGATGTCTGGAAATCTGCAACTGTACGATTCTTGAGGCACTTTTTTCTCCGCTGGAATAGTTAGTCCTCTGTGGAACCAATTACCGGCAGAGGTTTTCCTGAACGAATACAACTTAGGGTCCTTCGAGGAAAGAGCTTTTTCTTTCTTAAAAGGCCGGCAATGCAACTGCAAGTCTTCTGATATTGTAGTTGTACATGGACGGCGGTGATCACTTACCATCAAGTGAACCTTAGTCCGTTTGCCACATTTTCTATAAAAGAAAATTGTTTTGTGACGCTGTCATGTATCAGAGGGTATCAAAAATAAGAATTGTACCGATTTTATTCCAACTGAGTGTATGGTAATAAAATTAAATTCTAAGATTTCTAAGGATTACACTAGTTTGGAATATGAACTTTTAAACTAACGCGTTCTACTATCATTTTTAAAAATATATAAACGGGTCAATAACGCGTACATATATAGAACTTACTTGTAAAGCTTGACGTTTCGGCCAAGTTACACAGTTAGACAGCAAACGAACTTTGCACATAAACCACATGAGGTCCCGGATTCGATTCCCGGGTCGGGCACTTTAAAAAAAAAACAAATTAAAAGTGTAGTATATTATTTTTACAATTTTTGTTCATCGCTTTTGTCGTACCTAAATCCAACCCTGCCCAAAAATAAGTTACTTGTGATATGCGGGTTAATCAATGATATATTTATATAAATTGGATGTATATACTATAATAAGATCGTCGAGATGTCTACTATCAGTATCAGGTAAAGATATAATATTTGTAAATAACTATTAAATTCATCTCTCAAATATTTTAATTTCAGAAGTACTGGAAATTATCCCAAGTAGCATAAGCGGTGGAGCACCCCGTTTAGTGTATAGTAAGTATATGTTTAAACTGAAGTTTTCCTCCATAAAAGGGACCACATGGTACTGCATTGACAGGCATAGAGGATGCAAAGCAGCGCTTACCACCACTAAAGAAGGAAAGCTGATAGGCTTAAAACAAGGACACGACCATCCGCCACCGAAACTGTTTCGTACTGCTAACGGGGATTATTATAGAATAGAATAAATATACTAACAGGTATAAATGCAAAGCGATGCTTACCACCACCGCTAACAGGCATAAAGGATGAAGAGCACTAAAGAAGGCAAGCTAATAGGCTTAAAACAAGGATGCGACCATTTGCTACCAAAACTATTTCGTACTGCAGATGGAAGTTATTATAGAATAGAATAAATATACTAACAGGCATAAGTGATGCAAAGCGGTGCTTACCACCACCACTAACAGGTATAAAGGATGAAAAGCACTAAAGAAGGAAAGTTGATAGGTTTAAAACAAGGACACGACCATTTCCCACTGAAACTGTTTCGTACTGTAGATGGGAATTATTATATAATAGAATAAATATACTAACAGAGGCATAAATGCAAAGCACTGCTTACCACCACCGCTAACAGGCACAAAGGATGAAAAGCATTAAAACAAGGAAATCTGATAAGCTTAAAACAAGGACCACGACCATTTGATACCGGCGCTGTTTCGTTCCACTGGTGGGAATTTTTATAAAATAGAATAAATATACTGACAGGCACAAATGATGCAAAGCGGTGCTTACCACGACCACAAAATCAAAGCTGATAGGCGTAAAATAAAAATATGAAATTTGCTACTAAAACTATTTCGCACTACTGATGGAAATCCATACTAATATTATAAATGTGAAAGTCTGTCTGTCTGTCTGTTACGCTTTCACGGTTAAACCGCTGAACCGATTTTCATGAAATTTGGCATGGATATAGTTGAAGATCCGGGGTCAAACGTAGGCTAGTTTTTTTTTCAAAAATCAGTCCCTGAATCAGCCCCCGCGGGTCAGCTAGTTATTATATATAGCTAGCTAATACTCGCTTTGTTTACGTGACCAAAATCATTACTTCTTTTTGATCAGTCGTGTAAAAGAGTTGCCTATTTGACTCCTTGATAGTGTAGCTCTCAAACGGCAAAAGAATTATTAAGATGGATCCAGTAGTTATTAATTTTATTTGTTTCAAACGTACAAATGTCTTTTCTTTATAATATTAGTATAGATAACCGTCCCGATCCTCATAACCGTCGTTTAAATAAAAAAAAATATACCACACTGAATTAGGAAACAATCCCGTGACACTGAAGTAGTTAAAAAAATTGTACCTATGCGTTACGTATTTTGAAGCGTAATCGTGGTACATCCTTACATACCAGACATGCGGACGTCCACGATTCTTTTTGAAATCACTTTTTTATACATATTATGTACATATAACTACTTGGTAAATTTTTTAAGTAATAAATGTGTTTATAAAAGGGTTATTTTTAAATATAATATGTTCCTACTTATGTTACTGTATTAGTGAAATATGAATACAATATTTGCAGTTTAAGTTCAAAAAAATGTGTACTTTCCATCGTCGGCACTTGGTGAAATTTCATTATTGTTACACAATTGAATTAGTACTTGTACTTTAATTCACTTCACAACTTTATTTTTGTATATCACTGAACCGGTTTTCTTTCTAAGCATCTTCAGTATGTAAAATACTTAATTGATCACTTAAGTACATTCATATCATACCAAATAAGTATATTACATCGTAAAGATGCTTAAAAAGTGAATCCGGTTGAGTGCTATACGAAAAATAAAATTGTGAAGTGAAATTAAAGTACAAAATATGTTAATTTAATTGTGTAACAACGATTCAAAAAATGCTTGACTTTGACATGTTAAGAGTAGAGACATCCTCAAATCGCACTGTAATCAGAACCTCCACCTCTATGGGAAGTCGATTAAAAATCCCGAACAGTAAAACTTTAGACTGTTATACGTATGTATTTACAAGCTTTGGTATTGGAACCTGGTACCTTTTAAGAAGCTTGTTAATTTTATACCGATCTATGAAAATCGGCATTACATTGGGAATTAAATCTATATGGCATATTAAGCGTAAAATGATTCACATTAAACTTATATGTATGACATTACACGGATTACGGTCAACTTTTTTAACCCTAATTTTAGTTTAACCCTAATTTTTTAACCAGTTTGTTTTACAATAGTTTTGTTAAGTACGACGCATTTTATAATAATTAGCAATCGAGTTTTACCAAATGTAGAAGTAAATTGTTTTAAGTTTTTAAATTTAAATATTTTTTATATTTTAGAAAGGTTGAATGACGACCAAGAATTTATTCGATATTATAAGTTATATAGAAGAAAAAACCCAGAAAAATTTGAAGTGAGAGTTGCAGAAACAGAAAAACAAGATCCTGTCAATCGAGTTAGTGGAATTCTAAGCTCCTTAATACCTACCGTTAAAAAATAAACAACTATAATGATAATTGTTGTAGTTTATCATCGTACTAACTAGACATAGACGTTTGCTTGAACCACGACTATTTACAGCAGATAGATATCGAATTCAAAACTATTTTAATGGGTGTTGGAGCTCTTGAATATTTCGCCCAACACCTATTACCACCGCCCTACAATATCCCACCACTATAAAGTCAGGGCACGTCATTCATTGTCCTGTTACAGTTTCTAGGTTATATGTAACATTGTAATTTTACCACATGGATGGCTACAAACAATTATAAAATATGAGGGTATTTGTGGTGTCTGGTATATGATTATCTCTTTTCATCAAGAGAGAAGATATAAATGTAATGTTAACCTCCAAATGAATGCAACAAAATGGGCGATAATTTACATGTTTATTGTTGTGTTTGTTTTATGCTGGAGCCGCAATTGTGTCCATCGTCACATAGATTCGTGCAATGACACGATAAATGCAGATGTGACCGGCTATTATCGGCAATTTACGCAAATAATCGGTAGGCATATCACCTAACGTTAGCAATTCGCCAGCGATCAGCGATGACTCTTAAACGTAATGATAAAATTATCAAAAACGTCGCCAATTGCTTGCTGGTCACTAGATGCACTTTTTGCAATGTCACAGCATCAAAACTAATCAAGCGGCAACGACTACCACTAATGTACAAGGCTGTTATGTGTCTTGCAATAACTAGACAATCACGATAATTTCGCATTGCGAGTTACGTAATCACCCCGCCGGACTGCGTGTGTCTCTTAGCGCGCATATAACTTCGGAATGATAGACGCAACTGCGGCCCCAGCATGACACAAAATGTTTAAACATTCTTCAGCAAGTAGCCTGTTGTTATATCATATTCTATACTTGCCATCGTTGGCACTTGGTGAAATTCCATTATTGTAACACAATTGGCTAAGCATATATGTGGTATATTACGTCCTGAAGATGCTTAAAAAGTGAAACCGGTCGAGTGATATACAAAAATAAAGTTTTGATGTGAAATTAGATTACAAGTGCTTTGCCAATTGAGTTACAATAATGTTGTTATATTATTGAAACTGTTACATATATTTTCGCACCAGATCTGTTTAAAGGTAAGCAGAAAGAACTGAGTGCCAATCTTGCTTCTTCCATACGCATGACCCTCTTCACACTAGTTTTCAAACATTTGACATTGTCTTCGGACTACGTCCGATCTTTGATTATAGTATGTCAGTTTCGATCTTCTCCGCTCCCTATATTTTTCCAAGTGTGTATATTGACACAATAAATTAGTATTTGATAAGATTTTGCAAATGTGTACCTTTATAAATTTAATTTATGTTAAAAGATATAATAAACATGTTAAAAGCTTCAAACATTTGATTTTCTTTGAATATCTTTTTCAGACCATTTTGTAACCGACTTAAAAAATAGAAGATTCTTATTTCGTCAGAAAATATTTTTTTGTATGTTCTCCGATTATTAAAAAATCACTGGACCGATTTAGAAAATTCTTGTTTAGTTTGGGAGGGCGTACTTTCTATTTGATCATATATTCGCCGTGTTGGTCCCGGCCTCCTTTGAAGAATAGGCCAACTGCCGTTCTGCCAGGCAGGTCGTAAAAGGCGACCGATTGGCTATCGAGTCACTACCATCGTGGCTACTAGGTGGTAGAGTTCTGCATTGTCTCGCCCGGGTCTGGTACCACCGCCTTACCTATTCCTGCCGCAATAGCGTCAGTGCTTGTCGCTGTCGTGTTCCGGTTTGGAGGGTAAGGTAGCCGGTAAACTTATGCATGTGGCATTAGACCTCGCCACAAGATAGCAACGCACCATTAACATCTTTGGTGTCTATAGGCGATGGTTGACTCTTTCCATCAGGAGACCCATCTGCTTGTTTGCTATCTTATGACATAAAAAAAAAAAAAATATAAATTATGACGAATATCTGGTGAATTCTTAAACTAGCTTTCTTTTTGTTTATTTGCGTAGAAAATTGAAAATGTTTAAGAGTATTTCTGATGAGCAAATATAAGCAATTATATCAGTATTCTCTGCATTGAGTAAATATGCGTTAAATTTATTTTATTTTAAATTGGTTAAAAGTATTTTAAATAATTGCAACGATGTGCAACAACTGTCATGTGCTTTGAAATGCGCTGCTTGACAATATAGTTGTATAATTTTAGCTACGATTCAGACAGATGGGCTCGTATCGGCCCGGCCCGGACCACATTTTCTAATGCGGTAAAGAAAACTGGAATGTGTAGACTGGAATTACTGTTCATATTTCCGTCACAACTGAACGTCTCCGGACGGACTCTGCGACAGATAGCCGGCTCCTTCAGAGATCTTTCACAGCGTACTGACGTCGCGGAACGTGAGTGAGATTAGAGAGCGGCGGTGCAGCGAGTCAAGTAATTTAAGTGAAATACAGATGCCGCGACACGCGTACGTTTTCCGAGGCACGCGCACGGCTTCCGCAGCACGCATATGCATCCTTTTTGTCGCGGGCTGATGCGAGCCAGTCGGTGTGAATCGTACCTAAGAGAACATTCGATTTTGCGCGGTATGTCATTAGTTCAAGCACCCATCTAGTCAAGTGTCGCATTTTGAAGTACATTTTATTTTGCACTGTATGATAATAAAGATAATATTTTAGTATCTTAAGAAAATGCTGCTCTTGTTGTACCTAGCTCTAAGAATATTTCGCCCACCACCTAGTGCCACAACAGCGTCAGTGCACGTCATTGTCCTGTTACAGTTTTTAGAGTAGATAATGTAGTCAGAATACTTAAATGCATGTTACATTACACTCACGCCACATGATTGGAAATGTGCTTTGGTATCTATTGATGATGGTTATCTCGTTCCACCAAGAGAGCACATATACAACGCGTAACAGAAAGATGCGTTCTTTCTGTTACGCGTTGTATATGTGCTATGAAACACGTCGATTAGTATTTTTAAATAAAACCATAAATTCGGCACTGAAAATCTTTTTTCATGATGTTAAACAATGTTTTTATTTTAATTCATTTGTCCTAAGTATGGGTGAAATTACTTATGATTTTCTTAGATATATTTTTGATTAAATGTATGAAATTTGAAGATTTTAATGTATTAGGCCCTATTACCTTGACTGGAGCTTATTTTTTCTTTATGTCAACTTTTTATGTAAAATTTCTTCTTCAAAAAGTCCACGTCTGATGTATTGGGTAGTCATAAAGTCAGGAAGTTCAATGTTCGTTTCTTTTATATAATTTTTTTTTCAGAACTGAAGATAATGAAGTTGATAAACGGGAAAACCGTGATGATGTACCAAGGTTACACGTACTCCTTTCAAGGCTATCTCAAGGATCACATGAAACATAGACTCTTTTGCTCTAACAGACTTAGCATGAGCTGTGATGCCGTAATAAATCTGGATCACGATGGTAAAATCATTTACGCGGACACGGAACACTCACATGGCCCGAATCAATACAAAATGAACAGTGCTGGTCTTTATTTCAGATTATAGTTTTTGTATCATTGTATAGCATGTTTTCCCCGTGTTTGTTCGGAAACCTTTTGAAGAATTGACCATCTGCCATCCTGCCAGGCAGTTCGTAAAAGGTGAGCGAGTCACTACTATCGTGACTACTAGGTGGCAGAGTTCTGCAACGTCTTGTCCGGGTCTGATACCACTGCCTTTTTTATTCCTGCGGCAATAGCATTAATTTTTGTCCCCGTCGTGTTCTAATTTCAAGAGCAAGTTAGCCTATAAACCGGTGCATGTTGCAGCAAAACACTTTTTTTATATCATAAGATAGCAAACAAGCAGATGGGTCTGCTGATGGAAAGAGTCAACCATCACCTATAGACGCCAAGGATGTTAATGGTGCGTTGGTATCTTGTGGCGAGATCCACAAGATAGCAACGCACCACATGTATAAGATTACCGGCTACCTTACCCTCCAAACCGGAACACGACAGTGACAAGCACTGACGCTATTGCGGCAGGAGTAGGTAAGGCGGTGGTCCGAGCGGAGACCCGGGCGAGACAATGCAGAACTCTACCACCTAGTAGCCACGGTGATAGTGACTTGCTTAGCCAATCAGTCGCCCTTTACGACCTGCCTGGCAGAACGGCAGTTGGCCTAATCTTCAAAGGAGCCCGTGATCAACACAGGGAAAAAATATAGGCGATGCATCTGATTGTTTGCTATCTTAACAAGCAGACGGTTCTCCTGATGGAAAGAGATAGCCATTGTCTGTATACATTCACGTTGTGAATATTGCGTTACTATTTATTTGCCGAGGATGTAATATTATATGTTTATATTATGATACGAATACAATAATACAACCGATGTGTGATTATTTTATTGCTATTCGTAGATTCCTTGCTTACACTGTATAATTGTGTGCTTATCCCAACGCAATTGTGCGGAAGTGAGAGTTGGGTATTTTAGAAAAGGCATGAAAGGAGAACGAACGCGGTTGAGATGTTATATGTATAGTGAAATATGTATATGTATAAATGAGAGAAAATGTTATGTATATTATCAACTAGCTGCAGCGTGCAGCCCGCTGCATTATAAAAGTTTTTGGTGAATCCCGCGGGATCACCTAACTTTCCGGGATTAAAAGTAGCCTATGTGCTATTCCAGGTTATCATCTACCTGTGTGACAAATTTCATTCAAATCCGTTCAGTAGTTTTTGCGTGATTGAGTAACAAACATACATCCAAACATCCATCCAAACATCCGAACTTTCGCATTTATAATATTAAAAAATATAGATTTAACATTTTATTTGTTATTTATTCGTACTTTGTTATAAAAAAATCACATAATACTACTACCGTGATTATTTTCATACACCCTAAACTAACTGTTTAGCTGGCAGACGGACAGACGAACAGACAGACAGACGGATTTGACGAAATTATATGGGTTCCTTTTTTTACTATTGGCTACGGAACTCTAAAAATGAATGAGTGTATATGGATGATTGATGAAATAAAATTGCACACGATCACTCGAAAGGGGTTGTTGTAAACTCGCCACAGTGGTAAATTCGCCACCGTTTTAGATAGGAATATCTATGTATGGAAACACATTCAAACTAAACTCGCCACAAGTATTAATAAATAATAAAAAGCATGTGTAAATTTGCCACAGGTACAGGTAATAAGTATATATTATTACATTTGTTATTTGATTTTCCTGCGATCTGTACTGAAAAAATATCTGTGGCGAGTTTAAAGGGTTTTTCGGTGCAGGCCGGCCACATTTCAAAATACAAAATTAGGACTGTGGCGAATTTACACATATTTTTGTCATTTTTAGGTGATAAGTTTACTACTGTGGCGAGTTTACAACAACCCCTCGAAAGTCATGACTGATGCATGCATGTAAAGAATAAAAATGTCTAGATGATTGTCACTCATTTTCATGCAATCATCAGTCTCCTCTTTACACTTTAGGTTACCTATCATAGTAGGGGAGCCCAAGAGGGGATTTTTACATTTACTCGAACGCGTCAGATGAACATAAGGGGCGCGTCAGATGAATAATCGCATAATGTTGAGGCTCTCCACCAAATATAAGACTTTTATATAGAGGCGGGTGGCTAGAGCAGAAAAAAAAAATTCCAATAACTTCGGCTTGTGGAAATTGTCAGGTTATATTTTTTTTGTCAGTCTTACATCATTTCCTTTTCAACAACGTTTTCTTTGTTATTATGTGACCCTCCCACTCCCTTACGCTACACTTGAGTCGGCAGATTTTCTGAATTTTAGCTGGCAATTAACCCACCTTACTTTAATCTGATGCGATTTAGGGTTTCCATGTCACAGTTTTTTTAAACATTTTTTTGTGTATAGATTTTTTCTCCACCTTTGAAATGAAAAATATTATATAACCTTTTATTTTTCCTGTAATTTAATCTACAAAATCCAATAGGTCCCTACGATGCTCGAGTAACTACCCATTTAGCATTTGGGCTCCCCTAATATTAGTCATAGCAGTGAATATGGCAAAACTATCAGCAAAACCTGGCGTCTAATGGAAGCGAACCACTGTAAGTCAGGAATCCGGATTGCGTGTTCAGTATTCATATACATTTGCGTGTGTGCGTAAGCATTTTTAAGTGTGAACCTGTGGATTTGTTTTCAAAATAGTTTTTAATACTGGTGTGATTCTAAAAGATGTGATGAATAAAAACTACTCTAAACTTAATTAATGCATTT
Organism: Apodemia mormo; assembly: GCA_036924255.1. Lineage (NCBI taxonomy): Eukaryota > Metazoa > Arthropoda > Insecta > Lepidoptera > Riodinidae > Apodemia > Apodemia mormo. The sequence continues at coordinate 7,696,625 of JAUPFN010000011.1, forward strand.
TTTTAAAAACCTCCCTTCAATAAACCATAGTGTTTTTTTATACTTTTATATGTAGGTGGCTGACCCGCGCAACTTGGTCCGCGATTAAAGTAAGTTAGGTCATCAGTACAGGTCATCCGCTATTTCAACCCCTTAGGGGAAGATTTTTGAAATTTTTATATCCGGGTTTTCTACTATCTTCTTGGCAAATTTCGTCATAGTCGGGTTAGCCGTGAAAGTATATTAGACAGACGAAATACATTCGCGTTTATAAAATTAGTGTGGACAGTGTGGATATGATATTGGTGGTATTTTTTCAGGTTTAAAGTGTGTTTACTTACAACAAGACTGTTCTGAACGCCTAGATTGTGCACAAGAAAAATTTGACCGTGCAACTCCTGTTATCATAAATATTAAATCAGAAGATAATCATGTGGGTAGTTCATCAGGTCCGCTATCTGCGGATGGTACGATTTGGAAAAACGACCCTTATACTGACAAAGAGCACGACTACCCAAACCCACCAGTTCCTGCGGCAGTTCGATCGCCTCTTGAGTATTTTAATGATTACTACAACAATGAATTTTATGAGATGATTGCTAAATGTACGAATTTACGTCATATAAGAAAAACAGGGGTAGCGTTAAATACGACAAAACAAGAAATTAAAAAGCTTTATGGTATCTATCTTATTATGGGTATATTATCATACCCTCAAATTGATATGTACTGGAGACAAAATATTAGTATTGAAATGATCACATCAGCAATAACAAAAGATAGATTAAAGCTATTGCAGCGTCATTTAAAAGTCGTTGATTATGATTCGCCGAAAGATACTGACGCAGGAAATCCACTTTGGATAGTGCAACCTGTTATTGATGCGGTCAAAGAAGGTTGTAACAAAATTTTAAAATTTCCTGGAAGATATGCAATCGGTGAACAAATTATTCCTTTAAAAGAAAAATGTCAGTCGAGGCGAAGTGTTGATAAGAAATCAAATTCGATAGGTTTGGAGAATTTTTTAATTACGACCAGCGAAGGCTTGGTTGTCGACTTTGAAATAGGCTACGCGAGTAATCCAAGACTCTCTCACTCGTACGGTCTCGGACCAGCTGTAGTTCTACGTCTGATTCAAACTATTCCACGCGGAAGCTGCCTCTTCTTTGATCGGTCTTTAACGACAATTCCTTTGTTACAAATTTTAACAGAACGTGGATATCATGGGATTGGTAAGATTATGCCTAATCAATTACCAACAAAACTTGAACCTAGTTTTGTAGATGATGACAACATGCAAATGGGTGATATTGATCAAAGATGTTATGGTGGAATAGCTCTGGTGAAATGGAAATGTAGTAAAGTAGTTTTAAGTGCATCAAATTGTACGGGAGGTAATGTTACCTCAAAAGTTCAATGTTACAATAAAAATGTAGATTGTAATGTCGAAGTCGATGTTCCAAAGATTGTTACTTCTTATAGCACATATGCTGGTGGAGTCGAAGCTTTTAACCGATTAATGGACCAATATAATTCCTACATGAACACTGGAAATGGTGTACTAAATGTGATACTCCATTTTTTGAATTTCGCTGTAGTAAACTCATGGTGTCTTTACCGGCGTGATTCATTAGCAAAAGGTATCGATAAAAGCAGCATCAAAGATCTTCTTACCTTCAGATTTGAAATTGGCGAGACTCTTATAAATACTCCCGTTAGAGGCCGCTGTACCTCTCCAGTATCTGAAGTGTCTGATCTGCTGTGTTACGGTAGAGGTTTTAGATATAGACCAGCAAAGGATCCGCCAGCCGTGACAAGGTATGATGGATTTGAACACTTTCCTATAACTGATGAACTGACAACGCCACGTTCTTGTCGTTTGGAGGATTGTTCATCGAAAAGTAAACTTAGGTGTCGAAAATGCAATGTTTATTTATGCATGACACGCGACAGAGATTGTTTTTATAATTATCACAACAGGTAAAGAGTGATTTTTTACACAAGTTCAACATTTTTCTTTGTATAATATGCCATAGTGGCACTTTTGTTTATATTTTAATTTTTTAACGTTGATCTAATTTTCAATTGGCCATTACGTGCTGAATAATCAATATTACTATTTAGGGGGCGTCCACAAATTACGTGAGATGTTTAAGGGGGAGAGGGGGTCGAGTCAAATCTCATCTAATCTTACGTTGGGGAGAGGGGGGGTCTCGGCAAATATCACGCAATTTTTTTCTGATTGAAACAGAAAAAATATACTATTTTGGTCCATTATCCATATTGTACATGCTTAAGATTTAATCTTAAGCGTAATAATAAATAATAAATATTCACGGGACAAATTACACTTAATGATCTTACCCCAAAGTAAGCAAATTATTTGCTTGTGTTAGTATCATGTGTATACGATTTAAGTATTATATTGTTAAATTGTTACATAACTCAGCAATATTGATTACTAGTCTTAACTAGTGATTAAAATCACAAAGCAATTTTTTTTCTTTTTATAATAAAAATCCAACGCGTTTACATATTTAAGAAACCCAATTTTTGAAAAATCTCACGTGAGATTGGGGGATGGGGGAGGGGGTTGAATAAAATCTCACGATATCTCACCAAGGGGGGAGGGAGGGACAGAAAATTAAAAAAAAACACCTCACGTAATTTATGGACGCCCCCTTAGTATGTTCAATTCTTTAGTTTTAAAGCTTTAGTTTTAAATAAAAAGCTCATCATTTTGTTATTGCTAATTTTGTCTATTTACTTTTAAGGTGTCGACTGTACGTCAAAATGTATTAAATGTTTTTTTTTAGATTTTCAATTATTTTTTTCTAGTTTTTGCTTGTCTTATGGTTTTAGAATTTACATACACTATAATTCGTTGATTTCAGAAAAAGCTCATAATTTTATTTGTTTTTGCTAAACTGGCACTCTTTAAATATCAAACATACATATTATGTTTTCCAAGTAGCTATTGCATATCAAATGTCTACATACTTTTTATGTAGTATCATCTACATAATATTAACGGGGATTGATTGTACGTAAGAATGTATCAAATGGTTTTTTTTTCAAATTGTTTTAATTATTTTTTTCCATTTTGTGTCCTGAATTTTAAGATTTAGATCACACAATAAATCGTTGATTTCTTTCATTTGTTATGTTTTATTGTGTTATTTTATCTTTGTAGACGCGTGGGTCTGGTGTTCATGATGTTTAAGCTGAGATCCTAATGTCTAGGATTATTTTTCTGGGTTAATCAAAACCTTCATTTTAATTGATTTTTTCTCTCTTTAGTGAAGTCTCACTAATAAGTTACCTATGGTATGTGAATGTCTTTGTAGAAGTATCTTTATAGCTTGACGAGGATGTGAAGCTGTAGACACCGGCCATCGAAAGTGACAATCTTTACGAACAATAATAGGATTACGAGTGATTACTATTTAGTTTGTTCAACGATTCAACACCAAAGAGGTGTGTAACCGCCGTGAACTTCATGGCACTTTATACGCGTTTCATTCAACGAGCTCTGACGTAATTGCAGTCCATGGACTGCATTTTAGTGGATCACATCGAAATAACCTCATTAACCTCTCCCCCCCCCCCTAATCCTACTAGGGTCTATCCCTCGTTTATCAAATAGCTAGCCCTAGACCACGAGATCTAATAATATACAATAATAAACTAAAGATGAAATAATCATTATTAGGTCAGAAAAATGTGCTGACGAGGTCACTGTCTATATAGTCAACCAATGAATCGGTGAATCGTGGTGAACCTGATAATCTATAGACACTTTATTCATTTTACGTACCCCGCTAAGGTGCAAGCTTGATAATACTTTCTTACTTGATACTACTTACTTGTGTATTCAGTACTTTGTATTGATTATATTGACTGCAAATATTGCTGGGATCGCGATCGGTTTGCCAGATATTTCTTGAAGTTAACATTGTAAAAAAATTTTTTTTTTGAAAAGAAACACCTGGATGTTATGAAAATGAAGAGTTGCTTATACAAAAATATGGCCAATCCATCCTGTCTCTATATCAAAAACTAGATTCGAAATCAGCGACCTAAGTTATTAAACAATAGGTATAAGATTTCATGCAACAAAAAAAAGTACTTTTGTTCCCCTGTGTTTATTATCTATGTTCTATTCCTGTTTCAGAAATAAAGTTTATGAAGTTAACCAATGGGAAAACTCTTATCATGTACCAAGGCTATACGTTCTCTTATCAAGGACCCAAAAAACGCTACTTATGCTGCTCCAAGAAGCTAAGTTTAAATTGCAGAGCCTGCTTGAAGTTGAACGAAGCCGGGGAAATTGTGTTTTCTCAAAATAAACATTCACACGACCGGCCACTTTATAAACAAAGCTCATCTGGTTATTACGTCAAAATATAGTTTTGATTACATAGTTTTTAATTCCAGGATAACATTGAGCATAAGGTTATCCTGATGGATAGAAGTTTTCCTTCGTCTTGATCCGGGTTTTTTTTTTTGCCGCTCAATAGGCCTTTAAAGCCAAGCAGTTCATAGGACGCGAACTATGCATGCAGTTCAAAGATTAGGAAATAATTAAATTTCTGGAAAATCTAAAAATTACTATATTGGGTGATTATATAACGATGTGGGAAAAAAATAGAATAATCAGTAGTTGGAATAGAAGCCTTTCTATGATTATTTTAAGTTTTTAGAGTGCAAAAAAACCCTCTAATAATATACTTTTCCGTAATATATATTAATAGGAAAATTATTGTAATGGAGTTTTGTTTTTTCTGTGATTTTTTAATATTATTGTTCATAATATTAAAAAATCACAGACCACATGAATACTAATAGATTACTATATACTAATATATATACTAACCATTGGGCAGAAAACATGACGCCGCGCATATGAGCTAATGCTCCTATTACTATCAAAAATGTCATACATTTATAAGTTATATTATACTGTGAAAAAATATAAATAAACCATGTTGTACTGTTTTATCGTACCGAATGAGATGATAAGGTTAAAAAATTAACCTTGAATTGATTTTATTTCATTGGCAAGTAGTACAACTCTGTATTTTTGTATGTAATTGCAAGCTACGCTGAGAAACTAAGAAATTGTCTTGAAAGGCTTATCCATTTAATCCATGCAAAAAATAATCATAGAATTTAGAAAAGGCTTCTACTTCACTTACTGACTATGCTAATTTTATCCTAAAGCCTTTTCATAATCATTCAGTATAGGTAACTATAATATACTATCACAGATTATGTAATAGTTGCTATTGTCGTTGTTGTACTCAAATATTACTTTTAATAATGTGGAAGTTTTGGAAACGGGACAGTTAGGGGACTGTATCTTTAGGGTTTAGGGGAATTTTTAAAGAAAAATATGAAATTGGTAAAATGTCAAATGTTGGCGTTGACCACATGAGGTCCCGGGTTCGATTCCCGGGTCGGGCACTTTAAAAAAAAGTGTTTTTTCAGATTTCTGAGAAACACAAAGTTGCCCGGGATTGGAAAGTGCCCGGTTGGCGATAGGCTTGCCACCTATCACATTTGTGGGACCAAGTATCTTCGGCTAATCGTGGGTGCACTTGTTGTACCTCTGCCTACCCCTTCGGGGATATGGGCGTGAAGATACTTATAAATACATTTTCGTTAAAAAGTTGCAATATTTTACTTAAGTTCAGTTTAATACGTAGTTTTTTTAACTCGATTCAGATAGCCATTTACGAGTTTACACTACGAAGAATCGCCCATATGAAAAATATAAGTCCTAGAATAGTATATCTATTTGTGCGAATCATACATGCCAAGTTCCTGTATAAGTTGTTTGGACATTTGGTAATTTGTCTTATATACAGGCTGTAAGGATAAATACCATTGTCACTAAAACCATAGGTAATTGACTTAATTATAAATATGTTTATGTGATTTTAAAAATAAAAAAACGTTATTTTTTTTTCAAAAATATAAGAAAGATTCTGTCCGACACCGTCTGTAAATTCATGGATATTATGCGCAAAGGGCGCTGACCGCCGCACTGGTCGTCCGTTTTAATTACCTACACAATATTACACAATATTCCCGCGCTCCGTCCACTTTTCCGTGTACTTGTATAGGGTGAAATAATTTTGAGGAAAAATTGACATTTTATTAAAAAAAATATATTTTTTTCATTGATTGTAAGTTTTTTAAGTAAAGCTATACCACTGGTTCCAAGGATAACGGTGTTTACACTAACAGCCCGTATTTAGGAACAGTTTTAGCAACATTCGTAAAAAAATTATACTAATTGTATCTAAAACGAGTCGTTTTACGGATATATGAACCGGACAATAGCCGAGATCCGTGTAAGTAAAAGTTATGTATTGTGTGTGAAAGTTAATTGTTATCTGGATTGTAATAAAAAAAATTAAAGTAAAACATTATACAAGCTTATTACCGTTATTCGAAAGTAACTGTTACTAGCGACTTCGCTGTTCTCGTGAACAAAAAACATTATTTTGACCCGACTAAGCAAAATGAAGTAATGTTTGTGTTTTAGAGCTCACCCGCACAGTGCGTGCGTGCGTGCGTGCGTGCATGCGTGCGTGCGTGCGTGCGTGGCGCGCGCGGGCGCGGACGCGGGCGCGGGCGCAGGCGCAAGCGCGGGCGCGGGCGCGGGCGCGTGCGGTCGTGCGTGAGTGCGTGCGTGCGTGTGTGTGTGTGTGTGTGTGTGTGTGTGTGTGTGTGTGTGTTGTACGTGTATATGTAAACATCTACTTTGAACGGTGTGACCGAACGAAACGCGGTTGATGGCATTCAATAGGCTTCATTTCAGCAAGTGAGCAATTCAGATGGCTCACCCCACCCCTAGAGAAAACTTGAAAAGCTTTAAAAACAACAAAGAAATTTTTTTTGAATTTGAAAAAAAAATTTTTTTGAAAATTTGAACCTGCGATGCACCTCAAGCCGTTGCATGTTTGCTATCTTATGATATAAAAAAATTACAATGACGGCGGTATGTCTGTATATGTGTGTATGTGTATGTGTGTGTGTAAACATCTCATGACTTTTGAACGGCTTGACCGATCAAAGTGCGGTTGATGGTATGTCTGTATGTATGCTTGCATGTGTATGTGTGTCTGTAAACATCTCATGACTTTTGAACGGCTTGACCGATCAAAGTGCGGTTGATGGTATTCGATTCGGTTCCGATAAACTTAAACTTCCTGAAAATCTTACAGAGACAAGTGTACATCAAAACTATTCAAAACATTTTTCCAATTTTTTTATCTTTACAAGCAAAAATTTTGAAATTTACATTTCTATAGAATGATTTTTTATTTACCATCAATTTTTGGACACTATTAGGAACATTAATGTTTAATTAGCAGACATTTTTGTGGTTGATACCTATGTGCCAGATGCTAATTTTTATTAAAAAAAATTAAACTATTTCAGAATGTCTGTATTTTTGATATTATTTTAATAAGAAGTAAATGAATACAAAATTAATTTGCCAGACATTAATTCGGTTGTTTAGTCAACAAGCTGATCAATTTAAAAGTTATCTCTCTCTTGTCTCTCTTCCATCTCTCAACTTTAAATCGATAGGTTTAATTTAACATAACTTAACACTTAACAACCAAATTAATGTCTGGCAAATTTATTTTGTATTCATTTACTTCTCATTAAAATTACAGACATTCTAAAATGGTTTAAAATTTATTTATTTTTATTGATATAAAATAGCGTCTGGCACATAGTTATCAACCACAAAAATGTCTGTTAATTAGACATTAATGTTCCTAATAGTGTCTAAAAATTGATGGTAAGGAAAAAACATTCTTAAATAATGCAAAAATCAAAATTTTTACCTATCAAGGTATGCTGCGCAGTAATGAACGCAACGTTTGCCAGCAGCCAGATGGCCCGCATTCTACTCGAGTGAGCAGTGCAAATGACATATTAAAGAATCAGCTTTTCTAAAATTCCAGTTTTTAACGTTGCTAGCTTCCGTACTTTAATTACCTCTACAGCTGAAAAGTGGTGAGTTTTTTATTTTGTATCGTGGGTTCACATTCTGCTATCAACGCCCAACTAGAAATAATCTTCATTGCACTGAGGAGTTCACTGATCATTGCGGTTCAAGCTTCGAGTTGAATAATACTGGACAAGTAATACATTCCCAACTAAATCATACCCATGACCCGCTCGTTTTTAAGAAATATATCCTGTACAAATTATACTAATATAAATATCTAAAAAAGTTTTTTTTCTTAATTAATTAATGGGGCACGAGATGGGTCACATTTTACTGTTTGATAATACTTGACAAGTAATACATTCCTCTTCTTTTCGGATAATCAGTTAAAAACGGATTTAAAACAGTAAACACGCCCACGATCCGACCATTCTCAACCGAAAAGAAGGTGGTTTTCAATTAGGCTGTATTTTTTGTTTGTTACATCAGAACTTGGCCATTTATTAACCGATTTCGAAATTTTTTTAGAAGGATATACTTCCCATTTGGTCACATATAAATGTGGCAAAGACCTGTAGGGCTACTCTTGAAAACCGATTTCAATTTTAAATGAATATTTAATGAATTTTGAAGTATTTCGTACTCTGCACAACTATATTCAATTATTGGATTCGGCGACAGCACGACACGGATTTCGAATTTTTTTGGAACTACATACTCGTTATTGTTTTTATTCGTTATTTTGTTTAAAACGATACTTAAAATTTCCACTTTTAACACTAGCTTGACGTGTAACGATGACATCTATTTCCAATAATTACGTTTTTGACGATATTCGAAACTTATTGTTTTTATCAATATTGGTTTTAAATTTATATTGTTTTCAAGAGTAGGCCTGCTGATCCCGAATTTCAGAAACATTGGCGATTATAAAACAATTGTTGCATTCTCATGCTGCGGGTCGCACTTGCGTTTATCCTTACTAAACTTTGCACAATGACACGATTTGGACTGCGTGTGCCTTATCGCGCGATTGGCGGTAAGTTTTAGCGCGCAGCGCAGTTTTACATATCGCGCAGCGTGGTCAGACTAGCGTTGTTCATTTCAGTCCTTGTTTTTGATCAGTTCAGATTTTGGTTGACAGTATACCGATGGTTGTGTAAAATGGAGTAGAACGATAAAATGGTAAGCCGACCCAAAAATGTGAATCATAAAAAAGCCATTTTAGTAATTAATTATAAACAATAGTAATTAATTATAAAAAAGTAATTAATTATAAAAAAATAATTTGATAATTTATTGACGAATAAATTTTTTATTATTCGTCAATAAATTATCAAATTTTACAGGTATATTATTTCAAAACTATTTAATAAAATATTGTTGTGGGTATACATAGAGATGCATTAATACTATAACATTATTTTTAGTATTTTACTAATTATTATAATTAAACAACAATTAAATTCAAATGAAGTAATTTTCAAGAGGAAACAACTTCATGGCATACTGAAGCTGTTAAATAGAAATGATACTATTAGATCAAGTATTCTGAGCGTTATCGTGACAGTTTAAATCCAAACAAATGCTTGACCTTGTCATGTTGAGATTAGAGCAGCCTGTGCTTTAACAGAGCAAAATGTGCTTTAATATTTATTTTGAAAATTATTACTGTTGTTTTACCCAGCTTAAGAGATAGGATAGTTTTTTACTCCACCAAGATATTCAATACAAATGGTTTGTATGGTAAAGCGGAAGCCGACCAGGTTTAAGCGAATATATCTACGTGAATAGCTACTTGTTTTATGTTATTGATTTTTAATGTGACATTTTTTTAAAGTCTCATATATTAAGTTTTTCTTTCAGAACTCAAGGTCATGAAACTAGCAAGTGGAAGATCTCTAATCATGTACCAAGGTTACACCTTCTCCTACCAAGGCCCCAACAAACGCTACCTCTATTGCTCTCAGAAGTTCAGCCAACATTGTCAGTCTCGCTTGAAGTTGAATAATTCCGGACAAATTATATTCGCTCAAATAGAACACCCGCACGAGCCGCCTCGCTTTAAACAATGTTCAGATGGTTATTACGTTAAAATATAATTGCATTAAATTGATTTCATAAAAGCTTGCCTCTCTTGCTGCGTAACATTTAAATTAATTTTGAGTAATTAAAGGTTCAAAGATCAAAAATGTTTATTTAATCGTTTAATTTTTTTAAATTTTCAAAATATTACCTAGTGGACTAAATATATGCTTCTCCTAGTTCGGCAACTCGTGGTAATATTCGAATATATCATAATATTGTTCCAATATCTCTAATTTTGTGATACTGCGAAATATTTGTTTTTTAAATAAATCTATAATAATATTTTAAATGCGAAAGTTTGGATGTTTGGATGGATGGGTGTTTGTTACCCAATCATGCAAAAATTACTGAACGGATTTGAGTAAAATTTGGCGGGTAGAAGATAACCTGGAATAGCACATAGGCTACTTTTGCCAAAAAATTTAAAATGCATCGGGCAGCACGCTGTAGCAACTAAATAATTGTTATTGAAATAGCACTTGTGCAGTAGGGTGATTTTACGAGGTAGATACCGACAAGAAACTCACTTGTTTCTTAGACTCTATTCTGTCGTTTATTTCACTTTGCCTACTCCGCATGAGAACTGGCGCGATGATATTTGTTTTTATTTGCCTTTGTAATTGGAGAATGTGTTTACAAATACTTATTGTTAATTTTTAGGGTTTTCCGAATTGATTCAAATACAGTTAGCTGAAGGTAAATTCTTGACCATGTATGAAGGCTATACCTTCACAGCTCAAGGTAACAGGCGCACAATATATTGCTCCAGGAGATACTTCAGTGGATGTCAGGCTGTGGTGAAGGTGAACAAGCTTGGTAGAGTGATTTACGCGCACACTCAGCATAATCATGAGGCACCTCTGTACAAACAATCATCTTGTGGTTATTATTATAAAATTAGTTAAAAAAATATATGTTTATTGTACATGTAAGTTATTGGCTAAATTCAGATCATTAGGTCTAGCCTGAATTGAACAAATTGTTGTTAGATTTTTCTATGTAGAAAAGGTTCATATCCCGATCCCGAAGCTGATAGAGTTATGTTAATTTTCTCGTACCTCGGAAAAGCAACTAAAGCTGTTGGCCCCGGTTCCGAATATTCAACCATTTCGCCACCAGTTTCTACTCAGTTCGGTTCCACCTTCTTACGGCGCAAGGCAACCGCCGTGATATTAATACGTATACCATCGTGTCATTATTATGACTTAACTTATAATTTAATGTTTTCCGACAACAGTGTAATTAAATATTTGTTAATAAATGTACTGTGTTGTGACAAGTTAACAACAGTGTCATAAAATATTCTTTTAAAAATGTTCTGCACATATTCTGATAATAGTCTAAAGGTGTGTTTGTAACAATAGTGTCAATTGTTTTTGAATGTTGCGTGCGTTTTGACATCAGTTAATAATAAGTACATTACCATTGATATAAAAAACCCAAGATACACAATCAGTGTGTCAAAAACGTCCTCCAAAAATGAGTGCACAATTTTAAATTGTGCACTCATTTCAAATAGAATCGCGTCAGCCGCGTCACTGTCAATTTTATCTATTTTCGTACATTGCTTTGTAAAAACAACTATAAGTCTTGCACTTAAGGTTGGATATGCAGACATATGTTTTTGCCATATCTATAACTACCTAAATGAAATTAGGGACACTTTTGAGTGTCAGTTTTGTTCGGGACTGTGCATCTAGGGTTTTTTATATCAATGTGCATTACGATACGCAGAGAGATTGATGTACTTAGGATTGCCACTCAAAAATTTGTCAACCAATGACAATTATTTTTTATGATACAATTTATATATTTTTTTATATTACACAGTAGAATAAAATGTAGTTTTAATGCTTTTAAATTAACTTTTATTTATTTTTGTTGATTTTTTAACCAAATTATGTCTTAGAAAAACAAAAAAAAGAATCTTCTTAACTTAAGGAACTATTATTATCACAAGTCGCGCGCGTGATTTGTTTTAAAACCCAGACTACAATTAATGAAACTCCGCCCGGACGCTCCCCAGACGTCTCCTAAACAAAGACAAATCCGGGTGAACCCGGACGAATGGCAACGCTAAATGTACTACGTACTAGAGAAGCTATTCGAAGTAGAAATCGTGTTCCAGACCGTTAACACTCGTTGCACCGCTGAAATAATAATAAATCGTCTAACTGAAGTTAAAGTTAAGCAGCGCTGCAACGTATAATAGGTTATAATATATTCACAACCCAAAAGGTCGTAATTGTTGTGAATTTCATGGCGCTTACGCGTTTCATGCAACGAGGTCTGTCGTAAGTGTAGTCCATGGATTGCACTTTAGTGGAACACAATTAGTGGCGTGGCTTACGCCTAGCCTAGTATATTTTTTTAATATATATTGGGAAGCGCTTGACCATGATCTCGCCTGATGGTAAGCTAAAATGCGGCCTAAAATGGAACGCACTTTCCTAGAATGTACCTGTTCACTCTTCTCTTGAAGATCCCCTGGTTTTACTCGTCGGGAACACAGATTCAGGAAGCATATTCCAATTACTTGCGGTTCGGATCAAGAATGTCGAGTCGAACCGCTTTGTTAGAGTACGTTTGTATGTTAGTACATAGAAATCTTTGAACTTAAGTTGTTAATTATTGAAGGGGTAAGTTATTGCAAGTGAGCGGGTGCACTATACGCCGTGTGGTATTTATTCCGATGACGATTCCGATATATACTCACAACACGACACCGTCGTCGCCGGTCTCAACGACGAAGACTTCTCTATGCCCTACACCATTTATTTCGAACGCCGCACTATGCCGACGTCCGATCTCTCAGGAGACAGCCCTTAGCGCAGGCGTTTGTAGCCCCAATTTTAATCTAAACTCTGGCTGAGCACTCTGCTCGCCACAAAAGCCCGGTGGTGACGCAGTAACGACCCATAAGGTCAATTGTAATAGCCATTTCGAAAAAAAAAACGTTGTGTGATAATCGAAAACATCAGTCACACATATCGTAGTATAGCACACTTTGACTTAAAGCAACAGTGTACGTACTTTTGTCAATGTAAAAAAATCTATTTTGGTCGTAATCTATTTTGGCGTGCGTAAAGTGTGTGTTTAGGTTAAAGTGAGCTATAAAAATATTATTAATAATGTTCTATGTATTGTAACAATAGTATCACAAGTTTGTAGTTTTAGTGTAGTAGTGTAGTAAAGTTGTAGTTATATTGATGCATGTGTTCTGACAACAGTCTAACAAATGTTTATTAATATAAAATTATTAATTCTGAAAATTTGATAAAACTTTAATTAATAATACTGCAGTTTTATTTCAGTTGTGTGTGTTTAACAGTATAATATTGCTCCGTGTTGGTACGGGCTACTTTTCACACATAGACCATTTTGTCATTCCACCAAGCAGTTCTGTGACTTTTTTTTATATCATAAGATAGCAAACAAGCAGATGGGTCTCCCGATGGAAAGAGTCAGTCATCGCGTATAGACACCAAAGATGATAATGGTGCGTTGCTATCATATGGCGAGGTCTAATGCCACATGCATAAGTTTACCGGCTACCTTAACCTCCAAACCGGAACACGACAGCGACAAGCACTGACGCTATTGCGGCAGGAATAGGTAAATCGGTGGTACCAGACCCGGGCGAGAAAATGCAGAACTCTACCACCTGTGTGTGTTCTGACGACTGTCTACGTGTTACTACCATTGTGACTATTTGGTGGTAGAGTTCTCGCCTGGGTATTTGGTACCACCATCCTATTTGTTGCTTCCACCTTATATATTTGCAACTAAGTATACATGTTCGAATAAATAGGTTAAAATAACTAACTGCATTAACCTTGTTATAGCTTAGGGCAATCTTTAGTGACATGCTGTCACATTCTTTTCATTTGAGACAAAAAGTGACAGCATTCTACTAAGGATTATCTTAATCTAAGACAATGTTAGTGCAACTAGCCGAAGAATTTATGACTTAAGGCGAGGCCTTTTGACGCACGCCAATTCTATAGAAAGTGGGCGGCGCGGTATGTTCGAAAACCACTGGAAAACGGTTTAGTTTTCGGATAAATAAATATAGGACTTCAACTGAAAACTAAAATTTAGTACATTCTTTTTTGTATTTAAAACTAAATATCACCACATAAAAATCACGTGGAAAATGAGAAATATTATGAACAAATTACTTGTTTTAAAGATTTTTTAGCCTATTTTTGGAATTTTATATGATTGAGTAAAGTAAAATATATCATGAAATGAGTTAGTACATTCTTTAGATAATATCTTCAGGTATATCGTGTAATTTTTTAATATGTTATTTAACAATCAATACATAAAAATGTGACTAAGCAAACCAGATTTTTCCATTTATGTCGGTGCCTCGCCTTAATGCCTTCTTCAAGCATTGCAATTTACACAGAGGGCCATTTCATTTAGTTTCATTGTTATATAACTATTATAATTATTATTTAAAAGAAATCTAATGTCAGTTTTTAAGCACAATCAAATTAAATAGCAAATCGTCATTTTTTTAGTCCATGTTTTCTCAAAGTGAAGTGAAAGTGACTACAATACTATTTTTATTAAAAGACAAGCACAGATAATTCAAAAGCGTAAGTTGACTAACCTACCCTACTGAATCGAATAAGTTACGGTGGGAATAAGTATACGAGTATCGGGACTCGCCCGACACTTTCACCGTTACAGATTTCTGCTAGGTGCGCTATATATTGTCATAATGCTAGTGACATTTTTTAGCTTACATTTGCCTCTACACAGGCTTCATGTTAGTAAGGCAGATCGCTTAATTTAAAAATGTGTCGGGTAACATGGAAGAAATCAGGTGTTATCTGTGTATCTATTTTGTGTTTTTAGCAGGGATCCTGTGCTACAGTAAACTTAAAACTTTTTTAAAGAAATATTTTTGTAATACAATTATTAAAGAAACTTACATACATACATACATATACATCATTACAGTAGATATTTTTCAATCGCTATCACTGTTTTCTATAATTTAAATTAATAATAAATGCAATAAATAAAAATACGATTAGATTTTACCAGCGATTATCTTGCCTTACAGCCAAACAAAACATTTTTAAATTATATTTATTTTATGTTTTATATATTACGTTATTTTTCAGTGACTATAAATTACAAAAAGTAAGTAGTTATATTTAAAATTTATTACAATTAACTCTATTCGTTTTATTTAATCGAAATATATTGAGATTATAATCATAACTTATAAGCTGTAGTGCATTCATTGATTATTATTATGGAACCCGGAGTACTTAGTAGATATGTTATATAATCAAAGCACACAATTACATGACGTGACACAGCGATTACACATTAGACGTTTACAAGCGCGTATTTTTATGCGCTAGGAGAACTATGAAATTTAATGAGAAACGCGCGATTTTGGTGAAAATGTGCAAATGCACACTTTAGTTAAAACATGCTTTGTGCGGATGTCAACCGCGCATTTTATGAAACATGTGCCGCTATTGTGTTGTGCATTTAATGGCGCACATACGCAATTTTTTTTACGTCCATTTTGGAACTGCCAGAAGTATTTAGTAGGTAGTACACTCACTTAACGTCGCGTTAAGTGTACTGTGTGTACGCTATCAACGCGTGCCTAACACAACGCCGAGCGCCTAAGTCCCTAAGGACTTACACATGGCGTATTTTAAACGCGTAGACGACGCGCAATTGACGCGCGTTTATGCGCTTTAAACGACATTGAACGCAACCATATAACCTAAGCCCACGGAGCGATCGTGAAACGTGCAAGTACTGCGCGTATACGAGCAGATACAGCGATACAGACGTGCTGTAGTCGCTCATAGCCACCGCGTTTTGGTCAGAATCTCCTCGTCAGTGGTTTCAGTTTACACAAAACTGCATACTTTGGCTTTAGTACTGCTATTAAAAAGAAAAAGACGTAAAAATAAGCGATTTCCATTATAAAGCGGACGGTGTCAAAAGGTTTAATTTTAAACCAAAATACACGCGCAGCACATAATAAAATATCACTACGTCTACGGTGGCGTGAGCGCGCGCCCCTCCTCAACCCCTCGGCCAGCCCTTTCTACGCGCATCAAACGAGTTTCGAACGCACTCACACGCGTGTTTGCCTCTCGTTTTACGCGCGTTTGAATCCGTAAAAACCCAAAAATCAGCATCTACGGCGCAGTAAACGCGCGTTCCTGAAACGCGCATCGTCTGCGCGTTTAAAATACGCCATGCGATAGGACCCTAATGTGCACTCACTCCGACACAGATAACTCAAATGTCATTCTTTTCAATAGATATATCGTAAGCATTCTTATTACATTTATGATGTGCATATAATGTATATATAATAACATAATCAACAAGTGCTTATATATTTAATAAAAATACAAATATGCAAAAATTAAGTCTGGATCAAGGAACTTATATACGATAACTGGAATTACTACGAAGCAATATTTGAAAATAAAAATTTACTTTATTTCGTTCTTAATAAAGTTGACATTTGTTTCTTACATAACAGAGGAGAAAAACGTTCTGAGCAAGACAACGACATGAGTGGATGTTGTCCCTTTCTTGCAATTGCCAGTGTAAATAAAACTTTCGGATGGTAGATTTTTATATATTCGTTAATCGTTAAATCCCTTTTATTCATACACGTCGATAGATACATTAGCATAAAATGTATTATAATTAACATAGTGAGTTCTAATATGTGCTTATATTAATTATTACGTAATTACTTATACAATGCAAAAACTGTTTCTCAAATTAGTAGAATTACTGAGTAGTAATTTGCAAACTACGCATGGCCACACTTATATATGGCGATTGGCGCTTTATTTAGTAGAAAGAGACACACTCCACTCATGTCGTGGTACTCTTTGGAACGATTTTGAAGCGCGTGTAAGCATTCCGGGTAGAATGTAACTTCCTTGGTCTGGATATAGACTACATGCATACCAAATTTCACCAAAATCGATCTAGCGCCTACATTTACATACATTTAAACACACGTACACACAATCACACGCATAACCTTCTACACTTATAACTTTAGTGGAGTTAACTATTGTAATATCATTATTGTACATTTTTGTTTATAGGTTTTTTTTATAGACAAAGAAGTGATCTACCTGTTGAGTTACATATAATACAGCCATGCCCTCGAAAAGGGAAGATTATAATGCGTCGAAGATGTAAATATTGCTGGGACGTGAAAAAAACGCGCAAAGATACTTCCTTCTATTGTCCGAATTGTCCACAACAACCTGGCTTCTGTATATTGGATTGTTTTCAATTATATCACAATAATTGAAATAAAGAGGATTTTGTTGAGTTTTTTCATTGAAGTAGGTATACCTCTAAGACAGGTCAAAGTCTGTGGATGTGGCAGTGCGAGTACCATGGAGAGCACATAAGCTATCTAGTCAACATTAATCTATGTTATCGCTAATTACAAATAATAGTAGTTAACTTGAGTATTATTCGATTTTTTCTGAATTTATCTATACAAATAAATTTTTCATAATTTTTGTCTGCCTTTCTGTCTGTTTGTTCCGGCTACACTCTGAAATGGATGGACCGATTTTGACGGGATTTTCACTGGCAAATAGCTGATGTAATAAGGAGTAATTTAGGCAACTTTTATTTTAGAATTTTTCTCACGCGGATGAAGTCGTAGGCACAGCTAGTATCTATAATAATATTATAAACTAGCTGAGCCCGCGACTTCGTCCGCGTGAAAAAAATTCAAAAAGTAAGTAAGTAAGCCCAAGTTACTTGCTATCACATCAGCTACCTGCCAGTGAAAGTCCCATCAAAATCAGTCCAGCCGTTCCAGAGATCAGCCGGAACAAACAGATAGACAGACAGACAGACCGACAGACAGACAAAATTCAAAAAAATGTTATTTTGGTATATGTACCGTGTATATACCCATATGCATTTAGTTAAAAGTGGTTATTTTAATATTACAAACAGACACTCCAATTTTATTTATTTGTATAGATGTGGAAGTTTGGCTGTTTGGTTGTTTGGATGTTTGTATCTCGACTACGAAGTACAGCTCAACGGATTTGGATTAAAGTTGGCACACATGTATATGATGACCTGAAATAACAAATAGAATACTTTTTATCCCGGAAAAATACGTTATTCCCGTGGGATTCACCAAAAACTTCTATAATACAGCGGGATGCAGGATGTAATTAGTTCATAAAATGTCTTTTTATTGCCCGATTTGCTTACAATTACCTAGTTGAACGGAAAAGTGTAATATATTCTATAGATTTAGGCGCTTCTTTGTGGAAATCCGTAATTCAAAGATAACATCAATTTAGTTTGCAACCCTCCGCGGACGTGTGACATTTGCGATGTAACTGAAAGAAAAATACCCGGCCAAGTGCGAGCCGGACTCGCGCACGTAGGGTTCCATACCATCATAGCAAAAAAAAACAAAAAAAAAAAAACAGTAGCAGTCGTGGGACTGCCGATAGAAGTGAAAACGGAACTATTAAGTTGAGAGTAATTAAAACTATATAACTATATAAAGCGTCCAACGCGCACATAATACAGTCAGAAATAGTCGATGTATTAGTGTATACGTGTACACAGGCTACTGCGCGTGCGCTAGTCTGGCTCTCCATAGCTATAGATATACTATTATCATTAGCATGTCGGTGACGCGAACCGAGGATTTTACCCTCTACCAAAACGCTCAACGCGCCTAAAGAAGTTTTCACTTCAAAAAAACAAGTTTATAGTACCCCCTAATATTTTCATTTTTTTATTTTTTGTATTTGTTGTTATAGCGGTAGCGGAAATACTCGTACATAATTTGTGAAAATTTCAGCTTTCTAGCTATCACGGTTTATGAGATACAGCCTGGTGACAGACAGACAGACGGACAGACAAACAGTGGAAGCTTAGTAATAGGGTTCCGTTTTACCTTTTTTAGATACGAAACCCTAAAAACCAGTGTAAGAAATGAAATAAACTCAAATAAAAAAACTAAAAAACTTAAGGTCGGGAGAATAAATAGCAACGTGCTATTAACATTATTGGCATCTATAGGCAATGGTTATATCTCTCCATTAGGAGAACCATCTGTTTGTTTATTGCTTGCCTAGCTGTTGCCAGCGACTTCGTCCGCGTGGACTTCGTTTACTCCGCACAGCACCTCCCCGCTAGGTGATAGCGTGATAATATGTAGCCTATATGTTGACCCGACCTGTTAGTAATATTCATGCAAAATTTGAAGTAAATCCATGCAGTACTTTTTTAAATTTACCCCGGACATACATACAGACAAACAGATAAACAGACAAAAATTCTAAAAACTATATTTTTGGCTTTGATATCGATTGTAGATCACACCCCAAGTATTCTTTTAAAAAAATATTCAATGTACAGTTTTGACTTTCCTACGATTTTATTATATGTATAGATATACAATAAAAATAAAAACAGTAAGAAGCACTTTTAAAAATAGTGTTGGTACCAATGCGAGGGAGATGTTGATGAACTTCGTTCAACTTGCAACTTTATATATGTAACTAGCTATTATTCGCAACTTCTTTCGCGTGATCCAAAATCGTTACTTCCTTTTGCTCACTCGAATTAAAAGTAGCATATATCCTGCCCTATAAACTTCTTTATATTTCAGTGAAAGTTACATCAAAATCGGTACAGCCATTCCAGAGATTACCCCGTACAAACAGACAACTAAAAATGGTTGTTTAGGTGTTGATATAGTAAAAATAACACAATGCATTTGAAAAACTTAGTTATTTTGAAATCACAGACATACACTTCAATTTTATTTATATGTATAGATTAAGCAAGACACGAGATAATATATAAAAATGTTTAGTTTCAGGTCAAGTTCAAGTTATGGAGACGAAGCGAGGAAAGGTGGTTCTCTTTGATAAATATTCTTACTCATATTACAAGCCAAGGACTTCGAAGAATAGTAGAATGAGATGCTTGAGATGTTCTAGAAAATACCGGGGAAATTGCAACGCCAAGCTGATAATTGACCACAATGGATATGTGGTGAATCAGGTTAATGAACATACACATCCCCCAGCTTACTTGGTTCAGCCGGATCTCATGTGATTTGTTAATATTTTCGATTAGAGAGTACTTAGTTGATTTGTATCGTATCTCTATTAGTCTAAGATCTAGCATTCAAAAATCTACCCTCATTTGTTTAATGAACAAAATAATATTTCAAAGGCTCATTATAATATTATAATTTTATGAGAACAATCGCTGCCACCATAGTTCTGCTGCTATTAACAAATGATAAATTAATTAATAAAAAATTTAGAAGCTGCAAATAATTGCACTGTAGCTACCAGTAATAAATTGGTATTTATTAAGCTTTCAATGCGTGTTAATACTTATTGATTAACGAATGAGGAAAATTAATAAAATTTATATACCTGTGCATACCTATCTGCAGGTAACTGTAACAATCAGAGATTGCCAGCTTATTGTCACAATGCGTATAACATTTATTCGCAATATGCAGTTAACCTGTAATATAAAGCATTTCTATTTTATGCTAACTGCATTATTAATTAATTTTAATAGCCGCAAAACTACGGTGGCAGCGATTGTTCTAATAAATTTATAGTGTTATAATCTTGAAACATTATTTTATTCATTTAACAGAAAAGGGTAATTTTTTTAATGCCGGATCTTAGACTATATCTATCGTATCTTTGTTCTTTGAATATTAACACTCTGAGTAGTCTGGTGTCGTTACTGACCGTTCAGGCTATCAGCTATTGTCAATTTGAAAAAATAAACTGGAGAAAAATTTCAATAATGATGGTGAGGCTCAGTGGAATGGCTCGAGGAAAGCAAAAAAGCAGATGGCGCCCTTGGTGGAAAGTGATAAATGTCGCTTGTGATACCAAAGATGTTAATGTTGAGTTCTCATTGTTGCCATCCATGCTTAAAATTAAAAGATAAAATAATATTCAGTTTTCTTAAAAAACGTATCT
Organism: Apodemia mormo; assembly: GCA_036924255.1. Taxonomy (NCBI): domain Eukaryota; kingdom Metazoa; phylum Arthropoda; class Insecta; order Lepidoptera; family Riodinidae; genus Apodemia; species Apodemia mormo. Next base: position 7,717,700 of record JAUPFN010000011.1, read on the forward strand.
TCACGCCCGCTCTCTTCTAAAGAAGTAGGCAGAGGTACAACAAGTGTACCCACGATTAGCCGAAGATACTTGGTCCCACAATAGGATAGGTGGTAACCATGTCGCCAACCGGGTACTTTTCAATCCCGGGCAAAGTTGTTCAGGAATCTGTATCAGGAAACTGAAAAAACACATTTTTGAATTGCCCGACTCGGGAATCTAACCCGGGACTTTATGTGGCCAACACCGACACCAAACCACAGAGGCGATCAATTTTCATTAAATTTTTTGCACTTGAATATTTTTAAATTAATTTTATAGTTCAAGGCTCCGGCCAAACCGACATGGTCACACTTCAGCACGGTGAAAGCGGCAGATAATACGTCATTAAGCAAAAACCTTATAGATTTATAGATGCGCTTCGTGGAGAATTCGTGTCGGTTTGGTCGGATCTTTATTTTTTATATTCGTTAAGTGTTATTCATATTAAAATATTTTTTCAATAAATTATTGCTCAATTGTGTAGTATTAATATATATATATATGGGTCATTCTTCTTTTTAACCTACAATTTGGTAATGCATTAGGACATTTATGAAAAAAATTGAAGCTTCCTTGTTAGTATATATATGTAATATTCTAATAGTATAATCTCTTCTCTATCGGAAAAAGTTGTTAGCCGAGAAGTTTACAGATTTTTGTACGATTTGCAAGACCTGAAGGAGGAATCCAACAAAAAAAAGTACACCTCCGTCACGAAATCTTTTATTTTTTTTCTATCGAATACATTTTGTTGAATAACTTGTACTTTTCTAATACAGTTATTAGCTAAAAGATCTTTTGGGAAACATATTAAAATAATATATTGGTATCTTCAAAATATGTTTAATTCATGGTCTTATACCACTCTGTCACTTTTTTGCTAATACAAAGTATATTTTTGCTGTAAATCAATTTTTACTATCATTTTTAAATAAATATTAATATCACTAATAGCAATATTTTCAACTTTTAAAAGTATAAATTTTTCAATATTGCACTAGTCATAACAAAATTTATAAACAACCAAAATAATTTTCCTACCAGGAGACAACATCGTGACAGAATAGTAACTTAAGTGACAGAGTGGTAATTCTAGGTAATTCTAGGGGATACCAGTCTGCGTTTTGGAATAAAATAGGTTTATATTTCTAGAATAATTTATTTTTATAAAAATCTTTAACAGTCTTCAAGATTGTCATATAAAATGACATGAGATCGAACTTATATAAAGAATGAAATCACAGATGTGAATCTTTAGCACAACAGATTCTTAAATTAAAGCAAATTCTAAAGACTACTCGCTAAAGTAAATAAAAAATTTTCTAACTTGACAACAAACTAAAAATACCAAAAAACATAAAATAAAATAATCATCATTAACAGTAGCAAAATCTAGCAAGACAATATTTCAATTTCGAAGCCGCTAATAGAAATTCTTTATATTTTCTCGAATACTGACAGTTGCTCTTTGAATTGGAAATATTGTCTCTTTCGTTTTAATACAACGTTTGGAGTCGGCAAAATTTTAATCAAGTCATCAAAAGGCACATTCGATACATCATTTTCCACCAACTTAAACAGTCTTCCACTATCATCGACTGTTTTCATAAACATAACCAAGATGTCACCTTCTTCATCGACAGTGCTTTTTGCTACTCCAGCGTAAGTGTATTGGATTTTTCTCTCGCTCCGTACTTTAACCAATACGTATACTCCATCTTTTATATTCATTGGATGAATGTCTTGAGGCTGGAGTGTTTGGTAAGAAGTAGAGCTGACGGCATATGGATCGGTTGAATTTTTAGATTTAAGCGCAGTCAGAGGCTGATCTTCATCGGACGATTCATCTGGAGTGTACACAATATCATAAAAACCTTTTCGGGGCATCCCGACTGTGTTCGTAATATCAGCCAGCGTGAAATCCTCCACATTATTTATTATGACGTCTTCTTTTTCTTTAAATAAGGACTGGTCCACGATATTGTTTGGTTGTTGAGTTTCAGGCAAAGGCCTATAAAGTTTGGGAATATGGCACGAACAAAATTGTTTACAAAAACAACTTAATACCCTGTGGTTTAAAATCCCAGGAGTTTCCGTAAACATTTGGTGTACTTGCTGTGTTCCTTTCAGGGGCACAATGTTACTTGGAATCGTTGCAGCTACGTTTTCTATGTCCTCGTCTGTCACCATAAATAGTTTAATTTTGTTGGTACCTTGAAGTGCGGAAAAGAATTGGAAGACATCTGCTATATCGTTTCCTCTAGCTACTATACTATCAGCTTGGCGTTTCATAGTCCCTCCAACACCATCAGCTCCTTTGCCATGCCCTGCTTCAAAGAAGTTCCAAGATATTTTACGAAACCCGTATTCTTTGAAAAACCTATTTGCCATCAGGTAAAAGTTTATTTTTTGCTTGTATTGGGTTACAGGTCCATCAGAGAAAAAGTGAACAGTTGTTACAGTAGGGTGTTTTTCTCTTACTTCCAATAGAATTGGATGAAGGTGAGCCCAAATCGCAGAAGGCCCATGGTTTTGATTCGATGACACTGTACAGTATGAAGTTGTTTTGTCTGGGCTTCTTTTGAAAAATGGTACATTACTGCCGTATGCAAGGTTATTTGATTACGAGAACCACCAAAATGATGAAACTGGACTTCAGCGTGATACTTGCAGGCATAATTTTCGCTGAAATCTATATGTAATGCTACTTCACTTTCTGTCAACCTATCGATGCATTGTCTGTAAGCTTTGTATTGGTGTCTAATGTTATAGATGTGCGTCTTGAAGTTTTGCAGCTCACTCTCAAATTTAAAGATTACTTCTTCAATTGCAATCTTTTCAGTAACTGGTACATTTTTTGAAATCTTTACTTTTTTCTCAGCCTTTTCTATAACTTCAGTTTTCCTTATCCACTGTCGTAACTCTATAATTTCTGTTTAGTTACTTTTATCGTAAATTATGCACCGGTTCTTGCACTCTGAACAAACTCCTTTCATACAGAATATCGAATCAACACAACAAACTAGTGATTCTAAGACTGCATTCATATCTTTCTCCACAATTACTTTATTTTTATGTAAGGCATTAACAACATAGGTAACATTTGCATGTAACTTACACAAGCAAGTATCTCTTCCATCTACAGTAGGTGGCTTCACATAAAATCGCCTATGTTTAGTGAAGTAGCTATAATGGCATTTAACGCCAGTATTTTCTTTCATGAAAGCTTTGTACAGATTTTTCATGGAGTCCAATAAAAATCTTTTCTGTACTTTCTTTTTTAGATGCGTGACAGTCTCCTTTTTACCAGCCGTAGCTCTGGTTACATCATCGCGCAAGAAAAATTGATGAATCGTCCGTACAAGATCAGTTGGTTTTGGTAGAAAACTCTTGTATGTTAAAAGTCGGTCTACACCTAACGTGTCTCTTACCAATTCGATCTGCATTCTTGAATCTTTTACAATGCGAGTATGAAGTAAGGATTGGATGAGGCGTTTTTCTTTTCGGGTTTTGACAGTTCTGTATCGTTCTTTGATAGCATTAGAAAGAATGCTGTACTTTGTATTCCGATTATTACTTTCGCCTTTGTTGCTACAGCAGTCTTCTTTTGTTTTCCTTTGTAATCTTTTCTTATATTTTCGAACTTTCTTCTCTAACTGTTCTATTTTTTCTTGAAACTTCATACAATCTCTGTATAGCTTCGTTCTATCTCTTTTTACTTTTTTTCTTCCCCTTGAACTACAAGTAGATACTTCAGAGGGAGTTGGTGTTACACATGGACTCATTTGTGGAGTTCCTGGTATAGGTGATGGAGCCGGCGTGTTTAAAAGTACCTCTGCAAGCATCTTTTTCTTCTCTCTTCTTTTTTTATTTGCTTCTTGCCATATTCGCTTTTTGATTCGATGTTCTCGCATGCTCATATCAGCCACTAGCTTCTTTCGAGCGTGATATCTTTCTAAATCCTTGCGTTTTATTTCAGCTACCTTCTCAGGATCATTTTTTCTTTTTTCCCGACAACGCCGCTGTCTTTCTGCTGGTGTTAATGGCTTTTTTTTCGCCATGATGGTATCTGGAAGTAGAAAATAAGTAACAATTAACATAAGACAAGATAGAAAAATATTTATTACTCTTTCTGTAGAAATCTACTACACACACACATACACACACACATACACACACACATACACACACACATCTCGTTTATTTTACCCCTACGTCACGTGCTTTACCACTCTGTCACAAAAAATATGTGACAGAATGGTCATGTGACGGAGGGGTAAAAAATAGTTGTCATACTCGATTACATTTAAAAGTTAACAAAGAATGTATAATTAACGCATTGGCAATAAATGATTTCTTATTGCGTACGATTCAACAACGGAAATTAATATATATTGTAATATTTTGAATAAACTACTTACGTGACGAAGCGGTAGCCGAATAAACACACGCACCTCCAATCACTAGTTTAGGGCGACTGACGGGCTGTCGACTGATCACAGAGAGGAAATCGTACTAAGGGGCGAAGGGGGTCTAAACGTCCAATCGTAGGACAGAAAGACGAGCGGTACAGACGCGTAATTTCAAGGACAACCCTCGCGACAGAATTGACAAAATAAAACATTAAGTAGTAGGAGACCTATACTTGAGATTTTTTAAATATTTTATTAAAAGTTATAAAAAATATTGATTGTTATGACATGATAGGTAATATATTTAGGAGCTCTAAAGTATTTTTAGATTTTGTGTCTTCATATAATTATTTTGTAGTATTATGGATTATACGCAAGCTGAGGTAGCGAGAGACAACTGTGATTTGTATGAAATACATCTCTGTCACGCAGATTTACCACTATGTAGCGTGTTTTTTACATTAAAATAATTCATAATATAATTTTTTATTTTATAATAGCAGTCATAAAGTGTATAGCAAAGTGTATGTTAAAATAAAATTAAGAAATAATATGGTGATTTCCTTTTTTTCTGCACTAACTGGTGGAGACACGTTTTTGTAGGTTAAAAAGAAGAACGACCCATATATATATATATATATATATATATATATATATATATATATATATATATATATATATATATATATATATATATATATATATATATATATATATATATATATATATATATATATATATATATTCTTAGCACTGTACAATGTCTGTCAGCGCAATAAAATGTTAAATATAGTAGAAAATTAATGTTTGCTTTTTAAATTATCTATTTTATATATTAAAATGTCGTTGCCATATTTAATGATTTTTATTTCCTTCAGTATATTATTATATGCTCCCTGACGCGTACTGTAAATTAACATGTCGTCAATGTAAGAAAAATACAATAAGGATGAATTTCGAAAAATCCTTGCTTATTCCTCGTCTACATCGTAAGAACAACCCTTGTGGAAAGTTTCAGCTTTGTTGGTCCCAGGGCATATGATAGGCGTAGATATGTCATTCAGCCAGTTAGGACATATTGAAAAACTTTAAAAACAACAAAACAAGATATGGATTAATAATATTTTTAGGATATAATTTCGGAAAAAATAAACATCAAGTCATATGACAGTAAACGCAGTTTTGAAAGTGTTACGTCACACCGTGGTAAAAAGTCATATTGTTTTTGACATTTTGTTGACAATGTATTTATGACCACGGCGTGATGTGATTTAGATGTAATTACAGTCCAGAGCGATTTCGCGGTAAATTTGAATTTTAAAACGCGATATTTTTATTCTAAGTGTACGATATTAAAAAAATAGTTTTTTTTTATATGGTTAAAATAGGTCATAAGGTAAAGTATTAACAGTTTAAATTTAGTCAACTATCCTATTGTTGTAACTTTGAAAACATTTTGATTTTTATCTGTATTTCAGAGTTAATACTAATGCGTATACCCAGCGGCAAGTCTCTAGTGATGTACAAGAACTACACGTTCTCTTATCGTGGTACAAAGGACGTAAAACAGCTGCTCTACTGTTCGAAGAGATACGTTAGCAATTGTCCATCTCGATTGAAATTGGATAAGTCTGGAAACATTATCCATGCTGTGGAGGTACACAATCATGAACCTCCACGATATCAAAAGTGTAAAGATGGAATTTATATTAAAATTTAAATTTCAACAAATTATAATTTCGGGTGTTAACTTTCGTTTGAATAAAATTTAAGCTGGCACAGTTTTTTTTAATTAGAAACCCCGTCTTGATTACTTGTCAAGTAAGTCCTAAATCGCGTTCTATTATTTATTTATATTGTAACATTATATACCAAGTTTCAAACGCTTATCAGATAGACTGTCCGTCCCCAGGCAGTAATTGGCCTGGATAGGAAAGCCTTCCTTTTTCTACCCTTATTTGCAGTGGTGACGTCACCTTGACCTGATAACCAACACTTATATCTACAGTTTAAGTATAGGAATTACATCGGAGGGGTGCTGTCATGCAGTGAATGTGGACGCAAATTCAGTGCAAAAATGAGATATATCTGTCACATAGCACACAGCAATGCTTTCGATAGGCAGATCAAGGTTGCTGTGGCCGAAATCGACTAGGAACATTATTATCTTCTACAATATAAAAATATAATATTTTTATATTGTAGAAGATAATAAGTAGAAGATAATTGTTTTTAAACATTTTCCTAATGAGTAACGTCGGTATAGCAAATCTTTCTATAAGCACTATTTATAGTAAAAGCTACTTGATGATTTTACTATTTGACTTGTTACCTTTTCAGATTACCAATTGATCACTATTAGAGGGTTTAAAAACAAGTTGTTAGTGTATGAAGGCTTCACGTTTGCACAAATGAATTCCCCCAAACGCTGGTACTGCTCTCAGAAGGGCTCTGTTGGCTGTAAGGCGAGAATTAAACTTGATGAACGTGGCAACATTATAACAGCAGTTACAGAACATGGCCACAGTCCAGCCCGTCTGCATGTTACCAGTACAGGAGAATATTTCGTCATGAAGAAATCGAAATATGAGAAGCCGTGACAACACATTAGTTTTTCATATTATAGAGAATATATAGAAAATAAATAGCAAATAACTTTCCTGAAAAGAGACAATCTTTGACTATAAACACCACAAATGTTAATGGAGCTTTGCCTTCCGTGTGACAGACTGGAATATCATGTGCACAAGATTACGGGCTTGCTATCCTTCTGTGAACTAGCTGGCAAAAAGACTACCAGGCTATTTGTTTATATAAAAAGAAAAGTCATGACTCACTGGATGACATATCAACGCCCAGCCGAAATCCTTGAATCAAGAAGGCTTAAATATTTCACAGGGGTTCCTATGATTTTTTTTGTATCATAAGATAGCAAACTAGCAGATGGGTCTCCTGATGGAAAGAGTCAACCATCGCATATAGACACCAAGGATGTTAATGGTGCGTTGCTATCTTGTGGAGAGGTTTAAGGCCGTATGCATAAGTTTGACGGCTAAAGGGTAAGGCCCTTTGAACCGCAACACGACAGTGATAAGCACTGACGCTATTGCGGCAGAAATAGGTAAGGCGGTGGTACGAGGCCCGGGGGAGAAAAATGCAGGTCTCTACCATCTAGTAGCCATGATGGTAATGACTAGCCCATCATTCTGACTGTTCTGACTGTTCAGACTGTCTGGTAGGAGGTGGTCTATTCATCCAAGGGAACCCAGACCAGCACGGGGGAAATTTGTTGTGTAGTCATTTTAATTGACCCGAGTGCGAAGCTGGGCGGGTCAGCTAGTTCTTAAATGACAATATTACTTCGATGTTAATTTTGATTTCTGTGGTTTTATTTAAATAAAGTGTTGTGAGGTACTTAGATTTCTTATTTGTAATTGGACGCAGTTACACGAAAAGGAACCAATCCACACAAAATCAGTTTAGAAATATTGAAGTTTGAAGTTGGATATTTTTTAATTTTTTACCGTGCCATACATGGGGACTAGTTCTGACGTTGAATAAAGTAATGGAGAGCTATTTTTGCTTAGATGTTTTTAATGGCCAATTGTATTAATGTTTAGCATTAGTTTGGTGCGCTTAATTCATTTTTGACCATATTGTGGATTGGATCCTTTTCGTTTAACTACGTCCAATTGTTCTTCAGTTTAACATAAGTTTTTTTTAAATAATAATACTTGACTATTACACTCGTAGTTGTAATACAAAAAATGAGCTTAATAAAGAAAGGTAATCGAAATCCGCAGTTTTTCAACCGATTCACCAAAAAGGAGGTAGTTCTCAATTCGGCTGCATTCTTTATATTATTTGTTACCTTAAAATTCGGTCAAATAATAATCGATTTGGAAATTTGTTTTTTGGGTGGGTGGATTTCCCGTTTCGTCCTGTATAAATTGTAAATATTTTTTATTGGAAGAGGGGGCAAACAAGCTGGAGGTGCAACTGATGTTGAGTGATCACCGCCGCACATGGACATCTGCAATACCAGCGGCCTTGCAGTTGCGTTGCCGCCCATTTAAAATTGAATAAGCTCTTTTCTTGAAGGTCCCCGAAGGTCGTATCTGTTAGGAAAAACCCCTGCCGGTAATTGATTCCACAAAAGAGTAGTGAGATGCAAAAAGTGCTGGGAGAACCGTACGGTTGTGGATTTCCATACATCAAGATAGTGTCAGTGAAACTTTAAATTTTGACGCGATGTCCGATGATGGAAGTTAGCAGCAGGATTTGGTCTGGGATTTTAGACATACTGAAGAATGGAAGTCAGTTGTGTTTTACTGCGTTTAAATTATATGTAAATAACTTGATATTTACTGTCTACAATATACAGAAATATAATGTAATAGTCGGGGAAAATTTAAATAAACAAATAATTTGTTTAGTTTATAAAGATTTTCGTATAAAAGCAAGGAAAATGCTAAACGTAGTAAATGGTCATCGCCATTATTGACTATCTGCATTACTCAAGATTTTGCAGATTTTGCAGCATTTTGCAGATTCCTTTTTAGAATGAGTAAACACCTTGAAGCTCTCTGAAGGCATTTGAAGGTTCCTGAAGGAAGACGTATATATTTTGGAAACTCAAACATGTCTATTCAACGCTAAGTATTTTGACGGGTTGACATTTTTTCAAATATTAGGCACTACCAGATTTCATCTGAGAACCTACTTCAAGTGTCGCACAGCTTGGGACTTCGAAATGTTAAGATAGAATATAAAAATTAAATGTAATGTTCGAAAGGCAACGTCCAATTGCGTGGTAATTTGGAAGAAAACGGTATACTAGCTTTCAAGAACTCGATGTGCTCGGGAGCGCGTAATATTGTGTAAACTCATCGCTTGTAACTCTTTAAGGCGCAAATCGGCCTCACAGTGAGAACCGATCTCATCTCTAAGCAGAAGCTCCCCAATAACAACTTCTTTCTTACTGTAGGCGATGATCCAGCTCGAACTACCATTTTGCCCAACATGGCATAGGTACCGATAATGTTTAAGACCAATTTAACCTTCCTTCCAAATAACTACGAAACTGAAAGATGCTCGTTTCCTGGGCAATGATGAGGGAAGGATAAATACCCCTTGTATTTATTTTCGTTTATGTGAAAAAAAATTTAGATACTTTAAAAAAAACCGGACAACTCTATATCCCGTGTTAGTTCCGGGCTCCTTTGAAGAATAGGCCAACTGCCGTTCCACCAGGCAGGTCGTAAAAGGCGACCGATTGGCTATGCGAGTCACTAACATCGTGGCTACTAGGTGGTAGAGTTCTGCATTGTCTGGTACCACTTCCTTACCTATTCCTGCCGCAATAGCGTCAGTCTCTCGTTTTCCGGTTTGGAGGATAAGGTAGCCGGTAAACTTATGCATGTGGCATTAGACCTCGCCACAAGATAGCAACGTACCAATAACATCTTTGGTGTCTAAAGGCGATGGTTGACTCCTTCCATCAGAATACCCATCTGCTTTTTTACTATCTTATAACATAAAAAAAACTCTATACTTACGAACCAAATTTTACGATAAATTTTAAATACGCTTTCAAATTTTATATTTTTTTTATCAAAGGATAGTAAACAAGTTGATGGTTCTAATGAAAATATGCTTCTTATATAGACACTTATGATGTCAATGGTGCATTATTATCGGCGTAGCGAGGAAATTCAGAAGTTTACCAGTTACTTTATTCTTCAAACCGAAACTTAACAGTGACAAGTACTGATGTTATTTCAGCAAAAAATAGGTAACGCTGCGGTATATATGTCGACGTGAAATTGTCAATACCGTTAGATTATAATCTACCTTTTTTATCATAAGATAGCAAACAAGCAGATGGGTCTCCTGATTGATGGTGATTGATTCCTGATGGAAAGAGTCAACCATCGACTATAGACACCAAAGATGTTAATGGTGCATTGCTATCTTGTGGCGAGGTTTAATGCCACATGCATAAGATTACCGGCTACCTTACCCTCCAAAACGGAACACGACAGCGACAAGCACTGACGCTATTGCAGCAGAAATAGGTCAGGCGGTGGTACCAGACCCGGGCGAGACAATGCAGAACTCTACCACCTAGTAGCCACGATGGTAGTGACTCGATAGCCAGTCGGTCGCCTTTTACGACCTGCCTGGCAGAACGGCAGTTGGCCTATTCTTCAAAGGAGGCCTGGAGCAGCACGCCGAAAAATTTAAACCTAATTTGGTTAGGTTAGCTTAGCAGTTAAATTATAATATCACTTAGCTAGATTATAATGTAACGGAATTACTACCTAGGTAGATTATAATCTAACGTTATTGACAATTTCACGGCTACATATATAAACCCTTTTGAAATCTTACAGATATTTTTGCCACCATCCAAACATATAGATTAATCTAGGTATGTATAGACACAGTATACTGGAGACTAACAGTATTCAATCTACATAGATGTGATATTCGAGCAACGTACATATAGACACCTCTCACGGACGCGATATCTCGGAATGATACGGTACAGTTTGTTCCGCACCACTCCGAGATATCGCGTCCGTGAGAGGTGTCTATGTGTGCTATGCTCGAATATTACTTGTATGTAACATTGACTTTTGTTAGTCTCTGAGTATTCTGTGGTATAGATTTTAATTATTCATTAGAGTAAACATTAAAATAAAGACAAACATTTTGTTTATGTTCCAGACTACCAACTTATTCAAGTTCAAGGCTTGAAACACAGACTATTATTGTTAAATGGTTTCACATTCGCTCAAATGCACACACCGAGGCGTTGGTACTGCTCACAAAAGTGTTCGCTTGGGTGTAAAGCAAAGGTGAAACTCGATGACTTTGGCAACATCACCTCCGCAGATATAAACCATGGACATGAACCACCGCAACTTCATGTAAACAGCAGAGGAGAATACCTTATTATTAAGAATTACAAAACTAAACCGAGAGCAAACGCTTTTTGACTAATAAACTAAATTTAATTTGATTATGACTTTTATTTAGACATTGTAAAAATAAAAAGAAATAGAAATTATTTATTTATACCACCTCGATACAGAAATTAAATACATCTTCAATCAAATCAAACACACAAATCGACGAAACATATTAAAAAATAAATACATATATCTGTATATATATATATATATATATATATATATATATATATATAGGGAGATTTTTTCTTCATACATTTTTTATCCCTAGGGACTCTAGGGATAAAATGTATGAAGAAAAAACTGTGACATGGAAACACTTAATCGCGACAGATTCAGGTATGGTGGGTTAATTGCCACCTAAAATTTAGAAAATCTTTAAATAAAATTTAGAAAATCGTAAAGGAGTGGAAGGGTCACAAAGTTGCAAAGAAAATGCTGTTTTGACATTCTTGAGCGCGTCTGAATTTTTTTTTATTATAGTATAGGAAATGATGTAAGAATACTATAGGTGCTAGAGTTCTGGAAATTCACAACTATGCGTTTTCGCAATATTTTTTTGTAGAATCAAATACAAGTGTAGGTGTTCCAAACGGATACGACTTGGCAAACATCAAGAAAAACCGGTGGGGATGTTCGGAACGGATACGACTTAAATGCTTTATATGCTTATAATTTTAAATTAAAGGAGCAAAATGCTTACTCATTTTTAAAAATGCCGGCACCGCCACAAGACCTCTGTTATTGCGGATGTTTATGGGCAGTGGTGATCACTCACCATCAGGTAGGCTTTTTTTAACATTGCGCTCCTCTTCTATTTTCTCTATGTGACTAAGCCACCGAAGTCTATGAGCTTTTGTCGCTCCAATTATATTGGGCATGCTCAAATAGGTTTATTAATACCCACCATTAATATTTACTATAAAGCTATGTCTTTATTTTAGGCACAATACCCTATGAAACCATGCCTTCATGTAGAGGGAAGAAAAACGTAATTCTTGTACAAGGCTACCCTTTTTCAGTTCAGGGTGGCAATCGAAATCGATACTACTGCTCCAGGAAACTGAAGACGGGGTGTAAGGCGCGGGTGGTACTCAACGAGGGGTATATTATAGCGCCATTTTTGTACCATAATCATCCAGCACCAATAGTTCATAGATATCTTGATGGTACCATATTAAAAATCACCAACACTTGCTGAACCTGAATCTGATTTGTTTTTCTAATACTTTACATTCATTCTTGAGTGTATCTTTGGTCTCACGGGTAGGCTATGAAGCTAAAATCATTGGGTTTGAGTTTTGGTTCCCGGATCAGGCAAAATGTTATTGGGTTTTGATATGTAGAAAAATCTTTAGACGTAATCAAGTAGAACTGTTAGTCTAGTTGTCGAAATAAAAACGACAGAAGTTAAAGTACTTTTTTCGGCTTTGTCGGTTGATGAAATCGTAAATCCGATGCCGCAACTACTAACTACGTCTTTCGATTCTTATTTAAATGGAGCCAACAGTTTTATGTGCTTTCCCGAGGAACTGAAGTGCTAACACTGCCATCAGATTTCAAGATGATTAGCTCTGCGCGACTTAGGAATCGATCCCGTGACTCATGAATCAACCGAACCGAAACCGAACTAACCACTGGACCAACGAGGTATGTAAATAAAAACATATTTCTAGAATCTCTCTTCCTGAGCATCTGTAAATAAGTGTCAAATCCTCTAAGAATTAGAATATCCATTTAGAATGATTTTCAATATGGCATTTATAGGAAGTAATTCAACACTGCTTGAGTAGTTATATCGACTATAAAAGAAGCAGGCTGTTATGAAATAAGAGCGTCTTCGGACGTTCTGTTAACTTTGCCAACCTCATAAGGGAATCGATGTGCCGATATTGTTTACATTTACAGACGGATTTGAAGAGTTGGAGGCCCTGAAGTAACGAAGCAAAAACATTCGTTTTTTTACATGGGAGCGGATACACCTCTGGAAGTGAACAAATTTGAGTATATTATTTATATTATTAATTATTAATACAGTGCAATATTCCCGGTGGTTGTCCGGGCTCCTTTGAAGAATAGGATTAAACACAGATCTGACAGAAAAATCAACACAGGGACGAACTGCCGTTCTACCAGGCAGGTCGTAAAGGTATTTGGTAACACAGCTCTAACTAATCCTGCTGCAATAGCGTCAATGCTTGTCATTGTCGTGTTCCGGTTTGAAGGGTAAGGTAGCCGGTAAACTTATGCATGTGGCATTAAGATCCCGCCACATGGATAGCAACGCATCGTTAACATGTTTGATTTCTATAAGCGATAGTTTCTCTTTCCATGAGAAGAGGCATCTGCTTGTTTGCTATCTTATGATATCAAAAAAAGTTTGTACAAGTAGTGAAGATAAAAATGAAAAAAAAAAAATTGAAAAGATAGTTGGTAAACCATTCATTTTCTGATATTTTTTTAAATCTTTATTATGGGTCCCTTCTATGTGGAGCTCCCGCGGCCGTATGAGCTTTTTTAATTAGACCATATTTACAGGTCATCCTAGTCTTAGACTTTATGAATGTTCAGTAAGGATTACACTTCCTTTCAGATTTATCATATGAAGTCTTACCTCTTGGAAATAACAAAACAGTGGTACTATTCAGAAATCACACCTTCTCATTCCACGTGAAGGGTGGTCGGACGTTGCAGTGTTCGAGGAAGATCAGTATGGGATGTGGAGCTCGTCTAAAGATGGACAGGAACTACAGGATTGTGTACGCTGATACCAATCACAACCATCCGCCAAAGAGTTCTTACGCCACCGCTCGGGATGTGAATATCCCACTAAAGGCGGCTTCTTTCCCGTATTTGTAATATATTTATTTAGTTTTTGTTTTCCTTATTTGTTATAAATTTATTTAGTTTTGTAAGTAATTTCTTTATTTTGAATAAATTTGTTTAGTTTTTAATCATTTCATTAGTTCCAATTTTCCCCCGGGTTGATCCGGGTCCTCTTTGAAAAATGGACCAGCTGGAATTCTACCAGTCAATTCATAAGACGCGAACAATTGTCTATGCAAGTAACTACCATCGTGTCTACTAGGTGGTAGAGTTCTGTATTGTTTCCCCCGGGTCTGGTAACACTGTCTTACTTATTCCTGGCGTAGTAGCGTCAATGTTTGGTCGCTGTCTTATTCCAGTTTGTAGGGTAAGGTACTCGGTAAACTTATGCATGTGACATTAAGACCCGCCACAAGAATATCAACGCAACATTAACATCCTATGTGTCTATAGGCGATGGTAGTCTCTTTCCAACAGGAAAGCCATCTGCTTGTTTGCTATCTTTTGATATAAAAAAAAATCAATATTTCCCAATAAGTGGTCCGCGCATGCCTGACGGACATGCAGTCTAAAGAATATGTGCAGTCAGTTCAGTCCATATGGTGGACGTTCCACGTACCCGGACAAAGAGGTTCGACTTGATATTCTTCACTCGAACCGCAAGGGACTGGAACATGCTTCCTGAGTGCGTGTTCCCCAACGAGCACAATCTAGGGATCTTCAAGAGAAGAGTGAACAGGTACCTCTCGTCGGAATCGGAAGCGCGTTCCATCTTAGGCCGCATCTTAGCTTACCATCAGAAGAGATCGTAGTCAAGAGCTTCCCTATCGAAAATAAAAAAAAAACTCATTCAAAATATATTTCGGACGCAAACAACAACAATTAATTGTTGTTTGCGTCCGAAATATAATATTTTGAATAATAGTTCACCTACGAATACGAACTGCCTGACAAGATAGCAGATGTTTTTTTCTTCAATAGGATCCTGGACCAACGGGACAGCATATAGGGACGAGAGTTCGAATTAGTTTTTGTTAGAGTTCGCAGATAAAACTAAGCGGGAATCACTGGAATAGTTAATCTAACCTAACTCAGATTATGGAATCCCGAATTGATTCCCAGATCAGAAAAAATATTTTTGGGTATCCCGCAAAGTTGATTCTGGTTTAGAGAAGTTACAATGGTGGGAACGAGAGGTAAGCCCAGTGCCCTATCCCGCAAAGAATTTAATATAAAGGAGGTGCCAGGCTCCTTTGAAGAATAGACCTGTTTTTACCAGGCATGTCGTAAGAGGCGACCAATTGGTTATCAAGTCACGACCATCGTGACTACTAGGTGGTAGAGTTTCTCTATGTATCGCTCTCGGTTATTTAGTACCTCCATCTACTGATCTACGCGTTCCATTCAATGACCTCTAATATAGGTGCAGTCCATGGTCAGCACTTAGTGGAACACATGTGGCCCCATGCTTTGCCTAGTACGTTAGCACATAGTCGTCTTTGTTAAAAAATATATTTAAGATTTGGTTTACATATAAATTTCGCCTTTTTAACATGTCACGCTACAAACCTTTGCTCTTTGTCTCGCAATGCGACATTGTGTTGCTCCTTCGCGCCTCTTAGGTGCTATAAATGGGAATCTAGCTTTGGAGGTAAATTTACAAGGTTTTTATAATTCTAGGATTTCATTTTATTGAAACGGTAAAAGGTGGGAAAATGCTGATTATGGACGGTCATTCGTTTTCAAAAAAGAATAGAACGTCATACTATTGGTACTGTTCAAAGAAAACATCACTGAAATGCCCCGCCAGGATACGAATGAATCCAGAGGCCACGGAAATATTGTTTTCGCGTGATAATCATAATCATCAACCAAAAACTACTCACAAAATCATACACGTATCAGGGGTTCAATTTCCTAATTTTTAGCGGTTCTATTGATACAATCCGCTCGCACCAAATGACTTTTACTGTGGTTAAACTCATTTGAAAAGTATTTACATAGTTTGGTGCGGACGGACCATAATATTATGTTGTTTGATCTTACTTATAGATTCGACCTATAGTACATTAATTTTAAATAATAGAAACTGAGTGAATGTTAATCAATAGTTATAACCAAACTGGTTTATGATCTGTATTAATAATTTGGTGAATGGGTACGGTAAGTCGATTAATACCTTACCTAATTAATAAAACATGAAAAAATAATGATTTCGAATCGACAACATATATCCGCAAAATTCTGAGTATGGAGTATTTTGTTAAATTTTAATGGTGCAACTGGTAACAGTAGAGAATATTATGATTATTTCATAATAAGTACCTCTGCTAACTTCTTGGGTGAGTACTCATTCTATCAAACTAAATAGTTTTATGATTTTTTAAAATTGCAATTGTTACCTACTAAAGTAAAGTTTAAAAGACTGAGTGTTTAAAATAAAGAGGTTTGTTTACAGAGAATACACCTTAAAAGCTAATTATTTTGTTAATTTATGTTAGTTTGTTTTGAAAGGTTATTTTAAACAATAAAAATTTTTGCAGTTTAAATGTTTTTTTTTATCATAAGATAGCAAACAAGCAGATGGGTCTCCTGATGGAAAGAGTCAACCATTGCCTATAGACACCAAAGATGTTAATGGAGCGTTGCTATCTTGTGGCGAGGTCTAATGCCACATGCATAAGTTTACCGGCTACCTTACCCTCCAAACCGGAACACGACAGCGACAAGCACTGACGCTATTGCGGCAGGAATGTGTAAAGCGGTGATACCAGACCCGGGCGAGACAATTCAGAACTCTACCACCTAGTAAACTATGTATTACTAGCTGTTGCCCGCGACTTCGTTTGCGCAGATTTCGTTTACTCCGCACAGCTCCTCCCCCGTAGGTGATAGCGTGATAATATGTAGCCTATATGCTGACCCGACCTGTTAGTAATATTCATTCAAAATTTGAAGTAAAACCATGCAGTACTTTTTGAGTTTACCCGGGACATACATGACTTTCCTACGATTTTATTATATGTAGTATAGATAGTATAGATAATTATTAATTACAATGAACGTTGCTATACGAATCCATGCCTTGCATCATATTCCTTGAAAACCGAAACCAAATATATTAAAAAATTGTGTACCTACTTATTATGAGTCACATTTCACCCGAGCAAAGCCGGGTTTTCATCTAGTATATAAGAAACCAGTTTAGTTATGGCCATAGATTAGCGTTCTTATATATAAGATCCTTTTGTAAATCCAATAAAGTTTATAGTTCTTGTTATAATTGTTATTTTAATTGCAATCTAAAGTAAGTAAGAAATCTCGAGACGAAAGTAAAAAAAAATCCTTGTTGAATAAGAGAAATAAGAAAAATTTATTTAATTTGTCTTTTACAGGCTCTTTTGACGAGTAATTATTGAAAGTTATAAAGTGCCGCTAATCAATAATTGCTTACGGAAAATACGCATAAAAATTTATCATTACATAGTATAAAATAAAACAAAGTCGCTTTCTCTGTCTGTCCATATGTCCCTATGTATACTTAAATCTTTAAAACTACGCAACGGACTTTGATGCAGTTTTTTTTTAATAGATAGATTCATTCTTGAGGAAGGTTTTAGTACATAAACCTTTCCCATATTCCCACGGGAACAAAAGCTACGCCGGTGAAACCGCGGGCAGGTCGCTAGTAATACTGTAAAGTAATACTAGTCAAGTCTTATTGCAGAGTCGCTTGCTCAGAATTGTAGGTAGAGTTTCAATCCTTTTTTAATTGTGGGACCTTAAGGCAACCTAACAAACTTACATCATATTTATGTAACAAGTCTACTTGCTTGTGTGTATTTCGAGCCTAGCAGTTTTATAACCAAAAATGTTTTTCTTCTCTTTAATTTGTGTTGTTTTATTTATTGATTTTATTTAAATAATAATTTTAGACGTGTTTTACCTTACACTCAAATCCAACCGGTTAAGCGTCGGCAATTTTGTTAAAAAACCGATTCGCTTTTGATAAATTTATTTTAATAAAGGAAAGTGTCCATTTGTTAAATTTATACTAAGTACAGTCACGAACAACGATATGTATATGCGCAGAGAAATACTAGTTTATTTAAAATTATTAGCACGTAATGATAAGTAAAAAAATAGAAATTATCAAAAGATTTATATTCCTTTTCCAAAATATATAAACGGGTCAAAAACGCGTATATATAGAACTTACTTGTAAAGCTCGTAAGATATCTCCTGCTTGGAATCCAGTGATTAACAGAATACGACATTTGCACCTGCAAACGAATAAAGTTCAAGATACGGTTAGTGTGGTGTGTAGGCTAAATTTAAAAAAACAAGACCAGAAGGGGGTAGATGAAAATCGATCCCGACGTGAACGACGGAGGAAACTCGCTGCTCCAGTCTGCTCGCGACCACGTCAATGTAACTTGGCCGAAACGTCGAGCTTTACAAGTAAGTTCTATATTATATGTATGCGTTTTTGACCCGTTTATATATTTTTAAAAATGATAATAGCACTAGAACGCGTTAGTTTAAAAGTTCACATTTATATTCATAAATATTTTGATGATTTTTAATTTTTTTAATGCAATAAGTAATTTTACTGTGAACTGAACATGATACTTATTTATTACTACCTAGCTCTACCGAGCAGCCCGCTGCATTATAAAAGGTTTTGGTGAATCTTGCGAAAACACCTGATTTTTCCGGGAAAATAATAATAATAATTATTTATCAGAAATCACGTACTAGTTTTAGTTCTAATAAAAGTAGCCTTTATGCTATTTCAGGTCATCAACAATATGTTTATCAAATTTTATCCAACTCGGTTCCGCCGCTTTGCGTGATTGAGAAAACGTTCGCGTTTATACTTAATATTAATATTTAAGGTCCTTCCAAAATAGGTGATCATATTCCAGCACAGCATTCAGTACGTCTAACCAAAGCTATCGTGCAAAAAAAGAAAGTCTTTCAGGTGACAAACTATTTGATTTTTACGAATAAAATAATTTTAGTAATAAATAATAACGCTTTATGCCATCCCACAAATATGGCACGAGGCGATTTACCTTACTATTCACTTTTACGTCAAAAGCGGGTTATTTTATACAGAAAGAAATAAAGCGTTTTGAGATAAAATTATTTTATTCGTAAAAATTAAGCATCACTCTTGGATCACATTCTTTTTTGGCTGAATTTTTGGTTAGACGCAATGAACACTGTAGAAATAGGATCACCTATTTTGTAAGGATCCTATATATTAGTGTTCGTGACTGTACTTTAGTCTAGGTAATAAAATAGATTTATTAAAACATTTTTACTGTTGCATTTCATGTGAAATAATAGACTAAAAATATTAAATTGTATAACAGTAAAAATGTTATGTGTTATTAAAACTTAAACTACGATGATAATACAGTTATTTAAAAGTGGCTGTTATTCACGACTTGTACGCGTGACCCAAAATCATTACTTCCTTTTGGTAAGTCGAGTAAAAATAGCCAATGTCACTCCTGTATAGTGCAGATTTCTATTGGTAAAAGCATTTTTAAAATCGGTCCAGTAGTTTTACGGCCGGTTTCTGAAACGCAAATTAATTTTAACAAGCAATTAATCCGTGTTTAACAGATAATTTGCTTGTAAAGATTATGTTAAACACAGATTAATTGCTTGTTAAAATTAATTTGCGTTTCGGAAACTGGCCGTTAGAGTTTACTCGTTGCAAACATACAAAAATATAAATATTTTCTCTTAATATATAAATATTAGTATAGAAATATATTTTTCAAGGTTTAAGAATTTACAAGGTGTATGCTTTTTAGGGTTTTATTTCGTCAACACATTGAAAGGTGGAAGAATGTTGCTGATGGATGGAAATTCCTTCACAAAGAAACATAAAACGACCAACTATTGGTACTGTTCGAAGAAAAATAGACTGAAATGTCCCGCCAAAGTACGGATGAACACGGAAGCCACTGAAGTATTGTCTTACAACAGCAATCATAATCATCAGCCTAGAATTAATAAGAAAGTAAACCGTGGTATGTATCGTTTAATTTATGTTATATTCTAATATGTACTTTAGAGATAAAATGTTACTGCCTAGTCCTTTTTTTACATGGGGAAACCCGTCATGGGTACGAATCAGAGTGCTAAGTGTGAGTTTTTCTTTTCGCATTCAATCGTGAGCGCGTTTGGAGTTTACTAGGAATTTGTATGTGATTTGTACAGCGCCACCTAGTGGTAAACGTGAGATACCAGTTTACCACTAGGTGGCGCTGTACAAATCACATACAAATTCCTAGTAAACTCGAAACGCGCTCACGATCGAATGCGAAAGGAAAAACTCACACTTAGCACGCTGATCACGGAGGTGACAAATTGGTTATGTCGAACTCATACCGACTAAAACCCCACGATAGCTGTCTTCGGCGCATATGTGGATTCTCTGTGATCTCCAGAGAGGAACTCCTGTAGTGCTCCCTTCTAACTACCTAGTCTTGTGTTAACCTATTCAGCTTAGATCATGAGGTCACGGGTTCGATCCCACGGTTGGATATAAATATTATTGTGGTAAATGGGAGTCATCTTCGGTTGATTTTTTATTTACTTGAGTTTTGATTTATAATTATTATAACAGATTTTTGACAAAAAGTGTAAATATTTAGTCTACCTTCCAGGGTTCTTAACGATCCCCTTGCTCGAAATTTCCTCAATCTCGGTTCCGAGGCTTAGTCTTAAAAGTGTCCCGGCCTCCTTTGAAGAATAGGCCAACTGCCGTTCTGCCAGGCAGGTCGTAAAAGGCGACCGATTGGCTATCGAGTCACTACCATCGTGGCTACTAGGTGGTAGAGTTCTGCATTGTCTCGCCCGGGTCTGGTACCACCGCCTTATCTATTCCTGCCGCAAGGGTGGGTAAGTATGGGTAAGGTAGCCGGTAAACTTATGTTTGTGGCATTAGACCTCGCCACAAGATAGCAACGTACCATTAAGATCTTTTGTGTCTATAGGCGATGGTTGACTCTTTCCATCAGGAGATCCATCTGCTTGTTTGCTATCTTATGATATATAAAAAAAAGACAGAATTTTGCATTTGTAGTGTTAGTATGGTTTAGCCAAAGAAGTAGTAGTTTCAATATTTATTCATTAATCCGATTTTTAACAGTGTCAGCTAACAATGTATATGGATTTTTCAGAATTTCACTTCGTTGAAACAGTGAAAGGTGTGAAAATGCTGCTTATGGAAGGAAATACATTTATAAAGAAACACAAGGCCTCTAATTATTGGTATTGTTCCAAAATGAGCTCCTTGAAATGCCCCGCCAGGGTTAGGATGAATCCAGAAGCCACGGAAATATTATTTTGCTGTGATGATCATAATCACGAACAAATCAAAGATTTTTCAAAATATGATTATGTTTGGTGGTCACAGAGTGATTTTGATCGTTTTTAATTAAACAATTTTTAAGTTTATAAAAGAGTTTTGAATTTCTAATTTACTGCGAGTCGCTTTTCGAGGCTAGTAACTTTTAGTCTTTTGTGTTATCTGGTATCTGTCTTTGGCCAAGTTATGATTTAAAAAGCGCTTGAAAAGTTAACGTTGTTAAACGAGTTGATATTTAAAGTGCTAATACAGTGTTGCACTTACTTATTTCAGATTTTTTTAAGTAGTGGCAAAATTAGCGAGTGCAGCACTAAAATAGTACAAATATTAGCGCTTAATTTAAATAAAAGTTGCTGATTTCAACATTTGATACCGCTAAATGTATAGCCATTATTTGTAAATGATATAAAACGCCATGGCGTCTTTTATTATTGTTATTAATATTTGTTTTTAAATTTTATATTATGCTTTGGAGTTAAAAATTCGTGTAAAAATGGAGTATCGAAGAACTCCTTTTAAGAGATTTGGTTTCGAGAGTAAGGACCTTTTTGACATTACTCAATGTCAAATATTATGATCAGCAATGTGTACATTTATTTGGTACTACAGTTGAGTTTTGCTTGACTCAACATTTTATATGACTTAGAACACTATATTTTAATAATTTAATTTAATGCTAATTATTTATTAATAATACGCTACACTGTTTTATAATTATTGCATTATTTATTATTAATCATAATTTAACAGGTCTGCAGTAGGGTTAATGCTGTGGTAAGCAAAGCAGTAACGGAAGTTCATACAAATACTCGTAATCGACGCATTTATACAAGCATGTCGTAACTACAATGTTGGTACATTTGATGCAACTTTCACTACTAAATTTATCAAATTTTATTATATGACTAGCTGGTGGCTATGCTCGCGTTACATTTTTAACCGCTTAGGGTTCGAATCGACAAAACCTTTCGTAGCATATACCTGCGTTTCAAAAGCTTTCTGTTTGCTAAAAATCCGCCTGAATCTTCCAGTACCAGTCATTTGAATTGCGAGTTCAGGGACAGTCACTACAAATGATTTATAATCATAGTATTTCTACGCATACTTGTATAAATCTGTTGTTGTCCATTCACTTGAACTATTTGTATGAAGTTGAGTCACTTATCATATTTATACTGTGCCAAGGCTTGTCGATAGATTTTTGATATAAAAATTGAAATTAAATGCTATAAAAATTGTAGCAGTTGTTTTTTCCCTTATTTATTAATCATACGACGAAAAACGGAGGATGTTCTGATTCGAAGCTTATGTTTTTTTTATGTTAGACTACCCATTACTTTTACATAGTAGTCCGATTTTAATATCAGCTCTTTTTTATTGGAACGGGTATGTACCCTGAGAGTGGCCCAATTTATTTATTTTTTTAAATTCCTACCATAAGGGTATGTAAACAAGGGATGATTAGTTTTTCATTCACTGATATTAATGTAATTATTGTATTATTATATTAATATAATGTATTATATTAATATATTGTATTATTATATTAATATAAAGTATTGGGGCGTTTCGGCCCGCATGTGTTTAGGCCCGCGGACTGAAACACCTAATAGTGCCTTTATAAATGGGCGTAGGTATGACCACGCATAGTTTTTTCAAGTTTTTTGTTAAAAATATATTATTTATTACTGTGTTCGTTAATGGTTTATAATAGTTATTGTGTTTTTTAATGTATTCGTTTTAAATATTCTGTGACTACTGATCAATCATGATTAATTTAATGATTCAGTAGTAATATTTCGAAAAATAAAGTTTAAGTTGAATAAAAGAGTTAACAATTTTTAGGTTGCAATATTTTACCTATTTATTTTTGATTATTTTTTTATTTAACTAATACATGATTCATTTAATGATAATGTACGAATAAAACATTGTATTTTTTTCAATCAATAATAATAAATAGATATCACCTCGTATGACTTCATTTAGCCAATATATTTTATTTTATTATCATTACTGCGGTGTATACCAGGGTAAGTTACTGGTTAATTTTCTGGATGATTATTTAATTACCTAGTTTGTAAATGCGACAATGAGGATCACCAGCAATCTTCCCAGGCGACATATAAGTAATCTATATTTGTCGAAATCTAGTTCTCCAAACTTGAGGTAGATACACAAGGAAATGGCATTTATTATGAATTGTTTAAAATTTAACGTATGATTAGTTTTAATATTTTTAGTCTATATTTGAAAAGCTGATTTATGTTCATCAAATATATTTTGTATCTTAAAGTATGCTTCAGATCGACCGGCTCGCATTGGCCCGGCTCGGACCGCATTTTACAATGCGGCAAAGGAAATTGAAACGTGTAAACTGGAATTACAGCAGAGTACTCTACTCATGTGATTACAGATCGTATTTCCATTACATTCACGTTTCTAATCCGAACGGAGCCATACGGAGCTGTCGGGGGTTGTTCAGCTGTCGTGGAGCGTAAATATAACCGAAATATGGACTGTAATTCCTGTTCACAGGTTCTGATTTTCTTTACCGTATTGTAAAACTCCGTCCTGACCGGGCCGTTGCGAGCCGGTCGGTCTGAAACGTAGTTGAGATGATTATATGATTATATCAGGAGAAATATTTGCTGGATTGCTGTCCTGTAATTCTAAAAAGCCTACAAAATATCATCAAATGTCTGCAAAATATATCTTGTGTCATATGAATAAATATGTTTCAGATTTATTAATAATCAGGGACGAAAATAAAAAAGGATTCAGAAGAACATCAATTAATCTTGAAAATAAAATTAAGATATTGGACCGTATTAATAAAGGAGAGAAAGTAGGTCTTATTGCGAAATCTTTAAATCTGAACGAATCAACAGTAAGAAATATCAAAAAGAATGAAGTAAAAATCAGAGATTTCATTTGTGCCGGTGTATCACCTGGTACTAGAAAGGTATCACCCGCGCGCAACCTACTTTTACAAGAAACAGAAAAAAATCTGATGTCTTGGATACAAAATTGTTTGAAACGAAAAATTTATCTTTCTAGTAAGGAAATCATGAAAGAAGCCCTTAAAATGTATAAGTATTTGAAAGGGTGTGGCTATGATGAAGGAACGGGCCCTAAATTTACTGCTAGTAGGGGCTGGTATCAAAGGTTCAAGTCAAAATATTCTTTAAATCAGTTAATAATATCAATGCCTAACCGAAAGCTTAAAAAAAGATGTAGTTAGTTAGATATAGATATGTACAGGCTGTTCCATTTTTAACTTTCAACGTAAAAACGGGGTGTTATAAGATTACCGTGTGCATCTATACATCTGTGTGTCTGTCTGTGGCATCGTAGCTTCTAAGTGGGGTAATTTAGTCGAGGTTTTCTTCAGTGGAATGTCTGGTTTGTCATAAAGGTTCTTAGCTATGGTCGGTGTAAATAGAAGTAGCCGTTTCCAGAATGTTAAGCTTTTCACCATTAGCGTCAAGATCTTACTAAATATTCAAGACAATAACTAAATGTTTATATGTATATTTCGAGGCCATGGTTTATCTTTCCATCTGCTTATTTGCTATCTTATAATATGAAATATATGTATTTAGTTATAGTAGCATACTATAATTCTTCGTGGGAAAGGGGTCTCATGATGAGCAGCTACTTGTGGAAAGATCTCAGTCAATGTGTTACGAATTTATGTTGGTTTGATGGTAAAGGAATGTGTTGGCGGTTTTTAAATTTTTCATTTACAGTTGTAGATCATGGAAAAATAAATAAGTATGCAGTCGGTAATAATCCTGTCGATCTCGGTGTATCTAGTGATATCTTTAAATTGACAATAATATATGGATTTCATTTCATGCCAAATCGACAAATTTTTTACCTGACCCACTTCGATTTTGCTCAATATTTTTCAGATTTTATCAAATTGTTTTTCCTTTCCCAAAAAAGTTACGAATTTTTGAAAAAAAAAACCGCTCTTTTTTAAAAAAATGCTAGAACTTTTTAAAAATAGACCGTTTGGGACCGACTTTTTTTTTAAAAAATTTTGTTTTTAAATGTAGTTTTCAGAAAAAAATATGAAAACATTTTCAGAAGTCCGGATATACAAAATATTTTGGTTTTTTCAAAAAATTTGAAAAAAATACGATCGCAAACGGTCAGTTTTAGAAAAAAATCTAGCATTTTTTATTGCAATAGGAAAAAAAATTTAAAAAAATCTAAAAAATATCTTTTGGGGGCTAGAAAAACAGAAATTTTTAGCGAAATCCGAGGGAAAAAATTGTCGATTTGGCATGGAATGACCGATATACATATACTTCATTTTCGTCTTTCTTGGTTTATGGTAACTTTCAATAAAGTCTGCTACTGTCAAGTTTCTCATTGAGGTCAGATTTAATGCCAGTTAGTAAGACTATGGTCAACTTTGTATGCAAGTGACCTACGAAATGTTGATGCTTACGGTATCATTTGAATTACTACTGTTATAAAACTACGTGTTTTACTATTATAAAATGATATATAATTTATGTTATGTACAAAAAACATAAAAATTTAATTAGATAGAAATATGTATATTTAGTAGATTAACTATGAACTCTTTAAATTTTAACATACGGTTTACGATTAATTACGTAATCATTTTAATTTCTACTGCTATAAGAAATGTATGCTGTAAAATGTTAAATCATTTTATCAGACGAAAAAACTAGTTATATTGCAAATTTCCACGAACTTTTAAGTGTACCTTTGTGATGTTACTGAAAAGGAAAACATATAAAAGCGGTGTAAGAAATGGAACAAATTTACAGTAGGTCTAAAAAATAATGAAGACCCCAGCGACAAAATTACTATGGCACAAAAGTACACTTAAAAATTCGCGGAAATTTGCAAAACGACCAGCAAAGTAACGCCAGAATCTACGAAAAAAATTATTTTATGTCATTATATTTCCAAAAATCGCTAAAATTACATTAGACGGTAGTATTTTAAGTAAATTAACCATGAACTAATGATAGTGCACAGAAGTCTTTGACGGTTTTTATTTAATTACAGTATCATTTTCGTTTCCACTGTTATGCTAAAAAGTGATATCTCATTTTATAATTATAAGTGAACTTATTACGAACTGTATCTTGTTTCACATAAGATTTATAATAATTTTTCAATAATATGTACAATTTTTTAAAAATATTTTATGTTTTATCTATAAATTAAGAATGTTAAATTTCATTAAACATTATAAATTGATGGATCGTTGTTTTGTTTTTAAATCCTGTCTATCCTCTAAAAAAACTGATGCAAATATTTATTAATTTTTAATGTTTTTTAAAAGTTTCAGAGGTAACAACTTATCCGTAATATATTTATATTACTCAATGGATAATTGTTTCTTCAATTAACGTTATTGTTATTGTAATGGAAATACTTTTTAAAGCAAAAACCTCTTTAGCTGATTTAATTGATTTTTGATAGGAAAAAGCTGATGCGAGATAAGCAAAATTCTTCTTGGCGCCAGATGTGTCATAAATGTCTCGCGAAAGTATGAATTTAGCTGTGGAGTGTTATATTTTGTTAGTTTATTTTGCAGTTTTACATAGCGCATAGTTCACATCTGTCGGCAATTCTCGTGACTGTCTTTTTTTTACTTTACAGTAAAGAATTAAACAATAGGATACATTTTTATACCAAACAGTTTGTTATATAAAATTTGTTTTTACAGAATTGTACTATGAATTCGTCACTCGACCGAAAGTGAAGAATCCACTTATTATGATTCAAAATTATACTTTTGCCCAAACGACAAGTGACCGGCGATATTGGAACTGTAGCCAGAAATCAGGAAAATTCAAATGCCAGGCCCGACTCCGCTTCGACAATACGGGAAATATCACATTTTACATATTAAAACACAATCACAAACCGCCACAAGATTTAAAAAAGTATCAAATGACGAAAAAGACGCCAAGAAAGCGTGATTCTAAAATATTGACCATTGCAAGAAATTTTGCAGCATACCCAGAAATACCTGCCTTGTATGACATAAATAATAAAAGTAATTATATAATATGAAGCCTAACACAAAAATACAGCGTAGAATGTAGCAGTAACTCAACTTCATATTAAAAGTAGAAAAAATCTTAACCATGTATTCACTAGGCAAAATTTGCCTCACAACATACTTCATTTCGTTGTTTTCACAAGCATACCTCGAAACGATCATAACATTCATTGTCATAGACCAAACTGACTATATTGTTTTTATCTTTAAACGGAACATTAGGTTAATAGATTATGTGAAACCACACAAGCCGTAAATAATAATAATGTTGTCTGTTGGTAGTAATTCCCTATTTTCATAAGGGGAACCGAAATCAGATATTGGAATGTTGTTAGATCAACCAAACATATTAATTTTTTTGAAAATATTGGTTTCCCTAGAGAAAATTAAACATTTTAATACGATTCATGGGCGATTGCATGGGCTTAAATCTGAGCAATTATCCATCAAATTTGTTTTCTATTTATATCTTTTTATGCGGAACGACACTGATTGTATATACGATATTTTCCGGAAAACGGAACATTTTCACTGGGACAGTGTAGTTTCAACTACTTTTAGTTACGTTTGGGTAGTAAATGATATTGAGATTGTCGAGAAAAGATTTCAATGGCAGCCAGGAAGCTGGTGCCAATGTGACACCTTCTTGCCTCGGATGTAAAAACAAATTCAAAATAAACTAGTAATAATTAGGTCGAAAAAAGTGGCACTAGGCGTGAACACGTTCATCTTGCCAATTGACAAATTGGTGAATAGTGGTGAACCGGAACCCACCACGTAACTATTTATTTATTAAATACTAACTAACTAAATACTAACAAACTAGTATTGATTTTGTAACACTGACTGCTAGGCAAAAATGTTGGGACGGGCAAAAGCCAAAAATTAACAGCATACAAAGTCGATAAGCGTGCATTGTGGGCTTTAAATTTAAACGATTTGGCGCGTCAATTGTGCTCAGGTGAATACATAGGTTTACGCAATCTTATGTACCTTTAAAACAAAATGAGTAATTAGTGTCGATTTCAATAAATGTTCATATTCTGTAATTAATTCGATTCGAAGCTCTTTAAGGAATATTAAAAATATTTGATTGATAATCGCAAAAATTTTGGATTATCATGGCTTAGTTCAACTTTTACTTGTCGATAATATATCTACGCAGTTTTTAGTTCCTTTTTGCTAGTCATGACGTCTTTACTAATTACTAAAAACACTTTCCACGCCATCTTATATGAGTATTATTTTAACATTACTTTTCTCTATTACATATTTCTGTGACAGTTTCATGTCTATGTTATAAGAAATTCAAAGGCAACACAATATTAAACTATTGTCACAAGGTAACATAATCAGCCACATATGTAACTTTAAATTTAAAGTAATACTGTAATAATATGGAGTATGAAGTGGTCGCTATTCTGATCTTTCAAATCCTCATTTTTCTCATTTGCCTTAAACAGGTTAAGAAGCATGAGAATATAGTAATTGTATCCTATTAGTAGCCGGCACTAGGTGTAATTCATCTTTATTGGGTTAAAAATATGTTTGTACTGTTTCCACATTTTTGTATTTTTATATATGAGTTTGTTTACAGAATTTTCGGGGCTGTACTAGATATGATTACATCATATTGTTATTGCATATTATGTTAAACCTTATAGAATTAGTGACTAGAGTAGGTTCAAGTGTACTTTTAACCCAATAAAATGTGAATGTAGATCATATATCATCTCTATTATCTATTCCTAACGCTATAACGTCGTACGTATGACTGGCACAAGGTAAATATCTCACAACTAAAGCATTTGACGTTATGGCAGGGACACGGGGATAGCAACGCGCCCATAACATATGTAGTGTAACATGGGCGATTGCAATGTTTGTTTGAAATCTAGAATTCTAAACGAGATTAGGGCAGAAGAGAAAAATTAAGCACATCAGTCTTAATTTTTTTGAAAATAATTAGTTCTATGACGTAGTTTAATAATAAATAATAAATTAACCTAAACCTATAATAATAAATTAACCCAGATATTAAATCTATAATTCAATAGAGGATTTGCTGTCCCAATAGGGGGTGTTTATCGCTATATTGTTCCGGGTTGTCGATAAACTTATGCATGTGACATTCTAGCTATGGATAGCAACATATCATTAATATCTTTGGTGGTTATAAGCGATGGTTATCTCTTCCATCAGCAGATTCATCTACTTGTTAACTATCGTGTAAAATGAAAATAAGAAGGCTGGGTTAAAAATTGAAATGTATATTCTGGGTATTATTGCACTTGGTTAGTGTATCAATAATGTTGTATATTACTACAGTTATCACATTAGCAATGATCATAATACATACTAAAAAGTAAATTACATTATGTAAGAAGTGTTTACGAAGCACATTTCATTTATAGTAGGGGAGCCCAAGAGGGCATTTTGGTATTTACTCGAGCGCGTCAGATTAACGTAGGGGAGTTACCTCGCATACCGTTGAGGCTGTCCACCAAATAGAAGCTCTTCATACAAAGGCGGGTGACTAGGGCAAAAAAAATCAGATAACTTCGACTTGTGGAAATAGTTAGATTAATTTTTTTTTCCTTATTCTTACACAATTTCCTCTAAAATAAAAAAATCAGACGCGCTCGAGAATGTCAAGGCAACGTTTTCTTAGTAACTTTGTGACCTTCCCACACCCTTACGCTACACTTCAATCGTCAGATTTTCTAATTTTTTTTGGCAATTAACCCACCATACTTTAATTTGACGCGCTTCAGTGTTTTCATATCACTGATTTTTTTCCACATTTTTTTAACTGTAAATTTTTTTCTAACCATCGAAATAAAAAACATTATATAACGGTTTATTTTTCTTAAAATTTAATCTACAAAATCCAATAGGTACCTACGACGCTCGAGTAACTACACAATTAGCATCTTGGACTCAACTACGATTTAAGGTTTAGCTTGTAAAGTAGGTACTTAGACCGTTGTATGAAAGAATTCTACCGATGTATAGGCATCGCGATAATCCCTTATAATTTTATTCGTGTCTAAAATATTCTTCCCCATAAAGTGTAAAATTCGTAGAAAAAAAAATTGGTAGTGCTCGTTTTAAATACATTAGAATCATATACATAATTACATATTTCTAAGCCCAATTCTTTAGGCTAACCGAGTATGCTTTTCATTAAAAATTTTTTCTTAAAATAAATGTTTCCGGATGCGAATTTCAGACCAGGAAAATATTAGTTTTAAATAATGAGTTTTTGTTATTTATATTAACAATATATAACAAGAAACAAATAAGTAGGAGTTATAACGTACTTGTTAATTTGATTGATATTTAACGTCTCTATCATTTCATCGAAAGAACGACAACAATAATTGAAAATTAAAAATAGTAATAGACGAAATAAAGGGTACCGCCTTTTATTGTCCAGTAATCATGTGATGTTTTTCGGAACTTTTTAACAAGCCGACTCCCTCTGGTGCCACTGTTACCTCACCAAGGTTATAGACTAACCCCCCCCCCCCCCCCTCCCCACCCAGATAACGTGTATTTTAGTACCAAAAAATAAACGTAATCTTTATTTTTTAAACATTACCTTTAAATACAGTTTAGTATAATCAAATTTAATTTTGGAATATATATTTTTGTTGAAAACGTTAAAGGCGAGTCCGTGACACGGCAATTTTCGGAAACCACCACGGAAAAATAAATGCACGTTATATCTCTACACTTCCTCCCCATTGTGATGTTTCGTGATATTTTGCTAAGCCTCCCGTGATTAATGGACGATTCCATTCTTGTAATGTGTAGTAATCGTAATCATTATTTAGATGTAGATATAATGATGACGATATGATTTTTTGTTTGTGATATTTTATTTTTTAAGAACACATGGAACAGTCAATGGAAAAATGTAAATTTATTACTCGTTGACATTTAATATTATTTTATCTTAATTTTAAGTCTGATATGTTTTCTTTTTAGAAAACAAAATCTATGAAATACGACATTTTTGATTAAATCTATAATTTGTAGTATGGTAAAATTTAACCGTGATTATAATTTCATATTAAGATAATATAAATTTTTACAGTATTACATTTAAAAAATGTATAATTCTTGGTATGAATAAAAAAAATACGATTATTTTTAAAACGGTTTCATACAATTATTTCTTTGTATGCAAAAAATTTGATATAGTATTGATTGATTTGTCTTTAGAGTAGGGCTTCTAAATTTATCACTTGATTTATTTTATTTATAGACATTTATGTTCTTTATAGGTGTTATTATTGAGTGTATTAGTTTTATGTATTGCCATGGTTTGCTACTTTCGATAATCTTGTGACGAATTCGACATTGTAAGGTCATATGTAAATTGTAATTTCATGTGTCTGAAAATATTCTCGATAAGTTTTAAGAAAAGTATAGAATGCCGCAAGCGGTCGTAATTTTTGTGGCTTATTTGCAGCCTCACTTTATTCTAAACGTACCTATGCACATTGCTTATAACGTAACACGATTGTTTAAACTTTAAAGTACCCTAAATAAGTGTCCTTTATTGCACTATCAGTTGATCCCGCGGGATTTACCAAAAAGTTTTATCATGCAGCGGGCTGCAGGGTGCAGCTAGTTGTATATATACATATTATATATACAACTAGCTGCACCGATATACAGATTGCCGTAAATAGAACATTTAATTGACACATAGCCGGTATCCGAAACGCAAATTAATTTTAACAAGCAGTTAATCTGTGTTTAACATAATTTTTACAAGCAAATGATCTGTTAAATACAGTTTATTCGCTTGTTAAAATTAATTTGCTTTTCGGAAACCGGACGACAGTGTCTTGTGAATTATTTTTTAGAACGGTCTACGGTGTACGGACTGAAAAAAATTAACTTACGAAACTCAAAAGTTTATACGCAGAATTTTTTTAGATTTCATAATTTTTATACACGCTTCATGATGTTTACTGGATGTTATGTAACAATGAAATGCGGTGTAGTTCAATCAAAACAAACTATTACTATGCCAGGCCCGCCCATAAAGTTTTACTTAAGCCACTACTCTGATTTAAGACAATGGTATCGTAAACGGTAACAAATGATGTATAACGACAACTGCAGATGCATTAAATAATGTCAGTAAACAAGTATACCAAAGGATGTTTCAAGTTACAATGTATTACCAATATAATATATAATACAAATAACGCAATTAGTCTATATTAATATTATAAATGTGAAAGTTTGGATGTTTGCGTGGACGAATGTTTGGTACTCAATCACGCAAAAACTACTGATCAGATTTGAATGAAATTAGGCACACAGGTAGATGGTGACCTGGAGTCGCACATAGGCTACTCTTTATCCCGGAAAAATTAGATGATCCCACCGAATTTTATAATGCAAGTGCAGCCCATTGCATTATAAAAAAACTTTTTTAATGCTGCAGCTAGTAACTTATAGTTTTCTATATACCAGGTTAAGACAACCTAACGTACCTTCTGTAACCAGTCGGGTACGGTTCTAGTTCTAAACCAAACCAAGTTAGGTTGAAGCCCGTAGCTTTCTTGTTATTGGTCCAAATGGTAACCTAACTTATTTTATATTTATGGAACACGTCAGGTAGCGATTGTTTTTTTTTTAATTTTAATTGAAATAGGCGTTTGTCTTCCATATGGAAAGTGTCAATGAAGACGAAGGAGGTAAATGCCCAATCAAAAGAAATCTATTCACTTTACTCTTAGCCTACGCACAGGCAGGCAGCTTGTTTAGCGCCTAGAGCCTAGGTAGCTAGGCGCCAAGCGCGCAATGCGGCTGGTTAAGAAAATATTATTTGGAACGTTCGTTTCATTACGCAGCTCGCTAAGTGGCTCCCTAGGCTCTAGGCGCAAATAAGCAAGTCGCCTGTCTGTGTGGACGTAGCCTTAAAGGTTCCAGGATTATATTTGTGAGGAGAAATAGATCCAAGCAGTTTATTCCTAACCTTGGCGATTTGCAGCTATTTTGCTAATATTTTTTTTATCATAAGATAACAAACAAGCAGATGGGTCTCCTGATTGAAAGAGTCAACCATCGCCTATAGACACCAAAGATGTTAATGGTGCGTTACTATCTTGTGGCGAGATCTAATGCCACATGCATAAGTTTACCGGCTACCTTACCCTCCAAACCCGAACACGACAGCGACAAGCTCTGACGCTATTGCGGCAGGAATAGGTAAAGCGGTGGTACCAGCCCCGGGCGAGACATGCAGAATTCTTTCACCTAATAGCCACGATGTTAGTGACTCGTATAGCCAATCGGTCGCCTTTTACGATCTGCCTGGCAGAACAGCAGTTGGTCTTTTCTTCAAAGGAGCCCGGAACCAACACGGGGAAAAATAAATTGCCATTTATTATTATTGATATTTATTCCCCGTATTGTTAAAATTTTATTTTTCGCCGTGCTGGTCTGTCCGCGTCCCTCGATCATCTAACATACTGCCAGGCAGTTCCCAAAAGGTGAATAATTGGCTTTATGAGTCACTGCCATTGTGACTACTAGGTGGTACTGTGCAACGTTTCGCCCGGGTCTGGTACCCTTGCCTTAATTATTCCTGCTGCAATAGCGTCAATGCTTGACACTGTCGTGTTCCGGTATGGAGGGTAAGGTAGTCGGTAAATTTATGCATGTTGCATTAAACACCCCGCCACACGGATAGCAATGGACTATTAAACATCTGGTGTCTAGAATTAGTTTTCTCTTTCCACCAGGAGAGCCATCTCATGTTTGCTATCTTACGATATAAAAATATACTGTTCTGCTAACAGTTTTTGCAGTTTTTTCAAAATTTCTCAAAATCTCCTGGACTGAATAGGCAGAAATTTTCAGAAATCTAAGTTGAGCGGAATCCAATCGAATGCTGTCAACCGCGTTTCGATCTGTCGAGCCATTCAAAAGTTATAAGATGTTTACATACATACAGACATACTAACGTCATCCTGAAAATACTTGGAAAAGGTTCCTAGGACCTCGAAACGTGAGGAGATCTGGTGAAAACTCGATTTTCGAAAATCGGGGCAAAATCAATAACTTCTTTATCTGCATACGTAGCAGAAAGAAAAATGATATAGCAATAAAAAGCCGAAAGCGGAACTCTATACTCTTCTTAAGTTTTATCAAATGTTTTAAAACATGTCCAAGATATCAAATAATCTTTTCTTTGTATAGAAATTATCTCAGTCTCACTTATGTATATATATGTATGTTTTCTAGCAGATTAAGAACCATTTGAATAGTATAATTATATGTTGTAAGATCATGTGTGTAAATTATCATGTCATGTGTTTAAAAATTTAAATAAAGGCTCTCACTCTTCAAGGACTTTTATTTCTTCAATGATTTTAAATGGAAAGTATTTATGTTCGTTTGTATGAATTTTATTGTTTTATGATAACTGGAGAAGACGGTCAGTCGATCGGTAGCTATTTACGACCTGCTTGACTAAAAAGCAGTTGTTTTACTCTTCAAAGACAGCGCGGACCAACACGGGATGGATTTTTTTGTAATTTGGGATAAATTCGAAAATTACTGGGTGTACCGATTTTAAAATTTCTTTGGCCTATGGAAAGCTACGTCATTCCGGAGTTATAAATGCTACTTTTTACCTGACTAACCAAAAGAGAATAATGTTTTTATATCACGCGAACAAAGTCGCTGGCAACAGCTAGTATTTCATAATCCGTTACCTCAAAGTTAAAAAAGAATAAATGCAAAAATTGTGTGTGTGTGTATGTTTGGTACATCTTTTCTCTGAAACGATTAAACAGATTTGGATTAGACTGATGCCGGGCCTTTATAATCAACTATCCGTACTTCGTAGTAGTAAACATTAGCAATCAATTTAATAATAATGGCGCTTACCACAAGTTTGTTTGAAATTTTGGTATTTTGACATTTACAGGAACAGCTTTAGCTTACGCCTTGTAGAAAACGTTAGCATCCGTAACGGATATAAAGACCAGGCATCAATGAAATAGCTACATGTTAAAGAGACATTATTTTTGCAGGGATAGTTTATCAGTTCTTTACACGGGCAAAGACGAAAAAACCACTTATGATGATCCAGAAGTATACGTTTGCTCAAACCACAAGTGACACCAGATACTGGAACTGTAGCCAGAAATTTGGACGATTCAAGTGCCCAGCCAGAATTCGTTTTGATGCCAAAGGAAATATCATATTTTACAATTTAGAACATAATCATGAACCACCGAGGTATTTCAAACAAAAGGATGGACAATACATAAAAGTGGGGTAGTCAGACAAATTAAGCCCTATATTGCACGCCGCGGCTCGGTTGTGCATTTTATCGTTTGAAAAAAAATGTATGGCTCAACGAACTTCAATCACATGTGTCACACACATCACACTCACATATTCTCCCCGACCCCGGGACCAACACGGGGAAATCACATTTCCCCGTGTTGGTCCCGGGCTCCTTTGAAGAATAGGCCAACTGCCGTTCTGCCAGGCAGGTCGTAAAAGGCGACCGATTGGGTATACAAGTCACTAACATCGTGGCGGTGGTAGAGTTCTGCATTGTCTCGCCCGGGTCCGGGTCCAGCCTTACCTATTCCTGCCGCAATAGCGTCAGTGCTTGTCACTGTCGTTTTCCGGTTTGGTGGGTAAGGTAGCCGGTAAACTTATGCATGTGGCATTAGACCTCGCCACAAGATAGCAACGCACCATTAACACCTTTGGTGTCTATAGGCGATGGTTGACTCTTTCCATCAGGAGACCCATCTGCTTGTTTGCTATCTTATACTATAAAAAAACACTCAGTTTTAAAATCATACACTAATTTGATATAAAAAGTAAAATGAATAAATAATAAATCTTCACGGGACAAATTACACTTACTGATCTAACCCCAAAGTAAGCAATATACGTTCTAGGTATCTAGTTATCTACTCTACTCTACTCTACGTATATACGAATACGTATACCTAGATCTTTCAGATTTAGGTATACGAACAACCGAGCAGGAGTCTCACTTATTGGTAGGTGATCATCATCATTGTAGTGTAATGCCAATGTTAAGATCGAGGAAGGGATGCAAAAAACACATTTCTTACATTTTTTTAATTTTAATAAAAGCAAACAAAAACAATTACCAAACATCGGAAAGACTTTCTGACGTGTAAAACGAAATGTCAAAAATAATCTTACATTTCTATCGATGTTTCTTTGATATATAAACTATGTACTCACAACAAAATAAGGCCCACCCCGATTTTTTCACAAAAAATGATTATTTTTTCACAAAAAATGATTGTATGACACTTAAAACTTATAGTGCGCACGGAACTAGTTGGCCGCGCCTTAGGTATGTGAACGGTGGGGCGGAGAGGCAGGGGCGCTTGCTGTCATTACTCAGTGCGGCGCCTTACTTTGCGACGGCAACACGCGTTGAAAGTTCCGGCTAGTTTAGACAAAACGCACATAAGATTGCAATAGCGAGATGAGTCCGCCGATAAAAAGACATTCTAAGGAAATAATATTTAAAGTGCATACATTTTTTAATAAACGGAAAGCCGATGTCTATAGTTTAGAATATAAAACTGATGCGAATATACATTAACTAGTAGCAGAAGCAACAGGGATATCAGAACGAAGTGTTAGGAGAGTGATTGCTGAAAGTAAAAAATCGTTGCAAAATACAGGGGAAGCAAGATTTAGTTCTCCACGTAGACCAAAAGAAATAAAAAAGAAAATACTAGTTGATGACTTTGATTTAGCAGTGATAAGAAGAAAAATAAATCAGTTTTATACGGTAGAGAAAAAAATTCCAAGTCTACGAAAACTAAATACTGTGTTAAAAGAGGATAATATTTTAGACTGCGGATTGACTTTTTTAAGAACACTTTTGCACAAACTGGGATATTCATTTAAAAAATGTAAATCGAAGAGATGCCTTTTAATAGAGAGACCAAATATTGTTGAATGGCGAGTGAAATATATGAGGGCTATAAAAAAATTCAGAGATGACAAACGAAATATATTCTTTTTGGACGAAACTTACGTTAACCAAAGTCACAATGTCCAAAAATGTTGGCAATCTTCGTCGGAGCCTGGAATTTATACAGATATAGGCAAAGGAAGGCGTTTGATAATAGTTCACGCTGGTAGCCGGAACCGGTTAGTTGACGATGCTTTGCTAATTTTTAAATCAGATTCAAAAACGGGGGATTATCATGGAGACATGAACTCTACAAATTTTTACAACTGGGTTGATCAAAAATTAATACCTAAACTTCCACCTAACTCAGTCATAGTTATGGATAATGCTGCCTATCATTGTGTGCAAGTTGAGAAGAAACCGACTATGTCCAGTTTGAAAATTAATATGCAGAACTGGTTGCAAAATCATAATGTAACATTTTCTCCCACGATGATCAAAGCTGAACTCCTGAGGTTGATTAATGCGACCCAATCAGAAAAAATATTCAAGATTGACGAACTCCTGAAAGCTGCAGGTCATACTGTTCTCAGACTACCTCCATATCATCCAGACCTCAACCCGATCGAGCTTGTGTGGGCAAATATTAAAAATTACCTGGCCAGAGATCACATTAATGCTACATTGGACGAGAAAATGACAATACTAACAAGGCTATTTTCCGAATTCTCTGCCGAACAATGGCAAAAATGCGATGACCACGTACAAAAAAATGAACAGGAATACTGGAATCATGATATGAAATTTGATACTATGATGGACCAAATCATTATAAGTTTACAAGATGATTCTGAATGAAGTTCAGAGAGTTCAGAATCAAGTGATTCTGAGAATTGAGTTTGTTTGTTTGTTTGAACGTGGTAATCCCAAAAACTACTAAACCGATTTGAATAATTCTGATTTTTATTATATAATACACATATTTAATACACATCCATAACTCATCATTATCTCGTTTCGTGGTCATTTGGAGGCAAAAGCAAAGCTTTCGTCCAAGAAACTTGTTGTTCTGAACAGGGCAAAACAGTCGATTGTTTGCGATTCTACAAGTCACAAATCAGGCTTCATAGGAGTACTGTTCTCATCTTTGGCCAGGGGCTCCACAATACCAGCTCCTTCCTCTTGAACGCATTCAACGCAGAGTGTCTTCAATGCCGATTACGATAAACGTATACTGATGACTCACCTGAACTAAATACTTTTCGTAACTTCCACTGACACGTGTTTACTACCAAATTACTGAACTAACATTACAAAGTTCAATTTGTATTTTATTTATTCTTTTCAATAAATGAAAAAATATTGTTCACGATATCTTCAGATTGGTCATCACTGTCTAAGCTCATGTGCATTGCGAGCAGTTGACAACCCGCCCCCTTACCCCTGTCACCACCTAAGGCGCGGCCAACTAGTTCCGCGCGCACTATAATTTTGAGCAAGTTCAAATGTCTTACCATAAACTTGAGATGTTTATGTATTATTAATAATTTTTTTAACAACATTTTTTAATCTTTACCCTTAGGTTGGTAGACCCTTAAGTGGGTAGGGTAAAAAAGTAATACAATAACATATATTAAAAAACAAAAAAATTAAATTTAAAAATTAAACTAATATAAAAAATAAGAACAGTCACAAACAAAATTCGAAATAAATAAATTAATTAAAAAAGAGATGTTGTGATACTATAGGTGCTCTTATTTTACCGTATCGATTGACCGACTGAGTTTACGGACAACATAAATTTAATTTTTTATCTTAATTTATTATTGAAGTCACAGTTTTTAAAAAAATATGTATTTATTTAATACTTTTAAAAAAAGTCAAACAAACGTTTAAAGTTCATTTTATTTTTATTTTGTGCTATTATGTCATAAATATAATCACGCCGGTTTTATAACGATTTATTAGCTGTGAACTGAGCGGTAATTAAAGCTCAGCCTGCTTAGTGTAATCTATGGGATAAATATAAACGTGGGTTCCGCGCGATAGAAGTGAGATTTGACGAATAAGAAGAATTAATATGTCGCTTATTCTAATGTTTAAGCTGCGAACATTTTCTCGTGATAGAAACGAGATTTTTAGTTCAAGAATTTTTTCCTTTTTTCCCTTTTTTTTTTGCGCGCGACATGACATATCACTTGCTGCTTATCCTAAGCGGATTGATTCAGCAAAACTGTGACAATCACTGGAACATTGGATAGATTAAAACAAATATTTAGAAATCACGAAAGTACTGATCAAAAAATTATAAATGTGAATTTCATTTGTAACGATGAACTCATTTAACTAGTTATTATGAATATCTAGCGATCAGTACAATCGACGTAGTCGATCATATAACAAAGAAGAATTTCGCCACGTCGAGCCCGTCGACACTAGCTCAGTGGCAGAGCGTCCCGGCTTGAGATGGTCGCGGGTTCGTGTCACGCGTGTCGATTTTTTCTTTCTTGTTTTTAAAGTTTTTCAACTTTCGCAACCACGGGGTGAGTGCTATAAAAATAATATTGAATAGAGCGTCATCAAATTTATGTGAGACCAAATAGAATGTAGATTAGAATGGTCCAATTAAAAAATTAAAAAATACAGTTGAAGTGAGAACCTCCATCTTTTTAAGAATTCGGTTCAATATGAACGAAGCGGCAGGCAATCACATCCTAAAATAAACTACCAATTTTCAGCTACTGCTGCCATAAGTATAAATAAGTTACTCGATTTATGTAAAATGATATATAACGAAACAATAACGTAGCCTATTTTTTATAGATTTATATATATATATATATATATATATATATATATATATATATATAAAAAAAAAATTGTCATTTCTGTATTTTTAAAATCTTTATTTTTTGTTTAATATATTTCTTTGTTATTTTTTGTGTTCATAATGCGTATAAATAAAATTATTATATCATTGAGTTTTTATTGTAGTTACCCAAATAAATTCAATTAGAACCCTATATATCTATGTATATGCTTCTCTTTTACTCCACCCTCCGTACAAACATAACACTAGTATTAATCAAATATATTGTTAATAGACATTGATACAAAAAACCCAAGATACACAATTAGTGTCTCAAAAACGTCCTCCGCAAATGAGCGCACAACTTAAAATTGTGCGCTTATTTCAAATAGAATTACATTTCGTACATTGCTTTGTAAAAACAACTATAAACCTTGCGCTTTAGGTTGGATATACTAAAACGTATGTTTTTGCCATATCTATAATTAAATGAAATTAGGGACAGTTTTGAGTGTCAGTTTTGTTCGCGATTGTGCATCTTGGGTTTTTCATATAGACATTCGACTATATGTTATGCTAGTACAATTCAATTTTGTTTCTTTTATTTGATTCGACACGTATAGATAAAGATGTTAGATGACCTACCTGATCAATTATTTCATGCATTCCAAATATGTGCATAACTACGGGATTGAAAATAGAACCACTTAGCATGTAGATAAGTCATGTAGATGTTGTAGCCAGATCGCAGATTTGCCCACATTATGAAATGTTTGAGAATTTCATGACTATGAATATGAATTTTTCACTGTCCATTAGCCACATCATGATGTGGCCAATGGACAGTGAAAAATTTCATGTAAATGCCAACATTTCATGACATTCTCGAGCATGATTGTGGTGCAATTCTACGATCTGGCCATGACATATATACCTACTTAATTACATCATTTATTACTCAAGAACGGCTCGACCGATTTCTACGATTTTTGATTTGTTGGATTTGTTCCGGTCCCGAATAGCAGAGTTTGAAAAATAGCAGAATGTAAACATTTGAAAAATGTCAACTGGTTATAAATTTAAAGCACTTTTAGGACTGTGTTTCAATTAAAACTAACATAGCCTAGAAGATGTAAGAAACCGTTTGGTATGTGTCCAAAAAAAGTGTGTGAAACAGTACTAGAACATTTTCATTGGATGCTTTTACCGGCAAAAAAGTATAAAGTACTATTATATTGTGAATAAAATTAATATTTTTATTTTTTTATTTTTACAGATTACACTTATTTCTTTTTGCCATCAAAACGTTCGAGAGAAAAGAAGCTTTTAGTATTTCGGAACCACACCTTCTCACAGAGTAAGAGTTCAAATAGTTGGTATTGCTCCAAGAGAAATAACTGCAAGGCAAAATTAACTTTAAACGACAATGGCGAAATTGAAACTTGTTTCACGGTGCATAATCACTATCACCCAAAATAACTCCTTTGGGAGGAAGGAATATGGAGATAGAAACATTCGGTTGAAATTCGACATAAAGTGAAATTTCTTTTAATTTAATAACTTCATAATTTGCTTCAAACTTAATAATTTGATGGAACTCAGAGAACATGGGGAAATGCGAAGTTCCAATATTGTATTGGAACTGTTATCGCCAAACTCACGCAATTGAAAGTATTATAACGTATTAATTAAATATATGTTTAACACTGATCCCTCGCAAGAAAAAAGTTCAAAATCGAAGTTTAAAATTTTTTTGCCATCTGTCAACTGAAACCAATGATGCTATTTGCTACATTAGTGTATGTATACGGTCAAACCAACAGCGTTTAAACAGCGTGTAAAGTCCCTTTTAAAGAAACAGTGTCCGCAATAAAACGAGCCGATAATGAGTTCCCAATTAGCATTAACTAATTCCCATTACCTGTCTAACCAATCTAAACAGATTGCAGTATTTTTATAAAAAATACGGCCTCTTTTGAATTTATTGTAATCCCATTTTTGATTACTCAAAACAACCAAAATTTCATTACTCCTTTTTTCTATATCCTTTATACGTGTAACAGTTTTGTGGATATTGATAGATAAATTCCTCGAAAAATAATTAATCATAGATACTATTTTTAAATATTATCTACCTATGGCCGCGTAAAATTCGGAAACACATAGTCTTTCTAAAAATGTCGACACGGAGGTGGCTGATGCGATGTGATATTGTCTAGTTTAAAATATTTGCTAAAATTTGGATGGAAAAAAGGATGAATACAAACATTTTAAAATACCAAAACATTTTTGTTTTTTTAAATTTAGAATCGTTTAATTATTTTTTGATAATAATGTTGATTTACTTACAAGTCTTTTTAACCGATTACCGATACCATTTTCAAAGGTAAATCAGCGTAACGTATATAAGGAGCGTTTTGTTTTTACGGAGCATAATTATGAGGGGTTGAATCAATAAACCGGTTTATAGAGATTTTCTTAAAATCTTCCTACGATGTTCTCCGCCTCCAATTTTTGCCCGCACTGTATGTGGACAAAGACTTCTATGTACGTACATTATAAATTCTCTGTATATGAGGTACCTTCCGTAGATTTTGGCTTAAACAGATTTATTCAGGTTTATGAATCGCTCTCACATCAGACGTACTCCGAACGAAACCTTTTACAAAAACCGCTAAAAGTCTCTTCTAACCGGTATTTTTTAAACCGGTTTCAGGCCCAAACTATCATTATGCCTCTTTCAGGTAAGGCAGGGTTAATGTTAATCACTGTTTACTGTTGAGCAGAGAGATGACAAGATGTCTCATATTTAGTACAGTCAGAACCATAATTACATTTACTCGTATGTTCAATGTTTATGGCTTTAAACAAATATAGAAAACTTTAGGTATATTGTTCAAGGATAGTTTTTAATTTTGTACGTTTTAAGTTTTTAGTGGTTAAGTCAGACGTGACGATTATTTTTGGTCACCCGACTACGATACGTGAAGGATGTGTAATTTCATGACTTCAAGT
The DNA here is from genome assembly GCA_036924255.1 of Apodemia mormo. Lineage (NCBI taxonomy): Eukaryota > Metazoa > Arthropoda > Insecta > Lepidoptera > Riodinidae > Apodemia > Apodemia mormo. Next base: position 7,761,175 of record JAUPFN010000011.1, read on the forward strand.
CTATGTATTTTCATCATAGCTCAAAGACTAGTAATCTTGCAAAGATGTCCTATTGATTTTTTTATATTGCGTGATAGTTATAAGATACTTTTACCCGTCTACGCAAGGCAAATGAGAGTTTGTAGTCGGATGTTTAAAATTATTTTTTAGAAATATCCTAAGATTTGTCACATTCCTTTCATTTAATTTTAAATACAATTGTTGCTTAGCGTTATATGTTTTGCCCTTAAGTAGTGAAGAAATGATTCTGCGAAAAGGCTCCTATTCCTAAACTACTTGTACGGGTATTAATGCTATTTAGAATTAATTACTTTATAAATAAAACTGCTTTAGACTATTTTGTATTCATATACAAAAATTGTGGTATAACCACAAACAGTAGATGACGATATTCGTGTATCTGAAAGTAGTAAATAGAACTTCCTTTAAACAATTTTAAGGGAAATTGAAAACAGACACGTTTGGTTTCTTATAAGATACCAAACGTGTGTATAGATGAAGGATACTAAGATGTCCACTTATTTACATATCAACGGGTCCTACGTAAATTCGTAACTGAAAAATTGCAATTTTTGTTTCATTTATGAA